>CM062816.1:436452815-437734982 GCA_031772625.1 Pinus tabuliformis
GTGTTGAAGTAATCATATGAATGGAAGCGAATGAAGGGTCTGCGTTGATTGGAGGAAAAGGAAAATTCCTAGTAAACCAGAATCTTTAACTAATCCTACACCAACATCCCTGTAAGGGAGTCGTCTTACCGACATGCTAGATACTCTCTGAAGAGGCTAGTCGGATGAAAAGAAAGCCAACTGGTCTATTGTCACGATCTTGCCATTATGTGGAAACTTTATAACTCTGAAGACCGATGAGACAACCACTGTCATAGCGTAAGACCAACTTCGACCCAAGAGAAGGTTGTAGTCTAGAGGGGCATCAACCACCTCCACATCCAGACTAACGGTTTTTCCTTCAACCCTTATAGGCAAATCCTGTAGAATGCCAAACGGATGGAACCCACGGCCATCGAAGGCCTTAAGAATAGTCGGGGATTGGTTCAGTGAAGGAGAACCAAGTGATCTCCAACACTGAATCGACATAATACACGTAGAAGATCCTTCATCAATTACAGTCCGATGAATAGACCTGTTTTTGACTATCACTGGAATCTGGAAAGCCATCTGATGAGGGAGACGTGGTGTACTATTTTCTAGATCAAAGATTATCAGGTTCGGGTCCTGAATATCAATAGCTCCTATAGCCGACAAAAGTAATTTTCGTTGTGCTGGGCATGATTGCAGCACTTCTAAGGCCGACATTGCTGAGGGTGAAACAGCTAAGTCCTCAACAATGTTATAATTCTGAGCTGCTCTCGCATGTGGATTGAAAGCAGACTTTCGAAGTATACCCTTGGCGGGTGGCTTGATTACCAAGTCTGGGTTAGGTTTCTCGATCTGTAGTGGATCGGAACCGGGAGCTGAGGTTGATGGATTAGAATGAGAAGATTCTGCTTCTTTGCCATCAAGAGGACTCTTACTACCATAATCGTGTGATCGAGTCACAATCCGTACATGAGACATCATCAATATGGGTTCTTCACTGGCACTCGAGGAAGAACCTATCATCTTACTCTCCTGCTTTGGAAACGGATCTTTCAAAACAGCAGGAGTTTGGGAACCTTTAACGATTTTCACAACCTCTGCCCGATGAGGGCAATCTCTTGTGAAATGATCTTCTTCACAAATTAAACAAGGATAGCGAGGTTTGCATTTCTCGTCGTTAGATTCCGACTTCTCTTTTTTCTCCTTTGGAGCCTTGTCTGCATTATCCTTCTTCTTACTTTTCTTTTTGCCACCATTTTTTGATTTAGCCGTAGATGATTCTACAGCGTGAACGTCGGCGGTAATTTCAGGAGAAGATTCTCCTATCGGGGAATCTGGTAAGGTTATGATTGGAGAAGAATTCTTTGAGGACTTCTTCTTACTTTTGGTGTTCACCGTACCAATCATGCCATCAGCAGCATGAGACCCCGAAGGAGCAGCAGCGATTTGGTTCGACTTCGGAAGATCTGGGATCTTCTCGTGCAACGTACCCGACTGAGTGTAAACTAAGTCAAGATACTGGGCTTGAGAAATGACTTGCTCCTCAGTAACTACTCTGGCCTTGGCCACATCTTCAGTAATCTTCGGTAATAATGATTTGACAAACCATTCAGCTAAGATTTGGTCTGGGATAAAAACTTTCACTAAACGTCTTCGACGTCTCCATTCATGGATATGATCAGAAATATAAGTGGATGTCGATTGTTTTAATGAAGTTAATAACTCAGTACCATTGTCGTATCTGACCGGCAACTAAAAATGAGTTAGGAACGAGGTAGCTAACTGGCTAAAGTTATAAAAAGAGGCCCGTGGTAACTCAATGTACCACTTGGCTGCGAGACCAATGAGCGTACACTGGAAAAGACGTAAGCGGATCGAATCATCCGAGATAGAATTCGAAGCACACCAGAGGTGGTAAGTCATCACGTGATTTGATGGATCCTCTCTAGACTTACCTTCGAACTTGGGTATATCGCTGGGCAACTTATTTGGCATTGGCGGCCAGAATGGAAGATAATTTATTGGATCGTTCGTTAGGCGCGTCAAGTCGGGTAAATCCAAAGTTGCAATAAACGACAATTGCCGGTTAGGATCTCTAAAACTTTGGGTCACAAGACCAGTCCCAGGAGGAGGATATCCAGGATAACTTGGAACAGGAATCGCATTCAGGATATTATATCCTCCTGGAAAACCAGGATTAACCGGACCGTACTGGGGTTGTTGAGGTTGTTGATAAGTATACCCAGGATATGGTTGATACTAGTAAACCGGTTGTTGGAGAGTAGGCACGTATTGGTACTGTCCCTGGTGCTGTTGATAAGTAAATTGTGGTTGACTTGTTACAACAATACTTAAACCAGGCTGCCCTACAGGCATCTGGACTATGGTTTGAATCGTAGATCTAGACAACGGTAAAGATGTCTGAGGGGTGGTTGCAGAGACAGTAGAAACCGGAGCTGTCGATACTCCAGAAGTAAGTGTGGTAGATGTTGCGGTAGTTGCAGCAGCCGTTTGAGATGGAGTACTAGGTGCGATTGGCGGCTGAGTAACTACCGAAGTTATAGAAGTTTGAACATTTGACTGGACAGGTTGTGATTGCTGGGGTGGACCAGAAATTACAGGTTGTCCAGTTTGAGGTAACGACTGTATACTTGGCTGCAACACCTATTGACCTTGTGATGGATCCCACACTATCATTCCGGGGTATTGACCCGTAACAGGTTGAGGATACTGAGACCCGTAACCAGGTTGAGGTTAGGGTTGATAATTGAAAGGTACATTTCCCGTACCTTGAACATAAGACTGACCCTGAGGTGGTTGATAACCTTGACTCGAGTACTAACCTTGGGGTAGATACCCTTGAGGTAAGTACTTATACTGGGGTTGACCTTGAGGCATAAATTGATACTGAGGTTGACCTTGAGGTACATATTGAGGTTGGGGTTGACCTTGAGGAACGTATTGCACCATAGGTACATACTGTCCTTGAGGTTGCCCCCCAGCCGCAACTTGAGTACCTTGAGGTTGCCCCCCAGGCATTAATTGAGGCTGCCCCCCAGGCGGAAATTGACCACCTTGAGGTTGAGAACCGGGAATTGAACCTGACATCATATAAATGTCTCCTACACCCAATGGTCTATTACCATTTCTTCCAGCTAATGACCCATGTCCAATGGGTTGAGGAGATGCTCCCGCAAAAGTACCAGAAAGTGATTGATACCCAGTAGGAACAGAAGGACCACCATACAAGAAAGATTCAAGAGATTAAGTAGACACGGACGACGGACTAGACATGTTTACAGGAGTATAAATACCTCCGGGTGGATAAGGAGTACGAGGTGGAGAAAAACCTATCCCTGAATTGTCTAAGTAATTAGTTAACGAAAGGTACCAAGTAGTACTCCTAGGTGGACTGTAAAAGATAGATTCACGCTCTCTTAAGTCAAGAGTAGGTTGATTTTCAAGAACAGGGCCTACTTCTTCGTCTGGAGTAAGCTCTTCAATAGCTAACAAACCACAAGGAAGATTCTCGGTTATGACTCTTTCAATCCTAGGTGAATCAGGAACACTAGAAGTTGGAGTAACAGGTTCAGATATTTCAGGTTCTTCGCCTATATCACTAGTAGATGAAAAACTACCAGCAAGCTCAGAAACTGCAACAGCTTCAGGATTGTAACCTGTCTCTAAACCTTGGTAATCTGTATGGACTACCAACGAAGACTCTCCTTCTTCAGGTGAACTTACTCTACTGCCACTAGGAGGAGTTACGAGGACTTTCAAACCTTTGTAATGACCCGAGACGTCTTCAGGAGGTCCACCCCGTGATCTACGGAGTTTCCTCAACAAATCGGTTCTGGTAACAATCTCAGGTGACTTGCCCCGAAGTCTACGGGACTGTCTCGGTAATTCCGCCACAGCTAAAAACTTTTAACTACTACACATGAAAACAAAGTAAAATCTCAAATCAAACCACCTAAAGTCTCTAAAGAAGCAAACAAATTTGAAGCACACGCCTAAAGAATCTAGGGCGTCAAACCAAGCACAAACAGTAGCCTTCCGGACCGAAAACGCTAGTTGGTGATGAAGCCCAACATCGCCGAATTCAGTACAGAAGTGGTGAGTGGAATAGTTACCCCGATAACCTGCTTAATGAATATATCGGCACAAGTTCCTCCACTTTAACCGTCTCGAGTGAAGTGAACCTCCCGGAAAATCCAAGTGAGTCTAGCCGACGTCTGCTCCAGGTACAGTGGGATCTTCCCTCCACCGTCACCTCGGGTAGAATCCTAAAGATAATGGTCACTAAGGTTACCAACAACAACAAATACACCTGGGGGAACAGTCTACACTCCGACAGCACGCAAGGGCAGAGTATCAAGCTCAATCCCCTTATCGGCTCCTTGACAACAATCCAAGGTTTACCGACAAGTGACCCCTGGCTCCTCGACAATGGTTAATCCGAGGTTTACCATTTGTAATACGTGTGTGTCTGGCGTCTTTCCCAACGAGGGAGGATTGATCCCCTCACTGGTTCGGACACGAGCTCGTGCTTCTCCTTTAAGAGGAGCTTTCCCAGAGTATAAATGAAACAGTTGGATTTATCCTACCACAAGATCAGCTACTTGTTTGGTTTTGTTGTCTTGGAGAGTTAATTACTCACCTATTCCAAGACACTAGCCTGATCTATATTGGTGTTTCAGAGCCCTAGTAAATAAAAGTTACTACGTTGATTTTACTTTAAGCGTTAATTTTATGGTTTCCTTAAGACAAAAGGTAGTGGAGATGAAACTGGTGGTGTGTAGACTCGACTCGCAACCACTACAAAAATGCACCTAAGATGATTTGCACTACTTTCCTTTTTCAATGAATCTCCTAGCTAAGAGAGTTGAGAGAATGCAAATTTTATAGAAAACAACTTTCTTAACAAAGACAATCAAAGAAGCAATTCTCTTTATCTTTCCAAAACATGCAACTCATGACCACTAATTATTCACACGAAAAAACCCTTTTCTTAAAAAGACTACAAATGCAACCAAAGCAAACTTGTTTCCAAAGAATTTTTTGTATTTTTCCTACATTAATCAAGCATGTAAAACTATTTATCGAAAATCAAATGTAACAAATCTAAGGTAATCAAACCAAAATCACTCAAAAGTAATGTAAAGGGAAATTTACCTAAAAATAAAACTAACAAGGACAAAAGCCTACAAGGATGATTCCCGGATGTTTTACTTGACCACAATCAAGCCAAGGACCAGCTAATGCAGAATCAAAAACCGGTCAAAACAAAACTCAAATCTTTTTGTTCTTTTTGTAAAATGGAATTCAATACTCAATCAACAAGCACTTCGAAATTCGCCAAAGAGACAACTCAAAGGTAAGTTGCTCTCACAGGTAGACTTTATGACAGGTTTGACTCCTAAGAAGACTGACAAAACCAGAGAGATCTAAGGCTTGACAACTTCTACCGCCAAAGTCACTACAGGACCTACTCAAAAATCAAACCCTAGGGCTTAAACTTCTATGAAATCCACTAAAACACTCAATGCTATCGAAACAAGTTCAGGTGAAGATCTTTGACAGTAGACTAATGGATCTGGGCAGTAAAAACTAAGAAAAAGCAAAATCTAAGAGGAAAAATGTAAAAAATAGAATTTTCTTAATTTTTAACAGGGTACGCAGGCAACCTGTTAAGACAGGTGCGGGCCCGCTCTGTGCACACAACAACAGTGCGTACAGGCACGCACTGTGCAATACTCAGAGGGTGCGTACTACTGAAAAAACCAAGAAGAACTAAATCTAATTTAACTCTAAGCTAGCCCACCCAAATACAAAGTCACACAGCCAAAAACCAGAAAATAAATGATTTTTCTCACACCAAAATATCAAATCAGAAAGAACTCAAACACATTCATGGATTCCCCAGCGGAGTCACCATTTTGTCACACAGAAAGAGTCGACGGTGCGGACACAACCGACCTCCCTAGAAGCCTAAGACTTTCTAGTGACAAACAAGACAAATGAGAGCAATCCTTCTCTAAATATGCATTACAATATGAGAAATCAAGTGTCTAGATCTTACCTGTAACCCAACGCTGTTGTAGTAGCCCAGCTTCGTTGATCCGGATGAGCTCCTCCTTCCCTTCGAAACCTGCATTCACCAACAGTCACACAATTAAATAGCACCTGAATATCACATAAAACAAAACATATTTAACATATAGACCAAGGAGTATATGAAACAACTCATAGATGACAAATTGTTGAGAAGAATGGACTAATTTGTATTAAAGGTAACAAAAGGAACCATTACAACCTGAGCCTTGGTGTTGTGCAAGTTCCTCCCAGGGTCCACAAAAGTCCTCCTTTACTCTGATCAGCTCACCCACCTCCCAATGGAAACAAGTAAAGATGGTAATCTCTCCTCACAAGTTCTCACAAGGAAGTCCTAATTCCTGCAGCATCTACCCTTAGGAATGTTCAGCTTTCAACCCTTCCTCCCTCTGGCCTAATGCATGTATTTATAGTGCTGTAGAAGAAGTTAATCAGGTCCACCATCAATGGGATGAGCCCCTCTTTTGGGTGGGTTAGCTCCCCTCTTGATGGGATAAGTTCCTCTTCTATAGGGATACATGAACCATCTGGAGGCGCTTCATACACGTCAAACAAACTTCTAGAATGCTCTAGAAATGACCACAAGTAACTTTTTAAAGATGAAACTTGCACCTTTTGACCTTTACAGGAGTACGCACCCATCCCTTTACATACAGAGCGTATAAGTACGCATGTATTGTGAACTTGGGTTGCATATACGCAGGTAAGGCTGAGAGAAACTACGTACCAGAGATAACTTGACTTTTAAATGACTTTTCTCTCTTTCTTTGAGTTTGACATGGAAGGCAGAGGCATGCGACTTGCCAAGGAGGATAGTATGACAGTGGATGGAGCCATACTAACTGCAAATAGTCATGGTGACATTTTTTAGTGTAACAAACATTATTACCTCGAGAAAAATAAATTACATTTGAAATCAACTGTTATTGAACAAATTTACCTATTGCTACTCATTTTCCGGATTTATACATGAAATGACTGATTTTGTGACCTTAACCCTAATGATCAAATGGTGATAGTGAGTTGAATGGAGACCATGATGATATGACTAAAGTTATATTAATGATGTTTTGATGATGGTAGATTCAACTAAGTGATGAAATTTACTGGCATCTAAAATTCTTGAGAGAGTGGAAATAGCTGTAGACACACTAACCAGTGACCAAATTTTTATTTGAAGACTCATTGAAATAACAAAAATTTTACTTGAAAACCTAACAACACCTTGTAAGAGCATATTTTATCATTGGTGACAGACTGAACTAACTGACACTAACATCCTCACAGATAACCTTACTTTTTTTGCAACTTGGGAACCCAACCAATTCATTAGAAAAACAATATTGGGCCCAACCCAATGTTTCCCTTTCTCTGAAATTGTTTTGCACATGCTTTATCAGACCCATAGACTTGCCTCCTACAAGTCCTATTCTGAACTTCTCCTAAAACACTTCATCCTTGGGACACCTAGAATTCACTGACACTCCTTTCCACACGCTCTTATTTGTTCATTTCCAAGCGGTTTGACCTAGTTCTCCCTTGTGTTCCCCTGACTCTCCCTAAGACTCCTCACCATCCATTGAAATTTTCTGCCATGTGTTAGCACACCTTTTCATTCCTTTGCATGCCTTGGCACTCCTTAGCTATAATTCCGTCACAACTACCTTTACTTTTTTTAAGACTTGGTCGGAACCCAACTGTTGGCTTGTATGGGCCTAACCTAGGTTCAGAGATGATTTAGCCAAACGAATCCCAGTGCTACTGGCCCTTTCGGTAATAGTCCACGAAGAACAGATTGGGGTCTCACTCGAAGTAGTATGGGAGGGTGTTGAAACTAGGTTTCTACACCTTGGGGATGTCTGATGAGCTTCTGGTGGTCTGCAGTTTGACCCTGTGTGCACATCGCTACACACACCTATTAGTCCTTCACAACTTGTAAGGCTACCCTTGCGTAGCCCTACCTGGGGCACGATCCATATTATACCCAAGTTCCTTGCTATTTAATTTGTTATTACTCAATTACTTAACTGATTGGTGTAAGACTAATGATAATTAACAGTATATCCAGTAATCATATAAGTGCACGTGATAAATAAAACATCATAAATGTAAAGAATGCAATACATTAGTAGATGCACAGACACTAGAATCAAATTCTCTTTATTATTCTTTGGTCAAGATTACAGACTCGACCCTGCCCTGTGCAGTCAGATGCAGGGGTCTACGCACTCAGCTGCGGACTCTACTAGGCCTCTGCACACTTAGTTGCAGAGCCTCTTCTTACTACTATGACCCAATACACTTAGACCCTTACTCTATGCTTGAACCATTCATATTATTCTATCCAATTCCTTCGCTATCTTTACAACTTCGAGCCTCACTCTATTTATACAATCCCATGGTCCGTAGACCATGGGTAGGCCAACAAGACTCTACATTACTTTACAATAATTTAGGGCAGACAACCCTATGACTCAACGTATACTTCACGCTCCGCACCTGTAATTCATAGAGTTTTACAATACATTGACCAAAACTTGGGCTTTAAGCCCCAAACCATGTTGTGGGGGGATTCCATGCGAAACAGACCCCCAACACAATTATCGTGTCTCATCCCTGAGTCACTCATTTGGCGCAACAATCTTGGGGAGGAGTCCCTCCAGTTGGTCCCATGCTGCTCAGAGGTCCACGATGCATTGTTCTACAATTTGTTGGATCTGTTGGATGCGCTCTTTGGATGCTTCTTTGTGGGGATCAAATCCCTACCTTAGTGAGTAGAGCCACTACATCTGTGTGAGCTTTCCTTCAATATATGCAGTAATGGTGAAGGCCTCATCAATCCATTGTTGGACATGTGCTTTGTGGGGTGCTTCTTTCTGTCTTATGACATCCACCTACTCTTTCGGTGCCCTTTCTTGCTGCATCTTCACGAGCCGTCGAGTGAGGACGACTGCTACGCAGTTCCCTTTACATTTTTGTACTGCTCATGAAGCTCGCGCGCTTCTGTTTCCAGGAGCTGTACGTTGGGGTCCTCCTGCAAGGATGTGGAGACTCCAAAATCTTGGTCCAACATACTGATACAGTCGTACACTGCTCATCCAATTTCTCCTAGTCCGGTTTGAATAGCGCTAACACGTTGCTTTCTAACTTTTGGAGGAGTGGAAGGCTGCGCCTTTAACCGCAGTTTGACAATCTAGAGATTTAGCTCCAGTTGCACTCGCGTTTTTCCTCATGCGTGTTTCAGACTCCACTTTCCAAATAGCGGATCCACATTTCCGTTGGTAAGTCTGCAGCGATGGACAACTCTAGGACTCGCCGCACACTTCATCAACTGTCTACACTATCTGTTGGTCCTGTGACACCAATTCGTCACATTGTAGGCTAAGCTATTCAATGTTGATATTTTTCTCACTCATCACCTGAATCGCGCGGCCCTCCCTAGCATGGAGCTCTACTATTATGCCATCATACAGCTGGTATAGTATGTCGTGTGTAGGAGCAACGAAATTAAGGCCAAGTCCCTTGATCCTTCCAACCTCGGCTCTGTCGGTCTCATTCTATGCTGTTAGCACCCCCTCTAGTAGCACTATGGTGTTGGCCATCTTTGTGCATAGTAGTTACTCTTATGCTAATGTGCCTGCTACACCGTAGGTGGCTACAGTTCCTTCCTGTGGGGTCCATACCTATAGTTCTTGCAGCTGCTCGCCATCTTCTTTTACCACTGCTCTCCATATTCTTTTACCACTAGAATCGATCTCGCAGATCTCACACTGAACAAGGTCTACCACAGGCCCAAGCGAAACCCCTCAGCAGCAAAGGCACCCCTTGAAGCCAAAATAGCTCTGATACCAAATGTAGGTTTTAACCCCATACAGAGATTACCTACATACGAATTCTAAAACACAGAAAATAAACAATGCGAGAGCATAAAACATAAAACACATATACACAGATATTTTCCCCTTTATCCCAAAACCGGGACTACCAGCTTGATTTTTCATTATTTTCCTTTCAACGTTACAATACATATTTATACATGCCGAAGCATCCAATACCATGGACCGAAAACCATCGCGTCCAAAACCATGTGCGAAAATCATGTAAAAAACCATAGGTGAGTCTGCCCATCCTATCATAGGGTCCAAAACCAAAATTTTCTGGGGCGTTGCCCTAGACCCCATAAAGTGGGGTTACGGGTGGGCCTCAAACCCCCTATGACCCCCCACTCTAACCCCTAGTTAACTACATGGGCTAGTTGTGGAAAGAATATAACACAACCCAACAGGGTCGAAGGTCAACTTGGAGGCCTTGACCTTTTCCCATGGACCTGATCTCTCTTTGACGAGTGGCCTTTTCAGTTGGGTAGAAGTTGTGTCGGGGTTTGCGCCTTCCTCTGCAATGTTTGTGTCGTCTGCCTCCTATCCCGTAGACAAGTCCTGGCTGTCCTCTCGCTACATTATTGTGGCCCCTGTTTTCTGCTCTACTGCTACAACTTCGGTGGCCTTTGCCTTCTCTGCGGCTACCTTTTCTGCCTTGCGTACTGCCCTTACCTCTGCTGCTACTTTTTAATTCCAACTCCTTTCGGCCTCATCCTTTCTCCTCTATAATGTTGTCCTATCTAGCTCCGCTAAATTCGGGGCGCACCATTCAGGAGGCCATGATTTTCACACTGAAATAATCACATCATCAATGGCGATGAAGGGGAGATTTGTCCACTGCTACGTCAGATCCTTTCACGCCTTGATGTAGATGCTGTGCATGTTTGCCTTGAAGTCTGCAAAGCTCTGCAAACTGTTGTAAACTGTGGGGGACAGGCATGGCATTCTATTTATCCACATCTGGATGCTCACCTCCATGAGCACCCAGAAGATCATTGTCTCGTGAATCTGCTTCGCGTCCTTGGTAGCCTAGAGTGACACGTATTTTGTGGCCTCTATTAAGTCTTGTTCAATGCTCTAGAACTGACTATCCTCTGGCAGTTCTCCCACTACGAACATAATGGAAAAGAGCAACCATGTGTAGTGGAATTTCTTACCCTGCCCCTGCACTTCTTTGGAGTTGGTCAAGAATTCCTCACAGAGGAACTTGGGCTAGTTTAACTAGACCCCCTCTGTGCATTATTCAGCCAACACAACTACCCATGCTAGTACTTCGTCGCCATGGCATTTTCTCATTACCTTCCCAGCCAGAAGTTGGGCGGCTATGCGCACCCCCTAATCTTTGATGTTGTTGATTGCGTAACCCCTCTTTTTCTTCTTGAGCTTGTGTTTCTTCATCATGGCTTCTGCGAGAGCCAAATTGACACTTTTTCCTGCTATTGTCGTGAGGTTCTTGCCCTTATAAGGAAGCCGAGAAACTCAGTGTATGAGATCTACCGTGATGGGAATAGGCTCCTCTAGCCATAGGTACCCATCGTGCTCCAGGTACAACCGCTGTCTGATGATGAAAATAGTGATTGGCACATGGTGAAAGTGTGGAATCCACAGCAAATGAAGCAGTCTGGCCTTCTCCACACTGAGCAACCATTTTCATGGCTGTAATGTTGTGACTGGCTCCTTCATGCTCTGCTTCAAGAGGCTCTCTGTCTCTAAGTGTGGGAACTTCTCGCTATCCACAAGGTCCCAAACTTCAAACTTCATTGTGGGAATGCGGCCTAGGTACAAACCCTCAAACACAATTCCATCATAGAGGAGCAGGGTCTAGAGTGCACTGTTGGTGGCATCTAGATCCTTTGGTATCTGTGTTTTCCCTTTTCGTGAAGGGATGTACATGGGAAACTTCACTGTAGAGCACACCGACTGGATGTCCTCTTCCATGTCCTCTACTTCCTCTATCTCATCGATGAGATCTTGTAGGTCCTCCTCCTCATCATCTATCTCAATGGTGACAACCTTACCCTTTTCTTCCGTTGAGAGCTTTCCAAACCGTGGATTCCGTGGGGACATGCGGACTGGTCCTGCTGCCTACTTATCCTTTTTCGGCCTCACCATCCAAGGTGATTTTGGAATTTCCGGCGTGTCGCCAACATCTCTAGGAACATCCTGCACCATAGGGTTTTGCATAGCTTCGTCAGCAGTTATTTCTACAAATCCCACACCTCTCCTGGTAGCTACCATCTTGTTTGAACGATATGTGGTCATGCGTGAACTTCGGGGCTTGAATAACGCTCGACACTAGACACTCTGGGCTCTGATTAACTGCTCAAATCTCAAGTGAACAAGTGTTGTACTGTGGCTGGCCCCTAGAGTTTTATAGCACCTTATGAATTAAAATTTGACCATTCCCCCCAACTCTGGGTCATTAATGCTTTCTTGGTGGTAGATTGTCCCAAACCTTGACCTTAATTTGTGTCTTAAATGCCCGCTGCCTGCTCCCTTTTGCCTTAAATTGGACATCCTGTCATGAGCAATGACACCAACAGTCACTTCCCAGCCTGTCCATGTGGTAGCGCAGCCCCACGTGTGCAGGCATAAACCTTGTGACATGCTGATTCTATGCACATCTCCCTTATCACACAACTCACAAAGAGAATATTTTATAGTCCTGCGCTCTCTTTCAACTGCCTAGAGTGCTGAGATTGTGCTCGCTACGGATAGTCAGGTGGTCGCACCACCTGTGCAAGACTTCAATTCGCCTTCTAGTATAGTCCGTGGAAACTCCTCAATTTTCCTCGTGACAGCCAGCAATGCATGTTCTACCGTATGTAGTATCATCCCCTAGTTACTATGTTTGGTGAGGTACGGTCGTAGCCATGGGAGCAGAGTCATAAATTCTCGGTGACAATCTTCTAATGCAATGGTATGATCATCCGTATCTTACCTTGTCATCATTGGTTTATCGACGAGACATGCTTACGTAATCTCATTTTCCAGCCTCTTGATCTCAGCATCCATTCAAATACTAGTCTTCCTCAATCATACCTGGTCCTTTTTGTGTTCACAAAGTCTAAGGTTCCCTCGCTAAATGGCTTCCTAAACCCTTATATGTTCGGCCTTGCGTATCTGTGTGATTTCTTCATCTTGGTCTTCACACACTGTCAAAATGTTCGGAGCCAGTACATGTGGATTCCTCTTTGTATTCTCTTCATAACTCATGGTCTCTACTTTGTTCCAAACCTTTCAAATCATTTTCAAGCTCAGGGTTTTTCACATGGTCCTATAGGCCCATCAAACTGTTGACACGCATAGGTCCCAATCAATTCGTCTCACCTGCTGAACCCTGTTCAGTACTTCGCACACCCTATCGAATGCTTCTCCGTGGATAATTGGTGGCGTTCATCACCTTCCTGTGGTTGTGGTTTGTTCTGATTATCTATTCTGGGATAGGTATGCACTTGTGTAGTCTATACAACAAATGTTCATACCCATCTGAAAAGGTGGGCACTTAAGGTGTTCCACCCTAGTTGACTCGCTCGCGTTCTACGCTAGGAATTCCCAAAATGTAGGTGCATCATCCTTTTGCATCCGTGCCAGTACTCAAAACATTCTTAATGCATACCCCACCGTCATGTGAGCGTTGCGTGCAACGCCCACTTCAGAGCATCGAATTCCTGCTGTTCTGGTACTATGCTTTCAAATTTTCTTAGAAATTCATCCATCGTTGTCAACCCATGATATGCTGGTAGTTCCCTTGCTTCTGTTGTCACACAGTGCAACGATCTAACCATCATGTTGCAATTAAGTGTTGTTACTTCATGTAGCCGATACTGCCATCACTCTATTTCTTTGTCTGAATCTGAAGTGTAGGAGGTTTCACGCTCCCACAAAATCCTTCCATCTATAGTCAGATTCACCCAATCCTATTCTCACACAGTTATCTTGTAAATACAATCGAGATCGTTATCACTATCATCATCACACATTGGTTTAGTGTATCGTGCTCCTTCGTCTAGATCTAGTAGTACTACTACGTGTAGTGGCTTTTTTTCAAAGATCATTTTACGCTTCTTCAGATTTATGACTCCGTAGGGGTACTTTTTCGTAAAGTAATCCCTCAGGTCTGAAAAAGGATAAAATAATACAAGAGGGATGACATTTTCAATACTTTAACGAGCTAGAAAAGACAAGCGCTCGACAATCTTTTCATATTTAATGAGTCTGAAAAGGGTTTAAAGAGGACTCTATTGACCGTAATTAGTCAACATAAACCTTTTTTGTAAATATTCCATTTCAGTCCGTAAAAGGGGTAAATTTATACTCAAGGGAAAATTATTCATTTATTTTTTCAAATTCAAACAATCAAGTGCTCAGCAATCTTTTAAATTTTTGAGAGTCTAAAAAGAGCTTAAAGAGGACTCCAATGTTTCTCTTTTTCGTAAAGTTTTGAAAGAGTCTGAAAAAAGTGATAAAAGTATGCTCTTTGTTGAAAAATGATCAATTTTCCCAAAAATTCCAATATTTTTGACAAAATCTCAAAACATTACACATACCTGTTTAAGATAAATAAAAATGTTTTAAAAATTTACCTTTTTAAAGTGAAAAATAAATAAATTAAAAATTCATTTATTCAAAAAAACTTAAAAAAAGGGCTTTTCTAACTTGTTTTTTTCCATTCGAGTTCAGAGTGAGAAGTGAGAGCTTTTGGGTAAAATTTTTCTTGTGAAGATTCTGGAAAATCTATCCGTCAGAATTGAAAACCGTCAACTCCAGGTAATCCATGTGCTCCTTAACTTACATTTCATCCATTTACATTTTGTTTTTAGGCTTTAAATTTGATTTTTAAAGGAAAAATAGGTTTGAAAAATTGCTTGCGGGGGTCCGCAGGTACAACACGCGAGCCCTGCGGACCCCGAATTTTTTCTATAAAGGAAAAGGTCGTGGGTCCGTACCTATTGCTAATGACCCATGCAAACCTACGCACTGTTTGGAAGCAGAGGGTGCGGACCCCACATAATGAATTTTAAAACTTAAATTTCTCTACTTTTGCCCAAAATTTTTCGAACAAGCTTGTTCTAATATGTCTTTTTATGCATCGTAGGACATTCAAAATGCTTATTTGCTGAGAACGCGAGCACGAGGATGTAGACTATGCCGCAATTAATGATATTCCCACATTGCAGGCATTAAGAGCATGCAGATTGTATACGTTCTGGGCCATACAGAGCATGAGGGCCCAAGTAGACCTCTTGACATGGCTGGTAGACAGATGGAACACACAGGAATAGTGCTTTGTGATGGGTGGCCACTGACTCAAAATCAAGCTGGAGGACATATACTTTTTGAATCTTTTGTCCAGGAGGAGTGAACAATTATTTCTTTTCGGGACTTGGCCAGGTGGACAGCCTATCGCTAGTCTCTGATTGGACTTTTGTGATGATCAAGAAGACCCCAATGATAAAAAGATTGATATTAAAACTATCAACCATCCTGATCTTAAATTTATTTCATTCACTATTACCAGACTATGCGGGAGTGTAGGATTGCATGTGGCTACTACATCCCAGATGGAGATGGTTGTAGACACCATATACCACTGGTGCGAGGCTGTGTTGGCAAATGTGAAAGGCCAACTAACCAGAGCAAAGAATGGAAACCTGAAAATCTTTGGATATGGATTTATCGTAGTCACCTTTTCTCCAGAGAGGATCCCCATGTTAGCCCCATAGCATATTCCTATTGATGATGGTCTTCCTCGAGAGCCTATAATGGTTCGTTGGGTTGCTTTGATGGCCCTTCACTTTGAGGGCACAAAGGTTGTTCGATTTCTACCAGCATATTTTCGTTGGTTGAACAACCAACATTTTGTGATTCAGGACTTTCCATACGCCGGGATGGATTACCCCAGCGACCCAGACATGATTCTTCCACCAGGAGAGCAATGGGATGATGCAGGTAAAACCATTTTCAACACTTTCTAAGTTTTTTTTTTTTTTTTTTTATATTTTAAATCGTCCAAAACTAACAGTCAAAAGTTTAAATGTAGATGTGGGTCCACAACGACTAGCTGCTCTCTAGCCTTACGAGAGGAGACACCCAGCCGTAGTAGCACTAGCCCCACAGGGCCAATCAGCAAAGATCCTAACCGACTTGGAGCATCATCTAGAGCACTTGACACTAGATATTCCAGAGACTGATATAGATGATATTCCACTTAGGTTACAGAGATATGTGATTGGGGTCCCAGGACCTTTTAGGAGGTTCCTATGTAGGGTGGCCCGAGCAGTAGTTTCTTATCGTGATCATCGCCATGGATAGGATGATCGATTTTCTATACTCACGACATTTTTGACTTTTTGTATTATCATTTTTTGCTGATCATAAGGTGTTTTTCAACCTATGATCGAAGACGATGTATATTTTGAAACATACTTCTATGCTATGATATATCATTATTACCGGCTATCTCGTGTAACATGTTATCGAATGTTACTAAATTTATTGTTTTGATTATTGCAAATGTCTATTTATCATACTAGAAGCAACTGCATCTACTAATGTATTTAAATGTCTTGGAATATGCTGATATTCAATGTAATCAAATTCACGTTCCAAGAGACGAACTCTCAAAAATAACCTTAATAACACTGGATTTCTAATGGCATAAACCCTGTTAAGCTGTATTACAATGAGTTTAGAATCCAACCTAACAATCAAACTTTGAATCCGAAATGAGATGGATTCGAATAATAACTCAATCACTCCACTATACTCTACAATATTATTCTTTGTTTAACCGAGGCGTACCCCATGCATAGACACTAACTCATCAGAGGGTGAATAGATAACCCAAGTTGCGGAAGGAATCTTACGTGTACTACGAAAAGAACCATTAGTAAAACCAATGTATGTTGGAAGAGACGTCGACATCTGTAATATCAAAAGTAAAATCAAGATAAGCTGGAATAATGATAAGAGCACTCTCTAAACTAGGCACACCTTTCTAATCTAAAACACACCAGCTGTAAAGAAACTAATCTAAAAAAAAATCTCCACATAGAATTTAATCATAATATCCTTTCAGATAAATTCCATTTCTAGGTTTACCCAAAGATACATCATCAAAATCTATCAATTCATAAGCCCCTTTTGTCAGCTTTCGCTTAACAATGTAAGGACCGTGCCACATAGGTACAAATTTTCCAACCCCTAGCTTATCATTCGCTTGATCATATACTAAAACTAGATCTCCTTCTAAAAAATTATGAGGTGTAACACTTTTGTCGTACTAAGCTTTCATTCGTTTCGCATGAGTCTCATTTTCTATTGCAACAGTGCGTCGATTCTCATCTAGTTGTGCTAAGTACAAAAAATGTTTCTCTTCTTCATAAGTGGCTGGGAGTAATTATATGGCTAATTGTAATGACAGAATTTCGCATTCAATAGGTAACATTTCTTCCAAACCGTAGACCAGTTGAAAAGGAGTGAAACCACTCGATGTTTTCACTTAGGTAAAATATGCCCAAAGTGCTGAAAATAGCATGGTATGCCAATTGGACTTATGAATACCAATGATTCGTTTGATCATAGTGACTAAAAATTTATTGATAGCTTCATTTGGTCAAGTTGATCTGTCATTTCAGTCATCATGATATTTGAAAAGTGACTTCCATGATCAGTAAAAATAGCTTGAGGAACACCGAGTCTAGCAATTATATGATTGAATATGAAAGTTGGAGTAGTCTTTCCATCTGCCAAAAATGTAGGCATTGCCTCGACCCACTTAGTAAAATAATCTACCTCTAGGATAATATATGCATGCCCCCTGGATGAGTGAGGGTTACATGTAATAAATTCAGTACCCCACTTTGCGAAATGACTGACAACAATTATAGGGTGAAAAGGAGCGAGTGGAGCACGCATTTTACGATCAAAGGTTTGACAATTGTGGTATTTCTGGATTGCATAGATACAACCTTTGAATAAGGATGGCTAGAAATAACCAGCGTGCAATATCTTTTAGGCTTTGCATACCCAGACATATGACCACCGCATGCTCCAGAATGACAGTCATTCAGAACCTTTTCAGCTTCTTCATGAGTTAAACAACGTTGGAAAATAGAATCCGCTCCACGACGATAAAGTGCATCACCAATAATATTGTATTGTTGGGATTGGAAACATATTTTCCATTGCTGAGATCATGAGATTTCAGGCCAAAAATATTGGATTTGGAGAGAAGCAATAATATCTCCATACCAATGATCAAGAGTACTGATAATAAACAAGGATTCATCAGCAATGGGTTGTTCTGCCACAGTTTCAGTATCAGTACACGGGAAATCATGAATCAGTTCAGCAAAAACCAAATATTTCTTTGCCTTGGATTTTTCAAATTCCAAGTCAAATTCCTGCAGGATAACTATCCATTTGGAATACTTGCCCCCTAGCAATTGTTTAGCCAAGATATACATCATAGTGTTATAGTCAGAAATTACCATGGTTTTGCGTAATAATATGTAATGATGAAATCTTTGGACAGCTTGGACCGCTGCCAAGGCCAATTTCTCCACATGCGAATATTTAAGCTCAGTCGGATGTAGAGTTCGACTAAGATAGTAAATCACATGTTCATTGTTGAATTCATCTTCTTGAACAAAAACCATGCTAATGGTGGAATGAGAAGCGGTGAGATACAAAAATTAATCCTTCTTGTAATTGGGAGGATGCAGTAACGACACATGGGTTAACACATGCTTAAGTGCATCAAAATATTTATCAGCAATCTCGTCCCAAAAGAATGGAATATTCTATTTTAACAACCTGGTAAAACATTTCGTTATCTCGGCGTAGTTAGGAATGAAACGATGTAAAAACTTTTCTTTCCCTTGAAAACTTTGGAGTTGGTGAAGAGTTGAAGGAGGTGGTAGATTGACGATAGCTTCAACCTTCGAGGGGTCGATGCTAATTCCAACCTTTGACACGACAAATCCTAGTAAGTGACTCATTTCTACACAGAAAACACATTTGTGTGGATTCATCCGAATTCGATAATGCCTACATCTCATAAAGATAGCTCATAAATGAGTGAGATGATCAACTCTATGTGATGAATGGGCAGGTAAATCATCGAGATAAGGCTACACAATGTGCTTGATGTCATGAAATGCATAAGACATAGCCCTTTGAAAAGTTTCTCCAACGTTCTTCAATCCAAAGGGTAATTTGCAATAAGCAAATGTACCCCATGGGCCAATGAAAGTTGTTTTAGGTTGATCAGCAGGGAGTATGTTGATTTGATTGTAACCGGAAAAGCCATCCATAAAGGAGAACATTTCATTGCTGGCATAATCATCAATAATTTGATCGATATAGGGGGTTGGATAATTGTCTTTAGGACAAGCTCGATTAATATCCCTATAGTCGATACATACTCTTATCATTCCTTTTTTTTGTTGACAAGAGCAATATTTGATACCCAATCGGTTAA
This sequence comes from Pinus tabuliformis, assembly GCA_031772625.1. NCBI lineage: Eukaryota > Viridiplantae > Streptophyta > Pinopsida > Pinales > Pinaceae > Pinus > Pinus tabuliformis. Next base: position 436,472,265 of record CM062816.1, read on the forward strand.
AGGAATTGGATAAATGAAACTTGTGCGAAGTAATTTCTCAACTTCAGCTTTGATAGCAGTAGCGTTTCTCGGATGTATCTGATGTAAGCGTTTCCGGATAGGTTTAGCATCCAAGTATGTTTTAATTTCATGGAAAACAATTGATGGATTGATTCCTCGCATTTCTTCATATGACCAGGAAAAAACTTCATGGAATTATTGAAATAGGGCTTTATAAGTTTGGATTTCATCGTCCATATAGGAAGCACCTATATGAATGATTTCAATAATTCCTGGCTTAACTGAGATGTCAATAGGAACCATTCGAGAGATATTTTCTAAATTTATCTCAGAATCAAAATGTTGCAATGGATTTTGTGGTTCTTTGACATAGTTAGTAGTAAAAATAGAAGAAAAATCATTTTCAAAATGATCATGCTCAGGTAAAAATGAAGATCAATGATGAAGATATTCCCATGGTAAATCATCAGCAGACAAAAGTTCACGAATCTGCTCATCAATATGAACAAGATTAGAAAGTGTTGTTGGAGCTGAGGTTGATATCAAAAGTGATTCCCCATGGACCACATTCATTGGATCAATTTCGGTTGAATAGGAATCAGAAAATGACTGTACAGCCTAATATGCAATTTCAAAGGGACTCAAAGGCATCGTGCCATCAAATGAATCCACCTCAAAATCAGAAGGTACGATCCAAGGATCATCAAAACTTACAATATTCGATGAAATCATATGAATATTTGCAATAGACGGCGATATGTTAGGAGGAGGGAAGGAAAACATTCCCAGTAAACCAGAATCTTTAATCAAACCTATGCCAACATCCTTGTAAGGGATAGTCATTTTGCCGATGTGTTGAATACTATCTGTAGAGGCCGGGTCGAATGAAAAATAAATCAGCTGGTCTATCGTAACGATCTTTCCGTTATGAGGAAACTTGATAAGCTGAAAAACCGATGAAACAATATCAGCCATAGCATAAGACCAACTGCGACCCAAGAGAAGGTTGTAATCTAGAGGAGCATCAAACACTTCCACATCTAGATTTATGGTTTTACCTTCGACCCCTATAGGTAAATCTTGCAAAATACCAAAAGGATGGAACCCTCGGCCATCAAAAGCCTTTAGAATTGTCAGAGACTATTTGAGAGTGGGAGAGCCAAGCGATGTCGAACATTGGATCAACATAATACATGTAGAAGCCCCTTCATCAATCACAGTCTGAAAGCAAGGTTTGTTTTTTACTAAAACTGGAATCTGGAAAGCCATTTGATGAGGTAGGTGGGTTGTACTATTCTATAAATCGAATATTATTAGGTTCAAATCCTGAATATCGATAGCTCCTATAGTAGACAATAGTAATTTACACTGTGTTGGGCATGATTACAACACTTCCAAAGCCGACATTGCTAAAGGGGAAATGGCTAAGTCTCCAACAATGTTGTAATTCTGAGCAGCTCTCACATGTGGATTGAAAGCTGATTTACGAAGTACACCTTTAGAAGGTGGTTTGATTACTAAGGCAAGGTTGGGTTTCTCGATCTATAGTTGATCAGAACCAGAAGGAGGTGAAGTTGTAGTAGTTGCAGTAGTTCGAGGCAGAGTACAAGGTGTGCTAGGCCCAGGCTGCTGAACTAAACCAGGTGCAAGGATTTGAAGTGTAGGTTGGACAGGTTGCTAGGTTGGACCAAAAACCAAAGGCTGTCCAGGTTGATTAAGTAACTGCACATTAGGTTGCATAGTCTGTTGATTTTGAGACGGATTCCACACCATATTCATTCCGGAGTATGGACCCTTAAAAGGTTATGCATATGGAGGACCATAACCTAGTTGAACGTAGGGATGATAACTAAACGGTACATTTCCAGCTCCTTGTAAAAATGATTGACCAGAAACTTGGAAACCTTGAGTTGGGTACTGACCTTGAGGTTGATAACCCTGAGGCACATACTGAATCTAGGGTTGACCTTGGGGTATGTACTGACTCTGGGGTTGACCTTGGGGTATGTACTGTCCTGAAGGTTGAAAACCTTAAGGTAGCCCTCTAGCTGGTAACTAACTACCTTGAGGTTGCCCCCCAGGCGGTAACTGACTACCTTGGGGTTGAGGATTTGGAATACTACCAATCATCATAAGGATTTGTTCTGCATTTAACATTTGAGTTCCATTGCTACCACATGATAACTCTTGTTTAGTCAGTCGAGGAGTTGCTCTTGAAAAAGTACCAGAGGGTGACTAGTACCCCGAAGGAATAGAAGGACCACTGGATAAAAATGTTTTCGGTGATTGGGAGAACATAGATGACTATCTTGACATGATCGATGAAGGATAGTAACCTCTTGGTGTAGGATGAAAAGGAATTTGAGGTGGTGAAAAACTAAGACTTGGGTTTTCTAAAAAAATTGTCAATGATAAATACCAAGCATCACTCCTAAAAGGACTGTAGAATATTGATTCATGCTCCCTAAGATTTAAAGTCTATTGGTTTTTAGGAATAGTTACGTCTTCATCTAGACTACCAAGTTCTTCAATAGAAATGAGGCCATAAGGAAGATTTTGAGTAATGATATTTCTTATCCTAGGTGAACGAGGATCACTAGAAGTTGGAGTAAAAAATCTTGAAGATGGTTCCAAAACAACAGGTTCAGTGTCAGGCTCAGAAATTTCAGGTTCTTCAACTAATTCACTGGAAGGATAAATACTACCAGTAACTTTGGAAAATGAAATTGGCTCTTCAATATACTCTATTGTTTGTATTTGATAATCGGGATGAACAACTAAAGATGACTCTCTGGCTTCTGGTGATCCAACTCTACTATCCCTAGGTGATATGAGAGCTCGCAGCCCTTCAAGTTGGCTTGGTGTATACTCAAGAGGTTTCCCCTGAAGTCTACAAGATTGTCTCAGTAATTCGGCCATGATTAAATATTAATTAATCACATGCAAACAAAGAAAATTTCAATAAAAATACCTAAAGTCTCTAAAGAAATAAATAGTTGAATCACACACCTAAAAAATCTAAGAGTTCAAACCACACATAAACAGTAACTTCTCGTACTAAAAACACTAGTTGGTGATGAAATCCAACTTAGTAGAAGTTTAATACAGAAAGGGTGGTTGGAACAGTTACCCCGACAACCTTCTTAATGAAACAGACTCGCACAAGTCTCCTCACAAAACCATCTCGAGTGAAGAGAACCCCCGAGAGAGTCCAAGTAGTCTAGTCGATGTCTGCTCCAGGTACAGTGAGATCTTTCCTTCACCATCACCTTAGGAAATAATCTTAAGTTTATGGACACTAAGGTTACCAATAACAAAAAATACAGCTGGGGGAACAGTCTACGATCCGATCTACGCGCAAGGGCAGAGTAACAAAGCTCAATCCCCTTGAAGGGTCCTCGACATGGTCAATCTGAGGTTTACCAACAAGTGACCCCAGGCTCCTTGACAATAGTTAATCCGAGGTTTACCGTTTATAATACATGCAGATCTTCTATCTTTCCTAGTGAAACAAAATTGATTGTCACAAAGGTTCGGACACAATCTCGTGATTGACTCCTTTAAGAGAAGCATCCCAGAATGTATCAATTACAATTGGATTTATTTCCTACCTTAAGATGTATCTACTTGTTTGTTTTAACTATCTTGGAGAGTTAATTACTCCCTACTCCAAGATACTAGCCTAAGCTATATTGGTGATAAGAGCCCTAGAAATAGAAAAGATTACTAGATCAATTTTAATTAAGTGTTGCTTTTATGGGTTGTTCTTTAAGTCGATAGGTATGGAAATGAAACTTTGATGGTGTGAAGAATTGACCCCAAACACACTATGAAATTCACCTAAAATGATAAGCAATTCATCTTTCTTTCAATGAAATTCTAGCTAAAAGGAGTTCGAGAATGCAATTATTTAAGAAACAATTATTTCTTTCAACATGGAAATGGAAAGAAAATATTTTTGTTTGTTAAATAAGAACTCAAAACGAGACAAATAATTGATGCTCACAATAAATCCCTTTCCCTTTTTCAAAACTCAAAACTACAAAAAAAAACCATTTGCTTCAAAAGAGCTCTACAAGTTCTAGAAAAACACTCAAAACTACAAAAGCTAATTTTGAGATCTAAAAACTCTAAAAATCTAATTGAATAAAAGCTTCAATTCTTTTTTGAGGACGTTTTACTTAGTTTTTTAGTAAACTAAGGATTCATTTGCACAGAATAACAAACCAATCAAAAACATCTAGATATGTTTTCTTTTGTAAAAATGAAATTCAGAACTTATAACAAAGTTTGTTCAAATATTTGCAACGAGAAAACTAAATCTATTCCTCACAAAGGATAGATTTCACAACCAAGTCAGACTTATCAAGAAGACAAAAGGAAACCAGGGTGATCTAAGGTTTCTCAAGCTTCTGTTCTTTAAGTCACTATAGAGACAAAGTGAAAACCACTCCAAGCATGCAAAACTTCTAGAAATCATTCAAAACAAAAATACTATTGGAACTCACTCACAAGAGATTTTTGACAGGAAAAATATAGATTTGGGTAGAGAATAAAAATCCTAAATCAAACCTAAACTTTACTAGCAGAAGATATCTTAAGTTTTTCAAACAAAAATTACAAGTTCCATAGGCTCCAGAAGCAACAGGTGCGGTCCAGCACTGTTTACGAAAGGAATACGCGGAGATGCCTGCACTGTCTGTAAAGAGAAAGTGTGGTCCCCAGAAAACTTAAGAAAAAAACAAAAATGCTTCCAGAATTTAGAAGCTACCCAAGCTAGTATACATCAATCAAAAACCAGAAAAGAAAAAATTTTCCCAATTCAAAACAAAGGAAAACCAAAACTCAAATACCATCCGTAGTGGAGTCGCTAATTTGTTGGCCGGATAAATCGATCTTGCGGACAAGACCAATCTCCCTAGTATCAAAAGATAATCTAGCAACAAACAGACAAACAAACCCATCTTTCTCTAGACATATGTGATTTATAAGTAAATACTAAAAAGATGTTAAGATCCTACCTTAGATCCAGTGCTTATTCATAGTAGTCATCCTCCAATCGTTCGAAAGGGTTACCTTTGAAGACCTACAAACACAAAAAAGAGAATATTAAATAGCACTTGCATAGAAAATATTATAAATAATGTCTCTTATGGTGATCAGGGAATCCATAAAATAAACCATGAATTAACAACTTATTGAGAAAAATAAATATATTTGTATTAACTTTGAATAGTAGAAGAACCTTATAACCTTTTCTGTCTTGATGTTGAACAAGCTCTTCCTAGGCTTCGAAACAAGAAATTCCTTTACTTTGACAAGTCTTGCACTCTTCCAAATGATATCTTAGAGGTATGTAATCTCTCCTCATAAAAACTCGACTAAAGAAGAAAAAGTTCGAGCAACATTTTACCTCAAAAAAACTAAGCTTCTAACTCTCAAGTAACTAGCTCAATGCTTCTTTTTATAGTGCAGTGGAGGAGGTTACTGGTCCGCCTATGAAGGGATAAAATCCTCCTTCAAAGGAATAAGCTCCTCACATCAAGGGATTAGCTCCTTATGGTATGGGTTGCATGAACCTTAAAAGAGCGAACTTGCCACCTCAAGATTCCTTCCAAAAGCTTCTAGAAATAATTGAAAGTGAGTTTTTTCAAAGTATACTCGCGCATTTCTAACTTTTACAGGGGTCCGCACATTTAACACAGAGACAATGCGGTTAGGTGCACAGGAGACATGACCATTAGGTGTGGGACCACAGGTAAGACAAACAGAAAGTGTGCACCCAAAGTTTTAAAAACTTTTGAGAGCCTTTCTCTTATTTTCCAGACTTGATATGATGAACTGATGTTTTAGACTTGTAGAGGAGGAAAGTATGAGTGGTAATGAACTCACACAGATAGCAGAATGTCAAGGTGACAATTTTTAGTGCAACAACAGCAGTTTCATGCATGTCTCCAGGAAGGTAGTGAGCATTGAAGGATCCATCCCTGGTTCTAGTTGATCCTTACTACCTGAAGTGGAGGCCTCTATGAAGCTCTTCTTAGCTTGCATGAATGTCTCCTTCGCACGTTCGAAATCAAATTCAGGTTCCTTTGTAGGAGCCTTGCGAACCCACACAATTTCTTCTAGATGGTTCCCTTTATCATCACCCATGGTCATGCCACTCCTAAGCATCATATTTTCATTTGGGTCTTCTTTGTGTGGCTCAGACCTCATCATCTGCAAATTTTGAGTCGGAGGGGGTTGGAGTAACTCTTTTTTATGCATCCTCGCTATCAGCGAAGGGCAGTCCTGTGCCTTGTGATCAAACTGAGTACAATACAAGCATGATATCCTTGTTGGGTTTGTACAATCATGGGCATAGTGCCCTGGCCCTCCATAATTGTAACAAATTAGTTGTTCGTGACCCCTCCTTGGTCCCATTCCGCCTCGACCTCGATCGTGCCCCTGAGATCTAGCACGTGCCATCCCTACATTTTGGTCGAGGGCTCATGTTTTTTCCTGCACCCTATAGGCAGGAGTCTAATCCATCATTAGTTCGTAGCTTCTACAAGTGCACTCATCATGGCCTACTGACCTGCAAAAATTACAAAACAATTGTTGGGACGTCTACTTATACTTCTACAATAGGTGACAATTATCTGTAATGTGTTTTCCTCGTATTTGACAGACCGTGCACCATAATGAACATGTCGTGCTTGGTCCTATATGCGCCTCAAGTATTAATGGTATCGGCCCTCCTCGTGCTAAGTAATTCACGAATACTAGACAATGGTCCTTTTCATGCCCTTGGCCTTTGCATTTTATGCACCAAACCTCCTCGCACGCCTCTGGCCGAGGTGTTCTGTCCTATTTCAAACTATGTATCTCCAAACACAGATTCTGCAGTTGCATATGGATTTTTTGGAATGCTGACCGAGGGTCTTGTATAGGGGTCTCATGCAATCTCATTGCCATCTCCAAAGCTTAGGCCTGGGTGGAAAGCTTTTGCTATGACAATGTCGTCCTTAAGTGTAGCATAAGTGATGTTGCAAACCATGTGTGGTGCTTCCCATCCATCAAAGTCATATTGGCTTTGTGAATCGTACTCTTTAGCCTTTGGTCCAAATCCCAGGGGGTCTCACCCGAGAGCATCGCGATCTCCTTAAACCTGATGATTGATTGTGTCTCTGACTTTGGCCTGCTAAATTCCTTGTTTAGTGTGGTTGCATTTATGCGATTCCTATGTTTGGATGGTAATTACAATGCTTGATGTACCATGTTAAGGGGCGATCTTGTAGCATGCTCACCAGCATAGCCTTCTTAATATTGTCATGCACGATGCCTTGTGCTACCCATACTGGTCTTACTATGAACCAGAATTGTTCCTGATCTTCATTCCCCACTCCTCTGAATATCGATAGTTTGATTGCACTCGCCTTAGTGAACTGTGGTGGTGGCGGAGGTGGGGTGGGTGGAGATGGACATGAGGAGGGTGAGATGGGTGGCGGTGTGGGTGGAGGTGCTAAACGTGGAATTCATTGCATTATCAAACTCACCGCGCTTCTCAGAGAAACTTTCATGAGCTCTTCCTCACTTTCCCGCGAGGCTGAAATTAAGGGACTGGTTTCTAGTTCTTCGCTACCTCTACTTCTGTAGATCTTCCCACTTCACGTAGCCCCAAACATTAATTTATTTGCATAACTCTATTTTCGCACAACAACATCTTAATCTAAGTGTTTAAAGATTTAATATACTTACCTCACAGTCCCTTGGGGAAACATCGCTCTGCCTCACTATAGCTGACATTTGTGTCTACCATGAACTCAGTGGTAAATCCTGATCTTATCTCCTGATGCTTCTAGTCTGCGCACTAATTCCGGAGTCCACATGATTGGTTTTTCAAGCCTACACCTACCTTGACTGTCTTCTAGTTTCACGATCCACTCATACAGCTCAGAAGGAAAGGATGCAAAGAAAATTTCGTGGATTTCCGTATACAAGTAGCACTCCAACCACTATTCCTTAGATACTTGCGGATTTCTGTTTTCCTGCGTCGCGAACTTGTGAATCTTCTTGTCTAAACACCCTTCAATTTCTTTCTTTGTTTGATTCCAGTGGTAAAACATCAGACATACCTTATGCAAATCTCCGTCCTGACAACGAAACCATTTGTTGGCCTGTATCGGCCTGACCTAGGTTCAAAGATGATTTAGCCAAACAAATCCAAGTACTATTAGCCCTTTCGGCAATAGTCCGCAAAGCATGGACATAGGTTTCACCTGAAGTAGTATGGGAGGGTGCTATAACCATGTTTTCACAGCCTGTGGATGTTTGATGAGCTTCTAGTGGTTTGCGGTTTGATCTTTCGTGCACGTCTCTACACACACCTATTAGTCCTTTGCAACCTGTGTGGCTGTGTTCGTGTAGCCCTATACCTAGGGCGTGATCCTTATTATACCCGATTTCCTTGCTATTTAATCTGTTATTTCTCAATTAGTTAACTGATCAATGTAAGATTAATGATAATTAACAGTATATCAAGTAATCATACAAGTGCATGTGATAAATAAAACAACATAAATGTAAAGAATGCAACACACTAGAAGATGGACATAAACTGGAATCAACTTCTCTTTATTATTCTTTGTTCAAGATGACAGACTTGACCCTGCCCTACGCACTCAGCTGCGAACTCTTCTAGGCCTCTACGCACTCAACTACAGAGCCTCTTCATACTACTATGACCCAATACACTTAGAACCTTACTCTATGCCTAAACCATTCGTATTCTTCTATCCAATTCCTTCAATATCTTTATAGCTTAGAGCCTCACTCTATTTATATAATCCCATGGTTCGTGAACCATGGGTAGGCTGACGTGAATTTACATTACTGTACAATACTTTAAGGTGGATAGCCATATGGATCAACCTATACTTCGCACTCTGTGCTTGCAATTCGTAGAGTTTTACAATACATTTGACCAAAACTTGGGCTTGGAGCCCCAGAACATGTTGTGGGGGGATTCCATGCCCAACAACAACCAAGTCCTGCCCCGACTACAATAACTTAACCAAGTTATAATTACTACAACTAGGCTATGACTTTTTCACCTAATAACTGCCTATAACACATCCTAGCCTACTCATGTCTAATCTCAACTCATCCCACTTAACAGGTTAGTAATTCAAGGCTTACGTCCATCCATGGCCATAAAACAACTAAGAAACAAAATTAACATCTTGACATGCCATAGCACATGGCACATCTAACAATCCCTTAGCCCTATGTGGCATCATGTGTTAGCATTCCCTACATTTCCTAACATTATTTGCACTCCCTAGCACACCCTAGCACTCTCTGACATGCCCTGGCAATCTAGCATGCCTTGGCACTGCCTAACATATAACCTTGCCACTCCCTCATTAGAACACTTTGACCTGATTGACACTCTCTATCACACACTCTTATCTCTTCATTTCCATTCATTTTTAACTAGTTCTCCCTTGTGTTTTTTTGGCACTTCCTAACATTCAGTCACACTCATTGAAACACCCTGACACATGGCACATCTTGGTATGTTGCCTTGGCACTCTAGCATTCCTTGGCATTACCTAACATATCTTGTTGCTCCCTCCTTACCACAGCTATAACTCACTAAAACCCCCTGTCACACACTCTTATTCACTCATTACCATGTATTTGAAACTAGTGATCCCTTTTGTTTCTTTGGCAATCCATAACACTCCTTTGCATGCATTGGCACACCCTAGCACCTAGCACATATTGGCATGCCATGTCCTCTAGCATGCCTTAGCACTGCCTAGCATACCTTGTTACTCCCTTATCACACTTGTATCTCACTGACACTTCCTATCACAAACTCTTATTTGTTCATTTACATGCACTAATTTGACCTAGTGCTCCCTTGTGTTTCCCTGACACTCCCTAACATATCGTAGTACATGTTGACACACCTTGGAACGTGGCACATCTTGGCTTCATGTCAACCTACCAATCTAGCATGACTTAGTGCAACATAGCATACCATGTCACTCTCTCCTTAGAACACTTGGAACCTGCTAACACTCCCTGACACACACTCTTATTCATTCATTTCCATGCATTTTGACCTAGTTCTCCCTTATGTTTCTCTGGAACTCCTTAACACTCCTTAGCATGCATTGACACATCTTGGTATGCTTGCCTAGCACTATAGCATTCCTTGGCATCAATGCATATCATACATTGTCACTCCCTCCTTAGCACACCTGGAACTCATTGATTGTGATGTTCCAAACTAGGAAAAATAGTGCTATGCAAAGCAGAAAATAAAAATAACACCATAAAATTATGTCAAACCATCAGACCACAAAATTTTCTGGCATGTGTTAGCGCGCCTTTTCATTCCGTAGCACACCCTGACACTCCTTAGCTATCATGCCCTGACAACTGCCCATACATTTTTTGCAACATGGGAACCATAGGCTTGCCTCCTGCAAGTCCTATTATGAACTTCTCCCTGCACACTTCATCCTTTGGACACTAAGAATTTGTTTACACTCCTTGGCACACACTCTTATTCTTTCATTTCCATGCATTTTGATCTAGTTCTACCTTGTGATGTCGTGACACTCCCTAACACCTCACTATGAATTGACACTGTTTGGCATATGTTAGCATGCATTTTCATTTCTTGGCATGCCCTCACACTCCTTAGCTGTCATGCCCTCACAACTACCCTTAGTTTTTTTAGGACTTAGGAACCTAACCAAGTGCTTCATCGACTACAACAACTTGACTAAGTTACGATTACTACAACTAGACTATTCCTTTTCCACCTAAGAACTGACTATAACTCATCTTAGACTACTCATGTCCAATTTCAACTTATCCCACTTAACAAGTTACAAGTTATCAAGTCAAGGCTCACATGCAACAATGGCCATAAAACAACTAAAAAACATAGTTTACATCTTGGCATGCCATAGCACCTATGTGGCACGTGTTAACACTATGTGCATTCCTTGGCATGATTTGGCACTCCCTAGCATACCCTACAATTTCATGACATGCCTTGGCATTACCTAACATATAACTTTGTGACTCCCTCCTTAGCACACCTAAAAATAATTGGCACTCCCTATCATACATTCTTATTTATTCCTTTCTATGCATTTTGAACTAGTTCTCCCTTGTGTTTGCATGGCACTCCCTAACACTCTCTGAAACACATTGACACTCCCTAACTATCATGCCCTTATAGATAGCCTTACATTTTTATGACTTGAAAACCCAACCAAGTCATTGACAAAACGATGTTGTGCCCAACCCAAAGTCTCCCTTTTCTTGAAACTGCTTTGTCTGGCTCCTTGTTGTAACCACATACTAGCCTCTTATCATTCTTTTTTTTAACTTCTCTTAGGAAACTCAATCCCTCACACGTCGAGAACTCATTGACAGTCCCTAGAACACACTCTTATTCATTCATTTCTATGTCTTTTGACCTAGCACTCCCTTGTGTATCCCTAACACTCCATAGCATGCACTAACAATCTTTGACATGCCTTCTCACTCCATAACATGCCCTATCCACTCCATAGCATGTCCTATAAATCCTAGGAACATATTGGCTCTTGGCGCTTAGTGGAACTTGACAATTCTTGGCATGTGTTGGAATTCCCTGGAATGCCTTGCCATGGTTTAAGATAAAATTTATTTAAGATCAATTATACACAATTAAGAGAGAAGTAATAGAGTATGATTTGGCACTTAAGACAAACTAGCACTTGACCCTTGGCATGTATTGGTACTAGTGTTAGTGTGCCTAGCATGCCCCCCTTGAAAAGGTAATATCCTAAATTATTAACCATATTATGTGTTAATCTCTTTGCATTTTACATGGTGTTCCCTTTTTTTGCCTTGACACTCCTTGACACACATTCGCATACCCTAACACTTGGTCCATCTTATCATGCCTTAACACATGTCATGTCTTGGCATGCCTTGGCACTATCTGGCACATGTTAGCACACCCTAACTCTTCTTGACATGGACTAGCATTCCCTAGCATGCCTTGGCACTTTCTAGCATGCCTTGTCACTCCCTCCTTGGTATGCCTAACACTCACTGACACTCCTCGATACACCCTCTTATTCATTCATTTCCATTCATTTTGACTCGATGATTTATGTTTGATGGGGTGCATATATAGAAAGAGTTCCTTTAAGAGAATAAAAAATGGTTGCACCATTACTGACATAAATAATTATGAGATTCTACTTGAATGACATTAGGAAACTACACAAGGTATTTTATGAGTGACATGTTTATGGTTTGTTCGATGGTGTGGGAATGGTAAGAAGTGAGTGGTCAATATTGTGATTTTATTTATCATTAAAGTGCATATCCTTATGAGAGACTCATCTTGAGAAAATGACACCCTCATCATGCTTACCCTCAATTTCCTAATCTTCTCAAAAGAAACGCCAACTTGCGAAGTGAGGGAAGGCATGTTGGTCTGTCGTGTGCTAAGTGACAGGGTGAGAGTTTTAATGTAAAATGAGAGGGACTGAACCATTTAATTTGTGTCATCTATGGATGGCATGTTGTAGGTGTGTGTCATGGGACCACATGGCCATTAGAAATATTATGTAAGATATAGCCCAACATAAGCAATTCCCTGAGAGAAATCTATGGAGAGGGATCAAAATAATTTATATTGGTGAGTCCACCAAAAAATATTTACTAGAGAGTAAAATAATGGTGATAAATGCCACACATGGAGTCTTTTGAGATAGGTGTTTCTTTTTCTAAAAAATTGTTAGGAGTGTGATTGAATTGGTGGAATTCTCAAATTCATGACATTGTAAATTATGTAGGAAATTTGTTCTTTTGTTATAGAGGCTAAGGTTTTCAAGGTGAATATAGGGTTTGTAGGGTCATAGGGGAAAAGAAGCATCAATTTCTAGCTCTTTGATATACCAAAGAGTTTTTGATAATAATATTTGGTCAAATCTTCGATGGCACTAGCTAAGGAGGACAAATAGTATCGTTCGTTGTACTACTCAATTCCTTGGTATGCAATATTGATCCCCTCAGATGTTTTTCTTGATGTATTATAACAAGATGGTTGATAGGAATATGTTATGCTAGTTTCAAGTGTTCTTCAGGGTCTTCCACTATCCTTAAGGACATGCAGAAGACAACTGTATCTAGAAGTGATGTTTTTTGGGATACTACTTAAAGGCACACCAAAAAAGGTTAATAGGGTGTCCAAACAAGTGATGCTAACGAGATGGATGATATGATTATGTTAGGTTGGTTTCAAGTGTTCCTACGGGGCTTCCAAACTTCCTCAGGATATGTGGAAGACAACTTCATATACAAGTGTTTTCTGATATGATACTAGGTAAAGGGGTACTAATAGATGTTAGAAAGTTGTCCAACCAAGTCATGTCACTTGTATTTTCTATGTGTATTCTTCCCCAACCAATGGTTTACCTATTAAAAAACAACATTGTGATATTTATAGACATCAAAACACATCCTTTCTATTTTTTTTCTCTAAAAGAAGAGTGCATGCTAGCACAACAAAGTGCTATGATACCACTTGTGGTCTTCCGTATTTGTTGAAATATAATAGTTAGAGCAAAATAGACATAAATATAATTGCAAGAAGTAAATAGAACCAAAACTGGGAGATAAAAATAGTAAGAAAACCTTTATTAATATTCAGAATTGAATGAATTAATCAATTTTGTCCTAGAGGAGGCAACCCCAAACATAAATACGACTCCAAATATAATAATATTCACATGGAAATTGCTTACATAGCTTCTACTAATATATATATATATATATATATATATATATATATATATATATATATATATATATATATAGATATATATATATACACACACTTTATAATTCACAAAAACCCTGACCACTTAGTGGAATTCTCTTTGTGACGCCTCAACCACTAACTAGTGGACCTTCTTCAATGAGACCACCTACAATTATCGATTTGTCACTCTACCACCTCATGATAATTATTCAATAAATATTACCCTAATATGTTATGTGATAGTCTATTCTCCTAATTAGGGGAGTTAGCCTCGGATCCTAAGCACATTATAATGAACAAGTCAAATTTACCCAACGCATAAACAATATACATTCTTTATCTATTCAACAACTATTGTGCATATGATTCATGCTATTTATTCCTTTGGCTCATAATCCAAATACCAAGAAAAATATATATAGCCAAACATAAGAACATCCACAAACTCCATTACACAACATCATAAGGTTTTCAGTGGAGAGCGCTCTTAGGTAGGAAACTCTAGGTCATATTGTGAGTTTGTCAATCCAATGATTGACAATCATTTAGAATGATTTCATTGATCTTTAAATTGTTGTGGATATTCTATTAGAACAGTTTGTCACGCTAGTCCTTATGTTGTTTTGAAATATTTTATTACATAGTTTATTATCTTAGAGCTTAGATTAAATATTACTAGTGTATCACTCAAAATTATGGATATATTTGAAATCAAAATGGAAGAAACAATTAAATAAAAAAATCATCCACACAAATTAATAGAATATATGACTTGGGAAACCTAATACGAGAGAAATCCTAGCTAGAAGGTGAGGCATATGCTCTAGCCTCTCTTTTTTAATTATGAAATATAAGTAGAAAGAAAGGGTCACTCGCTATGGAGTGGACATGGACACTATGGCATGAAAGATTAATACAAAAATATTATTCCTTTTATATTGTGCTCGATATCCCATTCTTTTATTCCATCCTCAATTATGGAATAATAATAATGCCAAAACAATGGAGCCCCTTCGTTTCCTAGTAACCTAGTATACCACAACGTGTAGTCATTCAACTTCAAGGTTAGGGTTTTTGCATGCTTCAATCTTCAATTAGTGTTTCCATTTTGGAACACCCCCACATGTGTGAGTAATGGGGGTTGACATGACATCCACTCATTTCCATGGTGGTCAGTAAGGTACGTCAACTTGTGAGAGACGTAACCTTCCCATATGAGCTTCGTTTGAGGTAATTTTCATAGAGTTAGAAAGCTTCCAATGTCTAGAGTAACATCAAAGGGCTGGAGCCATGCAATCAAAATGGGCTTCTAATCAAATCTACAAGACCCCAAATCACTAATGTGGAACTTTAATCCTTAGTAACTCCATATGCATGTATGTATCTTCCATTCTTAGTTATATATCTATTACCAATCAACTCCAAGTAAACCACAATTGTGAGGGAGAACCTAGGGCACTCCATCTCAAAGATAAGTTATAGATTGGGGAAATAAAGTCATTATAAGTCATAGGATAGTAGTGAATATGCTTCAAATTCCTAATATTTTGGAAAAATATATTAACTACAAGATACATACTAAATCCAACCCAAAGTACATATTAGGGAATGTGTCACAGAACATACTTAACAATTTGATAGGTAGGAGGACATAAATAATTTGAAACATTAACCAAGGAAATGATTCTTGAACTTACCTATTCATGGACCAAGTTGTTGGAGATGATCTCCACCTTGATGAAGATGGTTTTGTATTCATAAATCCATAGAACACAAGGATCCAATTCTTGTATAAATGGGTTATGTGTTCCTCTCTATAAGATATGCTCATTAGGACCATGTAATCTTAAACTACCAACTTGAAAGTTTAAGTGGAGTACAACACTTAGCTAAATTCCTTGAATGAATTTGGTGTTATCCCATCACTTCACTAATGTTTTAGGGGTCATTGGTTTCTCTATAATCTTAGGCTTTAATTGGTAGCTCATGGTGTCAATCCATTTAGATAGCTCAAATCTACTTACTCGGTGTGGCGTGCATTTGTTATTAACAATAACTTTCCTCCATGGATGTCAATAATGAGGAAGCACATAATATTGGCGATGATTGTTCTACGTATTTCTTTAGAATACCTTGAAAGGAGTTATTCATGAGAAAGTTAGTGAATGATAAACATTGTAGAATTTTACAATATTGAACAATTGCTACAAACCCTTCAAGTAGAGGTTACTTATCACACGATCTAATTTTTTGGGATCAAAATACACAAGAATAAACAAGTGAGAAGAGAGTAATCTAGTTTATTGTAATAGTAACCAAAGTTACATTTGTTATTTAACAAATTAAGTTAGTAAATAGGTGAGCTTAGGCCAACGCCTTAAAAATAGCCATACGACCTTCCTCTTTTACAGCTCCTTGACCGTAAGGGTCTAATTGAAAAGCAAATAGTTCCTTTAAAGATTTGTAGGTTGAGGCAACCACTTCAAGCCCTTGAACTTGAAAATAATACAATATTTGCATTGTTTACAATAATAAGTCCATTATACACACTCCTCATCTTAGAGTTGGTGAGAGAGGGAAAATACTTGATTGATTCCAACCTTGTAAATGAACAACCTTCCATACTCATTGGTTGGAGTCTCCATGACTAGTTGAAGGAGTATATGCGTCGTGAATCAAAGATAATATCTTAGCATGAGTTATCGACACTTGAACATACTTCCCATGGATCTCATGGAAAAAATATGAAGATACTCTTTCAATATTAGAAAACATGTGCTCATACTCTACTAAATTTGTAGGTGGTAGTGTTTCAATATTTTACATTTAATGGAAAATCCCACAGAAAAAGTCAACTTTTGAAAAATCAATCCTATGCTAAATCACTCCTACCTTCTCATTGTTAAGCTCTTTGTGAGCTTTCACCTATGACCCTTAAAGTTAGTGCCCTTTAGCACCTCTAATAGTGGAATAGGAGGTGTTGCAATAGGAGGTGAGATCCATTCCCCTTCATCTTTCTCGAGACCTCTAGACGCACCTACAATCTATAACCCTCGTTTGACTCAACACAAAATTTTGTTAATTTTTCACTTCCTTTACATACCCTCCCTATAGGGGCATCCTCATAGGAAGAGCTTGTGGTTGAAACATTACAAAACAAAATTGGGCACACCATCTCTTTATATGGTTTCAAAGAGTATATTTAATGGTAAACCCATACAACAACCCATTGGCATCTAATATGGTTATGATATAATTTTAATAAATCTTAAACATTTTGATTCCTCTTAACTACTAATAAATTTTATGTTGGTTTCTAATTTGTTAATATACATATTATTCTATTATCAACTTTTTTACATTAAATTATAATATAAATAAAATTAAGCTTAAATTATTAATTTAAATATATTATATATATTTATCAATTTAAAATATTTATTATTATGTTTTAAAAATTTATAATTAATTAAATATTAATGTGTTATGGGTTAACCCATGCAATAACCCATTGCAATCTAATATGGCTTTAATTGTCTAGCAAACTCTGGTTTTAATTGTCTAGCAAACGCTTACAGTGCTTTGCTTCTATATCGAATTAGTGAAACTGCAGGGAGGGCAAGATTGTTAAATATTATTGTTATTTTTATTTTCGAAGGCAAGCCCATCAAATATTATTGTTATTTTTATTTCGCCATGGCGCGAAATGTAAAGGTTGAATTCTGGCCGCTTCATTTCAACGCACCCTCAAGGGATTTCTCACTCGAGCACCTAGAGATGGATTTTTAGTCAGGACCTTACACAGAACTATGGGTTGACCTTTCAGGACCCTATCACTTAGGCTTTGGGGGAAGATATATAGTTCTCAAGCTGGTGCTTTCGGAATTGCATCACATTTATAAATGGAACTTCTTATACTCAATCATCTGCATATGCCTTTGCGGGGTCTGCCTGTTATAGACATTTTTGTGCCTTACAACATTGAGCATGAAATGTGCATAATCTAAGGGATCCAAAGTCCCTAAACATGTTGTTCCTACCCCTAGAGAAACAAGGCTAACAAACCACAGCAATTCACAGAAGTTCTCCACCAGAAACTACTCAAAAACAAGTCAATTCAGGATCATTTCAGTGGCTCCACTGGCTGTCTGCGCTGAATGTCAAAGACAACACTGGCTACCTGTGCTGAATGTCAAAGCCAACACTGACTACCTGCGCTGAGCGAGAGTTGACATGTGGCAAGTTCATTCCACAAGGTGTCAAAACCCAGGAAGCTTCCAAAATGACACTTGCCTCAAGGAATTCGACTATGATGAGTAAGAGGTTCCAAATCTCCAAGTGGAAGCAAGAACCTCCAAGTGGAATCAAGAACTGACAGAGGGAGAGGACACTAGTCAGATCTCAAGCTGACTCATCCTCTCTCCAAAAATCTATATATGGATCTCTCCTCCATGAGATCTAGGGGCTGGAATTTTGTTATTGCAAAGAATTGCTGTTGGTTTGAGACTGGAATCATTGGGTGCTTAATGCTTTGAAGGGAGGTGAAGATAGGAATTCCATTTTGCTAGGAAGGAGATGCTGGATTGGAGCCCTCTGGGTTGTATCTCTTCCTGAACCTTGTTATTCATCAACAAAGCTATCTTGGTTTCTCCTATATACTGATGTATCTTTGATGTATGATTGCATTAGTATGTTTAGTTTACTTCTAATCCTGAACTAGTTATGATTATGAATCTATGTCTTTGTGTAGTGTTCTTCTCTTGTAATCTTGCAGAGACCTGTTGAAGCTGGGCGAGCGAGAAGACAAGTAGCTGTGAACTCCCAAAGAGAAGAGAAACCAGATCGAGGGACAAACGGAAGACACCGGTTAGTCCATCCATCTCTCTTCATTCTTAATTCATAAAGGAAGAATACTAGAATAGCTGTCTCTATTTGTTGCTAAGGCACTGTCACACCTTAGGTGGATAGGATCGTCCTGCATAGGCGTTTTTCCCCACAACAAATTGGCGACTCCACTGGGGAGATCTGTTTAGTCATTTTATTTATGTCTCTATCATTGTTTGTTTCATAGACTCAACGGCAACAATCGAACTGCTTCTGCTATTCTCAGATGCAAAGTAGACAGTAGCTGCTTTGATCCAATCACTGGATTTGTCTATGATCTGAACAATGGACTCACAAATGATTTGATGATCCTTTGTGATAGATCTTAGTACCCCCTCAAAGCATCCCTTTGATTGTACCTTGCTTGTTGCTTTTATTTGGCCTAAAACCATTGATTAATCAGCAATATGTGACCTAGAATCCACTGAGAAACTCTCGTTTCTCCTTCAGCGCGACCCCTGTGAAGGGATTCTGCATTTCAACGCAGGTCCCGTGAAGGCCATCTGCGCTGAATGTCAAAACCCCAGTGTTGAGGTTGCGCTGATCCAGTTTGGCCTTGTGCAGCTGGGGTTCTCTGCTCTGTTTTGCCCTGTTTTGATCTCTGAGTTTTGCAGCCTGTAACCAGCATAGGTACCAGTCTGATAACTCCTTTTCTCTGCTTAAATTCTGCCTCCTTTTGTACAAAAAGACTGCGAGTGTTTTTATGTGTTTGTGGCGTCATTTACAATTTTCCTTTGCATGAGTGCAATAATCATCCTGTAGCCCCCGATTCAGATCTGTTGATTGTGATCTTAGGAGAGAGTTCATTGGTTGTTTACAGTTGATTATACATTTGCTTTTGCTTATTGGTTTGAGTTTGTCTCTTTTAAGTGTCGAAACAAGTGTTCATTTTGAAAGTCATAAAGTGTTGTATTCTCTTCTACCCTTTCTGATTTCGAAAAAGTAAACTTGTTTGTACTTGTCATTTAAAAGCAAATTCAAAGTTGTACAAAAAGCTTTCTTTGTAGGCATCAATACTAAGAAAGCGGAAAACAAACACCTGCATTGTGCATTTGCATTTTGATAGTTTGCATGCTTGATTTAGGAAAAGTGCATTAGAGTGTGCTGATTTCTCTTTGAGAAAAGATGGTGTCTTTCTTTTCCCTTAGTAGCTAGTATTTTGAAAGTTGAAAAGATATAAAACTTGCTTATCATCTTTAGACTGCATTTAGGAATTGTATCATACATCTCGTGGTGACCCAGAAAGGCAAAATTCTAAAAATATCAACTTAAAATAAACTGAATGAACTTAACAACGCTTTGCAACATAACGCACAAAATAGAGGTCTAGGCTAGAGACGTGTTCCGGCGTCGTAAAGCCTGGTGACTGTCGATCTCGTTGAAGGTGGGTGATTCCTCCTGAGGGACGATAGCGCCAGTATGGATTGTGCTCCCACGTACCGTCGCATATATATTGGGAGACCCCTATAGGAATATAACCTTTATCCTTAGGAAGTCATGTCGGCCGCCCTACTGATCGCAATGCACTGAACACAGCATTCAGGAAGATCGGCCGCCCGTACCTTAAAAAGTATTCTGCTGTTTTGCGAAAAGTTTGGCACACCCTCTGCCTAGAACTCCAGAGCAGTTCCTTTTGGCCTTTTTCAGACTCTATAACAGAAAAAGTCCATTCGAGCATTTTTCACTTCGGGCTCGTTAAAACATCGAAGGAGACTAGAGTCATCTTTAGCTTTTTCTCGACTCTTTAAAAGTGAAAAAGAAAGTTGTGTCTAAAGCGTCGTTAACAATTTATTTTAAACGGAACAATCACCCTTTATTCCCACATTGATCTTTAGGTTGAAAAGATGGAGCTTACCAACCAAGGAGTTCCCCTTGGTGGAAATCCTAGTCCCTTCTCCTCTTGGGGAGATGTTGGTGCGCCCCATATGGCCACATTGTCGCTTCCAGGACTGACAATTGGCCTGCCAGTCTGGCTCTTTTCAACCAATGTCATTCAGAACACCAGTATTCCTGAACAGTCGAGTCAACAGTTAGACCAGACCAGAATTGCCCACCAGCCTTCGACTTCATCTAATTCTTACTCTCCTCCTTCCTCTTCGCTTGACGGAACTGGTAAAACAAAAAACCGAGTTCCTAAGGAGAAGAAGGAGAAGAAGAAGAAAGAGAAGAAGAAGAAGGAGCCAAAGGTGACTGGGGGCAAACAAGCGTCGTCTGACAAAAATCCACACACAGCACTGACCAGGCCTAAATCGCCATGTGTCATATGCAAGGGAGACCACTTCCACAGAGATTGTCCCTGCATCCCTCGGATACTAAGGGACTGGTCTCCCCGTTTGCACAATTCGGTAGCGTCGACCTCTGATATCCATGTTGACTGCTCACCGTCAACTAGCGGAAGTGAAGCCCCAGGACACAGAGGGAAAGCTAGATTTCCCTGCAAACTGTTTGAAGGTGATCATGCCATCCACCGTTGTCCCTTCTTAGATGAGGCCAAAAGAGTTTTGGAAGATCGCCCGATTTTACGAGCGCAACTTCCTCCTGGATATCAAACACTCCTGCCAAGTCCTTCGCTAGTTGAGAACCCGGCTGGTCCGCTCAGGTGGTCAGCCGAAGCATCTATCATTGGAGATGAACCATCTGAATCCATGCCTGACGAAAGTCAAAAGGTTGAGGTGGCAGTTGACTCGGTTTTGCCTTCAGAGGCTCTATCTTCGAATGATACCATCACAGAGGAGAATAAAGACGACACCGTCCAAATTCTCTTCATCAACACTGACTCCGATGAACAAGGGGGCAATGCCCCCATTCCTTTATCACAGGAAGGAAGTTCGTCAGAGCGATATCCGGCCGTCTATTCGGTCCCACCACCAAGCAACCTAGTTGTCTCGTTCGACTGGAACCAACTAGGCAGACCCCGGTTACCAGCCAGCATTCCATTCAGAATTATCGTTCAAATATACAGAATGGTAATGGTTGGCACTATCATTGATGAGGGGGCATCTGTGAGTATCCTTTCCTCTATTGCTTGGAAAGCGCTTGGTTCGCCAGCGCTTTTGCCTGAAATGAGACATCTAGCAGGCTTTGATAAAGGAACCAGTCGACCTTTAGCGATCCTCCCCAAAGTGCCCATAACATTGAAAGGGAAGACCGTTCAAATGAATGTGATGGTCGTTCAAGTACCCTTGGATTATAACCTACTCCTTGGACGAGACTATATATATTGCATGGGAGTCTTCGTCTCCTCACTCTTTAGAGTAATGTGTTTTCCGCATAAAGGAAGAGTGGTCAAGCTCGTGGACCAACTTTCGTTTCTTGGATCATGCATCGCAAATAGTCATATACCATCCCTAAATGGTCTCTTCATGCAAGAAGTGTCTCAATCCATGGTCCGTCCTCCTGATGAGCGTGAGTAATCCGGGAGGATAGGACTGAAACCCAGGGGGCATGCGTCCTGGTCTGCTTCGGCAGGAAAACTTTGGGTATAGGGTAGGTTTCCGCTGGAGAATATGACTAGTCCGTACCCCGTTCGTGATTGGAAGAGGGGTTGTTCTAGAATAATATTCTTTTGTCAAAGTTATGTGAGTTGGCGAGCTTCGTCGCTCACCTTTGTCTATTTCGGTAGACATCGCCGAAGAAGTGTTTTATTCGTAGCCGCGAATGGAGCAATCTTGGGTAACCTGAAAGAGGTAGGCCTCTCTCGGCAAAACAAATGTTTTGACGGACTAAAGTAGGGGTAACCTTGAAATTGTACTTTATACCTAGGGGCATGCAAACCTTTTGCAGTGGAAGCAAGGGGCGGTTATTTAATTTTTTAAATTTTTAGGACCTCTAACCCTTTAAACTCGTAGGATTAGTCGTTTCCGAACTTGCATAACGAAAGGATCCGGAGCAAAGCTTACGTAAGATCTAAGCTCCCTAAAAAATAGCATCTTCAATGAGACATTCTTATCATATGACTGGGTTAATCGAGAAGTTTTAGCACACAGTTCATGCTTGTTAAAAAATAAACACAAGATCCGAGCAGTTTTAACGCGGACTTCATGCTCGTTAAAAAATAAACATAAGCAATGAGAAAGTGTTTCCACCAGCGTTTAAGCTCATTTTAAAATAAAAAATGAACCTCTACCCGGTAAATAACCACTGTGAATGTAACCTTATCAACCATTAAAGCCTTGGTCGTGTTTGCACCATCACCTCCACTTTTCATTTGGCCGATCGTTCATCTCCATATGATTGTTTACCCATTTTGAGGAACAGCTGCGAAGAGTGATTTCACCTAGCCATCCTTGTGACATTGCCGTGATTGGAAAATTCCAACCTGTAGCTGGAATCAGCTGCTAACCCTGTTTATCACTCGTTCCTCAAAAGACGAGTCTTCTTTAAGCTCTTTTCAACTGACTCGTAAAATATGAAAAGATTGACGAGTCCTTGGCCTTCCAGCTCGTTAAAGGGACAGGAAGTGCTATCCCTCCTCTAGATTTTAATCTTTTTGGACCTAAGGGATTATTGCACAAAAAGATCGAGCGCTTGTTTTGTTCGGCTCGTTAAAACTATCGAAAACTCATCCCTTTTCTATTGTTTTATACTTTTTTGGACTAAAGGGATTAGATGATGAAAAAGGAATTTTGGAGTTAACTTTATGTACCTTTTCAGACTCTCTAAAAATGAAAAGGACCGAGTTATCTTTGTCGTTACACTCATTAAAATCATTAAATAGCGACAAACTTGTCTTTAGACGAGAACGAGTTTCACTATCGCTAAGCTCGTTAAAACATAGCGATGGGCTTGCCCAAAGGGCAGGTTATAGAATAAGCATATGTTATCCTCCTCAAGCTTGACAAAAATAAAGAGGTACTGGTCAGCAATGACTGGGGAAAAATTGGGAGAAACTCAAGAAAACTTTGATGGTAGCAAGTCGCTCTTGAACATGACACTTTTCCTCCGTACCACAATCGGGTTGGGTTGTTTCATTCACCGGTCACATCACCATGGTCTCGCCATACCATCCATATTTGGGGTAATGCTACCGATCCATCGCATCAGTGTCGCCATATGTTCAAGAGAAGTCGTTCAGAAAAAGTCAACCGTGTCCCATCCAATGCCATACATTATCCTTCATCCGTTCATGACCACCACCCTGAATCATATGTCACAGATCGTTTTCACCTCCATCAAAATCATTAGCTCTGTTCCGTGTCATTGATGTGGGATTCATTAAGGCCCTCCTTTGACGGATTGCTTCTTGTCGACATCAGCTCATTATCCAAGAAGTTGATCTAGGGACAACCCCTTCAGTACCTTGAAGCTTGCATACCTCAATGGCAAGTTTCTCACTTCCGGCGACAGGTATACATCAATGACCTTCGACCGAAAGATTTTGCGTGGTGTTCGACGCCAAGTCCTTTATTCACACCACGTGAATTGTACTGCAGTACCTTGAGGGTCATTATCATTATCGGTGATTCCTCTCGCGCTTGTTAACGGTTTACCTCATTCACCGGTAATCAAGCGATGTCTTTCCATGTTCGACTTCAGAACATTTCTCACATGGATCGACTTGTACTTAGAGTGAAGATCGAATGAGTTTGAAGACCCCAGATCTAGTTTCATCCATCCGGGCTGCGATATATATTCAGGAAAGATAAAGACATTGACATGTACATCATTGCAGCAGATAATCATCCTACTCATACGATGATAATTTCATCAAAATTATCAGTCTACCATCAGACGATTGTCTGTTCTATGTACAGAAAAATGAATTTATAAAGCTGAGCATGGGAATGCCCGCCTCAGCTAGATCATGAAAGCAGTATGAAAAATAATGTATTGTATTGTATCTTATTACAGGTCTCCTCCCAGCATTGGATGAACTTCAGATCCTCCTGGATAAAGCATTTCACCCGATAAATGGCCTCATACATTAGGGGGCAACTGTTATAGACATTTTTGTGTCTTACAGCATTGAGCATGAAATGTCCATAATCTAAGGGATCCAAAGTCCCTAAACATGTTGTTCCTACCCCTAGAGAAACAAGGCTAACAAACCACAGCAATTCACAGAAGTTCTCCACCAGAAACTGCTCAAAAACAAGTCAATTCAGGATCATTTCAGTGGCTCCACTGGCTGTCTGTGCTGAATGTCAAAGACAACACTGGCTACCTGCGCTGAATGTCAAAGCCAACACTGGCTACCTGCGCTGAGCGAGAGTTTACATGTGGCAAGTTCATTCCACAAGGTATCAAAACCCAGGAAGCTTCCAAAATGACACTTGCCTCAGGGAATTCGAATATGATGAGCAAGAGGTTCCAAATCTCCAAGTGGAAGCAAGAACCTCCAAGTGGAATCAAGAACTGATAGAGGGAGAGGACACTAGTCAGATCTCAAGCTGACTCATCCTCTCTCCAAACATCTATATATGGATCTCTCCTCCATGAGATCTAGGGGCTGGAATTTTGTTATTGCAAAGAATTGTTGTTGGTTTGAGACTGGAATCATTGGGTGCTTAATGCTTTGAAGGGAGGTGAAGATAGGAATTCCATTTTGCTGGGAAGGAGATGCTGGATTGGAGCCATCTGGGTTGTATCTCTTCCTGAACCTTGTTATTCATCAATAAAGCTATCTTGGTTTCTCCTATATACTGATGTATCTTTGATGTATGATTGCATTAGTATGTTTAGTTTACTTCTAATCTTGAACTAGTTATGATTATGAATCTATGTCTTTGTGTAGTATTCTTCTCTTGTAATCTTGCAGAGACCTGTTGAAGCTGGGCAAGCGAGAAGACAAGTAGCTGTGAACTCCCAAAGAGAAGAGAAACCCGATCGAGGGACAAACGGAAGACACCGGTTAGTCCATCCATCTCTCTTCATTCTTAATTCATAAAGGAAGAATACTAGAATAGTTGTCCCTATTTGTTGCTAAGGCACTGTCACACCTTAGTTGGATAGGATCGTCCTGCATAGGCATTTTTCCCCACAACACTGCCTATGGCCATATAACCCCTGCTTCCTCTTATGGCTTCACGTGGTCAACTAAATCCACGACTCGGAACTCTGCCCATAGATTTTAATAACTTTGATAATAATGGAAAGTTATAACAGTAAGAAATGAAGTGATTTGAACCCAGACAAGGCATATCTCATATATTTCATACATCGGGCATATCGAATCTCCAACGCGAGAGAATTAATCGATGGCTTCTTCCCATCATGTTTTTGGCTAGCCTAAAGCCTTTTCACCCACACTATAGGGGCACGCCGAAGACAAAATAGAAGACTAAGTGCTTTTGGTGCCTCTAACCTAGGTATGGGTTCTACATATAGAAGCTCCCAAATGAAAGGCTTTCAAACTGACCAAGATGCTCTAGATAAACTCGCTCGGTCAACCGGGTCTGCCTGTGATGTCTTTGCCTTTATTGCTGGTGGGTAAACATGTTATTATGAAATGTTGGGTTACAAGCTTTTGGGCAGGCTTTCCTCCTGGTGCCTTCGCTGGCTCTCGGTCAAGCTATCGAAGAAGGGATGCTGCCTCTTATGCTGCGGGATCAATTGGTCAAATAGGCACTGCTGCTGGTTCAAGGTCAATGACTGGATCAAGGTAATCTACGGAGTAAACTAGATCCGCTACTAGCACAATATTTGAATCTCCAATGAATGCTCCTGCCTACAGCTAGAACCACCTATGATTGCTCTAGAAATGGAAGGGATATCATGGGCTTTGACTCTCGAATTGGAATTGGAAAGGATGGGTGGGGTGCTTTTTAGACTCGATCAACCGCATCTGGAACTAATCTATTGTTGGCACAGGGATCTTGATCTTACATTGAATCTGTATATGGAATCGGTGGATCTTAAACTGCTGGGTCTTCTACTGAATCAGGATCAAATGCTCTTGCTTTCATTCGGTAAACTGCTTCCGCTCTCTATGCTACCATAGCCTCCATTTGCTTTGTTCCAGCTACTGTATTTTTTTCGCCTTTGCTTCCGTCTCCTCTACAGGAGAAACTGAAATGGGTTCTTATTTCCGCCAAATAGCCAATGGGCACGTTTTACGGTGTTACCCTATAATCAATAACTAATGATCATGAGCCATTACCTTCCAATTCTGCATGTGCACAATGTCTGACTATGATGTAGGGATTTTCTTATCTTTTTTCATTTTTTTTTCAGGTTTTCTGTTGGGTGAGGCAAGCCTGTCAAATATTATTGTTATTTTTATTTGGGGATAGCACCAAATGTACATGGTTGAATTCTAGTGCCTTCATTTGAAATCATCCACATAAGATTTTTCTTGTTTTCATCATTTTCTTCAGATTTTCTGTTGGGTGGGTTTGTTAATTTCATGGGAACTCCTCTCTAACCTCCTTTCAACAACAAAAACAGCAAACCCCTCCACCTCAGCAACAATCTAAGACTCCTAGCCTAAGGACCTCTTTTTCCCTTGCATCATCTGAATCTTGTGGATCAACAGACCTACCAGGGCCTATTTGCATCCCTGACAATGTGTGTGAGTCTCCTCATAGAGTGAAAGCTCACCGCAAACATAGCATACTGAGTAGAGATGTTTGGAGGTGGTAGCAGAGATATTAAAACAAACAATAAACTTTGGACTCTGGAGTGATCCCAAATGCTTTAGGTAAACTTTTCAAAATATATATATATATATATATATATATATATATATATATATATATATATATATATATATAATTTTTTTGGAAAACATTTGACATTTATACATTATCAAGTTGGCAAACTGGAACATTCATTGAGAACTGTCACAGGGAAACTAGAATGTTCATTGAGAACATAAATACATGGGATATTTATACATTCAAATAAATATCTGCCTTATATATTGAACACAAGGCAAGCCATAGCATTTCGGTAAACCGAGCAAACAACAGCCAATACTTTTAGCATTTGCCTCCATACATAAAAGGAAGCACGATGAGGATTTAGACTATCCATGACCATAAGCTACATATCCATGCTTTGTAAATTGTGGACTGATATTTAATTAAAATAAATATGTTTTATGCTTAGATTTGTGTTTCCATTTAGTTAGAGTTGTGACACTCACTTCAAATTGTTGCTGTTGTCCCCAACCAGGTTATCACTTAGTCTGTGCACGTGTTAAGCATGGTCCCTAGTGTTTTTGCAAGACAAGACTCTAGCTCCATTCGTACTAAAGAAATAGGTGTTGTTTAGTTTTTTTTTTTTTCAAAAAGTTGAATGTAAGAGTGGTTGAATTGTATTTTTATGTTAGAAATAGATTCATTATCATCTAAAAATTTTAGGACATATAAAATTTCTAAATTTCGAAATTGTAATTAGATTTCTAAAAATTTCACTAAAATTTTATCAAAATGGTAATAAAATTTAAATTATTTTCTAGGCAAAGATAACAGCTTTTTAGACTAACTGCGTTGGTTATCAAGAAAATATTTGATGTAACAAGTATACGGTCTCTAGCAGCGAACCTTACTAAAGTTGTTAGAGTGAGAGAAAACCCTTCACTAATTTGGTGCAGATAAGCTACACAAGTAGTATCATATGCACACTAAGTCCTATGGATGTGGTCTAATGGTTAGGAGGGAATGATTGGTCTTGCAGGTCTTATGGTCCAATCTTGGGTAGAACAATGCATGCATGAGAATCAAGGGTACAAATTCTGCAATCTAGGATAATAATATTTCAAGAATGAGGTTGATAGGTTAGACAGGTATATTGAGTTTCAAAATTGGGTTTAGGAAACATGTGCTCATAATCTACTTAATTTGTAGGTGGTAGTGCTTCAATTTTTTCCATTTACTCGAAAATCTCACCCAAAACGTCAACTTTTGAAGAATCAATCCTATGCTAAATCACTCCTACATTCTCATTATTAAGATCTTTGTGAGCTTTGGCCTATGACCCTTAAAGGTAGTGCCCTTTAGCACCTCGAATGGTGGAATAGGAGGTGCGGGAAATAGGAGGTAAACTCTATTCCCCTTCACCTTTGTCGAGACCTCTATACGCACTTACAATCTATAACCTTCCTTTGACTGAACTCTAAATTTTGTTATTTTTTCACTTCCTTTACATACCCTCCCTAGAGGGGCATCCTCATAGGAAGATCTTGTGGTTGAAATATTACAACAAC
Organism: Pinus tabuliformis; assembly: GCA_031772625.1. NCBI lineage: Eukaryota > Viridiplantae > Streptophyta > Pinopsida > Pinales > Pinaceae > Pinus > Pinus tabuliformis. Next base: position 436,501,127 of record CM062816.1, read on the forward strand.
AAAATGGGGGGCACCATCTCTTTATAGGGTTTCAAGTGAGGGGTATTGGAAAATAACCATATTATCCTCTATAGCCCTTAAGACCTTCTCAACATATTAATGAAATGAAAGATTGATAACTAGACCCTAAGATAGATCCCAAAGCTCAAGGCCAAACCCAAATTGAAAGAATCACAACATTGATTAAGCATTGATATTTAGTTTTGATAAAATCAAGGACCTCCTTTCAAGATGTTCACCTTGTTTTTAGCATTCTCAAATGGAAGGTTTAAAACCCACATTAAAAAGGGGAGGTTTGCACCTTAGCCTTTGCAACCTTTGTCCAAGACAAATCTATCTAATGGACTCACTTGGATATGTGAGGTCTTGATTTCTAGAGTACCCAATCAATTTTTTTGAGGGCAACTCCCTAGCTCCAACTAAAATTTACTCCTATTGAAGAGGAAAATTGAAAAATCCTATTATTTGGAGATATTTTTCCTTCCTTTCAACTGATTTACAACAAACCTCACTACCTCTCATTTCTCATCTTTCTCTTCCTATTTCCAACAAAAAAAAATCATGAACAATATATCAAAAACACTTTATCTCATCTTTCTCTTGCTATTTCCAATAAAAAATCATTAATCATATATCATAAACAGTTTATATAAGTGCAATCATTTAGAGAGTATATTTATCGGTGAACCCATGCAATAACCCATTGCAATCTAATATGGTTCTAATGGTCTCCACAAAACATACCTTAGAAAACTCTTACAACTCTTGGCTTCTATATCGAATTAGTATAACTACACAGAGGGCAACCCTGTCAAATATTATTGTTATTTTTATTTAGGGATGGAACTAAATGTATAGGTTGAATTTTGGTGCCTTCATTTGAAATTGGCCATTACCTTCTCACTGTGCATGTCCACAATGTGTGACTATGAGGTAGGGTTTTTATTCATTTCCTTCATTTTCTTCAAGTTTTGTGTTGGGTGGGGGTAAGACTGTCAAATATTATTTCTATTCTTATTTGGGGATGGTGTAAAATGTATACGGTTGAATTATGGTGCCTTAATTTGAAATCAACTATTACCTTGCGATTTATGTGCACCATGTTTGACTACGAGGTAGGGTTTTTCTTCATTTTTTTAATTTTCTTCAGATTTTCTGTTGGGTGGGATAGTTGATTTCATGAGACCTCTTCTGAGGTAGGGTTTTTCATAATTTCTTTCATTTTCTTAAGTTTTTCTATCAGGTGGGGTCGTTGATATCATAGGACGTCTTCTGGAGCCTCCTTTCAACAAAAAAAACAGCAAACCCCTCCATCTTGGCAATAATCTAGGACTCGAAGGACCTCCCTTTCCATTGCATCATCTAAAGCTTCTGGAACAATAGACTTATGGGGACCTATTTCCCATCCTTACAATGTGAGTGAGTCTCCCTCAAACAGTGAAAGATCATGGGAAACATAGCATACTGAGGATACCCACATGGAGGTGGTAGCATAGATATTGAAACAAACAATGAACCCTACAGAGATCTCAAATCCTTTACGTAAAATTTTCAAAATATAAGTTTTTTTCAGAAAATATTTGACATTTATACATTAACAGGTTGCGAAACTAGAAAGTTGAGTGAGAACTGTCACTAAGAAATACATGGGATATTTATACATTCAAATAAATATCTGCCATACATAATGAACACAAGGCAAGCCATAGCATGGCGACCAACCAAATAGACAACAACCAATACTTCTAGCATTCGGCTCCATCCATATAAAAGGAAGCACTGTGATGATTTAAACTATCCATGACCACAAGCTGCATATCCTCTGAAGGTTTCTAGTGGTGCTTTCATTCGTTTATGAACCAATTATTTATTTGTTTCTGACCCAGAGCAATACTTTGAGCGAAAGCCACCTTGTCTGTTTCCAAAGGATATGGTCATGTGTAATGTACATTCCACCACTCAAGTAGATTCTGCCTTGACGCCATCCGGATTTTTATTTTCTTTTCTTCTTCAGAAGTTCTTGCTTGAGACTGTTGAAGTATCCACTGTACTTACGAAGAAGTTGATCTTTCAAACTTGCCGTTTGGCAGCTTCGACCTATGGAGAAAGAACTCATAATTTGTTAAGGAAGAGAGGCCAAGTTTTTATCTTTTGGAAAGACAAGTTTGCATTGAAAAGAAAGGGTTGTATTGCTCCAAAGTCATTGTTGGTCAAGTTGTTGGAACTAAGGACCCAGTTTACTAAAGCATGGGGTCAAAGATCATTCTCATTTTGGTGAGATGATTTATATGAATGAAACAGAGGTTGGATTTCCCATTAAATATAAAATGATGTTTGCGTTCCTTTTAATAGCTGGTTGAATGTATAAATACTTGCTGAAGGTTGATTTGGGTGTAGGAGTTATGTTCTGGAGCTAGTGAAGGCCAAGTATCTTACTATTTTTCTGTTGGACATGTATCCTTTATTGAGCGTGGTCCTTAGCTTCTAATGGCTGTGGTATAGTTTGCAACGTTGAGAAAAGGAGAGGTTGCTAACTCACATTTTCTCTTGCTGAAGTGTATAAAGGTTGGTTATTACACAAAGCTCTAGTTTCCTTGTTTTTGTACATGTTATCAGCCTCGTGGAATATTTCTTCAAGCTACAGTGAGAGGGTAGGCGCTGATATGAAAGCTGGTGGAAGAGAATAGAGGCTATTAAGCTTATTATCTGACTCCAGGTTCCAGTGTGCACTCATTTTCTGAGTATGGCTTTGCTGTATATACACTTTAAAGTGTTGAATATTAGTATATCCATGCTTTGAAACTTGTGGACTCATATTTAATTAAAAGAAATAAGATTTCTAGTCAGATTTGTGTTGTCCATTTGGTTAGAGCTATGAGACTCTCTCCAAATTGTTGTTGTCCTCCCCAGCCAAGTTATCACTTAGTCTATGCACCTGTTAAGCATTGTCCCTAATTGTTTTGAGTGACTAGACTCTAGGTCCATTATTGTGAAAGAAATAGGTGTTTAGTTTTTTTTCTTTTTCAGTAGGTTTGAAGGTAAAAGTGTTTGAATTGTATTTTTTTACTAGAAATAGATTCAGTATCATCAAAAATGTTTAGGACATCCAAAATTTTGAAATTTAAAAATTGTTATCTGATTTTTAAAAATTTCTCTAAAATTTTACCAAAATGGTAATAAAATTTCCATTATTTTCTAGACAAAAATAACACCTCTTTAGATTAACCATATTGGTTATCCACAAAATATTTGATGTAACAAGTATAGGGTCTCTAGCAATGAACTTTATGGAATACGGCTAAATGTAAAGTTGTTAGAGTGAGAGAAGAAACTTCACTAATTTGGTGTAGATACACAGGAACCAGTATCATATGCATGATAAGTCCTATGGATGTGGTCTAATGGTTAGGAGGGAAATTTTGGTCTTGCAGGTCTTGTGGTCTAATCTTGGGAAAAATAGTTTATGCCTGAGAATAGAGGGTACAACTTCTGCAATTTAGGATAATAACATTTCAAGAATCAGGTTGATAGGTTAGACAAGTATATAGAGTTTCGAAATTTGGTTGGGTTGGAATGATTGGCACCATATACCTTCTAGCCACTAGTGATTAATAAATACAACAATCAAAATCCAATGAGAATATAAGAATCAAATTTCAAATCAAAACTGCCCATAATAGAATTGTCAAAAAATTAATTAAAAATCCACAAAAAAATCATGACATGTTCTGACTAATAATACTACTTATATCAATCTCAAACTTAAAAAAATATTTAGAAAATTGTTATGACTCGTAAAAGAATCTTATTAACCACACCTCTATAATAAAATCTAGTAACTAGATTGCTAATCCTACCAAAGTTAGAGTAGTACCTATCGTGGGATGGTTCCTTTCCTCCTTAGATTTGGTACTATAAGAGAAAAATTATAGTACTTAATTAAATCCACGTGTAAATAAACGAGGCATCTACAACATGCCACACAAATCTTACATGGTAGTAGTAGTACTGAATATAGAGTTTCCCCTCATCTCCATGAGAGAGATTGCATGCTTCTTATTTATTTTCCTCTCCTCGGGTTATTCTAAGACAAATTAACTTTTACACACGTGTTTTTAAGAATATTTAAAATTTAGGGTAATTTCATATTTCTAGTTGTTTGGATGTGTCCCTTTAGCATATTCATGAAAATCCTTGGCTATAAAATAAAATCTCATTTACTAATATTTCCTCATGTATCATGACCTCATTCATTTCAAAAGCTCATTTCCCAATATATGGGTTGGAGGGAGTTGAAGTCATGTTGCCATTGTTATGAAATTGATGACAATAATTTCATCTCAATTCAAAACAAAATCCAACTATGATTATGTTGTCACTTTCCTACACTTGGTTGGCTGCAGATGTGTTATATATTTCTCATATCCCAACCATGATTATGCTATGGGATCCCTACACTGCAATAAAACTATAACAATTGCCAATCCACAATAAGTATCAAAATTATCCTTTTGTTACCAAATAGCCAACAAATAATAATAAAAAATAGATAATTAACACCCTTTTGCTAAATTTACATTTGTACACAAAATTTACGGATAGTGTAGGAAAATATAGGTAAGAAGGGTATGTTGTGGGTGGCCAAAAGGGTGAAAAAAGGTGTCAAACAGGGGCTTGTCAATAAGTACTTTCTTTTCGCCAAAGGAGGGTGGTGAACATAGATCTATATTATAATTGAAAGAGATACAACAAATGAAGATACCTTAAGACTTTGCTACAATTTCATCCCCATGCTCATTGAGCTCATCCTTTTCCATCTTTTCGTGGTTGGAAAAGGAAAGAAAATATATCCATATGGTGGCAAGCATAATATGGATTCTTAGCTAGGATTATGGTTTCTCTTGTGCTGATGTCCAATATTCAGTTCATAGCACAAGATGACAAAAAAACTATTTGATTTCTTTCCACTACCACGAGGATGCTTGATAATAGACTTACTATCCCATTCTCATTGATATGGCCTCTATTTATAAGAAGATAATGAAGGCTAAGAGATAGGTTCAAAGAATAAGAAGAAGGAGAAAACAATTCATGCACAAGTTCCATGCTAAATAATGCATGATGTCCAACCCATCTCTCATTGATCTCCTCAAAATTATCAGAATCTCAAATATTATAAGGGTGGTCATAGGTTTGTTGTGGACAATTAGTATTCAACCATAGTTTGAGTATTAGCAACATCTAGTCAATCACCCTTTTTCCTAAGAAGGGCATAGTTAGTCTTAAAAAATATGTTTTGGAAGTGATTTCTTAAGTGCATCTCATGATTTAAACAACATCATAGTACTTAGTTCCCTTCAAGGCTTTGGGTGATAAATGCAAGTTTATACATCATCATTTTATTCTTCTTGGATGGTTTCATTGTTGTTATTAGGTCAAATTTCCTATCCTTCCGTGCCATCTATGGTATTCTCTTATTACCATGGGGTTTATTTCATGCTTTTCTCAAACATCCTTCATTACTAATTAAACTTCTTTCTTAAATGTATATTTTTATTTTATAAAGGGATGCTCCATTTGTAAAGGTACGCATAGGTCAAAAAAAGTAGAAAAGGATGCACTTAGTTAGCTTTTACCACCTAAAAATTATGTACTTGTCACATTTGCACAAGTTCACCAAAATAAATAATAAAAATACATGTTTTCCACCAACGCCACCTTATTTGCCACGTTCATTACACCTATGGAAGCATTTGAAGAAAACTTGGATTTGGAACCATTAGGGGTAATACACTTTTTACCCATAATAAGTTGTGGCTAGTGTAGAAAGTACTCCTAAAACCTACATTGGCCCATAAAAACCTTATTTTTGATTATTTCTAACCATAATCTTCTAGAAAACGAAAGTAGAACTTATAAATGGACATTTTAAAACCTTAATTTCTATTAGTAGCCTTGACTTGCTCAATTAACCATAACTTTCATGACCACTTCAAGGTGGTTTAACCACTACTTTCTTATAAATTAGGACTTGAAGTCTCTCCATCTATCATCCATCCACATAGAATAGGTACATGATACCAAAATAATGCCAAAAAATGTCAAAGATTCCTTCCTCTTGATGATAGTTTTTGGATATTCATGCTACTTGCAACCAAGGAGGGAATCAATATAAACCATTGAAGGAAATGATCCTCCCAAGGAGGAGATTGTGGAGCCACATCTTCATCAAAGTTTCCTTTGTAGGTGAAAGTATGTATGCCTTCTATTAGAAATGAACTTATTATTTATATGCTCTAAATAATTATAATAATATTTATGTTTGTAGTTCGTTCATTTAGGTTCCTTTTATATGGGTAGATGGTTTAAAGTATCATAAATATTCTTTGGAATACATTTTCCATGTTTTGAGATTCATGCTTGTTTATATCTAAGTCACCACCCTTATATTAGATCAATTTTACACCATTTTTATAGTTTACTACCAAAAAATTTGCAACTCCATCAGATCCAAGACGCATCTATTATTGCTTGGTTGTGGGCATGCATTTAGTTTGTTCAGGTAAACATGGTATTCCATACAAGATGAACACCTTAAGTAACCAATCACATGACTAGATCAAAGATCACAACAAAAGATTGTTTATGTGGTTAAAACGCACTAAGAGGGAAATAATCGAGGACGCCAACCAATGTGCCCACTTGAGGAAATGTATTAATGCAAAAGAAAATATTTTAGATAAGAGATGTGTCACAATAAATCATCAACCATGACCCTCCATGCCCTCTAAATAGAGACCAAGGAACAATTGGATGCTGAGCCACAAATTAGTAGCCATTAGTATCAATGATACTATGAGCCATTAGATCATTCTATGTCTATAGCATATCATGACCATTAGAATACAATGAAGCTAATGCATGCTAAAGATATACACTAAAAAACACAGTTTTACCTAATAGGCACATTAGACTATGTGGAACTTAATTAACTCCTAATTGTCTAGATATCCTAACATCCCACCATAAAAGAAACTTGGGATTGGATTGAAGGATCTGCAAAGGTGATAGAATGGGAGAGGGAAGAATGAAATAGAGCCTATCGCCCTACTCTCTTACTAATGGTGAAAAGGTACCAAAACCTTTACTTTTCTTGTTGTTGTGAGGATGTTTCTTCTTTGGATGTTTGTTTTTATCTTTCTTTTAGGCCAGTGGAGCCTTGTTAGATGTGCCTATGATGTTAATCATTCCAATATGTCGTTCATGGTTTCTGAAGACCTATGTTACATTTGCACAGAAGTTTAGATATCATTCAGATATCTAAACACCAAACAACAACATTGAGATTTTTCTTTCACTCAACCTATAACATATTGCATATGTCTTCATCAATGCTCTTTTTCCATATGCTATCCACTTATGACATTTTCTTTGCAATATTTGGTGCATTTTCTAGTTATAGGTCATTTATAAGTTATAAATGTCTTTAGAGTTTCACTTCTAATTGATTATTCAAATGAGCATATCGATTCTCTTATACATAACTATTTTTACCTTCACCCACTTTTCATAACTTCCATAACCATTAGGTAGGGACCTGCAACTTTGATGCTGCTTTGCTTGTTTAGTAAAATATTTCCGACACTTTAATTTATTGAAAGTTGTAGAATTTACAATTTATGAAGTTTCAAGGTCTAATTTTTAGAAGTATAATTCTTTAGAGGATGCTATCTCAATGGAAGAGCACCTGCTTTACAAGCAGGAGGTTGGTGGCTAGATTCCATCGTGCCCTGACATCCATATGAAATGGTGACAATTAACTTTTGGTGACGGAGGCTCTTTTGACCATTACCAATGAGCTTTGGTGACATTTTTGACCCTCACCAAAACATGAAATGGTAATGGTCAATGAACGCCACCATATATATGCTTCAATAGTGATAACCCTCAAAGGTCCATAACCATAAATTGTTGTTGTTGATATGAAATGGTGACCGTCATTGTCAATTATTATAGTTATTATTCATGACAGACCTTGAATGTCACCACAACACCTATACTTCTCGCAATGTAGATTTTGGTGATGGTCAACGAACGTCACCATATATATGCATCAATAGTGACGGCCATGAAATATCTATCACAATAAATCATAGTTGTTCATATGAAATGGTGTCGGTCACTATCCGTCATTATAATCAATATTTGTGACAAACCTTTAATGTCATCATAACACATATTTTTGGCGACACCACCTTTCGTTACGTTCAGTTATTGGTGAGCAAGGCTATGGTTTGTCAACATTGCTCATATGAAATGGTGACGATCGCTATTGTTTTGAGAAGTTTTAGTGTCTATGGATAAACACCTAAACCTCTAGAATAGTAGCTAAGTCTAGAAAAACAATGCAAATAATTCTCTACTTTTTCTATAACCAACAGTAGAAGAAAAATGACATTGGTGAGGGGTGAAAAATGTCAGCATAAGCTGATTGGTGATAGTCAAAAGAGCCTTTGTTATCAACAGTATAGGTGTTGTAGTGACATTCAAAGTCTGTCACCAATAATGATTTATGATGACAGATAGCGACCATCACCATTTCATATGAGCAATGGTGATAGACCATAGCCTCCGTCACAAAAAACTGAACGTCATCGAAGGTGGCATCGCTAAAAGTATAGGTGTTGTAGTGACATTCAAAGTCCATCACCAATAATGATTTATAATGACAGATAATGACCGTCATTATTTCATATGAGAAATGGTGACCAACCATACCCTCCATCACCAAAAATTAAACGTCACCAAAGGTGGCGTCACCAAAAGTATAGATGTTATGGTGACATTGAAGGTCCGTCACAAATATTGATTATAATGATGGATAGTGACCGTCCCCATTTCATATGAAAAAAAACAATTTATTGTGATGGATTTTTCATGGTTGTCAATGTTGCCGTATATATATGGTGACGTTTGTAGACCGTCACCAAAAGCCACATTGCCAGAAGTATAGGTGTTGTGGTGACATTCAATATCCATCACTAATAATGAATATAATGATGGATAGTGACCGTCACCATTTCATATCAACAACACTTATTTATTGTTACGGACCTTTGAGGGTCGTCACTATTTATGACTATATATGGTGGCGTTCGTTGACCATCAACATTTCGTATTTTGGTGAGGGTTAACAAATGTCACCAAAGCTCATTGGTGATGGTCAAAAGAGCCTTCGTCACAAAAAATTGATCATCGTCATTCCATATGGATACCAGGGCACAAGGAATCGAACCACCAACCTCCTACTTATAAAGCATGTGCTCTTCCATTGATCTATCACCCTTTAAAGAATTAGACTTTTAAAAATTATACCTTGAAGCTTCATAAATTGTAAATACTACAACTTTCAATAAATTAAAGTCTCGACAATATTTTACTAAACAAGCAAAGAAACATTGAAGTTGTAGGTCCCTACCTAACGGTTATGGAAGTTATGAAAAGTGGGTGGATGGAAGAATAATTATGTATAAGAGATTCAATATGTTCAGTCTATTACTCAATTAGAAGCGAAACTCTGAAGACATTTATAATCTATAAATGACCTATAACTAGAAAATGCACCAAATATTGCAAAAGGAAATGTCATAAGTGGATAGCATATGGAAGAAGAATATTGATGAAGATGAATGCAACATGTTGTAGGTTGAGTGAAGGAAAAATCTCAATGTTGTTGTTGTTTTGTGTTTAGATATCTGAATGATATCTAAAATTATGTGCAAATGTAACACGGATCTCTGGAAACCATGAACGGCATATGATATATATATATATATATATATATATATATATATATATATATATCTATATATATATATATATATATATATATATATATATATATATATATATATATATATATATATATATATATATTTCCCCTTTACATAAACCAACATGCAATTCAAAATTTCACAAGTCCGCACTCAAAAAATGATAGCAACCAACAAATAAACGAAATTGACTTGGACGGAAAGCAATAGCTTCACTTTAATTCTTGAGCTACTTCTATTTATTTGAATTTGACTTCTAACATTCTTTATCTCACAAGGAATCAAAATCATCACTGGTATTAAATTCACCCAACACGGACTTTGGAGATCCCACTAACATCTGCATTTTTGTTGCCATGCTTGAAAACCATGGATATCCATGTCTATAGTAGAATAAGATGTGTGTCTGCTGCTCAAGAATACATTCCTTATTGACCATTTTAACGTGATAGAAACCAAAGAGACAACACAATATCAACGTACACAAAATCCCCTACCGAAATATAATCATAAGTTAGCTAAGAAGTCTAAAAGATGTTCTTAAATAATAAAATTTGTATTTGGAAATTTTGTTTCTTTAGATTTAAAATATATTATGCTGTACAATGCTTATGTTTATTTATCCAGGTAATTATATCATAACATATGTCACACGGTAGCAATCGACAATACCTAAAGTAAAAAGACAAATTTGCTCAAGAAAAGAGATTTAGAAAAGAACTTTGAAAACTATATGTTTGTCATCAAAGATTTAATTAGTTTAAAAACAAACTAGTTGGGGTTTGTAAATCAAAACCATTCATAGGAAACGAACAAGATTATGGTGAAATATGCTTTCATACAAATAAAGCTAGAGTCACTATTGTCATTGCAGATAACTGAAATTTGGGTAGCGGTCTAATAGTTAGATTTTATTTGCAGGGAAGAATCATCAATACCATCATTTTTTTTTCCACAGTTTGTTGTGTCTCTAGATCTAGATCAGGTAGCTTATTCTTATCAAGTTCTACCTTTCAAGTTTTGATTTATGGCTCACCTTTTAAAACATAATTCTACCACTCCATTTGATTTTGTTTTGTTATGATATAAATAATAACAGATACAAAACAAATGCCAATGATGCACTTGTTGTATACCTATGTTCTAGAAATCATTTGACCTTACTCGTGCAAAGAGCTCACCCTGAAAAAAAATAGCAACCACATGGAATTTACAATTTTTTTTTAAATCAAGCTCCAAGTAAACCAGTCAAAATATGAACATCTTTTTAATCAATAAAATTTCTGACTTAAAATAAAAGTGGCCTAGAATTTAATGTTATATCAACCATGTCAAGTAACTAACATCGGATGAGAAATACAGGTCATTCATATTGGATTAGCGAAATAATTCATGTTATAAAGCTCAAAATCAAATAGATGATTTACAGCTAAGAAACGATGACTTACAACTAAGACATGAGGTTTCCCTTTCGACATTGTCGTTAAATAACTCTTCTTTATGTCACATACCATTAAAAGTTTTATGATACCATGTGGAAGTGGTATTGTAACATTAACCTTTGATAGAGTCTGTGTCCATGACTACTTCTCAAGATCTACTCCATTACAAGTATTTGGGGCTAGATAAGATACATGCAAAAACTATCAACATGAAAATGAAATATACATCCTTGTAAAAATGGGGAGTAAAAAAATAATGCACAAATTGAAACAAAATATAGGATAACTCATTCCTACAACATGATTATCTTGTCATGAACAAATCCTATTTTATTCCCTCCTTTCCTCACCCTCCCAAACAGGGCTAGCTCTGGTACATCCTCATCACTAGTTGAAACCATCTCTAATCTCATTTCCTCGATAAATGAATCCCATAAACTTTATATTACAACTAGCTTCTCACAAGCACACACAAACTGTACAAAATGGTGCCAAGATGGACCAAAGCCATTCAAACTGATCCAAATTAATCCATTCTGTTCTACCTTGTCATCAAGTGTATCTCGTTGGTATCTCAACTCTTGATCTTTATTAGATAGATAACTACTGTAGTAATAGTGTTGCTCATGCAAGTAATGGAAAACTTCCTCATTAAGAGAGTTCCCCTAGACATGTTCTCCCTCCAATACAATGTAATCAAGGTAATATGCATTTCCCTATCAATCTTTTTCTCTACAATGAAAGGGGTTAGATGATTCTTCACCAAATCCAAAACTATTCATTCCAGTTTGACCAATTTCTAATCATGCTCAACCAACTCCTTGGTATCTTTTAAAATTAAAATCTCCTTCTCCACTACGTACCACAATTCAACCTCTTCTAAGAGATGCTGCATCATGAACTATAATAGAGTTGTAAGTGTCCTCCAACATGTGACAATCCTAAAGACCCTAACTACTTGTGATTAAAACTCATTAAACAAACATGAAAACATATTGAGAACTAAGAATCAAACCTGCAATATCTTATAGGTGGAGGCCACATTTCACAAACACACAAAATAACTCTCCAATCCCTAGAACAACTGAGAGATCACACCCCATGGGCCACAAACTTTAACCGATCGAAATATGCTTCACTTGTTGAAACTTGGGCATCCCACCCTTGAAACCCTTCAACAACTCCCTCTAACAAGTTGCAATCCTATTCGTGCACAACATCCTACTAGTTTCAGTGAAAGTGCTCTGATACCATGTAATCCACACAATAGTAAGTAAATTTTGCACTAAAAGAATATTCCTAAGATCCCAGGTAATTTAAATCCCTTGATGGGTATACTAGAATCTACAAAAACGCACTGCTGAAAAATAATAAGAGAATGTACACAAATTATCTAAACTCTCAATCACATTTATCTTCTATTGAATGCAGAGAAAAGAAAATACAATGCAGTACCTCAAAACAAAAATATTTCTAACCAACACGAAAGTATTCACTACATATCCTTTATAGAATAGGAAGATGAGAAAATATACAAAGTATATGGTCACATGCACGAAGCACTCAAGGTGACTGAGTTAAATGCTAGCCCAAGTTTAATCATCTAGTGTACCCTTGCTGCATGGTTAAGTGTGCTAGGTAAGTGCATCTCCACTGGAAGACAAACAGAAGCATGCATCCCCTTCCTTGACAATTGTGCCCCCTACCAAGGTTGGAACCTTATCATGTAAAAGAAATCTCATTATCTAGGATTTTGTTCCCTCCAAATATTAGATCATGCATGCAAAACTGAACTGAATTGAATCTGAAATACAAACTACACTAAACTAAAGAAAAAATGCAATTTCTTAATCCTAAACAACATGAAAACTGAAAAATTGGGGATAGAAAAACTGGAAATATACCCTCTACTCTCTTACATAACAACACCACCCCCATACTATAATGTGGATAGGAACCATGAAAAACTACTGCCATTATTACTGCTATATGGACCTGCAAAAGTACACCTTTGCTACTATTGTACCTCCCAATTAAGTGAACCTTGGTACTGTGGAGAGGATTGTTAGAGTTAAACAAGGTAGAAACTCTAACAAAGGATATGAACCAACTGATCAAAAAAAATATTACCGCAGTGATAAATTGAATCCTTAAAAGAGTGGCTAGCGTGGGAAGAGATAGATTTAAGTCAAACAAGGTGTAAATCTTTGCCATAGATAAGACAAAATTTACTGCATGGTTTTAAGGAAATTCATCTCAATTGGATAATTAATTGTTTCAAACCCCAATATTGAAAGGAAAATGACTTAATGTGCAACAAAATGTTATTATTTTGTTAAGCTACATCTGCATTTACTTAGAGATGTTGATTTGATGCTCTATAATTCTTAAAGCCATGGTCAACCTACAATGAGTCTCTAGCTTTTCTGTTGTTAAAGTTGCAAGCCTATTTTAGCAAAGCCATAGGCTTTGATCATGATGAAATGTAGTTAAAGGGTTTTTTCTGGATTTATATATTTTTCATAGTTTAGTTTCAATTATGCATTTTTCCTTACCAAGTAAGAAATAAAACAAGCCATTGGCGGACAAAGAACATATCAATGAGAGCTAAACATGTAAAATAGAACGGATAAAGGATATACAAATGCAGAATGGAAAGTTTTAACTCAAAAGTTTAATAGAAAATGTGGTGTTAATAGTACCTATATAGCAAGATTTGATATCAGGGGTAAAGACACACCAAGTTAATTGAATGCCTCTTTCCAAGAACCCTTAGTAAGAGTTTTCCAAAGTCCCTTTGATTTCCCAAATGTGCTAGTTTACATCTGAGTAGACGTTGTTTCCAGTGGCTTTCAAAAACAAAATAAACCACCACATAACATAGTGTTTATGTATAAATTTGAACAAGAAATGTGCAAGTAAAAATACAAAAAATTGGCCAGAAAATCCAAATCACTAGGACAAAGCAGGAAGAAAAGGAGTTGTACCTGTGTTATCATAGTTGTGCAAGCTCTAGTTGCGGCAGCTACAACCAAATTTGCCTTTGTTCCCATATACTTGTTCCTATGCTTTAAGTAAAATCTCTTAGATTATAGTTATAATAGTATTGGTTAAATTTATGATGTATAATTACTTGATGAAAATTGAATAAGCTAAACTCATGGTAAATAATATCACAAGTAATTATCTGTAGACCAGAAAAGGTTTTCCAACATGGTATCAGAGAAGTGAGATAAGGAAGTGGAGTGTGTCTTGGTGGAATGAACTTGTATCAAATAAATCTGTGTATTTGCCATGGAACTAGTTTATCTACAGATCTGATAATTCAAGCATGCATTACGTAAAGATCCATTGTCTCTAGCATCATTATTATACACAACTACTTTTGAATTTTTGTTTTATCTTTTTCTGGAACATGTTTAAGGAGGTGAGAATGATCATTCTCCATAGTCAAGTTGAAGGGAGTCATAGCATCAACTGTGTGGAACAATAAATATTAATTCATGACAATTTGCAATCCCAAGGGCATGGTTTTATGCAGTCTCCTCTACTCCGATTTGCTTTGAGCACCACAGATATCAAAAACTGAAGGAACAATGAGCTTTGGAAATTTAAAATGGAACACTTCATCATTAACCAATGACTAGCTTGATGTGCTAGAATATATTCATCATAAGCCATTTGATGTGTGTCGATGTGCATTGATGGGGTAACATGAGGCAGAGACTATTTTCAAATAGATGAGGACCATAAACATACCTTCCAATACCATCTTGTATTCTATTATGATAAATGGATATTCCAAGCAAGCCAAAATGAATGATGCTTTCAAAATGTTTGATGGAATGGTGGACCATTATATCAAACCCATGGTTTTCATTTGTATTGCACTCATTAGTGGTCTCTCCAAAGGAGGCAAGATGATGAAAGCAAATGACCTTATAGAGGAAATGATGCCTGAATGCATGTTACCAAATATTGTTACTTACAATGTTGCTCATTCAAGGATACTACAAGGAAGGGGCACTGAAAATGTATTCAATTTCCTTTCCAAGATTGCAAGCAAAGGTTCTTCCCATGATATTGTAACATACAACACTCTGATACATGGATTTTGTAAAGAAGGTAGATTGAAGTATGCATTGAATATTTTGAATGAAATGGGTGATTTGTTTCCAAATAATGTAACATATAGTACCCTAATTGATGGTGATTGTAGAGAAGATAATATGATTGGGGATTTCAGATTGCGGAATCAAAGGGCTAGTGCCAGGAATGGTGACATATTGTGTCCTCCTCCATAAGCTCTATGAGGAAGGGAAATTGGAAGAAGCCAATAACCATTTGCGTGAAATGGAGGAGAAGGGTCCTGAACCTGAGCACTTCACATGCGATATGTTGATCAATTCATAATGAAAGAGAGGTAACATGGCTAATGCCTGGAAACTTCACAACAAAATGTTACAAAGCGGGATATTTTTTTTTGTATACATACAAGGATTTTATTCATGGATTTTGAAAGTTTGGGAGATAAATGAAGCAATAGAGGTCCTATTTAAAATGATGATTGCAGGTTTATGCCTAATTTTAGTGTTTACTCATGGTAATTGATGGCTATTGTTTCCAAACACAATGAAGAGGAATCTTTGAAGCTTCTTGATGATTTTTTCGAAAGAGGTTTATCTGAAGATGTTTTTTATATAGCAATAGTATTCGAGGTTAGGAAACCTGAGCAGGGACAAAAATGCAATCAATAAAACGTTTGTAGGGGTCTTGTTGGTGATGCCCTTATTTATACTACTCTTATTTATGCATACTTGGGAGAAAGTGAGAGAAATAAAGCTTCAGAACTTGTGAAGAAATAGCCTAAAAAAGGATTCTGGTCAATCTTAAAAAAAAAAAAAAATTGATGTATCCTTTAGATATAGATGGCAAAGGTGAGGCTTTCTAGATTGGGATGATAGAGAGGCTAGGTTGTCAAATGTGGTATCAGAATGTGAGAACTATTGCAAAAGATTCCATTTCCAATATGCTATTTTGATATGTAAGTTGTAACATTAAGACTCTATGATCTCTTTGAGTAAAATATTTGTTGTCCAATAGCTTTGTTGTTGGGAAAAGTATCCAATACGGAATGACCCTATCCCACTCTAAGGGTGATAGTACCTCAGCAACAACCGAAGCAAAGCTATCTAAGATTTCTTCTTTATGAAAGTAAAATAGGCGAGAAAGGGATCCACCAACCGATGTCTTTCACTAATGATTGATCCAATCTTCTCTCCTTGCTGCTTGCTCCCAGCTCCTTGCTCTTTCACTGGCCCAGCTATACAAAGATCCTGCAAAAAGGCAAGAGAGGGAAACTACAAGAAGCATACGTTCATAATTGATTCAAGGATTAGAATAAATCAAATACACAAGTATAACAATACATCATTGAGACACATGCATATAGAAGAACCTCAAATGCTTTATTAATGGAAAAAGTAAAGTTCAGGAAGTGTTACAACCATAAGAGGCCCAATCCAGCAACACCTCCCAGCAGAAAGAAATCTCCTCTTCACCTCCTTCAAAGCAATCACCCAATAGCTCTAAACTCAAACCAACAGCACTTCCTTACATTCACCAGATTCCCCCTTCTTTAGACCTCATGAGAGAGCTCTATATATAGGAGTTTTGGAGAAAGGATGAGTCAGCTTGAGGCTGGCATGAAGCTGACTAGTGTCCTGTCCCACTTCAGTTATTCTTAAGTTCTTGAGTCCACTTGGAGATCCTTGCTTCCACTTGGAGTTTAAGAACCTCTTACTCATCACTAGGTGAATTCCTTGATCCAAGTGTCATTTTGGAAGCTTCCTGGGCGCTGACACCTTGAGGAATGACTGTGCCACTTGTCCAAGTACGCTCAGCAAAGGTGGCCTTCTTTGCAGTTGACATTTAGCGTAGGTACAGAGTGGAGCACCTGACATTCAGCGCAGATGCTCAGTGGAGCAGTTGACATGATCCAGAAATTGCTTGTTTTTGAGTGTTTTCAGGTGGAGAACTGATATTCAGTGCTGTGGTTTGCTGACATTGTTCCTCTAGGGGTAGGAACAACATGTTTAGGGACTTTGGATCCCTTAGATTATGGACATTTCATGCTTCATGCTGTAAGGCACAAAAATGTCTATAACAGTTGCCCCCTAAAGTATGAGGTCGTTTATCGGGTGAAATGCTTTATCCGGAGGATCCGAAGTTCATTCAATCGCTGAGAGGTGACCTGTAATAAAATACAATACAATACATTATTTTTCATTCTGCTTTCATGATCTAGCTGAGGCAGGCATTCCCATGCTCAGCTTTATAAATTCATTTTGGTACATAGAACAGACGATCGTCTGATGGTAGACTGATAATTCTCTGCTGAAATTATCATCCTTTGAGTAGGATGATCATCTGCTGCAATGATGTACATGTCAAATGTCTTTATATTTCCTGAATATATATCGCAGCCTGGATGGATGAAACTAGATCCGGGGTCTTCAAACTCGTTCGATCTTCACTCTAAGTACAAGTCGATCCATGTGAGAATTGCACTGAAGTCGAACATGGAAAGACATCGCTTGATTACCGGTCAATGATGTAAACCGTTAACAAGTGCGAGAGGAATCACCGATAATGATAATGACCCTCAAGGTACTACAGTACAATTCACGTGGTGTGAATAAAGGACTTGGCGTCGAACACCACGTAAAAATCTTTTGGTCGAAGGTCATTGATGTATACCTGTCGCCGGAAGTGAGAAACCTGCCATTGAGGCATGCAAGCTTCAAAGTACTGAGGGGGTTGCTCCTAGATCAACTTCTTGGATAATGAGCTGAAGTCGACAAGAAGCGATCCGTCAAAGGAGGGCCTTAATGAATCCCACATCAGTGACACGGAACGGAGCTAATGATTTTAGTGGAGGTGAAAACAATCTGTGACATATGATTCAGTGTGGCGGTCATGAATGGATGAAGGATAATGTATGGCAGTGGATGGGACATGGTTCACTCTTTCTGAATGATGTCTCTTGAACATATAACGACACTGATGCGATGGATCGGTAGCATTACCCCAAATGTGGATGGTTTGGCGAAGACCATGGTGATAAGACCAGTGAATGAAACAACCCGACCCGATGTGGTGCGGAGGAAAAGTGTCATGTTCAAGAGCGACTTGCTACCATTAAAGCTTTGAGATTCTCCCAATTTTTCCCTAGTCATTTCTGACCAGTACCTCTTTATTTTTGTCAAGCTTGAGGAGGATAACATATGCTTGTTCTATAACCTGCCCTTCGGGCAAGCCCATCGCTATGTTTTAACGAGCCTAGCGATCGGGAAACTCATTCTCGTCTAAAGACAAGTTTGTCGCTATTTAATCATTTTAACGAGTCTAACGACAAGGAAAACTCTGTCCTTTTCATTTTTAAAGAGTCTGAAAAGGTACAGAAAGTTAACTCCAAAATTCCTTTTTCGTCATCTAATCCCTTAAGTCCGAAAAAGTATAAAACAATACAGAAGGGATGAGTTTTCGGTACTTTTAACGAGCCGAACAAAACAAGCGCTCGATCTTTTTGTGCAATAATCCCTCAGGTCCAAAAAGATTAAAATCTAGAGGAGGGATAGCTCTTCCGGTCACTTTAACAAGCTGGAAGGCCAAAACTCGGCAAACTTTTCATATTTTACGAGTCAGATGAAAATAGCTCAAAGAAGACTCGTCTTTTGAGGAACGAGTGATAAACAGAGATAGCAGCTGATTCCAGGTACATGTTGGAATTTTCCAATCACGGCAGTGTCACAAGGATGGCTAGGTGAAATCACTCTTCGCAGCTGTTCCTCAAAATGGGTAAACAATCATATGGAGGTGAACGATCGGCCAAATGACGGTGGAGGTGACAGGTGCAAACACGACCAAGGCTTTTATGGCTGATGAATTTACGATCACAATGGTTATTTACCAGTTCATTTTTTCTGGATGAGCTTGAACTCTAAGGGAAAGCCTGCTCACAATCTTATGTTTATTTTTTAACGAGCATGAACTATGTGCTAAAACTGCTCGGATCTTGCGTTTATTTTTTAACGAGCATGAACTATGTGCTAAAAATGCTCGATTATTTTTTTATGCCCCCAACATAATAATGCAAACGAGGTGCATGCCCCCTAGACTTCAGGGGGTCGTTTCATTTTTTAATGAGGTTGACACGGCAAAGAACTATCCTCTATGGCTTAGATCCATTAGAAACAGAAGGTTTCATATTCCACTGTGGCCATTTCCGCCAGATTACTTGGAGGCGGTAGGGAAAAAGTACCCATTAAAGTAGGATTTTTTAGGAAAATGACTCCGATATTTTGGAGAGAATGATTGTTTTCATGGATCATTGGAATGCTTCTCAGGATGAATGGTGGCACAACTTCTGCCGAAGTTGTCGTCGAACCGCTTGGTTGATCTCTTTCCTTGCCATTCAACAGCTGCGGATTCCCGTAATCTTTGTTCTTTGTCGAAATCAAAGCATCATTTTGTTGCTTTGAGACCGACAACATTAGAACTTGCGACGGGGAAGCATTTCTACTATCAACCAGATTTTGACCTGGATTCGGAAACGGATCAGTTAACACAGCTGGGGTTTGTGAATTCTTTACGAATCTTTTAAGCTCAGATTTGTATGGACAGTCGGCCGTCTAATGATCTTCGTCACATATAAAACATGGACTTTTCGATTTTCCTTTCCTAGGAGAGTTCGAAGAATTCTTTCCAGGAGATAACTCACCCTGTTTCTTCTTCTTCCCTTTGTTTTTCTTATTCTTGCTTCCTGGTTGATTGGAATTTTTGCCTTTATCTGTTGATACGGCATTTATTTCTGAAGAAAGAATTTCTTGATTTGCATTTTGATTCGAAGTCTTATGGGCTTTCTTATTCGAATCCCTTGTCGACTTTGCGTTTGCAGTGCCAATCACACCGTCACCGGCGTGAGAGTCACTATTTGATCCAGGAGGAGGAGGGATTGAAAATTCTGGTCTGGGGGCGTCAGGTATCTTGTCGTAGAGCGTGCCAGACTGAGTATACACTAAGTCTAAATACTGGGCATGAGCAATAACCTGCTCCTCTGTTACGACCCCTCCCTTGGCCACATCTTCTGTTATAGCAGGAAGAAGCGACTTTATAAACCACTCAGCTAATAGCTGATCTGGTACATAAGTCTTTACCATTCTGCGACGACGACGCCACTCATGTATATGATCGGATATATGTGTGGCCGTTGTTTGCTTGAAATTGGTTAAGATCTCTGTTCCAGTTTCGTACCTTATAGGTAACTGAAAGTGGGTTAAGAAAGTCGTGGCTATGGAACTGAAATTGTCGAAAGAGGCTCTAGGTAACTCAATATACCATTTAGCCGCCGGACCTGTCAATGTCCTCTGAAAAAGGCGGAGCCTTATCGAATCATCATTCAAGGTGTTCGACGAACACCACAGATGAAAAGTCATCACATGATTCGACGAGTCTTCACCAGGATTTCCATTGAATTTAGGAATGTCCGATGGAAGCTTGTGAGGAATCGTCGGCCACCAATGTGCATAGGCAATTGGATCGTTCATCAATCGATGTAAATCTGGTAATTCTAAAGTTGCCACGAATGGTAACTGTTGATTCAGGTTTGGCGAGGCGTACCCAGGATACGATGGAATCGCCTGAGCAGTAGGCCTTTGCATACCAGCATAATGCAATTGATGCTGGTATGACTGATACGGCTGGTGGACTTGACCACTGTAAAGTGGTTGATTTAACCCGTTCTGAATATAGGGTTGTCCACTATTCACAAAGATTTGTTGCTCAGATGCTTGGTACACCTGCTGGAACTGTGGTTGTTGGTACTGCACCATCCACGACTGTGAAGCCATGTTCTGCTGTGCTATACTAACCGACGGACCAAGATGCGGGGTAATTGTACCCGTTTGGACCTGTTTCATCCCAGCAGTTGGCGATTGTGGTTGTGTTGCAGGGTCAAGGGGCTGTTGCATTACAACCTGGGGTTGGCATACAACAGGAACCGTTTGAACTTGCGACACGGTTACAATAGCTGGCGTCGTCGGGATGCTAGACATAGGTACACATTGTTGCATAGAATACACAACTCTTGGCTGTTGGGGTAACATAGGTACCCAACCACTTGTCGTAACTCCAGCCAATCCTGAACACTGCTGAGAACTGTCGTATGGGTATCCTCCCGGAGGGGGTAATGAAAGGGCATATTGCCCCCCATAGGGTAGCAACCCGGAGCTCAAGGGTATGGTTTGCCTTTGAGGACTGGATGGCCCAAATTGACCTCCATAGGGATCAATTTGTCTAGTTTCAACATAAGAATTACCGGGTATTAAACCGGAAGAACAAACTGGAACAGACCACACTGTCGAAATAGTCCCTGGGTGGACTCCTTCTAGCTGTTGAGAGCTAGTTGGGACAGTTGGTACGCCGCCGAACATTGTCGGAGTGGCGGCAGGGAGCTCTGCCATCGCTGTGTCATTTGACACAGTCCTAGATGTCGATGGTTGCTCAGACATTTTAAGTCTATCCAATAAACTGCCTAACGATTCTACAGGAACCTCCACTGGTGATGGACAAACTTCAGATGTAGAAGGAAAAAGAGTGACGCCTACTCCAAAATGAGTTGGAGTACTTGCTTGCGGGTCCTCTACAATTTCCTCTATTGCAATCAAACCAGGTGGAAGAGGAAGACCGTCAGGTCCGTAAAAGATTTCTGGTGCCGAAGAAGGGGTTATTTCGACAGCGACAGTTGTTTGAGCAACAAGACTCTCTGGACCGGTTACAGATGGAACTGGTTCAGTTATGCAAGTACTTGTTCTCAGACCAGGATCAGTGCTACTGTCCCTCTGTGGCGGTTGAACTTCTTCAATAGAGGCAGGGGTTCCAGAAATGCTTGGAGTGACCGGGATCTCAGATGCTGTTGGAACTGTTGTTCTAACTTTAATGGGAGATTTTGACCCGGTCAAGCGAGTTCGCTTCGTCCGTACTACTTTCGATTCCGGAGAAAAAGACGGTTGACTCGCAAGCCTCCGCGAACGATGGGGTTTCAATTGACTTTCTTCCACGGTTGCGGATTACTCGATCAACTAAAATACAAAAAGGGGAATTATGTTTCCGTATTGAATGAATTTTATTAGACGCTTTTAGACACAACTTGCTTTTTCAGTTTTTAAGAGTCGAGAAAAATCTAAAGATGACTCTAGTCTCCTTTGATGTTTTAACGAGCCCGAAGTGACAAATGCTCAGTTGGACTTTTTCAGTTATAGAGTTTGAAAAAGGCCAAAAGAAACTGCTCTGGAGATCTAGGCAGAGGGTGTGCCAAACCTTTCGCGAAACCACAGAATACGTTTTACGGTACGGGTGGTCGATCTTCATGAATGCTGTGTTCACTGCATCGCGATCAGTAGGGCGGCCGACACGGTTTCCTAAGGATAAAGGATAAATTCCTATAGGGGTCTCCCAATATATACGCGACGGTACGTGGGAACACAAGTCCGTATTAGTGCTATCGTCCCTCAGGAGGAATCACCCACCTTCGTAGAGATCGACAGTCACTACGTTTAACGACGCCGGAACATGTCTCTACCTAGACCTCTACTGTGAGCGTTATGTTGCAAAGCGTTGTTAGGTTCATTCAATATATTTTAAGTTGATCTTTTTTAAAGTTTTCCTTTCAAGGTTCACCACGAGATGTATTGGTACAAATTCCTAAATGCAGTCTAAGATGATAAGCAAGCTTTACAATCTTTTCGACTTATGAAAATCTTAACTACTGAGGGAAA
This sequence comes from Pinus tabuliformis, assembly GCA_031772625.1. Classification (NCBI taxonomy): domain Eukaryota; kingdom Viridiplantae; phylum Streptophyta; class Pinopsida; order Pinales; family Pinaceae; genus Pinus; species Pinus tabuliformis. Next base: position 436,524,239 of record CM062816.1, read on the forward strand.
AGAAAGACATCATCTTTTCACACAGATCATAAAGCACACGCTAATGCACCTTTCTCCTAGATCAACATGCAAACTTACAAATGCAAAATGCAAAATGCAGGTATTTCTTTTCTCTTTCTTAATGTTGATGTATTACAAAAAGAAACTTGTTGTATAATTTTGAATTCAATTTCGAGTGAAAGCAAACAAGCTTGTCCAAAATCAAAAGACACCTTAAGATTTACTTGTTTCAACACTAGAAATACATAAATTCAAACCATATGACGAAAGCAAAAGCTCAATTAGCTATGAACAGCAAACAAACTAACTCTTAAGATCAATACAACACTTATCACAGGTCTAGATCTAAGAGGCCACAGCAAGACTAGTTCACTTTTCGTTATGGGAAACTACAAATGATGTAAGAAATACACAAAGAACAATCACAGTTTCTTTATACAACCGAGGCAGAATAGTGGCAAGGAAAGTTGGTTTCAGATAGGTACATTGACTGATAACAGGCTGCAAAAACAACGATGAAAACAAGGCAATAAACAGCAGGGAACCCCAGTAGCACAAGGCAAGACTGGTTCAGCGCAGGTAGTACACTGTCAGTTTGACATTCAGCACAGGTAGCCCCTTCGAGAACTGCGCTGAAATGCAGACTGCCTTCACAGTGCCTGCAATGAAGAAAGAAACTTTCGTTTCTCTGGGTTTCCGGGTCACAGATTGCTCAAAAATTCACAATTTTTGGCAAAATCAGAAGCTATCAATCAAGTACACACTAAAGGGTAATTAGGAGGATGAAAAGCTATCACTAAGAGTTGTTCAGAGTCCTTGTGGATCAGCTCTTCAAATCATAAACATGCCCAGAAACTGAGCTAGAGTAACTGCCCTCTACTTTGCATTTGAAAGATCCAAATGCAGTTCGATTCGGTACTCCCTGCGTTTAGGAAATGACTAGCAAAAACACAAACAACCAACAAGATACGATCCCCAGTGGAGTCGCCAATTTGTTGTTGGGAAAAGTATCCAATACGGAATGACCCTATCCCACTCTAAGGGTGATAGTATCTCAGCAACAACCGAAGCAAAGCTATCTAAGATTTCTTCTTTATGAAAGTAAAATAGGTGAGAAAGGGATCCACCAACCGATGTCTTTCGCTAATGATTGATCCAATCTTCTCTCCTTGCTGCTTGCTCCCAGCTCCTTGCTCTTTCACTGGCCCAGCTATACAAAGATCCTGCAAAAAGGCAAGAGATGGAAACTACAAGAAGCATACATTCATAATTGATTCAAGGATTAGAATAAATCAAATACACAAGTATAACAATACATCATTGAGACACATGCATATAGAAGAACCTCAAATGCTTTATTAATGGAAAAAGTAAAGTTCAGGAAGTGTTACAACCATAAGAGGCCCAATCCAGCAACACCTCGTAGCAGAAAGAAATCTCCTCTTCACCTCCTTCAAAGCAATCACCCAATAGCTCTAAACTCAAACCAACAGCACTTCCTTACACTCACCAGATTCCCCCTTCTTTAGACCTCATGAGAGAGCTCTATATATAGGAGTTTTAGAGAAAGGATGAGTCAGCTTGAGGCTGGCATGAAGCTGACTAGTGTCCTCTCCCACTACAGTTATTCTTTAGTTCTTGAGTCCACTTGGAGATCCTTGCTTCCACTTGGAGTTTAAGAACCTCTTACTCATCACTAGGTGAATTCCCTGATCCAAGTGTCAATTTGGAAGCTTCCTGGGCGCTGACACCTTGAGGAATGACTGTGCCACTTGTCCAAGTACGCTCAGCGTAGGTGGCCTTCTTTGCAGTTGACATTTAGCTCAGGTACAGAGTGGAGCACTTGACATTCAGCGCAGATGTTCAGTGGAGCAGTTGACATGATCCAGAAATTGCTTGTTTTTTAGTGTTTTCAGGTGGAGAACTGATATTCAGTGCTGTGGTTTGCTGACCTTGTTCCTCTAGGGGTAGGAACAACATGTTTAGGGACTTTGGATCCCTTAGATTATGGACATTTCATGCTTCATGCTGTAAGGCACAAAAATGTCTATAATAGTTGCCCCCTAAAGTATGAGGTCGTTTATCAGGTGAAATGCTTTATCCGGAGGATCCGAAGTTCATTCAATCGCTGAGAGGTGACCTGTAATAAAATACAATACAATACATTATTTTTCATTCTGCTTTCATGATCTATTTCAGGCGGGCATTCCCATGCTCAGCTTTATAAATTCATTTTGGTACATAGAACAGATGATCGTCTGATGGTAGACTGATAATTCTCTGCTGAAATTATCATCCTTTGAGTAGGATGATCATCTGCTGCAATGATGTACATGTAAAATGTCTTTATATTTCCTGAATATATATCACAGCCCGGACGGATGAAACTAGATCTGGGGTCTTCAAACTCTTTCGATCTTCACTCTAAGTACAAGTCGATCCATGTGAGAATTGCGCTGAAGTCGAACATGGAAAGACATCCCTTGATTACCGGTCAATGATGTAAACCGTTAACAAGCGCGAGAGGAATCACCAATAATGATAATGACCCTCAAGGTACTGCAGTACAATTCATGTGGTGTGAATAAAGGACTTAGCGTCGAACACCACGTAAAAATCTTTCGGTCGAAGGTCATTGATGTATACCTGTCGCCGGAAGTGAGAAACTTGCCATTGAGGCATGCAAGCTTCAAAGTACTGAGGGGGTTGTTCCTAGATCAACTTCTTGGAAAATGAGCTGAAGTCGACAAGAAGCGATCCATCAAAGGAGGGCCTTAATGAATCCCACATCAGTGACACGGAACGGAGCTAATGATTTTAGTGGAGGTGAAAATAATCTGTGACATATGATTCAGGGTGGCGGTCATGAATGGATGAAGGATAATGGATGGCAGTGGATGGGACATGGTTGACTCTTTCTGAACGACGTCTCTTGAACATATAACGACACTGATGCGATGGATCGGTAGCATTACCCCAAATGTGGATGGTTTGGCGAAGACCATGGTGATGAGACCGGTGAATGAAACAACCCGACCCGATGTGGTGCGGAGGAAAAGGGTCATGTTCAAGAGCGACTTGCTACCATTAAAGCTTTGAGATTCTCCCAATTTTTCCCCAGTCATTTCTGACCAGTACCTCTTTATTTTTTTCAAGCTTGAGGAGGATAACATATGCTTGTTCTATAACCTGCCCTTCGGGCAAGCCCATCGCTATGTTTTAACGAGCCTAGTGATAGGGAAACTCGTTCTCGTCTAAAGACAAGTTTGTCGTTATTTAATCATTTTAACGAGTCTAACGACAAGGAAAACTCTGTCCTTTTCATTTTTAAAGAGTCTGAAAAGGTACAGAAAGTTAACTCCAAAATTCCTTTTTCGTCATCTAATCCCTTACGTCCGAAAAAGTATAAAACAATACAGAAGGGATGAGTTTTCGGTACTTTTAACGAGCCGAACAAAACAAGCACTCGATCTTTTTGTGCAATAATCCCTCAGGTCCAAAAAGATTAAAATCTAGAGGAGGGATAACTCTTCCGGTCGCTTTAACGAGCTGGAAGGCCAAAACGCGGCAAACTTTTCATATTTTACAAGTCAGATGAAAAGAGCTCTAAGAAGACTCGTCTTTTGAGGAATCAGTGATAAACAGGGATACCAGCTGATTCCAGGTACAGGTTGGAATTTTCCAATCACGGCAGTGTCACAAGGATGGCTAGGTGAAATCACTCTTCGCAGCTGTTCCTCAAAATGGGTAAACTATCATATGGAGGTGAACGATCGGCCAAATGACGGTGGAGGTGACAGGTGCAAACACGACCAAGGCTTTTATGGCTGATGAATTTACGAGCACAATGGTTATTTACCAGTTCATTTTTTCTGGGTGAGCTTGAACTCTAAGGGAAAGCCTGCTCACAATCTTATGTTTATTTTTTAACGAGCATGAACTATGTGCTAAAATTGCTCGGATCTTGCGTTTATTTTTTAACGAGCATGAACTATGTGTTAAAACTGCTCGATTGTTTTTTTATGCCCCCAGCATAATAATGCAAACGAGGTGCATGCCCCCTAGACTTCAGGGGGTCGTTTCATTTTTCAATGAGGTTGACACGGCAAAGAACTATCCTCTATGGCTTAGATCCATTAGAAATAGAAGGTTTCATATTCCACTGTGGCCATTTCCGCCAGATCACTTGGAGGCGGTAGGGCAAAAGTACCCATTAAAGTAGGGTTTTTTAGGAAAATGACTCCGATATTTTGGAGAGAATGATTGTTTTCATGGATCATTGGAATGCTTCTCGTGATGAATGGTGGCACAACTTCTGCCGAAGTTGTCGTTAAACCACTTGGTTGATCTCTTTCCTTGCCATTCAACAGCTGCGGATTCCCGTAATCTTTGTTCTTTGTCGAAATCAAAGCATCATTTTGTTGCTTTGAGACCGACAACATTAGAACTTGCGACGGGGAAGCATTTCTACTATCAACCAGATTTTGACCTGGATTCGGAAACGGATCAGTTAACACAGCTGGGGTTTGTGAATTCTTTACGAATCTTTTAAGCTCAGCTTTGTACGGACAGTCTGCCGTCCAATGATCTTCGTCACATATAAAACATGGACTTTTTGGTTTTCCTTTCCTAGGAGAGTTCGAAGAATTCTTTCCAGGAGATAACTCACCCTGTTTCTTCTTCTTCCCTTTGTTTTGCTTATTCTTGCTTCCTGGTTGATTGGAATTTTTGCTTTTATTTGTTGATACGACATTTATTTCCGAAGAAAGAATTTATTGATTTGCATTTTGATTCGAAGTCTTACGGGCTTTCTTATTCGAATCCCTTGTCGACTTTGCGTTTGCAGTGCCAATCACACCGTCACCGGCGTGAGAGTCACTATTTGATCCAGGAGGAGGAGGGATTGAAAATTCCGGTCTGGGGGCGTCAAGTATCTTGTCGTAGAGCGTGCCAGACTGAGTATACACTAAGTCTAAATACTGGGCACGAGCAATAACCTACTCCTCTGTTACGACCCCTCCCTTGGCCACATCTTCTGTTATAGCAGGAAGAAGCGACTTTATAAACCACTCAGCTAATAGCTGATCTGGTACATAAGTCTTTACCATTCTGCGACGACGACGCCACTCATGTATATGATCGGATATATGTGTGGCCGTTGTTTGCTTGAAATTGGTTAAGATCTCTGTTCCAGTTTCGTACCTTATAGGTAACTGAAAGTGGGTTAAGAAAGTCGTGGCTAGGGAACTGAAATTGTCGAAAGAGGCTCTAGGTAACTCAATATACCATTTAGCCGCCGGACCTGTCAATGTCCTCTAAAAATGGCGGAGGCTTATCGAATCATCATTCAAGGTGTTTGACGAACACCACAGATGAAAATTCATCACATGATTCGACGGGTCTTCGCCAGGATTTCCATTGAATTTAGGAATGTCCGATGGAAGCTTGTGAGGAATCGCCGGCCACCAATGGGCATAGGCAATTGGATCGTTCGTCAATCGATGTAAATCTGGTAATTCTAAAGTTGCCACGAATGGTAACTGTTGATTCAGGTTTGGCGAGGCATACCCAGGATACGATGGAATCTCCTGAGCAGTAGGCCTTTGCATACCAGCATAATGCAATTGATGCTGGTATGACTGATACGGCTGGTGGACTTGACCACTATAAAGTGGTTGATTTAACCCGTTCTGAATATAGGGTTGTCCACTATTCGCAAAGATCTATTGCTCAGATCCTTGTTACACCTGCTGGAACTGTGGTTGTTGGTACTGCACCATCCACGGCTGTGAAGCCCTGTTCTGCTGTGCTATACTAACCGACGGACCAAGATCCGGGGTAATTGTACCCGTTTGGACCTGTGTCGTCCCAGCAGTTGGTGATTGTGGTTGTGTTGTAGGGTCAAGGGGCTGTTGCATTACAACCTGGGGTTGGCATACAACAGGCACCGTTTGAACTTGCGACACGGTTACAATAGCTGGCGTCGTTGGGATGCTAGACATAGGTACACATTGTTGCATATAATACAAAACTCTTGGCTGTTGGGGTAACATAGGTACCCAACCACTTGTCGTAACTCCAGCCAATCCTGAACACTGCTGAGAACTGTCATATGGGTATCCTCCCGGAGGGGGTAATGAAAGGGCATATTGCCCCCCATACGGTAGCAACCCGGAGCTCAAGGGTATGGTTTTCCTTTGAGGACTGGATGTCCCAAATTGACCTCCATAGGGATCAATTTGTCTAGTTTCAACATAAGAATTACCGGGTATTAAACCGGAAGAACAAACTGGAACAGACCACACTGTCGAAATAGTCCCTGGGTGGACTCCTTCTAGCTGTTGAGAGCTAGTTGGGACAGTTGGTACGCCGCCGAACATCGTCGGAGTGGCGGCAGGGAGCTTTGCCGTCGCTGTGTCATTTGACACAGTCCTAGATGTCGACGGTTGCTCAGGCATTTTAAGTCTATCCAATAAACTGCCTAACGATTCTACAGGAACCTCCACTGGTGATGGACAAACTTCAGATGTAGAAGGAAAAAGAGTGACGCCTACTCCAAAATGAGTTGGAGTACTTGCTTGCGGGTCCTCTACAATTTCCTCTATTGCAATCAAACTAGGTGGAAGAGGAAGACCGTCAGGTCCGTAAAAGATTTATGGTGTCGAAGAAGGGGTTATTTCGACAGCGACAGTTGTTTGAGCAACAAGACTCTCTGGACCGGTTACAGATGGAACTGGTTCAGTTATGCAAGTACTTCTTCTCAGACCAGGATCAGTGCTACTGTCCCTCTGTGGCGGTTGAACTTCTTCAATAGAGGCCCGGGTTCCAGAAATTCTTGGAGTGACCACGATCTCAGATGCTGTTGGAACTGTTGTTCTAACTTTAATGGGAGATTTTGACCCGGTCAAGCGAGTTCGCTTCGTCCGTACTACTTTCGATTCCAGAGACAAAGACGGTTGACTCGCAAGCCTCCGCGAACGACGGGGTTTGAATTGACTTTCTTCCATGGTTGCGGATTACTCGATCAACTAAAATACAAAAAGGGGAATTATGTTTCCGTATTGAATGAATTTTATTAGACGCTTTTAGACACAACTTGCTTTTTCAGTTTTTAAGAGTTGAGAAAAATCTAAAGATGACTCTAGTCTCCTTCGATGTTTTAACGAGCCCGAAGTGACAAATGCTCAGTTGGACTTTTTCAGTTATAGAGTTTGAAAAAGGCCAAAAGAAACTGCTCTGGAGATCTAGGCAGAGGGTGTGCCAAACCTTTCGCGAAACCACAGAATACGTTTTATGGTACGGGTGGTCGATCTTCGTGAATGTTGTGTTCACTGCATCGCGATCAGTATGGCGGCCGACACAGCTTCCTAAGGATAAAGGATAAATGCCTATAGGGGTCTCCCAATATATACGCGACGGTACGTGGGAGCACAAGTCCGTATTAGTGTTGTCGTCCCTCAGGAGGAATCACCCACCTTCGTAGAGATCGACAGTCACTACGTTTAACGACGCCAGAACACGTCTCTACCTAGACCTCTACTGTGAGCGTTATGTTGCAAAGCGTTGTTAGGGTCATTCAATATATTTTAAGTTGATCTTTTTTAAAGTTTGCCTTTCAAGGTTCACCACGAGATGTATTGGTACAAATTCCTAAATGCAGTCTAAGATGATAAGCAAGCTTTACAATCTTTTTGACTTATGCAAATCTTAACTACTGAGGGAAAAGAAAGACATCATCTTTTCACACAGATCATAAAGCACACACTAATGCACCTTTCTCCTAGATCAACATGCAAACTTACAAATGCAAGATTCAAAATGTAGGTATTTCTTTTCTCTTTCTTAATGTTGATGTATTACAAAAAGAAAGCTGTTGTATAATTTTGAATACAATTTCGAGTGAAAGCAAACAAGCTTGTCCAAAATCAAAATACACCTTAAGATTTATTTGTTTCAACACTAGAAATACATAAATTCAAACCATATGACGAAAGCAAAAGCTCAATCAGCTATGAACAGCAAACAAACTAACTCTTAAGATCAATACAACACTTATCACAGGTCTAGATCTAAGAGGCCACAGCAAGACTAGTTCACTTTTCGTTATGGGAAACTGCAAATGATGTAAGAAATACACAAAGAACAATCACAGTTTCTTTATACAACCGAGGCAGAATAGTGGCAAGGAAAGTTGGTTTCAAATAGGTACATTGATTGATAACAGGCTGCAAAAACAAGGATGAAAACAGGGCAATAAACAGCAGGGAACCCCAGTAGCACAAGGAAAGACTGGTTCAGCACATGTAGTACACTGTCAGTTTGACATTCAGCGCAGGTAGCCCCTTCGGGAACTGCGCTGAAATGCAGACTGCCTTCACAGTGCCTGCAATGAAGAAAGAAACTTTCGTTTCTCTGGGTTTCCGGGTCACAGATTGCTCAAAAATTCACAGTTTTTGGCCAAATCAGAAGCTATCAATCAAGTACACACTAAAGGGTAATTAGGAGGATGAAAATCTATCACTAAGAGCTCTTCAGAGTCCTTGTGGATCAGCTCTTCAAATCATAAACATGCCCAGAAACTGAGCTAGAGTAACTGCCCTCTACTTTGCATTTGAAAGATCCAAATGCAGTTCGATTCGGTACTCCCTGTGTTTAGGAAATGAATAGCAAAAACACAAACAACCAACAAGATACGATTCCCAGTGGAGTCGCCAATTTGTTGTTGGGAAAAGTATCCAATACGGAATGACCCTATCCCACTCTAAGGGTGATAGTACCTCAGCAACAACCGAAGCAAAGTTATCTAAGATTTCTTCTTTATGAAAGTAAAATAGGCGAGAAAGGGATCCACCAACCGATGTCTTTCGCTAATGATTGATCCAATCTTCTCTCCTTGCTGCTTGCTCCCAGCTCCTTGCTCTTTCACTGGCCCAGCTATACAAAGATCCTGCAAAAAGGCAAGAGAGGGAAACTACAAGAAGCATACATTCATAATTGATTCAAGGATTAGAATAAATCAAATACACAAGTATAACAATACATCATTGAGACACATGCATATAGAAGAACCTCAAATGCTTTATTAATGGAAAAAGTAAAGTTCAGGAAGTGTTACAACCATAAGAGGCCCAATCCAGCAACGCCTCCCATCAGAAAGAAATCTCCTCTTCACCTCCTTCAAAGCAATCACCCAATAGCTCTAAACTCAAACCAATAGCACTTCCTTACATTCACTAGATTCCCCCTTCTTTAGACCTCATGAGAGAGCTCTATATATAGGAGTTTTGGAGAAAGGATGAGTCAGCTTGAGGCTGGCATGAAGCTGACTAATGTCCTCTCCCACTTCAGTTATTCTTCAGTTCTTGAGTCCACTTGGAGATCCTTGCTTCTACTTGGAGTTTAAGAACCTCTTACTCATCACTAGGCGAATTCCCTGATCCAAGTGTCATTTTGGAAGCTTCCTGGGCACTGACACCTTGAGGAATGACTGTGCCACTTGTCCAAGTACGCTCAGCGCAGGTGGCCTTCTTTTCAGTTGACGTTCAGCGCAGGTACAGAGTGGAGCACTTGACATTCAGCGCAGATGCTCAGTGGAGCAGTTGACATGATCCAGAAATTGCTTGTTTTTGAGTGTTTTAAGGTGGAGAACTGATATTCAGTGTTGTGGTTTGCTGACCTTGTTCCTCTACGGGTAGGAACAACATGTTTAGGGACTTTGGATCCCTTAGATTATGGACATTTCATGCTTCATGCTGTAAAGCACAAAAATGTCTATAACAAGCTTGGGATGTCTCTCTAGAATTTTTTGAATGGTGTTTCAAAAACAAAGGGAAAGTACTTTAATATTGTTGAAAAAAAAACTAAATGGTTCAATGATTACAGAAGAGAATTATAATTAACGTTGCACTCAAAGGGTTCTTCAAAAATGAGATACATAAATTTGGGCTTGCAAAGTATATTAGAATAAGTCCATGCCATCCACATCTCAGTGTCTGGTATGTGGAACTTAGATCACCCCATTTCTAGGGTCTAGTTTCATGGAGAAAACACCCTTAAAAAAGTGGAACTTAGGGATTTACAATAATTTCAACTAGTTTTAAAGTTAAAATTGTCCAAAAAAGCAAGGTACTATTAGTGCCAGATATCCCATGCTCCATTTATCAATTTCGTTTGTAAAAATCAATGTGGTTCAAGTTTACATAGAGGCTAATATAATGTTTAATGTTCTCAAGCTTGTGAAATTGCATTTCATGCAATGTAGAAATGAAAGTTCTCAAGAAAATTAAATTGCAACATGCTCTTTGGTCCAATTTTAAGGTTTCTTAAGTTTAAAAGAAGCACTTTCACATATCTAGGAGGTTGTTAATGCAAACTACAAACATCTCTCAATGTTATTCTATGTATTTTTTTGTTTTTCTCCAATAGAATAAATTGTAACCTAAGGCAAGGATTGCCTGAAGCAAAGATGAAGTCAGTGAGCCAAACAATGATGTGAAGATGCTAGTAGTCAATTGCCCAAGGGTGATTTTGTATACTCTTGCCAGAACTGAAGGTTGTATCCCACTATCCAATGTATTTTCTCTCAACTACACTTGGTATGCTAATAAATGCTTCTAGGAAAAATTCAGAGCCTATTTTGCATAATTCACTAGAAAATGTATTTATTGAATAGGTATTTATTAAGCAATTCAAGTCTTGATCACCTTTTCTAGTTTGAGAGCATACAATAGAATCCATTGCTAGCTTGTATGGAAATAGCTACTTAAGTGGCAAGCTCCGAAATGTAGAAGACACGTGTTTTCTAGTGGGTTTACTTATAAGGGTTCCAGATGATGTTTAGGAGGAACTCATAAGGTCTCTTAAAATTCTCTACAACAGTGCAAATAATATGTGGCATGCCATTCAGTGCAAGGAAGGAGTAGAACGCTTGATTTTGCTTCTTGCCCCTTCTTCAAATAGCAACAGGAATGTGCAGTGGCCTTGCTTTGTATGTTGTCAAATGAAAATGAGGAAAGCAAATGGGAAATGACTTCTGTAGGTGGCATACATCCTCTAGTCCATATTCTGGAGATTTGATCTTCAAAAGTAAAAAATCACTCTAAAAATGTTATTGTGAACCTCTATAATCATAGTGAAGATATCCATTCATGTTTTAAAAGTGAAGATGATGTACCTGCATTTATTGGGTGGTTGAAAAAGTGGTAGTCCATGAAAAAATAAATTACTACAAAGATACTGAACCATTTCACCCATAAATCAAATAGTACCAATATCAACCAACTCGTTACTTTTTTAACTCATGACTTACCAAAAAACAAAAGTTCATGTTTTGTAGGCCTTCAGATCTGTACTGAATATAGTACTGGAAATGATGGAATTGAAACAACGATTAAAATCCTTTGTTCTATTAATGACAATACTTGAGCTAAATTTCCTTCAGTTATTGTTGCATTATTTAACTACAAGAATTGTTTACGTGAAATAAATATAGTAATTGAATACATTGGACTAGTAATAAGGCTCCTCAATGCACAATCAAAATATATTTTGATTGAAGCAACATGTTCTTTTGTTGCTATTTTTTGTTAATAAAACAGAGCGAGGAAGGTGAGAAGCTGTTGCTACCATTAGTTAGCCTCCGAAAATTTTCAGTGATGTTTTCAGAAAATATGATCGCGAATTTTTTTGCATATAGGGTACTCGTGAGTTGTTGGTCTGAATAAGGAAAACATTTTAGAGCTCTTGGAGATGAGATGTTGAAGTTTTCCCATCTTTTCTAGCAATAAATTTATGCTTGTTTTTTGAAATTTAAATATATAACAAGAAGGATTAAGGAAGCTCTTGACTTGATCCATGAGATCAAGGAGAGAAGCCTTTTGCCTAAGCCTAAGAGTTTCCATATGCTAGTTAAAGATTGTGTAAAAAATGGAAAAATGGATTATGCTATGCACTCAATGTCATGAAAATCAAAAATTACATGCTTGATGAAAATGTTTATGGAATCCTTATCGATGATTACTTTAAAACAGGCTAGGTGAAGAGAGGATTTGATACAGTGCATATCATGAAAGAACTAGTATGAATCCCTATTGTTTCAAGCTACACTGCCTTGGTTTAGCATCCTTTCACGGAAATAAAATATAAAGAGGCTAATAAATTAATAGGTACCTTTGGTAAATGCAAGCATGTCATTGTGAACGTGATGGTCTAATTATCATAGCAATGATTGTTGGAAAGTTAAGTTAGGGCCACACGTCTAAAACGTGGGAATTTTTTAATGCCACAAAAAGCAAGGGACTAAACCCTATGTGGAAACCTGTTGTATATTCATTTGTATAAGAATAACAACTCTTCAATTCTGGTGGATACTAACAATCGTGGGAAATTTGATCCTGAATGGGGATACACCAATTGATTATGTCTAACTCAACAAAAAGTTTCACTGTTTGTCAAAGTTACTCCAAAGCTTCAATAGGAATTTTCCTGTGCAGCTATTGTTTTAAAAGTTTTGTTTCTTGGCTATAAAACCCCGTAGGAAAGTTGATCCTGAATCAAGAGACACTCATTGAATGTGTCTGAGTCAAAAAAATGTTTCACTATTTGTCAAAGTTCCTATACTTGGTACTTGTCATGGCCACCAACATTCAAATCAATTGTAAATAAGTTAAAAGCACCCATTGTTACTAATGTAGTGAATAGGAATTAAAAGACACAACATTGGAGAGGCTAATTAGGTGATAGTATTGAGTAGATGGTTTGCACAGTGGTAAGCAAAAGTACAACAGTTGCTCCCGCCAGAGCTAGACTTCTCCAGGGTGATGAGAAATGCTCCTTCACAAGCTCGGTAAACCAAACCTTGAATTTTCTTTTGTAGTGATCATCTACATCTCCCTTCTATTTTGCCAATGCATCCATCCGGCTCATGGTGACTCCCTTTCATAAACCATTGAAGAGCTCGACAACCTCTGAAGACCACAACGAAATCTTCTTCAGAGTCGATCAACTCGTCCATTAAACTCAAGTAATGTTATGAAACTAGCTCAAGAAAAGATAGAAAAGGTAGATCAATGCCTTAGAATTCAGCCTCTTCGAGGGGGCAACCTACTTTACATTACATAAATGAACAATTATTGGATGATTTAAATGAAAAGACCTCCTTTCTATATATAGGAGTCTAAGGGGTCATAACATAATCAGAGCCAACATAACAATAATAATGTAGGGGCACAATAATAACAATAGGGGCACTACATGGGTACATCAATATAATAAGTGGGTTGTACTAATAACAATAAGGGGTTACACTAGTAGTATAGGGGCCTAACATGCCCCTCTCATTCAAAAAGCATTTTCCTCAACGCTTGAGTAGTTCTTGATGCTTATGTATAAAAAATTTGTCCTCCCATGTGGAATCTTCAGCGAGTAAGTTCTTCCACTTGATGAGATACTTAGAAATTGATCGATTTCGTAGCTGTCGGGTTCTTGTTTCTGTGATTGCTCCAGGTTCCAATATGATTTTTCCTTCCTCTTCAATTTCTGGAAATATTGTTTGAATTAGGATCTTTTGAAACTTTTGAATAAGTGGCCATACTTCTTCGTCCTTCTTCCATTCATCCCTTGCTTTGTTTATCCAATCTGGTTGGATAATATAAATATCACAAAACAATGGTTCCACATCCTCATCCTTGAAGAGTCTTCCCATTCGGTATGGTCGCCATTTTTTAAGTGCATGTAGTATTGCCAAAATTTCATTCTCATAAATATCTTTCTTGAGATGTAGCAGTAAAAACACCCAATCACCTACATCAAAACATTTTTCACTACGATGTTGATCTACTTGTTGTTTCGTTTGATTTTGCATTGAAGTGGCATTATCCTTTAAACGTTGGAGAACTTGTTGTTGATGCTCGATGTGATCTTTCATTGCTTGAACCTTTTTCTTCTTGATATTTCCTTCTATCTCTAGAGTTTGAGGAGTGGTAATTTCTTCCAATCCTTTACAAGATATGGTCGGATTCATTTCTTAATGCTCGATGTGATCTTTCACTTCTTGAACATTTTTCTTCTCGATATGTCCTTCTATCTTGATAGTTTGAGGAGTGGTAATTTCGAACAATGAATTATAAGATATGTTTGGATTCATTTATTCTTTCTTGATGTGATCTTTCACTTCTTGCACCTTTTTCTTCTTGATATGTCCTTCTATCTTGAGAGTTTGAGTGGTAATTCTTGCCAATGCTTTACAAGATATGGTCTGATTCATTTCTTCTTTCTCTGGGGTGGGGTCCTTGTGTATATCTTCTTCTTTTGATGTTTCTTGATCATTTTCTTCCTCCTCTTCATATTCTATGTAAAATAATTTCTTCTCAGCACACTTATGACCTTTAGTGCATTTGCTATCACAATTGTAACAAAGCCCTTTTTCTCTTTTTTCTTCCAATTGTTGTGGTGTAACCCTTGTAAGTTGTGGAAGGCTAGGAGAAACAACACTTCCATATTTATAGTTGTGAGGGGTACACTTCTTGGTTTCCATAATTTTTCTTTCCACTATGTCACAAAGCCCTTTTACTCTTTCTAATTGTTGTGGTGTTGCTCTAAAGAAGGTGTTGCTCTTTGTATCCTCATAATGTGCTATCATTTCCTCCGTGAAAATTGACCGCGTAACAAGTTGTTTACGAGAATAAAGTCCCTTGTACCATAAAAATTGATCTGGTTCTAAATATGAAGATGAAATACATACCTTTTGTAATAGTTGTACACCATGTAGATCAAAATATTGCTCCATCTGAAGTATCCAATTTACCAGATCCTTGCCATCAAACTTCCTCATCTTGCTTTTTCTTGATATTAAGAGCTCGACCTTGAAACCACTGTAACTCTGTACTTTCGGATCTTTAAGTTCTGAAATTGCGACATATAGTAGTCCTCTATGTCCTCTTTCCAATGTCACCAGTCTGATCCAAATTGGATTCTCTAAGAAAGAGTTATGCACAATCTCCCACAGTGACTTGATTATAGACTAGTTTAGTAGAGCGAAATTGTACGATGAGCCACGAGTCACTGTTTTGACCTCTGGATCTGAAAAATGCATAGACGAAACTACAGTCCGTCATATTTATGTACCTTCTTACAAAATTTCAATCCGATCCCCAGAGATAAAGTTATGACGATTTTCCCCAGGTCACCTGTTTGGGATGTAATTTAGGAGTCTGCAAAAATACCAACTTCCTCAGATCATATCTCCGAAAATATAGCACGGAAATATCTGAAATTTGGACCCGAGGTTCAGCATGAGTTATTCTCAAATGGGTGTTTTTTGTAACTTCTGAAACGTCGCAGAAAAAAAGTTATAGCGAAACGTCCATGATGACCTATTTGGAGCAGTGAAACCCTAGAAGCCAAAGCTCTGATACCAAATGTTATGAAACCAGCTCAAGAAAAGATAGTAAAAATAGATCAACGCCTTATAATTCAGCCTCCTCGAGGGGGCAACCTCCTTTACATTACATAAATGAACAATTCTTGGATGATTCAAATGAAAAGACCTCCTTTCTATATATAGGAGTCTAAGGGGTCATAACATAATCAGAGCCGACATAACAATAATAATGTAAGGGCACAATAATAACAATAGGGGCACTACATGGGTACATCAATATAATAAGTGGGTTGTACTAATAACAATAAGGGGTTACACTATTAGTATAGGGGCCTAAAAAGTAATGTCACATAATTGATTTCAGATGCCTTGCACACCTCAAAAGTGATCAAATTATGGAAGAGTACCTCTGTGTGATTAGTGATATTGATGGGTGGAAGATAAATTACTACGCTTTTACTCTCTAAATTGATCTTCTGGATGCCTCCATCGAATAGCGCAAATTTGATCCCGGAATTTCCTAATTCTACGGCACAAGGGATGTGTCCAACGCCATTTACTGCTTTCTCTGTAGCATTGCAGTCGATTTGTATAACAATGTCGACTATTCAATTCAGCTGGATATTAAAAATCATGGGAAAGTTGACCGTGAATGAGGAGACACTCATTGAATGTTTCTGAGTCAACCAAAAGTTTCACTATTTGTCAAAATTCCTGCGCATCTTCAATATGACTTTTCCTGTGCAGCTATTGTTTTAAAAGTTCTGTTGCTTGGCTATAAAACAAACAGAAAGAGAACTTTTATTCTACAATACGGAACTATTTCAGACACCAATAGAAAGAGAATTGCACAGCAAAATCTCTAGAACTTCACTCATCAAACATGTAATTAAAAATTTATCTCATGGCACAAATATTTGTGGAAGAATTCATGAAATTAGTACCTTCGTGAGTTCCAAATCCTGCCCAATTTGCACCAATGTCAAATTTTGCTTCCACGACAATGCATAAATCTCGCTGCAATCTAGCTTTTGGGTCCCTATAATACTAGTGATTACCCCATTACTATTGTAGCTGTACCCCTTATTAATATTGTTGTGCCCCTATTGTCCCCATATTGTTATTATTGTGCCCCATAGAATCCCTCTATTGTTATTTTTGTGGCTTTATATTATTATTTTTAGGTCGGCTGGGTTATATTGTGACTCCTTAGACTCCTATATATAGAGAGGAGGTTTTGCCATTTGAATCATCCAAGAATTGTTCATTTATGTAATGTAAAGGAGGTTGCCCCCTCGAAGAAGCTGAATTTTTAGGCGTTGATCTATCTTTTCTATCTTTTTCTTCAGCTGGTTTCATAACATTTGGTATCAGAGCTTTGGATTCTAGGGTTTCGCTACTCCAAATAGGTCATCATGGAATTTTCGCTATAACTTTTTTTGCAACGTTTCAGAAGCTAAAAAAAAAACCCATTTGAGAAGACATTGCGCTGAATCTCGGGCCCAAATTTCAGAGCTTTTTGTGCTACATTTCTAGAGATATGATCTTAGGAAGTTGGTCTTTTTGCAGACTCCTGAATTACATTCCAAACAGGTGACCTGGGGAAAGTAGTCATAAGTTTGTCTCTGAGCATCGGATTGAAATTTAGATAGAAGGTACAAAAAGAGGACAGACTGTAGTTTCTTGTATATATTGTTCAGAGCCAAAGGTCGAAATACTGACTCGTGGCATGTCGTACAATTTCACTCTACTGAACTAGTCTATAATCAGGTCACTGTGGGAGATGTCGCATAACTCTTCCTTGGAGAATCCAATATGGATCACACTAGTGGCATTGGAAAGAGGACACATAGGGCTACTGCAGGTCACAATTTCAGAATTGGATGATTTGAAAGTACAGAGATACATCAAAGGCAATATCGAGCTCCTACCAAGTGAAAAAAGGTGTGTATATTTTTTAAAATTTTTGCTTAAGCTTGTTTTGGAAATTTATTTTGAAGGAATTCAAAGGGCATAGTAGAGAATTATTATCGGTAACTGATGCTCCAAGGAAAGAAAATGCAAACAGTTAGTAAGAAACCTGAAAGTTCTAGTATGACTCACGAAAAAGAGGAAGAAATGATACATGATATATCAAAATTACATGACTAGGTGCAACAAATGTCACTCTCACAAAAGCTAATAGAAGCTAAGATAAAGGGAATGGAAGCTAAGATGGATGATTTGAAGATAGATTTGAAGACATATTTGACAAATTTTCTACAAGAAATACTTACTAATGGTGAAGAGGTAATAAAGGAAACCCATGATGCGAACAAAAGAAATGCTAATCATGATTTCATAGACTCTAATGTGCAATCGAAGACCCACCATATTCCAAAAATCGATATGAGGAAGTTTGATGGCAAGGATTCCACAACATGGATATTACAGATGGAGCAATTTTTCAATCTCAATAATGTGCAAAACACACAAAAGGTACGTATTGCAACTTTATATTTGGAACCGAATCAGTTTGTATGGTATCAATGGCTTTGCTCTTGTAAACAAATTATCACTTGGGAAATTTTTATGGAAGAATTGATAGCACATTATGAGCATACAAAAAGAAACACTTTTTTTAGCCAATTGATAAGTCTCAAACAAAAGGGTTCAATAATGGAGCACATTGAGGAGTTCCAAAAATTGAACATAAGGGTAAAAAATATTCTAGAGAAGCATAGAATTGATGTGTTCATAGGGACTTTAAAGGATAATATCCAACATGATATTTGCCTTTGGGAACCTGATTCATTAGAGAAGGCATTAAAGTTAGCAAGAAAAATGGAAAGCAAAATTATGGAAACCAGGAAGCATACCACTCACAACTATAAAGATGGAAGTGTTGTTGCCCCTAGTCTTCCACAGCTTATAAGGTTGACACCACAACAATTGGAAGAAAAAAGCAAAAAAGGGCTTTGTTATAGTTGTGATAGCAGATACACTAAAGGTCATAAGTGTAGTGAGAAGAAATTATTCTACATAGATTATGAAGAGGAAGAAGAAAAGGAGTAAAAAAGGTCAAAAGAAGAGGATATACTCCAGGAACATAGCCTAGATAAAGAAGAAATGAATCCGACCATATCTTGTAATGCATTGGCAGGAATTACCACTCCTCAAACCATCAAGATAGAAGGACAAATCAAGAAGAAAAAGGTAATAGTGTTGATTAATTCAGGAAGTACCCACAATTTTATTCATTGTAAGGTAGCAAAAGAATTGAATTGCTTCTTATATCCAGCACCAGAGTGTCAAGTGATGGTTGCAAATGGACGAACAATAAATTTCTTTGGAAAGTTCCATAATATCAAGCTATCCATGGGAGAATATGTATTGACTAGCCCAATGCTTTCCATTCCAATGGGAGGTGTTGATGTTGTACTAGGAGCCGAATGGCTACAATCCTTGGGTACAATAGCTTTTAATTTTCAAGAACTTTTCATGAAATTTTCCGTGGAAGGAAAGGAAGTTGAATTAAGGGGTATTTGTTATAGACATTTTTGTGCCTCGTAGCATGGAGCATGAAATGTCAATAATTACAGGGATCCTCAGTCCCTAAACATGTTGTTCTTACCCCTAGAAGAACAAGGTCAGCAAACCACAGCACTTCCCATCAGTTCTCCACCTGAAAACACTCAAAAACAAGCTATTTTTGGATCATGTCAGCTGCTCCACTGAGCATCTATGCTGGAATGCAACTGCTCCTCCTTGTACCTGCGCTGAAAGTCAAATCTAATGAAGGCTACCTGCGCTGGGCGAGATTGGCCAAGTGGCACAGTCATTCTGCAAGGTGTCAATTGCCCAGGAAGCTTCCAAACTGACACTTGGTTCAAGGGATTCGCCCTGTGATGAGTAAGAGGTACTTGATCTCCATGTTTAAGCAAGGATCTCCAAGTGGACTCAAGAACTGAAGTTTAACTGAAGAGGGAGAGGACACAAGGCAGCTTTATGTCAGTCTCAAGCTGACTCATCCTTTCTTCTTCTCTCCTATATATAGAGCTCTTCTATGAGGTCTAAGGAGGCTGGAATTTTGTGCAAAGTAAGGAAGTGCTGTTGGTTTACAGTTAGAGCTATTGGGTGATTGTTTTTCCAGAGGTGAAGAGGAGACTTCTTGCTGCTGGGGAGGTGCTGCTGGATTGGAGCCATTGATGGTTGTAACCTTCTCAGAACCCTGTTACTTTTATCAATAAAGCTTTGAATGTTCTCCTATATACTTGTATTGCATTGATGTATTGTATTTACTTGTATATTTGATTCACTCTAATCCATGCATCAATTATGAGTACATGTATCTTGTAGTTTTCTTCTCTCTGTTGTGCAGGATCTGTGTGTAGCTGGACCGACAAAGGGAGCAAGGAGCTGGGAACAAGAGACAAAGAGAGAGGATAAGGATCGACAAAAGCGAAAGACACCGGTTGGTTAATCTTTTCTTCCTTCTCTCTGTACTTTCATAAAGGAAAACATTAAAGCTTTACTTTCAGTTGTTGCTAAAAACTGTCACCTTTAGAGTAGGGATAGGGTCATCCGAGTCGGATACTTTTCCCCACAACAAACTGGCGACTCCGCTGGGGAGCCTAGTATCTTGTTGGTGTTTGTAGTATCTTTGCTATTCATTTCCTGAACCAAAGAGTACCAAATCGAAAAGCTTTTGACTATATCAAAAGCGAAGTAGAGGGGCTGCTACTCTTGCTCATTTACTGAGCAGATTCATGATTTGAAGAGCTGATCTACAAAAGAATCTTGTACTCTTTGTGATAGCTTTTCATCCTCTTGATCATCCCTTAGCTTGTACTTGACCTATAGCTTTTTATTTCAGCAAAAACAGTGCATTTTTGAGCTTTTTATGACCCGGAAATCCTTGTAAACGCAACTCTCGTGTCTCAGTGCAGGCTGTCCACAGGCAGTCTGCATTCCAGCGCAGGTACTCCCTTCGGGAACTGCGCTGAGAGTCAATTTGACAGACCAGAGCCTGCGCTGATCCAGTTAGGCTATGTCTTCCTGAGGTTTCCCACTGTGTCTTAGCCCTGTTTTCACTGTTATTTTGCTGCTGATTGCTTGTCATTGTACTTGCTGTAAACCAACTTTCCTTGACATTATTCCGCCTCAGTTGTGTGATGAAACTGTGATTGTTCTTTCAGTATTTCTTGTTTCAGTTACAGTTTCCCATTGTGAAAAGCAAACCAGTATAGCTGTGACCTCTTAAATCCTGAACTGTAAAAGTGTCTTTGTGATCTTAAGAGCTAGTTTTATTACTGTTCATGGCTGTTTGAGTTTGTTTGTTTTTCATTTTATGGTTTGAATTCATACATTTTTAGTGTCAAAACAAGTGCTTGTAAAGTGTCTTTTCATTTTAGACAAAACTTGTTTGTTTACGCTTCAAATTGAATTCGAAAATTATACGACAATTTCCTTTTTGTCTACATCAACATTAAGGGAAAAGAAAAGAAATACATGCATCTTGCATTTGCATATTTTGATAAGTTTGCGTGACTGATCTAGGAGAAAGTGCATTAGTTTGTGCTTGGTGCTCTGTGTGGAAAGATAATGTTTTTCTCTCCCCTCAGTAGTTAGGATTTTCAAAGCTAAAAAGATTATAAAGCTTGCTTATCATTTTAGCTGCATTTAGGAATTTGTACCAATACATCTCGTGGTGATCCGGAAAGACAAACTGCTAAACAAGATCAACTTAAAATATATTGAATGAATCTAAAAACGCATTGTAACATAACGCTCACAATAGAGGTCTAGGTAGAGACGTGTTCCAGCGTCGTTAAACGTAGTGACTGTCGATCTCTACGAAGGTGGGTGATTCCTCCTGAGGGACGATAGCACTAATACGGACTTGTGCTCCCGCGTACCGTCGCGTATATTGGGAGACCCCTATAGGCATTTATCCTTTATCCTTAGGAAGCTGTGTCGGCCGCCCTACTAATTGCGATGCAGTGAACACAGCATTCACGAAGATCGACCACCCGTACCGTAAAACGTATTCTGTGGTTTCGCGAGAGGTTTGGCACACCCTCTGCCTAGATCTCCAGAGCAGTTTCTTTTGGCCCTTTTCAAACTCTATAACTGAAAAGGTCCAACCGAGCATTTGTCACTTCGGGCTCGTTAATACATCGAAGGCGACTAGAGTCATCTTTAGCTTTTTCTCGACTCTTAAAACATGAAAAAGCAAAGTTGTGTCTAAAAGCGTCTAATAAAATTCATTCAATACGGAAACATAATTCCCCTTTTTGTATTTTAGTTGATCAAGTAATCCGCAACCCTGGAGGAAAGTCAATTAAAACTCCGTCGTTCGAGGAGACTCGCGAGTCAACCGTCTTTGTCTCCGGAATCGTAGTACGGACAAAGCGAACTCGCTTGACCGGGTCGAAATCTCCCATTAAAGTTAGAACAACAGTTCCGACAACATCTGAGATTCTGGTCACTCCTAATATTTCTGGAATCCCTGCCTCTATTGAAGAAGTTCAACAGCAACAGAGGGACAGTTGTACTGATCCTAGTCTGAAGACAAGTACTTGCATAACTGAACCAGTTCCATCTGAAACCGGTCCACAGAGTCTTGTTGTTCAAACAACTGTCGCTGTCGAAGCAACCCCTTCTTCGGCACCAGAAATCTTTTACGGACCTGACGGTCTTCCTCTTCCTCCTGGTCTGATCGCAATAGAGGAAATCGTAGAGGACCAGCAAGCAAATACTCCAACTCATTTTGGAGTAGGCACCACTCTTTTTCCTTCTGCATCAGAAGTTTGTCCATCGCCACAGGAAGTTCCTGTAGAATCGTTAGGCAGTTTATTGGATAGACTTAAAATGTCTGAGCAACCGTCGACATCTAGGACTGTGCCAAATGACACAGCGACAGCAGAAGCTCCTGCTGTCAATCCAACGATGTTTGCCGGCATACCAGCTGTCCCGACTAGCCCTCATCAGCTAGAAGGAGTCCACCCAGGGACTATTACGACAACTTGGTCTGTTCCAGTTTGTTCTTCCGGTATAATACCCGGTAATTCTTATGTTGAAACTAGACAAATTGATCCCTTTGGAAATCAGTTTGGGCCATCCAGTCCTCAAAGGCAATCTATACCCTTGAGCTCCGGATTGTTACCGTATGGGGGGCAATATGCCCTTTCACTTCCCCTTCCGGGGGGATACCCATACGGCAGTTTTCAACAACATTCAGGTTTGACTGAAGTAACGACGAGTGGTTGGGTACCTATGTTACCCCAACAACCAAGAGTTGTATATTCCATGCAGCAGTGTGTACCTATGTCTATTATCCCGACGACGCCAGCAATTGTAACCGTGTCGCAAGTTCAATTGATGCCTGTTGTATGTCAACCCCAAGTTGTAATGCAACAGCCCATTGACCCTGCAACACAACCACAATCGCCAACTGCCGGGACGACACAGATACAAACGGGAACCATAACCCCGCATCTTGGTCCGTCGGTTAGTGTCGCACAGCAAAACATGGCTTCACAACCATGGATGGTGCAATACCAACAACCTCAGTTTCAACAGGTGTACCAGGGATCTGAGAAACAGATCTTTGCGAATAGTGGGCAACCCTATATTCAGAACGGGTTAAATCAACCACTTTACAGTGGCCAAGCCCACCAGCCGTATCAGTCATATCAACATCAGTTGCACTATGCTGGTATGCAAAGACCTACTGCTCAGGCGATTCCATCGTATCCTGGATACGCCTCGCCAAACCTGAATCAGCAGTTTCCATTCGTGGCGACTCTAGAATTACCCGATTTACATCGATTGACGAACGATCCAATCGCCTATGCCCATTGGTGGCCAGCGATTCCTCACAAACTTCCTTCGGACATTCCTAAATTCAATGGAAATCCTGATGAAGATCCGTCGAATCATGTGATGACATTCCATCTATGGTGTTCGTCGAATACCTTGAATGATGATTCGATAAGGCTTCGCCTTTTCCAGAGGACATTGACTGGTCCGGCGGCTAAATGGTATATTGAATTACCTAGAGCCTCTTTCGACAATTTTAGTTCCCTAGCCACGACTTTCTTAACACACTTTCAGTTACCTATAAGGTACGAAACTGGAACAGAGATCTTGACCAATTTCAAGCAGACAACAGCCACACATATATCAAATCATATACATGAGTGGCGTCGTCGTCGCAGAATGGTAAAGACCTATGTTCCAGATCAGCTATTAGCTGAGTGGTTTATAAAGTCGCTTCTTCCTGCTATAACAGAAGATGTGGCCAAGGGAGGCGTCGTAACAAAGGAGCAGGTTATTGCTCGTGCTCAATATTTGGACTTAGTATATACTCAGTCGGGCACGCTCTATGATAAGATACCCGACGCCCCCAGACCAGAATTTTCAATCCCTCCTCCTCCCGGATCGAATAGTGACTCTCATGCCGGTGATGGCGTGATTGGAACTGCAAACGCTAAGTCGACAAGGGATTCAAATAAGAAAGCCCGTAAGACTTCGAATCAAAAAGCAAATCAAGAGGTTCTTGCTTCGGAGGTAAATGCTGTATCTACGGATAAAGGCAAAAACTCCAATCAACCAGGAAGCAAGAAGAAACAAAACAAAGGGAAGAAGAAGAAACAGGGTGAGTCATCCCCTCAAAAAACTTCTTCAAACCCTCTTGGGCAAAGGAAACAAATTTATCCATGTCATATATGCGATGAGGATCATTCGACAAAGGACTGTCCGTTCAAAGCTGAGTTAAAGAGGTTCTTTAAAAGTTCACAAACTTCAGCTGTGTTGACTGATCCATTTCCTACCCCAGGTCAAAATATGGTTGATAGTGGAAATGCTTCCCCGTCTCAAGTGCTTATGTTGTCGGTTTCTAAGCAAAATGATGCTTTGATCTCGACCAGGAATAAAGATTATGGGAATCCGCCGGTGTCGAACGACAAAGGGAAAGATCAACCCAGTAGTTCGACAACAACTTCGGCAGAAGTTGTACCCCCCCTCACACATGAATTAACAATAAAGCCACCTAAGGGAGTAGTACACAAGTCGACATTTAATCCTCGTGCCAGAGCGGCACAGCATTATAACATAGTGGAAGATTTGGCCCAATCGCCATCTGCTATGTCGACTCTTGAGGTACTGCAAAATTGTCCATCCCAAAGGCAGGCATTGTTATCAGCAATTGGTGGAGTGGATCCTAAAGATTCCAATCTTGTATCCTTTGATCACAAAGGATATGATCCTCAGTTACCAGCGCAACTAGCTTTCCTTATTCAAGTGAAAGCACTCAACAAAACTGTTCATAGAACGATTATTGATGAGGGAGCATCGACATGTATCATGTCGATGAGTTGCTGGAAAACTCTTGGATCTCCAACCTTGTCGCGATCTTCGACGACATTGAAAGCATTTGACGGAAGGACGTACACTCCGTACGGTATCCTAAATAACTTTAAGATTGAACTAGGAGGAAAAACAGTAGAAATTGATGTTGAAGTCATTGATGGCAATCTTGACTATAACATCCTACTGGGAAGACCATGGATATATGCCATGGCAGCTGTAGTGTCGACATATTTTAGGAAGATCGCATTCCCATTTGAAGGAGGGATTACGGTCGTCGACCAACAGAATTTCCTCCCTAATGGTTCACAAGTTACTGGAAGCATTCCCCTGATCCATGGGAGCGACCATTCAATACAAGATATTGGAGTAGGCTTGCTAAAAGATCCCACAATGATGGGAACTTTCGCGTTGCCACCTCCTTTCCATGTAGAGGATATCCCGTTTGTAGCAACATGCAACATGGTATCTTCTTCGAAGGTCGCGGGAGACAAAGTCGTCATGGATTATCAAGTGGTTTTGCCACCTAGCCCTATAGAAATATTGTAGCAATCAATGTTTCAGGCATGGGAGGCGAGCCCAAATCAACGCTCGTCAAGCGTTTGGGTAGATAGGTCTGGAGAATATGGTACCCCATTAGATCCATGGTCAAAAGTTCATGGGACTGACGAAGGAATCTTACAATCAATGATGATTGAGGGGGCACCATGGAATGATCACCACCATCGTTCCCTTCTTCCAGAGTGTGAAGGAGAAACTCATCACGACTTATATCACCCTTCAGTGTTTGAATTCCTAACAAATACTGTAAATACGGTGGATTCAGAGCGAAACCTATCCAATATTGAAGAGACCGTCGCCATAAACATCTCGACAAAATCTGATGTTGTAGAGAATATTCATGTTAGCAAAAGTTGTTCCCCTTCAGAACTGGAAATATATGGTGCTCTCTTTCGCGAATTTAGAGATGTCTTTGCATGGTCATATGATGAAATGCCAGGCATTGACTCGAGCATAGTTGAACATGAGATTAAAATGTATCCTGATGTCAAACCAGTAAGACAACGGCTTCGGCAGGTGCACCCCAAGAAAGCCGCTGCCATTAAGGCAGAAGTTGAGAAACTTCTCCATGCTGGATTCATCTACCCGGTTCCTCTAACCGATTGGGTATCGAATATTGTCCCTGTTATGAAAAAACAAGGGACGATAAGAGTGTGCGTCGACTATAGGGATGTAAACAAAGCTTGTCCAAAGGACAACTACCCTACACCCTTCATCGACCAGATAATTGATGAATGCGCCGGATGTGAAATCTTTTCCTTTATGGATGGATTTTCCGGGTATAATCAAATAAATATCCGCCCACAGGACCAGTCTAAGACTGCATTTATTTGTCCGTGGGGCACATTCGCTTATCGAAAATTACCCTTTGGTTTAAAGAACGCAGGGGCGACGTTTCAGAGGGCAATGAATTATGCCTTCCATGACATCAAGAACATCGTTCAACCTTACCTCGACGATCTTCCAGCTCATTCGCGGAAGCGGACTGATCATCCGCGGCATTTGAGAGCAATATTTCTACGTTGCCGACACTACAAGATAAGACTCAATCCGCACAAGTGTGTGTTTTGCGTCGGTTCTGGTCGTTTACTTGGCTTTGTAGTCTCTAAGGATGGGATTCGTCTCGACCCCTGTAAGGTTCAGGCAATCATTAATTTGCCTCCACCTTCAAATTTGCTTCAGATTCAGAAACTCCAAGGGAAAGCAAACTTTCTGAGGAGGTTCATTCCAAATTACGCAGAACTTGCCAAAGGTTATACTCGTCTTTTGAAAAAGGATGTACCTTTTGTCTGGGACCAGGTTGCGCAAGCTTCCTTTGACGCTCTGAAAGATTCTCTAGTAAGAGCATCATTAATGTACGCCCCGGACTATCAAAGAGATTTTAACCTGTATCTAGCTGCAGCAGATACGACCATTGCGATGGTCTTAGTGCAAGAAGTCGATGGAATTGAACATCCTATTTATTATTTAAGTAAAAACTTAAATGACATAGAAAGTAAATATTCCTATGTTGAAAAACTAGCGCTTGCTGCTGTTCAAGCGATTCAAAGGTTTCGACATTATATCCTCTTTAGGAAAACTACCATTCTGTCAGATTGCAACCCCATGACGTATATACTGTCGCGACAGTTGCTTGGGGGCAAATATTCGAAATGGATAGCGATCCTTCAAGAGTTTGATCTGGATTTTGTAAAATCCAAATCAAAGAAAGCTCTAGTTTTCGCGGAATTATTGTGCAACCTCCCATCGTCGTCCAACGATGAAACATCAGAAGAGTCAATCGTGGATGAAAATTTGTTTCTGATATCAGTAAGCGATGAGTGGTACGGAGACATCATTGTTTATCTCCAAACCCAAAAATTTAGGCCTAATACCTCACACTCGGAACGAAAGCGTATACGATACCAATCTAAAGACTACATGATCGTCGGTGATACACTTTACCGTCGTGGTGTCGATACGGTTCTGAGGAGGTGCCTTACCCATGAGGAGGCCGAAAAAGCCCTGAATGATTGTCATTCAGGAGCGTGCGGGGGGCATCAATCTGGATATGCAACATCACAAAGAATCTTACGAGCAGGATATTTCTAGCCAACTATGTTTAAAGATTGCATAATAGCTGTCAGAAGTTGCCATGCGTGTCAGATCTTTGATAGCAAAACCAGGAGACCGCCCGCACCTTTGCAGCCTATAGTTGTTGTTGGGCCTTTCGCCAAGTGGGGCATCGATTTCATGCAATGTAACCCCACCTCGACCGGGGGGCATGGGTATATTATAGTCGCTGTTGACTATTTTACCAAATGGGCCGAGGCGATGCCTACATTGGATAACACTGGTGAAACAGCTGCCCTTTTCTTTTTTAATCATGTAGTCGCCAGGTTCGGCGTTCCGCAGGCTATAGTGACAGATCATGGATCGCATTTTCGCAATCACATGATGGTTGAGTTAGCTGCCAAACTAGGGCTATCGCACGATAGCTCTACCCCGTATTATCCACAAGCCAACGGACAAGTTGAGGCAATCAACAAAGTCCTGAAGCGTATGTTGCAAAGGATGATCGGGGTTCACAAAAGAAGATGGCACCTACTCCTGTACTCAGCATTGTGGGCTTACCGAACCTCGGTAAAGAACGCCACTGGGTTCACACCATTCCAATTGGTGTATGGCCTGGAGGCAGTCTTACCGATCCAGTGCGAAATTTCGTCTCTTAAACTCGCAATTGACCTCCTCCCCGGAACCTCAGAAGAAGAGGCTCGTTTCTTGGAATTAATCCAGTTGGATGAAAACCGTCGTGACGCCGCTTTGGCGAACGAAGCCCATAAGAAACGAGTCAAAGCACAGTTCGACAAGAATGTCAAACCTCGTATCTTCTCTGAGGGTGACTTGGTTTTGCTTTACGACCAAGAATCCGACAAATTAGGAGCAGGAAAATTTAAGTCCTTATGGATGGGTCCTTATATTGTTAAAAGGGTGTTAGCAAAAGGAGCCTACGAGTTAATGGATTATGACGGGATACCACTGGCGCAACCCCGCAATGGGTTGTACCTCAAGCGTTACTATGCCTGAATAGTAACCCGAGTGCTTTTGTTGTATTTTGTTTTCGCTAAAGTGTTTGTTTCGGTTTAGTAATCCACTCTTCTCGTTTGTTGCAGATGTCGAATTTCTCTGAGACATATGTAGGATATGCCGACGGGGCGAGTCGTAGTACGCGGAATTTGTCCTCCGCAGCCTGGGCCATTTTTGATCCAAGCGGCGAGTTAGTGAGTTTCAGAGGTGTGTGTATTGGGCAGTCAACGAACAACATCGCTGAGTATAGCACGTTGATTGAACTCCTCTCTGATACCATCGCTCATGGTATACGCCGACTAATTGTTAGGCTAGACTCACAGCTTGTGATACTACAACTCACTGGTATATATTCAGTCCGCAATCCAACTATTTATCGAATGTTTCTAAGGGTTAAGATTTTGGAAAGAGAGTTTGATTCAATTCAATACCAACATATTTCCAGAAACTTGAACACATTAACAGATTCATTAGCAAACTATGTATTAGATAGACATTTACGACATATATAAAAAGAGATGCATCGGTGCTAATGCAAGTGGATCACAAATAAACCATAATAAACCCCGAAAATCAAAATATATAAAGCTGTTTATAGTTTGTACATGATGTGCTGTAATCAAAACAAAATTGGTCGTATGACCTAGAACTCAAAAAGATGCTAGGGGGCACCCTAGCCTAGTGGTGCTCATGAAAGTACGTCACGGTCTGTGCAATCATGCGCAAGAGACGAGTCCATCGTCTAGGCATGCCAATAGTGTGCCGCTGCAACTGTAAAGGTAACTCGTCAATCTGTACATCCGGAAGACCACGAGTAAGGCTCTCGACCTGCTCCTGCACAGCTGCAAGTATCTCAGTATCACCAAGGTCGCGAATGACAACTCGCCTAGCAGGCTCTGCTGCTGGGGCAGCAACTGGCGATCGTGGACGAGCTGCTGAACAAACAGGACCAACATCTGCGTGCACCCAAGAGTTTGATTAGTTTTGCACAATAACATCATGAGTAAAAACAATAAACAGTAACATGGTCAGAGATTTTACCAATAGCGCCCCATTGCTCGCCATCCGGTAGCACCAAGTCCGGATCACCTCGGTAGTCCATACCCACATATGGATACTCAGAAAACACCATCTCCTGATGCTCGAACCACCTAAAGAAGGCCTCAGTAAAAGTAATCTGAGGTTGACCAGCATGTCGGGACATGTGGTCAACCCACCTCTGCATGCGTGGCTCGGTCGGAGAAGGCAAGTCAAGTATGATGTACTGAGGCTGCATCAATGGGATTTTCTCCAAGGCAAAGGCAGTCAGAATAGAACCAAACCCAAAGTTCTTCAGCTTCCCGTCCTTTACCTTGGTCAATTGACTTTTCATCTGAACAAGTACTGCATCACACCAGTTAAACACTTTCGGTTGGAGACACTCCAAAGCGTGCTGCATGTAAGATCTGTTGGCAACATGTAAAGCTGCGCTACCGGCCATCTTACCAATAGTAAACAGAATGGACCTAAGAGACCTGTCAGTGATGTCACGGATATTGATCTTGCCGTCTTTGCTCGGCTGTGAACCTTCCCGGCAATACTGACGGATATAGTCTCTGGTGGAAGTAGTCCCTCGAGCCGTACCTGACAAAGAAATGGGGGCACCCCGCCTTGACAACCCAGTCAAGAAGTACATGTCCTCTATGGTCAAGGGGATGGTTTTCCCCTAATCTGGAATACTTGGTTAACAGGATCCCAAGCATCAAGCATATACTGCAGTAAAGAAATCTGTGCTCTCATGCTAGAGATACGGAAGAACTTCAGTAGGCCACAGTTCCGAAGCACGCTCACCGTGACCGGGTCATGGAGTGCAACCATGTCCTCTGCTTCATGTTCTCGTTCTCGCCATGTAAGGGACATTTTGTTCAAAGTTCCCTGCAAGCAAACAAGAGAAGGAGTAAGTTCCTAATTTTGATGAAAAACTGGCGAAAAATCATCAAAAAACACATGCAGGATCAATTTTTCTAGGCCCAGCGCAAGCAGAGAGTCTCCCCCTTGCGCTGAGAGGCAGTCTGCCTTAAGACCACCTGAAATACAACGCAAGTTTCGAAAGGAGAACCTGCACTGATGCCAGGGCGCCCTGATGAAACCCCTGGGGCTCAGAAACCCTGAAAAATGTGCATGAAACTGAAAAAGGAAACCATGAAAGTGAAGGGCTAAGGTTTAGCTCCTACCTGGTCCAAACGGCGCCGAAAATCGTCCACAGAATCTCCCGAAATCAGCTGGTGAAAATCAAGGAAGAAGAGGCACCTCCAGAGCTCCAACAAGCAAAATGCAAATGAAATGGTAAATGAGAGGTAAAAACACCTTTTTATGACTTTTTACACAGTTTAAAGTTAAATATTAGGGTTATAATCTCATTTTCATGCAAATGTTGTCCATTTCTAACAAAATTTGTTGCAGCAATTGATGGTGAAGTACTACATTTGAAAAGAGAAAAGCTAGTAAAAGTAAAAAATCAAATTTGACCATGAATCGAGCAGTTTTACCACGGAATTTATGCTCGTTAAAAAATAGAAAAGTGTGAGCAAAAGTTTCCACCAGAGTTCAAGATCATTAAAAAATGAACCTATCTCGGTAAATAACCATTGCGATCGTAAATTTATCAGCCTTAAAAAGCCTTGGTCGTGTTTTCATCCATCACCTCCACTGTCATTTGGCCGGTCGTTCACCCCCATATGTGTGTTTACCCATTTTGAGGAGCATCTGCGAAGAGTGATTTCATCTAGCCATCCTTGTGACACTACCGTGATTGGAAAATTCCAATTTGTACCTGGAATCTGCTGCTATCCCTGTTTATCACTCGTTCCTCAAAAGACGAGTCTTCTTTGAGCTCTTTTCACTGACTCGTAAAATATGAAAAGTTTGCCGAGTTTTGGCCTTCCAGCTCGTTAAACGACCGGAACGCTATCCCTCCTCTAGATTTTAATCTTTTTGGACCTGAGGGATTATTGCACAAAAAGATCGAGCGCTTGTTTTGTTCGGCTCGTTAAAGCAATCGAAAACTCATCCCTTCTGTATTGTTTTATACTTTTTCGGACTTAAGGGATTAGATGACGAAAAAGGAATTATGGAGTTAACTTTCTGTACCTTTTCAGACTCTCTAAAGATGAAAAGGACCGAGTTTTCTTTGTCGTTAGACTCGTTAAAATGATTAAATAGCGAAAAACTTGTCTTTAGACGAGAACGAGTTTCCCTATCGCTAAGCTCGTTAAATCATAGCGATGGGCTTGCCCGAAGGGCAGGTTATAGAACAAGCATATGTTATCCTCCTCAAGCTTGACAAAAATAAAGAGGTACTGGTCAGAAATGACTGGGGAAAAATTGGGAGAACATCAAAGTTTAATGGTAGCAAGTCGCTCTTGAACATGACACTTTTCCTCCGTACCACATCGGGTTGGGTTGTTTCATTCACCGGTCTCATCACCATGGTCCTCGCCAAACCATCCACACTTGGGGTAATGCTACCGATCCATCGCATCAGTGTCGTTATATGTTCAAGAGAGGTCATTCTGAAAGTGTCAACCGTGTCCCATCCACTGCCATACATTATCCTTCATCCATTCATGATCGCCACCCTGAATCATATATCACAGTTTGTTTTCACCTCCACTAAAATCATGAGCTCCGTTCCGTGTCATTGATGTGGGATTCATTAAGGCCCTCCTTTGACGGATCGCTTCTTGTCGACTTCAGCTCATTATCCAAGAAGTTGATCTAGGAACACCCCCCTCAGTACTTTGAAGCTTGCATGCCTCAATGGCAAGTTTCTCACTTCCGGCGACAGGTATACATCAATGACCTTCGACCAGAAGATTTTGCGTGGCGTTCGACGCCAAGTCCTTTATTCACGCCACATGAATTGTACTGCAGTACCTTGAGGGTCATTATCATTATCGGTGATTCCTCTCGCGCTTGTTAACGATTTTCATCATTGACCGGTAATGAAGCGATGTCTTTCCATGTTCGACTTCAGCGAAATTCTCACATGGATCGACTTGTACTTAGAGTGAAGATCGAACGAGTTTGAAGACCCCGGATCTAGTTTCATCCATCCGGGCTGCGATACATATTCAGGAAATATAAAAGCATTTGTCATGTACATCATTGCAGCAGATGATCATCCTACTCAAAGGATGATAATTTCAGCAGAGAATTATCAGTCTACCATCAGACGATCGTCTGTTCTATGTACCAAAATGTATTTATAAAGCTGAGCATGGGAATGCCCGCCTCAGCTAGATCATGAAAACAAAATGAAAAATAATGTATTGTATTGTATTATATTACAGGGCGCCTCCTCAGCACTGGAATGAACTTCGGACCCTCTAGATAAAGCATTTCACCCGATAAACGGCCTCATACTTTAGGGGGCAACTGTTATAGACATTTTTGTGCCTCGCAGCATGGAGCATGAAATGTCAATAATTACAGGGATCCTCAGTCCCTAAACATGTTGTTCTTACCCCTAGAAGAACAAGGTCAGCAAACCACAGCACTTCCCATCAGTTCTCCACCTGAAAACACTCAAAAACAGGCTATTTTTGGATCATGTCAGCTGCTCCACTGAGCATCTGCGGTAGAATGCAACTGCTCCTCCTTGTACCTGCGCTAAAAGTCAAATCTAATGAAGGCTACCTGCACTGGGCGAGATTGGCCAAGTGGCACAGTCATTCTGCAAGGTGTCAATTGCCCAGGAAGCTTCCAAACTGACACTTGGTTCAAGGGATTCGCCCTGCGATGAGTAAGAGGTACTTGATCTCCATGTGTAAGCAAGGATCTCCAAGTGGACTCAAGAACTGAAGTTTAACTGAAGAGGGAGAGGACACAAGGCAGCTTTATGTCAGTCTCAAGCTGACTCATCCTTTCTTCTTCTCTCCTATATATAGAGCTCTTCTATGAGGTCTAAGGAGGCTGGAATTTTGTGCAAAGTAAGGAAGTGCTGTTGGTTTACAGTTAGAGCTATTGGGTGATTGTTTTTCCAGAGGTGAAGAGGAGACTTCTTGCTGCTGGGGAGGTGCTGCTGGATTGGAGCCATTGATGGTTGTAACCTTCTCAGAACCCTGTTACTTTTATCAATAAAGCTTTGAATGTTCTCCTATATACTTGTATTGCATTGATGTATTGTATTTACTTGTATATTTGATTCACTCTAATCCATGCATCAGTTATGAGTACATGTATCTTGTAGTTTTCTTCTCTCTGTTGTGTAGGATCTGTGTGTAGCTGGACCGGCAAAGGGAGCAAGGAGCTGGGAACAAGAGACAAAGAGAGAGGATAAGGATCGACAAAAGCGAAAGACACCGGTTGGTTAATCTTTTCTTCCTTCTCTCTGTACTTTCATAAAGGAAAACATTAAAGCTTTACTTTCAGTTGTTGCTAAAGACTGTCACCTTTAGAGTAGGGATAGGGTCATCCGAGTCGGATAATTTTTCCCACAACAGTATTGGGGGGAAAACAGGAAAGATAATCAGCTCTAACAATATGACAAATATTCTAAAAAAGGAACAAAGAGGTGTAATTGTACAATTATGTCCACTAGATGTCTCCACATTGGAATCATCTATTTCTCCAGATCTCCAAAAAGTCTTGGACAATCATTACAAGGTATTTGAGACTCCCAAAGGTCTCCTAACTATTTGACATCATGATCATGCTATTCATCTAATTCCAAGAAGTGTTCCTCCAAACATCAGGCTGTATAGATATCCCTATGCCCAAAAGAGTGAAATTGAACATATGGTTGCAGAAATGCTAGAGGCTAGTGTAATTCAACCGAGTCAAAGTTCTTTCTCTGCTCCAGTTGTATTAGTGCACAAGAAGGATGGATCATGGCGCATGTGTCTGGATTATAGGGAGCTCAACAAGCTCACTATTAAAGATAAGTTTCCCATTCCTGTCATTGATGAATTACTAGATGAATTGCACGGATCAATTTACTTCACCAAGTTGGATCTTCGTTCAGGATACCATCAAATCAGAATGAAGACTGAAGACATTCTAAAAACAACATTTAGAACTCATGAGGATCATTATGAATTTTTGGTCATGCCTTTTGGCCTTACCAATGCACCTTCAACATTTCAAGGTTTGATGAATTCAATTTCCAAACCATTCCTTAGAAAATTTGTGTTAGTATTTTTCGATGATATACTAATCTACAGCAAGTATTGGAAGGATCATGTTGAACATGTTGATAGGGTGCCACAACTATTGGAGGAGAAACAATTATATGCAAAAATATCCAAATGTTTCTTTGGAGTACAAGAGGTGGAATATCTGGGTCATATTGTATCCCATGAAGGAGTTAAGGTAGACCCTAGAAAAAATAAATCCATTAAGGAATGGAAAATCCCTGTATCCATAAAGCATCTGTGAGGATTTCTCGGGTTGACAGGGTATTATCACAAGTTTGTTAAGAATTATGGGAGAATAGCAGCACCCGTAACAACATTATTGAAGAAATATGCATTTTCATGGACTCTAGAGGCAACAAAAGCCTTTAAACATATTAAAGAGGCAATGTGCCAAGCACTGGTCTTAGCTACACCGGACTTCACAAAAAACTTTATTGTGGAATGTGATGCTTCAGGAAATGGAATTGGTGTTGTTTTAATGCAAGATGAAAGACCCATTGCTTTTGAAAGGCATCCAATCAAGGGAAAGTTTTTACACAAAGCTATTTATGCGAAGGAAATGTTGGCAATACTCCATGCACTTAAGAAATGGCGACCCTACCTAATGGGAAGACACTTCAAGGTAAAAACGGATCATGATAGCCTTAAATACTTTTTAGAACAAAGATTATCCTCTGAAGAGGCAAAAAAGTGGGTCACAAAGATGTTGGGTTATGACTTTGAAATCATCTACAAAAAAGGGAAGAAAAATGTGGTGGCAGAGGCACTCTCAAGAAAGGATGAGGATGTGGAAGCATTGTTGTGCGTCATTTCCATTATCCACTAGATTGGATAAAAGAAGCAAGGGAGGAATGGAAGAATGATGAAGAAGTGTGGGCACTTATTCGAAAGTCACAACAAGATTCCAGTACGTCTGATACATTTAGCTGGAAAAATGATTTGTTATGTTACAAAGATTGCTTATACCTTTGTAAGAATTCCCAGCTAAAACAAAAGATTCTTATGGAATTGTACACTTCTCCCTTAGGAGGGCACTCAGGATTTTTAAAAACTTACCACATGGTTAAGAAGGAATTTTTTTGGGATGGCCTTAAATCAGATATTCAAACGTTTGTGGCAGAATGTTTGGTTGCTAGCAAAATAAAGTTGAAACAATTAAGACACCAGGTCTATTACAACCATTATCCATTCCAAGCCAACATTGGGAGGAGGTTTAAACGGATTTTATCACAGGTTTACCCAAGTCTGAGGGAAATAGTGTCATCATGGTGGTAGTTGACAGACTTACCAAGTATGCACACTTTTGTGCATTATCACATCCATTTAAAGCCAATATAGTTTCTACTGCATTTATGGAAACATTTCAAAAGCTACACGGAAACCCAAAGATTATTGTAAGTGACAAAGATCCCATTTTCACTGGAAATTTTTGGACAGAATTATTTTCCTGTCTTGGTACTTAGTTAGCTCGTAGCTCATCTTATCATCCTCAATCTGATGGGTAAACTGAGATAGTAAACAAATGTTTGAAAGGATATCTTCATTGCTTTGTATCTGATAAAGAGACACAATGGGTCAAACGGTTGCCTCTGGCTGAATGGTTGTATAACACTTCCTTCCATACAACAACAAAAATGACCCCATCTATGGCACTTTATGGGTATCAGCCACCATCGATCACATCATTTTAAGAGAAAATTCTAAGGTTCAAGCAGTGGAACATCACATCGAACATCAACAAAAAGTCCTCCAACTCTTGAAGGATAACCTCATGTTGGCACAAAATAGAATGGAACAACAGGCATATCAACATCGAAGCGAAATAAGTTTTGATGTAGGTGATTGGGTATTCCTACAGTTAAAACCATAGAATCAAATGTCCCTCAAGCAAGCTCAGAAGGATAATACATTATCACCAAAGTATTATGGTCCGTACAAGGTGTTGTAAAAGATTGGTACTATGGCATACAAATTGGAGCTTCCTGCAGCTTCTCGATTGCACCCAATTTTCCATGTTTCATCTTTAAAGAAGCTTATAAGCGACAAGCTCTGAGTTCAAACCATATTGCCAGAACTTGACGAGGAAGGAAAAATTATATTGGAATCGGAAGCAGTCACAGAAACAAGAACTTGACAGCTACGAAATCGATCAATTTTGGAGTATCTTATCAAGTGGAAGAACTTATCCGCCGAAGATTCCACATGGGAGGATGAGAATTTTATAAAAAATCTTCTAGAACTACTCAAGCATTAAGGACAACACTTTTTTGATGGAGAGGGGCATGTTGGGTCCCTATAATACTAGTGATTACCCCATTACTATTGTAGTTGTACCCCTTATTAATATTGTTGTACCCCTATTGTCCCCATATTGTTATTACTGTGGTCCATAGAATCCCTCTATTGTTATTTTTGTGGCTTTATATTATTGTTAAGTCGGTTGGGTTATATTGTGACTCCTTAGACTCCTATATATAGAAAGCAGGTTTTGTCATTTGAATCATTGAAGAATTGTTCATTTATGTAATGTAAAGGAGGTTGCCCCCTCGAAGAGGTTGAATTTTAAGGCGTTGATCTATCTTTTCTATCTTTTTCTTGAGCTGGCTTCATAACACTAGTTGGGGCAAAACTAATGTCAAATTTCGCTTCCATGACAATCCAGAAATCTTGCAATCTAGCTAGGGCTGCACCAATGTCAAATTTAGCTTCCGCGAAAATGGAGAAATCTCACTGCAATCTTGCTAGGGTAGCACCAATGTCAAATTTCGCTTCCACCGCAATGGAGAAATCTCACAATCTAGCTAGGGCGACACCAATCTCAAATTTCACTTCCACGATAATGCAGTCAATGGCGAAGTCTAGCTCCAATCTACCTAGGGCTAGTTTCTCACCACCAAAACTAACTTTTCCAATGGGTTTTTTGGACACCGTAGCCTCACAGGATTCCAAACTTCTTCTTTAAAAATAGAAATGAAAAATATGAGGAGAATGCTCATTTTCCCTTTTTACAATTTCCTTTTCATTCCGGCTTTTTATTTTATTAAAAATATTAGTTTTTTCAATTTCCCTTTTATTTAATTTTTTTTTTTTTTTTTTCAGTTTCCCTTCTCATTCTATAAAAGCTAACATAAGCTGAAGTGGGAAAGGAAATTGCAAAGTGAGCGAATGATAATGATATGTTGTTTAAAGATTACATAAGTTTTTTAATTAATTTGTAAAAAAATAATAGAAGATTTATGGAAAAAGGTCTATGGATAATATAATAACATGATCTTTAAGATAATTAAGAATATTTTCAAATACTTTAAAGAATGTGAAGATAACGGTCTTTTGAATTGGTCAAGTATTATGAGTAGTGATAAGATTGGTGGTACAAGTGCTAACAATTGCCATGATTTGGACAATTGTAAGGGCCCTCCTAAGTAGGACATGGCTATGGGTGTATTGTCTCTAACCAATTCTTTCAATTTGAGAGTTAATGTTTAGAAAAACAAATGTCTTCCTATGTGCTTGAACCCTCTATACCTATTGACTGAAGGTAATGTTAAAGGAGTGTATAAGGAACATGTGGTTTTCTTGGCCTCTAGGGAAGGTTTTTGGTTCATTGGAAATAGTAATGATATAAAGTCATTAGAAGTTGAGGAAAAATGTGTTCTTAGTTGTGGGGGAATATATTGCAGTGAACCAAATCATTGACCTTTCAAGATGCACATTGGCATGAAATTTTATTGGCAAGAGGGTAGGGATGGACTACTTTCTGAGATAGATAAAGTAGAGTCAGTTCAAGTTTATGCTATATACTAGCAACTCACATTGTAGCAAGACAAATGCATTATTTTTGTCTTTTGGAACAAACAAGATGTAGTTTCTATATCAAATGAAGTTTGGATAGGTCTTATTTGTCTATAAAATGCCACCACTCCATTTTTATGCTAGGGATGAGACCATGTTAGACACCCTAGTATGGATAAAACTTCTTGGACTCCCCTTGGAACCCTAGACTATTCAAGATTTATGCACAGTTGAAAACAAGCTAGGAAAAAGTATTCTCCTGGATGACGTCTTTGTTTCTGAAAGATAAAGGTCAATTGTAAGGATATTAGTTTATATTGATGTAACTATAGGTCTTCTTGAGACAACGGAATTGATTATTAAAAAATGCAAGTGTTTTTTACATACACTTTCCCAACCCCCGATCAATTTTCACATTTTTTATGTTGTACATGGTGGCCATACTTGTTGGTCCTTCATTTTTTGATAGAAAATATGACTTGTAACCTTTGTAAATTAACCAAATAGTATTTATATTAGAAATGTGACTTTAAATTTAATTGATTTATTAAAGATAATTCAACCGACTAATTATCCTTCCAACTCGTTGTGTTTTGTAAGCTTATATCCTATAGTGCTTTGAAGTTAGAATATTTTGTTGTGATGGCGGTGTTTGATCATGGATTTGTGGAAAAATCTAGAGTTCGCCCCCTCCTTAAGCCCTCTTATGAGATTTTTGGCACCAAAGAATTTCTTCCTAAATGCAACCTTCTTCTAATTGAGCGAGAAACTCACTTTCTTCCTCAACTAATTTGTTAGATTGACCTTCAAGAATAATACATTGTTGGACTTATTTGATTTGATCCTCTAATTCCTATTTGATTTGGTGGATGTTCCAAAAATATTTTCTATTCCATTATTTTATTTGAGCTTTTAAAAACTTGATTTTCTACTGGAATTGGTGCATAATTAAGCCCAGTCGAAGAGTGGCTTCCTACCACCATTATTGGGAATTTTCCAAGAAGGAACGATCCCTAAGAAAAAATCTTTCAAAGCAAAAGGGTTTGTTTTTGGGGCTTGCTTTGATATTTGCTTCCAAGCATACAGGCCAATGATATTTTAACAATAAAATCATAGAAATGAGATCAGAAAAATACCTTTCAAACATATCCATACACCTTGGAGTTCTTGAAGGTTGCAATTTTATCCATATGAGACAACATGTTTTCTACTCCAAATTGCAGAAAAAACTTCCAAATCCAAATCAAGAGAAGAATATCTCAATTAAAGCTCGAAAAGGAGTGAACCCAAAAATGCTCAATCAAATCCAACTTTTAATGCATTTCGCTGGGGTAAAAAGCCTCAATATACCCTACTATCTTTTCCGGAGCATTGATAAGATGGCCTATATTGTCCAGAAAAGAGAGTATGAACATCAAATGAAGAGTCTCTTTCATCATTTGCACATTAAAATATTATTCCTTTATCATCTCAAAGAGCTCAACATTGTTGGTCAAACCAACTTCAGACAAAGGGAGACTTTGGGTTGGGCAGAACATTGTTTTTCCAATGACTTGGTTGGGTTCCCAAGTTGCAAAAATAGTAAAGCTATCTATGAGGGAATGAAAATTAGGGAGTGCCAAGGTGTGCCTAGATTCTAGTCAAATTAGATATCAAAGATATTTTATTCAAGGCCATTGAATTGGTTTACAAGGAAAAAGTCTAGACCCATAACATTGATTATTGGAAAATCTCATTTCACTATTTCAATTGCTACAAAGTTGGACATGTTCAAACCTAGTGGTTAGAGTTGAAGGCACTTTTCTTTGACAACAGGTAAATTTTGTGTAATCTCTTTCTTTTTTGCAAGGGTTTTCGCTGTCTTGGTTGTCGAACAATGGGTCTTGTCAACAATTAATGACGTCCCACCACAGTTTCAATAATGGAAGTTGATGTTGTTAATTATGAGCCCAATAATGTCCACATGAGGCATTCAAATCCTAGTATGAATTTACATGTGACACTTCATTGTCTTGATAGATCATCTCCAACCAAATCATGTGTTTCCAATATTGATGGTGTTCCAAGGTAGATACTTAATTTGAGCATGAGTTGTCCAAGGTTGTTTTCATTTTGAGCAAAGATAGTAGTGCAAAAGAGCTAAGCTCTCATTATAGATTTGAGGTAGTAAGTATCCCTAAGTCTTAGCAAAACTCCCTTTCATTTAGGATTTTTAAGCCTCTTTTGGTTCCCCATGGTTCCAGAGCTTTGTCTAAGCCAAAGCTCTATGTTAGAGAGAAACGAGATAAGTTTTCCATGGTCATTGGTAAGGATATCAGGTTCTAAGATATCACAAATTTGTTAGAAACTACTTTGCTAGGAAGATTTTATGGTAAGACAGTGCAAAAGGCATCTCTCACTGCATGGGTTTTGGACAATTGGATGTCAACGCTGGGTTATATGTCAGTTTTCCATGGATTTGTTCACGGTTGGATAGGCATTCAACTTTTGCTGAGGTTCGACTAGAATAAGATGAAGGAGACAGAATGGGATTGGGGGCAATCGAGCCTAGTCCTGGAAACATGGTTGGTGGATTTTGATCCCACTCACAAACATATCTCAGTGAAACAACTTTGAGCTATATTGTCAAGCCCTCCCTTCGTCTTCTAGATAGAGGAGGCCCTTCACAATATTGTCAATAAGCTTGGTAGATTTATTTCTGTGGACCCTAATGAGTATGTTTTGATTAATAAGCATTGGGTCTAGGTTCTAGTCAAATTAGATATCAAAGAGTGCTTATTCAAGACCGTTGAATTAGTTTACAAGGAAAACATCTAGACCCATAAGATTGGTTATTGGAAAATGTCATTTCATTGTTTCAGTCATCACAAAGTTGGACATGTTTAGACCCAATGGTTATAGATGAAGGCTCCCATTTTGAGGAAAAGGAGAATTTGGAAGTATGTTAGAAGCAAGTTTGAACCAAAACCTACAATTTCAAATTATCAAAAAGTTCATGTCAGGTTGGAACTTATCCTTAAGGTTTAGCAAGAAGTTCGAGTAAAAATTACGCCTCCTCCTAACATTAATTCCCCTTCATATTCTTCTTTGGTTTTATCTCTTCATATAAATTATTTTACTTTGATGGATTTCCCTATTATTTTTCATTCTCCTCTCCATCTTCCCTCTCTTTAACTTGCCCCTTCTATTCATAATCATATCTCCCCCCCCCTTTGACCTTGAACTGTCAAGCCTCCCTAAAGAGGTTAAAATTGTATTGAATAAGCCCAAACATTAAAATTTACCTAGCACTCTCAAGCCTAAGGTTAGACTAATGAAAGAATGTTTATCGAAAGGAGGATTAGCTTCAGAACTACAAATATCAAATGAAACAGGTTGAAAATCTCACCTTCTTAATGCACAACAAAACTCACGAAAAAACATTAAAAGGGGAAAAGGAAAAGGAAAATGAAATACCTTCCAAAGAGGTTGGGAAAAAATAGGACTTGCAGGAGGCAAGCCTACGTTTGCAATAAGGGGTTGGGAAAAAATAGTTTTAGAGAAAGGGAGACTTTGGGCTATGCACAACATTATTTTTTCAATGACTTGGTTGGGTTCC
Organism: Pinus tabuliformis; assembly: GCA_031772625.1. Taxonomy (NCBI): domain Eukaryota; kingdom Viridiplantae; phylum Streptophyta; class Pinopsida; order Pinales; family Pinaceae; genus Pinus; species Pinus tabuliformis. The sequence continues at coordinate 436,566,162 of CM062816.1, forward strand.
CAAATCGCAAAAGAGGTAAGGCTATCTATAAGGAGATGATAACTAGGGAGTTCCAAGGTGTTGTATGGAATGAGAAGAAGTGCTAACACATGTGAGAATGTTCCAAGACATGCCAAGATGTGCCACGTTCTAGGGTGTGGCACCAACGCATGTTAGGGAGTGCTAGAGAAAAAGAAGGGAGCACCAGTTTCAATTGCATTAAAATGAATGAATAAGAGTGTGTGATAGGGAGTGTTAGTGAGTTCCAAGTGTGCTAAGGAGGATCAAACCCACCAAATTTAAGCACATTAACCCAAGGATAACGCAAGGATCAATGACCCAAATTGAAACTAGATACAAAAGCCATTTCAAAATACTCAATCGAGATGATTTCTAAGGAAATAAATGTGTCAGATACTGAATTTAGCAAAACCAATTCCAAAAAAGGAAACAACCCAGTTTAATCCTAAGGAAAATATGTGTTTGAGCTACAAACTTGTATTTTTGCGAACCCTCGGCATAAACCTCTGCCTAGTACTTGGTCTTACATGTATCTAAGGGATACAATATGGTAGTGCTGATGAACCCTGCTATGGATCTTGAAGTTGTACTATTTGTCGAATATTGAAAATCAACCCCCCATTGCATATAAATTCCACCAAATAAGATATTTAACCTAATATATATATATATCTATATATCTATATATATATATATATATATATATATATATATATATATATATATATATATATATATATATATATATATATATATATATATATAGATAGATACACTGTGGGGGTACAAAATCATGTATTCAGAACACAGAGTGTGATACAAAAAGTTGATGATTGATGCTGGAAGTCCAATAATAAGAAGTTAAGTTTCTGGCAACTGATATTCCAAATCAAAACAAACAATCTCCTTGAGGGATTATAACAGATACAAATCGGTGTGTTTAACTAATCCAATATATGGCATTTTGATGCAAGTACTGATGTTGGCTCTTGACTTACCCAACTATCAGTTACGACGAAGTTTAGATTGCAGCCGTTGTTGATGATTTTGATGGTGTGGTACACGGTAGCATTAGATGTTTGGTGTCTCAATTAACCAAGCTGCGAAAACTTCGACTGGAGCCTTGTGCTTGACTAGATTGAAGTTAGAGTTTTTTTATGAAGATAGGTTTAAAATTGGGCGCCAGTGTTTTATGTAACTACATTTAATGGTTCATAACGCTATTGAATGAGATATTTCGCACTATTCAAGTGGACTAGGAATTGGAATTCAACATTTTTATTAGATTTACTTTATATTTGGAATAATCAAGTATTCAAGAATTTAGATAGATTAAATTTCCTTTTATTTATAATAAGGAAAAAATTATTGAATTTCATTAATAAAAAGTAGATTTATACTTTGATATTTCATTTTTAATGTTTTTACATGCCATATATTAGACTTTAAAATAAAATGGTTAAATTTCAGAGTATCTTATTACTCTACATTATAGTTCTTTTATTTCTAAAAATTGTCTAATATATCAATTTTCACAAAAAAAATCTCAATGTTTTTATGATGACAAATATAACATATGATTCAAACATGACAAAAACATATCATGGTCTATGAAAATTTTCATGGACGGATGACAAATAAATGAGATGAAGGAAAGAATTTCAAGCGCATCCCTTTATAAGTTAAAAATCCCTGAGTTGCAAAAGGATTCCTTCGTCTAAAACTGAGTAGAAAATCCTCCTTGGCACATGTACAGTTGCATCCCTTCTTTGATAGGAGATCTGCCACTTGATTCTACTCTCTATAGGAATTATTAGAGGCTAGTCTTTGGAAGTCATTCATCAAAGATCTTATGCATTCCATCCAGAAAGTAAGGGAAGGTGGTCTAAATTTTGTTCTCAATTGTACCCAATCTATGATCATCTTGGAATCTCCAAACACAAGTAAATATTCAATTGTAATCCAGTTAGCACATAGAAGAGCCCCCAAGAGTATGATTAGCTCAACTCTATTATTTGACCCTATGCCACTATACCAATTGAAATGGAAGGTGTTCTTTGGCTTCAAACCGAAATGTGTCCCTCTTCCACAAACCTTGTTGGTGGATGCTCCATAAAAAACAAAAAAAAAAAATAAACAAATAAACAAATAAAGTATGACCATAGCTCCATGAGTCAAAAATGTCTTCTAGGTTGTTCCTCCTTCATTAGCCATATCTCCATAAAATATGCTAAGATCTTTAAATAGGCATTCCTAGTATCTAGTTCTGTTTGTTCAAAAATCTTATCATTCCTGCTTCTCCATATTCCCCACAAAATATAGAAAGGCATGGAACGATATGCCTTGAAACCTTCAAACCATTGAGTGAGACATCTCTGAATGGAAACCATGTTCTAGATTACATGTATTTTAAGTGTTTGAAGAACCCCACTCCATACCAAGATCGCAAAAGGACATATTAGAAATAGATTTTCCATGTCTTCTAAATCTTCTTTTGATAATAGCATCTTCCAAGATCCTCAAAGAACCTATTATGGATATTATCCCAAGTTAAAATATTATTGTGGGCCACCAGCCACATAAAACATTTTAATTTGACAGGTATATCCCATCTCCATGTGTTATGAAACCAAAAGTCATTATCATTCAAGCCACGTCCATGAGAAATATGTTTATAAATCTCTTTAACCGAGATCTACTCATTATACATAACACCTTCCCATTTTAGCTTTTTTTCTTCTTAGTGAGTTTTAAACCTATAAGACTTAATTGTGTTTTGAAACGTGCCCATTCCACAAATAGATCCTCTAGAAATCCAAGTTCAAATGCATTAATACAATAACTTGTAATAGAAGAAGATCCTCAATCACAAGAGATATAGTTCATAAAGTAAATCCTTTCCTTATGTAAATGCTCAAGGAGGTGAATAAAAAGATTATGTATTCCCTCCACCCCTTTGATATCATCTAGTCCTATTTCTATTCTATTCCCCCTTCCAACCTCCCATCTCAGATTTCGTAGTAGCCAATATTTTTTCTCTCATCATTCTTCTCCATATATAAGATGCCACCTTCTTCTTTGGAGCCGCATCTTTAATCCATTTCTTATGCTGTCTATTTTTTAGATATTTCTCTTTAATAACCTATTACCAAATACCTTTGTCCTGGAAATTTTTCCATAATTTCTTGACAATTAAAGCCTTACTAAAACATTATGTGTCTTCTATAGCCCACCCTCAATCCTTCTCATGTCTCGCAAGCACCTCTAAATAGACCAAAAGTGTCTGTGGATTTAGGCCTAGCCTAAAGGCACCTAGCTATAATAGCATCAATTTCTTTGGTCTAACAAAACTGACAGGGGAAGATACTGAGGTTTGAGCCCTCTAATTGCAATGAAATCACCTCCTCCCCATTTGTTATGAAATTATTTGAATATGTCAATTTCTTAGGGTTTTGTCAAAGAGTGTAGGAAGTAGGTTACCATGAGCATCTCACAGGTATATTTTCCCTCACCTTGAAGGAAGACTAGCTCACCATTGCAGGGATTGATTTCATGTTTTCAGTGGTTTCCATCTCTCAAGCTACAAGCATACCAAACCATGTTGAAAATTGGTTCAAAGGCATGAACCTAGACCTAGAAGAGTACAAACCCTATTTGAAATCACAATACAAAGGATCTCACTCAGATGTTTTCCCATTCAGATACTTGTTGGGGAGATATGAACCATTGATGAATGTTGTCATGAAGTTCTTCACATGTGAGGGCATATTTTCTAGGCTATATCAATACCACATAAGACTTCTCATGCACTTTACAGCTGCCAAGCCTGTAAATTTGTCCAACTACTTGTATAGGAACCTAACCAAAATGTCTGAAAGGGTGCAATTGAAAGGAAAAGTGCATTATCCCAGCCTCTTTCACGATAGCCTTATAAAGGTTACTGTACTCCATCAGTTGAAAGAGAAGAACATGAAATGGGACACCTTCATTGAGGTAGCCTTGAAAACACATATAAACACTTCACCAAGTGAGCACCAAACCATGTTAGTACAACCCATGGAGGCAGGGTCATCAAGAAAACATGATGAGACTAAATTTTCCAAAACCCACCTAAACCTAGCTATCTAGCCTAAAATCCTTTACATTCTAGTCATATCTTTCCTATGATTTCATAGAGAGATCCCTCTCTAGTTTTGTAGGGAAATATACCAAACTAAAATCATGGTCTGTGGTTACCTCTGTCGATCTCCTCATCAGCCTGGGACATTATGGAGAAATATAATAGAGGGCATGACGACTAGGGAGTGTCGTGATGTTCTAGTGAATGTAAGGTTCCTAGGCCATGGAAAAATGTAATGCAAGTTATGAGGTCATGATTGCCAAGGTGTGTTAGGGAATGCTAGGGCATGCTAACATGTGCTAGATAGTACGAAGACATGTCAAACAAGATAATATGTGCCAAGTGCTAATGCATGCCAAGATGTGCAAGGGCATGACAACACATGCCACAAACTGTCAAGGCAACAAAATGTAGGAACAAGTTAAGCTACAAGGAAATGAACACATAATAGGGTTAATAAGTCATCAATTTACCTTTTCAATTTACACTTACAACAACGATTTTTTAAATACTGTCACCATATGCGACATTGGTGACAGACCTTAAAGGTCTGTCACATGCATGAAGCGTCATCAAAAAGTCATTGGAATGATCAATGATGACGAATATTTATTAACAGTCAGCAAAAATAACCAAAAAAAATCATTGGTGATAGTCAATAAAATATTGTCACTAGAAGTGTCACCAAAGAGATAATTAGTGATGGGCCTTTAACGACCCTCACCAAAAGTGTCACCAAAGAGAGAATTAGTGAAGACCCTTTAACGACCCTCACCAAAAGTGTCAGTGAAAATGGCTTTTGTGACAAACCTTAAAGAACCATCACTATATACACTTACAACAACCTTTTTTTAAAGACCGTTACCGTATGCGACATTGGTGACAGGCCTTAAAGGTCCGTCGCAGACATGAACTTCACCAATGACCTTTTTTCTTGTATTGCAATAGATTAAATAAGACAGTAAAGAAGCCAACTTGAAGTTTTTTCTTACTCCTTATCTCCCTTGACCAATTCTATCTCTCCTTTCCGTACTTAATCCGCTTGAAAAGTTCTTGCACACAAACAAAAGACGAAAACCAATCAAAGCATATGATAATGATCTATTGATTAAACATAAAATGGAATCAAGTGCATAATACACATATGAAAACATCAATAAACAATACAAACATATGGAAAAAGCATTGAAAACTTTATTAGTAAAAGGAAGAGTTACAACCCAATTTGCTTGATTCAGTGCGACTTCTCCAGCTCAATCCTATCCATTCCTCATAACAAGCAAGACATTTTGACATCATCACAATTCATGAAACCAACTCAACTCTCATACTAACAGCATCTCCCTATAATTCAGTGATTTCTAGCCCCTGATCACTTAGATAAGTGGTCTTTTCATAGGTGAATGAAGGAAGTTATGCCATAAATGGTGACAATTAATGCCCTCCCAAACATACGATTTAGTTGCATGGAGGAAGGGATAAAGAGATTGACGTTCCTTAACTTCCTTCCCCATCCAATTTCGAGTCCAAAGTAGTGGAAAGCCTTGTGAAACTTCCAAAAGAATCTTAGGGATAAGAATATTCCAAAACCCAATTCATATTTCACTCAAATTCACCCAGTGCAGGCCAAAGAGGGCTCAAGTGTGCTGCAATGCACCCTGTCAGTGTACTGGGCTGCACTGCAGTGCACCTTGATAAAGGCCTACCTGCACTGATCTTCTTAGAGGAATTTTTTGAATGATTTCAATCATGGAATCTCTTGGGATGAGGCATTCTGATGGTTGACTTCATTTAGGGCATGTAACAACTAAATTAGGGTTTGATGGGCCCTAACAGTATTGAACTGTAAGTCGCGATTGATGTGCCCAAATGGATCTGTGACAGTTATCCATCATTATAAATCATTATTGGTGATGGACTTTTAATGTCACTACAACACCTTTACTTTTGGCAATGCCACCTATGGTGACAGAGGCTACGATACATCACCATTGCTCATATGAAATGGTGACGGTCGTTATCCATCATTATAAATCATTATTGGTGACGGACTTTGAATGTCACCACAACACTTATACTTTTGGTGATGCCACCTTTGGTGACATTCAGTTTTTGGTGACAAAGGCTATTTTGACCATCACCAATGAGCTTATGGTGACATTTTTCACCCCTCACCAATGACCTTTTTTCTTGTAGTCTGTGAATAAGGATATTGGTTTCTTGAGCTGATTGTAGCCTAATTCTAGATGTTTTGATTCTCTATCTTCTTTTCCTGGGGAGACATGGGTTACATGTGAGTTTTTGTACATCGTCCTTGAAGGGATACCCTTATTTTTGTTTGATCTTAACACTGTATTATTTTTATTGCACACCAAGAATTTCATATAACCATAACAAGTCTAGATTAAAAAAATTAAGGTCTTTCCTTTCCTTCAAAAATGGATTCTAGAAACTGGCTGTCTTGGTTTTCTCTAATATTGAATAGGGTATTATTTTTTTATTCATGAAAATAATGATATATATCCAACTATATTTTGTTCTTACATATTACAATTTACTACAAGAATGGTTTCTATATGATTTGTTGCAAAAGTATGGCACCATATTGAATTAGTGTCCTCCCGTTTGGTTGAAAAGGTATTTACAAGTTAATATATTGGATAATTTACATGGTTTGATTAGAAATTCTCAAGTACAAGATGTTCATCATGATATCTCCATTACAGCTACAAATTTGGAATGTTTATGTTATATTTTTAACTGTATTTCAACATTAAAACTTATTTTGTTAACTTATTCACATAATCCTCATTACGTTATTATCAATGCAGATTAGTGATTTCATTCCTTATTTAAAACTTGCTATATACACTTGGCTTGAGTTAAATCATAAAAAAATTGAATTTTAACTATAGTCACAACCAGATTTGTAGATATGAGTCAATGCCGACAATTTTTTCTTGTATTTCTTATCAAAACAAATGTAGCATGACTCAAATGAAAATAACTTTAACATCGAATCCTTAAAAAATGTACTTCATGATTCAACCTAATCAGTTCGTGGTTGACATGCTCTATTTCTTACCTCTTCTCCTCAGACTCTCGATCTTTGGCCATAGCTACAACATGATGCTTTTCTTTTGTTTCCATATATAAGCTCTGAGCTATATCCAAGAAATTATTTCTTGTCATAAATTATATGGTTAGTGACTCTTCTTGTTTCTGCACCTCTTTAGAAGCTGCCAATGCATTGATTTGATTTTCAAGACCAATTTCCATCAATTTAATAGAACATAGGTATTCTGAAATATCATGCTCAAGCTCATTTTTGACAGCTTGTAGTTATAATATTACTAATGTATTTATTTCCTTTTTAGCCTCTAACTGTGTCTTCCTAATGATATTTTCTTCATCCAAATAAACATTGTCCAACTCCACAACTCATGACCTTGCAAATTTAGAGTCAAATGTTACTTTCCTTTCTAAAATGTTAGTACTCTCCAAATTTAATGTTAATTCCTTTATTAGACACATCATTTTTTCCATCTCCAATATAGCCTTTGATTTTTTGTATTTTGTTGCAATCAAAAGTATTTTTAGTTTTATAATCTCTTCCTCCTTTTGAAGCTCAACTTCTATATACTGGCATCTCTGTACAGACAGTTTTTGTGTTATTTTGTACCACCTAATATAAAGACTAGAATAAGATCTTGTAAGTTATAATTTGAATAGTTGCAAGAAATAATGTTGAAAAAAACAAATCTTTCTTGAAGTTATTCTTTAGAGTCATAATTTTATTCACTCATAACTACCGTATTAGAGGTTACAAGAAAATTATGAAGTTATTTCTTATCTCTAAGATACAAGCTCTATTTCAGTCAAAGTGTTAATAACAATACTACTGTTATAGACATTTTTGTGCCTTACAGCTCTAAGCATGAAATGTTCATATACCAAGGGCTCCTAAGTCCCTAAAAGTGTTGTTCTAACTCCTAAAGGAACAAGGTCAACAAATTACAGCTTCTCCCAGAAGTTCTCCACCAGAAACTGCTCAGAACTAGTCAAATCAGGATCATTTCAGCTGCTCCACTGGCTAGCTGTGTTGCATAGCACCCAAATACACTAGCTAGGTGCATTGAAACGAACCTAAATGAACTACCAGGGTGTGTTGAGCGGGAAATGACAAGTGGCAGAGTCATTCCACGAGGTGGAGAGACAATGGAAGCTTCCAGAATCTTCTCCAATGACACTTGCCTCACTGAATTCGACCAGGGATGAGTAAGAGGCTCTCAGTCTCCAAGTGGAAGCAAGAACTGGCAGAGAGAAGCCACTAATAAATTCATTAGCTGAATCATCCTCTTTGCATACATCTATATATGGATCCCTCATCCAAGAGATCCAGAGGCTGGAATATTGTACATTCCAAAGAATTGTTATTGGTTTTGAGATAGATATCAGAGTATTGGGTGATTTATGCTTTGTATCTCCTCCTGGATCTTCTTTTTATATCAATAAAACTATTTGAGTTTCTCCTACATGCTTGTGTATCATTGATGTTTGTTACATTTGTATGTTTAGCTTAAATCTGATCCTAAGATTTTTATGAGTATGAACCCATGTCTTTGTATAGTTTCCTTCTTCTGTGATCTTGTAGGTACTTGGTGAAGTTGGGCAAGTAAAGGAGCAGGTAGCTAGAAGCTGTCAAAGAGGAGAGAGATTGGATCAAAAGACTAGCGCAAGACACATGTTGGTTCATCCTATTTCTCTATGTTTATAGTTCATAAAGGAGAATACAAAAGTAGCTTTCTATGTTTGTTTCTAAGGTCACTGTCACACCTTAGTGGGATAGGGTTGTTCTGAATAGACACTTTTCCTGTTAACAAAATGGTGACTCCACTTGGGACGATCGTCTAGTTAGTTTGTTTGTGTTTCTCTGGTTATTTGTTTCATAAATTTAGAAGTAGCAAATCGAATTTCATTTGCCATTAACAAATGCAAAGTAGACATCTACTTCTTCAATCCATTCACTGGATCTATTTAATCTGATTGCCCTTTGTGATAGCTCTTAGACCTTCTTTAAATCTACCCTCTGATTGTGCATTACTGATTGCTTTTACTCGGCCAAAAACCATAGATTAAACTGCAAACCGTGACCCAGAACCCGGATAGAATTCTCGTTTCTGCCCCAGCGTAGGTATTGTGAAGAGTTCTGGCATTTCAACGCAGTTCCCGAGAGGGAAACCTGCATTGCAATCCAGTTTCTCTGTGTAACAGGTGCGCTGATCAGCCTAGCCTTGTGCAGCTGAGGTTCTTTGCTTCATTTTTTCCAGTTTTGTCTCTGATTTTTGCAGCCTGTGATCAGTGTATGTGTCTGTTTAAAAACCCCTTTTCTTTGCTGTAATTCCGTCTCAGTTGTATAAAAGAAACTGTAGTTGTTTTTTGTGTGTTTTTTACGTCATTTACAGTTTTCCATTGCAAAAGTATAATAATCGTACTGTCGTCCTTTGATTTAGATCTGTCGCAAGTGTCGATTTTGATCATAGGAGAAAGTTTATTTGCTGTTGATAGTTGATTATGCTTTTAATTTTGCCTTTGGCTTGAATTTGTCACTTTCTAGTGTCGAAACGAGTATTTAATTCAAAATCATAAAGTGTCGTAATCATCTCTACCTTTTGATTTCGAAAAGAAGCTTGTTTGTGTTTGTCACTTGAAAGCAAATTCAGATTTGTACAACAACTTTCTTTTTAGGCATCAATATTAAGAAAGTGAAAAAAAAAACACATGCATGTGCATTTGCATATCGGCAGTCTGTTTGGCTTGATTTAGGAAAAGTGCATTTACAGTGTGCTCTTTGCTCTTTGCGAAAAGATTGTGTCTTTCTTTTCCTTTTGTAGCTAGGATTTTCATTGCTGAAAAGAGATAAAAGCTTGTTTATCATCTTTAGATTGCATTTTAGGAATTACATATACATCTCGTGGTGATCCCAAAAGGCAAACTTCATAAGAAAGATCAACCTAAAATAAATTCAATGAACTTAACAACGCTTTGTAACTTAACGCACAACATTTAGAGGTCTAGGGTAGAGACGTATTCCGGCATCGTAAAGCCTGGTAACTATTGTCCTCACTGATGGTTGGGTGATTCCTCCACTTTGAGATGATAAGTTCCAGTATGGACTTGTGCTCCCACGTACCGTCAAGTATATATTTGGAGACCCCTATAGGCATAAAACCTTTATCCATAGGAAGTCGTGTCGGCCGCCCTACTGACCCCAATGCACCAAACACAACATTCAGGAAGATCGACTGCCGAACCGTAAAAAGTATTTTGCAGTTTTGCGATTGGTTTGGTACTCCCTCTACCTAGACCTCCAGAGAAGTCCCTTTCATTCCTTTTCAGACTCCTTAATGGAAAAGGTCCATCTGAGCACTTGTCACTTCAAGCTCATTAAAAATCGAAGGAGACTAGAGTCATCTTTTGTTTTTTCTCGACTCTTTAAAACTGAAAAAAAAAAGTTGTGTCAAAAGCATCTAAAATTCATTTAATTCGGAAACATACCTTCCCTTTATTTTAGTTGATCGAGTAATCCGCAATCATGGAGGAAAGTCAATTGAAACCCCGTCGTTCGCGGAGGATTACGAGTCAACCGTCTTTGTCTCCGGAAGCGAAACCAGTACGGACAAAGAGAACTCGTTTGACCGGTTCCAAGTCTCCTATCAAAGTTAGAACAGGTGTTCCAACAACATCAGAGACTCCGGTTACTCCAAACATTTCTGGAATCCCTGCCTCAACAGAAGAAGTTCAACAGCCACAGAAGGACAGTGGTACTGATCCTAGTTTGAGAATAAACACTTGTGTTACTGAACCAGTTCCATCTATAACGGGCTCAGAGAGTCTTACTCTTCAAACATCTGTCACTGCCTCTTCGGCACCGGAAATATTTTACGGACCTGACGGTCTTCCCCTTCCACCTGGTCTGATTGCAATAGAAGAAATTATAGAAGATCCTCAAACAAATACTCCAACGCACTTTGGAGTTGGGATCACTCTATATCCTTCGACATCAGAAGTTAGTCTACCACCAGCAGAAGTTCCTGTAGAATCGCTAGGTAATATTTTGGATAGACTACAAATGTCTGAACAACCGTCAACATCTAGGACTGTGTCTTCTGACACAGCAACGGCAGAACTCCCTGATGTCACTCCGACAATGTTCATCGGCATACCATCTGTCCCGACTAGCTCACAACCGCTAGAAGGAGCCCACCCAGGGGCTGTTTCGACAATCTGGTCCGTTCCTGTTTGTTCATCTGGAATTATATCTGGAAACTTTTATGTTGAGTCTCAACAAATTGATCCATTTGGAGGTCAATTTGGGCAGTCTGGTCCCCAAGGACAAATAATTCCCTTGAGTTCTGGATTACCACCGTATGGGGGGTAGTATGCCCTGTCATTATCCCCTCCGGGAGGATATCCATACGGGAGTTCACAACAACATTCAGGTTATACTGGAATTACTTCAAGTGGTTGGGTACCTATACTACCTCAACAACCAAGAGTTGTGTATTCAATGCAACAATGCGTACCTATGTCGAACATACCGACTACGCCAGCCATCGTGACGGTGTCGCAAGTTCAAGCGCTGCCTCTTGTATGCCAACCTAAAGTTTCTCAGGTTGTAATGCAACATCCCCTTGACCCTGCAACTCAACCACAATCGCCGACTAGTGGGTCGACACAGATCCAGATGAGTACAATTACCCCTCACCTTGGTCAAACGGTTAGTATTGGGCAACAGCACATGGCTTCACAACCATGGCTGGTTCAATACCAACAACCACAATTCCAACAAGTATACCAAGGTGCTGAGTAGCAGATCTTTGCGAACAGTGGACAGCCGTACATTCAAAACGGTCAAAATCAACCATTTTATAATGGTCAAGTCCACCAACCTTACCAAACATACCAGCATCAAATGCATTATGCCGGTATGGAAAGACCAACTGCTCAGGCGATTCCATCGTATCCTGGGTATGCTTCACCTAACTTGAATCAACAGTTACCATTCGTGGCAACTTTAGAGTTACCTGATTTAAACCGGTTAACAAACGATCCAATTGCTTACGCCCCTTGGTGGCCAGCGATTCCGCATAAACTTCCATCAGATATCCCTAAATTTAATGGAAATCCGGGTGAAGATCCATCAAATCATGTGATGACCTTTCATCTATGGTGTTCATCAAACACCCTAAATGATGATTCGATAAGACTTCACCTCTTTCAGAGGACGTTAACGGGTCCAGCGGCAAAATGGTACATTGAATTGCCTAGAGCTTCGTTCGACAACCTCAGTACCTTAGCCACAACTTTTATAACCCATTTTCAATTACCAATAAGGTATGAAACGGGAACCGAATTGCTTACCAACTTCAAACAGACGACGACCACTCACATATCTGATCATATACATGAGTGGCGACGTCATCGTAGGATGGTAAAAACGTACATTCCCGATCAGCTATTAGCTGAATGGTTTATCAAGTCATTACTGCCTTCCATCACGGAAGATGTGGCAAAGGGGGGAGTCGTAACGGAAGAGCAAGTGATCGCTCGTGCGCAATATCTGGACTTGATTTACACTCAGTCCGGCACACTCTACGACAAAATACCTGACGCCCCTAGACCGAAATTCTCAATTCCTCCTCCTACTAAATCGAACAATGACTCTCATGCCGGCAATGGCATGATTGGCACGATGGACACGAAATCGACAAAGGCTACATCCAAGAAGGCCCATAAGATTTCAGGTCAAAATGCAAAAGACGAACTTATTTCTTCGGAAGTAAATGCCGTATCGACAGATAAGGGCAAAGAAACCAAACAACCAGGAAGCAAGAAGAAAGGCAAAGGGAAGAAGAAGAAACAGGATGAGTCATCTCCTAAAAAACCTTCTGCAAACCCTTCTGGGCAAAGGAAACCCCCTGCAGGGTGTCATATATGCGATGAGGATCATTGGATGAAAGAATGTCCATATAAAGCTGAGCTTAAAAGATTCTTTAAAAGTTCGAAAACCTCAGCAGTGTTAACTGATCCGTTTCTGAATCCAGGAACAAATCTGGTTGAAAGTGGAAATGCTTCCCTGTCTCAAGTGCTAATGTTGTCGATTTCAAAACAACAGAATGATGCTTTGATTTCGACAAGGAACAAAGGTTACGGGAATCCGCAACTGTCAAACAACAAGGATAAAGATCAACCAAGTAGTTCGACAACAACTTCGACAGAAGTTGTACCACCCACCATCCCTGAATTGACAATAAAACCGCCGAAGGGAGTAGTACACAAGTCGACATTTAATCCCCGCGCTAGAGTAGTGCAGCATTATAACATAGTGGAAGATTTGGCCCAATCGCCATCTGCTATGTCGACTCTTGAAGTACTACAAAATTGCCCATCCCAAAGGCAGGCTTTATTATCGGCCATTGGTGGGATTGATCCAAAGGATTCCAATCTTGTATCCTTCGACCACAAAGGGTACGATCCTTAGTTACCAGCTCAATTAGCTTTCCTTGTTCAAGTGAAAGCCCTCAACAAAACTGTTCACCGAACGATTATTGATGAGGGAGAATCTACATGTATTATGTCGATGAGTTTCTGGAAAACTTTAGGATCTCCAACCTTGTTGCGATCTGCAACAACATTAAAAGCATTCGACAGAAGGACATATACCCCGTACGGTATCCTAAATAACTTGAAAGTTGAACTAGGAGGGAAAACAGTAGAAATAGATGTTGAAGTCATCGATGGGAATCTTGATTACAACATCCTACTGGGACGACCATGGATATATGCCATGGCAGCTGTTGTGTCGACCTATTTTAGAAAGATTGCATTTCCCTTTCAAGGAGGGATTGCAATCGTCGACCAGCAAAACTTCCTCGCCAATGGTTCTCAGGTTACAGGAAGCATTCCCATGATCCATGGAAGCCCCCATTCGCTTCAGAATATCGGAGTAGGCCTACTAAAAGATCCTATACTAATGGGAACTTTCGCTCTTCCACCTCCAATTAATCTGGCGGAAGTAGCATCAATAGGAACCTGCAACATGATATCTTCTACAAAGATCTCAGAAAATGATGTCAACATGGATCATGCAATGGTTTTGCCCCTGAGCTCAATGGAAATATTATAGCAATCAATGTTTCTAGCATGGGAGGAAAACCCAAATCAATGCTCATCAAGCGTTTGGATGGATAGGTCTAGAGAATATGGTACTCCTTCAGATCCTTGGTCACAAGTGCATAGCACTGACGAAGGAATTCTCCAAGCTATGGTAATTGAAGGAGCACCATGGAATGATTCCCACCATCATTCTCTTCTTCCGGATTATGAAGAAGATACTCAAAATGACCTTTACCATCCTTTAGTAGTTGATTTTCTATCAAATATGGTAAATACGGTGCATTCCGAGTGAAATTTGTCCAACATTGAAGAGACTATAGCCATAAATATCTCGACCAAAACAGATGTTGTAGAGAATATTTATGTCGGCAAATGTTGTTCTCCTTCAGAGCTGGAAATATATAACACTCTTTTTCGCGAATTCAGAGATGTCTTTGCTTGGTCATACAGTGAAATGCCAGGAATCGACTTGAGTATCGTTGAACACGAAATTAAGATGTATCCAGATGTCAAACCAGTACGACAATGGCTAAGGCAGGTGCACCCCAAGAAAGCCGCTGCAATTAAGGCAGAAGTTGAAAAACTTCTCCATGCTGGTTTCATCTACCCGGTTCCGCTAACCAATTGGGTATCGAATATTGTCCCTGTTATGAAAAACAAGGGACAATTAGAGTGTGTGTCGATTATAGGGATGTAAATCAAGCTTGTCCAAAAGACAACTACCCTACACCCTTCATTGACCAAATAATTGATGAATGCGCTGGATGCGAAATCTTTTCTTTCATGGATGGATTCTCCGGGTATAATCAAATAAATATCCGCCCACAAGACCAGTCAAAGACTGCGTTCATTTGTCCATGGGGCACATTCGCGTATCGAAAATTACCCTTTGGTTTAAAGAACGCAGGGGCGATGTTTCAGAGGGAAATGAATTATGCCTTCCATGACATCAAAAACATCGTTCAACCTTACCTCGACGACCTTCCGGCTCATTCGTGAAAGAGGACTGATCATCTGCAACATTTAAGAGCGATTTTTCTACGTTGCCGACACTACAAGATACGACTCAATCCACACAAATGTGTATTTTGCGTTAGTTCTGGTCGTTTACTTTGCTTTGTAGTCTCCAAGGATGGGATTTGTCTCGACCCGTGTAAGGTCCAGGCAATCATAAATTTGCCTCCACCTTCGAATTTGCTTCAGATTCATAAACTCCAAGGGAAAGCAAACTTTCTGAGGAGGTTCATTCCAAATTACGCTGAACTTGCTAATGGTTATACTCGTCTCTTGAAAAGGGAGGTACCCTTTATCTGGGATCAGGTAGCACAAGCTTCCTTTGACGCTTTAAAAGATTCCCTAATGAAAGCATCATTAATGTATGCCCCTGATTATCAAAGAGACTTTAACCTGTATCTGGCTGTAGAAGATACAACCATAGCAATGGTTTTAGTTCAAGAAGTCGATGGAATTGAACATCCTATATATTATTTAAGTAAGAACTTAAATGATACAGAAAGCAAATATTCTTATGTTGAAAAACTAGCGCTTGCAGCCGTTCAAGCGATACAAAGATTTCGACACTATGTCCTCTTTCGGAAGACTACCATTCTGTCATATTGCAACCCCATGACTTATATATTGTCGCGATAGTTGCTGGGGGGAAAATATTCAAAATGGATAGCAATACTTCAAGAGTTTGATCTGGAATTTTTGAAATCCAAATCAAAGAAAGCTCTAGTTTTCGCAGAATTATTATGCGATCTCCCATCGTCGTCCAACGATGAAACATCCGAAGAATCAATCGTGGATGAAAGTTTGTTTCTGATATCTACAAGCAATGAGTGGTATGGGAATATAATCATTTATCTCCAAACCCAAAAATTCAGGCCAAACACCTCCCACTCTGAACAAAAACGTATTCGATACCAAGCAAAATACTACATGATCGTTGGTGATACGCTTTACCATCATGGTATTGATACGGTTCTGAGAAGGTGCCTCACCCATGAGGAGGCGGAAAAAGTCCTGAATGAGTTTCATTCAGGCGCGTGTGGGGGGCATCAATCTGGATATGCTACAACACAAAAAATCTTACGAGTAGGATACTTCTGGCCAACAATGTTCAAATATTGCATAACCGCAGTCAGAAGTTGCCATGCTTGTCAAATTTTTGATAGCAAAACCAGAAGACCACCCACACCTCTGCAGCCAATAGTTGTTGTTGGGCCATTCGCCAAATGGGGCATCAATTTCATGACATGTAACCCCACCTCGACCGGGGGGCATGGGTATATCATAGTCGCAGTTGACTATTTTACCAAATGGGCCGAGGCGATGCCTACATTAGATAATACTGGTGAAACAGCTACCCTTTTCTTTTTCAATCATGTAGTCGCCAGATTCGGCGTACCACAGGCCATAGTCACAGATGATGGATCGCATTTTCGCAATCACATGATGGTTGAATTAGCTGCCAAACTTGGGCTGTCTCATGACAGCTCTACTCCATATTATCCGCAGGCCAACGGACAAGTTAAAGCGATCAACAAGGTCCTGAAGCGCATGCTGCAAAGGATGATCGGATTTCACAAAAGAAGATGGCACCTAATCCTCTACTCAGCTTTGTGGGCTTACCGAACATCGATATGGAATGCAACCGGGTTCACACCCTTCCAACTGGTATACGGCCTGGAAGCAGTCTTACCAGTCCAGTGTGAAATCTCATCTCTCAAACTTGCAATTGATCTCCTCCCTGGAACTTCAAAGAAGAAGCTTGTTTCTTGGAATTAATCCAATTGGATGAAACCCGTCGTGATGCTGCGTTGGCTAACGAAGCCCATAACAAACGAGTCAAGCCGCAGTTCGACAAAAATGTCAAACCCCGTGTCTTCTCAGAAGGTGACTTGGTCTTGCTTTATGACCAAGAATCCGATAAATTGGGAGCAGGTAAATTTAAATCTTTATGGATGGGCCCTTACATTGTTAAGCGGGTGTTAGAAAAGGGAGCCTACGAGTTGATGGATTACGACGGAATTCCACTAGCACAACCTCGTAATGGGTTGTACCTCAAGCGTTACTACGCGTAGTAGTAACCAGTATGCTTTTGTTATATTTTTGTTTTCTCTAGAGTGTTTGTTTTGGTCGAGTAATCCACCTTTTTACATTTATTGTAGATGCCAAACCCATTGGAGCCATGTGTTGGATATGCCGACAGAGCGAGTCGTAGTTTGCGGAACCTGTCCTCTGCAGCCTGGGCCATTTTTGATCGAAGCGGCGAGTTAGTAAGTTTCAGAGGTGTATGTATTGGTCGATCAATGAACAATATCGCTGAATATAGCGCATTGATAGAACTTCTCTCTGATGCCATCACTCATGGTATACGCCGACTAATCGTTAGGCTAGACTCACAGCTCGTAATACTACAACTCAATGGTATATATTCCGTCTGAAACCCAGCTATTTATCACATGTTCCTAAGGGTTAATATTTTGGAAAGACAATTTGATCTTATTCAATACCAACATATTTCCAGAAAATTAAACACATTAACTGACTCATTAGCAAACTATGTGTTAGATAGACATTTTCAACATTTATAAAAATAAACACATCATCAATGTTTTACATGTGGAGCATATAACTCAACCAGAATAAAACTCCAAAAATAAAAAATATATATAGTTGTTTATGGTTTACATATAATGTTCTGTAACCAAGACAAAATCGGTCACGCGACCCAAAAACTCAAAATGCTAGGGGGCACCCTAGCCTAATGATGCTCGTGATAGCAAGTCACAGCCTGTGCGATCATGCGTAGGAGATGAGTCCATCGTCTGGGAACACCAGTAGTATGTCGTTGTAACCGCAAAGGTAGCTCGTCAGTCCTCACATCTGGTATACCAAGAGTGAGGCCCTCAACCTACTCCTGCAAAGCTGTGAGAGTCTCGGCCACATCGAGGTCACGAAGAATAGCTCTTCCGGCAGCCTCTCCTGCTGGGGCAACAGCTGGTACTCTCAGGCAAACTACTGGAAGAACATGACCAACATCTGCATGTACACATGAGTTTGATTAGAGTCTTGATATAAGAAAGCACAAGGAAATTATAAACAAAAACAGTAAACAGCAATATGGTCAGAGATTTTACCAATAGCACCCCATTGCTCGCCATCCGGCAGTACTAAATCTGGATCACCCCGGAAGTCCATGCCAGCATATGGATACTCGGCATAAACCATCTCCTGACGATCAAACCACCTGAAGAAGGTATCAGAGAATGAAATCTGAGATTGGCCAGCATGCCTAGACATATGGTCAACCCATCTCTGCATACGTGGTTCAGTAGGAGAAGGTAAGTCAAGTGCAATGTACTGCGGCTGCATCAGTGGTATCTTCTCCAAGGAAAAGGTGATCCCAATAGAACCGTACCCAAAGTTCTTCAACCTCCCGTTCTTTATCTTGGTCAACTGTTCCTTCATCACAAGAAGTACTGCGTCGCACCGGTTGAACACCTTCGGTTGGAGGCATTCCAAGGCATGCTGCATATAGGATCTGTTGGCCACATGAATAGACGCACTACCAGCCATCCTACCAAAAGTAAACAGGATAGTCCTAAGAGACCTGTCAGTGACATCACGGATGATGATCTTGCTGTCTTTACTCGGCTGAGATCCTTCTCTGCAATACTGGCGGACATAATCTCTCACAGAATCGCCTCCTCAGGCCGAACCTGATAAAGAGTTGGGGGCACCCCGCCTCGAAAAGCCAGTCAAGAAATAGATGTCTACTACAGTCAAGGGGATAGATTTTCCCATAATCTGGAAAGCTTGATTGGTAGGATCCCAAGCATCGAGAAAATACTGCAGTAAGTTAATCTGCTGTCTCATGCTAGAGATGCGGAAGAACTTCAACAAGCCACAATTCCACAGCACGTTCACTGTAACTGGATCATGTAGGGCAATCATGTCCTCTTCTTCATGTACTCATTCTCACCATGTAAGGCTCATCTTGCTCCAAGATATCTGAAAAACAAACAAGAGAGGAGTTAGATCCTGATTTTAGTGAGAAACAGGCAAAAATTCCATCAAAAATTGTGCAACAAATTCCCTTTCTGCGCCCAATGCACCTGCAGCAGTGTTCCAGGTGCATTGAATGTCAAACTGCCTTCATACAGGTCAACATTCAACGCAGGTTTCGATACCCTGGGGGTACGTTTATGGTAGAACGAATCCATCAAACCCCAGGGGCTCAAAAAAGTAGGGAATAAGGCACAAAATGCAAAAAGGAAACCATGAAATGAAAGAGCTCAGGTTTAGCTCCTACCTGGTGCAGATGACACCGAGAATTGTCCACAGAATCTCCCAAAATCAACTAATGAAAATCGAGGGGGAAAGCACCTCCAAAGCTCCAACAAACCAAGTTCAAACGAAATGGTAAAATGAGAGGTAAAAAACACTTTTTATTTACTTTTACGTAGTTCAAAGTAAAATATTAGCGTTTTAATCTCGTTTTCAAGCAAATATTGTTCATTTCTAACTAGTTTGATGAAGCAGTTGAAAATACAGTACGATCTTTGGAAGGACAAAGCTATCTATGGTAAAAATGAAAACAAGACCATCTGATCGAGCAGTTTTAGCACATAGTTCAAGCTCGTTAAAAAATAAACATAAGACCGAGCAAATGTTTCCACCCGCATTTAAGCTCGTTACAAAATGAACTATCCCCCAGTAGATAACCACTGTGAATGAAGCATTTCAGCCATTAAAGCCTTGGTCGTGTTTGCACCATCACCTCCACTTTTCCATTGGCCGATCATTCACCTCCATTTGATTGCTAACCCATTTTGAGGAACAGCTGCGAAGAGTGATTTCACTAGCCATCCTTGTGACACTGCCATGATTGGAAAATTCCAAACCTTACCTGGAATCAGCTGCTACCCATTTTATCACTCGTTCCTCAAGAGACGAGTTTTCTTTAAGCTCTTTTCAACTGACTCGTAAAATATGAAAAGATTGTCGAGTTTTGGCCTTCCAACTCGTTAAAGTGACCAGAAGTGCTATCCCTCCTCTATATTTTAATCTTTTTGGACCTGAGGGATTATTGCACAAAAAGATCGAGCACTTGTTTTGTTCAGCTCGTTAAAACGATCAAAAATTCATCCCTTCTGTATTGTTTTATACTTTTTCGGACTTAAGGGATTAGATGACGAAAAAGGAATTTCGGAGTTACCTTTACATACCTTTTCAGACTCTCTAAAAATGAAAAGGACCAAGTTATCTTTGTCGTTAGACTCGTTAAAAAGATTAATAGCGAAAAAAATTTTCTTTAGATGAGAACGAGTTTCACTATCGCTAGGCTCGTTAAAACATAGCGATGGGTTTGCCCGAAGGGTAAATTATAGAAAAAGTATATGTTATCCTCCTCAAGCTTGACAAAAATAAAGAGGTACTGGTCAGCAATGACTGGGGAAAAATTGGGAAGAAAACTCAAAGAAACTTTATTGGTAGCAAGTCGCTCTTGAACATGACACTTCCACTCCGTGCCTGAGTCGGGTTGGGTTGTTTCATTCACCGGTCACATCGCCATCATCTCGCCATACCATCCACTTTTGGGGTAAATGCTATCAATTCATCACATAAGTGTCGCCGACATGTTCAAAAGAAGTCATCCAAAGAAGTCACCCGTGTCCCATCCACTACCATACATCATACTTCATTCTTTCATGATCGCCACCCTGAACCATATATCATCAGATCGTTTTCACCTCCATCAAAATCATTTGCTCCGTTCCGTGTCATTGATGTGGGATTCATTAAGTCCCTCCTTTGACAGATCGCTTCTTGTCGACATCAGCTCATTATCCAAGAAGTTGATCTAGGAACACCCCATTCAGTACTTTGAAGCTTGCATGCCTCAATGGCAAGTTTCTCACTTCCGGCAACAGGTATACATCAATGACCTTCGACCGAAAGATTTTGCGTGGTGTTCGACGCCAAGTCCTTTATTCACACCACGTGAATTGTACTGCAATACCTTGAGGGTCATTATCATTATCGGTGATTCCTCTCGCGCTTGTTAACAGTTCACATCATTGACTGGTAATCAAGCGATGTCTTTCCATGTTCGACTTCAAAGCATTTCTCACATGGATCGACTTGTACTTCGAGTGAAGATCGGACGAGATTGAAGACCCCAAATCTAGTTTCATCCATCCGAGTTGCGATATATATTCAGGAAAATAAAGACATTGAAATGTACAGCATTGTAGCACAGATAATGAATTTATAAAGCTGAGCATGGGAATGCCCGCCTCAGCTAGATCATGAAAACAGTATGAAGATAATGTATTGTATTGTATCTTATTACAGGTCTCCTCCCAACATTGAAAGAACTTCAGATCCTCCTAATAAAGCATTTCACCCGATAAACAACCTCATACTTTAGGGGGCAACTGTTATAGACATTTTTGTGCCTTACAGCTCTAAGCATGAAATTTCCATATACCAAGGGCTCCTAAGTCCCTAAAATTGTTGTTCTAACTCCTAAAGGAACAAGGTCAACAAATTACAGCTTCTCCCAGAAGTTCTCCACCAGAAACTGATCAGAACTAGTCAAATCAGGATCATTTCAGCTGCTCCACCGGCTTGCTTCGTTGCATAGCACCCAAATACACTAGCTAGGTTTATTGCAACGCACCTAAATGCACTACCAGGGTGCGTTGAGCGGGAAATGACAAGTGGCAGAGTCATTCCACGAGGTGGAGAGACAATGGAAGCTTCTAGAATCTTCTCCAATGACACTTGCCTCACTGAATTCGACCAGGGATGAGTAAGAGGCTCTCAGTCTCCAAGTGGAAGCAAGAACTGGCAGAGAGAAGCCACTAATCAATTCATGAGCTGACTCATCCTCTTTGCATACATCTATATATGGATCCCTCATCCAAGAGATCCAGAGGCTGGAATATTGTACATTGCAAAGAATCGTTGTTGGTTTTGAGATAGATATCAGAGTATTGGGTGATTTATTGTTGGAGGTGAAGAGGGGCTTCTCTGCTGGGAGGTTGATGCTGGATCAGGAATCATCGGTTGTAACTCCTCCTGGATCTTCTTGTTATATCAATAAAACTATTTGAGTTTCTCCTACATGCTTCTGTATCATTGATGTTTGTTACATTTGTATGTTTAGCTTAAATATGATCCTAAGCTTTTTATGAGTATGAACCCATGTCTTTGTATAGTTTCCTTCTTCTGTGATCTTGCGGGTACTTGGTGAAGCTGGGCAAGTAAAGGAGCAGGTAGCTAGAAGCTGTCAAAGAGGAGAGAGATTGGATCAAAGGACTAGCGCAAGACACAGGTTGGTTCATCCTATTTCTCTTTGTTTATAGTTCATAAAGGAGAATACAAAAGTAGTTTTCTCTGTTTGTTTCTAAGGTCACTATCACACCTTAGTGGGATAGGGTCGTTCTGAATAGACACTTTTCCCATTAACAACTACCAACCACAATAAATAGCGTCACATTATATGGGCTTAATAGAAAGGCTTATACTAATAGATAGTGCCTAATATAGCTTCTCCATATTGTCAAGGTTACAGCTATGTTAACTATGTAAAAACTTGTGAATACGGGTTGTGGTTTGTGAAGATCATTGACTATGGAATCTAGTGTACTCAATGCTTATAGTGGTAAAGAAATAGGGCATGATTGAGCTAAGTGCATTGGTCTTGAACTATACTATCATTCGTAAGGGTACTAATCCCATGAATATGACTACTGTAATAGTTCAACTTGATCAATCGCAAGTCGAAGTGATAGGTGAACTTAATCAAGTGACCATAAGACTGTCGTCTAACCCCAATGTATTCCAGGTTATCGACATTCTAGTAGCTGATATCCCTGAATTCTATGGTTTGATTCTTAGCAGGGACTGGTCCGAAAAACTCCACGGATACTTTTCAACCGACTGGTTGCACATGTGGTTACCTTACAACGGTAAACCAAATCAAATAAAGTTTGAACGAGAATTGCACCAAAAATACATAGTGACAGAATTGGAAGGAGAGAATGAAGCAATAGCATACAACAGCAGCATCATAGGCAACTACTCGGTAGATTCTTTCCTCGGAAATTTCAATGCTCATATATCACCTTATTTGGAAAATTCAGTTTTGTCCCAAGTAGAAAACTTATCCCAAACTGATGATTCAAAATGTGTTAGTTTTTTAGATAACCCTGTAAATACATCTTTATTTTGGAAATTATATTTTGATGGCTCTAAGTCCAACGAGGGAGCAGGAGCGGGATGCGTTCTGATTAGCCCAGACGGAAATAAGACCATGCTTACATGCAGACTTGAGTTCGATTGTACAAACAATACAGCGGAATACGAGGCCTTGGTGCAAGGCCTATACAAAGCAATCGGATTGAACGTTAAGTATCTTCAAGTCTTTGGAGATTCTGAGATTGTCTTCAAACAGGTACGTAACACCATACACTGCCTGTCAAGTCATTTGAAGCACTATCAATATTTAGTACAAGATCTGACTGCACATTTCATAGCATTCAATATTTCGTCAATCCCGAGACTCCAAAATGCAAGCGCAGACCTGTTAGCGAACGTAGCCCCTAGACTTATTCCCTCCGAAGATTTCAGTCCAGATAGATTCTCAATAGAATTAATCTTTAGACCGTCCATCCCTGAAAACATCACCAACTGGAGAGTATTCAACGACGATCCGGACATCGTAAGTTTCCTCACTTCTGAAGGATCCTACTCAAACCAGATAATCGACGAAGACTGTCATGATCACCAAATACAACAAAGTAGCACTGATAATGCTATACCCAAATCGGTGGTCAAGTTAGAAGACCTATATGATTTGAAAAGTCGGTTCAAAAGATCAGCTAATGCCAAATTCTACAGTTCAACTCTGAACTATGAATCGGTGAACCTAGGAACCGATGAGAAGCCACAAAACGTTAATCTAGGCCAGGGCCTAGCCCCTGAAGAAAAATCAGCATATATCCGTCTTCTGAGATAGTACAAAAATGTTTTCGCCTGGAATTACGATGAGCTGAAGACTTACAACACTTCTATCATTCAACACACTATCCCTATGATTGACAATGAAAAACCTGTCCAACAGAAGCTTAGGAAAATACACCCCAACTTGGAAAATCAGATAAAGACTGAGCTGAACAAGTTGTTGAGAGCCAGAATAATTTTCCCGGTCAGACATTCCAAATGGGTATCCAATATGGTACCCGTTAGAAAGAAAAGCAGAGATATTAGGATCTGTATCGACTTCCGGAATCTCAACAAAGCCTGCCAGAAAGACAATTTTCCCCTCCCACCTATGGAGCAAATATTACAGGCAGTAGCAGGCTCAGAGTTAATGTCTTTTCTGGATGGATTTTCAGGATACAATCAAGTGCTGGTACATCCCGATGATCAGTTAAAAACCACCTTCCGAACCAAATGGGGTACCTACGCATATCGGAAGATGCCATTTGGTCTGATCAATGCCGGCGCCACCTTTCAAAGAGCCATGGACATTGCATTTAAAGGTTTAGTCAATAAATCGGTAGTGATTTACCTGGACGATATAACAGTGTACTCCAAGAACCGAAGCGACCACCTCAAAGATTTGAAACAAATCTTTCAAAGATGTTTAAGGTATGGGATCTCACTTAACCCGAAGAAATCTTTTTTCGCATTAAGTGAAGGGAAATTGCTAGGATTCATAGTGTCAAAATCTGGTATTCACATTGAACCTGACAGAATCAAAGAAAATTCCGAGATATCCATGCCCCATAACAAAAAGACCATGCAATCTTTCCTGGGATAGATCAATTTTGTAAAAAGGTTTGTCCCGGATTTTTCACGTATTATTTCTCCTTTACAAAAAATGATAAAAAAGAATTCAAACTTTAAATGGGGTCTAGACGAGCATGAAGCATTCAACTTAATCAAACAAGCCATCATCAACGCTCCATCTCTAGCAACCCCAAATTTTTCAGAACCTTTTATCTTATACACGTTTGCCTCAGAGAAATCTTATGCTGCGATTTTAACTCAAGTAAATCAAGAAAAGGCAGAAGCTCCAATCGCATTTTTTAGCTCGAACTTACAAGGCGCTGAACTCAATTATTCAGACGTGGAGAAACAGGCAAATGCTGTTTTCAAAGCAATCAAATATTTCAGAGCTTTCTTGCTAAAAGCCCATAACAAAGTCATAGTACCGTTCCCAGCGGTAAGAAACCTTCTGATACAGAAGGATGTGGGTGAAAAGAGAGCGAATTGGATCACCGCCTTACAAGAATACGATCTTGAGATCAAGCCAACACACATCGTGAGAGGTCAAGGCTTCTGCAAGATGTTAGCTGGAGCATTGCAAATTCCTGAGAACTCGTCTGAAGAGGTACACACATGTGAGGTAAGCCTAAACGACGCAAAATCATTATATGCTGACACCATTTATTTTCTTAAGAACGGGTATGCTCCATTTCACCTGGATCACACCAAGAAGAGAGCCCTGAGGTTGAAAGCTAAACAATACCAGCTCATAAATGATGTTCTGTTTAAAAGAAATTACGATTCTATGCTTCTTAGATGTCTTGAGAAAACTGAAGCCGAAAAGGTGTTGCAGGAACTTCACGATGGACCAGCAGGTGGACTCTATGCTGGAGAAGCCACCACACATAAAATCTTGCGTGTAGGATATTACTGGCCCACGCTGTTCAAAGACTCATACAATTACGTAAGGAAATGCCAAGTCTGCCAGACTGCTGCAAGGAAACAAAAGAAGTCATCCATGCCACTGCAGCCGGTTAACATTGAGCAACCGTTCAGTCAATGGGGCCTGGACATAATAGGTGAGATCGTTCCTCACTCTTCTAAACATCATAGGTATATCCTCACGGCAACTGACTATTTTACCAAATGGGTAGAAGCAGTTCCTCTCAAGACAGCTAATTCTGAAAACATTATTGAATTCCTAGATCAGTTTATCATCACTAGGTTTGGATTGCCAACGGCCTTAATGTTTGATAATGCATCATATTTTTCTGGAAATGCAATGACTGAGTTTGCACTCAAAAGAGGGTTCAAATTGAAGTATTCTACCAACTACTATCCGCAAGGTAACGGGTTGGCCGAATCAACAAACAAGAACCTAATCAGGATTATTAAAAAGACAGTCGACCAAAACCAAAAGAATTGGCACAAAGCGCTGGTAAATGCCTTATGGGCAGATAGAATTACAAAGAAAGCTTCTATCGGCACTTCTCCCTTTAATTTAGTTTATGGGAGAGAAGTCGTTCTTCCTACTCACTTAGTCATCCCCTCTTTGTCCTTAGTTCAATACATCGATGAAGTACCTACTTCCTCCTTACAATTAAGACAAATGGAAATAACTAAACTAGAAGAACGACGAGAACAAGCTAAGAAAACCCATGCTCACCACCAAGCGCTAATAAAATCCTCTTTTGACTCAAACATAATGACCAAAAAAAATTTTTTAGATGGGAGATTTAGTTTTAAAATGGGATAAGGCTCATGAAGAAAAGGGCAAACATACGAAATTCCAGAAGCTGTGGCTTGGTCCTTTTCAGATTGTAGAGGTCATAGGCCCATCGACTTTTGTGTTGCAGGATTTAACAGGCAGGAGAGATTCTCTGCCTGTGAATGGACAAATTCTCAAAATGTATTTTCCATAGAAGATCATTCTTCTATTTTTTGTAGGATAGTTTTAGTTTTATTTTTGTTTTTCTTTTCTTATAAATAAGACTGGTTGTGAATGATCATAAATAGTATTCATCAAAGAGCACACCATTTCTCTATCAGATTTTATTTTCACTTGTATAAATAGCAAAACTTTTCGAAAAATCTGACTCTTATTATTGACAAATAAAGTTAACTTTAACCTGAATATGATGTTAGTTTCAACTTCAAAAATCTTGGATGAAAGCAACTTTTGGTGAAATATTGTTTTATGCCAACACAATGAAAGGTATCATCAATAATAAAATAAATATTCTCTGTAAAACTGTTGTTTTCAAACTCTATTATTGTCATCCAGAGCTTTCTTAAGGAAAAACAATGACTTCCTCCCTGTTGAGGGAAATCGCAGCATCCAGAGAAATAATCTGAGAAAACACTATATCTCAAAGAATAAGAGGTCTCATCATGAGCCGGCTTATCATGATCACATATATTATAACTTGCTGAATTTGCCAATACTGTCTAACAAAACAGGGCAACGACTCAAGATTGTTGCAATCAAAAGACAAGGGGTCTCATCACGAGCCAGCTTGTTCAGCAGAAGTGTAAATCAAGTGAATGACTGTGTCATAATTTGGCCACCAAACCAAGACATTGTTCTTTAGAGAATAAAAAAAAAAGTGTCAAAAGGATTTTTCTCTAAAATGTTGTAAATAACCTCAAGCAGGAAAAAGGATCATTGCTAGATAACATGGTAACCCTGTCGAGGCTATGGATGCTTGCGGGCAGCAGAGGCTCTACCTACGACAAATGAGCATATTTTAGAAAGCCAGTATGCAGAGAAGACCTTATTTTATCTTTAAAAAGGACCGAGTAATGTCTGGTATGAATGCAAGAACTAACCCAGAGGAAGAAGACAATCGGAATAAAAAGGTTGTGACGAAATATCATTGACAGGATAAGGGGTAATATACTCTATCTGTCCATAACAAAATTTAGACATACGAAAATTTTTCTGTTTTGGAAGTGAAAATGCAATAGAAAAGTAGAGATAACTGGTTCTTCACAGTGAATCGCCATTGTTGTGGTCACCAACAACCCCCCCTTTTTTGTTTGATATTAGCAATAACACCAAGCAAAGGGGGGACCCTGAATAAAAATCCAAAAAATATTTTTGTTAAAGTTTTTGTGTTTTAGACTCCCTAAGGCTTGATCGCATCGCAAAGAGAGAGTGAAGCGTTTCCTAAGCGCAAAAAACAAGCTACGAAGAAGCGACACGAAGTTCATCGCGACGCATACATTCAAAGCGCTCTTAAAAAAGAAAAATCTTAAGGAATCGCCGATCGCCGATATGCGACGTCGCATATCGCAACGTCGCTTGAAACAGCATAAGTAACTTAATGAAAATCCGCGATCTGCGATCAGCGATATTGGCAATTTGCGATAACACTTAATGATGTCGCAGTCCTCGATACTGCGATTCCAATCGCAGAAAGGACGCATCGCAAGAATTCTCTGACATAAACGGTAAACCCAAAATTGAGAGTGCACCTTAAGGGAAATTAATGATCGCACGCTTGAGTATCCAAGAATGATTGTATCGCGTTTTTCGAAGAGTCAAATCATGATGAGTTTCAGAATTACGCGTTCATTAGAACTTAATGCTTTCATGTCAATCTTTTCATCATTTCTCTTCTTCTTTGCGTAAACTGCAAGACATGTAACTGATATAAATCTATATGCAGGAAACATCTAAGGAAAAGAGGAAAGCGCCAATGGGGTAACAGAGAGAAGATGCCTCCGCAAATGGATGCCGCATGCAACAGGACCACGGATTCCAGAGTATCACCCAACAGGCGCTCATGAAAATAGACTATCTAAGACTCAGAGTCAAAGGCATACAAAAGTAGCGTGTTTGCAAAAGATCTTGAAGCTCAGACTGGGTAAAGCAAAAAGAGAAACGCAAAAGAAGGAGGACGCTCCAGAAAAGCCTGGAACAAAGAACGGAAGAAATTCTCGATACAGGGGATTTTCCAGACAACGCGACTCCTAACTCATTGAGTCATTCGCACGACCGGAAACCGAAATAGCAACAGCAAAATCAGTCCGAAAAGAACCTGGGTTGTACTAAGTATACGCACAACAAATACACCCAGCTAGAGAAAGGTTTTCGAAAATATCTTCTAGTCTATCAGAAAGAGGTGCCAGCTCTTGTTGTTTCCACTTTTATCACTCAAACGAAAGAAGAAGACAGCCAACCGACTCTTCTCAGGCAAACGTTGCATTGCTTACAGCACTAAGGAGCAGATACAGAAATGGTTAGAAATTAGATTTGATTTTTAGAAATAAATTTGCTTTTAGTAAAAGGGCGGTCATTTGAAGTCGTTCCCTAAATTTGTGTAATTAAGATTAATTAGTTACTAGTATTTAACCCTTCTCATGGCATTTGGAGAGGGGTCCAGAAATCTGTCAAAAAACTTGTCCTCGGAACATGCACTTTTGCACCCTCGGAGGGGGTTTTTGATGAATGGATGGATCGAGATTTATTTATGTTTGCATTTTAATGTATGTTACTGATGTTGCACTTCTGTACTCTTAGCAGATATTAACAAGTAGAAATAAATCGTTATTGCTTGAAGTTTATTAGTGAAATCAGTCATAAATGGTACTTTTATCTCTTGATTAATTTCTGCTTATATTCTTAAAGCGATATGCAACTGATTTCTTTATATGTTAATGTATGAATGTGTGTATTACCATTTGGCACTTCTGTACGGTGGAGTCATTTATTTGTGCTTGACATATGAATAACTAATTATGCGATATTTTGTTCACAACTATTTTGCCTAACTTTTTATGCAGAATGATTTATCTTAATGGATTTCTATTCTTATGATAGTTGAATGATCTTTATTACAAGCTAATGTTTGAAATCTTTTTAGATCGCATAATAGAAGAAAAATACCCCGGGTTAGCGTAGATTAGATGTATTGTTTTTTCATTAGATTACAATAGCATAGAGTTAGTTTAGAAGTTAGAATTAAATTAGCTTAAAATACCCCTATATCAATACCATCAAACTCTACACACACACACCCCTCACATTGGGAAACTGGTCCCATTACCCCCAGTCGGACCCGCTACACCAAACGGGCAAGGAGTTGCCAACCAGGTTCCGGACCAGGTGGGTATCCCCCTTGTTGTCGACCCGATTCCAGGGCCCTCAACAGAATGATGTTAGAATAATCCCTATTGTTTATTATAAATAAGAGGTGATGATGAACTCGTTTGTGCATCTTGGAGGCATCAGAAGAGGAACTTGCATTAGGTAAAACTGGAGGAGATTACTTCTATTTTGGGGCCAAAGGTTAGTGTTGATTCTAGCGAAGGAGAAGACATTGAGTTTAAGTATCTTTATGACTATTTTGATGCAAAGTAAACCTTGTAGGAAGGTCAAGTTCCATACAGAGTTTTCTCAACATGTTTGGACCTAAGTTTGGTGGTAAAACCCATGTAGGAGTAGCTACAATGGTATGTAGAGAGTATGAAGGAAGTCGCGACCCTAGAGTTAGTGCTTAAGTTTTCTTGGAGGGATAGAAATAGCCCAGAACTTTAGTGCATAGGAGTAGCATCTGAAATAAAGGAACCTGTAGCAAAACAAGGTGTGTATGATGTGTTTTTGT
Source organism: Pinus tabuliformis (assembly GCA_031772625.1). NCBI lineage: Eukaryota > Viridiplantae > Streptophyta > Pinopsida > Pinales > Pinaceae > Pinus > Pinus tabuliformis. The sequence goes on from CM062816.1 coordinate 436,596,861, forward strand.
GCTAATTCATTATACTTGTATATTTGTTCAAGGGCCGTAGGGACATTTTGTAGAAGTGTGTTGTTTGGATGACTATTGAAGGTTGAGAGGGCTAGTTTAGTGCCTTTCTCCATTAGGTACAACCTATCTAAGATATGTCGCAGGTATACAATGAGGAGTAAAGTGGAATGATGGGTGGTTACCCTTGCTGGAAGGTTTTGATTCCTTGTTGTATCTTAACCACATGAATAAGGTGCCTTGTATATAAACCCAAGGCTAAGACAATCAGAAGTGACAATGAGTGAACGATATTTGTTGAGGATGGGAATCGTAGTCTTGAAGTAGGGTTTAGGGTTATTGTTAGATGCCTTAACAAGAGCTTAGAAGTATACACAAAATCCATGAAAAGAGGTAAAAAATAGTAAGCAGTAGATGGACTCTTGATTGATTAGTGGATTGAAGGCTAGCCCAGTGCTTGGACAATGTAACCTATGGAATTCAAAGAGGACCTAGAAAACGTTATCCATCATCGCATTCCTTTGTCTCTTGAGGGTCTCCTTGAGCAATATTTTGATAGGATCTCTTGCTCCCTTGTCTTTCTTTTCTTCCCCCATGGGTGGTCGTCAGGTTTTGTGAGGCTGATGAGTGAACGAGATTTGTTGAGGATGGGAATCATAGTCTTGAAGTAGGGTTTAGGGTTGTTGTTATATGCCCTAACAAGAGCTTAGAAGTATACACAGAATCCATGAAAAGAGGTAAAAAATAGTAAGCAGTAGATGGACTCTTGATTGATTAGTGGATTGAAGGCTAGCCCAGTGCTTGGACAGTGTAACCTATGGAATTCAAAGAGGACCTAGAAAAAGTTATCCATCATCGCATTCCTTTGTTTCTCGAGGGTCTCCTTGAGCAATATTTTGATAGGATCTCTTGCTCCCTTGTCTTTCTTTTCTTCCCCCATGGGTGGTTGTCAGGTTTTGTGAGGCTGATCCTGCAATGGTTCAACCAGATGGAGGCCTAACTCCTTATATCGCCATTGGGGACATGCAAAGAAAAACAGAGAAAGAGAAAACCCCTATAATACCACTAATCCGAATATAAATAAGAATGCAACAAATTACAGATATAACCATACACATAGAGATGCAACAGAAATAAAACTTCATTTCATTGATATCAAATAACTAAAATATGATTACATATAGAATCAAAATAAACTAGCTTGGGAACTAGTAGCTTATCTCTGAGAAGAGATGTCGTGGCTACATGCCTCTAAAATATGTTAGAATGAGGCTCAACGCCCTATTTATTATTGAGAAACAATGGAAAACCCTATACATGCAAAAACCTAACCCTAGGAGATGAAGCGCCAAACTATGGGCCCCGTTTGGGTAAATTGGTACATCAACTTACCAAGGTCGTAGCTTTGTCATACGATCTTTGTTTAATGTGTACAATAACTTGTTTTAAATATCTATCCAAGGACTACAAATTTTGTGTGGCCAACATGGGACTATATCCCATGTTGAATGTGGTGTTCCCAAAAAATGTCATTTAGGGCATCAAAACTACTTCGAAAGTTTAGGACCCGGAAAAGCTAACAAAAATAATAAATTATTCTACAATTAAGGAAACTAAAAATACGAAGGAAACAATGGTGGGGGTCCAAGTGGAATAATAGGGTGGCCACCAATATCCAACTCGATCAATGGGATTATAAATAATATGAGAAAACTCATTATCTAATTGATTATTAACTTGATTATTGTCGTGTTGATAATTAACAATTAGATTTTTGTTAAATTGAAAACCAATCATATTAACTATAGATTGGTATTTATTTAAGGGTTTACCATTTTTATTTAGACAATAGAAGGATTTATCAAGTATAGGTAAATGGTTATTAAATGAAGGTAAAGAATTAGAACAAGAGTAGGATTTATCTTGAATGGGTAAGATATCATTAAATGAAGGTAAATAATTAGAAATATTAACATCATAATTATAAGGAGGATTAGAGGAAGAATTTTTAAACCTCATAAAAGTTTCAAGGAGTTGATCTGGTCAACCAAAGATAGGACTGACCCTGTGTTGAATTCAGGGGTTTACCAAATCCCCTTTTCATGTGGAAAATCATACATTGGGCACACTGGCAGTCCCTTCTAATCTTGAATTAAAGAACATATTGTTGACACAAATATATATGAATTTTGATGTCTGTCATAGCCGAGCACTTTTTCAATTCAAAGCATCTAGTATGTTTTAATCAAACCAAAATTCTTGCCTCTATTCCTTTTTACAACTCAAGAATCATTAGTGAGGCTCTTGAAATAGAGAAGCACCCTGAAAACTTAAACAAGAAGATGGCTATAAATTCTTGGCATCCTATTATCCACCATCTAAGTCATTATTCATGGCACGCCCCCGCCCCCCATCCCTTCTTTTTATCCTTATCCCTTTACCATTATTTTCTCCTTTCTTTACCTCTCCTTTTCTTGCTTGCTTCCCTTTCCTTCAATTATTTGTAAAAAGTATTCAACTCATTATTAATTTTGTTATTTAACCAATTATTCATTTCATTTTTAATGTAATAAAAATTATTTTAATATTTCATCTTTATAGTGATTTACTTTTCTCTACTTATCAACATTCATTTTCAAGCAACGATGATTTGGCTATTTTTTATATTTTCTCTCTTGCTATGTATTTCTCTCTAAATATCCCTTGTCATCTTTATTATTATTAATATTCACTTAAATTTCATTTTAATTTGCATCCCTTTAATTAATCAATTTGTTTAAATCTCTTGAATTGACCCTTAAAAACTAATTTAATGCCTTTATTATCGTGATTATTCTCTTAATTATCTACCCCCTAATTAATTAATTAATTATGTAAATATGCCACCTTAACCATTTTCTTTTAATAGATAATGTTTTATGAATTTAAATTTTAATGATAATTGGCATTGCCTTTAATTTTTTAGTTATCTTGAATTGACTCAAAACTAATTAGTTAATCCTAATATAGTCATTAAATTCCATTTTGATTCTCTTCCCCCTTGCTCCTTTATTTTATTTGATTTATTTATTATTAACAGATTATTTACTATCTTAATAATATTATTCATAGGGATATTATTCCTTAACAGCTAACTTATTGTTTCAATATTATTATTTAATGACTAATTTTATAACTTTCTTCTATAAATGAATATAGAGTGCTCTTTAATGATATCTAAAAATCTCAATCCGTGATGATGGGTCCAGATTCTACCCAAAACATTGGGTAGGATATAAAATCCTCTATAGAGTTTCGTCTAAAAAGTTCTCCCAATATGAATAATTGTGAAAGAAGGATTTTTGTCGCCGGATGAATATGGAGGCTTACTAAATTTTGTAGTTTGGAAAAATTTGGTAGTGATCTGACTCAATATGGGGGACCACCCAATAAACTTAGTGACACTATACATTTGGTAGAACCATCAAATATGGCATGACTCTACTAAGCGTGGGGGAAGTTATGTGGTCTAATAAGAAGGTTCCATGTGGCCCAACTAGGAGGTGCCATGTGGGACCCTTTGGAACAACCAATGAGGCCTAGATCCGAATATTTGTGACAAGTTTTGTTTATTGTTAAAACCCCACCAAATCTAGCTATTACATCACATATATATTAAATATATGGTTGGCGAGCCCCCAACCATCAGACCCACCCAACCTATAAACAACCACACCATATATGATGGAGTCAGAGGGTATTGAAATTGCACTGACCCACCAGTGTTGGCCCTAATTTTAAACAAAACCAAGATGATAAGTTATATGGGGTGCAGACGGATATTGAACTGGGGATCACCAACAAGTCTAGTGACTTAACATGAAAAATACCACCAACTTCCCAATGGACAAAAAATTATTTGGAACGACGTCATTTGGTATTTAAGAACATTTTCTCATTGCACAGGAATAAAGAGAAAAGACTGAGAAAGAGCGCTGAGAAGAAGGTTGAAATGATAGAACCTCACCAAAGGAGGCAGCCATGAACCACAATTCAAACACTAAGATTGTGGAACACTGAGTGCAGAACCATAATGTCAAATAATCTTTGAGGAATATTGTACATTTACTGGAACACAGATTTGACAGTATGGGAATGGGATCAACTTGATACATAGTGTTATAGACATTTTTGTGCCTTACAACATGAAGCATGAAATGTCAATAATCAAAGGGATCCAAAGTCCATAAACATGTTGTTCTTACCCCTAGAGGAACAAGGTCAGCAAACCACAGCACTTCAAATCAGTTCTCCACCTGAAAACACTCAAAAACAAGCAATTTCGGGATCATGTCAACTGCTCCACTGAGCATCTGCGCTGAATGTCAACTGCTCCACTCTGTACCTGTGCTGAATGTCAACAGTAATGAAGGCTACCTGCGCTGGGCGAGATTGGCCAAGTGGCACAGTCATTCTGCAAGGTGTCAAATGCCCAGGAAGCTTCTAAAATGACACTTGGATCAGGAAATTCGCCCTATGATGAGTAAGAGGTTCTTAAACTCCAAGTGGAAGCAAGGATCTCCAAGTGGACTCAAGAACTGAAGTATAACTGAAGTGGGAGAGGACACTAGTCAGCTTCATGTCAGTCTCAAGCTGACTCATCCTTTCTCCAAATCTCCTATATATAGAGCTCTCTCATGAGGTCTAAGGGGGCTGGAATTTTGTGAAAGCAAGGAAGTGCTATTGGTTTGAGTTTAGAACTGTTGGGTGATTGCTTTGAAGGAGGTGAAGAGGAGATTTCTTTCTGCTGGGAGGTGTTGCTGGATTGGGCCTTAATGGTTGTAACATTCTCATAACTTTACTTCTTCCATTAATAAAGCATTTGAGGTTCTTCTATATGCATGTGTTACAATGATGTATTGTTGTACTTGTGTATTTGATTTACTCTAATCCTTGAATCAATTATGAATGTATGCTTCTTGTAGTTTCCCTCTCTTTCCTTTTTGCAGGATCTTTGTGTAGCTGGGCCAGTGAAAGAGCAAGGAGCTGGGAACAAGCAGCAAGGAGAGAAGACCGGATCAATCAATAGCGAAAGACATCGGTTGGTGGATCTCTTTCTTCCCTATTTACTTTCATAAAGAAGAAATCTTAGATAGCTTTGCTTTCAGTTGTTGCTGAGGTACTATCACCCTTAGAGTAGGGATAGGGTCATTCCGTATTGGATACTTTTCCCCACAACAAATTGGCGACTCCGCTGGGGAGCGTATCTTGTTGGTTGTTTGTGTTTTTGCTATTCATTTCATAAACACAGGGAGTACCGAATCGAACTGCATTTGGATCTCTCAAATGCAAAGTAGAGGGCAGCTACTCTAGCTCAGTTTCTGGGCATGTTTATGATTTGAAGAGCTGATCCACAAGGACTCTGAAGCTCTTAGTGATAGCTTTTCATCCTCCTAATTATCCCTTAGTGTGTACTTGACTGATAGCTTCTGATTTGGCCAAAAACTGTGAATTTTTGAGCAATCTGTGACCCGGAAACTAAGAGAAACGCAAGTTTCGTTCTTCAGTGCAGGCTGTACAAAGGCAGTCTACATTTCAACGCAGGTAGCCCCTTCGGGAACTGCGCTGAATGTGAAACTGACAGTGCCTTGCCTGCGCTGAACCAGTGTTGCCTTGTGCTACTGGGGTTTCCTGCTGTTTGTTGCCCTGTTTTCACCTTTGTTTTTTGCTGCCTGTTGCTTGTCAATGTACCTATCTGAAACCAACTTTCCTTGCCACCATTCTGCCTCGGTTGTATAAAGAAACTGTGATTGTTCTTTGTGTATTTCTTGTTTCATTTACAGTTTCCCATAACGAAAAGCGAACTAGTCTTGTTGTGGCCTCTTAGATCCAGAACTGTGATAAGTGTCGTAGTGATCTTAAGAGTTAGTTTGATTGTTGTTCATAGCTGATTGAGCTTTTTCTTTCATCATATGGTTTGAATTTATACATTTCTAGTGTCGAAACAAGTAAATCTTAAGGTGTCTTTTGATTTTGGACAAGCTTGTTTGCTTTCACTTGAAATTGGATTCAAAATTATACAACAGCTTTCTTTTTGTAATACATCAACATTAAGAAAGAGAAAAGAAATACCTGCATTGTGCATGTGCATTTTGACAGCTTGCATGTTGATTTATGGAAAAGTGCATTAGTGTGTGCTCTATGATTTGTGTGAAAAGATGATGTCTTTCTTTTCCCTCAGTAGTTAAGATTTTCAAAGTTGAAAGATTGAAAAGCTTGCTTATCATCTTAGATTGCATCTAGGAAGTTGTTTATACATCTCGTGGTGATCCTTAAAGGCAAACTGCTAAGCAAGATCAACTTAAAATGAATTGAATTTACATAACAACGCATTGAAACATAACGCAAACACATAGAGGTCTAAGCTAGAGACGTGTTCCGGCGTCGTTAAACGTGATATCTTAGCGTTGAGTGGTTGGGTGATTCCTCCATGGTGAAGCGATAAGTATCAATACGGACTTGTGCTCCCGCGTACCGTCGCGTATATTGGGAGACCCCTATAGGAACAAGGCCTTTATCCTTAGGAAGCCGTGTCGGCTGCCCTACTGATCGCGATGCAGTGAACACAGCATTCACGAAGATCGACCACCCGTACCGTAAAACGTATTCTGTGGTTTCGTGAAAGGTTTGGCACACCCTCTGCCTAGATCTTCAGAGCACTTTCTTTTGGCCTTTTTCAAACTCTATAACTGAAAAAGTCCAACCGAGCGTTTGTCACTTCGGGCTCGTTAAAACATCGAAGGAGACTAGAGTCATCTTTAGCTTTTTCTCGACTCTTAAAAAGTGAAAAAGCAAGTTGTGTCTAAAAGCGTCATTATAAAATTCATTTTAAACGGAACATAAATCACCTCTTATTCCCGCGTTGATCTGTAGGTTGAGAACATGGAATGCCCCAACCAAGGAATTCCACATGATGGAAATCCTAGTCCTTTCTCCTCTTGGGGAGAAGTTGGTACGCCCCATATGGCCACATTGTCGCTTCCAGGACTGACAATTGGCCTGCCAGTTTGGCTATTCTCTACCAATGTAGTTCAGAACACCATGGTTCCTGAGCAGTCGAGTCAACAGTTAGGTCAGTCTAGAGCTACCCACCAGCCTTCTACTTCCTATAACTCTTCCTCCAATCCTTCGTCTTTGCAAGGTAGAGCCGGCAAAAGCCAAGCTCCCATGGAGAAGAAGGAGAAGAAGAAGAGAGAGAAGAAGAAGAGAGAGAAGAAGAAGAAGGAGCCTAAGGCGACTGGGGGCAAGCAAAAGACATCTGACAAAAATCCACACACAGCATAGACCGGGCCTAAATCGCCATGTGTCATATGTAGAGGAGACCATTTCCATAGAGATTGTCCCTGTATTCCCTGGATACTAAGGGACTGGTCCCCTCGTTTGCACAATTCGGGAGCATCAACCTCTGACAGCCAGGTTGAATGCTTACCGTCAACCAGCGAAAGTGAAGGTTCAAGACAAAGAGGAGGAGTAAGATCCCCCTGCAGACTGTGTGAAGGCGATCACACCATCCACCGTTGTCCCTTCTTAGACGAAGCGAAGAGAGTTTTGGAAGATCGTCCGGTTTCACCGGTAAAACTTCCTCCTGGATACAAAAAACTCGTGCCAAGTCCTTCGTTGGTCAAAAATATGACTGGCCCACTCAAGTGGTCGGCTGAAGCGTCAGTCACTGGAAATGAACCTACTGAATCCAGATCGGACGAAAGTCCAAAGGTCGATACGGCAGTTGACCCGGTTCTACCTTCAGAAGTTTCATCTTCAAATGACACCGTCACTGAAGATTCATCTTCAAATGACACCCTCACTGAAGAGAACAAGGATGACACCATCCAGATTCTTTTCATCAGCACAGACTCTGATGAGCGTCAGGGCAATGCGCCCATTCCTTTATCGCAGGAAGGAACATCGTCAGGGTCATATCCGGCCGTATATTCGGTCCCACCACCAAGCAACTTGGTTGTATCCTTTGATTGGAATCAACTAGGCAGACCCCGGTTGCCAGCCAGTATACCATTCAGAATCATTGTTCAAATCTACAGAATGATAATGGCTAGCACTATCATTGATGAAGGGGCATCTGTGAGTATCCTTTCCTCTGTTGCTTGGAAAGCACTGGGTTCCCCAGCGCTTTTACCTGAGATAAGAAATCTCTTGGGTTTTGATAAAGGAACCAGTCGACCATTAGGGATCCTCCCCAATGTGCTTATTACATTGAAAGGGAAGACCGTTCAAGTGAACGTGATGGTCGTTCAAGGACCCTTGGATTATAACCTACTCCTTGGACGGGACTATATTTATTGCATGGGAGCGATAGTCTCCTCACTCTTTAGAGTAATGTGTTTTCCACACGAAGGAAGAGTGGTCAAGCTCGTAGACCAACTTTCATTTCTGGGATCACGCATCGCAAATAGTCAAATACCAACCCTGAATGGTCTATTCACTCAAGAAATGTCTCCACCCCCAGTCCTCCTTCCCGATGAGTGCGAGTGATTCAGAAAGATGGGACTGGAACCCAGGGGCATGCATCCTAGTCTGCTTCGGGCAGAAGAAACCCCGGGTATAAGGTAGAATTTCCGCGGAAGAATATGACTAGTCCGTACCCCGTCCGTGGTTGGAAGAGGGGTTGTTCTAGAATAGGATTCTTTTGTCAAAGTTATGTGTTTGACGAGTTTTAGTCATTCACCATTGTCTACTATGGGAGACAGTGCCGAAGAAAGAGATTCATTTGCGGCAGCAAATAGAACCATCTTTGGGTAACCAGAAAGAGGCAAGCCTCACCCTTTAAAACAAATGTTTTATCGGATAAGTAGGGGCAGCCTTGAAATTCTACTTTATACCTGGGGGCATGCAATCTTTTGGAGTGCGAGCGAGGGACGGCTATTTATTTTTTAAATTTTTAGGTCCTCCCTTTAAACCTGTAGGTCTAACCCTTTAAACTCGTAGGATTAGCCGATTCCGACCTTGCATGAAGAAAGTCTGTGGGGAAAAAGTCAAAATTTGCCAAATGTGGAGCATAGCTTCGTGAGATAAAGCTCCATAAAAAATAGCTATCTCACAGGAGACATTCTTATCTTACGACTGGTATAATCGAGCAGTTTTAGCATAAAGTTCATGCTCGTTAAAAAATAAACGCAAGGTCCAAGCAGTTTTAATGCGGTCTTCATGCTCGTTAAAAAATAAATAAAAGCAGTGAGCAATATTCCCTCCAGAGTTTAAGCTCATTTTTATCTAAAAAAAGAACCTATCCCGCTAAATAACCTCTGTGATCGTAATTTTATCAGCCATAAAAGCCTTGGTCATGTTTTCCCACCACCTCCACCGTCATTTGGCCGATCGTTCACCTCCATATGATTGTTTACCCATTTTGAGGAACAGCTGCGAAGAGTGATTTCACCTAGCCATCCTTGTGACACTGCCGTGATTGGAAAATTCCAACCTGTACCTGGAATCAGTTGCTATCCCTGTTTATCACTCGTTCCTCAAAAGACGAGTCTTCTTTGAGCTCTTTTCATCTGACTCGTAAAATATGAAAAGTTTGCCGAGTTTTGGCCTTCCAGCTCGTTAAAGTGATCGGAAGAGCTATCCCTCCTCTAGATTTTAATCTTTTTGGACCCGAGGGATTATTGCACAAAAAGATCGAGCGCTTGTTTTGTTTGGCTCGTTAAAAGTACCGAAAACTCATCCCTTCTGTATTGTTTTATACTTTTTCGGACTTAAGGGAATAGATGACGAAAAAGGAATTTTGGAGTTAACTTTCTGTACCTTTTCAGACTCTCTAAAAATGAAAAGGACCGAGTTTTCCTTGTTTTTAGACTCGTTAAAATGATTAAATAGCGACAAACTTGTCTTTAGACGAGAACGAGTTTCCCTATCGCTAGGCTCGTTAAAACATAGCGATGGGCTTGCCTGAAGGGCAGGTTATAGAACAAGCATATGTTATCCTCCTCAAGCTTGACAAAAATAAAGAGGTACTGGTCAGAAATGACTGGGGAAAAATTGGGAGAACCTCAAAGCTTTAATGGTAGCAAGTCGCTCTTGAACATGACACTTTTCCTCCGTACCACATCGGGTTGGGTTGTTTCATTCACCGGTCTCATCACCATGGTCCTCGCCAAACCATCCATTTGGGGTAATGCTACCGATCCATTGCATCAGTGTCGTTATATGTTCAAGAGATGTCGTTCAGAAAGAGTCAACCGTGTCCCATCCACTGCCATACATTATCCTTCATCCATCCATGATCGCCACCCTGAATCATATGTCACAGTTTGTTTTCACCTCCACTAAAATCATTAGCTCCGTTCCGTGTCACTGATGTAGGATTCATTAAGGCCCTCCTTTGATGGATCGCTTCTTGTCGACTTCAACTCATTATCCAAGAAGTTGATCTAGGAACAACCCCTTCAGTACTTTGAAGCTTGCATGCCTCAATGGCAAGTTTCTCACTTCCGGCGACAGGTATACCTCAATGACCTTCGACCAGAAGATTTCGCGTGGCGTTCGACGCCAAGTCCTTTATTCACGCTAGGTGAATTGTACTGCAGTACCTTGAGGGTCATTATCATTATCGATGATTCCTCTCGCGCTTGTTAACAGTTTTCATCATTGACCGGTAATCAAGCGATGTCTTTCCATGTTCGACTTCAGCGTAATTCTCACATGGATTGACTTGTACTTAGAGTGAAGATCGAACGAGTTTGAAGACCCCAGATCTAGTTTCATCCATCCGGGCTGCGATATATATTCAGGAAATATAGAAGCATTTGTCATGTACATCATTGCAGCAAATGATCATCCTATTCAAAGGATGATAATTTCAGCAGAGAATTATCAGTCTACCATCAGACGATCGTCTGTGCTATGTACCAAAATGTATTTATAAAGTTGAGCATGGGAATGCCCGCCTCAACTAGATCATGAAAGCAGAATGAAAAATAATGTATTGTATTGTATTTTATTACAGGTCACCTCTCAGCGATTGAATGAACTTCGGATCCTCTGGATAAAGCATTTCACCCGATAAACGACCTCATACTTTAGGGGGCAACTGTTATAGACATTTTTGTGCCTTACAGCATGAAGCATGAAATGTCAATAATCAAAGGGATCCAAAGTCCCTAAACATGTTGTTCTTACCCCTAGAGGAACAAGGTCAGCAAACCACAGCACTTCAAATCAGTTCTCCACCTGAAAACACTAAAAAACAAGCAATTTCGGGATCATGTCAACTACTCCACTGAGCATCTGCGCTGAATGTCAACTGCTCCACTCTGTACCTGCACTGAATGTCAACAGTAATGAAGGCTACCTGCGCTGGGCGAGATTGGCCAAGTGGCACAGTCATTCTGCAAGGTGTCAAATGCCCAGGAAGCTTCTAAAATGACACTTGGATCAAGAAATTTGCCCTATGATGAGTAAGAGGTTCTTAAACTCCAAGTGGAAGCAAGGATCTCCAAGTGGACTCAAGAACTGAAGTATAATTGAAGTGGGAGAGGACACTAGTCAGCTTCATGTCAGTCTCAAGCTGACTCATCCTTTCTCCAAATCTCCTATATATAGAGCTCTCTCATGAGGTCTAAGGGGGCTGGAATTTTGTGAAAGCAAGGAAGTGCTGTTGGTTTGAGTTTAGAACTATTGGGTGATTGCTTTGAAGGAGGTGAAGAGGAGATTTCTTTCCGCTGGGAGGTGTTGCTAGATTGGGCCTTAATGGTTGTAACATTCTTAGAACTTTACTTCTTCCATTAATAAAGCATTTGAGGTTCTTCTATATGCATGTGTTACAATGATGTATTGTTGTACTTGTGTATTTGATTTACTCTAATCCTTGAATCAATTATGAATGTATGCTTCTTGTAGTTTCCCTCTCTTGCCTTTTTGTAGGATCTTTGTGTAGTTGGGCCAGTGAAAGAGCAAGGAGCTGGGAACAAGCAGCAAGGAGAGAAGACCGGATCAATCAATAGCGAAAGACATCGGTTGGTGGATCTCTTTCTCCCCTATTTACTTTCATAAAGAAGAAATCTTAGATAGCTTTGCTTTCAGTTGTTGCTGAGGTACTATCACCCTTAGAGTAGGGATAGGGTCATTCCGTATTGGATACTTTTCCCCACAACACATAGATTGCTCAAAGTTGCACAACGATCGTGCTGATGTAGTTATTTTATATATCTAAGAAATTGATTTTCTAGAGGAAGAACTTCGAGCATTGAACTTTGGGGCTGGAAACTTGATGCAAGAATGTGTCAAGGAATGTTTTATATTTCTTAGAGACCCATAATTGTGTTGATTTGAGCTAGGATCAGATGTGCTCTAGCCTTGAAAATAGTTGGATAGGCTAAAGCGCGTGTGATCTCAAGGACCCATAAATGGTTTGGGTAGATTCTAATCGGTTTGGGAGATATTAAAATATAAAATGCAGACGAAGGAAAGTGGAAATTGAGGCTCTTGTTAGAGCAAGTTATGGAGAAACAAATGTGAGAATGCTCCACTCCAAAAGGAGACTTGGCCAAACAAGATGACCAAGTATCTCCAAAAACATTGAAGGTAAAATAAACTCCTTATTTTCATGATGTTCTTTCTATAGGGAGCATTAAGATATTTATTTTAGGAAATGGCATGAGACTCCTCACCAAGATGGGGTATAAAGGAGGAGTACCTGGTATTAATGGCCAAGGAATTACACAAAGAAGGCCTCAATTTGAACGATTTGGTTACATTGAAGGAGATTGTTTGAAGACAATTGAAGCAAGGGATTTCTCAAACAAAGGGTCCAAGCCATTGCCATAAATAGTTAGGAAAGAGGACGGTGAATCACTTTCTGAGAATGATGCCTCTAGTAAGAGGTCTAGGAAAAGGACAAGATCCAAATCTTCTTCTCAAGATTGCATCAAGAAAAATTATTAAAGGTGTGATCCATGCATGTATTCTAGCATTGTATTCCATTATGACAAAATTAGAATTGTTAGAAAAAATTTATGGCATAGAAAACAATGTACATTTAGTCGATTGCATAATCATGTTGTCTCCAAGTGTTTGAAAAGAATGGAAATGAGGAAAAATTCAAGACATGAAGACCATTCTACACATTAGGGGAAAAAGGTCACGAAGTTTGGGAAAGAAAGAAATTTTCCAGCCATTCCTACAAGGGTGGACATAAAAAATATACATGTTGGAAGGTCCATCCAGAGTAATGACCAAGGAAGGACAGGAAGCATGAGAAAGCACATGTGAAGGAACTCACAATTGAAGTTATTCAACAAGATAATCAAGTACAAGATGAAGAAACATTAACTTGGTTGTGTAAGAGAAGCGTAGCATTTGTAAGTAGTTAAGCAAGGCCATATTTTTAAATCACATGTGGTTGCTTCTAAATGTGATAGATGTATAACATCACTTGTGTTCAAAACATAGTGATATTGTAACATTTTATCTAGATGGCTTCGGGTTTGGTTTCTTTTACAAAATTGATCATGAGAGTGATATAAAATCTTGGCAAGTATGGATCTTGCTTGAGTCTTGTTAGGGCCTCCTCATTGGACATGTATGAGAAGCTACATTTTTGCGTATAATACAGGTGTTAGTTTCATCATTGTGAGTTTTGAAATACAAAGGTGAAGGAAAGGGAAAGGTGGCCTATTAGAGGCATATGTTATGTAGATCGAGATTGCAATCCTATTATTCTTTTGGAATACCAAAAGCTCCTCAGTGGGAAGGAATGATCTAGGTTGATCTGGAGAGGCTAAAAAATAAAAGTCTTGGGATTTAGTTGAAACATAGACTAGATAGAAGAGATTTTCATCCTATTCCAACACCGCATATCCCGCCTCAATCCAAATTCATATGCACAAGTTATTGTTAGTTAAACTTTCCTCTAAAACAAAATAATTTGTTGCTAGATAAATTTGGAGGCTCAGTAAATTTTGTATTTCATACAAATTTGGTGACAACCTGGGTAAATCTGGTGGACCACTAGATAAACTTAGCGACAATCTACATTTGGCAAAACTACCAAATCTGGTGGGACTTCACTAAGTTTGTGAGTAGCTGTTTGGCCCAATAAGAAGGCACCACATGGCCCAATTAGGAGGTGAAACATGGCACCCTAAGAAAGATCCAATGAGGCCTAATTTTGGAAATTTGTCATGGGTTTTGTTTATTGTTAAAAATAATGAAAAAAAATTAGAAAAAAGTTCGCGAGAGATCAAACCTCACTAATGTGCGTCATTGTGTACATCTATATCTATATCTATGTATCTATCTATCTATCTATCTATCTATATATATATATATATATATATATATATATATATATATATATATATATATAGATATATATATATATATATATATATATATATATATATATATAGATATATATATATATATATATATATAGATATAGATATATATATATATATATAGATATGGTTTGTGGGCTACTAATCAATGGAACCCAACCTCCAAACAACCACATGATGTAAGATGGGAACAATAGGAAATGAACTCACACCGACCAGATCAACTTGCCAATAACAGCCCCAATTTTAAACAAAACAAAAACAATACATTATATGGGACGTGGGTGGGTATTGAACCTAGGACCAGTGCCACATCAAATTAATTAACATGAACATGGCCGCCCACTTCCCAACGAGAAAAACTTTGTTTGTAAGACCACCATTGCATATTTAAACCTAGTTTCTCATTGCATCAAAACATATACTTGAGGCTGAGAATGAGTGTCATTCAAAAACTTGAAATTTCCTAAACTCGATACATGATATCAAAACCATGAACCCAAGTTGGAACCCTGAACCTGTGGAATCTTGAGCGCGGAACCATGACATAAAGGAATAGTTAAGGAATCTTTTAGATTCTCTGGAGGCTTGAATTTGAGAGTATGAGAATGGGATCAATTTTCTGCTCAAATTTCACATTTTTTTTGCAATTGCGATGGCACGTTCCATGTCTTTCATTTGAGTGGCCAATTTTCAGGCCATTGTGAGATTGGGATTTATAATGATGAATTTGGCCACTTTGATTTTTTTTTGTTTAAAGGATGGATGTATGTTTTTTAACAACACTAGATTAAAATTTCATGTAATAATAGTTGATAAAGGTAAAATATTACCGTAGGCAAGGGACACTTATTCGAACTTGAATGTCATGGAAAATATCCTATTCGGCATCACTAGTTGTGTTTTCTGGCTAATGGGAAATTGTGAAAATAAATGGATAAGGATTTGGAAAGGAAACAAATGTATTTTTCGCACATCATCTATGAAAATATTGGAAATTAGGAGAAAGGGAATATCAAAGGTCACATGTTCCATGTGAGGAGGAAAATGAAGGAAAATGGAGGAAATTGAAGAAAATAGAGGCACCAATGGTAAAAAGGATTATGAGGATCATTTTGTAGGATTTTGTCTATTCAGTGTTAGAATTTGTCTCAAAGAGGAGAAAGTGCTAAGAGGTGAAATAGATGTAGAAACCAAGGAAAGGAAAGGAAACGCAAGGAAAGGAAAGGAAAAGGAAGGAAGGAAGGGGAAAGAAAAGGAAGGAAAGGATAAAGTAACTTCAAAGAGAATACTTGTAGTTAATAAATTGCATGTGTGATTTCCTAGATGGTTTTGACATGCATGGTATGTGCATGTTGGTATATCGTTGTTTTCTGGTCATTTCCATGAATTTTATCGGCATTTTACAATGGAATTCAGCCTACCATTTCCATTTCTTCATAGCCATGGCGTGATGGGATTGTTGTTTGTTTGAGCTTTGGATCTTCAAATGGTTTTGGAATCCAAGGTGAAGTTGTTTCAAGAAAATTCCCAAAGTCTTAGGAATCCCTTGACCCGTAATGGTGGGATACACAGTAAAGCCTAAGGGTGGAGAGAGAAAAATTCCTCAAGGATGGTGAATAAATTCTAGGGCATCTAAGATCAGTTTGGTTATGTGATCTCGGGACCAGTTTAGGTGAGACAACGGTATGATGAGGGTGGAGGTGGTTTAACCTCTGGATTCCCCTGGTCGTTTGTGGATTGGTTTATGACCTGATATCCCACATTTAGGGTTGGAATATGGAATGAGTGTGATTGGTTGAAAGAAAGACTTGTTTAAACCAATCTATGGTCAGCTCGTACGTGGAAGCCCCAAACCTGGTTGGTAATTGCTTATGGTTAATAAAATCTAAGTTTATATTTATTTTGGTAAGGAAATTTATTGGTTATTATGTGACTTTAATGGATGTTCTCTTATGGTTATTTATCTGGTTATATGTTGGTTATAAGCATGTTATATGAGAGTTCTTCGTCATTGTCTATTTTCATGTATTTACTTGTAATTGAATGAATAATGAATGAAATACCTAATTGGTGTTATAACAACTAATTTAAGAAGGAAATGACCCTTGTTGTTAAACTTCGGATAATTTTTCAATCCCTTATGCTCATACTTGAATTCATGACTTGTAAGTTTCATATTCATCGTGTTTTTGATGGAATGAATGTCATGCTTGGGCTTGGTTAGGTTAAGTCCTTGCTCAAGATTTGGGTTAGAGGGTTTGTATTGGTGTCATTTATTGCCTTGGAAAGTATCATCAAGTTCTGGCCAATGGTTTGGATACTATCCCTGAAAAAGTGGCTTAAATCATGTGTTTACCAGCACAAAACTAGATAAAGAAAACTATAGTCTCTCCCTTGAGAGCATTGTAGGAGCGACTAGAGGATTCTAGTCACATGTATTCCTTTTCATGGGAGTGAATAGAGGTTTAATTCATTTAAATTATAGGTTAACTTATGGGTTGGGCACCTGGAGTGTTGTATTGGCTCCTTGAGGTCCTATAAGATCTGAGTGAGTCTTGTATGATGTTGTTTTATCCACTCCATTTCCTTAAGGTCATATAGGAGGTCAAGTCTTATCATAGTGACCCTAAACTCCTGTTAACCCTGGGAAATAAATTGAAAGTGGTTAAATGTGGGAGGAGGTGGTTACAAGGTGGTGTGAGAGTGGGTTGTTCTCTCTTTGGGTCATATCTGATACCAGAGGGTGGTATCAGAGCATGGTTCAGCACTTGGGCTCGATGGGATAGATGCATGTTGTTATGCATTCATTTTCATGGTAAAGGTTGTCGTGCATGAGGTCATTGCATGTAGTTTATGTGATAATGATTCCATTGGTATGTTATGAGACTAACATTTTTCGAGATACAACGAGAGACACAGATCATGAGAGCAAGGTTGCAGCATTAGAATTTGAGGTAAGAGAATACCAGCATATCGGTATTGTATGTTTGGCATGCATGTATATTGGTTAATTGATTGTTGTAATAATTATGGTTTTGTACATGTTTGTAAGTCTATGGTTGTTTCATTTATATGTATGATAGATGTTAAAAATCAGTGTGACCATATGTACCTGTGTCAATTATTCGTGAAGGGTAATAGCTTGTTGTTATATGTTGTATACATGATGGTTGTGGTAATTGTTCTTAGGCTCTTGATGTTTTATGTATCATGCTAAGTTGGATTGGCCTATGCGGATGGTTAGGGTTATAAAATTCAGGTATGAGTTGATATGCTTGTGATAGTGTGTCATAATAATATAGACTGAGTGTGCATATGTGATTATTATGCATGAATGACAATTGTTTATGATTTTATGATGTGAACATGTTAGCTAGTTATTGTTATGGATATCGTGACATTATTTATGTTTTAGTTCATATGTTGTGAATTTATATCGTGCTAATCTAGATTGATTGTGTAGACAATATAGTCTCCCTTGACATACATTGAGGTATGAGATTTATTATATCTTCTATTTGGGGTTTGAGTGTTTGATTCAGTCACCTATTTGGTATGGGTTTTCTTATATCATCTACTTGGTGCTTGAATTCTTGATTATGTCATCTATTTGGTGCTTGAATTCTTGATTATGTCATCTATTTGGTGCTTGAGTGTTTGATGTCTATTATGTTATTTATCTATTGGTTGAATGTTTGTCCAGTTGCATAATATGAGTTTGTATCTATAGGATTACATGAAGTGATGATCTTGTTTGAGATGTTTGCATTGACACATATGTTTAGAGAAAAATTGATAGGTACTTGAGCGTAAGTAGGTGATAGTTGTAGCATCATGTATTATGACTAAAGAATGTGAGTTAATTGTTGATTATGACATGGATATTAGACTTGATAAAGGTTGATTTCAAATTAATTGATATGATGTCTTGACCTTTGGAACATGTGGTTGACATGTGTGTTCAGTTACAAGGAAACATGATTGGCAAAACAAGGTAAGATAACTAGTATATTGTTATATGTATTTATACACTGATAGTTATGTGTTTATGGCAGTAAGATACAGGTAATTGCCTAACAAAGAGACTGCCATGAAATCTTTGAGAAGGATTAGGTTGAGTTTTCCTTAAAAAGTATTGGGAATCCATGGGGATTGAGTCATGGTGTTTATTTCCAATCTTTTGCTTTTGGTCTTTAGTGATTTGTTATTCTTGATTTCATATTTGTTTATGTCTAGTGTATGGCCATACAAATTTGTTATTGGTGTCATATTGCTATTGGTTTCATGGGTTTCATCTTGGTTGATTTTTGTTTCTTCCTTTTATTTTTTGACGGTCTCGGGGATTAGTTGGGGAAGGAGGAAAGAAACTATAATTGGGGGAGAGTTGATTGAATTCCAATAGGTGATATAAGACCTAGATGAAGCTTGATGCATGTATAAGGGTAGCTGAGGGAAAGATTATGAAAACTGACTGGATTGCTGGGGTCCATTCTGGTAAATGGGTGGTGGTAGGATAATCATGAGAAAGGTAACAAGAAAGGTAAGGTAAATGGATTCGATATTTCAAATGACTTGGCTATGTTGGGAACTATTCTTCTCAATGTTGTCACTGGAAAATTTTAGGGCTAGTATTTGTAGATGGGCTAATTTTCCATGATTTTTCCAAAAAATAGTATTCAAAAATTTCCAATTGTTTTTTTAAATGATTCGTGCAAATTTTATAGTATAAAATTAGTTTACCCTAAAAATTGGAAAATATATAGATTCTTCATATAAAGTCATTATAAATTTTAATATTTTTACAAATATATCAACAAACATTCTATACATTGCATCTTTGACAATAGTCAGATATGTCAAAGTTTCTAAATTTTAAAATAAATTGCGATCCTTAAAGTTTTCCCTAATGTCGTGCATGCATTACAAAAATAAAGGGAGTTATCTTAACCTAGAATATGATTATGAATGATGGTTATATATGCATATATGCATGTATGTATGTCATTGTTTGAGATGGTCATTAGAGATCATTATTGTTTTATGCTATTTATATATATATATATATATATATATATATATATATATATATATATATAGATATATATATATGTGTGTGTGTGTGTGCATGCATGTGTGTATGTATGTTGTTGTATCACAGGGTTGTCAAGGATCATTCTTGTGTAGGAATGATTGTTTATGCAGGTGAATGGCATGAAGAGCTTCATGTTTTATGAGGAATAAAGTGGGAAGAGTATCCTTGACAGATTGATGAGGTCAGTATCATGTGGATGTGAATTGGTATTATGTGATTATACTTAATGCTTATGCTTATGCTATGGAAAAGTAATTTTGAGGGATACATCAACATAATGAAAGCAGTATGATCTGGAACATTCTAAGAGAAGAATGGATAAGACACATAAGGCAAGTTGTGGTCTTAATATGTGCAATATTGGTGCTTTGTGCATGTTTCATATGTGATGTTGTATGAATGTTGCATATATGATGTTATGCACATGTTTCGTATATGATGTTGTGTGCATGTTGCATATATAGTGTTGTGTGCATGATTTCATATGTGGTGATGGGTATCGATGGTGATATGTACATATTGTGATGCGGTGCTATGTACATTTGGTGAAACATACATGTTGTGTATGCGGTATTATGTACATATGGTGTAGTGCATAGGTTGTACATCCAGTTTTGTCTACATAAGGTGCGGTGTGGATGATTGTACATGTGGTGTTGTGTGCATGTGGTGTTATGTCCATGTGCTACATGTGGTGTTTCATGGATGTGGTGTTGTGTAGATGTCATGAAGGTGGTGTTGTATACAGGTGACAATCAATTTTTTGTACACATGGTGATAGTCGGTGGTGTACATGTGGTGTTGTGCACACATTGTGGAGGTGTTACTGTGTATGTGTGGTGTCATGTACACATTGTCTAGGTGCTGTTGTGTACAAGTGGTAGTGTGTACATGTTGTACATGTCACATTCTTTTACAGGTGGTGTTGTGCACACATCATACATGATGTGTTGTGTATATTTCGTGTGGTGCTATGAGTAGTGTGCAGTCATTGCATCATGACATGTGTATTCATGGTATTGTATAGTGTGTAGATATATGTATTATGTTGTACACCAGGTGTAGTTGTACGTGTGTTGTTATACAATGGGTGTAGGCATATGCATTATGTTGTACACATGGTGTAGGTGTGTGTGTTTTACTGTACACCGGGTGTAGGTGTATGAGTTGTGTTGAACAACAGATGTAGGTGTATGTGTTGCATTGTAAACTATGTATGTGTATGTATTGTACAATGTGATGGGACATACATGTATGGTATTGTACGGTTATATGGCCCTTCTTGTTTCTATTGAGGGTTGAGAAGATTTAGTCACGGGATACCTTTGTTTCTATTGAGGGTTGAGGCAGGTTAGTCCCTCGATGCCTTGTTGTTGATATTATGGAAGGAGGCAATTTAGTCTCTAGATTCTCTTGTTTCTTAAACAGAAGGCACTCGGGGATTTTCGATTTTGGAAACTGATTCAGTGTGTGTACAAAAAGGATAAAGAATAAAGATAAAAGTAAAGAACCATTTAAACGATAAGTATCAATATGTTATTCCAGTTTAATTATGCATGTTACCTATGATTATGATTTATGATGGCTACATTTTGAGATATTCATATGTGATAAGTTTAGAGATGATGATGTGATCAAACATCTAGTTTGACTTGTTGTGATAGGAAGTGAACAAAATTGGAAGTTTATCTTATGAATGAGATACCAATGAGGTAAGATTTATGTTTATTTCAATCCCTTTTAGCCTTATGGAAATTATATGCTTGGTACATGAAATCATGGAAGTTCCTAGGTTGGGTGGTTGAAATTGACTACACGGATTAGCAATAGTGAAAAGATGAATTGGAGCATGCAATAATATGTTGGTACAACACTTCAGGAGCAAGGCCATTGTGCCACATTGGTGTCCAATGGTGTCCATTGATTTCCATGAGAATGTTATTACCAATATGATGGTTTTGAGGTTGGCATATTCCTTAGTTTTTTGAACTTTTGATATGAGGAATCCTTGGCAATGGATGGATAACCTAGGATACGAGATGTTGGGGAGCATGGAAGGTGAGTGACTGCATAAAAGAGGGTGACTGAATTTACCACAAGACTGTGTAGCAGAGAAGGAAAGGACGGGGATGGGTTTTTTCTGTTCATTATCATTTCTAGGAGGAATTAGATGCACATTATGAGTGCACTCTGGAACAATGAGACAATAATTGTTCATTGAGGGAGCATATAGAGCAAGGATGGTATCACTAGACATTCTATACATTTTGAATTTGGCAGTGGATTTTGTACTTTGTGGGAAGGGGTGGATCTTCGTATTACTTTGAGGGTTTACTTGTGAACCTCTAGACTCCCTTATTGCGGATGAAGGCATCATATCCTTTTATTTGTTGGTTGAGGAAATTTACATATGTGTATACTATTGTAAATATTGTATCGTGCTTGATTTATAGAGCTCCATAAACAATATGGTTATTTGTTAGTTGAAGCAAACGTGCATGAGCGTATATGTTGTTGTTATTGTAAGTATGGTAATGAGGTGTGTTATAAATCTCTAGTAAACGATATGTTAGTTTGCTTTTCAACAAGTATTCAATGTAAATATTACAACCTGCTAAGTCATAAATCTCCATGGGAAGTATGTTATGTTTTTTAATGATCTTACTGGTTATAGGTGTCATAGAACACTAGCTACAGTGTTCCCTTAAGGGGGAAGGGTTTGTACCACTGTTATAGACATTTTTGTGCCTTACAGCTATAGGCATGAAATGTCCATAAACCAAGGGATCCTAAGTCCCTAAAGATGTTGTTCCAGCTCCTAAAGAAACAAGGTCAACAAACTACAACTTCTCCCAGAAGTTCTCCACCAGAAACTGCTCAAAACTAGTCAAATCAGGATCAATTTAGATGCTCCACTAGCTGCCTGCGTTGCAAAGCACCCAAATACACTGGCTAGGTGCGTTGCAATGCACCTGGATGCACTACCAGGGTGCGTTGCGTGGGAAATGACAAATGGCAAAGTCATTCAACGAGGTGGAGGGACAATGGAAGCTTCCAGAATCTTCTCCAATGACACTTGCCTCACTGAATTCGACCAGTGATGAGTAAGAGGCTCTCAGTCTCCAAGTGGAAGCAAGAACTGACAAAGAAAAGCCACTAATCAACTCATGGGATGACTCATCCCCTTTGAATACATCTATATATGGATCCCTCACCAAGAGATCCAAAGGCTAGAATTTTGTACATTGCAGAGAATTGTTGTTGGTTTTGTGATTGAAATCAGAGTATTGGGTGATTTATGCTTTGTTGGAGGTGAAGAAGGGATTCTATGCTGGGAGGCTGATGCTGGATCAGGACTCATCGGTTGTAAGTCCTCCTGGATCTTCTTGTTTTATCAATAAAACTACTTGAGTTTCTCCTACATGCTTGTATATCTGATGTATGTTATATTTGTATGTTTAGCTTAAATCTGATCCTAAGCTTTTTATGAACATAAATCTATGTCTTTGTGTAGTTTCTCTCTTCTATGAACTTGCAGGAACTTGGTGACGTTGGGCGAGTGAGGGAGCAGATCAGTGGAAGCTGGCAAAGAGAGGATAGATTGGATCGAACAACTAGCACAAGACACAGGTCGGTTCATCTTAATCATCTTCGTTTATAGTTCATAAAGAAGAATACAAGAGTAGTTTTCCTTGTTTGTTTCTGAGGTCACTGTCACAACCCTGTGGGATAGGGTCGTTTTGAATAGACACTTTTCCCGAAAACAAAATGGCGACTCTGCTGGGGATCGTGTCTAGTTAGTTTATTTGTGTTTCTATTGTTGTTCATCTCATAAACTCAGGAGTGGCGAATCGAACTACATTTTCCATTTACAAATGCAAAGTAGAGATTTGCTACTCTAGCCCATTCACTGGGCCTGTTTATGATCTGAACAGTTGATTCACAAATGATCTGATTACCCTTTGTGATAGCTCTCAAACCTCTTGTAAATCAACCCTCTGATTGCACACATTTGATTGCTTTTATCTGGCCAAAGACCATAGATTAAACTGCAAACCGTGACCCAAAACCCAGAGACAATTCTCGTTTCTGCTTCAGCCCAGGCTCTGTGAAGAGACTCTACATTTCAACGCAGTTCCCAAGAGGGCTACCTGCGTTGCAATTCAGTTTCTCTGTGTAGCAGGTGCGTTGATCAGCCTATCCCTGCCTAGCTGAGGTTCTTTGCTCACTTTTTCCAGTTTTGCCTCTGATTTTTGCAGCCTGTTATCAGTGTGTGTACCTATCTGAAAACCCCTTTTCTTTGCCTTAATTCCGCCTCAGTTTTATAAAAGAAACTGTATTTGTTTTTGTGTATTTGTTACGTCATTTACAGTTTCCCATTGCAAAAGTAAACTGGTCATACTGTCGCCCTTAGATCTAGATCTGTCATAAGTGTCGTTTTGATCTTAGGAGAAAGTTTATTTGTTGTTGACAGTGGATTGCGCTTTTACTTTTGCCTTTGGTTTGAATTTGTGAATTTCTAGTGTCGAAACAAGTGTTTACTTCAAAATCATAAAGTGTCGTAATCGTCTCTACTTTTTTGATTTCGAAAAGAAGCTTGTTTGTGTTTTTCACTTAAAATGGAATTCAAATTTGTACAACAACTTTCTTTTTAGGCATCAATATTAAGAAAGTGAAAAACAAATATATGCACAAGTGCATTTTCATATTGACAGTTTGTATGGCTTGATTTAGGAAAAGTGCATTTACAGTGTGCTCTTTGCTCTTTGAGAAAAGATTGTGTCTTTCTTTTCCCCTTGTAGCTAGGATTTTCATTGTTGAAAAGGGATAAAAGCTTGCTTATCATCTTTAGACTGCATTTAGGAATTACATCTACATCTCGTGGTGATCCAAAAAGGAAAACTTCTAAGAAAGATCAACCTAAAATAAATTGAATGAACTTAACAACGCTTTGTAAATTAACGCACAACATAGAGGTCTAGGCTAGAGACGTGTTCCGGCGTCGTAAAGCCTGGTAACTGTTGTCCTCACTGTTGGTTGGGTGATTCCTCCACTGTGAGACGATAAGTGCCAGTACGGATTGTGCTCCCACGTACCATCGAGTATATATTGGGAGACCCCTATAGGCATAAAACCTTTATCCATAGGAAGCCGTGTCGGCCGCCCTACTGATTGCAATGCACTGAACACAGCATTCGGGAAGATTGACTGCCCGTACCCTAAAAAGTATTCTGCGATTTTGCGATTGGTTTGGCACACCCTCTACCTAGATCTCTAGAGCAGTCCCTTTCGTTCCTTTTCAGACTCCTTAACAGAAAAGGTCCATCTGAGCACTTGTCACTTCAGGCTCATTAAAAATCGAAGGAGACTAGAGTCATCTTTTGTTTTTTCTCGACCCTTTAAAACTGAAGAAACAAAGTTGTGTCAAAGCGTGTTAAAATTTATTTTAAACGGAATATTCATACCCTTTTTCCTGCGTTGATCTTTAGGTTGAGAAAATGGAGCCTACCAACCAAGGAATTCCCCTAGGTGGAAATCCTAGTCCCTTCTCCTCTTGAGGAGATGTTGGTGTGCCCCATATGGCCACATTGTCGCTTCCAGGATTGACAATTGGCTTTCCAGTTTGGCTCTTCTCA
The DNA here is from genome assembly GCA_031772625.1 of Pinus tabuliformis. Lineage (NCBI taxonomy): Eukaryota > Viridiplantae > Streptophyta > Pinopsida > Pinales > Pinaceae > Pinus > Pinus tabuliformis. The sequence goes on from CM062816.1 coordinate 436,621,922, forward strand.
ACCATTGTCATTCAGAACACCACTATTCCTGAACGGTCGATTCAACAGTTACACGAGTCCAGAGTTACCCACCAACCTTCTACTTCCTCTAACTCTTCCTCTCTTCCTTCCTCTTCATTTGATGGGATTGGTAAAGCTAAAAACCAAGTTCCTAACGAGAAGAAGGAAAAGAAGAAGAAAGAGAAAAAGAAGAAGGAGCCAAAGGCAAATAAGGGAAAACAAGTGTCGTCTAATGAGAATCCACACACAGCACCGACCAGGCCTAAATCGCCATGTGTCATTTGTCGAGGAGACCACTTTCACAGAGATTGTCCTTGCATCCCCCGGATACTAAGGGACTGGTCTCCTCGTTTTCACAATCCGGTGTCATCAACCTCTGGAGATCATGTTGAAAGCACACCGTCAACTAGTGAAAGTGAAGCCCCAGGACAAAAAGGGAAAGCTAGATTTCCCTGTAGACTGTGCGAAGGTGACCATGCCCTCCACCGTTGTCCCTTCTTAGACGAGGCTAAAAGAGTTTTGGATGATCGTCCGATCTCACCGTTACGACTTCCTCCTGGATACAAAAAACTCTTGCCAAGTCCGTCACTAGTTGAGAATCCAGCTGGCCCGCTCAAGTGGTCGGCTGAAGCGTCTATCATTGAAGATAAACCAACTGAATCCATACCAGACGAAAGTCAAAAGGTCGAGGCGGCAGTTGACCCGGTCTTGCCTTCAAAGGTTTTATCTTCGAATGATACAGTCACTGAAGAGGATAAGGATGACATTGTCCAAATTCTCTTCATCAACACAGTCTCCGACGAACACGGGGGAAATCCACCCATTCCTTTATCGCAGGAAGGAAGTTCGTCAGAGCCATACCCGGTCGTCTAGACTCTACTCGGTCGCACCTCCAAGCAACCTAGTTGTATCCTTCGACTGGAACTAACTAGGCAGACCCCGTTTGCCAGCAAGCGTACCATTCAGAATTATCGTCCAAATATACAGAATGGTCATGGCTGGTACCATCATTGATGAGGGGGCTTCTGTGAGTATCCTTTCCTCTATTTCTTGGAAAGTGCTTGGTTCGCCATCGCTTTTACCTAAAATGAGAAATCTGACAGGCTTTGATAAAGGAACCAGTCGACCTTTAGGGATCCTCCCCAATGTGCCCATAACATTGAAAGGGAAGACAATTCAAATGAATGTAATGGTCGTTCAAGGACCCTTGGATTATAACCTACTCCTTGGACGAGACTATATTTATTTCATGGGAGCCATCGTCTCCTCTCTCTTTAGAGTAATGTGTTTTCCGCACGAAGGAAGAGTTGTCAAGGTCGTGGACCAGCTTTCATTTCCCGGATCACGCATCGCAAATAGTCATATATCGTCCCCAAATGGTCTCTTCATGCAAGAAATGTCTCAAGTCCCAGTCCGTCCTCCCGATGAGCATGAGTAATCCGGAAGGATATGACTGAAACCCAAGGGGCATGCGTCTTGGTCTGCTTCGGCAGGAAAAATTCGGGTATAGGGTAGGTTTCCGCGAGAGAATATGACTAGTCTGTACCCCGTCCGTCGGTGGAAGATGGGTTATTCTAGAATAAGATTCTCTTGTCAAAGTTATGTGTGTGGCGCTCGTTGTCACTCACCTTTGTCTATTTCGATAGACATCGCCGAAGAAGTGTTTTGTTTGCTGCGTGAATGGAGCAATCTTTGGGTAACCTGTAAGAGGTAGGCCTTTCCCGATAAAACAAATTTTTTGTCTGCAAATTGAGAGGTAACCTTGAAATCATATTTTATACCTGGGGGCATGCAAACCTTTTGGAGTGAAAGCAAAGGGTGACTATTTATTTTTTAAATTTTTAGGTCCTCCCTTTAAACCTATAGGCTAACCCTTTAAACTCGTAGGATTAGTCGTCACCTAACTTGCATAAAGAAAGGATGTGGGGAAAAAATCTAAAATTTGCCGTTCTATATGAGACATTCTTATCATATGACTGGATTAATCGAGCAGTTTTAGCGCATAGTTCATGCTCGTTAAAAAATAAACATAAGATCAAGCAAATGTTTCAACCTGTGTTTAAGCTCGTTAAAAAATGAAATATCCTCTGGTAAATAACCACCATGAATGTAACATTATCAGCCATTAAAGCCTTGGTCGCGTTTCCACCGTCACCTCCACTTTTCCATTGGCCGATCCTCCATTTGATTGTTTACCCATTTTGAGGAACAGTTGCGAAGAGTGATTTCACTAGCCATCCTTGTGACACTGCCGTGATTGGAGAATTCCAAACCTTACCTGGAATTAGCTGCTACCCATTTTATCACTCGTTCCTCAAAAGACGAGTCTTCTTTAAGCTCTTTTCATCTGACTCGTAAAATATGAAAACATTGCCGAGTTTTGGCCTTCCAGCTCGTTAAAGCGACCGGAAGTGCTATCCCTCCTCTAGATTTTAATCTTTTTGGACCTGAGGGATTATTGCACAAAAAGATCGAGCGCTTTTTTTGTTCGGCTCGTTAAAACTATCGAAAATTCATCCCTTTTGTATTGTTTTATACTTTTTCGGGCTCAAGGGATTAGATGATGAAAAAGGGATTCCGGAGTTATCTTTACGTTCCTTTTCAGACTCTCTAAAAATGAAAAGGACCGAGTTATCTTTGTCGTTAAACTCATTATAAACATTAATAGCGAAAAACTTGTCTTTAGACGAGAACGAGTTTCACTATCGCTAGGCTCGTTAAAACATAGCGATGGGTTTGCCCGAAGGGCAAATTATAGAACAAGCATATGTTATCCTCCTCAAGCTTGACAAAAATAAAGAGGTACTGGTCAGCAATGACTGGGGAAAAATTGGGAAGAAACTCAAAGAATCTTTATTGGTAGCAAGTCGCTCTTGAACATGACACTTCCACTTCGTGCCAGAGTCGGGTTGGGTTGTTTCATTCACTGGTCACATCACCAAGGTCACGCCATACCATCCACATTTGGGGTAAATGCTACCAATCCATCACACAAGTGTCACCGACATGTTCAAGAGAAGTCATCTAGACAAGTCACCCGTGTCCTATCCACTACCATACATTATGCTTCACTCTTTCATGACCGCCACCCTGAACCGTATGTCACCAGATCATTTTCATCTCCATCAAAATCATTTGCTCCGTTCCGTGTCATTGATGTGGGATTCATTAAGGCCCTCCTTTGACGGATCACTTCTTGTCGACATCAGCTCATTATCCAAGAAGTTGATCTAGGAACACCCCTTCAGTACTTTGAAGCTTGCATGCCTCAATGGCAAGTTTCTCACTTCCGGCGACAGGTATACATCAATGACCTTTGACTGAAAGATTTTGCGTGGTGTTCGACGCCAAGTCCTTTATTCACACCACGTGAATTGTATTGCAGTACCTTGAGGGTCATTATCATTATTGGTGATTCCTCTCGTGCTTGTTAATAGTTCACATCATTGACTAGTAATCAAGCGATGTCTTTCCATGTTCGACTTCAAAACATTTCTCACATGGATCGACTTGTACTTAGAGTGAAGATCGGACGAGATTGAAGACCCCGGATCTAGTTTCATCCATCCGGGCTGCGATATATATTCAGGAAAAATAAAGACATTGAAATGTACAGCATTGCAGCACAGATAATCATCCTACCAAAAGGATGATGACTTCACCAGAATCATCAGTCTACCATCAGACGATTGTCTGTCCTATGTACATGGAAATGAATTTATAAAGCTGAGCATGGGAATGCCCGCCTCAGCTAGATCATGAAAACAATATGAAAATAATCTATTGTATTGTATCTCATTACAGGTCTCCTCTCCAGCATTAGAAGAACTTTGGATCCTCCTAATAAATCATTTCACCCGATAAACGGCCTCATACTTTAGGGGGCAACTGTTATAGACATTTTTGTGCCTTACAGCTATAAGCATGAAATTTCCATAAACCAAGGGATCCTAAGTCCCTAAAGATGTTGTTCCAGCTCCTAAAGAAACAAGGTCAACAAACTACAGCTTCTCCCAGAAGTTCTCCACCAGAAACTGCTCAAAACTAGTCAAATCAGGATCAATTCAGATGCTCCACTAGCTGCCTGCATTGCAAAGCACCCAAATACACTGGCTAGGTGTGTTGCAACACACCTGGATGCACTACCAGGGTGCGTTGAGCGGGAAATGACAAATGGCAAAGTCATTCAACGAGGTTGAGGGACAATGGAAGCTTCCAGAATCTTCTCCAGTGACACTTGCCTCACTGAATTCGACCAGTGATGAGTAAGAGGCTCTCAGTCTCCAAGTGGAAGCAAGAACTGACAGAGAGAAGCCACTAATCAACTCATGGGATGACTCATCCCCTTTGCATACATCTATATATGGATCCCTCACCAAGAGATCCAAAGGCTGGAATTTTGTACATTGCAGAGAATTGTTGTTGGTTTTGTGATTGATATCAGAGTATTGGGTGATTTATGCTTTGTTGGAGGTGAAGAAGGGATTCTATGTTGGGAGGTTGATGCTGGATCAGGACTCATCGATTGTAAGTCCTCCTGTATCTTCTTGTTTTATCAATAAAACTACTTCAGTTTCTCCTACATGCTTGTATATCTGATGTATGTTATATTTGTATGTTTAGCTTAAATCTGATCCTAAGCTTTTTATGAACATAAATATATGTCTTTGTGTAGTTTCTCTCTTCTGTGAACTTGCAGGAACTTGGTGACGTTGGGCGAGTGAGGGAGTAGATCAGTGGAAGCTGGAAAAGAGAGGATAGATTGGATCGAACAACTAGCGCAAGACACAGGTCGGTTCATCTTAATAATCTTCGTTTATAGTTCATAAAGAAGAATACAAGAGTAGTTTTCCTTGTTTGTTTCTGAGGTCACTGTCACAACCCTGTGGGATAGGGTCATTCTGAATAGACACTTTTCCCGAAAACAACCACCCCTCAATTAAGAGTTAATAAAGTTAAAATAGGACCATGAGACAGGGATGTTGATTTTTGTGTATCGTGGGAGGTACTTCAAGCCCTAGGGTTCGAGGTTTGGAGGGAAAAGTGCCAGAAGAGTCACTTGTGGGCTTGAAACCCAAGCTTGGGGTTTTTCACCCTTAGGATTTGGGCCAAAACCATGTGCACATTGCAACTTGTTATGGATGAGGATGACATCTCTCAGCGAGACAAATCTAATGCAATGATAATCATCTGATTCTGAGTCATATAAATGGAGTATGAATTTTTTAAGTTATTTGATGGGTTTGCAGATGTCTTTCAAGGTTATCTTAAAATCATTTAGTCTAGTAACAGTTGTAGAAGCCCCTAGAATGACATTGGAATAAGTCGTCTTTTTTATTATAAATAAGAGGTGATGATGAAGTGATTAGCGCATATTGGAGGCACAATAAGTGGAACTTGCATTAGGTAAAAAAGGAGGAGATTACTTCTATTTTGGGGTCACAGTTTAGGGTTGGTTCCAGTAAAGGAGAATAGGTAGCGTTTAGATCACTTTATGACTAGTTGGATGTCAAGTAAACCTTGTAGGAAGGCCAAGTTCCTTAGGGAGTTTTATTAGCTCCTTTGGACTTGTTTTGGGTGGGAAACCCCTTGTAGCAGGAGTCACAGTTTTGTACAAATAATATGAAGGAGGATACAACCCTAGAGTGAGGGCCAAAGTCTTTTTTGAGGGCTAGAAATAGCTCGGAACTTTAGTTCATAGGAGAAGCCTCTAAAAAAAGAAACTACCACAAAACAAGGTGTGTGTGAGTTCATTTTTGTGCTAATTAATTATAGTTGTATCTCTGTTGAATGGTCACAAGAAATTCTTGTAGCATCATGTTATTTGAAGGACTATTGAATGTTGAGAGGGATATTTTAGATCCTTTCTCCCTAAGGGTACAACCTATCTAATATATGTCGTAGGTATGCACTGAGAAACAAAGTGGAATGGAAGGTGGTACCCCTTGCTAGAACGTTCAGATTCCTTGTTGTACCTTAACCACAAGAAAAAGGTGTCTTGTGGAGAAACCCAAGGCTAAGAGGGTTGGAATTGATAGTGCGTAAAAAATATTTCTTGACAAAGGGAACCATAGTATTGAAGCAGGGTTTAGATTTACTATTAGATGCCCTAACTGAAGATTAGATGTATGTATGCATAGAATCCAAGACAAGAGATCAACAACATTAAGGTTTAGATGGACTCTTAATTGACTGGTAGATGAAAGGTTGTCCCGGTGCTTTGAAAGTGTATCTTGTGGAAGTCAAAGACGAGAGGAAGATTTGATGGTTATATTCCCTAACCAGTGACATTTTCTATAGTGAGAATCAAAATCTAGAAGCCAAGTGATAGGGTTGACATGGACTATTAGATTCCCTAATCAGTAGCCATATGTTGCAAAAGGACATTGGCACCTAGATTTGTGCAATATATCATCTTATGTAGAGTAAAGAGAAGTGTTGAAGCAGTATGTTGGCAGCTAATAGAAGGGTATCTCAGGTGTGAGGATGCCCTAGCTAGGTGTATATGCTACAATGTTTATTGTACACTCCTAGACTATTGGAGGGAAGTGTAAGAGTGAACCAAGTGTGAAAGTGGATTGGGAACTTATGGTTTACTAGAGGACAGCGTGATAGTGTCCAAGATGGAACCCGATATGCAAAACTTTGATTGATAAAAGTGGTTGCGAGAGACGCAGTTGTTGAGCTCAAGAGTGTGATCAAACAGGAGCAGTTTGTGGAGCTCGAGACTTGCGTTTGTAGAAGGAATTCTATAGCAGATGATGTGTAATCCTCATAGTCCATGTTCATTGCGGGAGATGGACATATTAGAGTGATAGGAAAAAGGCCTTTGTGCACTATTTTGTTCTTCATCGGTGCAGCACAAGAAGACTATAGTGGGTTGAAGTCCTTGAATAGCGGAGGAGCAGCACTCGCTAGTTGAGAGTTGTTGAAAAGTGGAGTTGCGAACAACTCGATAGGAGTCTCGATGTGTTGTGCACTTGAAGGAATAAGGAACAACTAGTGAGCGTATTAGATAGCCTATATTCAATGGCTAGATGGACTTGGAGCATTGATAGAGGCAGGAATTGGAGATAGGGAGCTGAAGGACTAGGTAGGTATAGGGTATGACCGAGGGGAGATGAGAGAGTCAACTTAATCAGTGAGATGGTTAGAGTATCTTGTGAGGGTAGATTTATAGTCCGTGTACTAACACCAAGTTATAGTTTGTATCTTATTCTAGCGGATGTATGAGGGCCTTTCTCATTTATCCCTTGTATGTGATCCCTAGAATGTTGTATTATATGTTGTTTAATATCATGAAATTGGGTTGAAAATTGTAAAAGGTTGTCCATATTTTGTGCATATGTGATTTAATGTTGTTTATATTCTATTGTGAAAAGTAGTTTTATTGAGGTTCTTATTTTTGTAGCATCATATATTTTAAGATTCTATCCTAGACCCAAGATCGTGGAAATTCAACATGGAATCAGAGCAATTATGAGCTACTTTGAGGGATATTAAATCAGAGTGTACACAATGAAGCAAGTCTGGAGGATTTGTGTGTGTCTAGACCATGGAGCGCAAGGTTCAGCTGAAGACATGGAGATGTGGTCTTGACTAGCTTGACAGCGAGATTGTCAGGGAGTTCTAGTGGGTTGGTGGTGAGCATGGTAAACAATAATTTCTTGTAGGGAAGATTGTTGATCATGGACTTATGTTGACTTTTTATGGAAGTTTGGGACAAATTGAGGGTTTATTTAGCTTGAAAAATATTAGTTTGATCAAGATGGATTCATGTTATGGAATACAAATTGGTAGGCTAGAATTTTCGTCAGATCGTGATGTTTCATCTCCGAGATCGGAGGGATTTGCAAGAGTGGTATTTAATCGAGGAGGATAAGTGCTTGCAGGTCTGAGCCAGTGGATATTGTGTAGGCTCAAATGGATTCCATCATGAGAGGGAGAAGCCCTATGGAGGTGTGGGATCTTTGAGTTAGAATGTGATGGATGCTAGATAGGCTAGTGTTACGAGAGATGATGTTGGTTACTTCCTAGCCTTTGAAGTACCTCCCTCGCTAAGAGGGAGTTCTGATTTTTGTGTAGCTAGGGAAGTACCCCAAGCCCAAAATTTCAGGGTTTGGAGAGAAAAGTGCCACAAGAGTTACTTATGGGCTTGAAACCCAAGCTTGGGGTTTTTCACCCATTGTAATTTGGGAAAAACCATGAACAAATTTCGACATATGATGGATGAGAATGATAGCTCTCGGCGAGACGAATCTAACACAATGAGAATCATCTAATTCCAAGTTCTAGAAATGGACATATGAATTTGTGAAGTTATTCGATGGGTTTTCACATGTATATCATGGTTATCCTAATCTCATTTAGGCTTTTGACAATTGTATAAGCTCCTAGAATGATGTTATAATAATCCCTGTTGTTTATTATAAATAAGAGGTGATGATGAACTCGTTAGTGCATCTTGGAGGCATTAGAAGAGGAACTTGCATTAGGTAAAAATGGAGGAGATTACTTATATTTTGGGGCGAAAGGTTAGTGTTGATTCTAGCGAAGGAGAAGACATTGAGTTTAAGTATCTTTATGACTATTTGGATGCAAAGTAAACCTTGTAGGAAGGTCAAGTTCCATACGAAGTTTTCTCAACACGTTTGGACCTACGTTTGGTGGTAAAACCCATGTAGGAGTTGCCACAGTGGTATGTAGAGAGTATGAAGGAAGTCGCAACCCTAGAGTTAGTGCTTAAGTCTGCTTGGAGGGATAGAAATAGCCCAGAACTTTAGTGCATAGGAGCAACATCTAAAATAAAGGAACCTGTAGCAAAACAATGTGTGTATGACGTGTTTTTGTGCTAATTCATTATAGTTGTATATTTGTTCAAGGGTCGTAGGGACTTTTTGTAGAAGTGTGTTGCTTGGATGACTGTTGAAGGTTGAGAGGGCTAGTTTAGAGCCTTTCTCCATTAGGTACAACCTATCTAAGATATGTCACAGGTATACAGTGAGGAGTAAAGTGGAATGATGGGTGGTTACCCTTGTTGGAAAGTTTTGATTCCTTGTTGTATCTTAACCACATGAATAAGGTGCCTTGTATATAAACCCAATGCTAAGACAATCGGAAGTGACAATGAGTGAACGGGATTTGTTGAGGATGGGAATCATAGTCTTGAAGTAGGGTTTAGGGTTGTTTTTAGATGCCCTAGCAAGAACTTAGAAGTATACACAAAATCCATGAAAAGAGGTAAAAAATAGTAAGTAGTAGATGGACTATTGATTGATTAGTGGATTGAAGGCTAGCCCAGTGCTTGGAGAGTGTAACCTATGGAATTCAATGAGGAGGGGAAGACATTATGGTTATGTTCCCTAACCATGTGACATATTCTGGAGTAAGTATCAGAGTGTAGAAGCCAAGTTATAGGGTTGACATGGACTATCAGATTCCCTAAATAATGGGGAGATGTTGCAATAGTGCATTGGATCCTAGATTTGTGCAATATGTCCTCTATTGTAGAGCATAGAACAAAGTTGGAGATGTCACTTAGATGCTACAATGTGTATTAGACACTCATAAATTGTTGGAGGGTTGCATAAGAGTGGACCAATTGTGAACATGGATTGGGAAATTATGGTCTGCTAGAGGACAATGAGATGGTGTCCAACTTGGAGCCCAATGTGCAACACCTTGATGGACAAAAGAAGTTGTTAGAGAGGCATTTGTTGAGCTCAAGGTTGTAATCAACCAAGAGGCATTTGTGGAGCTCCATACTTGTGTGTGGAGGACTTCTATAGTATATGATGGGTAGTTCTCTTAGCCCATGTTCATTGTGGGAGATGGACATCTTGTAGTGATAGGTGGTAGCCCTTTGTGCCCTATGTTTGTCTTCATCGGTGCAGTGCATGAACACCATTGTGGGTTGAAGTCTCTGAGTAGCCAAGGAGCAATGCAGGGAGTTGAGATATGTTCAGAAGTGGAGCTATGAATACTTGACAGGAGTCTCTATGTGTTGTGCCCTTGAAGGACTAAGGCACAACTAGTGACTAGATTGGATAGCCCATATTTAGTGGCCAAATGGATTTGGAGCATTAATAGAGGCAAGAGCTACAGATCTAGAGTCAAAGGACCAAGCAGGTACAACGTGCACCCGAGGGGAGGTAAGAGAGTCAAATTCATCAACAAAATGGTCAGAGTATCTTGTTAAGGGTAGATTTGCCATTGATGTATTGACACCATGCCCCAATTTGTATCTTGTACCAGTGGATATATGATGGCCATTATCCCTAGTACATGAGCCCTAGATTTTCGTATTATATTTTATTTAATATAATGAAGTTTGATTGAATATTGTAAAAATTTGTCCATATTTTTTGCATATGTAATTTACAGTTGTTTATATCCCACTATGAAAATTACTTCTCATGAGATTCTTGGTTTGTTAGCGTCAGAGATTTTAAGATGCTATCTTAGACCCAAGATCGTGGAAATTCAATAAGGGACACTTATTCCAAGTTAAAAGTTGGGAAAAATATCCTAGTGGGCATCACTTGTTGTGTTTTATGGCTAAGGGGAAGTTGGAAAAGGCAATGGCTAATGCTAAGGAAAGGAGAAAAGGTATTTTTCACACATTATTTATGAAAATAATGGAAATTAGGAGAAATGGAAGGTGAAGATCATAGGTTGCATGTGATGAGGAAAATGAAGGAGAATAGAGGAAATTAAAGAAAATAGAGGTATCAATGATAAAAAGGATTCTAAGGATCAAATTGTAGCCTTTTGTGTGTTTACTGCTAGAAGTTATCTGAAAGAGGAGAAAGCACCAAGAGGGAAAAAAAAGTAAGCAAGCAAGGTAATTAAAGGAAAATCGAGAAAAGGAAAGGAAAAGAAAGGAAGGGAAAGGAAAAGAAAAGAAGGACAAGGACATCAAAGGAAGGAAAGGATCATGAAACCTCAGTAGGAATACATGGAGGTACCAGATTGCATGTGTGAATTCCTAGTTGGTTTTGACATGTGTCATATGTGCATGTTGGTATATCGTTATTTTGTTGTCATTAACATCGAAATTTTCGTTATTAGACAATGCATTTTAGCTTAACCTTGTGAATTCTGGATAGCCATGGTGTGATGGGATTGTTCTCAGTTTGAGCTTTGGATTGCCAAATGGTTTTGGAATCCGAGGTGAGGTTGTCTCAGGAAAATTACCAAAGACCTAAGAATCCCTTAATCAGTAATGGCGAGATACATGGTAAAAACCGACGGTGGAGAGAGGAAAATTCCTCAAGGATGGTGAAGAAATTTTGAGGCATCCAAGCTTGGTTTGGTTTTGTGATCTAGGGACCAGTTTAGGCGAGATATGGTATGGTGAGGGTGGAGGTGATCTAACCTATGGATTCCCTTGGTTTCTTATGGATTGTCTTATCCCATGAGGTCCCTCATTCATACGTGGAATATGGTACATGGGTAATTGGTTACAAGAAATATTTGGTTCATTGAATCTATGGCCGGGTGATAAGTGGAAGTCCCAAGTGTAGTTAGTAATTGGCTATTGTTATGTTGTATTGTTAAAAAACCCCCATTTTAACATATTATAAATCTCGTATGAAATTTATTACATTAAAATGGGGACCGTTTAGTTTTAAAAAACCTTTGATTTTATTTCTTTCAAAACAAAAAATTAAAAAATAGAAAATCAACATAAAAATTGTTAATCAATTCCTATAACCAATGTTTAATACTTAGGATTTTTAACTAAAACCCAAGTATTAATCCTTTATTATCAAAACCATTTCAATAAAAATAAAAAATCAAAATTTAATAGCCCCAGAAACAAAACCTATACTTAGGCCTTAAAAATCCTTAAGTATTAAACAATATGGGTTATTAACAAAATATATGAACAATCGAAGTGTTATTCCTCATCGCTTCCCTGCATCACAAAAGTTCCATAAGGCAAAGACCTCTCCACAACACCATTTTGATTGCAATATCACCCCGGACCGGAAGGTAAAGTTAATGCAATTATATTATCCCTCGCATCTGTAGATCATAATGACTACAGAACTTAGGACTTAGCCTTAACAGATTGTGATATACGATATAGCTATACCTGCCGATATTATACACTATAGTCTATAAATCTACACGTCCATGCAATCACAACTTCCAAGGGTCATGCCTCCTACCTCGTGTCAATTGCCATGGCGATTTGTGATATTGATGGACCTGATGGGATTCTCAACTATGATTCATAAAAATCTCACGTCCATGACTATCGCAGTTCTATTATCCATGCCGCCTGTTCTGAAGACTCCTTCCAAATGCGATTGCGATTTGAGATTAAGAGCCATCTCTGCCCCATCATCCCTGATGTCATCCATGACATCATACTCCACGTCAAATACCACATCATCTCCATGTCACATGCCGCATCAGCCGCCACATCACATCATGACGTTGTTCGTGATGTCACTGCCACATAACCCCGGGACTTCGTAATCACAAGTTTCAAAGGGACATAGATTATAACAAATCCTTCACCCAGCCGATTTGTGATTTTGATTACTCTCATGACATAATTCATGATGTCACCCTGCATTTCGTAATTGCAAAAGAACAAAAGGCCCATTTCATAACACTTCATAGAAAGTTTCGATTTGTGATTACAATTTAATTGCGATTGCGATTATTACACCGTTATATGTTGTGGCGATTCTGATTTAATTAAAAAACCACATGCCTTAAGCCACTTTTAACTTCACGCTCATTCCTTTTTCTCCACTATGATAGTCGATTGCAATATAATTCCACCATATCCATCTTCCATCTGATATGTTGTAATTGCGATATTTCAAATAAAATTAAAGGCTTGCTCCTCTTTCTCCTTCAATGTGTTTATGCTTTCGATTATTATGCTCCCAGTTTTAAGGCTAATTTTCTGCAAATTTCATTTGTTTCAAATGAAACTCGCTTTTGAGTCTTATTTATTTTTAGCTTATCAATTTATATTTTTCGGTTTTCAAGGAACATAATAGAATATGATAGAATTGCAGATAAGTGATTGTTCAATTCAAAAAACTAAGGCCAACTTGACAAAAGAGAGCAGCAAAGATTTGTTCACGGTAAAAGAGGGTAAGTAAACTGATAAGTGGATGTTCACTTCAAACAAACGGACAAACATCCAGATAATCTGATGGAACAAGCAAAGCCGATAAAGACATCAAATCACATCCATAAATTTGTACCAAAATATTGTTTTCCTTTAAGCGTTATTGAAGGGATTTTTTTAAACGCCCTCAATGCTCCGCACAAGTAGATTTAGTTGTTTTGCTAATATTTAAGCTGGCTTGTTATAGGAAATAAAGGTCCAGAATTTGAAAGAAAATCCTTGCAGGCTTCCACTATTTTACCTCTTTGCTTTTTTTAATAGAATGATAGGTCCTCAATCTTGAGAGAGAAGCTTATAATATTGTAACCGTGGGTTATATGTCTTGGTGGAGAAGCTCTTATTTATCATGCACTACCGTTGGAAGGAGGACACATTTTATGAAGGAAGAGATCGATTACAGATTCCAAAGAATTGTGCACTATTGTCATTTTGTGAGGATCTATAATTTTATTTCATTTATTAATAAAGGATCATTTCAGTTAACTATGTTTAACATTATTTTTTGCAGGATTTAACTAAAATAAATCCATATTTTAGCCCTTCAATTTATATTTTGAATGTATGAGTTAATAATTGGATTCATGCACTATTTTTGAATATCGAGTGTTAATTCATTTAAAATATTAACCTTAATTTTATGGGCTTAATTTTAGAGATAATATTAGAGTTGAAGTTTTCATAGGAATATATAGTTATATTCTTAGATCAGAAATCTATCTTCTGATTTAGGACAATAATTGTTTTCTTGCATACATAATGTCTTATTTCAACTAATTCGGTAATTCATCATGAATACTTATAGTGATTGTGCATATGATAAATAAGGAATTGGATATATTTTTAATATAAACCTATGGAACTATTTACTAAGTGTTTCAGTTTTGGTATTTATGTTAATGATGAATCAAATCTTGTGAGCTATCTCCTTGATCTAATTCCTCCATCTTAATTCTAATTCTTTAAAGTTTCTTTTCCCATTAAGTTATGTTGGATCTCGATTGAGAGAATGGTTACCATTTGCTTCAATCAAGAGAGGTTAGATTAATTTCATTGTAGACTTTGTCATGCATGTGTTATCATAGATTTTACATTTTAGAATCCTTATTTTTAAAGAGGAAAAAATTTAGATTGGTTTGGTTGTTCCACGAAAAGAACTTAAGGGTAATTCTTCTTACTTAATCAGCTAGAAGAATTGATATGATGTCCCTAGCTATTAGTAGTTAAAGATATATTTTAAAACTGATAGTAATTGGGAAAATGTATCTGGACCTAGTTAAGCTAGCCAAGCCACTATTCCAAATGGAAAAGGAACTTCTTTAAGGTTTGGACTAGGTGGTTTTTCCCCATGTTGGTGCAACGAATTCCAGGGCATCAACATTTTTGGCGTTAGGAGGGACTTCAATTTGTTATTTCTTTAAATGTTATTATATAATTTTTAACTAATCATGTCTCCCAAATGCATTCCTACACCTATTCATGCATTGAGTTCATCTAAGCCTACATGAGGCATGCCCAAGAAGTCAATTGAGTCCTTGTCATAGTTAAAGTTTGATGGTGAGAGTAATATTTCTGCATTAAATCATAATTCTGATTTTGTTAATAGATGTAATTATTTTAATATAATCATTGATAATGAGATTTGTAAGCATTTTACTCTTATGTTTATAGGACGAATCCATAAATGGTTCCTAGTGCTTCCTTCGAAGTCAATTCATTCATGCAAACATTTTTTCAAGGTATTTCTCAAAGAACATCAAAATTACAGTTACAATAGTTTTTGTTTAGAATTAGATAATCTTTACATGTATGATAATGAATCTTTAGATGATTTTTATAATAGATTTTGGTCGTTTTGTTATAGATTTCATTTAGATGATTTTCCTTCAACTGAATATTTAATTGAACGTTTCACTTCTCTTGTTTCTTCCGATTTTCAAGATAATTAATCAATTAATGAAGAACAAGACAAACTTAATGTATTAACTATTCTTGGATCACTAAATGAATTTATGGAACTCAATCCTTACATTGTAATTAAATCACAACATTCTTCTTTAGAAAATTTCACTTGTAATTTTCTGATTTCTGAAACAAATATTTCCAATATAAATACAAAATCTGAAAATGTTATTGCGACAACTTTTTAAGATGCATGTGATCAATCATTAGTTCCAATAAAATCCAATCTACAACAAGAATTGGATAACAAACATATTAATTTATCTTCCTTTAAATAAATTTCAAGAAATTTAGAACATGTTTCTCTAATTGAAACAACTTCAATAAACATAGATTATAATACAACAAGTTCTATAAACGATTCATTTCAGCCATCATTATATCCTCGATTTCATTATTTTCTTTATCCTCATGAGTTTTTAAATCAAAATATAGTCAATGATGATTACATTAATCTTTCAAGTGATAATCTTCCTAATCTTTGTTCTCAAAATTCTTCATCTATTATTCTTTTGAATGATAATCCTTTAATTTCAAAATCTTCTTCTTTTTTATTTTCTGATTATGTTATTTCAGATCAGTCATTTGATTTTCATAAGACGAAGGTAATATATGACAATTATCACTACGATGATGACAAAGAATCACATCTTGTACAAACTGCACCAATTTTGAAAATTAACTTATTTCGTGAATATTCACATGCTTTAATTTTGTCTCGTGAACACAAACTTATTTTTAAGAATTTTTATGAGTTAACCATGCGAGTTTATAATGTATTTCATTTTGATTCTATTTTAAAAATTCAAATTTTTAAATTTTTCAGGGAATGTCCTTTTAGTGGCAATTCATTGACTCAAATCCATGATAGATTCCAGAACTGCCTTGTAAAATTACTTTGTAATCTTAGCTTTCATAAGAATTTATATTTTCTTCATCGTTTTATTTTATTTTTGCAACCATGTTAAATCTTTGAATATTGAATATCATCGAGATTTATTAAGTGAAAATGGTAATTTGGTTTCTCATAATTCTGAATATAAAAAACTATATTGTTTCCAATTTAATTCAACATTTAGAAATTCATTCCAATCATTTCATCATGAGTCAGATTTAAATCTTGAAAGTGTTCTTCCTTCACAACATGATTTTCCATCATCTCATATCGAATGTTTTCATTCTCTAACAAATATACATCCATTCTTTTATGATCTCATTAATATTTGTTTAGAGCATGCTTTCCAAAAAACATGGCTTACTAACAGGTTAATTGTAAATAAACTTATTTTTGTACATAATTTTACATTAGATGTAAAAAATAGTTTTTGCTTCATTTTGTTTGTTTTCGTTATCTTGTTACTATCATTTGACTTGTACATACAGGTAGATAATAAAATGAAAGAATGGTTACATCGGAAGTATGATTATACATGGTCATGTTTCCTTCATTAAGTTAGAATTAGGAGTAGATTATTAAAGGTTAGATTTAATAAATAATAATTTTGGATTAATTGCCTTTCATTAAAGAAAGTCGTATCTTTTCAGTGATATTAAATGAAATTATTCAATCGTAAGTCCCTTATACTCACTTTCGTTGACTTCTTTACTTCTAAGATTTAGTTTTGTTTTCTTTTGCTCTATTGATATGTAACTCTCTTTTACAGCTCTTCACAAGCATTCTTTACACCTTCACAAGATAAAATTGCGAGGTCAAAGAGGCAGTAACGATATTCATCGAACCAACCAAAACGAGGAATTTCTAAACCTTAATATTTTTCTTTAAAAATAATTACTTTAATTTGGAAATGGCTCAAACCTTTTTTGAGTTGTTATGTTTAAAAAGGTAAATAAATAGCAAATTTCTTCATTCAAATTGAAATATTACTAAATTCTTTTAACTTTTCAGATTCAATTTATCTAGATTTCGACATAAGAAAGAATGTCTTCTTCATTATATTCTTCCTCTTTTGATAGGAAATTTGTATAAGCAATTTTGTAAAGTTTTCTTGTTGGATTCGGTTTGAGTGGTTTTATAATCATTATATTGATAAATGAGTTCTCATATCACATTTACATTTTCTTTTAGATAATAATGTTAAATGACATACTGTCGGCATTTCATCAATATCCCTTAAAATCACAATGTGATTTTTCAATTTGAAAGTATGTATTTTTCAAGAAATGGTTATGAAAATTCAAATCAGATAAAAATTATAGAACTCTGAATTTTTTTTCCATTCAATTGTAAAATATGTTAATCCTCAAAATCATAAGATCCTTTTATTCTAATATCAGTCAAGAAACGTTACCTTTAAAAAGTAAATACTATCTTATAACCTAAAAACTTAAACTCTAATTTTTCATCCAGAATAATGATTCTCCCCATCCATTAAAACATAATTTTTAGTTCGTAATTCAAAAAATATAATAAATCTAAAAGATAAGAGGTATAATCATGAGCGTGCTTACCATGATCATAGGTAAATAATAAATCTCACATTAACAATATTGAATACCAAATGAGGGTAATGGCTTATGATGGTTTCAATCGTAGGACAAGGGGTCTCATCATGAGACAACTTGTTTAGTTTAATTACTACCAGTGAATGACATTGTCATTATCTAGCCACCAAACAAGGACGATGGCTTTCATTGTAATATTCCTTTTTTTATGAATTTACCTCTAACTTTTGCGGTCTTAATTGGATGGGATACTAAATCATTAATGGTTAAAAGGCTCTACGTGTGAAAAATGAGTACATCAACAAGAAAAATTTTAAAAGGCTCCCTACTTTATCATTATAACTGATTAATGACTCATATGGATAAATAGGTATTTTCATTCATGAGAGGTTTTAAGAAATTGCAATTTAATGAGTTTTTATGATGAGAGTAATTTTATTTATCTAATGTTTCAAATATAGTTTCCCCTTCCTGAATTATTCTTACTTTAATTTTGAAAATTCATTTTTACTCATGAGATATATCTGGTTCTTCAAGTGAATCGTCAGTTATTGTATTGTTCAAAAACCCCCATTTTAATATATTATGATATTTTTGCGATTGCAATATGTGGGGTGACATCATGATGATTTCATGAGGGTAATCACAATCACAAATCGACTGGGGTGAGGGATTTGTTATAAGTCACATCGCGTTGAAACTTACGAGTGCGATGTCCCAGGGTGATGTGGCAGTGACATCATGAATGACATCATGATGTGACAAGGTGGGTGACGTGGCATGTCACTTGTAGATGACATGGTAGAGATGGCTCTTAATCACAAATCCCAATCGCAATTGGAAGCAGTCTTTGAAACAGGCGGGATGGCTAATAGAACTACGATAGCCACGGATGCGAGATTTTTATGAATCACAATTAAGCATCCCATCGACTCTAGCTATATCACAAATCACAATCGCAATAGGCATGAGGCAGGAGGCATGACGTTTGGAACCCGCAATTGCATGGACACAGGGGTTTATGGACTATAGTGTATAATCCTCGCAGGTTCGACTGCATCGCATATCCCAATTGGTTAAGGCTAAGGCTTCAGTTCTGCGATCCTTGCAATATACGGACGTGAGGGATAATCAAATTTCATTAATTTTACCGACGGGTCCAGAGTGATATCACGATCACAATGGAGTTATGGAGGGGTCTTTGTCTTCTGGAACTTTTGTGATGTGTGGAAGCAATGAGGAATAAGACTCCAATTATTAATATTTTTTGTTAATAACCCCTATTGTTTAATAATTAAGGTTTTTTGAGGCCTACGTATAGTTTTTGTTTTGCGCGCTATTAAAAGTTAGTTTTTTATTTTTATGGAAATGGTTTTGATAATCAAGGTTTAATACTTGGGTTTTAGTTAAAAATCCTAAGTATTAAACTTTGGTTATAGGAGTTTATTAACAATTTTTTATGTTGATTTTCTATTTTTTAATTTTTTGTTTTCTAAAAAAATAAAATCAAAGGATTTTTAAAACTAAACGGTCCCTATTTTAATATAATAAATTTCTTAAGAAATTTATAAGATATTAAAATGGTGGTTGTTGAACAATACAACAATTTTGTGTGAGAAGCTCTTGTTTATCACGCACTACTGCTGAAAGGACGAGACATTTTTTATAAGAAGAGATCAATTACAGATTCCAAAGGATTGTGCACTACTATCATTCTGCGATGATATGTATTTGGATTTGAGTTATTAATAAAGGATCATTTAAGTCGATGATGTTTAATACTATTGTTGTGAAGGTAAATCCCCTCTGCAGACAGAGGTGATCCCTACTAGCCCAGGCCGGGTCTAGCAACAATCAAACAATGCTATCATGCAAGTTTCTAATTGCAAATTAAAGGTGGATGATGAGAACCTACTTGGATTCCAATGCTAATATTCGTAGAAGAGACATCGCTCTCGTTCCTTTGCTTCGGCCGGTCACGATCCCTACGATCTCCATAATTAGACACCTGCACATGCAAAGAACAACACAAATGCAAGCATAAAATCCAATAGATACAATTATATATCAGTCAGAAAAGATATAACTCAACATCAATCGTTACAAAGTACAATGAGAGTGGAACCATAATGATAGTCATATATTATTAATAAACAACAAAGAAGAATACAACCATAGTTCTGACGTCAAATCCTCGTTTGGTTGGGTGATCAGCTACACAAGTCTTGAAAAGCTTGTTGGGATGGGAAACAAGCCTCTCTCTCCTTGGTGACAAGAATCTGCTCACTTAGATTTGGCCTTATGGATGCAAAGAAGGCTCTTGCAACTTCAATCTCTCGAACTCCTAGAATTCTCACTATCACTCGCACTATGTTGTAACTAGCTTGCTCAAGACAAAAGAACAAGCTTTTCTAGATAGAGGGGAAGGAGATAGGATCAACCACAATATTCATGGGATTGGCTTTATCACTAAGAAGCTTCCATGAAAGGTGGCCAACCACTTCCCTTCTATGGAGATTCGAAGCAAAACCATCCTAGCTCAACATAGATTCAGTTGATGAATGAGTTAGGAAGAACCTTCGAAAGTTTGTTTGTTAAAAACTTTACCCAACTGGGTTGGCGCGAGTGCAACTTTGAGACAGAGCACCAACTGGCACACCCTCTTTAGAGGATTTCCCCCATTGGCGCGGGAAGTACACTGCGGACCTGCACTAATGCAAAAAGGGCTATTTTTATGGGTATACTGTAGGAGATTTCTTCAGGGCATATGAAGCTCACACTTAGAGGAATATAATGCAAGTGGTTTTAGGTCATGCCACTTCTCACAGGTCCCGGAATGAGTCGTCCAGCGTGCGGGAGAGGGGTAATAGGGACAATGAAAAACGGTGACAAATTACTGTGTAACAGATGCCCCCTAAAGCATGAGGCCCGAGTGAGAGAGAGGAGTGAAATTCTTTTACAAGAACATGCGTAACTGAAAACACTGTCGCCGGAGAACCTGTGTAGAGAAGTACAACTGATATCTCAAGTACGTCATATATGTGTTATGGGCACAACCATCCATAATAGAGCACACAAGAATCTAGATCCAAGGTATGGGCATAGCCATCCAGTGAGGATCAATAAATAGACTCAGGCATGGTCGCAACCATCCAATGAATGAGTCATGTAATGATCATAATAAGCCACAAATCGCAGCCTGGATTCCAACAAACAAAATCCAGGTCTTGCACTCCATCTCAACCCGAACAGAGTACAAGTTCAGGCATGCGAATACATGAGTTGGATTCAAACATGCATGAACATCGTCTGATTACCAGCCAATAGTGAAAATTGTTAACAGACGCGATAGGTACCATCAATAATGACAATGACCCTCAAGGTACTATAGGTACAATCTACGACGTGCGAATGAGTGAGATGGCGTCAAATACGTGTAGAATCATTCGATCGGAGGCCAATGATGAAAACCTCTCGTCGAACACGAAGAACCTGCCATTGAGGCATGCAGGCTCCAAGGCACTGGAAGGGAGTCTCTAGATCAACTTCCTGGATAATGAGCTGAAGTCGACACGAAGTGACCTTGATCAAAGGTGGGCCATAGTGTTTCCCACATCATTGACACGAGACAGAGGAAGAATTTTGTGGTGAATCAGAATTATGTGAGGTATCAGGGGAGGTTGTAATTCTGCAGAGGTCAAATTCTCTTGAACATATCTGCGGCACGACAGTGGACTTGGCAACATTTGACATCAACGAATCAAAGGTCATGGTGACGAGGCAATGAATAGATGAGAGGTCAAACAGGATCACCCAAAACCCACAGAGGCAAGTGAAAAGCGAGATGAGATGTCCCCACCTAGACATGAAAGCAGACAAGTGCCATGTTCAAGAGCGACATACTGCTGACACGACAATAATTATGGGTCCATTTTCCCCACCATTTCTGGCGAGTACCCTAGTTATTTTTAACAAGCTTGACGGGGATAGCATATGCTTGTAAGGGGTCATTCTGACGGGATCCGATGTCATCAGGTTTTAACGAGCCTGACAAAGGAAGAACTCGGCGTCTTTTCATATTTAGAGATTTTGAAAAGACAGCAGAAAAGTGAACTCTAGGGGGGTCCTTTTTCGTAATGTTGTGTCTCTCGAGCCCCAGAAAGTAGAAAACAATGCTCGAAAGAACCGCTCGACCATTATGATCGAGGAGTACTTTTTATGAATAGTGATGTCGATCTGAAAAAGTAAAAAAGTGATCGAAACCATGTCGCTTCGTAACCGTTAACGAACCTGAAACGACTACACGGTCGAAAAGAGTTTAAACATGACCGCCTCTTATTTACCTTTAACTAGTCAAGACGAATGACTTGGAAATTTTTCATATTAAGACGGTCAGAAAAGAGCTAAAAGCAGACCTCCATTTTTATTCTCTTTAACGAGTCAAAAAAGGAAAAAAATACTCGGCAATCTTTTCATATTTTATGAGTCAGAAAAGAGATTAAAGGTGACTCGTCCTAGAGGAACGAGTGGTATAAAGGGTAGCAACTAGCTCCGGAATGGTGGAACTGCTCAAAACATGTAATGGTCAAGAGGCTAGCTAATAAAACCACTCATTGTTGCGGTTCCTCAGGAAAGGGAAAACAAACAAGTGAGAGCATATGATCTACCAAAGAGATGGTGGCAATGGAATGAAACAACCAAGGCTCATCTAGCATAATTTAGCGGATAAAAGGCAATCACGAGATGTAAATTAGGTATGAGTTCATTTTTACACAAGCTTGAACCATGGAGAACTCTGCTTGGATTCAGTTTCATGTTTACACAAGCTTGAAATGAAAAACTATGCTTGTTATAAGTTCGCATGCCCCTAGCATAATGATGCAAATCGAGGTACATGCCCCCCAAGCTTCATTGCATTCAACGAGGTGGATGGAATGAAGGTTCACTCTTGAGATCGATGAAAGACTCGACTTGTATTTTACGAGATCTTAATCAAAAGACTCGATTTGGAAAGGGAGTTGTTTCATTTTTTAATGAGGTTGACACAGTAAAAGAACTATCCTCATAACCCTTGTTTCATTTTTTAACGAGCTTGACAGAAGATCATGAACTATGCTCTGACCAAGCCTAGTTTCATTTTTTAAGGAGCTTGACATAGGAAAGGAACTATGCTCTGACCAAACCTAGTTTCATTTTTTAAGGAGCTTGACACTGGAAAGGAACTATGCTCCAACCAAACCTAGTTTCATTTTTTAAAAAGCTTGACACTGGAAAAGAACTATGCTCCACCCGAACTTCATCATAATGAATAGAAATTTGGGGCTTCCAATATTTCCACTCCCGGTGGAAGGGAAACATCTAGGAAGTCAGGGCCCAATGCCCCCAGGACAATATGCACGATGGCGGAATCACTGGATCCAGGCATGGGATAGGTGGCCACATAGTTGATCTATGGTGGGGTAGATGCAACTGGTGGACGAAAACTAAGAGGGGATGACAACGGCGCAGGAGGAATCGGGGGACTAGCGAATGAGACTTGATCGATAGTCAAAATTCTTCCATCGTGCGGAAAGCAAACCACACGGAAAAGCGAAGAAACGAGGTCCCCCATGGCGTAAACATAGTCGCGACCAAGGAGAAGACTAAATTCTAAAACACCTTGGGTAACCAAGATGTCTATATAGATTGTTTTTCCTCCCAAAGTAATAGGGAACTTCAGGAGAACTCCTAGAGATGGACAGGCTCCTCCGTCGAAGGCCAACAGATTCTGAGTGACTAGCCCAAGCTGCGGGGAACCTAAAGCTTGCCAAGTAGTGTACGACATAAGACTGACAGATGCCCCTTCATCCAAAACAATGCCAGGTACTGCCTTAGCACAGGCATGTACTGTGATCTAGAAAGGCATATGGGATGGAAGGCGACCGACGATCAGGTGATTCCAATCAAAGGAAGTGACTAGACTACTTGGTGAGGGAATCGTATGATTGCCCCCATGTGCTAAAGGAACCGAAGGATAACCTTCGGGAGTAGCTGGGTTAGGAGAGTCATTTCGGGACTCAGGAGAATCTGAAGAGACGAGAAGAACATGGGCGTGATTCCCTTCCGAAACAGAGTGAGCGAGAGGTGGACTCGAGTCGACACTCTTTCCGACCAATGGTTGGCCTGGAACAGGCTGGGGATAGCCGGGTTCGGGAAGAGGGGCCTGGACAAGAGAAGAATTTGAAGCAATCTCTTTGTCAACAGCGGGACGATCTGCATCTGCAGAGAGACGTCGATATCCAATGGGTAGTTGGGGTGAAGGAGCTGTAAGACTTGCCAAAATCCCGGAGGCTTTATCCATGAGCGGACAAAGGTGAAGGGGATGATTGCCTTCACAAAGTCTACAGGGGATTCGAATCTTCCCTTTCTCCTTACCTTTGTGAGTCGATAGGGGAACATCGCCGTGAGCCTCAGTGGACGATGAGGGGTGGGCCGGATCATGAGACCATACTTCTAAGACCCTGGGGATGCTAGGACAATCACGAAGAAGATGGTCCCCCTTGCATAATCTACAAGGAAATTTCACCTTCCGCGGAGGAGCAGAAGGGGCCCCGACTTCAGGTGTACTTGAGGGGGTAGCTGCACTTGTAACCTCTCCCTTAGGAGCCTTCTTCTTCTTCATCTTCTTCTTCTTCTTCTTAGCCACCTAGTTACTCGAATCTAGACTTTCACCAGGTGAAGTAGAAGATGAGGACGTAGAAGTGGGCGTAGAAGGGGAGAGATCCACCTTAGAATCAACATGATGTTGTTCAGGTGGAGGGACGGATTGACTAGACGGTGAGACGGCAGGGACCAAAGAGGTTGAGAACAACCAAATGAGTAACCCAAAAGTTAACCCTGGGAGGGACAACGTTGCCATATAAGGAGCACCAACATTTCCAAAAGGAGCGAAATGACCAGGGTTCCCATCAGAGGGGATCCCTGGGTTGGTGAACCCCGGAAAAGTTGCCATCGAGAACGAAAAGAAGCCTACTCAAGCTAACGCGAACAAGATCTAACCAGGTAAATGTTAATTCAGCCAAATAAATTTTAGGATGCAAGGACACAACTTGACCTTTTCATGTTTTAAGAGTCGAGAAAAGGACAAAAAGATGACTCTAGTCTCCTTCGAATTTTTAGTGAGCCCGAAGTGACAAATGCTCAAATAAGCCTTTTCGTTTAAGGAGTCTGAAAAGGATCAAAAGTGACTACTCTGGAGAGCTAGGCAAAAAGGCTTACCAAAAAAATCCGTAAAACTGCATATACACCTTGGCAGTCATATGAAAACCAAGGACTTCCCGTACGGCAGTCAATCCTCCCGAATGCTGTGTTCGGTGCGTTACGACTTGTAAGGTAGCAGACATGGATTCCTATGGATAAAGGATGATAACCTAGTGGGTTCTCCCCATATACTTGACGGTACGTGGGAGCTCAAGTCCGTGCTAGACCACTTTTTGCGTCACGGAAGAAGGAATCACCCAACCTTAAGTGAAACAAAAGTGACTAGCTTTAACGACACCGGAGCACGTCTCTAGCCTAGACCTCTAAACAGTGAGAGTTATGTTCCAATGCATTTTTTAAGTTCATTCAATTCATTTTATGGTTGATCTTTGATTAGGTTTCGATTTCCAGGTTCTACCATATGTAATCTCTCACAATTCCCTAAATGCAAGCTATATGCCAAAAAGTACCATTTCGTTCGATGAACACTAACTACGAGAGAGTTGAGAACTTTTCAGTCAAAGAAAATGACCATAAACAATCAAGAACCACTCTAATGCAGCTAATGGCAATAAACGAAACTTTTCTTTAAAGTCACTAATCAATGAAAAGCTCTAATTTCCATTAACTAATTCAACGCAAAAGAGACTGTTCGTTTTCTTTTCAATGGCAAAGTGCACTACACAAATTTTGAGAGATAATAACACCGAGTAAAAGAGACAAACTTCACTCAATGAGAACATAATCAAGTCCCCGAAATGCCAAGGCAGTCCTTCAAAATGAAGAAAAACACCAAAGACTTCAATGAGCCATGTGATCTAGGCCCAAAACGAAGCCGAGCGGAATCCAAGTGAAAAAGAAGTAAATCACTCGAATAACGCAATAAAAAGTTTAACAATCACTGAACAAGTGCAAGAGAGTAACCAAAAAGTTGACTGGACCAACAGAAGACCAAAACTCCTAAGGAAGGCTCGATGCACAAAGCCACTAGATGCCCTAGGGCTAAAATGTGAAATCGGTGGAAAATGGAAAACACCCAAAGTATGCAAATGTAATCTATGCACACTTTTCATTCATATCCTGAAAATGAGAATTCTAATTATGCAAGTGTGATCTATGCAAGAGAATTCTCAAACACACGATGATTCTAATGTAATCTAAGAACCAATCAAGTGCAAATGAAGAAAAATGGGTGTGAGTTCCAAGATCATAAACTGAAAACACTCAAAGGCGATTAACACTCATACACTGAAAAGAGTGAGACAAACCTCCAAGTAATGATCAAAGGAAATAAAATGAATAATTTCCCCAAAAAAACTCAAAACTAGTCAAACAAGACTCTGACACACTCAAGTTATTGAAAAAGGTGTAGCTAGACACAAAACCCAAGCTTGGAAGGTTGCAAACAAGCAAATTGGAAAAGTTCATAGGCCTAGCGCGATTGTCACGTAGAAAACTAGTGCCAATTGAGGATTGGCGTGGGCTGTACACTGGCAAGTGGCGCCAATTGGCGCGACTGTCATGCAAAAAAGAGCGCCAATCAAGTTTGCTAGCTTAAAAATAAAAACAAGCAGTCCAAGGCTTGGTCGAGAGTATCCAGACAGACCAGGCAGCAAGAGACAACAGAGCATCCAACCCAGAAAGCTATCTAAGCAATCAAAACAAGAGAAACCAAAGAGACAAGAGAAAATCCAAGTTGTTTAGTTCATAAACCAAACCAAAGATTGACTGAAGTGGCGTTGATCTACTTCGCTAAGGCAAAGAAATAGCGTTTTGAAGGCTATCTGGCCGTACTTCAGGCTCCGTCTAAAGTTTACAAATCAAACAACAAGCTAAGTCCCCAGTGGAGTCGCCAAATTGTTGTGAAGGTAAATCCCCTCTGCGGACAGAGGCGATCCCTACTAGCCCAGACCGGGTCTAGCAACAATCAAACAATGCTATCACGCAAGTTCCCAATTGCAAATTAAAGGTGGATGATGAGAACCTACTTGGATTCCAACGCTAATATTCGTAGAAGAGACATTGCTCTCGTTCCTTTGCTTCTGTCGGTCACGATCCCCACGATCTCCGTGATTGGACACCTGCACATGCAAAGAACAACATAAATACAAGCATAAAATCCAATAGATACAATTATATATCAGTCAGAAAAGATATAACTCAACATCAATCATTACAAAGGACAATGAGAGTGGAACCATAATGATAGTCGTCTATTATTGATAAACAACAAAGAAGAATACAACCATATTTCTGACGTCATATCCTCCTTTGGCTGGGTGATCAGCTACACAAGTCTTGCAAATCTTGTTGGGATGGGAAACAAGCCTCTCTCTCCTTGGTGACAAGAATCTCCTCACTTAGATTTGGCCTTATGGATGCAAAGAAGGCTCTTGCAACTTCAATCTCTTGAACTCCTGGAATTCTCACTATCACTCGCACTATGCTGGAACTAGCTTGCTCAAGACAAAAGAACAAGCTTTTATAGATAGAGGGGAAGGAGATAGGATCAACCACAATATTCATGGGATTGGCTTTATCACTAAGAAGCTTCCATGAAAGGTGGCCAACCACTTCCCTTCTATGGAGATTCGAAGCAAAACCATCCTAGCTCAACATAGATTCAGTTGATGAATGGGTTAGGGAGAACCTTCGGAAGTTTGTTTGTTAAAAAATTTACCCAACTGGGTTGGCGCGAGTGCGACTCTGAGACAGAGTGCCAACTGGCGCGCCCTCTTTAGAGGATTTCCCCCATTGGCGCGGGAAGTACACTGCGGACCCACGCTAATGCAAAAAGGGTTGTTTTTATGGGTATACTGCAGGAGATGTCTTCAGGGCATATGAAGCTCACACTTAGAGGAATATAATGCAAGTGGTTTCAGGTCATGCCACTTCTCACAGGTCCCAGAATGAGTCCTCCAGCATGCGGGAGAGGGGTAACAGGGACGGTGACAAACGCTGACAAATTACTGTGTAACAACTATTGTTTAGAATAATTGCCTAAAAAAAATTCCTATTTCATTCTTTCAATTTATATTTTGAATGTATGAGTTAATAATTAGATTGATGCACTATTCTTGAACCCTTAGTGCTATTTCATTTAAAACACTGCTTGTGCTCCACATAGACTATTCTATAGGATTAATTTTAGATATAATATGGTATTTGAATTTTGCATAGGAATAGATATTTATAAAATTATATTAGAAAGCTATCTTTTGATTTAGGATAATAATTGTTTTATTGCATACATGATGTCTTATTTGAAATAATTCAGTAATCCATCATGAATATTTTTATTTCTTCTACATATGAAAAATAAGGAATTGGATATATTTTCAATAGGCACTTATGTAACTATTTATTAAGTGTTTAATTATTAGTATTTAAGTTAATGAGGAATCAGATCTTGTGAGCTATCTCCTTGATCTAATTCCTCCCTCTTAATTCTAATTCTTTAAAGCTTCTTTTCCCATTAAGTTGTGTGGGATCTCGATTGAAAGAATGGTTACCCTTTACTTCCGTCGAGATAGGTTAGATTAATTGCATTTTAGAGTTAGTCTTGCATGTGTTATCATAAATTTTACATTTTAGAAGCCCTCTTTTTAAAGAGGAAAAACTTTAGAATGGTTTGGTTGTTCCAGAAAAACAACTTAAGGGTCATTGCTCTTGCCTAATCAGCCAAAAGAATTGATCTTATGTCCCTAGCTATTGGTAGTTAAAGATATATTCTAAAACTGATAATAATTGGAAAAGGTAACTCAACCTAGTTAAATGAGTCGGAGCCATTATTCCAAATAGAAAGGAACTGCTTTAAGGTTCGGACTGGGTGGTTTTTCCCCATGTTGGTGGAGCGAATTTCGAGGCATCAACATTTGTGGCACTAGAAGGACGCCCTTCAATTAGTTATTTTTTAAAATTTTGTTATATCACTTTTAACTACATGGCTCCCATATGCATTCCTACACTTGGTCATGCATTCAATTCATCTAAGCCTACACGAGGCATGCCGAAGAAATAGATAGAGTCCTTGCCACAATTGAAGTCCGATGGTGAGAGTAATATTTATGCATTAAATCATATTTTTTATTTTGTTAACAGATGCAGGTCTTTTAATATAATCATTGATAATTAGTTTTTTAGGTTTTTTACTCTTACGTTCAGAGGAAGAACCCACAAATGGTTGCTGGTGCTTCCCGTGAAGTCAATTCATTCGTGGAAACATTTTTTCTAGGTATTTCTCAAAGCACATCAAAATTACGGTTATAATAGGTTGTGTTTAGAATTAAATAATCTTTACATGTATGATAATAAATATTTAGATGATTTTTATAATAGCTTTTTAGTCATTTTGTTATAGATTTAATTTAGATGATTTTCCATCAACTGAAGATTTAATTGAACATTTCACTTCTCTTGTTTCTTCCCATTTTCAAGATAATGAATCAATTAATGAAGAACAAGACACATTTAACTCATTAACCAGTCTTGAATCACCAAATGATTTTATGGAACTCGAACCTAAAATTGTAATTAAATCACAACATTCTTCTTTAGAAAATTCCAATTCTCATTTTCTGATTTTTGAAACACATATTTCCAATATAAATACACAATCTAAAAATGTTATTGTGACAATTTTTTATGATTCATGTGATCAATCAGTACTTCCAATAAAATCCAATCTACAACAAGACTTTGATATTGAACATATTAATTTATCTTCTTTCAAGGAAAATTCAGAAAATTCAGAACATGTTTCTCTAATTGAAAAAACTTCCTTAAACCTAGATTATAATACGACAAGTTCTATAAATGATTTATATGAGCCTTGATTATATTCCGGAATGCATTATTCTATTTATCCTAGTGTGTTTTCAAATCAGAATATAGTCAATGATGATCACCTTAATATTTCAAGTGTTAATCTTCCTAATCGTTGTTCTGAAAAGTTTACATCTATTACTCCTTTGAATGATAATCCTTTAATTTCAAAATCATATTCTTTTGTATTTTATGATTATGTTATTCCAGATTGGTCATTTGATTTTCATAAGAATAAGGTAATTTATGAAGATTATCATGATGATGACAAAGAATCACATCTTCTACAAACTGCGCCAAGTTTGAAAATTAATTTATTTCATGAAGATTCACATGCTTTAATTTTGTCTCATGAACACAAAATTAGTTTTAATAATTTTGATGAGTTGACCATGCAAGTTTCTAATGTATTTCATTTTGACTCCTTTTTAGAAATTCACATTTTTAAATTTTTCAGTGAATGACCTTTTAGTGGCAACTCATTGTCTGAAATCCATGATAGGTTCGAGAAGTGCCTTGTAATTTTTTTTTTGCAATTTTAGCTTTCATAACAATTCTTTTTCCCATCCTTTTATTTTATTTTCTTTTCTTTTTGCAAGCATGTTAAATCTTTCAATATAGAATATCATTGAGATTTACTAAGTGAAAATGATAAATTGGTTTCTCATAACCCTGAATATCAAAAACTATTTCGTTTCCAATTTAATTCGACATTCATATATTCGTTCCAATCATTTCATCATTAGTTAAATTTAAATATTGAGAGTGTTCTTCCTTCAAAACATGCTTTGCCATCATCTAATTTGGAAAATTTTCATTGTCTAACAAATATACATCTATCCTTTTATAATCCCTTTAATATATCTTTACAACATGATTTAAAAAAAAATGGTTTATTAACAGGTTAATTGTAAATAAACTTATTTTTGTACATACTTTTACATTAGATGTAAACAATAGTTTTTGTTTTGTTTCATTTTGTTTGTATTCGTCATCTCGTTGCTAATATTTCACTTCTACTTACAGGTAGGTAATAAAAAGAGAGAATGGTTACATTGGAAGTATGATTTTATAGTCATATTTCCTTCATTAAGTTAGAATTAGGAGTAGATTAGTCTAGATTAGATTCAATAAATAATAATTTTGAGTTAATTTCCTTGAATTGAAGAAAGTTATATCTTTTGTGTAATATTAAATGAAATTATTCAATGGTAAGTCTCTTATACTCACTTTCATTCACTTCTTTACTTTTTAGATTTAGTTTGTTTCTTTTTTTCTGTTGATATGTAACTCTCTTTTGCAGCTCTTCACAAGCATTTTTTAGACATTCACCAGATCAAATTGTGAACTCAAAGAAGTAGTAATGATTTTCATCGAATTACACAAAAGGGGGAATTTCTAAACCTTAATATTTTTCTCTAAAAAGCATTACTTTAATTTGAAAATGGTTAAAAGTTTTTTTTAAGTTTTGCTTTTGAAAAGGATAAATACAAACAAATTTCCTCATTCAAACTAAATTATTACTAAATGCATTTAGCTTTGCAAATTCAATTTATCTAGATTTCGACATACGAAGGATTGTTTTCATCATTATCTTCTTCCTCTTTTGTTAGGAAATTTGTATAAACAATTTTGTAAAGTTTTCCTTTTAGATTTCGTTTCGAGTGGTTTTATAATCATTATATTGAGAATTCAATTATCATATCACATTTACGTTTTATTTTAGATAGTAATATTAAATGAAATACTCTTGCACTTTCATCAATATCTCTTAAAATTAGTTTTTGATTTTTCAATTTGAAAGTAGGTATTTTTGAGGAAATGTTTATGAAAATTGAAAATTCGATAAAAATTATAGAGCTATGAAAATATTTTATATTAAATTGTAAAATCTTTTAAACTTAAAAATCATAAGGTCATTTTATTTTAATATCAGTCAAGAAAGGTTATCTTTAAAATGTAAAGATTGTCTTATAACCTAGCAACTTCAACTCTAGTTTGTCAACAAGAATAATGATTCTCCCCATCCATTAAAATGTAATTTTTAGGGAGAAAAGGGGAAGAAATCCTAGAGAGTGATGAGAGGAGAAAGTGTGGGTTAGGGTTTGAAAGCCTAGGGTTTTCAGAGCCTGAGTCGGACGGGAGCGGGCGATGGGGAAATAGCAGAAGGGTTAAGTGGGAGCAGGAAATAATCTTTGCGAGGTTAAAATATGAAGGAAGGGTGAAATAAAGATAGCCGAGACTGAAGGAACCCATGGAAGAAAAACAGGGGAGGGGAGAGATCCCCTCCTTTAAGAATGTAATAGTAGGCAAAGCAAGCGGGAGCGAACTGCAAGGGGCTAGGAAGGAGAATAGCGGAGATGTGCCGGTGTTGGGGAACCGATGGCAAGGAAAAATTGGAGGTAGATGCTTACCTAGAGCACAGAAGAGACCAAGGTACGTAATACCAAATAATAAACTCGAAGACTATAGATGTTATATGAGAGACCATGCTTTCATTTGCAAGTTTGTTGGTTTTTGGCCATCTGAAAAGGATTTAACAAGATGGATACAACAAAGATGGAAGCCAAAAGGGCATATAGATTTAAAACTGGGAGCAAAAGATTTTTTCACAGTCATTTTTGCAAACCTAGAAGATAAGGAAAGAACCTTTGAAGAAGGGCCACACTTAATGAATAACGCAGGCTTATTCATGAGGCATTGGGAGGATAGGTATAACCCGGATAATGAGAAATTGTTAGCAGCACCCATCTGGGTCAGATTATTCGGATTACCAATGGAGTTCTGGGACCCTGATATTCTGGAAGGGATTGGTAATTCAATCGGAAATTTTGTTAAGGTTGCTGAGTCAACAAAGAGGGGAAAGTATACTTCGTATGCAAGGATATGCGTTTACATGAATATAGTAGAGCCACTGCCGGAGTATATAGAGCTAGAATACCATGACGAAATATGGCAGCAACCAATCGATTATGAGCACATTCCCTTCAGGTGTAGAAGATGCCATGAGTATGGACATCTATACAGGAAATGCCCACTAAACAAAGAAACGGAAATAACAAGGACACAGGTTGAAGAACAAAGGAGAACAGAAGGAGCAGATACCGGGGATGAGGGCTTTCAGGAGGTCCAAAGGAAAAAAAAACCAGGCAAGGAAGGAATAAGGATCCAACAGAAGGGGAAATCTATAGTAGTCGAAAACCAAAACAAGTTTCAGGTCCTCCAGGTGGAGGAAGACGAAAACGAGGGAGAAAGGAAAGAACAAGAAGATAATGAGAATGAACCAATGGAAATTATAAAAGAGACAAAAGAAGAGGGCATAACTCAGAACAGGGAGATGGAAGAAGAGATGGGAGAAAGTCAGTGAAATACAACAGAGCAAACGCAGATGGGAACAAACTCTCAAAAGGATAATGGGAATGAAGAAGAAAGAATTATGAAGAAATTGCTTCAGGAATCGAAAAATTTAGATGAGAGATTTATCCCGGAAAAACAAAAACAATTATACAAAGAAACATTCCATAAATATAAGGAGAAGAAAGGTAGCACCTCAGAGATTCAAATGGATCAAGCAGGGACACAAGGGAACCAAAGCCTGGGAATGGATGGTACTGGCAAGGGGGGCAGAAAGAGAGGAAGACGAACATTAAATGAAACTATACAAGCAGTTGGAGAAATATTGGTAAATTCAGGAAGGGTTATACCTCTATCATAGGTATTTCAACAACCACCAAAGAAGTTATAAATGATAGTCACGAGCTGGAATATCAGAGGGCTAAATAGTAAGGGTAAGCAGAGGTACTTAAAGGAAAGACTGAAGAAAGATAAACCGAGCATAATGATAATCCAGGAAACGAAAATTAGGCATCAACAGATGGTAGAAATTATGAAAAGGAATAAACTACAATATGAGGTAATGGCTGAAGATGCGGATGGAACAGTAGGGGGTCTGACAATCCTCTGGAACCATGAGGAGGTATTATTTGAAAATTGGATCAGCTTCCCTAGAATCCTCACAGGCCTGTTCAGACTGATAGGATCAGAGGAGCGAATACTCATTTGAGGAGTCTATGGACTGCATATCCCAAGAGAACGGAAGAACTTTGTCAAGGATATGCAAGCTATTAGAAGAATTCTCCCTGGAACACTGTGGATAGTTGGAGGAGATTTTAATATGATTAGAACGATAGACGAAAATAAAGGTGGCTTAAGGAGACCGGATCAGAACATGGAGGAGTTTAATGAGATGATCACAGAATAGAGGCTGGTGGATATACCTACAAATAATGGTGTACACACATGGAACAATAGGAGGGGAGGAATAAATCAAATTGCTTCTAGATTAGACAGGTTCCTTCTATCTGAAATTTTTTTGAACCGGGATGTGTTTATAGAAGCTAAAATTCTGCCAGCTTTAGGCTTGGACAACTGGCCGATCAGATTGGAAATCGATATCAAGAAGAAAAATGGTAAGAAACCATTCAGATTCGAGGCATTTTGGCTTAGAAACCCTCAATTCTTACACAAAATAGAAGAAAGGTGGACCTAGAGTAAAGTGAAAGGGAACGGGAAGATGCATACTATCCATCTGAAACTCAAAGAACTCAAAGGGAAAATAAAAAAATGGAATAAGGAAGAGTTTGGGAACATCATGGAGGAAAAACAAAAATTAGAGAAAGAAATGGAGGAAATACAGCAAAAAATAATTCTAGAAGGGAGCGATGAGGAAAGAAGCAAAGAGGAAGGAAGAATAATAGGCCAACTTGAAGAAAGAAGGAAACATGAAGAGATACTGCGGAGACAAAAATCTAGGATAAACTGGTTATGCGAAGGAGAAAGAAACACTAAGTTTTTCCATCAAGCCATGATCCAGCACAGATAAAGGAACATGATCTTCTCCATTAAAAATGTAGAGGGGGAAAGGATAGTAGAACAAGAAACAATTGAGAGAATATTGGTGGAACACCACAAAGAGATACTCACAGAACCACAAAAAGATCGGGGATTATCCATATAATGCATCTGTAAGGAAATCCCTAAAATAATAACAGATGAGCAGAATAAGACTTTGATGAGGGTAGTTACTTTAGAAGAGGTCGAAGAAATTGTTATGGATATGAGTAAGAACAAAGCTCCAGGACCTGATGGATATACCGTGGAGTTTTATCAAGCAGGGTGGCACTTTCTTGGCAAAGAAGTCCTGGAGGTAGTAGAGGAATCACGAATGAAGCAAAAGGTATGGCCAGGTATCAATTCGACCTTTATTACCCTGATCCCTAAGAGTGATAATTCAGAAAATGCTCAAGGTTTTCGCCCAATAGCCCTATGCAATGTCATATATAAAATCTTAGCCACTCTGATAGCAAAAAGATTAAAGCCTCTACTTCCGAATATAATTTCACCAGAGCAAACTGGATTTGTGGAGGGGTGACAAATTCTTGATGGGTTAGTAGTATCACAGGAAATGATACACTCACTAAAACAAAAAAAGCAGAAAGGAATGATGATGAAGCTGGACTTGTCAAAAGCCTATGATCGTTTAAGCTGGAAATACCTCAGAGCGGTTCTTGGAGCCTATGGATTTAGCAGCAGGTGGATAGAGTGGGTATACAGCATGATATCAACCCCGAACTTCTCAATATTATTAAATGGGGTTCCTACGACAACCTTTAGAGCTACTAGAGGAATTAGGCAAGGGGATCCTATTTCTCCATTCCTATTCATAATGGCAGCAGAAGGTCTCGGAAGATACTTCAAAAAAGAGTTGAGGGAAAAGAAAATCAAAGGCTTAAAGCTATGGGGAAACAATTTGCCTATCACTCACCAGCAGTTTGTTGACGATATTATGCTATTCTGTGAGGTCTCAGTAAAAGAGGTGAGGAACATTAAAAGAATACTGGAGCTATTTATGGAAGCATCGGGTATGGAGATTAACAAAGAAAAATCATGCACCTTCATATTCAATACTCCAGAATCAATCAAGGCTCATCTGACCAGAACTTTAGGATTCAGGCAGGGGGAACTTCCTACAAAGTACCTGGGGAATCAGCTAGATACAAATCCCACACGAATGAAAAATTGGCAGAATACTTTAGAAAAAATAAAGAACAAATTGGCAAGCTGGTCATTCAGATCTCTGAACATTGCTAGCAGAATCGTCCTACTGAAATCTGTCCTTCAAGCGATACCTATTTACTCCTTATCCATTATGGCAGCCCCCAAAGGGGTTTGCACAAAAATGAAAGAAATATTTGGAAAATTTATTTGGGGAGGTCCAAGTCAACAAAGGAAATGGGCTCTGGTCTCGTGGGAAAATATAATGAAAAGAAAAGAGGAAGGGGGTCTAGGCCTGAGAGACCCAGAGACATTAAATAAGGTGCTTGGAGCAAAACTATGGTGGCGGTGGATGCAAGGGGGAAATGATCTATGGAAGAGAATCTGGACTCAGAAATATAATATGCCTGCAACAACGACGGAAAGACTGAGAGTTGAAGAAATCCCAAAAGGATCTTCAATCTAGGAATTGGCAAGTCAGAATAGGCATATAGTAAATAATCATGCTTTCTGGGAAATACGCGAAGGAAGCAGTGCTAGATTCTGGGAGGAGAGGTGGCAGCAAAGAGATAAATTGATCGAGATACAAACTCTGCAAGAAGTACAACAAAAAGCGATCAGGGCAGGACGGGAATATGTGAGAGATTATTGGAAAGAAGGAGAAACCAATGAAATATGGAGAGTATGGAGAAAGCCAGAAGAATGGGACGAAGACACAAATCAAGAGCTGGGGAAAATATATACCAAAGAGTTAGAATCGAGGAAGATAAAAGCGAGATCAGGGGTGGATATTCTCAGATGGGGAAAAGCAATGAAAGGAACCTTTACAGTAAAAGAAGCCTACTATTTGACAAGGTATCAAGAAAGTGAGGAAGAAACTACAGATTGGAGAATTATTTGGGACAACAAGTGGTGGCCGAAGATAACAATATTCACATGGTTAGTGAGCAAAGAACGAATCCTAACATGGGACAAAATCTAGAAAAGGGGTTTCTATGGACCATCGAGATGCAGTCTCTGTAACAAAGGAATTGAAACCTAGGAGCACATACTGAATAATTGTCCATTCGCCCGAAATCTATGGGAGGAGATTAGAACACTCTTTGGCAAGTCAAATAGAGACCCCAACAACATTAAAAATACCATATTGCAATGGGGCAAAGGACAATTCTCCTGCAAGGTGGTGAGGAGAATCTGGAAATTGTCAGTAGGTTTTGTGATATGGTCTCTGTGGAAGGAACGTAATAGAAGGATATTTCGGGATAAAAGAAACCAACCTGCAAGAATTTGGGAGGAGATTTGTAAATCTATAAAAGAAATTGTTTTGACTGAGGCCTAGGATGAGGAGGATTGGAAAACAAACCAGGAGGAAAGGACAATAGTATCTAAATTAAATTTGGGATATGACATGATCTATCCCAGAAAAGAGAATCGGCAGAGAACTCAAATTCAGAGTCCTAACCAGTTCAGATACCCCGGAGAGAATTTCATCAAGCTGAACTTTGATGGGGCTTCCAAAGGGAACCCAGGGCCAGCAGGCTTTGGGGGAATCTTTAGGGACAGTGAGGAAAACACAAGATGGGTGTATGCGGAATGGGGAGGAGAAATTACTAACAATGAAGCAGAGTTATGGGTGGTGCATCAAGGATTAAGGATATCAGTGAGGAACATATACATGAATTTGGAGATAGAAGGCGACTCACAGGTAACAATAGAGATGCTCCGTAAACTAAATGATGGGAGGAGCTGGGAGCAGGTTGCCATGAGCTGGAGGACAACTGGGATTATCCAAGATGTGGCAGAATTACTAAAGAGAATAGAATACAAAATTATTAACCACGTTAGACGAAAAGGAAACAAGGCAGCAGACCTTTTGGCTAACTGGGGGAGTAAGGATTCGGATAGAAGAATGGACAACAGCTGGACTACAATAGAGAATAACCCAAGATGGGCAGAGCTTAAAAACATAATCACCCAAGACCATAATGAATTTGCAACCAGATAAAGATGACAACAAGCGACTCCCGATCGGGATGTTAATGGCGGCGTATAGGATAATAAATGCAGAGCAGGTAAGGGAGCACGACAGAGCAAGAGAGTTTCAGGTAATGATGATCAAGGACAAGTGGATCACCGCAAGGGATATCATCTCAAGGCAAGCGGATGATAGAATTACGACGGAGGAGGATGGAACTGTCAGGATGTCAGAGATTGGACAAGAGTATGACAGTACGGAGAGAAGGTGAAGAGAGGTGAGTAGGGAGGTAGACAATAAGCGGAAAAAGAAGAAGGTAAATAAAATAGAAAGTAGGTGGAGGAGATGGCGGCATAAGAAAGGTTCATGCAGCCGGTTGAGGCAAATTCGTATTGAAGTGTCGAAGACAGAGCGAAGAAACAAGGAGGCCAGGGACCTGGAAGGGAGAACAACAGTGCAAAGGAGGTCGAAAAAATGAAGAGCCAACACGGCAGAGGAGAAAAGAATGGCTACGAGGAGATGGATGAGGAGTGATGAAGAAGGAGGAAACTGAGGTCGAGGAGACAAAGAAAAAAAGGGAAAGGAATAATGGAAGAAGCCACAGCTAAGGAAATCCTCACGGTTCAAGACGACTCAGAGGAGGATGTTGAAATGTTTGACTCGGACGGAGAGGAAGGAGAACCAAGGCGCGTATGGACAAGCCGGTTGGCAGAGGCAGGGAGGTTTAATGTCCAGGGTAGCAGGGAAGAAGCTGCCCGGGGTAACCAGGAACAAGAAGGAGAAGGGGTATTCGGAAGCCCATCAGGAGAGAAAAGAAGGAGAGGCAGAGGAAGTTATAGGAGAAGGGGAGGCGCAGGAGGGAGACGCGGGCAATGCAGAAGAGGGGGAAAAGGAGGGGCTGGAAACAGGGAAGAACGCGCAACAGGATCAGTTAGGAAAACAAGGAAATCCATAGGGAAGAAAGTCTAGTTCGCCGAATGGGCCTACTGTGAAAACACTAACCAAAATATCAGAAAGATTATTCAGCAGCAAGAAGAGGAGGCAATTCAGGGTCAATCAGACTCAGAATTGGAAGACTGGGAATATCTCCTCCCGGATCCAGGCAACACGCGAGGACGCATGACATTATATAAGCAGACCCTTCATGTCTACTGGATAATGAAGAGACTACTAGCTAAGGCAATGGAACAAGTAGCCATGGAAATGGCTGAATTATCTCAGGGAATTCCAAATCTGAAGAAGGAGTTACGGAACATTCAAAACACCTTGTTAATGCAGGATAAGAAGATGGAAGAA
Source organism: Pinus tabuliformis (assembly GCA_031772625.1). NCBI lineage: Eukaryota > Viridiplantae > Streptophyta > Pinopsida > Pinales > Pinaceae > Pinus > Pinus tabuliformis. The sequence continues at coordinate 436,660,891 of CM062816.1, forward strand.
ATACAGCAGCAGTTAAAAACCAGCAGTCCCGGTATCAAGAAAGAGATGGAGCAGCAGGCAGGCACAACGGACCAGCAGATGAAGACATGTTAATTAGAGGTTTTTAAAAATCTTTTTGAATTATAGTTAGTTAACTGTAGCTTCTTTTTGTAATACAGAATGCAGACAAGAAACTATGATAATCTCTATGAATGTTTAGTTTATAAAGCATGGACAGACAGAATCAAGACTTTTTATTTTTGGATGGCCATTAAAAACTTAAGGTGGCCAATAAACCTGGTTTCCCCTCGGGGCGGGTTGAGGTCACCACGATTATGTAGTGGTTTCAATTCGAATTAATAGAAAAAGAAGGTCTCTCCCTAGCTTACAAAAACAAATGTAATTTTTAGAGCGTAATTGAAAAGATATAATAAATCTAAAAGATAAGGGGTCTCATCATGAGCTTGCTTACCATGATCATGGGGAATAATAAAACTGACATTACCAATATTGAATACCAAATGAGGGTAATGGCTTATGGTTGTTTCAATCGTAAGATAAGGGTCTCATCACGAGCCATTTTGTTTAGTTTATTTAATACCAGTGAATGACATTGTCATTATCTCACCACCAAATGAGGATAATGGCTTTTATTGTTAAAAATATAAAAACATAATTTTTTTTTATGAATTTACCTCTAAATTTTTCACTCTTAATTAGATGGAATATTGAATCATTAATGGTTATAAGGCTTTAAGTGTGACAAATGACTACATTAAAAAAGCTAAGTTGTAAAAGGCCCCCTGCTTTATCTTTAGAACTAATTAATGACTCATATGGATAAATAGGTATTTCAAATTATGGGAGGTTTTTAAGAAATTGAAATTTAATGATTTTCTATTATAAGGGTGATTTTATTGATCTAATGTTTCAAAAAATAGTTTCCCCTTCGTGAATTATTTTTACTTAATTTTTGAAACTTAATTTTCATTCATGAGAGATAAATGGTTCTTCTAGTGAATCGCAAATTTTTGTACTCTTCAACGACCCCCATTTTAATATATTATAAATTTCCTATGAAATTATTATACTAAAATAGGGACCCTTTAGTTTTAAAAAGGCTTTTATTTTATTTCTTTAAAAAACAAAATATTAAAAAATAGAAAATCGATATAAAAATTGTTAATAAAGTCCTATAACCAAAGTTTAATACTTAGGCTCTTTAACTAAAACCCAAGTATTAGACCTTGATTATCAAAATCATTTCCATGAAATTAAAAAAACAAATTTTAATAGCCCCCAAAACCAAAACTATACTTAGGCCTTAAAAAACCTTAAGTATTAAACAATAGGGGTTATTAACGAAAAATATGGATAATCAAAGTCTTATTCCTCATCGCTTCCCTGCATCACAAAAGTTACATAAGGGAAAGGTCCCTCAACAACTCCATTGTGATTGCGATATCACCCTAGACTCGACGGTCAACTTGATGTAATTTTATTATCCCTTGCATCCGGAGATCACAATGATCGCAGAACTTAAGTCTTAGCCTTAACTAATTGTGATATGTTGTATAGCCGGACCTGCGAGGATATACACTACAGTCCATAAATCCCCGTGTTCGTGCAATCCCAAGTTGCAAGGGTCATGCCTCCTCCCTCGTGCTGATAAAAATTGTGATTTGGGATATAGCTGGACCGAATGGGATGCTGAATTGTGATTGATAAAAATCTCACGTTTGTTGCTATTGTAGTTCTATTAGCCATGCTTCATATTCCAAAGACTCCCTCCAAATGTGATTATGATTTGAAATTAAGAGTCATCTATGCCACATCATCCCTGATGTCATTTGTGATGTTATACTCGACGTCAGATACAACATCATCTCCATGTCACCTGCCACGTCACATCATGACGTCAGTCATGATGTCACCACCATGTCACCATGAGACTTCTAAATCACAAGTTTCAAAGGGACACAGCTTATAACAAATCCTTCACCTCAGTCAATTTACGATTGCAATTACCCTCATGACATCAGCATGACATCATTCATGATGTCACCCTCCATATCACAATCATAAAAATTCAAAAGGCCCATTTCATAAGGCTTCATAGAAAATTGTTATTTCTGATTACAATTTAATTGTGATTGCGATTATTATGTTTCTATATGTTTATGCGATTATGATTTAATTAAACAACCACATGCCTTACGCTTCTTTCCACTTCATGCTCATTCCTTTGTCTCTGCTCCTATAGCTCATTGTGATATAACTCCACCATATTCCTCTTCCATTTTCTCTACCATAATTGTGATATTTCAAATAAAATTAAAGGCTTACTCCTATATCTCCTTCACAGTGTTTATGACTTTGATTGTTATTCTCCAAGTTTTAAGCCTAATTTTTTACAAATGTCATTTATTCCAAAATAAACTTTCTTGTGAGCCTCATTTATTTTTAGCTTATAAGTTTTTGTTTTTCAGTTTTCACGAAACATAATAGAAGATCACAGTGTTACAGATAAGTGATTGTTCAATTCAGAAAAAGAAGGCTGACTTGATGAAATAGAGAAACCATAGATTTGTTCATGACAAAAGAGGACCGCTATGCTAATAAGTGGAAATTCAGTTCAAAAAAACAGAGAAGCATCGAGATAATCCAATGGAACAATCAAAGTTGATAAAGAGAGGAAATCACATCTAGAAATTCCTAACAAAAAAAGTGTTTTCCTTTAAGCATTATTGAAGGGATTTGTTTAAAGGCCCACAATGCTCTGCACAATAGATTTAGTTGTTTTTCTTCTATTTAAGCTCGCTTGTTATAAGAACTAAAGGTCCATATTTCGAAAGAAAAACCCTTGGAGGCTTGCAGTATTGTACTTCTGAGTTTTTTTAAATAGAATGATAGGTCCTAAATCTTTAGAGAGAATCTTGTAGTACTATAATTGTAGGTTATATTTGTTGGTGGAGAAGCTCTTGTTTATCATGCACTAGTGCTGAAAGGAGGAGACATTTTCTGCAAGCAGAGAGCAATTACAAATTCCAAAGGATTGTGTACTATTGCCATTTTGGGAGGATCTCTAATTTGATTTCATTTATTAATAAAGGATAATTTCAGTTAATGATGTTTAACACTATTATTTGCAGGATTTAACTGAAATAAATTATTATTTTAGTATTTATATTTATGTTTTGAATGTATGAGTTAATAAATGGATTCATGCACTGTTGTTGAATCTTTAGGGTTAATTCATTTAAAAGTTTGCTTAGACTATTCCAAAGGCTTAACTTTAGATATAATATGAGAGCTAAAGTTTTCATAGGAATATATAGTTATAATCTTAGATCAACAAGATATCTTCCAATTTACGATAATAATTGTTTGCTCGCATACATGATGTCTTATTTCAACTAATTCGGTAATTCATCATGAATATTTGTAGTTCGTATGCATATGACAAATAAGGAATTGTATATATTTTCAATAGGAACATATATAACTATTTACTAACTTTTTAATTCTTAGTATTTGCGTTAATGAGGAATCATTTCTTGTGAGTTATCTCCTTGATATAATTCATCCATCTTAATTCTAATTCTTTAAATCTTATTTTCCCATTAATTTATGTTGGCTCTCGATTGAGAGAATGTTTACCCTTTCCTCCAATCAAGATAGGTTAGATTAATTGCATTGTAGACTTAGTCTTATATCTATTATCATAGGTTTTACATTTTAGAAGCCCTCTTTTTAAAGAGGCAAAACTTGGATTGGTTTGGTTGTTCCACAAAAATAACTTAAGGGTCATTCTTCTTGCCTAATCAGCAAGAAGAATTGATCTCATGTCCCTAGATATTGGTAGCTAATGATATATTGTAAAACTAATAGCAATTTGGAAAATGTAACTGGACCTAGTTAAACCAGTCAAAGCCACTATTCCTAATGGAAAAGGAACTGCTTCAAGGTCCCCACCGGGTGATTTTTCGTCTTGATGGTGCAACGAATTTTGAGGCATCAACGGGTTAATAAAATATAAGTTTCTCTTGCTTTTGGTAGGGAAATGTACTGGTTATTATGTGCCTTTAAAGGCTTTTCTCTTATGGTTATTTATCTCGTAATATGCTCATTATAAGCATGGTTATATGACAATTCTTAGTAATTTCTATTTTCATGTACTTACTTATAAATGAATTAATAATGAATGCAAGACGTAGTTGGTGTTATAACAGATAATGTGAGAAGGAAGTGACCCTTCTTGTTAAACCTGAGATAATTTTTCAGTCCCTTATGTTCAAACTTGCACTCATGACCTGTAGATTGCATGTTCATCATGTGTTTCACGAAATGACTGTCATGGTTGGGCTTGGTTGGGTCAATTCCTTGATGAAGCCTTATGTTAGAGTCTTTGTCTTGGTGTCATTTATTGTCTTGGAAATTCTCATCATTTTTTGGGCAGTGGTTTGGAAACTAGCCCTGAAAAAGTGGCTTAAATCTCATAGTCTCAAGCACAAAAAATACCCGAAAAAAATTCAGTCTCTCCCTTGAAATCATTCTGGAATTGACTGGAGGATTTTAGTGACATGCATGCCTTTCCATGGAAGTGACTAGGGGTTTAACTAATTGAAAGGCTAGGTTCACTTAGGAGTTGGTCACTTGGATTGGTGGATGAGATTATGGGGGTCCTGTAGCACCTGAGGGAGGTCTGTAAGGTCTTGGTTTGTTGACTCCATTTCTTTAAGTTCATATAGGAGGTTGAGTCTTATCATATCGACCATCAACTCATTTTTACCCTTGGAAAGCAAGTGAGAGTTGGTAAATGTAGGAGGATGTGGCTACATGTTACAACTTCTAGTGATCTCTATATGTTGTAGTACAATAAAGAGATTTGAATCTTTGCTGGAAATTTATAATTTTAGTAGTTGCATGAAAACCAAGATGACATGGTGATGAAAGAGGTCCATTCTCACACTATTCCAGAAAGTAGTCATGTTTACAGTCGTTAGTCTCAAAATTTCGAAGTGATTATGATTATGATGAGTATGATTTGAATCTGACTAGTTGATTTAGGAGGACTTGTTTCCACTTATGTGAGAGTGCCCATTTATGCCACATTTGTGAGAAGTCATTTCTTTCTCTCGTTGAAGGAGAAGCATTTGTGTATGAGAGTTCTTTGTAGGAGATATATTAACACTTAATATTAAGGATCTATCCTTGTGTTGATGAAGATTTTCCATGCACTCATTATCATTTGATGGAACCAATGAAGTGTCCTCCCCACTATTGACCTAGGGCCCAAATATGTAATCCACATTGGAGAAACTCCCTTATCAGGGAACAGGAGTGGAACAGATGGCATGTTTGAGAGTTATAAACACCTATTGTGCTTCATCATTCAAGAGGAATTAGTTTTTCTGAGAAGGTGAGTGAGGGGTCTAGCAATGCGACCATAATTGCGAACAAATTTACGATAGTGGCCGGTGAGACCCAAAAATCCTCTCAAACTCTTCAAGGTATTTCGTTGAGGCTAATCCTACATTGCTTGGAACTTTTCGAGATCCACCCTCAGACCTTCATGCCCCACAATATGGCCCAGATACTAAACTTCTTCCATGCCAAAAGAGAACTTGGACAATTTGACAAATAATTTATGCTTCTGGAGCAGTTGCAAGAGCAGATCTACATGATGAAGATGTTTTTCCTAGGTGAGGTTGTATATGAGGATGTCATCAAAGAAAACGAGGACAAATTTTTTGAGATATGGTTTGAGCAGGTGATTCATGAGGCTCTAAAAAGTGGATGGGGCATTATAGAGACCAAATTTCATGACCAAGAATTCATAATGGCCTTCATGAGTTCGGAAAGCAGTCTTTGGAATGTCTACTTCTTTCTTGCAAATTTGGTGATAGCTCGAGTGAAGGTTGAGCTTAGTAAACAATTGAACCCCATTTACTTCATCCAGGAAATCATAAACAACCAGGATGGGAAATTTATCTTTGACCATCAGCTTGTCGAGGGCCCTAAAGTCTAGACACATACGTCATTCCCCATATTTCTTGAGCACCATGACCACAGGCGATGAATAAGGACTAATGCTAGGATGAATGACACCGACTTCCAGGAGTTCCTTGATGATTTTTTCAATTTCATTCTTTTGGGCGAAAGGATATATATATGGGCACACATTTGGTGGTTGTGCACCTGGGACCAAAGCAATGCTATAATCATGTTCCCTCTTGAGGGTGGAAGCTTATGAGGCTTGTCAAAGACCTGCAGATGGTTGTTTAAGACCTATTGCATCTCAGGATGAATATGAAGAGAAGTGGGTTCGAAGGCCTGGATGGCATTAAATTGGGTTATAACTCCATGGTGGCCCTTTTTAACAATTTTTCCATCCTATGCAAGCTGATGATAAAAGGAGCACCTGCCTGGAGTCCGCAAAGGGTATGCATGTGGTCATTCTGCTTAAGGCTCATATATAACTCCTAGAAATCCATTATCATTGGGCCAAGTGTGCGGAACCATTCAGCACCCAAGACAATGTCACACCCACCCATGTTGATGGCAAACATGTGGGTCTTTAGGTGATAAGACCCCATTTGAAGTTTGACATTTCTACAGTGGCCTTCACATTTCATTGTCCCCCCATTAGCAATCCAGACCTAGAAATTAGAGACTTCTTTGACAACACAGTTCACTACTTTGGTGACTCTTTGATGGATAAATTTATGCGTATTGCCACTATCAATCAAGACATTACAGGGCGATGCTTAATACAACCTCTAATTTTGATAGTTTGGGGAGAAGAAATTCCTGTCAAATCATGAAGCGAGATCACTGGTTCTTCAGGTGTAGTTGGGAGCTCATTGTTCGGTTGGTTGTCCTCATCTCCCTCCGTTGGTCCCTCAAATGGTGGGGCTTCCTTAGATGAACTCTGTTCAGTAGCATCAATTTGAAAGAATTTGGGTTCCCTGCATTTATGTCCTGGGGAGTATTTCTCATCACAGTAGTAACATAATCCTTGTTTTCTTCCTTCCACCATTTCCACTGGTGATACCTTTTGAACCTTAAGTGTTTGGGTAGTGCTCTAAGCCTGGGTGGGGGTCCCTTGGTTATGAAATTTGGATGATTCAAGTACGCTACTAACGTGCATTCTACTTCCTGAGCTATCTTGCAAGCTACTAGCCATGAGACTGGGTGGTGCATTCAAACGTTGGCTTGTATGGTATCTTTGAGACCACTGATAAAACATTCCAAGTAGAATTCAACTGCTAAACCTCTTGTGCGGAAGGCTAATGCTTCAAAGGATTTAATATATTCTTGCACTATGCCTGCCTATTGGAGCTTAGTAAGACGACCCAAAAAGTTAGATTCATGGTCAAAGCGATCAGAAAGTTATTTTTAGAATATCTGCCAAGTCATTGGCCTTGCATAGTAGCGTTGATGCCACTGCCACCATTTCCATCTTTCTTGGTCCAAGTACAAAATTCCCACACTTAGCTTAGTCACATCATATTTGATGTGATTCAATGTCAAATATTGCTCCATTTGTGCTAGCCATATGGCTAGATGAGAGCCATCAAATTTATATATGTCTAGCTTGGGTGGTCAAGGCTGGGACTGTTGGTGGTTTCCATAGAATTGAAGAGAATGGCTAGACTCACCCTCAAGGTTTTCATTAAAATCATATGCCTCTGTTGGGTCCCTATAATACTAGTGATTACCCCATTACTATTGTAGTTATACCCCTTATTTCAACTTCCTTTCCTTACGTAGAAAATTTGATGAGAAGTTCTTTAAAATTTTAAGCTATTGTACCCAGGGATTGTAGCTCATAGCTCTTCTTATCATCCTCAATCTGATGGGCAAACTGAGATAGTAAACAAATGTTTGGAAGGATATCTTCATTGCTTTGTATCTGATAAACAGACACAATGGGTCAAATGGTTGCCTCTGGTTGAATGGTGGTATAACACTTCCTTCCATACAGCAACAAAAATGACCCCATTTATGGCACTTTATGGGTATCAACAACCATCTATCACATCATATTTAAGAGAAAATTCTAAGGTTCAGGCAGTGGAACATCACATCGAACATCAACAACAAGTCCTCCAACTCTTAAAGGATAACCTCGTGTTGGCACAAAATAGAATGAAACAACAGGGAGATCAACATCGCAGTAAAAGAAGTTTTGATGCAGGTGATTGGGTATTCCTACGGCTACAACCATATAAGAAAATTTCCCTCAAGTAAACTAAGAAGGATAATAAATTATCACCAAAGTATTATGGTTCATACAAGGTGTTGCAAAAGATTGGTACTATGGCATACAAATTGGAGCTTCCTGCAGCTTCTCGATTGCACCCAGTTTTCCATGTTTCATGTTTAAAGAAGGTTATAGGCGACAAGCTCCCAGTTCAAACAATATTGCTAGAACTTGATGAGGAAGGAAAAATTATATTGGAACCGAAAGTAGTCACAGAAACAAGAACTCGAAAGCTACGAAATCGTTCAATTTCAAAGTATCGTATCAAGTGGAAGAACTTATCCGCTGAAGATTCCACATGGGAGGATGAGAATTTTATGTAGAAGTATGCAGAACTACTCAAGCATTGAGGACAACACTTTTTTGAAGGAGAGGGGCATGTTGAGTCCCTATAATACTAGTGATTACCCCATTACTATTGTAGTTATACCCCTTATTAATATTTTTGTGCCCCTATTGCCCCCGTATTGTTATTACTGTTCCCCATAGAATCCCTCTATTTTTATTTTTGTGGCTTTATATTATTATTGTTAGGTCGGCTGGATTATATTGTGACTCCTTAGACTCCTATATATAGAAAGGAGGTTTTGTCATTTGAATAATCCAAGAATTGTTCATTTCTGTAATGTAAAGGAGGTTGCCCCCTTGAAGAGGTTGAATTCTAAGGTGTTGACCTATCTTTTCTATCTTTTCTTGAGCTGGTTTCATAACAGCCTCCAATTGTTCCCCCAACTTGCCCTTCGTGATTGTGTCATATAAGAACTGGATCTGATTTGTTAATGCCTCCAACTTTTGTTCAAGGGTGTCTATCTTCTCATTAGCCATAGCTTGAGCTTTGGTTTGTACAATGCACAGATCAGGTGCACTTGCTGTTACTGTGAAAAAAAAGTTGGGACCACTTGAAATTTTGACGGTGACAGTGAATGGTATGACCTTGGTCAGCCCGTCGACCTAATTCTTATGGGCTAAGTCTCCTATAAGTGTCCCGGGAGTGTCTCAGGCTTTCCTTTTTTTTTTTTACTCTGAAAGGAGTTTTACTCCTCGCTTAGGAATATTGTAGTAGCTGACTTCTAGAAAAGTAAATTATGCCCAATGTCCTGTGAGAAGCACGCCTAAGTATAGGAGCCACACAAATAGCGAAATCTGTCAGCGAAACCCTCAACTATAGAGTATGAGTAGGAATGTGGTAGTGATTGAACCCATGTTGCTAGATCTGAATGGCGGATCTGATTGTTGCGACTGCTACAGAAACCAACCTGCTAGATCTAAATGGCAGATATAATATATTTAAATGGCAGATCCGATAGATCTGAATTGTGGATCTAATAGATCTGAATGGTGGACCTGATTGTTGTGGTTGTGACAAAACTCAAACTTCTATATTTGATCCTCGCCAACCGGCACTTCATTTCAGTGATGGAGCTCCTGAAGAAAATCCTCTCAAAAGTGCTTGTACACTTCTACCCGTTGGCAGGAAGGTTGCACACCTCTTCCGATGGCATTGTGTATATCAACTGTGACGATGGCAGAGTGGATTTCAATAAGGCGATGGCACCAGATGTCGACATTCAAGAAATCACAGAGGCATAGATCTGCCCTGTTGTTCACCATGGGTTTGTGCTTGATGGAACAAGCAATATTAACGACCGTTCTCTCCCTTTGCGGGTGGACCAACGGATCTGTATCTCAAACTCGCCAGATATGTCTGCAGAGGAGAATTCCCCTCCCTTTCTTCGCCATGGTAGATTTTCTCTCAGAAGCACAAGAGGCCCTGGCACTATGTCTAGGCACTTCTTTGACTCCTTTCAGATCCAAATTTCTCAGCCTATAGGCAGAACCATCCTGCAATGGGTCAGTTTTTCAGATCTAGTGCTGGATCTCAAACTGGATGTAGAACAGCAGATTGGGATCCCTTCAAGCCTTCAAAGACTTCTCTTTCAAGGTAAACAACTTGAAGAACTTCTTCCCCTCTCTTCTTACAGCATTACCAGAAAAAAATCTTTGGTATTAACCCTTCGTTTGAGAGGAGGTGCAGTAAGACAGTCATCCTCTACTCCTCCTTTCTCTTACAAAGATGCAGTTCATTTTGAAAACCCCAAATGCCTAGAATCCCTTAAACCTAAGCCTTTTTTGGTTGACAAGATAGAGGAAGTTCCCTTTCTTGAAATCACCCGTGAAGGTCTTTCAATCCAACTTCAAGAATTTGCAGAAGGAGCCATCATTTGCAGATTGAATGGAATTTGGCCACGATCTCAAGATCTCTATGCATGGATTCATGCAAACTGGACTCATCATTGTAAGATCAGTTTCTATTCAAAAGGATACTTCATTGTTCTATTTAATGACAGTAAGCATTATGAAAAGGCTTTAGAAGAAGGCCCTTGGTTCGTGGGAACTGCATGGCTCTTCTTGACTCCTTGGTTTCGAGATTTTGATCCAGCAACCGCTGTCATTACGAGGACACCTGTATCGATTAGGCTTCCAAACTTACATGCCCACTTATGGCATAGTGCAGTCTATAAAGCTATAGGCAACACCTTGGGTAGTTTCTTAATGGGAGATTTCTGGTGGGAAAATAAGGGTCTCTACACATATGCTAGAATATGTGCGGAGTTAGATTTGAGCAAAGGACTTCCAAACCAAATCAATCTCAAGATAAACGACTTTTTGTGGACCTAGACACTGGATTACGAAAATACTGCATTCCATTGCCGCCATTGCCACCAATCAGGGCATCTGCAGAACTCCTGCCCATCTCTCCCGGCAAAAAAGTTTAAGGATAACCTCTCCAAGCCCAAGTCCAAACGTTGGGCTCCTTGCTCTCCACCTCCAGTCATGGATTTTGGTTCCTCTAGCTTTGAAGATGAAGGTAGCAATGCAGATCTGGATCAAGCCCCTCATTCTGTGGTCCCTTCCACTGATGGTCCAATGCATTCCTCCAATATAGCCATCACCCAGAAACACGTCGATCTGACCTCCTCCTCTGATTCAGAAATGGAGGGCCCCCCTGTGGAGATCCCCAATATTCAAGTTGTTATTGCCCATTCACCCAAGATGGTTGGGTCGAAGTCAAAAAAAGGAAAGGGAAAAAGCTTCATGTTGAGGATTCTACCCATGCTAGGTAGAAGTCAGACTTTCTTTCTTCTAGCCATATGTTGTAGCTTGTTGCTTGTTTCACTCCTTCTCCAGAACCAAGGTTGATAGTCCTATCATTTCTGGATTTTTTCTTTTTGTCTCTCTTGTTTGTAACATCTTTTACAATATTTTTGATTAATAGAAGTAGTCATGATTCAGACAAAATAAATAAATAAATAAATAATAAAAAATTAAAAATTAAAAAATTAAAAATAAAATTAAAAATAAAAATAAAAATAAAAATTAAATTAAATTAAAATATAAATATATAATATATATATATATATATATATATATATATATATATATATATATATATATATATATATACAAACATGTGTGAATAACACAATTAAGTGTAGCAATCTCATACTTATCTGAGAATCGCAATGAAACATTGTTCCCTCATGCCATTTGCTACATTAACCTCCATTAAGTAATATATACATTATCCATTCACATACAAGTAAAAAAATTATGAGAGCCATACATAGTTTTTGTCATAAAATGTACATATAACCAACATAATAGGAACATAAATACAATAAACATATCAGCCATCAAATCCATAAATACATCAGTACCTTTACATATGGAAATCAAGGGAATGTATTTCTCATTAATGAATACAATTAACCAATGAGAGGTGGGACTACCATGTTCCACCCGACCGTAGAATGGTTGAGCCAAATCTCTCTTCAGCTATTCAACCCCGTGCCATATTCCAAACATGTATGTGGGATCTCATAGAACACATCAACCAAAATTCATCGAGGGCTTCTAGATGCAATTCAACTTAACCCATCAAATAGTGATTCCACCTCACTGTCGGACATCACCAAAAACCATCACCATATTGGTCTCCATCAAACCTTTTGAGTATTTCTAGAGTGTTTTTCCAGCCAAGGCTTCCAGAACTAGTAACTCAACACAAAACTTATACATAGCTTCTAGAGTGTTTGTCCAACCAAGGCTTCCACGACTAGTAACTCAACCGACCAAGGGCTTCGAGATCGTTTTTCCAACTAGGGCTTCCACAACTAGTAACTCAACCCAAGCGGTTACACGGTTTCCAAAGTGTTTGTTCAAACATGGCTTCAAGGACTAATAACTCAACCCAAGCTAAGGAAACATCAGAACCAGCCAAAACAAAACAATAAAAGTAAACCTACAATCCTCATGGCCACCCAAGAAATCGAAAGGCTAGGAAAATCCAATATCAACCAAGGAAATCCTTAATGCTAGTGACAGATCACGACCAAGAAACCACATGCATGTGCCATGCATCCAAAAACTAATGAAAAAATCATACATGCAACTCAGTACCTGCAAGAAAATATGATATATTTACTTATCCCAATGCCCTCTTGTTCTTTCCTACTCTTGTTTTTCCTTCTTGCTCCAAAACTTCAAGTATGCCACACTCTCCAAGAGTACTCCAAGAAAACTCTAAGTCTCCAAGAGAGTGAGATAGAGAGATAATAACAAGAGAGCTCCAAAACTTAATTGATCACACCTTCCACACTGATCCTGAGAAGCCTTTTTATTAATGAGGCCTATATTTTCCTTCATTTCCCTCTGCGATGCAACCTATTACATTTCACCTTCCTTTTCTCCTAATTTCCATTATTTTCATAAATAAATGTGCCATACTACCTTTTTATCTCTTTAATGCTTTAGCCATTGCCTTTGCCAATTTCCTTACCCATAAATAACCAAATGAACCACCCCTGGGATTTCTTGCCCAACATTCAGCTTGGAATACATTTCCCATCATCCGTGGTATTTATATATTTTTACATGAATTTTCACAAGGGTTGTTATAGAACCCTCCCCCTTGGTGGAAAACCATCATCAATGTTCAATGACACCTATAACAAACATGACTGCCGAAAACTAAACATACTTGTCATGGAGCTTTATAACAAATCTCCTCATAGTATTTAAACTGAAGGACTTACTCAAAATCAAAATCATGACAACATACTACATACATGAGCTTTATAACATAGCTCATTCCGATATTTACAATAACCACATATACACATATAAACATTTTCTCAACCAGAAAGTAAACGAGTATGATTCCTGCATCCACAATGATCAAATCCAAAGGCTCAAGCATACACCCTAAAAGTAATACCATGATCCACCTCCACACAAAGTCCAAAATCCATTGCAAAGTCAAATATGCATCCAATCTCCAACGTTATAATTGTGCTTCACTTGTCCTCTTAGCGAATAGTTATTGACTCATTGTTCTAGCGCGCACTCCCATTGTGCATCTGATTCCATATGGAAATGCTAATGATAAAAGTAAATCCTTCTATGACCTTCCCTTCTCTGCTACACATACCATTGGGAATCCAATCACCCCTTCCATGATGTCACTCACCTTCCAAGTTCCACTGGCACACCCATCCCGGGAAGCCCATACCTTGGCAAGGCTTCCTCGCATTAGAAGAAACAAAAGCCAAGGCATATACCTACCTCAACACATCATACCGGTCATAGCATGCTCATGGCAATCAATGGACACTATTTGGTACCATTGTCGCACAATGGCCCTACTCCTGAAGTGCTTGACCAACATATTGCTACATGTTCCAATTTTATTTCGTTGTTGCTGCTAATTCTTGTAGTTGATTTCAATCACCCAACTTGGCATGTTCATAATTTCTTGTAAGAAGCACTTAACTTCCTTTAGATTCAAAATAAAATGAAATAAATTCAAGTCATACATCATTGGTAGCTCGTTAATAAGGTACATTCATAATCCTATTTACTTCTTGTCACAACAAGTCAACGTAGCATCTTTGACAAAATCAACATGTATAAAAATATCACATCAGGTTAGCTCAAACATAACCATAAAAATCATAGATCACATGTAACCATAATAAACCAAAATCATAGATAACACGTAATCATAATAGACTAGAATCATAAATCACATGCATACTAAAACTAAAATACAATACTGATACTTATCCTTCATTGATCCTTACTTCTGCCTTTGTTCTTAGTGTACACACATCAGATTGATTCCCACACCTAGGAAACACCCAATCCCTTCTCCTCCATGAGATGCACATACGCATAGCATGCATTACACATATAGAACCACACATGACAACATCATGCAGTGGAGGCAACTATACCTGAGATAGAACACATACACCTACACCCAGTGTACAACACAACATAGTACATACGCCTACATCCGAGGTACAACATAATACATGGACCTACATATGACATACAACACAAGCCAATCCATCTATACCTGATGTACAGCACCACACAATACATGCACCTACACAATGCACATACATTGTACCAGATGCCTGAAACATAGCATGTATGACATGCACTCAATCTCACACATAAATTGGTACCACATGTACCAAGCACTTCATGCACAATGTGTGCACAATATCACATGTACACGACACCACCTTCACAACATGTACACAATTCTATATGTATGCTACAAAATTGTACAACTTTTACACAATACCACATGTACACAGTACCACGCGCACGACATGTATGCGACACCCCATGTAAACATCACCACATGCATGACATGTATACGGCAGCACCTTCACACAATGCCACTTGTACAACATGTACACAACACCACATGCACACAACACCACTTGTAAAATCATGCACACCACACCATATGTACATACCACCACATGTACAACATGCATGCAGCATCACATGTACATAACACTGCATAGCCAACATCGAAAATGCAACATTCATACATTATTTGTACTAACACCCTGTAGAATATATTGCATAAAAAACATGTACACACACTACATATGCATAATACTCCATGCACACAATTATCACAGATTCAAAATGTACAACATATAGAACAAATGAATCAAAGTAATACCACACATCCAAAATCAGACTTTTCTTACCAAGAAACCTTGTTTCCATTGTCTTATCGAGGTTTATCCTAGCATGTCACAAACCACTCTTCTTTCATTTTGTTGATGTATCCCATGGTATAACCCATCCATAACATAGGCATAATATAATTACATAATATCAAATCATAAACACATGATACTAACCTCATATATTTGTCATGACTACTCTTCCAAATTGATTCCCCATAAGACCATGAACCTCTTTGTGTCATTTTCCTGCATAAGAAATCATTCTTCCACAAGAACGATTCCTGATGACCCTATCAAACAATGACATAGATACATAGACACATACATACATATACATAAACATTAGCATAGAATGATCACCATCTTTTCAGAAAATGACATACACTCACACCTACATTTATAAACATTAACATAGTCATGAATATAGCATAATTACTATATACCAAGGTCAAGGTTAAGAGAAATTACTTTATTCATACACAACATTTAGAAAAATCGTTCCCAACATAGCGAAGGAAACTGACACCTTAATCCATTTACTTTACCTTTTTTGGTTACCTTTCTCATGACTATATTTCCACTGTCAATTTACCACAATGGACTGAGCGAGTCCAACCAACTGTCATAGTCTTACCTTCTGGTCTGCTTACTCATGCACAAAACCTCATCTGAATCTCACATTACTTGTCAGGTAACACACAATTGTCCTCAACCTCAATTAACTTTCCTCTTTCCCCAAACAATTTCCAAGGCTCAAAACATAAAATCCAATACAACAAAAAAACAAGAAGAAAACGATGAAACATAATAACAACACAACTCTGCAACAAAGTGGCATGATCATGCACTAGACATAAAAAAACTACAAATCAAGCATAAGGAAATAATGAAAATAAAATAATCACAAGGCTGAAAACAAACACCATGACTCAATCACCATGGTTCCCAAGGAATTCTAAACCTAAACCTTCTTTAAGATTTCATGGAAATTTCCTTTTCCATGCAATCCCCTGCATCATACTTCCATAAACACATAATTGTTACTATATATATAACATAAAAATACACCAATTACCTTATCTTTTTATGTCAAGCACACTCTCTTGCAACTGAACACATCCATGCCATCTCTCAAGGGACTCTAATTCCCTTGATGGATCCACCTGTAACTAAAGACTAGCTAATATACCTGTCAAGTACATGTTCATGAATATAACATGTATCCACATAATTTCAATCAAAATCTAGGTTAAGAAGACTTCGTGTGTACAAAGCACTCATTCATTTGGAATTAGGGTTTCCAAACATAGCCAAAGGAATTCTTTCCCAATTCCTTTCTTTGACCTTTTCCTTGTTGTAATCGAGGCTTACTATGTACTGTCACATTACCCAACTATTAGTTATATATATATGCATCAATTGTTACCTTCTCAAGTTAATACCAAAATTCTTCCTGCAACTACTCACACATGTCAACCACATGTTCCAAATATCAAGACATTAATATCTATCAATTTGCAATCAACATTTGGCAAGACTAACAATCATGTCATAATCCATAGTCGACTCATAGTCATTATAGATAATGCAACAACTATCAACTACATTCGAGTACGTATGCATTGTCTCAACACACATGTATTAGTACAGTCATCTTAGAAAAAGATCATTGGAACACATACTCATATTATGCATTTAATCAAACATTCACACAAGCTATGAACACACCATGTGAGGTAAATCAGGTAGACGACATAATAGGGACCAAACACTTGAACACCAAATAGATG
Organism: Pinus tabuliformis; assembly: GCA_031772625.1. NCBI lineage: Eukaryota > Viridiplantae > Streptophyta > Pinopsida > Pinales > Pinaceae > Pinus > Pinus tabuliformis. The sequence goes on from CM062816.1 coordinate 436,677,987, forward strand.
ACATAATAGGCACCATACACTCGAACATAAAATAGATGACATAATCAACAATCATGCACAAGGTAGATGACATAAGCAAGCTCATACCTTAGTGTATCTCATGGGAGGCTATATTTTCTGCACAATCAATCTAGATTAGCATGATATAACTTCACAACATATTAACCCAAACGTAAATAAGATCATTCTGGTCATAACAATCACTAACTAACATGTTCACGTCCTAACTCATAAACAATTATCATTATGCATAACAATCACATATGTACAAATGGTCAAGATTAGTACCACAAAATGCAACACAATAAGTCGACTCATACTTGAATATCGCAACCATAATCATCTGCATAGGTAAAACCATGTTAACAATATACATATAAAATTAAGATCTTCAATGGAATGAACATAAACATCACGCAAATGACTGATCCAAATAACGACATCAAGATCTTAATGAAGTAATCCTAATCATCAAGTTAATATAAGAAAAAGAAGTTATATATCATGCTCATCAACAACATATAACCTAATTATCAATTTATATAACATAAACAACAAAAGAAATGCATACAACCACATGTTATTATCATTCATGACTATCTAACACATGTGCACATAACGACACTAATCATCTAACATCCATCATGAATGCAACAATAACATGAAAATAAATGTACCTAAACCTAATGTATATAACCCTAATGCATATAATAATCCTCGACTTACATACCTGCATGCCAAACATACACTACATCTATGACGATCTGCTCTTACCCCAAAGTCCAATGTTGCAACCTCATTATGATGATCAGCATATCTTGTTCTATCTCAGCCAACACACTATCATCATAACAACCAATATCACCAGGATGACTTAAGTTGCATACAATGAATTCACGAGGCATGTGTGACCTACTATTCATCCATAGATATAACTAAGATCATATATGCATAACAACTCCTTATAGACATATAAAATGTTAGCACCAAACCATATACACATCATTCTAGCTAGAGTCGAGTCATGAATGCATGACCATATTAACTACAAAAGTCATGACATCATCAACAACAAAAACAACAACCACATCTTGTGCACTTAATAACATGTGAACACTAACGTTCCTAATAGTTTATAATCAACCATACACACATGAAGACATACTCCATGACAACACGTTCAACCTTCACATGGCTACATCACTACAACCATGATCAACACCATGCAAGAGAAACAAGCACTTGGACTACGAAAAAAGAGACACATGTGAAATTGACATGAATGCATGACCAACACACAGCCCAAGGAGAGTGCAACCATGCTCTCATACAACTCTCTAACACCTTCCTCCCACATCCACCCAAGTAACCCTTCCAATCGGGTTAAACATGAGACAAGGGGCTAGTATGATCAAATTCAGCCTCCTAGATGACCTTAAGGAAGTGGAATCAGTGGAACATCACACAAATTCATCCAACATCATCCACATAACCCTTAGGATATAAGCAAGCCATTGAGACAACATGCCCTCGGGTCCTACTATTCTTCGAGAAACTTAGGGAAAAGTAACACTCGCAAGACACTCCCAAGGTGAGTTATAATGCTCCCCATACACTAACAAGGCATGTTATAACGCTCCCTAGACACTGTCCGGGAGAGTTATTCTTTCACTAATGTTATTTTTTGCTAGCATTCTAAGATTTGATCCACCTTTTTCGGCCCATATCCTAGGACACTGCCCAGAATGGAATGACCACTTAAAATTGATAATAATACAAGGAAACAAGGATGCAAAATCAATAAACTAAACAAGAGCATAACCACATCCCTATTGCCATGACGGGTGTTTCATCAAACATATCATCGACATGTAATATACAGGTGTAAATAACATAATTAAGTGTAGGGATATCATTCTTATCTGAGAATCGCAAGGAACCATTGTTCCCTCACGTCATTTTTTGCATTATCCTCCATTAAGTCATAGCCACATTATCCGTTCACATAAAAGTAAAAACATGCTCAAAGCCATACATAGTTGTTGTCATAAAATGTGCATATAAACAACATAATAGAAACATAAATACAATAAATGTATGAGCCATCAAATCCATAAATACATTAGTACCTTTACACATGGAAATCAAGGGAATGGATTTCTCATTAATGAATGCAATTAACCAATGAGAGATGGGACTACCACATTCCACCCGACCGTAGAATGGCTGAGCTAAATCTCTCTTCAGTCATTCACCCCCGTGCCATATTCCAAGCATGCATGTGAGATATCATAGAACACATCAAACAAAATTCATCGATGCCTTGAAGAAGCAATTCACCTCAACCTGTCAAATATTGATTCCACCTCATAGTCATACATCACCAAAAACCATCACCACATTGGTCTCCATCCAACCCTTTGAGGGCTTCTAGAGAATTTGTCCAACTAAGGCTTCCAGAACTAGTAACTCAACAAACAACTCATAGAAGGATTCTAGAGTGTTTGTCCAACCAAGGATTCACAACTAGTAACTTAACCCACCAAGGGTTGCGAGACCATTTGTCCAACCAGGCTTTCATGACTAGTCACTCAACCCAAGTGGTTACACGACTTCTAGAGCACATGCTCAGGAAGGATTTTAGGAATAAAAACTCAACCCAAGCTATGAAAACATGAACACCAACTAAAACAAAACAATGAAAGTAAATTCACAATCACCATGTCTATCGAGAAAATGGCAAGGCTAGGCAAATCCACTATCAACCGAGGAAATCCTCAATTCTAGTGACAAATCACGACCAAGAAAGCACATGTATGTGCCATGAATGCCAAAATTAGTGAAGAAATCATACATGCAACCTCATCATGATGCCCTCTTGCGATTTCTTGCTCTTATTTTTCCTTGTTGCTCCAAAACTCCATGTATGCCACACTCTCCAAGAGTGCACCAAGAAAACTCTAAGTATCTCAGAGAATGAGAGAGAGAGATAATAATGAGAGAGCTCCAAAACCAAAGTGATCAAGCCTTCCTGAGTGATCCCTAGAAGCCTTTTTATTAATGAGGCCTCTATTTTCTTCATTTTCCATTATTTTCCTTCAGTTTCCTCGTCTCATGCAACCTCTCACCTTTCACCTTTCTTTTCTCCTAATTTCCTTTATTTTCATAAATAAATGTGCCAAACTACCTTTTTGACTCTTTAATGCCTTTTCCATTTCCTTTTCCAATTTCCTTAGCCATAAACAACCAAATGAACACCCCCTATGATGTCTTTCCCAACATTGAGCTTGGAAGACTTGTTCCATCATCCATGGTATTTATATATTTTTACATGGAATTTTCACTAGGCTTGTTACAGGAATACTTACAATGGTTCCATGTATGGAGGAGATGAAAAATAAACTTATATTATAGTTTAAAAGATATGCTTTAATATACACCAAAATATGAGAGATCAATTGCTTTGATTGAGATGATATCAAGAAATGCTAAAGAGGAGAGTAATGCCCTAGCTTAACGATTGTATGGAATGAGTGTTCAATATATGTGTGATGTACTTGGTTCACTTGCTCATCTCGATCACTTTCTATATCCTTTTCTGCAATGCAATTCAAATCTTCTACTTCTTGTTGATTAGTCTCTTGAGCACATAAAGGATCTAATGATAAACATAGTATAAATTCTTCAATACCACACTCTAATATCTCCTTTCCATCAAATTTGATCCATGATTTTTTTGTCCCTTCTAGATCTTCTTCTTCTCAATGTTGTTCTTCAACAACAACAAGAGAATCTCTTTTTTGCAATGCTCCTCTTAATCTGAAATTAATATCATTTATATCAAGAGCTATCTGGAAATTTTAAACTTTTGGAATTGTAGGTTAGCTCATTTACTTTATTGTTTGGGTTCAAAAAATGGTTTTGTAGGTAGTTGAGTGGGAGTGGTCTTAGAGATGGTTGTGTTTGAGGTTGTAGTTTCATTGGAGGTGGATGGTATTGATATTGGAATTGAGGATATTGAGAATGTTGAGGGAAATATGGACCGCCCCAATGAGGAGATGAGTGTTGATATGGATGAACACGGGGAATGAAACAAAGGGGAGGATAATACCATGTAGTGGGGATGGACCAAGGTGAGGTGCATACCAAGGTTGAAATTGTGCCTCATAATTTATATTTAAAGAGGAGTGGTAGTTCATGCCTTGCTCATATGGGTTGACAATGTAGATGTGCTCCATGTCTCCTTCTAACATATTTCTTGAATTTTTTTTAGTAAATTTCTATTGAGTAAATTTTTGGTAAATTTCCAATATATAAATTTAAAGTAGTTCTCTCATGAAATTTTAAGTAGTTTTCTCTAAAGAGTTGATAAAAAATGTTTAAAATTATCATTAATCTTAATAGTTAAATTATTAACTTAACAATTTAATAAGAGTTTATTCTTATATTGGCTAATATAATGTAAAAATTATTTTTTGTATTCAAATAGAATTAAAACAAATTATTCTGTAAAAATTATTATTTAAATTATTTAATATTAAATAGAATTAAAACAACATTAAATATTACAATAAAATAAATTAAGTTAATAATTGCATCGTAAGGCATTTCCCTCTGAAATCAACTCCCCTAATTTCCTTTCTGTCCTAATCCTAACCGTCAGATGCATTGTTAGACGATTCAACAATGGTATGTCGTCTGATTTAATTAAAAAACTTTTAAAATAAAATTGTTTAATTAAAAATTAATTAATTATGTTACCTACCAGCCTCGTCTGTTGTGTTTTTCTTTGCTGCGGGAGGATGAGGAGGGTCGCGGAGGGCAGAGAGGGAATACGTTTTTTTTGCTGCAGGATGAGGAGTGTTGCGAATGGGAGTGAGGGAATCCCTTCTTTGCTGCAAGATGATGACTCATGATTGTCGAGGCATGGTTAGGGTAAAGACCCACGGGAAGCAGGGAAAACACCGCCATTTGCGCACCTTTTTAGAATGAAATCCAGATCTTGTAAAAATCTCTGCACTCATTCTATCTGCATGGTACATTTATCCCTTGATTGATCCAACAATGGAGATTATGGTAGTTCAATAGAGGTAATAACCATCGTCAGGGTTTCTGCTCATTCTTATTGATAAATTGGTTTCGAAAGAGATCCCCTTTTCAGCTAAGGGATTTTCATTGCTTCACCAGGGTCTTCCATTTGTAGGTTTATGGGTGAGTTTCCTTTTTTTTCTTTTTAAACTTCAAAAAATGTTTCTTCTCTATTCGGGTTTGCGCCTGATCTTCATATTTGAAATTTCCTTCTCTTGGCGTTTCCGTCTAATCTTCACATTTGAAATTTCTTTCGAGTTCATTATTGTGCTGGTTAACTAGATCATGGAGGTCATTGCCATGGCAAGGCATTGCTAGCGTTACAATGGCTATTTCCAATCATGGTAAGAAACCCCTCCCACCTATCCTTGTCCTCATGGGGATGGAAGGATTGTTAGCTTCAGCCCAAGGCTGAAGAAAATCTTGTGCAACTGCAGGCTATTAGTAATTTTGTCATGATGATGTGCTTCTCTCTCAGTAGTTGGGGTTGTGGATGATCTCTGTGCAGGTGGATAGTAGGAACAAGCATGGCATACTTCTTGAAGTGGTCCAACTTTTGACTGATCTAGATCTAACCATTTCGAAAGAATATATTTCCTCAGGTGGTGGATGGTTTATGGATGGTAAGCTCGCTCCTTTAGATCTATCATTGAACATTTCCCTTTTCATCTCTGCAAATGCTGCTATGTGGACATTGCAGGGGACTCAGCCAATTCTTTGATTGAATGATTCAAGTTTTACTTTTGTGTTACAGTGTTTCATGTGACAGACCAACTAGGGGATAAACTTACAGATGAAAGCATCATTGAATACATACAGCAGGTAGCTTTAGCTTGACGTTGGAAACTAACTTATTTTAACAAGAGGATGTTGTGCAGATTGTTGGTATATTGGATTTGTTGGAATTGTTTATGATAATATACTCCTTAATATTTGTTGATTTTCGTGCTGCAGTCCTTGGGAACAAAGCGTGTCACTTCCAGTAGAGAGGTGAAGACTTGTTTAGGTAGGATTGTAGGTGTACAATCCATTGGAGAATATGCAGCAATAGAATTGGCTGGGACAGATCGCCCTGGTCTTCTTTCAAAAATTTCTGCAGTGCTTACAAGCTTTGGTTGCAATGTAGTAGCAGCAGAATCTTGGATCCATAATATGAGAGTAGCATGTGTTTTATATGTAACTGATGAATTATCAAACCGGCCTATAGAGGATGAAGTTGGTATGTCTACCATTAAGGAACGACTTTCAAACATGCTTAAAGGGAATGACAATGGCACCAAAGGAGTCAAGACAGATTTTTCCATGGGCTTAACTCACCGAGAGAGGCATCTACACCAGCTGAGGCTTGCTGACAGGGACTATGAGTGTTCTTCTGATTCCTCAGACCCCACTTTGTTGGATGAAAACAAGAAGGCTGTCATTACCATCTAAAACTGCAATGAAAAAGGCTATTCTGTGGTTAATATCCAATGTAGAGACACGCCAAATTTGTTGTTTAATACAGTTTTCACTTTGACAGACATGTAGTATGTTGTCTTTCATGCTTCAATCACTTGTAATTTACCTTATGCATTGCAGGTAAGTTAAAGAGGTAAAAATATATGCATTTTCTTCCATCAGGTTGTGGCTTAGTGATTGAGATGGTAGCCAGCATGCAAACTATTTAGATTCAAATCTTAGTTTCCTTTTGTATGTGAAGAAAGGTGTTTGACCCTCCCAAAATTGTTTTCCCTCAAGAACTGAACACATAAACATTTCCTTAATTAATGTGTGGCAATAATGTGTTTAGTCTTTCTGATTGGGCTAGTGGGTATATATTGTGATTTGTATATGTTGTGATTAGGTGTGCTGTTAAGGCATTTCTTAATATTAACGTTACTAGTTCAAAACTCATCTTCTCATCTTTCTTAACCCAAAAAAATAAATTCTAATTAAATAAAAAAAAATTCACTTACAGGAATATTACATTCGGCATACAGATGGTTGTACCCTAGACACAGAAGATGAGAAACACAGAGTTGTCAAGTGCTTGGAGGCTGCAATTGCTCAACAAGATGTTGATCTGAAGATCTAAATCTCTGCTTCTGCTGCTGAATCTAATAACCTCTAGCTCCTGCTGAACAGGGCTTGAGTCTTGAGCTGTGTGCAAGCAATAGAGTATTCCTTCTTTCGGATGTCACTCGCATGTTTCGTGAAAATGGTCTCTCAGTAACAAGAGCAGATGTGACAACCAGAGGGGGTAAAGCGATCAATGTATTCTATGTCAGGGATGCTTATTCAGGAAATCTTGCCATGAATATCGATATGAAGGTAGTCGAAGCTATGAGGAGAGAAATTGGAAATACCGTGTTTCTCCAGGTTAAGAATATGCCAGGTGACATTGCTAACTCTCTCCCAGTCGATTCTGGATCGAAATTCAGATTTTCTTTTGTTAGTTTATTCAAGGCCCAGCTTGACCATCTCTCATACAATTTTCGTATGATCAAGTTTTGAATCTCAATGGCAGAATGCTTACTACCACTAATGCTTCTACTCCTTGTTTGCTGAACTTGATCCCATGGCCACTTTCGAACCCAGTGTTGCTTCATTTACTTTGTATCTTATAGTGGCAGCCAAGATTATCAGACGAACTTATGTTTGGAGTTATTTAACCTGTATGTATGAATGACTGACTTGGGATAGAAGGGTGTTTCAGACAAGCTCGCTTGTAATGATATCTTACTGGTTATTATCATGCCATGCCTTGTATGTTTATTTCTTTAATGGAATGGAAAGCTAAATTCCTCCCTCTTCTTCTCCCTCCAGGAAGAACGTTAGTAAACTTTTCTTTTGTATTAGATTAGAATGAAATTATTGCATGTGTTTAGTCAATATTAATTCTATACTATTTTCATCAATCAACCATTTTAGAATTTTTAATGGTAAATAATAGAGACTCAACAGTGCAGTTTTTAATGAGTATAGACTAATATAGATGCATTTCAAATCTAAATCTATCAAATTCCCAAGAAAAAATCAAATCTTTTGAAGTACAATTGTTTTTTGAATCTAAACCTTAACACCAAATTTTTTTTGATCTTCTCAAACATAAATAATAGAAATATACACCATTCAATAACACATATCTCACATATATCAATAGACACACGAAGTGGATATATCTACCATTACTCTTGAATGTGGCACCTCATCACTGTTTTACTTTATATTAGTCATTCGAGTGCATAGTAAAGCTATCACAGACACAGCTTGACTGATTTTTTTCAATTCAATTCCAATTTCGGCTTTTAAATTTTAGCTATGGAGCAGAAATTAAGTAGGGTTCTCACGGTGTAAAGTTTTTATTCTATTTATAATTAATTACGCCATTTCAACTGTAGAGTTTTGATGTTAAACCCATCAAGTAGCACTTGACCTTCATTCACAGAAATTAAAAATAGTACTTTTGAGAAGCAATTCATTAAACTAAAAACCGGAGTTCAGGGTATGAAAATGCCATGTAAAATCATGTATTGGATACCTTCAATGGGGTCATAGAAGCGCTCGACCAGAGCAACTACAGTACTCTTTCCCGACCCACTTCGACCAACCATAGCTACAGTTTTTCCTGCTGGAATGTTCAATGAGAAACGATTGAGAACAGGTATCTCTGGTCTAGAGGGATATGCAAAACTCACGTGTGTCGCTTCAGACCTCAGGGCGAGCGACTCTTCACTGATCAGAACATTCTTCACTGATGATCTAATGGCTGGAGATTATTTAATCGTCTAACAATCCATTCTGGAGTTGGGTCTGCAACTCCAGGTTGGTGAAAGAGGTGGTCAACTATCAGGCGGACAAAAGCAACGCATTGCAATAGCCAGAGTGATGTTGAAGAACCCAGCCATACTACTTTTGGATGAAGCAACCAGTGCTCTGGACTTTGAATCAGAAAAACTTGTTCAGGAAGCCCTTGATAGGTTCATGATAGGAAGAAGAACAGTAGTTGTGGCACATCATCTCTCAACCATTAGGAAGGCTAATCTGGTGGCAGTTGTTCAACAGGGGAGCATTTTGGAGATGGGGACTCACGATGACCTTATCTCAAAAGGGGATGACGGGGCTTATTCAACATTGATCAGACTCCAAGTAACTGCCCATGAGCTTGGTAACAATGCAAGAAATAACAATGCTAGGTAAAGATTTTATCCCACTATGTTAATTCAATAATGGCACATTGTGGTTAACCTATGCAATAGTTTTCTCACTGAAAGTCCATAGAATTGGAATTGTTTTGTTTCTCCCATAAATCCTCTCGCCTTCTTTATAAAATTGTATTTTTTTTGCAGTCCCATAAATCCTTGGGGCCTTCTCTGTAAAACTGTAATTATAATGCTTATCCTCAGCTTCTTCTTCATAAAATTATACTTGTTTTGTTTGTCCTTAGATTAGCAGTTTGTGAAATTATAATTGTTTTGTTTGTCTATAGATCCTCAGGGTTTTCTTTGGAAAATTATTTAGCAGCTATCAAGTTTTTCTCGTTTTATTACAATGAAAGATTTTCCACCAAACTGTTTGAGTGCCTTCTCATACAATCCTTCATTTTTTCCCTCAAATTATAATGGTTTTGTTCGGTCCAGAGATAATTTTTTTTTCTTAAATTATAGTTGTTTTGCTCCTCCCATTAACCCTTCTAGTGTTTATTGGTACTTTAGATGCTACTCTGTAGAATTTTATGGACTTTTACATTTTGTCACATTCTGAATGACCCACTCATTCATCACCAAGATAGAAAGGAAACTTGTTCTGTACCTTCCATAAATTCTCAGTATTTATCTGTTTGAATGATCCCGGGAAGAAAGGGGAAATAGAATGAACATAGATTTGTATTCTCGTTTTGATTTTTTGTTTGTTTGCCCATTTCCAGGCCCTCAAGCGCAAGGAATTGTGTGAGCTCGCCCATAATTGTATGAAATTATTCTTATGGTCGATTTCCCTATTCCAGAAGGCTTTCAGACTTCTCAACTTCCGATTTCAGCACATCTGTCAATGTCAACTCAGCACACAAAACAGAGAAAGTACCCTTCATAGAGCAGGCAGGGTCATTCTGGAGACTAGTCAAGATGAATGCCCCAGAATGGGCCTATGCCCTACTAGGATCCGTAGGGTCCATGGTCTGCGGTTCCATAAGCGCACTCTTCGCTTACATCCTGAGTGCCATGCTGAGCATCTATTACAACCCTGATCTGTTATACATAAAAAATGAAATCAAGAAATACTGCTTCGTTCTGATAGGGATATCGTTCGGCGCCCTCGTTTTCAATACGGTGCAGCATTCCTTCTGGGAAATCGTTGGTGAGAATCTGACCAAGCGAGTCCGACAGACAATGCTCGAAGGTGAACAAAATGGTTTCCGTGAAAAAATTCAGATTGACATGGCATTCTGAATATAGTCACATTCAGATTGACATGGCATTCTGAAATTGAGATAGAAGAGCACAGGATTTTCTTCTTTTATCTTCTTCTGAAGATTCAATATATGCATTGAGTGCTACCTTACCAATGGAGAAAAGTAAAATTTAGATATTACATCAAAATTTAGAAAGTCATACTTCTTAGACTGAAAATTGATTTTCTCAATTAGCCTATGATATTCTGAGGATATTAACATTGTTGTTATTAGACAGTTTGAAGTCCTTGATAAGCAACTGAGATTTTTTGTTCCATTTTGCTGACCAGGCAGTAAAAGTGGTTACAAAAATGCTTTCAAAAGGTTATACACTAGGAAAAGATACTTTAATCAAAGCCAAAGCGTTATACTAGAAGTATCACGTGATGGACACTGCTGCAGCAAAGGTGGAAGATTTTGGCAAATTCTTCAGAGAGATATCAAAAGAAGCTTTGATTACAGCTGGGCATGTAGCTTGCAATGCATGAACAACTCTTTTCAACAACATTTGTTTTGTAACAAGAGCACTGATGGTTGTTGGGGTTCTTGATAGGGCAGCCAAATCTGCTGCTAATTTTGGTAATAGGAATAATGCAGAAAAAAAGTAGACTTGAAGTATTATGGCACTATCAAGTTAGTACTATAATGTAGTGGTGTTGGCCTTCAGGTTTATCTGTCTCATAATTAAGTATGCATGTAATTTTTCTTACCCTGCCATAGTCGTTCTTGTATCAAATCAATTTTATGGTCTCTGTATATGTGTTTAAATGTCTGATCTTTCTGCAGCCCTTCACATTGAGATACACTATATATTTGTGGGCTTCAACCCCCAAATGCATGCTAGACAGTTGTTGACACCAACTAACATCAAGAAATTGGAGACGCTTCAGACCACTCAAGCGGTTGGGCAGCTTTTTGATGTTTGTTTTGGATAAATTTAGGAACTTCAAATGTTTTAAGTTCCCAATAGACGTGGGCAATGACTAGATGGAAGTATGACTTAGATCTAACACAGTCATCTAAAACAAATAAACAACGTCTTCGTTATAGATTTTTATTCAATCCTTCAAAACATTTGTTAATTCTGTCCTAAATTCCGTTTACACCCCCTCCTTTTTCCTCAGACACTTTTATCTGTCTACACGTCGACAGCAGCAGCTCTTCAACGACAAATTTGGGTGATAAAATTTCATGAAGAGGGCAATGCATTAGGAGTATTTTCATTTACTTATTTTTACTCTTTTATATTTTTTATTTATTTTTATATGTGGAGGAACAATGTTCAAATAAATTTAAGAAGAGATATGTTTCCTCAAAATAGAATTAATACTGCACTTAGATCTAGACCTTGCTTACCCTGCCATAGTTGTTCTTGTATCAAATCAATTTTATGTTCTCTGTATATGTGTTTAAATGTCTGATCTTTCAATTTTGTTTTGAGGTCTTTGATAAATGAGTACCATTCATGGGTAAACGACAGTACTTTTTCCCTGTTGTATAGTTCCAAGATCAAGATTGGATCATGTAGATTACCTCAAAGGCCATTTTGGTCAAGGATATTGAGAGTAACGTAGAATAAGATTTTACTTGTGAAAAGAAAGGAAAATAATGAAAAACAAATTTCATTTATTTCAACTGTTTTGTAAGAAAAAGTCTTAAATGTAATCTTACTTTACAAACTGTCTCTAAATAACTATTTGCAGAGAAGGAAGATCCTACCTTTTAAATTCTACTTATTCATGTAGTTTTGTAGAATATAATTAGCTTAAAAAGGCCACCTACCTTACCAATGAAGAAAGGAGTAGTCTACCTAGGCGGAGGAATGGCCCGGTTTCCGTCACCGCCCAGAAAATCGTTCGGCTCCGGTCGTCGACAATCCCTCCGCCCTCCGCCACCCTCCCCTAGCTCTGCCACCCTCCTTCTCCGCCACCCTCCCCTGGCAATCCTGAAATTCCCTGATAGAAAATCCGATCGGTGCTGGAAATCCTGACATCCCCTAAAAGATTGGATCCAAGCTGGAATTGCAGCTGTGGAGAGTTATTGCCATTTCCAATTCGAAATGAGGAATTGCGATCTCGCGAGCTACTCACTCACCTTCCTCCTCGACTTAGCACCTCCCGCTCTGCAATTCCTTCGCTCTACAATTCCTCTGCTCTGCAGCTCACCACCCAGGGACAATTCGGTGACACCTCTAACTCTGTTAACAACTGATTGAGACATGCACCATTTCTGTCCTGTATCTATTGCTGGTAATCATAAATCCCAGAGTTAGTGAAGATGCCGCAGAGGCATTCAAAGAACAACAATGACTTGGCGTTCTTTACATACGATGAGAAGAGAAAGCTTGGGTATGGTACTCAAAAGGAAAGGCTCAGCAAGGACTCCATTAAGCCCTTTGATGCCTGTTCTTTGTGCCTGAAGCCACTAATAGACCCCCTCTGCTATCAGAAGGGCCACCTCTTCTGCAAAGAATGCATTCTAGAATGCCTGTTAGCGCAAAAGAAAGACATGAAGAGGTTAGATTCGTTATCCTGAATAAACCCAGTTTTTAGTTTTGAATTTTTTGGAGTATTGGGTATTGCTTTCCCTTGATTTGGGAAAATATGTTCCTGCTACTAGTGTCTTATAAGATTCTATAAGGGTTTTCTCTTTCGGTGTTACTGGTCCTCTGTCGGGAATTGTTCCTATATTAGGGTTTTTCATGGAATCCTCCAATTAGTTTGTGGGCATTTTCTGTGCCATTTTTTATGTTTTTTTCGGGTAATGGATTCTTGTTATTAGGTTTCTTGGGGAACTATGCAAGATCGAGAGAGAACATATAATTTTTAGATGCGCTGCCCATAAAAACATGCACTGTAAATTAAATATAAGTAATGTCTCTTCTTTTCCACAACAACTAGCAAGTGAATATATAGGTTGGTTAGGGAAACTATAGGACACCAATACAGAACAAGTAAAAACTAAATTCAAATGATGAGGCGCGATAAACCTTCCTTTTTGTAATTAAAGACTCTTTTGACTTGATAGGCATTAACCTCCTTACAAGATCCAAATTACAATCAGGTTGTTTTTAAGCTATGAAGCTGTGACTGATGGCATTTGTTTTATCAGAGTCACCTAGGACTTCCATCTGACATTTATCCACAAATGTTGCAACATCAACACAACCCACAGCTTGAAACTATTTGGTCAACTGTATTGAGGGTCAAGGCTACCAGATTTTAACCATGTCATCATCACTGCAAGTGCTTCAACTTGTTTCCACACTGTAGCCTGTTGGACTAGTTACTAGACCTTCTTTTCATGGGTAGATGATCTCCCTCCACCTACCAGAATAAAGCTCTTATGTCTGTCCAGGGTCTATGTTATTTTCTTTGAAGGAATCATACGGTTACATTTTGTATGAATGGCACTACCTTTTGATTTGTTGGGAATTTCAGATCTGCATCAGATGGCCAACAGGATTATAATATTATTCCATTTATTTCTTGATGGCTCTTGTTAATCTGGATTCAATGGAATTGGACATTTGTATGGCTTAGTTGTCATAGTACTAAGGTAGATTACAATTGAAATTAATCTTCTTTGATGGCTCTTGTTAATCTGGATTCAATGGAATTGGACATTTGTATGGCTCAGTTATCCTAGTACCGAGGTTGATCACAATTGACATTAATCTGCTTTGAGCTTTGGATGCCACTGTGCATATTTTGACTATGGGATCATATTATTCATTGCATATAGTTTAAGCTAGAAGTTTGGATACTACATGGTAGAAACAAGTGTTGCTGGGATTGTATCCCTATTCATTATCACTAGAATGACTAGTTTAGGTTATCGGCACTTCAATGTTGAGAGTACAAAATATCTGATATATTTAGGTTTTTAATTTAAATTTTTTATGAGTGGGTATTGTAAGTTGCTGGTGTTATCGGTGTATGATTTGATAGGAAACTTGCAAGCTATGAAGCACACCAAAAACAGGAGCAGGACGAAGAAGAGAAGTTGTTGTTAAAGAGGCAACAAGGAACTTGATGCATTTGATCAGAAAAACAATGGTGTTGTACCTCAATATAATGACAAAAATCACATTCGAGACAAAAATAGTTTTCATGGGACCAATAGTGCTAAACCGACTTTATTTGAATCGGAGGCTCTTCAGACAATGAAAGCATTTTGGCTGCCATCAGCAACTCCCGACGCTCAAGCAAAAGTTGAGGCACCTTCACTTGATACAATTTGCCCAGAGGGTAAAGAGAAACTGAAGTTGAAGTCTCTTTTTCCAGTTATTTTTACCAAGGATCCACATGATAAAAAATCTGAGGTTTTGGGGGCTATTTCTATTTTCCCTAGTTGCAAAGATACACTAACAAGCAGGTATACACTAATGGCAATCAGCACTTGTGGCCATGTTTATTGCAAAAATTGTGGAGAGAAATTTGTTAAATCAGATGGGGTTTGTTTTGTCTGCAATAGAAGCTGCAAAGAAAATCATTTGATCACCCTGGAAAAAGGAGGTAAAGGATTTTCTGGTCACGGGGACCACTTGGAGGCAACCGATTTTAAACATGTTGGAAGTGGTTCTCGCATGGGACTTATGAGGCCTACAGTTAAAACATGAACATCAAACTCATGTTGAACTACGATGTAAAAATATGATTAAGCAGTCCTGGAATTTTAGTTTGTTGGATTTCATAAATTTGACCAAATAAAGCTTGATTTTCTTTTGTGTTCTAATTTTGAGGCTCTTATGCATCTGGAGTTTTAGGATGACGGTGCATCTCTTTTCAGGCATGTGATTGAAAAATCATGCAGGCATTTACTTTTTGCTACATATCATCCTAAGCTTTCTTTAAGAGGGTTTGGAGGATTTAATTCTGTTTTGTTCTGATATATATATTAGTCAGCCTTGTTCAGTTAGCATGGTTCTAGGAATATGATAAGCATGGTATTAGTATATATGTGGCATTTGTATGAGAATATGGTTGCCTCTGTGTCTGAATCTGTTGGATAGTATGTATGTTGTAATAATATCCTGGGTGCAGTTCATGGAATCAGATATTCTTGACTAGGGAACGAAATACACTAAAACATCAGTTTTCAAGAGATCAGTCCTAGTGTTGTATGTATCATTTAATTGTGATACAAAATATCTGATTTTTGATGCCATTGATCTTTGATTGGGCTTAATATGTAGTTTTCTCTTTTTCGGTATCTTAGCTTTTCTGCTTGGGGGCTACTGATATCCATGGGTGACCAGCGATGAATTTGATAAAATAATTTCTGTGCAAAATTTTGTAATGCTCACTTATTGAACTCGGCCCCAATCTCAATCATATCTCTCACATGCTTTTCTGTTGCTCAAGTCAATTCAGCAAAAATCTTACCAAGAATGGACACTATGTTACTTTATGTAGATTTGACTTTTGTTGTATTTTCGTTATTGATCATTATGAAGGAAAAAGGAAATGTTCTATTAAGCTTTATAGAGAAATTGGAAGTCTTCAAGGCTACATATGGAAAAATCCCTCGTAATATTAGCGTGATATACATTAATATTTATAACATATTTAACAGATTGAAAAGGTTGATTTCTGGAGTTGCAGACATGTTATCAAGTTCAATGAAATCCATTCTTAACAACATAAATTTTATATATTAGGACTTTGTATGTAGTAGTCCATGGAATAAAGCTAATTTCGAGCACTCAAGTTCAATGAAATCCATTCTTAACAGTGTAAATTTTATATATAAGGACTTCGTATGTAGTAGCACCCCCTTCTTTGATGCCTAAATCTGAAAGTTGAATGTTTCAATGGAAAAGGAAACATGAAAGAAAATAAAATATGAATGCACACCATGTAAAATACAACTCCCAAGAAGTAGCTTCTCCCAGAATATAGTATTTTTGTATTTTCCTTCTATTGTATTCATCTTAGAATCCACATCACCTAATTGTGCTGCAATTAGACCATAAAGTGTCCAGCAAATGGAGTTGAACCAATAAAACCATTTCCATCGTACAAGAATTTTCCACCAAAGAACACAATGAACCCATAGAAGAGATTCCAAGAGGAGTACAAAATTTTCCTCCAAAGAACACAATGAACCCATAGAAGTGATTCCAAGAGGAATAAAAGGTCGATGAAATGATTGAAGTAATGTGGTAACCTGGAGTAATAACAATTGACATCATCCCAAAGTAAATGAAGTAGAGGAAAGTGAAAAATATGAAGAAGAGGAACCATAAAATTTTGGCAAATGTCCACTCAAGAGAAATCATGGAGCAAACTCAAACTAATTTGCATTAGTAAAAATGAGTAACAACTTACCACATCCAAGGCTTAGCTTAATTGCTTTCAATGTGAATCATGTCTATTACTATACTTTTGGAGGTGTGCCTCAAATCCTTCTTTATGCATGTTGAAATGGGGTATCAATGTCTTCTGCATGAGCCTCAATGAATATGTGCTAAATATATAAAGAAAAGAAAGCATTTTGTGTTGTTGCTAAATTCTTGTTGCATTTGCTTTATGAAACAGCCTGATTGTAATGCGGATCTTGCAAGGAGGTTAACGCCTATCAAGTCAAAAGGGTCTTTAATTACAAAAAGGAAGGTTTATCGCTCCTCATCATTTGACTTTAGTTTTTACTTGTTCTGTATTGGTGTCCTATAGTTTCCCTAACCAACCTATATATTCACTTGCGAGTAGTTGTGGAAAAGAAGAGACACTACTTATATTTAATTTACAGTGCATGTTTTTATGGGAAGCGCATCTAAAAATTATATGTTCTCTCTGATATTTCTTGATCTTGCATAGTTCCCCAAGAAACCTAATAAAAGTAATCCATTACCTGAAACAAAACATAAAAAATGGGACAGAAAATGCCCACAAACCCAATTGGAGGATTCCATGAAAACCCTAATACAGGAACAATTCCCGACAAAGGACTAGTAACACCCAAAGAGAAAACCCTTATAGCATCCTATAAGACACTGGTAGCAGGAACCTATTTGCCCAAATCAAGGGAAAACAATACCCAATACTCCAAAAAATTCAAAACTAAAAACTATGTTTATTCAGGATAACAAATCTTACCTCTTGATGTCTTTCTTTTGCGCTAACAGGCATTCTAGAATGCATTCTTTGTAGAACAGGTGGCCCTTCTGATAGCACAGGGGGTCTATCAATGGCTTCAGGCACAGAGAGCATGCATCAAAGGGCTTACTGGAGTCCTTGTCGAGCCTTTCCTTTTGAGTACCATACCCAAGCCTTCTCTTCTCATCGTATGTAAAGAACGCCAAGTCATTGTTGTTCTTTGAATGCCTATGCAGCATCTTCACTAACTCGAGGATTTACGATTGCCGGCAACAGATACAGGACATAAATGGTGCATGTCTCAATGATTTTTTAACAGAGTTAGAGGTGTCACCGAATTGTCCGTGGGTGGCGAGCTGTAGAGCAGAGGAATTGCAGTGTGGGAGGCGCCAAGTCGAGTTGGAAGGTGAGTGAGTAGCCCGCGGGATCACAATTCCTCATTTCGAATTGGAAATGGCAATAACTCTCCACGGCTACAATTCCAGCTTGGATTCGATCTGTCAGGGGATGTCAGGATTTCCAGCTCCGATCGGATTTTTTGTCAAGGAATGTCAGGATTGCCAGGGGAGGGTGCCAGAGAAGGAGGGTGTCAAAACTAGGGGAGGGTGGGTGAGGGAGGATGGATTGTCGGCGGCCGGAGCCTGATGATTTTCCGGGCGGTGAAAAAAACTGAGCCATTCCTCCGCCTAGGTAGACTACTCCATGGAGAAAAGTAAAATCTAGATATTACATCAAAATTTAGAAAGTCATACTTCTTAGACTGAAAAATGATTTTCTCAATTAGCCTATGATATTCTGAGGATATTAACATTGTCATTATTGGAGAATTTGAAGTCCTTGATAAGCAGCTGAGATGTTTTGTTCCATTTTGCTGACCATGTAGTAAAAGTGGTTACAACAATGCTTTCAAAAGGTTATACCCTAGGAAAAGATACTTTAAGCAAAGCCAAAGAGTTAGACGAGAAGTATCAAGTGATGGACACTGCTGTAGCAAAGGTGGCAGATTTTGGCAAATTCTTCAGAAAGATATCAAAAGTAGCTTTGATTACAGCTGGGCATGTAGCTTGCAATGCAGGAACAGCTCCTGTCAACAACATTTGTTTTGTAACAAGAGCACTGATGGTTGTTGGGGTTCTTGATAGGGCAGCCAAATCTGCTGCTAATTTTGGTAATAGGAATAATGCAGCAAAGAAGAGACTTGAAGTATTATGGCACTATCAAGTTAGTACTATAATGTAGTGGTGTTGGCCTTCAGGTTTATCTGTCTCATAATTAAGTATGCATGTAATTTTTCTTACCCTGCCATAGTCGTTCTTGTATCAAATCAATTTTATGGTCTCTGTATATGTGTTTAAATGTCTGATCCTTCTGCAGCCCTTCACATTGAGATACACTATATATCTGTGGGCTTCAACCCCAAAATGCATGCTAGACAGCTGTTGACACCACCTAACATCAAGAAATTGGAGACGCTTCAAACCACTCAAGCAGTTGGGTAGCTTTTTGATGTTTGTTTTGGATAAATTCAGGAGTTTCAAATGTTTTAAGTTCCCAATAGACGTGGGCAATGATTGGATGGAAGTATGACTTAGATCTAACACAGTCATCTAAAACAAATAAACAACGTCTTCGTTCTAGATTTTTATTCATTCCTTCAAAAGATTTGTTAATTCTATCCTGAATTCCCTTTACACCCCCTTCTTTTTCCTCAGACACTTTTATGTGTCTAAACATTGACAGCAGCAGCGCTTCAACGACAAATTTGGTTGATACTGTAAGCCACACAAATTGGTCAAAACTGTCTCGGACCTTTTGGTTGTTGAATACCTCTTTCACCAGAAGGGTTTTGCCCTGTCCTCCCATACCCACAATAGCAATCACTCTGAATCCATTTTCCAATATCCACCAACTGACCTTTTCAGTATCTTCCTTTAATCCCACCGCTTGAAATTGAGATAGAAGAGCACAGGATTTTCTTCTTTTATCTTCTTCTGAAGATTCAATATATGCATTGAGTGCTACCTTACCAATGGAGAAAAGTGAAATTTAGATATTACATCAAAATTTAGAAAGTCATACTTCTTAGACTGAAAAAATGATTTTCTCAATTAGGCTATGATAAATTTGGGTGATACTGTAGGCCACACAAATTGGTCGAAACTGTCTCGACCTTTTGGTTGTTGATCTTGCACCAAAAGGGTTTTGCCCTGTTGTCCCATACCCACAATAGCAATCACTCTGAATCCATTTTCCAATATCCACCAACTGACCTTTTAAGTATCTTCCTTTAATCCCACCACTTGAAATTGAGATAGAAGAGCACAAGATTTTCTTCTTTTATCTTCTTCTCAAGATCCAATATATGCATTGAGTGCTTGAACACCAATAGTGGCATTGAGGGAGGTGAGATATTTCAGATATTTAACACCTGCGTGTATCTTTGTGATTCTTTCCTTTAGTTTCCTAATGTTCGTGCCCATTCAATAGCGGAAAATTATGTTGATGAAAATAAGCTTGCCCTACTCACATTCCTCCACTATGTCAAGAGCATTAGTGAGAAAATCCTCAAGTCCGTTAAGCCAATTAGTCACTGAACTAGAATTGGAAGTTCTCGTGGCTCTCGCATCCGTCAATAGGCATTTAATGGAATTAACCTCATCACAAATGAATTCAAAATCTTCTCCCCTTACCGCTTGACCAGCGCAAATTTGATCCCCCATAATAGTTTTGGCTTCGCTTCTCGTTTCGACTTTTGGTGTTGGAAATACCATTTTATCCTTTAAGGTTTATTATTTTTGTTTTATTATTATTGCTTGAATTTCTTCTTAATAAGTGGTTGTGTTTCTTTTGGTTTTAGTGAAAGTATGGGCTCCAATGTTGGCTCTCTTATTATGGAGTTTAATTCATCTTTCAGAAATTTTCAATTATTAAATTAGGTTAGTTAATTTCTTAAAATATTAAATTTATTTCAAAAAAAAATTGTTACTTTATAGGTTAGACACTCGCTTGAAATATTAAACTTATTCCAAAATGTTTTTGTTACTTTATAGATAAGGCGTAGATTGCTTGGCTCTATGAAAATAATGAAGGAAAATACATGTTAATCTGTTACTTGTTCTCTTTGACTGAAAAATACACGGTGACAAAAAAATGCATATTATGCTAATTGAACTTATAATATTGAATTTAATACACTAACACTTTACAACAATGAACTAACAATATTCATGATGAAAATAGCAATATGGAAGATTTATCTGCATAATGAAAAAGGCAATATGGGAGATTCCAATCACCTTCCAAGGCATTTTTTAAAATGTGGATGTGACAAAAGGTTGTTGTGGAAGGTGCTGTTTGTATATCGGAAATTTCTTGATCATTGTGTATAATCCTAATGTTAATAGATATGTCTACTAAGTGGTTCCAATTAATGGGGCATTGATTTGAGGGTTCAATATATTTGTATTCTTTATCAAAGTATTCTTTTGTTGTATTTGCGTTCTTCAATTTATGCCTTATAGCTTTTCCTTTGCAACATCTCGTGCAAATGCTAGTTTATATTGAACAAAGTCAAATCAAATTGAAATGAAAAGTTTTATTTAAATCAAATTACTCTCATATTAAATGCTTTAATTAATAATTTATATTAAATAGAAGTAAATCAAATTAAAATGAAAATAGTTTCATATAAATCAAATTACTCCCATATGAAACGTTTAAACTAATAATTTGTATTAAATACAATTAAATCAAATTAAAATGAAAATGGTTTTATTTAAATCAAATTACTGCGATATTAAATGCGAAATTAATAATTTATATTAAACAAAATCAAATCAAATTAAAATAAAAATGGTTTCATTTAAATCAAATTACTCCCATAATAAACTTTTAAATTAACAATTTATATTAAATCAAATTAAAATGAAAATGATTTTATTTAAATCAAATTACTCCCATATTAAACGTTTACATTAATAATTTATATTAAATAGAATTAAATCAAATGAAAATGAAAATTGTTTTATTTAAATCAAATTACTCCGATATTAAATGTTAAATTAATCATTTATATTAAACAAAATCAAATCAAATTAAATTAAAAATAGTTTTATCTAAATCAAATTACTCCAATAAATCAAATTACTCCCCTATTAAATGTTAAATTAATAATTTATTTTAAATAAAGTCTAATCAAATTAAAATTAAAATGGTTTTAGGTGGTTAACACCTAGTGACACCAAACTTAGGTCTATAGGACAGTGAGACCAAACTTTGGTGTATTGAACCTAAACAAACGAATTATTTAGTTTGATTTAAGATTTTATTCCTATGGTCAAAAATCTTTGAGAGAAGGCTCCCGAGGTCACTGTAATTTTGACAACCTAAAAGGCTAGGAAGGTGGCTATTGCAAAAGAGATTTTGAAACTCACATCTAATCGGCCACTGTAAGAGGAAGTGATTTCCATCGTGGATGTTCTTATTCTCACACACATGGCAAAACCTTTCCATAAGTGGTGTTTTAGGAACTGGGTAACTACCAGTTTCATTATGGAGCTCATGAGAGTTAGTTGTAATCTTGGCTATATTAATTTTCTTCTTTGAGTTAGTTAAAACAGAGAGATACTTTTGATCTTCTAGGGTGGCGTTGATGACCTCCTTATAATATCTTGATTTTATTTTAGCTCATAAATCTTTATCACAGCACAATTATTCTTTGAAATTAGATGTAACAATATTTTTAATGTTATTCATGTTTTGCAATGCAAGATTCTCGTAGATCTCCCAATGGTTTAACGAGGCCCTCGTGTCTTTATACCAACCTAGCTTTTGAAGTCTATGGTCTCCTATGTTATTGAGTTTGTGCTTGTACAAGACAAGCCTAGTCATAGCTAGGCTCTCCATAGGGGAAAGACCCACTTCTATAAGGAGAATAGGATAGGGTGTGTTGCTTTTAATTTTGAGGTTATAAGTTATAAAACACTTCTTGATTTGCTCAATCTTTCTCGAGGATTCTCTAGAGATGCTACAACCCCAAACCTCACATCCATATAAGATAACCAGAGTGACTAAAGTTTCAAAGAGGAACTTATTTCTATCCCACATTATGAGGTTTGTCGTTTTACAATTATTTTCAAGACTAAAATAAGCTTTCCATCCCCTATTAATCCTTTTCTCAATGCTATAGATCGAGTTGAGCTTGTGATGAATATCAATTCCTAGGTACTTGTAGGAAGACACTTCCTCCAAGTTACTATTGTCATACATAAAATTAGCGTAAGTGTCCTTCTTGGATTTGATAATCATAACTCTTTTTTTGTGAGTGTTAACAATCATACCCATGGTAGAGAAGAAATCCTTAAGAAGTATAAGTTGTTTATAAACATGAGATGGGCACCTTGCGAGTCGTCACCGTTGAGAAGAAGGATGATGACTATCTGAGATAAGATCTTGCCACCACATTGTGCTTCCTCTAAACAACCTTCTAGCTTGTCGATGTAAATTCCAAATAGGGTAGGGGAGATGGGGCAACCTTGTTTAACTCTGATATTACACTTAATATCTTTCGACCACCCCTCATTTCTTTTAAACATGGCAATTACATTGTCGTATAACCTTATAGCTGCAACTCTCAACTCAAAAGGAACATTTAGCTCTTCTAATCTATTCCAAAGGTTGTATATAGGAACTGTATCGAAAGCCTTTCTAAAGACCACAAAGCAACAAAAGAGATTGGATTTATCATTGCAACATTCCTCCAAAATGATCCTAAGCGTAATGAAGTGGCTTCTTTTTGAGCGCTCCTTTCTAAAACTCGCTTGGCCTTTAGCGCGCTTACCTTCACTTTCAAGACATATGCTCAACTTCCTTTCTAAAATAATACCATATAACTTGGCTAGGAGAGGGATGATCATAATTGTCCGATAATTACATGGGTTATTTGTATCCCCACTTTTAAAAATAGGGATTTGAGTCCACATTTTAGGGAACCCTTGCTTGACCACTTGATTGAAAAGCTTGTGAATGCGGGGGATGAGGACATGACCTCCAATTTTTAAGATTTCTACGTGGTAACCTTCAATTTCCTTAGCTTTCCCATTAGCCAAGCAATTAACCCCAAAATCAATGTCTTCTAATGAGAAAACTTCTTTCATTGTGAGTAGGGTTTCAAAGTTATCCATGACATTTGGAGATGCATAAAACTTTTTAAGATAGGAATTCGGGTCGTGTAAAGCAATTTTATTATTATCTTTAGTTTTCGTAGTTAGAATCTACCTCGAGAATTTTTTAAGAGCTACCTTAGAGAGGTATAAGAGATTCTCTTGTATTTTATGAATATAGTGTCTTTTTTTCTTTTTAGTTAGGGATTTGTATATTTTTATCTTTCCTATTTTAAGAGATTCATTAACAACTTCCTTAATTGCTCTCCTCACACTTTTACAATCTTTGTCATACCATGGGTTGGTTTTTCTATTTCTTTTATTACTTGAAACTTCAATTGATAACTTGTTAACAAAACATGAGAGGGTTGTAGTAAAATTATGATAGAGATCTTCTATGTTGTCTAATACTAGGTAAAGGAAGCAAATTAGTTTTTAATTCATTTAGAAATAGGTCTTCTTTATTTCTATCAAAGATTAACTTCTTTTGGCTATAAGGATTACCTTCTATGGGATCTTTATGCATGAAAAAATTGAGAGTTATAAGTAAAGTCCTATGATCAGAGTCATGCTCGTGGTCATTTACGATGTCAAAATTTGTTATTTCGTTGTATAGAGGGAGATCGAAGATAACATAGTCTACCATGCTACTACCAAGCCCATGGATGCAGGTCATCTCACTAGAATTGGGCCACTTCTTTAGACCATTGCAAATTATGAGATCGTGAGCACTAGAGATCTTGACTAGCTCCGACCCAAACAAATTCTCCCTGAGGTCTTGAGAGCTCCTTTTGTACCGGCTAGCGAGAGGAAGGCCTTCGTCTAACCATAGAGGATTAGGGTTGGAATGATTTATTAGAAGAATAGCTTGGTTGCTTGAAGTTCGAGCATTAATGTCACCCATTAAAAGGATATTGCCTTCATTCCTTAGGCTACAAATATCATTCTCTAAACCATTGTAAGGACTATTTTTATCTAGATTCTTTTTCTTATAGAAGTTAGAATTGATGGGGGGAAATAAGAGATTTTTATGTAGGTCTTTTTATCATAAATGTGAGTAATTTCTATCCAACTATATTGGTTGTAAGGGTTGTTTTTATAAATCCTAGCATAGGGAGAGATGTTCTTCTTAATTTAACAAGCTATACCCCCAATGCCTCTATGGGAGGATCGCTTATTCCAGGTAGACTATAATGTAAAACCATCTATGTTAGGGACCTTAGATTCTTCATGCTCCCAAGTTTCAACAAGAAAAATAATATCAACATCATTCGAGATCCATCGTAGCTTGGGTCCTTTGTTCAATGGAAAGCCCCAACAGTTCCAAGAAAGAATCCAGAGCATGCTGAATTGCTATTTAGTATTATCTTTTTGGTATCTATCTCGAATAACGACTTTTCTATTTCTGATTATTGCTCATTTTCCTTCCTTCCTAGCTTCCTTTACCTTTTGAACCTCCTTTCTGAATTCTGCTTGATCTTCTAGAATGAGATCTTCATTTATAAATATTCTTGTTCCTTTTAGACTTGAGGTTTTACTAAGTATGTCATACTTATGGTGAGTAGAGCTCACCTTTATTCCGATGAGTCTTCCTTTATTCTAAGTAAGTTTCCCCAACCTTGTTGCTTGTGTGAGACACAGTTGTTTCAGTTTGTAATCTGTTATGTAATTTTGTCTCGGCTATGGCTAAAGTATCCTCATCTACCTCCTCTTTCAAACCAAATATTATAAGGTTTAAGACTCTTTTGTTACGCTCATGGTCTAATTCTATCAATTTTGTTATTTCATCTTTAATTTGTTTGATATATAATTTATGTGCCACACTATTTAGGGTGAGGTAGCTATTAACTTTTTATTCTAGCTCTTTAATCATGTCCTTCATTTTAAGACTCTCTAAAGTATGAGCATCTACTTTCTCAGATGTTCGGTTCATATGTTGGTTTTATTTTTCTATAACTAGAAACCTACTCTCCATTGCCTCCATCTTATTCTCCAATAGTTCTATTTTATTTTCTATTTGTTTTTGGATCTTGTCTTTCTCTAAAGACCCCATATACTCATAGAAGCTCCCTAGAGTAAGTGTGCTAGGTCTACTTCTACTAATCTTTGATAATTATGGTGAATTATTTATACTTGAAAATATGAAAAATATGTAAATTACTACGATATTAAATATTTTACACAATGAAATGAGAATGGATTTGGAAGTGACCTATAAATGTTAACGATTTACTTAAATCAATTTAAATGGGGTTACTTGGAGAAAATTAAACTCAGAGTTACTTGGAGAAAGTGAAGTATAGGCAGTTAAGTCTATGAAGGGAATGGTAGTGGAATAGGGCATAAGGACGAGATGTTGAGAGGAGAGGGGTTTGACATTTTGTTGTGAAGAAGGGCTAAGGAGGGCATGTTGAGAGGAAAGAAGGGTTTGAATTTTGTTTGTTTTTGGGAATAAGAGGAAGTATAAGTGAATTAAATATATTTTGAACATTAAGTTAAGATTATGGATTTTAAATGAAATGAAATTAAAATAATAATATAATTGTATTTAAATTAAATAAAAAAAATATTAAATATTGTATATAATCAAATCACATTATATTTGGTGGGAGGATGTAACTTATAAATGTTAATGATTTAATTAAATCAATTCAATGGGGAGTTGGAGAAATTTCAGAAGAGGTGGTCAAAAGATGTTTAGTAAAAACAAATTAATTTTGGCTAAAAAACTAAAATATTTACTATATCAATAAAAAAGGCTTACTCTAACTTATATAATAGATTAAAAACGAGGCAATACAATTTCAATATTTTTTATTATTCAAAATATTTTTTTGAATGCATAAATGTATTCACTACCCTTAAAAATTGAGGGGTAGTCCATTTATGCATATTAAACAATTTAAACTCAATTTTTTTAAAATTTATGTTAGCTTTGTTGGAGATCAGATGCACAACAGATTCAAACAAATACTCAGCAAATAAATCATGCACAGGAAACACAGAGGTTTAACGTGGTTCACCCAACCAATTTGGGCTACGTCCACCAATCATAGGCATCGGCAATTCTTTATTAATCAAACAGGAGATTACATAAATCAAATCCTCACAAACTCTCACTCTCACACTACTCAAACACTCCGTATGGACATCTGATTTATAGCAAAGAGAATCTAATTGCCTCATAAATCCTCTCACATCAAATTTAGGATGCATTAACTCCCTCCCAACAAACTGGAGCTAATCTAACAACAAATTCCTATTGTTGTCACACATTAGAGATTTTTTCCTAATTTATGAAACAGAAAATCTCAACAATCTCCACCTTGACAACAATTAGCCTGATGCCATGTTTGTTTATTATTTTATCTTTTCTGCAAGCCAAGAGAAGCCAAACACCAGCGTAGCTTCTCCAACAAAACTGGTTTCGTGAACATGTCTGCATAGTTTTCCTTTGTATGCACCTTTTCAAGAGAGACTCCCCTTTCAGTGATAACCTGTCTTACAAAATGGTACTTAATTGGAATATGCTTTGATTTACTATGATAGGTCAGATTCTTAGCCAAATGTATTGCACTTTGACTATCACAAAGTAACCTGATGTTGTCCTCTAACCTACCAAACTCACCAAGTAAACCTTTCAACCAAACCGCCTTTTTGCAAGCATGTGAAGTAGCAATGTATTATGCTTCAGTAGTGGATAAAGCAACAATGTTTTGTAGCTTTGACATCTAGCTAATAGCTCCACCTGCAAGAGTAAAGACATACCCTGAAGTTGACCTTCTCTTATCCAAATCACCTACAAAATCGGAATCAACATATCCGCAAACAAATTCACTACTCTTATTGTAAGTGATACAATAACTACTTGTGCCTCTCAAATACCGAAGCACCCATTTCACTGCTGACCAGTGCTCTTTACACGAATTTGTCATATACCTGCTGACAACCCCAACTGCATGTGAAATATCTAGTCACGTATACACCATCGCATACATTAAACACCCTACTACATTAGCATATGGAATTCGAGACATAAATTCCTTTTCTTCATCTAAATTAGGACATAAACTCGAAGAAAGCTTGAAATGGGAAGCGAGAGGGACTGACAGAGGCTTCACGTTATTCATACCAAACCTCAAAAGTATTTTCTCAATATACTTTTGTTGTGATAGCCATAGCTTACCATTGCTTCTGTCTCTGAAAATCTCCATGCCCAAAATCTGTCTTGCTGCTCCTAAATCTTTCATATCAAATGTCCTTGCCATTTGAGCCTTCAACCTATTGATTTCTTCTATGCTTTTGCTTGCTAAAAGCATATTGTCAACATACAATACCAAGATAATGAATATGCCATTATTTAACTGTTTAAAATAAATACAATGATCATATTCACTTCTAACATATTTCTAACTCAACATGAAAGAATCAAACTTCTTATACCACTGCCGAGGCTACTGCTTCAGGCCATATAATGACTTCTTGAGCCTGCAGACAAATTTCTCATTGCGATGCTGAACAAACCCTTCCGGTTGTTCCATATAAATTTCCTCATCTAAGTCTCCATGTAGAAATGCAGTCTTAACATCTAATTGCTACAACTCTAAATCAAGAAAAGCCACTAATGCTAACACAATTCTAATTGAAACAATTTTAACCACTCGTGAAAAAATCTCATGAAAGTCAATACCGGCTTTCTGAGAAAACCCTTTTGCAACCAGTCTCGCTTTGTACCTGTCTTCCGTATCATTCACACCCCGTTTCAGCTTGAAAACCATTTACACCCCACAGTTTTCCTGTCTTTCGGAAGCTCAACCAGATCCCATGTGCCGTTTTTACCCAAGGCCATCATTTCGTCCTTCATGGCTACTTTCCACTTGTCACTTTTCGAACCTTCTATTGCTTCCTGATAGCACAGAGGTTCATCCTCATTAGCAGTGAATGCAACAAAAGTGACATAATCATCATACCTTCTCGGTGGTCGTTTGATTCTTGTCGACCTCCTTAATGATGATTCTAGCGCTTCCTCGATTGGCTGACTACCATCTGTAGGAACTTCTTGATGATCAGTATCTGAGACCTGTTCATGATCTAGACGTGCACCCTATTCATGATCTGATTCTGAAACCTGTTCATGGCTAGTATCTGAACTATGGTCATCATGACTATCATTAGAAATGTTATCAAACTGAATGTGTTGAAAGTCAGATACATCATCCTGTTTCAATCTACTATCTACATCTAACCGTACAAGAGAGGATTCATTAAACTTTACATCTTTGTTGATGATGATTTTGCGGGTAGTAGTATCCCACAATCTATATCCCTTTGTTACAACACCATACCCAACAAAGATATACCTTTTCGACTTTGGATCTAATTTAGTTCGCTGATGTTTAGGCACTAGAGCATATGCATCACAACCAAACACTCTGAGTTTAGAATAGTCACAAGGGTGTCCTTTCCATACCTCTTGCAGAATCTTGCAGCCTATCACTGTTGATGGAGATCGGTTTATCACATAACAGGTTGTTGCCACCGCTTCCGTCCACAACTCCTTTTGCAACCCAACGTTACTCAGCATACTCCTTGCTCTCTCTAAAAGAGTCATGTTCATGCATTCAGCAACTCCATTCTGCTGAGGAGTATAAATCGTGGTCTTATGTCTCTGGATCCCTGCATCCTCGCAATAGCTGTCAAACTCCTTGGAAGTAAACTCACCACCATTGTCAATTCTTAAACATTTTATTGTTCTACCAGTGTTGTTTTCTACCAATGCTCTAAACTCCTTGAAAACTAAAAAAACATCAGACTTCCTTTTCAACATGTAGACCCACACTTTCCTAGAAAATTCATCAATGAATGATACAAGATAAGGCGAACCACCATATGAAGTTGTAGGGGTTGGTCCCCAAACATCGGAATGGATATAATCAAGTATGCCTTTACTAGTATGTTTTCCTCTTTTAAACTTTTGTTTACTTTGTTTTCCAAACAGACAATGCTTACAGAAAACTAACTTTCCAGATTTTAGATTTGGAAGTAACTTGCGATGAGCCAAAATTTTTAACCCTCTTTCACTCATATGCCCCAATCTTTGATGCCATAAGTGAATGGAACTATTGTCATGTTCAGACACTGTAGACACATAATCTGACCCTGTACCTCCTTCTAACTGAAATAGATTTCCTACCTTCTTAGCTTTCATAACTAGTAAAATACCTTTGTAAATTCTCATTACTCCACCTTGAATTACAGTTTTATATCCATTTGAATCAAGTGCTCCTAATGAAATCAAATTTTTTCTTAAATTTGGTACATGCCTCACATCAGTTAATATTTTTGTTGTCCCATCAAACATTTGCAGTTGTATACTCCCAATTCCCACAATATTACATGTTACATCATTACCCATGTACACAACACCATCATCAATTGATTTATATGTCTTAAACCATTCTTTATGAATACACATGTGGTTTGATGCACCAGAATCTAACAACCAATGTTTACCATGATTTGACACATTAACTGATAATACTTCATCAGTCATACCTGAACGAGATGGCGAACCTGTATCTGTCGTATTTGCCTCCTTCTTCTCTGTCGAAGAATCTGCTTTTAAAGTTTGTTGCTGTCGCTTCCAGCGGTCCTTCTTTAAATGCCCTGATTTGCCACAAAACCAACACTTTAACTTACTCTTCTTCCCTTTTGACTTTGAACCTGAGTCGCTCGGCCTCCTGGAGTGTCTTTCTTTCGAACGACCTCTAACCATCATAGCTTCTCATGTAGAGGTTTCGGAATGCGACCTTCTCCTTGTTTCTTCTAATAATAAGGATGCAACTACATCATCAAACTCAATAGTTTCTGATGAACTAAGACTTATAGAAGTAACAAAATGATCCGATGATTCAGGCAACGAGCACAATAAAGTAATAGCTTTATCCTCGCATTGAATATTTACTTCTATACTTTGTAATTGCACAAGAAGAGTATTAAAAGCATTTAAATTATCAGCAATCGATGTACCTTCCTTCATTCGCAAACTGTACAACTGTCGCTTCACGAGAATCCTATTGGTTAAGGATTTGGTCATGTACAGTTTCTCCAGTTTCGTCCACAAACTAGCAGTTGTTGTCTCCAACACAATTTTAAACATGACATCATCAGCTAGACACAGTCGAATAACACTTATCGCTCTTTCATCCATCTCGGCCCACTCATTATTTGTGATGTTGTAAGGCTGTTTGGATTTGCCCAACAACGCCTTTACCACACCATGTTGGACAAGCAAATCGTACATCTTCACCTTCCAGATCTCAAAATTATTTTTGCCATTAAACTTCTCAATTTCAAACCCGACACTTTGACTTTTGGCCATTTTGTATCAGCAAAAAACACAATAATCTCCAAAATCAACTTTAAATAAATGAAGTTTGTGTTTAAAAAATGCCTTTGCCTTTAGAAACAAACAAACATCTGCCCTTTGTATTTCACATACAAATTTCTGCCATATGCACTTATATCCTTGCTTGAAAAAAAAAAAATCTGTCTTTGGTACTTCACAGAAAAATTTTTCTGCCATAACACATATGTTCCTGTTTCTGTAATACGCAAGGCACGCATCTAAACCATATTCAAACTCTGGTAAGATGAATTGTCATTGTATTGTTTTTATTGTTTTATTTTTCAGCACACAATGTTCAATACTCTCACCGCACCAAAAACATACACACAATAAAAAAAATATACCAACACGTGCAGTGCGTTTTGATGTAATTTATATTTCAAAACTTAAGTTACCTCCACTAGCAAACTCAGAGGGATAAGAGTTCAACACCCAAGTGGACAGGAGTTCTCTACGCAGTTTGATACTAATTTCACTGCGGGTTCATTGTCACAGATCTTATGGTCCAATTCAAGACAAAACAATGTACGTGTGAAAACTGTGGGCCTGAGATCTTGTCTTGAAACAGAAAATCTCAACAAGCTTTTGATTAAAATTAACCATCTAAGTCAAACTAGAGAAAAAGGTTCTTCAAAAAGACCATTTCTTTTATCAATTAAAAAATGACATATACATTAATACCATAAATAGTACAATTAAGTTAATTGATTTCATAGTTGTAGTTGGATTTGTTAGCTTATTCCCAAGTTGTAGTTCTATTTGTTAACATATTTCTAACCCTTTTTATGGGAGTTGTCCTTAGTGCTATTTTTGGACATCTTGATTTGTGTTATTTAAAGTATTTTTTTATTTTATATATGGATTTGTATATATGGATTCACCACCTTGAAAACCTCTAGGGCACTTCAATTATATAGGGGTTACGCATCAAACTTGTCATTTCTCTAAATTAGTATGTGATTTTAGAGAAATTAGACCCACTAAACCCTTTCTTCTAGTCATCCTTACACTTGGAGTTAAAAATATGGTAAATAATAATAATATTTGTGATTCTATTACTTAAGTTTACTATATCATTTATATTCAATATAGATTTAAATAAAATGAAATTAAATTAATAATAATCATTTTATCTAAATCAAATTATTCTATTAGTAAATGTGTTACATAATCAAATGGAGTTAGGGAGGTAGCTAAATTTATGGAGGAAAGTTTTTCTCTACAATTTTTCTAAAATACATGACACATGTACTGGAATTACATATTTAACTCTTGGACTCTTCACAATCAAGATTGGACTACAAATATTTTCAAGTCATTCTATATATATAATAAAATTAATGTTAAATAAAATATATACATATATATATAAATGAAAAATGAAAAATACACTAACACTAGAATTCAACAAGATAGCAAATACAAGTCATTGTTGGCTTTAGACTAGTTCGAATTGTTAGCCCAAGGCTTACCTATATTAACCCTACGTGGATGTGCGTTACTTTAGATTTCTAATATATTTTTCATTTATCAACGGCGTAGATTGAATGTCATTGAAATATCATTAGTCTGATACAGAGATCGACGGAAAAGGTGGAGGGGA
Organism: Pinus tabuliformis; assembly: GCA_031772625.1. Classification (NCBI taxonomy): domain Eukaryota; kingdom Viridiplantae; phylum Streptophyta; class Pinopsida; order Pinales; family Pinaceae; genus Pinus; species Pinus tabuliformis. Next base: position 436,710,775 of record CM062816.1, read on the forward strand.
GCGCGAATCGTTCATAAACTAAATTGAAACATTTTAATGAAAAATTTCATCCGCCGCTTCAGTTGATTTGCGAAGGAGGCGTTTTCACAGTGGGAGGGTATTATATACCGAAAGGCACTGAGCTTTTGTTGAATGCGTGGGGTATACACAGAGACCCAGCTGTGTGCGGTATACACATTTGGTGGTGCTGCATTCTTCTGTAATCCGGCGCTGTGGGGACCCCCGCTTCAAAGGAACTGCACCTGCACCGATCATGATTTAGAGGAGCCCAACGATAGCGAGCAGACCGTGTGTTGGTGGGAATTGTGGAGATTTGGATTTGGATTTGCGATTGGGTTTGGAAGGGTAAGCGGAGCATTAACTCTGAGGAGGCGATTGAGAATCACATCCTTTCAGATTGGAGGTAGATTTATAAAATATTTTGCATGAAATCAATAGGTTTATGAGAGAAAATTCTCAGAGAGTACTCACACCGGTAAATAGTACAGGTCCCATTTTATTGTCCTGTTACCGATATTATAATAATGGAATTGTGGCATGCTTTTCTCATCATAATAAATTTATTTTATATTAATTTATGGATTTGACTGTGAATTCAATGCCCAAAAGGGTAAAAACATTACTCTGGGTTCCAGACAAAGTTACAAGAAATGTAAAAGTATTGAATGTTGAGGTTTAGTGGGCTATGAATTTTATTTGGTCAATAATTATTTTTGTTAAAATTATATTACTGAAAAATTTGTAGTGAAATCTTGTTTTGTGTTATTTAAACTAGTTTTTTCATTATATATATGGATTCAACAACTTGAAAAGCTTTTAGGGTAGGGGTTAGCAAGCAATCTTGTGATTTCAATAAATTACTATCTGATTTTAGAAAGATTAGACCAGAAAATCAGTCTGAAAAACTTCAGTAAAGTAGCACAAAGAAGTTTTGTCTGATCAATTGTAGTTGTAGATTTCTTCCATAAACAGTTTGGAATTACAATTATTTATAATGATATTAATAATATATTTATTGTAATGGTTGTTTTTTAATATTATTTTTATTATTATATATTTAACAATTTTGTTAGTATTTAGGGTAATTGGATTTAAGTCTATTTTCCATGATCCCTCCCCTTCTAAGTAACAATATTGTAGATAATAATAATATTTGTGTTTCATTGTGATTTATGTTATTGATTATTTGAATTTTCATATCATTTCACATCTAAAATAAGTTTAAATAAAATCAACTTAAAATAATAATAATATTTGTATTTAAGTTAAACTACTCTAATATTAAATGTTTTACATAATGGGAACAAGTAAATCATTCACAAAATTAATAGTATTAATTATTTTATTTAGTTGAAATTAGCATAAATAAATCACATTGGATTGGGTGAGAAGAAGTAACTCATAAATATTAATTATTTAATTAAATTATAGAAAAATTAAAAAAAAAATAATTAAATTTATGAATGATATGTAATTTCTTAATAATAAAAAAAATATTTACTATTTAAATTAATGTAACCCTAAATCAAAATAAAATAACCATATAAATAAAAAATAAACAATACACTAATAAAATAAATACTAAAATAAATCCAATTCATTATTAAATTAATTTTACTAGAATTCTAATTTGCTAAACTCTGTTCTTAGACACTACTTCCAAGTAACAATATTGTAGATAATAATAACATTTCTCATTCGTTCTGATTTCATCCTATTGATTAGGTTTACTTCTGATAATACAGCAGATACATTGCGGGATTAACTCGATTTGGTAGTTGTGTTACGATTTATTAAACTTCTTCCAACCTGGTGGTTATTAGTGATCCCGTAGCTTCCAGGTAAATATATTGTAAATAGTAATAATAATAATGATTCTTTTGATTTCGATGTCAGATTTAAGTTTAAATATAACAATATAAACGGCCCAATGCAGGCACAGTATGGAAGATGATAGGGAAGTGAAAAGAGGTGAAAGGGAAGAACCACAGCCTACTCAGGAAAGGAATACTGCTCCTCCTTCAGACGAGCCCCTCTTCTATGACCTACCTAGCACTACCCATGACCATGACCTTTTAAAAGCTCAGTTAATTAGTTTGATTAAGAAGCATGAAAAGGTAATTTTTTTTAAAGGTATTTTTTTTATTAAGTTTAAAAGTTTATTTTACAATTTAGGTGTTCTAAAATTCAATATGATATGTAACGCTATTTTTTTTCATTAAAATTGAAATTTTATTCTTATATAACATATATCATATAAAAAAATTTAAAATTTAAAAAAAAATATCTCTATAAAACATTTAAATAATATAAATTAGTAAAAAAATTACACTTAAAAAAATTAAATTTATATTTAAAATAGATGTATACTTATTTTTAATAAAACAAAAAATAATAAAAGAAATCTAATGAATATTTTTGTTATTACTTCAGCATGGGGCTTCCCAAAAGAGCCCTACGAAAGATGGAGACTTGAGAGATGGAGACTTAGTTGATTTGTGGAGGAAGCCTCTTCCCCAAGTAAATGAAGACATTCTGTATTGTTTCGATCACTACGGGTTATGGGCAGCCTCTGAGGTACGCTGTTTCTCATATTTATTTGACAATTAAGATTTGTATTTAATTTTAATAATAAGTATAATAGAATTTTATTTTTCCAAGGTTGCGGAACTTTACCTGGAAAATCGCAAGCTCGACGACGAAAAGAATTATTTGGCATTGGCAGTATTAAAAGATGCATTTCCAGCCGGTAAATATGATCATAGCTAGCTCTCATGTTTCAGTAAGACTGTATTTTATTCCTCTTATCCTCTTTTTAAGATAAATGAAATATAATTTTTTTTTAAGTAAATTATGATTTTTAAAACATATTTTTGATCCTATTTTGATTTAGCTTTTACATATTTGGGGTTTTAGGGTTTTTGCTAATTTCATTTGTTAATTTTGTATTTTCAATTATTTATAGATATATTTATAATATAAAAATTTATATTTTATTAAGATTTCTTTTTTAAACTACTTATTTTTTACCAAGCTCAACTTTGAACCATAAATAGAGCAACACACTAACAAACATTGGGACAGCCTTTTAACTTGTTGACATATTTTAGTACAAAATTCATATATATGCAGAGAGGAATGATAAAGATTAGTTTTTCAGGAAAAAGACTAATAAAAATTAATCCAAAGTTTTATGTAATAAAATTATATAAAATTTTATTTTTTTAATTTTTTACATTATTAATTATAAAAATAGAGAAAACAAAAGGTCAAAACAAACATGTATATATGATATATTGTGTATGGTTAAAATTACTGATGAAATTCAAAACATTACAATTGATGTATTTTTTTTTGTGGTTTATGAAATCAGGAACTCGTGGAGACGAAACAAGGGATCTTTATAGTCCAAAAATAAAAAGATTTATTCGATATTTTCTTTCGTGGTATAAGAGCATCTTATACCAATACTTTATTTTATTTAAATTGTTTATTTTTAATTAAAAATATGGATAGTTTTATTTCTAATTTTTTCCTTAGATTAAGAAAAACAATGATGTGTGGCATTTGCAGGAAACATAAAAGGCAACATTGCGTAATCACTGTGGAAAATATTTTGTCAGCTTTGGTCATCAGAAGTTTAATAAAAAAATATAATTATGATCCGTGCAAGGCTATTACTAAAGAATGTAAAGAATGTATAGCTGGAGCAACTCATATAATTGGTTGGAAAATGAAACAGAATTCAACAGAGTCAACTGGCTTTAAAAAGGTTAGTATGCAGATTATTTTAAAATATATATATTTAAATATACATTTTTTTATTATTAAATTATAATTTAAAAAAAATATTTGAACAGGTTCAGATTTTGTTTGAAACTAAAGAACTCAATACTTCAAAATACAATCATATTATTCACTTTGATTGTCCAAAGACACCTCGTAACTATATTATCTCTGACAAGGAAGTAAGCTATGCTGTACTTTTGGAAAGGTATGAATCTATTACACTCTAAATTATCAACATATGCATCCTCATAATTAAGGAGACCTGTACATTTCATGAATTTATAACTTAGTAAACTAGAATTTTAAGCATGTTATTTTTTTACTAAATTATTAAATTGCAAATATTTTATATATTATTATGGAGATTCCTATTTGTTACTTTATAGGAATTTTAATGCGGTCTGACATGGCGCCTCATTAAGGGGATACAACACTCTGCTGTTTTTATTTTCTCTCTCATCACCTAGATGCGGTTCCAGTAGGGTAAAAAATAAAAATTACCTATTATTATTAAGCAAAGATATTATACCCATTTTTATTTTATTTTATTTTTATATTAATTTATCTCATAATTAAGATCATTTAGATTTAAATCCTACCCTCAGCCTGGCCGGCCAGATATCACTCGAACAGTCTCCTATTGCTCCCTGTGTTTTTGCTTTTCACCGACGGCAGCACATTCCTAGTGTTTTCTGGCCTCGGGTTTGCCCACGTCCTCCACAGTGATGACGTGGCTTCCATCTTCGATGAAGTTTCCTACATTGCACGGGCTTCCTGGTCGTAAAAAGGACAGTCTTCTTGAAAAATTCCGTTGCGTATGTCGTTTTTCCGTGGGATCTGTGGATGGTTTTGTAGTTTTGGTTGAATAGATGGGTAGTTTGATTTAGAAAAAAAAGGATAGATTAACTATGAGAAAATTAATTTTTAAGCTGGTTTACATCATATAAATGAATAATTTTTGAATGATTCAAATGACAATATCTTTGTTCTATATATAGCAGTAAACTAAATAACAATAATCATGCAAGGACTTGGGCACAATAATAACAACAAGAGGGCTATACTTATTATAGGTACTTAACAATCAATCTTTTCAAATTTGTGACCATATGGTTTGTCATACATTCATTCCATCATGTCAAACCTTTGTACCATGTTAATCACATGCTTTCCTTGGCCTAGATTAATTATTTCACTAGTTTTTTGCCAAACTTCCTATCCCTAGTATTAGTGCATCAACCCTAGATCTTTCATATCTTGAATATGACCTTCCACTCATCTTATGAAAATATCATCTACATATAGAAGAATGATTGTTCACCCTTCACTACTTTGACATATAGGGTTGGTTGAGTAGAACTCTTTGAAAAGCCCAATCTTTGTAGATACTTGTCCAACCTACCACACTAGGTCCTTGGAGCTTTCTTGAGCCCACAAAGTGACTTCTTAAATCTGCAAAATTTTCTCTATCTTCCACTTCAAATCCAAAATGTTGTTCCATATATACTTCTTTGTGAATAGTACCATATAGAAATGTTGTTTTCAAATCCATTTGATAGATGTTCCATCCCATGGAGGTTTCCAAAAAGATCAACCATCTTATAAATGCGTATCTAGTTTTAGGTACCAATAGTTGATGCCTTATTATTCAAAGAAGCCCCTAGCCACAAACTATGCTTTGTAATGTTTAATCTTGTAGAATCATTTGGAAGTTATCAAGATTTGTTATTCAGCATAGGAACAATTTCCCAAACTCCATTTTTCATTATAGATTGATATTTTTCATTCATAGCATCTTTCCATTATTCCTCATTCACAACTTCTTTAAAGGTGGAAGCTTATGGGCCAATTAAATTTGTCATATAGGTTCAATACCTTAAATACTTTCAAGAGTAGACTTTAACCAATTTGGTCTTTTTTTATTTTATGACATGTTGCTTCATCATCATAATCAATCACTAGATATTTGGATTTCTTATATGCAATGATTTCATCAAATATCACATCACAGCTAACTTCAATTTAGTTTCCTTCTTTTATGTAGATTCTATATGCCTTTGAAGAGTTACTATAGCCAACAAATATGCCCTTCAAGATTGTATGGGACTATCAACTCCCTCTAAATTGCAACCCCATTATCAAATCTTAGTACCTTGATCTTTCTTTTTGTAAGATTCTCTACTCCTTTCAATTCTTGAAAAGTTTTGAATACCTCATCCTTGGACTTAAGTTAATAAAAACAAGGCTTCCTTGACTGGTCATCAATGAAAGTCACATAATATATATGACCTCCAAGGGATTTTTTAGACATAGGACCACAAACATTAGATTGAATGAGATCTAGGATTTCTTTAGATCTTGAAGTCTTTCTTCGAGATGGTTTCTTCACATTTTTCCCTAATGCACATCCCTTGCAAATTCCTTCACGATCCTTCTTTAGTTTAGGGATTCCACTCACCATTGATTTTAAGGTTGGTAAGATTTTTTAATCAAGGTTTCTAAACCTTCTATGCCAAAGCTCACATGATCTCACTTCAATATGAACCAACGCTTGAGAGAGATGGGTAAGTAATGTGTAGAGCCTCCCTACAAGGTGTGATGGAGTCATTTTCAATCATCCAAAAGTCCAACGTCTTCCCAAGGAGATCTCAAATTTGGAATAGATAGGAAGCCTAACTGCAGCAAGAAAGGAGTCTTGGACAATGTGAGGAGAAGGGTCTGAAACTTGTGCTAGAGGGCAAGTTAGTTAAGGTGGGTGGGTCTGTTTTTGGGCTGATATATTGTTGTTCCTAAGGCCAAGCTCCATGGAAGCTAGGTCAGTTTGACGAGGGAGCTAAATTTTGTTGTTTGGAACTATTTGGGTACCATTTGTGAAGGCTCTAAGCTACAACAAGTTGTCATGCTAGGTTGCAAACCATAGTAAACAACTTGACGCTATGTTAATGGTTGTCAAAGGGTGGAGAACACCTTTAGGAGGAAACATATGCAAGGAGGCTGCAAGCCATAGAAAACAACTTGAGGCTATGTTAATGGTTGTCAAGGGTGGAGAACACCTTTAGGAGGCAACATATGCAAGGAGGGTCTCTTCTAGGATGAACTAGAGTCTTTGGAGGTTGTGTGGAGGTTAAGGGCAGAGTGGCGTGTCCTAACGAGTTGAACAGATGTAAAGAACAATGTTTTGGAGAAGTGTATTAGATCATTCAAGGAGTGTGTGGGAGTGAAGGGTTGGAGTTGACTTGTGAAGAAACTCCAACGAGTAGAAGATCTTGCGGTGAGGGGATTGAGTGTGATAGAGCTGGTTGGAGGGAACCAAGTTGGCTACCCAAATTAGCCCTAGAGAAGTAGACAAGAAGGACGTTGTTGGTGCAAGATTGGGTGAAGTATTTGAGCCTTATGTGCAACACTTTGATGGATGAAAGTGAGTGCTAGATTTGTAGATTGTAACTCTAGAATTAGGTCTACCGAGAGAAGAGCGGATGAGCCCTTATTCATTGTATCAGGTGTGACATGCAACAATGCTAGGAGGCAACCCTCTTGAAGTATTGATGTGTATATGCCTTGATGGACTAAGGAACTACTTGTGAGAAGTACCGAAGCAAACGATCAAAAGAACAAGATGCAGCATCGAAGCTGTTCAATGAATTTTTTCATTGTATCTTGTATACCATAGACTATTATATTATTTAGATTTGATTTAATATAATGAATATTGGGATTGTGAATATTGTACAATTTTGTTTAAAACTGTGTATATTTGTGTATATGTGGTTTTTTATTTTATTTTTCCACTTTGAAAAGTAGTTTATGGCTCATATTACTAGTTTGGTGTGATTTTAAGACTCTAACCTAGACCCAAGGTCATGGAAAATTAACTTGGTATGAGAGAATGTCTGAGCTACTTTGGAAGTGAGCAAATGGAAGTTGTGTGTAGTGAAGTACAACGTGAGAGGGAGTTGGTCACATTGTGATTGAAGGGTTCACTACAATGTCAAATTTTCACGCACGTATCCCATATGAGGAAATGTTGGAGGGGTTGTCCAACTATAGTGCATGGAAGGAAAGGGTCTGTAGAAATTTCTCATTTGCCACCCCGGTTTTTAGTTTCTCCTTATTTCTCCCATATAGTTAAATGCCTTTTTACAGTAAGAGAAATATTCAACAAAAATCAGCAAGCAAACTTTTACAACTTATCTCCGCCTTGCTGAAACTCCGCCTTGCTGAAACTCCGCCTTGCTGAAACTCTGCCTTGCTAAAACTCCGCTGCTGAAACTCCGCTGTGCTCAAACTCCACTGTTCTAAAACTCCGCTCTACTGAAACTCCGCTCTGCTGAAACTCCACTGCTGAAACTCTGCAGCTCACTGTCCAGAAATCTCCCTTGCTCTCTTGCTCTCCTTCTCTCAATCTGCTCATGAAAGAATGAATGACCTTTTCCTTCTTTAATCTAACCTCAAGTGACTTTTTGGTGATCCAAGTGACTTTTGGGTGATCCCTAAATCCAATGGTTGAAATAGATTGAGATCTAAGGCTGAGATTAAATGCTCATTTAAATCTCACTTTCTATTTTTTAATTCACCCCACTTTAATAAAGACCCACTTAGTCATTTATTTCCAAAGTCACTTTTCCTTTCTAATTTTTCATTGACTTTATAAAAGTCACCTTAAAATTAGACTTAGTAACTTTATCACTAAAAGTCACTTTTAAATTAGATTTAACTTTATAAAATTATAAAGTCACTTTAGGAGAAAAATTAAATTCTTTTGGACACTTTTCCCAAAGATCAAAGCCTAAGGGAACCACCTGTCCTCCGGTACCAAATTTCAACACTCCCTCATACCGAGGAAGGTGTTCCTCACCACACCCATCTTGTCTCTGAAGTAGACATGCTTGCCCCGTGGTAAGGCTTTGGTAAGAATATCTACAACCTGCTCATCAGTGGAAATATACTCAAGCTTCACAACTCCCTTCTGAACATAGTCACTTATGAAATGATATCTGATCCCGATATGCTTTGACCTGTCATGAAATACTGGATTCTCCGTGAGTTTAATGCAACTCTGATTATCACAGTACATCAATGAAGGTCTCAACGACTGACCAAATAAGCCAAACAACATCTTGCGAAGCAAGATAGCCTCACAACTAGCAAGACTAGCTGCCATATACTCTGCTTCCGCTGAACTCAGTGCTACTGATTGCTGCTTCCGGCTGAACCATGACACTACTGCTGAACCCAACCCAAAACAACACCCTAAAGTGCTCTTCCTATGAGAAGCACAACTTGCCCAATCAGAATCAGTGTATCCTGCCAATCTCACTCCATCTCCTTGCCTGTAGTCCAGACCATAATCCACTGTCCCCTGCAAGTACCGCAAAATGTATTTTGCAGCCACCGATTGAACCTTCCTAGGCTCACACATAAACTCACTCATCGTGTTGACTACAAAACAGATATCTGGTCTAGTGTTGACCAAATACATCAAGGAACCAATCAACTGCCTCTACAATGTGGGATCCACCAACTCGGAATCTGCCTCATGAAGCTTCTTCCAGTTGGTGATCATTAATGTCGACATGGGTCTACAATCCTCCATGTGGAATCTGCTAAGGATGCCCACAATATACTTCCCCTGCCCGAGGAAGAAATGCCCCTCCTCCTGCCACACCTCCAAGCCCAAAAAGTAATGCATCAAGCCAATGTCCTTCATCTCAAACTTCGTCGCAAGATCTCTCTTGCAGTGCTCTATGAGTCTCTCTGCACCTGTAATGACCAAGTCATCCACATACAGCACCAGAATGAGAGTCTCCTCACCAATCACAATAAAGTAAAGGTTCGAATCTGCCTCACTCTTTGTGAAACCCATCCCCTGCAAATATGTATCTATCCTGGAGTACCAAGCTCTGGGAGCTTGCTTCAGGCCATAAAGGGCGTTCTTCAGCCTACACACATGGGACTCCTTCCCATGCACCTCAAAGCCCTGTGGCTGCTCAATGTACACCTCCTCCTGTATGAAGCCATTGAGAAATGTAGTCTTCACATCCATCTGGTGGATCTTCCAACCCATCTCTGCTGATATCGCTATAATGGAGCGGATCGAAGTATATCGAGCCACGGGAGCGAAGGTCTCCTCATAATCAACTCCCTCTACCTCGGAGAACCCTCTAGCCACAAACCTTGCTTTGGATTTCTCAATGTTGCCATCTGTAGCATGCTTTACCTTGTAAAGCCTTCTGGAAGTAACCACGTATTTGCCCTCCAGCCTCGACACCACCTCCCAAACATCATTCTTCATGATAGAAGAATACTCCTCCTACATGGCCTCTCTCTAGACTTGCTAGCTAGCTGCCTCCTCATAGCTAGAAGGCTCAGAGTCAAGGATGTTGGTAACCATCGCCATATAGCTACAAAACCTCTCAGGTGGTCTACTCTCTCTCACCGGCCTCTTTGGCTCAACAACGGATGAGGCATCTCTCAAGGTGTCCTGAAGCCACTTGGGCTTCCTCTTCCCTTAGCGCACTTCTCCCACCGGAGAATGAAACTCCTCCTCCTCATCATCATCAGGAGCATGAACTCCTGATTGTCTGTCTGCTGTCCTCATGCCTGCACCTGAACCTATAGAAGCTGAAGTACCGTGTGAACTGTCCATCAATGGACTCCCTAGTGAACTGCTCTATGAATTGCTCTGCATGCTGCCCGGAGCACCACCCCTCTGGCTCGGTGAGCCACTACTCACTCACGGACGTGACATCCTCATAGATGTACCTCCTGATCCTCCTGATCCCTGCCCACTGGATCCCTGCGACTAACTCAACTACTGCTGAGGGTCACTAATCTAGATACACTAACTCCCGTGACCTCCTAAAGGCCTTGTCCTCCTCAAACTTCACATCCCGTCTGACAACAACTCTCCTCTGTGCAGGAATGTAAATCCGAAAGGCCTTTGAGGTCTCACTATAGCCCATAGAGATACCCTTCTCTGCGGTGGGCTCTAGTTTGGTCCTCTTCTCGTTGGGTTTATAGGAGTATGTAATGCATCCAAAGATATGAAGATGACCAATATCAGGCTTCTTCCTAGAGAAAGCCTCCTCCTGAGTCATGTGCCCCAAGGCACAATGCGGACTCCTGTTTTGCAAGTAAACAGCTGTGTTGCAGGCCTCTGCCCACAAGAACAATGGCAACCCCTGATCATGTAACATGGCTTTGGGAGCCCCTATGATGGATGTGTTCTTCCTCTCTGCAAACCCATTCTGCTGGGGGTTGTAAGGAACAATGAACTCCCTCCTAATGCCTGCCTCCACACAATAGTCAACAAACTCTCAAAGGGTGTACTCTCCTCCATTGTCTGACCTCAGGGACTTGATCTTTCGACCTGTCTATGTCTCCACAAGAGCTCTGAACTCCTGAAACCGCTTGAAGACCTCACTCTTGGTCTTCAAAAAATAACTCCAGGTCCTCCTTGAGTGATCATCAATGATTAAAACATAGTACTCATATCCTCTCAAGGAAACATGAGACATCCAACCGCTCACATCGGAATGAATCAAATCAAGTATCCCAGTTGCTCTGCTGTCACTACTGGGAAAAGGGGATTTGGCAAACTTGCCCATCGCACAACCTATGCAAGTATCAAAGCGATCAGTACTGAAATCTGGCACACCTATAGTGATCTCCCGCAATGTCCTCAAGGCTCCATGATACATATGTCCCATCCTGCGGTGCCAAATATCACACAACTCAGAATTGCGAGCTCTGCTGTCAGTACTACTGCTCAATGCCAAAAGGGGTTGGAATGCAAACTTGTACACCTTTGCATGGCGTACACCTATCACTCTAGCTGAATCAGCTCAAGTGCCCCTGGGATACATTAACACCTGTCCTCCCCTGAATAGTACCTCATATCCTCTGTCCTCCAAAACTGAGACAGATATGAGGTTCTTCCTCATCCCTCGCACATAAATAACATCTGACACTTTCAAGGGAGGTTTGAACTCCCTCTGAAATGTCAGTGTCCCCACCCCGACTGCTCTAAAAACTTTGTCATCACCAAGTACTACCTCTATATCAGTGCCACTTTCTGAAAGCTCTGAGAAGTACTCACGGACTCCTGTCATGTGACGTGAAGCCCCACTGTCCACATACTAGATACCTGAAGATGCTCCGCTAATTGAGGGAAAAGCACGCTCCCTCTGAACTTGTGTGGTAGGTGATCCTGCACTAGAGGACTCACACGTAGTGAATGCAAACTCCTGGTCAAAACAACCTGCAAAGTCCTCAATCTCTGCTGAAGCTGCCATGTCTTGGTTCTTCCCCTTCTTCTTCTTCTTCTTCAGACACACAACTGCATAGTGTCCCATCTTTTGACAATTCCAACACTTCACCTTGGAATAGTCCTTCTGTGTGTTCCCCTGTTTACCTTTACCTTTGCCTTTGCCCCCACCACAGCTTGTGGAAGCCTGCTTCTTCCCTTTGCCTTTCTTGCCTCATGCCACCAGTGCTACATCCTCATCTTGCTCAACTAGCTTGGCTGCCCCAAGTTGACGTTTCCTGATCTCTGTCTGAATGCAATCATCCCAAAACCTCTCCAATGTGGGAAGGGTCTCACGTGCACAATCCCCATCAACAAAGTCCAACCATGAACGGGGGATGCCATTCACTGCAATCCGCACCAACTCAGTGGGTGGAATGGCCTCTCCAATCACTGCCAACTCATCTCTCACGTTAGTAATCTTTGTGAGATATCCAGCTGCACTATCATTACCCATCTTAATGTTCTTCAACTTCTCCTTAAGGACTATCTTCCGGTTCTCATTGGTACTCTGGTAGAGATTGGACAATGTTGTCCACATCTCATGGGCATTGCTCTTTCCTCTCACATGAGGAATGCAATGGTCTTCGATTCCGTTTAGAATCAGCCTCTTACCCTTGTTGTTCTTTTTATTATAAGCTGTCAATTGAGTAACATTAGTAGGCACAACAACAGGGTTCTGTGTTGTATGTACCATGATATTCTAGACTTCTGCCTCCTCAAAGATACTCTGCATTCTCTCCTTCCAAACGCTGTAATTTGTATGCCCATCGAGCGTATCCTCCACCCTCAATCCCAATGATATCCTGCTATCCTAAAACTGAAAAATAGCACTGTTGTACTAAAGATAAAACTGTTGTTTATGAAAAAAATTAGCTTGCTGGAATTTTCTGAGTGAAAAATGAGCAACTGTAATTTTTCCTTTTGCTGTCCCAAACTGTCCTTCAGCACTCAAGCTCTGATACCATGTAGAAATTTCTCATTTCCCACCCAAGTTTTCAGTTTCTCCTTATTTCTCCCATATAGTTAAATTCCCTTTCCCATAACCATACATTTAACAAGCTGGAAAAAATAAATTTGCTGAAAACACAAATTCTGGAAATTTTACAGAATGCTAGAAATTGCAGAAATAAAAATCAGCAGTAATAAACAGGCATTAAACCACATTTAAACACTGAGATTTTTGGTCAATGTGACCCTGGAAAAACCCCCTACAACTCTTGGGGAAAACCATTTTGAGAGCTCTTCTTTATTTCTGGAAAATGCCTCTTTACAGTGAGAGAAATATTAAGCAAAAAACGGCAAGCAAACTTTTACAACTTATCTTAGGCTTGTTGAAACTCTGCCTTGTTGAAACTCTGCCTTGCTGAAACTCTGCCTTACTGAAACTCCGCTGTACAGACTTGCAGAAACTCAGCCCTGCTGAAACTCCGCTGCTGAAACTCCGTTGCTAAAACTCCGTTGCTAAAACTCCGCTGCTGAAACTCCGTTGCTCATACTCCGCTGCTGAAACTCCGCTGCTGAAACTCCGCTGCTGATACACCGGTGCTGAAACTCTGCTGCTGATACTTTGCTGTTGAAACTTCGCTCTGCTGAAACTCCGCTCTGTTGAAACTCTGCTCTGCTGAAATTCCACTGCTGAAACTCCGCAGCTCACTGTCCAGAAATCTCCATTGCTCTCCTTCTCTCAATCTGCTCATGAAAGAATGAATGACCTTTTCCTCCTTTAATCTAACCCCAAGTGACTTTTGGGTGATCCCTAAATCCAATGGCTAAAATAGATTGAGATCTAAGGCTGAGATTAAATGCTCATTTAAATCTCACTTTTTATTTTTTAATTGACCCCACTTTAATAAAGACCCACGTATCATTTATTTCCAAAGTCACTTTTCCTTTCTAATTTTTCATTGCCTTTATAAAAGTCACTTTAAAATTAGACTTAGTAACTTTCACTTAAAGTCACTTTTAAATTAGATTTAAATTTATAAAATTATAAAGTCACTTTAGGAGAAAAATTAAATTCTTTTGGACACTTTTCCCTAGGCCAAAGATCAAATCCTAAGAGAACCACCTGTCCTCCGACACCAAATTTCAACAGGGTCAAGTTGATCTTACCTATCAACAGGATGTGGGATTTTGCCGAAAACGAGATAATGAAGCCAACTGAGCCGAAGGAGCTGGAAATATGGGAAGATTTAGATATGAGGGTGAGATTGATCATACTTGGTGGTGTGAGGGATTCCCTAATACCTCATTTGTTTAGGAAGAACACCACACATGAGATATGGATGGATATCCAGAATTTGTTCTAGAATAAGAATGAAAACTCGGTACTCATATTATAGGACAAGTTGAAGGCCACCAAGATGTTAAAGGGTGAAAGCGTGGCCTCGTATCTGATAAGATTCTCTCACGTCAAGGATGAGCTAGCTGCCATTGGTGTGACTGTCCAAGATAAAGAAATGGTAAGGATTTCCTTGAAATGGTTCATCGAGGAATGCAAGCCCTTGATCAAAGGGATCATTGCAAGGGAGAAGCTATGAGACTGAGATATCCTATGAGATGAATTCATTCAGGGAGAGTTGCGAGATGAGGATATTCAGTCGAAGAAGAAAGCTTCATATGATGATGTGGAACTTGCATCACAAATTAAGGGTAAGCACAAGAAGGACATAAGTAAAGTCAAGTGTTTCAATTGTGGTGAGATGGGTCATTCTTCATCTAGATGTCTTATGAAGAAGAAGGGGAATGATGAAAAGAAATGAAACTAGGTCGTCGTTGTTGCCACTTGAACAGAGATGGATGATCTCTCTAGGAGATTGGAAGAGGAAGGCTTTTCTATGATTTCTCATTTCTCGCATAGTACCATCACTCAGGATTGATGGTACATGCATAGTGGTGCGATGAAGCATATGAGAGGGTCACGTGATTTTTTGAGTCTCTAGCTAAATGGGACTTAATGTTGCACATGATGTTGGATGAAAAAATTCAGTTGGAGGTATGAGGATGAGGTGTTGTGCCATTCAGGATGGAGACATGATGTATGATGTGGGTTCACGATGTATTGTTTGTACCAGGACTCAGATATAGCATGTTTTCCATCTCGTTCAGTAAGACGAAAGGGTTTGAACTCTTGTTCTAGGATGGGAAGGCAAGAGTCAAGCTCAGAGGCTCTAAGTTTGATGGGATTGTACACGGAGCTAGATATCATGGTATCTACACATTGACGAGAAAGCCTTTGGATCATGGAAAGAAGTAGGTGGAGCGGGTGCATGTTCGAGAGAAGCAGGTATAGGTGCAAGATTCATAGTAGAAGGCCCAATTTCACGAGAAGAAGGTACACTTTTCTGAGAAGTTCCATGTTTGAGATACTCAGAGCAAGTCTAGTTCGAGAGGCAACTTTCATATTCAGAGGAAGAATCCGCAACAGAAGAAGAGTGTGTAGTGAGAGGTGAGTAAGGGTGCTCCTACAACTACGAAGAAGGAATCATGGAGTGAGTGGAACATGTTACAAGATAAAAAGAACAAGTAAGTTACTTCCAAGAGTGATAAAGACACCTCTAAGGAGGGCGTAGTTCACTGTACAAGGATTGTTGTGATTGTGAGTGCCACAAGTTGGAAAAGTGTTCTGAGCAGTGAATATTATGACGAGATACTTCTTAGTCTTGGAATTACCTCCCTCTCTAAGACAGATTGTTTATTTGTGTAGCTTGGGAGGTACTCCAAGCCCTCGGGTTCAGGGCTTGGACGACAAAGTGCCATAAGGGCAGCTTGTGGGCTTAGAACCGAATTATGGGGTTTTGGCACCCATCGACATTTGGGAAGAAACATTGATGGATTTACGACATGTAATGGATGAGGATGATAGTGCTTGGAAAGATGATTCCATCACAATGAAAATTCTACAAACTTGAGTTCCCATTAGAGAGATATTAATTTTTGAAGTTGACAACATAATTTGGTTGTCAAGTAGGCCGACTTGATGTAAACATAGTCCAAAAGATGTGTCACCTAAGGTGGTACGTTGGGCCCATGTATGTGCATAAACACATGGTGTATTGGAGTAATTTTCAATCATCCAAAGGTGCAACTTCTTATCAAGAAGGATCTCCGAAATTTGGATGAGAGAGGAAGGCTAGCTGCAGTAAGAAAGGAGCCTTGGGGAGCATGAGGAGAAGGGTCTGAAATGTGTGCTAGAAGCTGAGTTAGCTAAGGTATAGAGGTCTCTTTTTGGGTTGATATATTGTTTTTCCTATAGTCGAGGTTCATGGGAGCTAGGCCGAGTTGACAAGGGAGCTAAACCGTATTGTTTCAGATTGTTTGTGTACCATTTTTGAAGGCCGAAAGCTACAACAAGTTCTTGTTCTAGATCGCAGATCATCGAACATACCTCAAGGCTGATTTAAGGGTTGTCAAGGGTGGACATAAACGTTAGGAGGTAGTGTATGCATGGAGGGTGTCTTCTAGGATGAACCAAAATATTTGGATGTTTTCTTGTTGAGCTACGTGGAGGTTGACGGTAGCGTGGTGTGCCGTAACCAATGGTATAGTATTAGAGCAGTGGAGAAAGGAATAAACACTAGCGTTTTGGAGAAGTGTATTGGATCAAATGAGTTGACCAGATTTTGATCATTCTAGCAGCGTGGGAGTGTAGTGTTAGAGTTGTCTTAGATGTGAAGAAACTCCAACTAGGAGTAAATCTTGCAGTGACGAGATTGAGTTTCATAGAGCTTGTTCGAGGGCAACACATTGGCTACCCAAAGAAGCCCTAGAGCAGCAAACAAGAATGACGTTTTTGGTGCAAGATTGGGTGAATTATTTTAACCTTATGTGCAACACTTTGATGGACGAAAGTCACTGCTGAATTGGTAGATTGGAACTCAGGAATTAGGTCTACCCAGAGAGTAGTGGATGAGCCTGTATTCATTGTTGCAGATGTGACATGCACCAATTATAGGAGGCAAACCTCTTGAATTATTAATATGTAGATGCCTTGATGGATTAAAGTGAGCAGTATGGAAGTGAAGGATCTAAAGCAAAATATACGACATCAAAGTTGTGCAACGAAGTTTTTCATTGTATCATGTATACCATAGACTATTGTATTACTCATATTTGATTTAATATAATGAATATGGGGATTGTACATATTGTACAATTTTGTTTAAAAACATGTATATTTATGTATATGTGATTTACTATTTTATTTTTCTGCTGTGAAAAGTAGTTTATGGATGAGATTCTTGGTTTGGTAGCATTGGTGATTTTAAGACTCCCTACACCCAAAGTCATGGAAAATCAACATGGTATGAGAGTGTGTTTGATCTTCTTTGGAAGTAATTAAATGAGAGTTGTGCGTAATGAAGTAGAACATGAGAGGGATTTGGTCACATTCTTTGTGAAGGGTTCACTACATTGTCGAATTTGTAGGAAGGTATTCGATATGAGGATAGTTTGGAGGGGTTGTCCAACTATAGTCCATGGAAGGAAAGGATCAAGTTGATATTTCAATTCAAGAGGATCTAGGATTTTTTCGACAAAATGATAAAGAAGCCAACTAAGCCTAAGGAGCTGGAAATATGGGAAGATTTAGATGTGAGGGCGAGATTGATCATCCTTGGTGGTGTGAGGGATTCCCTAAAACCTAATTTGTTTGGGAAGAACACCACAAATGAGATGTGGATGGATCTTCAGAATTTGTTCTAGAATAAGAATGAGAATCGTGTACCAGTATGAGAGGAAAATTTGAAGGCCACTAAGACGCTAAAGGATGAAAGCATGGCCTCATATCTGACAATATTGTCTAAGGTCAAGGATGAGATAGCTTCCATTTGTGTGATTGTATGTGATGGAGATATGGTAAGGATTGACTTGAAAGGTTTCACCGAAGAATGGAAGCCCTTCAACAAAGGGATCATTATGAGGGAGAAGCTGCAAGACTAGGAGAGGCTATGGAATGACTTCATTTAGAAAGAGTTGTGAGATGAGGATCTTCAACTGAAGCCGAAAGCTTCAGATGATGATGTGGAACTTGCATCACGAATGAAGGCTATGGACAAGAAGGACTTGAGTAAATTTAAGTGTTTCAATTGTGGTGAGATGGGTCATTCTAAATCTAGATGTCCTATAAAGAAGAAGGGGAATGATGAAAAGAAGAAAGGAAAGTAGGTCATCAGTGTTGCCACTTCAACAGAGATGGATGATCTCTCGAAGAGATTGGAAGAGGAAGACTTTTCTATTATTTCTCATTTCTCAGAGAGTACCATCACTTAGGATGGATGGTACATGGAAAATGTTTTGATGAAGCATATGACACAGTCACGTGATTTTTCTGAGACTCTAGCTGTATGGGACTCGAAGTTGCACATGGTGTTGGATGAAAAGAGTCCCTTGTAGATCCAAGGATTACATGTTCTTCCATTTAGGATGGAAACAGGACATATGATGCGGTTCCAGGATGTATGTTTGTATAGAGACTCAGATATAGCATGTTTTCCATCTCAATGATCAAGAGGAAAGGGTTTGAGGTCTTATTCTAGGATGGGAAGGAAAGACTCACGTTGAGAGGCTCTAAGTCTAATGGGACTGTACTCGGAGTTAGGGAGCATCATCTCTACAGTTTGACGGGAAAGCCTATGGATCATGGAAAGAAGTGGGTGGATAAGGTGCATGTTCCAGAGAAGAAGGTACACGTGCAGGGTTCAGAGGGGAAGGCACAAGTTACTGAGAAGAAGGTACACTTTTCCGAGAAGGTCCAGGTTATAGAGACTTAGAGAGAGTCTAGTTCAAGAGGGATCTTTAATATTCATAGGGAGACTCTGCAACACAAGAAGAGTGTGTGGCTAGTTGTGAGAAAGGGTGCTCCAACAATTACCAAGAAGGAATCATGGAATGAGTGGAAGACATTACAATATAAGAAGAAGAAGAAAGTTGCTTCCAATAGTGACAATGACACTTCCAAGGAGGGCATAGTTCACTATACAAGGATTGATGTGATTGTGAGTGCGAGGAGATGGGAAAGTGTTAGGAGCATTGAATATGATGACGAGATACTTCCTAGTATTGAATGTACCTCCCTCTCTAAGAGAGAGTGTTGATTTGTTTAAGTTGGGAGGTACTCCAAGCCCTTGGGTTCAAGGTTTGGAGGAAAAAGTGCCAGAGGGGTAACTTGAGGGCTTGGAACCAAATTATGGGGTTTTGGCACCCATCGAGATTTGGGAGAAAATATTGATGGATTTACAACATGTGATGGAAGAGGATGATAGTTCTTGGAAAGAATATTCCATCACAATGAAACTTATCCAAATCTAAGTTGGCATTAGAGAGATATTACTTTTTCAAGTTGAAAACTTAATTTGGTTGTCAAGTAGTTTGACCTTATGCAAAAATAATACAAAAGATATCTCACTTCATGTTATACGTTCAGCCCTTGTATCTGTATAAACACAAGGTGTATTGGATTCATTTTCAACCATCCAAAAGTGAAACGTCTTCTCAATAAGGATCTCTAAAATTTGGACGAGATAGTAAGGTTAGCTGCAGCAAGAAAGGAGTCTTGGTAAATGTGAGGAGAAGGGTCTGAAACCTATGTTAGAGGTTAAGTTAGATAAGGTACATGGATCTATTTATGGGCTGATATATTGTTGTTCCTAAGGTCAAGGTTCATGTTCGGTAGGCCGAGTTTACGAGGGAGCTAAACCATGTTGTTTGGGATTGTTTGGGTACCATTTATGAAGGCTGAAAGTTACAACAAGTTGTTGTGCTAGGCCGCAGACCATATCACATAGATGAAGGCTACATTAAGGGTTGTCAACAGTGGAGATCACCTTTAGGAGGCAGTGTCTGAATGGAGAGTCTCTTCTAGGATGAACCATAGTCTTTGGAGGTTCTCTTGTTGAGCTACGAGGAGGTTGAGGGTAGTGTGGTGTGCCATAACTAATGGTACAATATTGCAACAGTGTAATAGGGTGTTAACATTAGTGTTTTGGAGAAGTGTATTGGGTCAAAGAAGTTGACCATATTTTTATCATTCTAGCAGCCTGCGGGAGTATAATATTGGAGTTGTCTTGCATGTGTAGAAACTCCAAGTAGGAGAAAATCTTGTAGTGATGAGATTGGGTGTCATAGAGATGTTTGGAGGGCATCACGTTGGCTACCCAAAGTAATCGTAGAGCAATAGACAAGAAGTACGTTTTTGGTATGAGATTGGGTGAAGTATTTCAGCCTTATGTGCAACACTTTGATCGAAAAATGTGACTGCTAGATTGGAAGATTAGACATTGGGAATTAAGCCTACCAAGAGAGCAGTTGATGAGCCCATGTTCATTGTAGGAAACGTGACTTATAACAGTGATAGGAGTCAACCCTCTTGAAGTGTCGATGTGTAGAAGCCTTGATGGACTAAGGCACTAGTAGTGAGTAGTACAAAAACGAAGCATCGACACAACAAGCTATGACATCGAATTTGTGCAACGGAGTTTGTCATTGTATCTTGCATATCATAGACTATTGTATTATTCAGATTTGATTTAATATAACAAAGACTAGGATTGTACATATTGTACAATTTCGTTAAAAACTGTGTATATTTGTGCATATGTGATTTACTGCTTTATTTTCCATTTCTAAAAGTAGTTTAAGGTTGAGATTCTTGGTTTAGTAGCGTTTCTGATATTAAGACTCTAACCTAGACCAAATGTCATGGAAAATCAACATTTCCATCATATAAAACTACTTCAATGATAAATTCCATAATTTCTTCAAGGATGTGATGATCCTCATCATGTCCTTTGTCAACCTTACATCTGATACGATGTTGAGAAATTAATAGGGCTATTTAAGAAGTGATTCTCTTAGACTTAATAATTGCTTGTGATGTTATTTACGTTTCTTAATTATTTCTTCTTCTTCTATTATTATTGTATTGTTCTTATCATCAAACAACTACCAAAACATGAACATCAATAATACATAACGACAGAAGATATAGGACTCAACGTCTTTAGATTTGTGACCATTGGGGTTTTCATAGGTGGATTCCATCATGTCAAACCTTTGCAGCATCCTAATCACATACTTTCCTTGACCTAGATTAATTTCACTAGGTTCCTCCCAATCTTCCAACTCCAAGTATTAGTGCATCAACCCTAAATCCTTCATTTTGAATCATGATGCCAATTGTCTCTTGCATTCTTGAATACAACCTTCCAAAAGTGTTATGAAAATTCCATATACATTTAAAATATGGTTGAGTTTTTTACTCTTCACTACTTTGCTATATAGGTTTTCATTTGAAATGAAAATCCCAACCTTTGTAGATACATGTGCATCCTAGCATAACAGTCCATTGGAGCTTTCTTGAGTCCATCAAGTGCCTTATTGAATCCACAAACGTGATTTTCTCTATCTTCCACTTGAAATCCAAAGGTTTTTTCATTACATATATCATCATGAATGTTAGCATTCAGAAATGTTGTTTTTACATCCATTTGATATATTCTCCATCCAATAGATGCTTCCAAAAATATCAACTATCTTATAATTGTGTATCTATTTCTAGGTGCAAATGTCTATTCATAATTGATGCCATATTGTTGAGAGAAAACTCGAGCCAAAAACCTTTCTTTGTACTTGTCAATGCATCCATCTTGTGCATGTTTAATCTTGTAGATTCATTTCAATGTTACCATGGATTTGTCATTCGGCCTAGGAAGTATTTCCCAAACTCCATTTTTCAATATAGATTGATATTCTTTTGTCAGAGAATATTTCCATTCTTTGTAATTGATAACTTATATAAAGATGGATGGTTATGTGTCAATTAAATTTGTCATATATGTTGCATACCTCAAATACCTTGAAGAGTAGACTTTAACATATTTGGCCTCTTTCAATTTTCGAGGATTATGACATGTTGCACAAGTTCATTGGGACCTTCATCCTCATGATTAAAATCTTCTTCTTCCCCTCAATATTATTCAAATATCGGTAGTTCTTCAACATCATAATCAATCAAGGGATCTTTTGATTTCTTATATGAAATGATTTCATCAAACATCACATCTACTGTTAAATTTGGAAATTAGGGCCAAATATCACTTTGAACAAATCTTATGAGTTAGCTAATATATTTCTTGGATTCCTCTTTCTGAGAGGTGTAGGATTGAACTAATGATCATCCAATTCCCACATGTACAAATGAAGTTATGAATTTATTTAGATTATTGACAAATTGTCAAGGTTGGCCAACCATCGAATTAGCCTCGTCCAACATTCAACATTGCATATAAATATAGGGTGCCTCCTCCTCATTTTTGCATCTCATCTCGTTAATATTTCTCTCTCTCAAATTGATTGTGTACCACTTTTGGGCCTGTCTCTCTCCACATGTGAGAATGAAAGGCTATCTTATCAAGTCGTTGACCAAATTTGACCAAAATTTCAGGAGGACAAAATTTAGGAGGCTCACTTTGACCAACGTTGATCCTGTTTCACTTCGTTTTTGTGAGGGATGCTTTTGTTTGGGTAGGTCATTGTTCCAAGCACAGAAACAAAGGCATTTTGACCCCTGCATTGATTAGTGTTTACTACCTTAATTCAGGGTGCTATGTTGACTTTTGTTTACAAGATTTGGCTAGTTATTTTCAGACTATTTTGGGTTGCATTATTTTTCTTTTGGAGGTCAATTTCAGCCTTGTTGGCCAGCGTTGACTTTCTGGTTAGGGATTTATATTTTTTCTGTTTTGACTGATCATTTGGGATAATAAATAAAATTGAAGTAAAATTTATCTAAGCATAGAAAATACCATTGTTATCCTAAAATTAACATGGTATCAGAGCTGAGGTGAAGACAAAGGTCACACAAGAGTGAAGAGTAGTAACTAAGAGGAGAAATCATCGATCAAGAACAAGTCTCAATGGCCTCCACATCCTACTTCAAGTCTTATGATAAGCTTCATGATAAGTCTGATTATCATGCATGGAATATGTTTCTTCATTTCAATTTAGAAGAGCAAGATGACATGGATTATCTGCAAGGAAAGATTATGGAACCTCCTTCAAATGCATCGACTGCTACTAAGACAAAGTATAAGAAGGGTGAAGTCAAATCCAAGAAGATGATCATTGATTATATTCATAACCACTTAGTATCTTACATCTTCAATTTGAATACATCAAAGGAGATATATGACAGTTTGGTTGGCATGTTCAAATCTAGCAATGAAAATCAAATTCTTTTCCTCAAGAACAAGTTGAAGGATATAAAGAAGGGAAAAGGTGAGGATATCCAATCCTACTTCATGAGGATTACTAAGATAAAAAAAATTATCTTCTTTTGATTGGTGAAGCTAATGTTGATAGGGATATAACTCTCATTTCCCTTGGAGGTCCTCCTCCCGAAGGGCATGTGTTCAACACTAATATTCTCAATAACGACAAAATTCTAGGTTTTGAAGAGTTACTGACTAGATGTTCTCAATAACAAACAAGGATGATGGAAGTGGAGATGCCTTCTAATCAGAATAATCCTATCGTGTTTTTTTCTCATGCCAAAAGGAAGAACAATGCAGGATAAAAGAGGAAAAGTCAATAAAGACCAGGATTCAAAAATGGAAGGAAGGGAAGATACTTCGTTTGCAACAAGTTTGGTCACTATGAAAGGAAGTTTCCAAATAGAAGGGACACATCTCATGACGATGATAACAATCATTCCAGGGGAAACAACAACAATCAAAGGAATGGCAGGTTCAATAACAAAGGTAAAAGGAATTCTTCTGCTACTCAACTTGGAAATGATCAAGATTCTAAAAGAAAAAGAAACTCTAGGTATGATGAGTCTAATGTTGTAAATTCTCATCAAAAGTAATTTTATCTTATATGTTGACTCTCTAATTCCTATCCTCCAGATACTTTTGGAAATTGGTTGATTGATAGTGATGACTCGAGGCACTTGACTCAGTACAAGGAAGTTCTTTCAAATCTGATAGAGAGGGATACACATTTGGAAATTATCCTTGAAGACAAGGCCACCTATCCCATGAAGGGAGTTGGGAATGTTACGCTTCAATTGAATCAAGGTAACACCATTCATCTTCAATAGGTAATATATGCACATGATCTAAATAAAAATCTAGTGTCTATCTTGGCAATGGAAGACAAAGGATTCTAGGTGGCATTGAGGAAAGAAAAGAGAAGCAGATTGGAGGCATGTGGGAAGAAAGGAAATTTTATGGGCTATAGTGAAACTTCTAAGGAATATAGAATCTATGTGTCTGGTCAAAGAGAATTAGAGTTTAGTCATGATGTTACCTTACGTGAGGATGCTTCCTTAAGGAAGATTAGTAACTTTCCTATTCCAAGGAAGGACAAAGAAGCAAATGCGGGAAATTAGGGACATTCGTAGGATGAGTCAGCGCCTGATGTTGAAGAACTGACGGATCCCATTTATCCTCCTCCTCATGATCCATCCTCCTCCAAAAGGAGACCGTCATGGCTGAGGGAATCTCTCAAAGATGATGAGAGACATATTGCACTAAGGGGGAAATTTCGTGAAAGAAAGAAGCCTAATAGGTACCAAGTGTACTTAACTGCTATGAGCACCATTATTGAGTTTGAACCTTTCTCATCTGAAGAGGCTATGAAGAAAAAGTATGGAAGAATGCTATGAATGAAGAGCATGAGTCAGTTATGAAGAATTATGTTTGGGATGTGGTCCTTAGACCCCAAGAAAAATTTGTTGTCACCTCTAAATGGCTCTTCAAGATTAAGCCTGGTGCTGATGGAAGTGTTGAGAAGTTCAAGGCTAGATTTGTTGCTCGAGGCTTCTCTCAAAAGGAAGGTATAGATTATGATGAGATATTTTCACCCATTACTCGCTACACCACCATCCATTCTATTATAGCCCTTGTTACCTCACAAGGATGGAATCTACACTAGATGGATGTCAAGACTGCCTTCTTGAATTGTTCACTTATGGAGGAAGTCTATGTGGAACAACCTGAGGGGTATGAAGTTCAAGATCATTAGAAACATGTATGTATGTCAAAGAAATCCCTTGATGGGTTGAAGCAAGCACCCTAGGCTTCGTATGAGAGGATCGATAGCTATGTGATGAAGCTGGGATTTACAAGAAGTGAAGTTCATATGAACCTTTACTTTAAGGTTGAGAATCATAGACCTCTCATCCTGGTACTCTATGTGGATGTCCTCTTTATGACAGGTATTGACCCTCTTATTCATCAATGTAAGAGAGAGTTGGCTTCTGAATTTGATATGAAGGACCTAGGACTGATGCATTACTTCCTAAGGTTGGAGGTCTAGCAAAATCCATGGTAGAATTTCATTTCTCAAGGAAAATATGTTGTGAAGCTACTTGAAAGGTTTGGGATGGTGGACTGCATGTATATAACTACTCTCATTGAACTTAACTTCATGAATTTATGCAAAAGTTTTTTTGGGCCCAATTTGGGAAATCCTTCTCAGTAATGACAACTCCTAAGGGCCTTGATGCTCTTGGTGAACTCCCATCCAAACATATGTTTTGCAGTGCACGCATTGAGATAGCTTATGGTCGAGCCTCATCATATATGTTGGATTGTTGCCCACAATATCTTGAGATATCTCCGGGGCATAATCACTTATGGACACACATACACTGTCGAGAATTTTAGGCTCCATGGTTACTCTACTCCAGACAAGGCTGATAGTGTGGTGGATCATAAAATCACATCAGGATGTTGCTTCTCTCTAGGTTCTTCAATATCATGGATAAGCGGGAAGAAGACATCAGTTTCTTTAAGCACCATTGAGGCTAAATACATTGTTGCTGCTCTTTAGTGAGTTATTTGGACATGTGTTGGATACCACCATGATGTTTTGTGACAACCAGAGTGGGATTCATCTTTCTAAGAATCTTGTGTTTCATGATTGCTCCAAGCATATTAATACTAGGTACCACGTTATTTGAGATAGGGTACAACAGGGAGCAATAAGGGTCCATAATATTGGGACCTATGAGAAGATCACCAATATTCTTATGAAGCCCCCTCAAGAAGGTAAAGATATTAACCTTATGTGAATCTTGGATTCATGTAGATACCCTTTTATGAGGGTCCTGCATGATATCGATAGTGAGCTCTAGGAGCTCTCCATGGCTTGGGGTACCTCTTGGAGCCATGAGCGACCATAGGGTGAATCACCCTCCCCTAGTGGTGCATTGTGTATAGGGTGAATGGTTCATCTTCCCATGTGATAACCCATGGCGGAATATGCATAAGCTAAGTAGTTCACCCTCCCCTATGGCATAAGAGCAGGATGAATGGTTTATCTTGTCTTGCCGACACATCCTAGCCATGCAGTCCGAGACTCATGGGAAGTACCTCTCATATGGCCAATGAGTAGGGAAATGAGAATAGGGACCACATTACTACCGATGGATGCATAGTGTACTACCGTACTCCGTATGCCAGGATGTTGATATTGATCCAGGATCAATGGAAAATGACTACTGGTCAATTAAGAGTAGCATGACACACTCTATGTTGTTGGAGTCTAACTTTGAGTCAGTGGATAATGGTATTATACATTCTCAATCATTTCTTATTTCTTCATGGTTCAACAGAGAAGAGCAGTGGACTTTAGTGACATGGATGGTACATATTTTTAGACAGTTTGGGAGGTGATGTCCTCCCTGGTTGAGGAGTATTAAATTTGGTGACTAGGGCCAAACGTCACTTTGGACAGCTCTTATGAGGAATATTATATTTTTCCTGGATTCCTCTTTCTGAGAGGTGTAGGAGTGATCTAAATATCATCCTATTCTGACATGTAGGAATGAAGTTATGAAGTTATTTTGACTATGGAAAAATTGTTAAGGTCGACTAGCCATCAAATTAGCCTCCTCCAGCCTTCAATGTTGCATATAAATACAAGATTCCTCATCTTCATTTTGGAATCTCATCTCATTCATGTTTCTCTCTCATCTTCATTGGGTATGTATTTCTTGGCCTCTCTCTCTCCACACGTGTGAAAGGAAGACTATCTTTTCTAGTTGTTGCATTGACTAAATTTGAATGAAATTTCAGGAGGCTGAGATTGACCAACATTGACCCTATTTGAATTCTGTTTTGTGAGGGATACTTTTGTTTGGGCAAGGTAGTTTCCCCCTGCTTTGACCAGCTTTGACTGCACTAATTGAGGGTGATGTGTTGACTTTTGTTGACCAGATTTAACTGGTTACTTTTGAACTATTTAGGGCTGCATTATCTTTTTGTTGGAGGCAAAGTTGAACAAGATTGAGCAAGACTGGTTTAGTTATTTTGGAGGTCAATTTCAGCCTTATTGACCAGCGTTGACTTTCTGATTAGCAATTTTTGTTTCTTCTGTTTTGACTCATCATTTGGGCTAGTAAAGAAAATTGTAGTAAAATTTCTCTAAGAATAGAACATACCATTGTTATCCTAAAATTAACATCTCCATTAACTTTATTTCAATTCCCTTCTTTTATGTAGGTTCTATATGCCTTTGAAGCATTATTATAGACAAAAAATATGCCCTTCAAGCTTGTAGCATCCAAATTCTTCCTTTTATCTTTTGGAATGTTTATTTAGATAAGGAAACCAAATATTCAAAGATGATACACATATGGTATCTTTGTAGTAAATGGTTCTTTAGGAGTCATGTTTTCAAGTGATATGCGAGCACTTCAATTTTGAATAAAGATAGTTTTTTTGGATGCCTCAACCATAGAAATTTAGGTAGATATTGATCATGTAACATAGATGTAACTATTTCTTCAATTGTATGATTCTTCCATTCTCCTACTCCATTTTTATATGGATTGTATGGGACTATCAACTCCCTCTCAATGCCAGCCTCCTTACAGAAATCTGTAAGTTCCTTTGATGTGTATTCTCTTCCATTATCAAATATTAGTACCTTGATCTTTCTTTCTGTAAGATTCTCTACTTCTGCTTTCAATTTTTGAAATCTTTTGAATACTTGATCCTTGGACTTAAGTAAATAAAAACAAGTCTTCCATGAGTGGATATCAAGGAAAGACACATAGTATATACGACCTCCAATGGATTTCGTAGACATAGGACCACAAACATCACAATGAATAAGATATAGGATTTCTTTAGATCTTGAAGTCTTGCTTCGAAATAGTTTCTTCACATTTTTCTTCCATTCAGCGATGCACTCACCATTTATTTTAGCGATCGTACAAATTTTTAATGAAGTTTTCGAAACATTTTATGCCAAATCTCACATGGTCAGACTTCAATATGAGCCACGACTTTAGAGAGGGGTAATTAATTTGTAGAGTATTCCTTCATGTATCCCAATAAATTTTTCAATGTTGATGCTGGAGCCCTTATCCTACACAATACTAGTTCCATCTATAAAAGTAATTATATCCTTTATCTTCTAAATGTAGAATACAATATAATTTTTTCTTCGAAACTAGAATGGAAAAAATGTTGTTGATATGTATGTTTCCTCATCTTCTAGCTCCAATGATGTTGACCCAATTCCTCTTACTGCATAATTTTTTGTCTCCTAATTCGACTGAATAATAATATTTTCCTCTTGAAAGATTATTTAGTCATTTATTTTCACCTGCCATATGTATAGATGTTTCACTGTAAATTACCAAAATATTTTCATCTTCAACGTTACCCATAAGTGCGAAGAGTAATCCTTTGTCCCTGGTAGGTAAGGTCTTAGTTGATGAATGGAGATCCTTGAATGATTATATTTATTTCTTGAGGTGTCTTTCCATCATAGAAAACTACTTCAATGAGAACTTCCATAACTTCTTCAAGCATCTAATGATCTTCATCATGTCCTTTATCAAACATACCTATGGTACCATGTTGAGAAATCAATAGGGCTACTTAAGAAGTGATTCTCTTAGACTTGATAATTTCTTTTGGTGTTATTTTAATTTTATTAATTATTAGATTCTTATTTTCCTATTATTATATTGCTCTTATCATCAAAAAACTACCAAAACATGAAGATTAATAGTACACAAGGACACAAGATATAGGCTGCTAGAGAGAGACCTAACACCCAACCCTTTCAAATTTCTCACCATAGGCATTTTCATAGGTTGATTCCATCATGTCAAACCTTTGTGAAATATTAATCAAATACTTTCCTTAACCTAGATTGATTTTACTAGGTTCTTGCCAAACTTCCAACCCCAAGTTACAGTGCATCAACCCCAGATCCTTCATATGAAATTCTGCTTCCAATTGTCTCTTGCATTCTTGAATAGGATCTTCCACAAGTGTTATGAAAATATCATCTACATATAGAAGAAGGATAAATCATTTTCCCTTCACTAATTTGATATATAGGTTTGGATGTGTGGAAATTTTTTAAAATCATAATGTTTGTATATAAGTGTCCATCCTAGCATACCAAGCCCTTGGAGCTTGCTTGAGTCCATAAAGTGCCCTCTTGAATCTACTAATGTGAGCTTCTCTATCATCCACTTCAAATCCAAAGGATTGTTCGATATATACTTATTCATGAATCATACCATTTAGAGATGATTTTTTGACATCCATTTCATAGATGTTCCATCCCACAGATGCTACCAAAAATATCAATGATTTTATAATTGTGTATCTAGTTGTAGGTAAAAATGTATATTCATAATTGTGTCTTATTTTTGAGAGAAACCCCTAGCCAAAAACCTTTCTTTGTACTTGTCAATGCTTCCATCTTGTGCATGTTTAATCTTGTAGAGCCATTTTTGAAGTTACCACAAATTGGTCGTTCGACATAGGAAAGATTTCCCAAACTCCATTTTTCATTATAGATTGATATTCTTCATTCATAAAAGCTTTCCATTCTTGATGATTGACAAATTCTTTAAATGTGGATGGATATGGGTCCATTAAATTTTTCATATAGGTTGCATACCTCAAATATGTTGAAGAGTAGACTTTAACTAATTTGGTCTCTTTCAATGTTTGGGGATTATGATATGTTGCACAAGTTCACTAGGACCTTCTTCTTCATGGTTGGAGTCTTCTTCTTCCCTTGGATATTCTTGAAATATAGGTAGTTGTTCATCATCATAATCAATCAGGAGATCTTTGAATTTGTTATATGCAATGTTTCTTTTGTTCTGCTACTCCATTTTTCTAGGGATTATATGGGACTATCAACTCCCTCTTAATGCCAACCTGCTATAATTTTCTTTGATGTGTATTCTCTTCCATTATCGAATCTTATAACCTTGATCTTTCTTTCTGTAAGATTCTCTACTTCTCTCTTAAGTTCTTGAAAAAATTAGAAACACTTCATCCTTGGACTTAAGTAAATAAAAAAAAGTCTTCCGTGAGTGGTCGTTAGTGAAAGTCACATACTATATATGACCTACAAGGGATTTGATAGACATATGACCAAAAACATCAAATTGCATGAGATATAGGACTTCTTTAGATCTTGAAGTCTTGCTTCCAAATAGTTTGTTCACACTTTTCCCTAATGCACATCCTTTGCAATTCCTTCACGATCCTCCTTTAGTTCAACGATGCTACTCACCATTGATTTTAGAGTTGGTATGATTTTTTAATGAAGGTGTCCAAACTTTCTAAGAAAAATCTCACATGGTCGGACTTCAATATGAACAAAGGCTTGAGAGAGAGGGGTAAGTAATTTGTAGAGTCTTCTTTGACATATCCTAATAACATTTGGAATGTTGATTCTAGATCTCTTGTCTTACAAAATAATGTTTCCATCAATAAAAGCAATTCTATCTACTTTATATTCTAAACATGGGATAGGAAACAATTTTTTTTTCAAACTTGAAATGAAAAATGTGTTGTTGAGATGTATGTTTCCTCCATCTTCTAGCTCCAATGATGTTGATCCAATTTCTCTTACTACATAATTTTTTTGTCTCTTAGTTTGACCGAATAAGAACATTTTCCTCTTGATAGTGTCTTTAGTTATTTATGTTCACCTGTCATATGTATATATGCTCCATTTGGGAATTACCAAAGTATTTTAATCTTCAAGAGTACCTATAAGTGATAAGAATAATCCTTTCTTCCCTAGTATATGAGGTCTTGATTGATGATAGGATATCCTTGAATGATTTTAAGCCTTTCTTGAGGTATCTTTCCATCATATAAAACTACTTCAATGAGAACTTCACTAACTTCTTCAAGCCTTTAATGATCTTCATCATGTCCTTTTTCAACCTTACCTTTGATACCATGTTGAGAAATCAATAGGGATACTTAACAAGTGATTCTCTTAGACTTGATAATTTCTTGTGATGTTGTTTTACTTTTCTTAATTATTAGCTTCTTCTTCTCTTATTATTATATTGTTCTTATCATCAAACGACTACCAAAATATGAAGATCAATAGTACACAAGGAAACAAGATATAGGCTTCTATCAAGGGACCTAACACTCAACCTCTTCAAAATTACTACCATATGGGTTGTCATATGTTTATTCCATCATTTCAAACCTTTGCAACATATTAATCACATATTTTCCTTCACTTATATTAATTTCACTAGGCTCTTCTCAAAATTTCAACCCCAAGTATTAATGCATTAATGCTAGATCCTTCATAGCAAATTTTGCTACCAATTGTCTCTTGCATTCTTGAATACAATCTTCTACAAGTGTTATGAAAATATCATCTACATATATAATAAGGATTAATCATTCACCATTCACTACTTTGATATATAGGTTTGGATGTTCAAAACTTTTGGAAAAGCCCAATATTTGTAGACACGTGTCCATCCTAATATACGAGGCTCTTGGAGCTTGCTTGAGTCCATAAAGTCTCTTCCTGAATCTGCAAACCCGATTTTCTCTATCTTCCACTGCAAATCTAAAGGGTTGTTCAATATACACTTGTTCGTGAATGGTACCATTTAAAATGTTGTTTTGACATCCATTTGATAGATGTTCCATCACATAGATGCTTCCAAAAAGATTGACAATCTTATATTTTTGTATCTAGTTGTAGGTAAAAATGTCTATTCATAATTGATATCTTATTGCTGAGAGAAACCCTTAGCCACAAACCTTTATTTTTTCTTTTTATCGCTTCCATATTCTGCATGTTTAATCTTGCAGAGTCATTCTGAAGTTACCACAAATTTGTCATTCGTCATATGAATTATTCCCCAAGCTCAATTTTTAATTATAGATTGATATTCTTCATTCACATCATCTTTTTGTTCTTTATGATTGACAACTTCTTTAAAGGTGGATGGCTATGAATCAATTAAAATTTTCATATAGTTTGCATACCTCAAATACCTTGAAGAGTAGATTTTAGCCAATTTTGTCTCTTTCGATTTTCGGGGATTATGACATGTTGGATAGGTTCACTAGGAACTTCTTCATGATTGGAACCTTCTTCTTCCCTTGGATATTCTTCAGATATAGGTAGTTCTTCGTCATCATAATCAATCAAGAGATCTTCAAATATGTTATATGCAATGATTCTTCCATTCTACTACATTTTTCTATGGATTGTATGGGACTATCAACTCCCTCTTAGTGTCAGTATCCATATAGAAAGTTATAAGTTCCTTTGATGTGTATTCTCTACCATTATCAAATATTAGTACCTTGATCTTTCTTTCTGTAAGATTCTCTACCTCTGCTTTGAATTCTCGAAAAAATATATATGACCTCCAAGGGATTTTGTAGACATAGGACCACAAACATTAGAGTGAATGAGATCTAGGATTTATTTAGATCTTGAAGTATTTCTTCCAAATAGTTTCTTCACATTTTTCCCTAATGCACATCCCTTGATAGTTCCTTCATGATCCTCCTTTAGTTCGTGGATGCCACTCGCCATTGATTTTAGGGTTGGTAACATTTTTTAATGAAGGTGTCCTAACCTTCTATGCCAAAGCTTAGATGCTCTCACTTCAATATGAATCAAAGCTTGAGAGAGATGGGTAAGTAATATATAAATTCTTCCTTCACATATCCCAATAAATTTTGCAATGTTAATGCTAGAGCCCTTATCCTACAACATATTGTTTCCATCTATGAAAGCAATTGTATCTCCTTTATCTTCTAAACATGGAATAGAAAGTAATTTTTCTTCAAACCTTGAAGGGAAAAAATATTGTTGAGATGGATGTTTGATTCATCTTCCAGCTCCAATGATGTTGATCCAATTCGTCTTACTATATAAATTTTTATCTCCTATTTTGACTAAATAATATAAAAAAAAATCATGTTGAAAAGTACCTGTAAGTGCTAAGAATAATCCTTCATCCTTGGTAGATAAGGTATGGATTGGTAATAGGATATCCTTGAATGTTTTGATTTCTTTCTTGATGTGCCTTTCCATCATAGAACACTATTTAAATGAGTACTTTCATAACTTCTCCAAGGATGTAATGATCTTCATCATTTCCTTTGTCAACCTTACCTCTAAGACCATGTTGATAAATCAATAGGGCTACATAAGAAGTGATTCTCTTAGACCTGATAATGGCTTGTGATGTTATTTTACTTTTCTTAATAATTAGCTTCTTGTTTTCTTATTATTATATTGTTCTTATCATCAAACAACTACCAAAACCTGAAGACCAATAGTACACATGGACACAAGATAGAGACTACTAGCTAGGGACCTAACACTCAACCTCTTCAAATTTGTGAGAATAGGGGTTGTCATAGGTTGAGTCCATCATGTCAAACCTTTCCATCATATTAATCACATACTTTCCTTGACCTAGATTAATTTCGCTAGGTTCTTGCCAAACATCCAACGCCAAGTATTAGTGCAACAATGCTAGATCCTTCCTATCAAATTCTTCTACCAATTGTCTCTTTCATTATTGAATATGATCTTTCACAAGTTTTATGAAAATATCATCTACATATAGACAAAGGATGAATCTTTCACCCTTCACTACTTTGATCTATAGGTTTGAATGGGAAAAAACTTTTGAAAATCCAAATATTTGTAGAGATGTGTCCATCCTAGCATACCATGCACTTGGAGCTTGCTTGAGTCCAAAAAGTGCCTTCCTGAATTTGCAAACGTGAGCTTTTCTATCTTCCACCTCAAATCAAAAGGGCTGTTGGATATATACTTCTTCATGAATCGTACCATTCAAAAATGTTGTTTTGACAACCATTTGATAGATGTTCCATCCCATAGATGCTTCCAAAAATATCAATGGTATTATAATTGTGTATCTAGTTGTAGGTACAAATTTCTATTCATAATAGAAAACCTTCTTACAGAAAGCTATAACATATATCTAACACTTTCTTCAATTTTACAATTCTTTTGTTCTCCTACCCCATTTTTCTATTGATTGTAAGGGCTATTGATTCCCTCTGAATGCCGACCTATTTACAAAAAGTTATAAGTTACTTTGATGTGTATTATCTTCCATTATCAAACCTTAGTACCTTGGTCTTTATTTTTGTAAGCTTCTCTACTTCTGATTTGAATTATTGGAAAAAATTGAATACTTCATGCTTAGACTTAAGTAAATAAAAGCAAGTCTTCCTTGAGTGGTCATCAATGAAAATCAGATAGTATATATGACATCCAAGGTATTTTCTAGACATAGGACCAAAAAAATTAGAGTGAATGAGATCTAGTATTTCTTTACATTTTTCCCTAATGCACATCCCTTTCAAATTCCTTCATGATCCTTCTTTAGTTCAAGGATGCCACTCACTACTACTTTTATATTTGGTAATTTTTTTTTATGAAGGTGTCCAAGCCTTCTATATCAAAGCTCACATGGTCTGAATTCAATATGAACCAAGGATTGAGAGAGAGGGTAATTTTTTGTTTTCGCAGCTGTGGTAAAATTCCAACTTGGATAGATCCAATGAACAAGATAATGATTTCATTAAATTCATCCTTTTGAGAGGACCAAAATCGACTTAAATATCAACCAATTTGGTTAAGAAGATGTTGGGCTATGAATTATTGTATCCACATGTATTATGTAATGGGTCAGCCCTAACCACATGAGCAACTTTTGGGGTCAGTCTTAACCGCAAGTGAATGCTCAGGAAAGCCAAAAAATAGAATGGACCTCTAGACCATTTGGACACATCTTATCTTCTCTTTTATCTTAGTTGGCACAGGTTGGACAAAAGGATTTCGCTCAAGGGTCTGAAATCATAGGTGAAATGTTCACTCTCGGTTAGGGTCTTCTCGATCTCGGTGCTGGCATAGAACAGGGAATTCTAGTCCCTAGGTGTTGGCACATCAGTCTATGAGAGTGACTATAGACCCTTGGACACTCGCATAGAGGCGTATAGGGGTGACTATGGATTTAGAGGAAAATCATAAGGTTTAGTTCCTCGCTTTCTCACACAATGTTTTAAGTTGCTTGCATAGAAATTGTATGGGAGTGACTCTTGGATTTATGTGTATTATGCCATAGTCCTATGCATAAATACTTCTTGAGAGAGACCGTGTAGTCACAGTTGCCCGCATACAGTGGCTGAGAGAGTGACCATAGAGTTTTGGTCGCACTTACACAATTTTTGTCAGAGTGATCTGAGTTCAGATTTGTGATTTTACATCTTCACTTCAGATGACTTTAATGATCTGGTAGATCTCAGTTTATCTCTACTATTGTAAAGATTTTTATATCCATAGATATTATTTATCAGTATCCACCGCAAACACATATATTGGGCTCATTGACAGGGACACCAATACTCAACAGTGCTCGACATAGTGACAATAATATACAACAGTTGACATAAGATTGTGACAACACATTACAACCTTCAGTATGATGGTTCCGATTCCTAACATGATTAGATATCATTATTGTTTTGCTTCATATGTAAAGTTATGGATCATTGTACTCTCTTTTTTTGCATCATTTGATGATGATCTATGAAGAAGAATATTTTCAAGGGTTTTCCTGATAGTGGGTTTTGCCCTAGTCTCAGACCAATCCCGGTGTCTCTATGTGCGTGCATGATTTCTTCTATTGTTCCTTTTATGTTCCACTGCATTGATGATGATGGCGATGTTGTTTCTTTGTATGTAATTTCATATTTTGATATATAATTGCATAGATCTGAATAATTTAATGAGTATATGGGTTGAACTTAATGTATTAATGGTGAAATGAAACTATCATATTAAAGAACAATGTCTCCCTATGAAAAATCAACATGTATTTAGAGTTGTGCTGAAGAAAATTCATGTAGATTTCCCTGATGATGACACCTTTAATGGAAGCAAGAAGAGGATGGTGGAGACCTATAAGAAATATATGGTTTTAATATAACCCTAGGCATATTGATTATTAGGGTTTTATGGATTATATGAGGTTAGGGTTGGAGATAAAACCCTGGTTTATGGAAAAGTCTTAAGATTAGATGTATGAATCTCTAGCATGGTCTATTTTCAATGAAGCCCTTGATGGGATAATCCCTAGCAGATATGGTTGGTTACTTGAAGGCAAAATTGGTATATTGACCATGGAAATTTATGGCTCTTGAATATTGGTTCATGATGGAGAAGGTCACACCTCATTGAAGATAAGTATTTCTTGACTTGTGATGCTTCTTACTTGTTAGATCTTATGATTACATTTATTGCTTATATTTCCTACATATTTATTTTAGTATATGGATGTTTTTAACCTCCTTGATGAGATGTGATGAGTAGATTCTTCTTGAGGATCATTTTGAGATGCATATCATAAAAGAGACAAAGAGTACTTGATGAATTTTGACAAAATGCTTCAAGCCGCCTATGTCTAATGAAAATTTTCACATGTAATACCACAAGGTATGCATGGTATGTTTCAACTATTGGTTCGGTAAGCCCTAAGGTATGATGAGAATGTCTATTTATTTGATGGCTCATACATACACATGAATGCTACTTGGATTCATGTTTACTATGATGAAATAATGCACTTAGTATTGAAATTTTTGATCTAAATTCTATGAGGCTATCTAACGTTGATACACTTGATGTTTGGTTAACATCTATAATATATCTGTTGGATATCTTAATCCTATAAATAAGGCTAGAACATTGGCTCTAGAAAATGATACTCTTGATACTTGTGATGATGGATTTCGCATAGAAAGATAGTTCATTGATTCCTAAACATGACTCTATTGGTAATACTTTTGTTAAGAGTGATTGACACTCTTGTTGTTTTGATAAAGATTTATTGAATGATCTATCCTGATTCCATTAGTCATGAAGACCATGGTAGCCTTGCAATGAGAAGTATAAGTGTAATATTTATAAGGAGATCTCTTACTAACTATGGTCATGCTTAAACTGAATATCCTAATTTGATGGAGTGGCTTGATAGAAAGTGTTATTGTGTTCATAATATTTGAAATATGATGTTGCATCTATCAACTACTTTGAGTCTAAGACTTTGATGAAAGATTGATGTCATGATGCTCATAGCCATATATTTATGATCTAACAGATATGTTGTTGCATGACTCAAGTAGAGATAGGTTTCTTACATGAGTGAAGATGAATGATGCATAGTTTCCATCGAGAATGATTTGAAATATCTGCATGAGATATTATATTTTGAGAATGAGATATTTCTCCTTTGGTATGTGTCTGCATAGGTGTATTGCTGATATTTGAGATTATTGTTGATAAGCACACCTTGATGTTGCTTTAGTATGATATCTTACATGATATCTTGGATGAGAAGTCCATAGCATGACTAAGGTAGATCATGATGTTGCTAACATGGGTAGTTGTGAGGCATGATACAAAAGCTCCTTAGAGAGCTGTTTGAGAATGATCTCATATGACATGGTTACATATATATAGTGGGGACTGAGATACTCTAACATATTGAGACAATGCAGCTGTTCGAAATAAGCTCAAGCTTGTGGTCGGCACATCCTTGAGACGGAGGATAATAATGGTATCCTTCTGTGATTTATATGATTATATGTGATTTGACACATTATTTGATTCGTTATTATGTATGAATAGGAAACAACTGTTATTTATATAAGAAGATTGTAGATATTCTCAAAAATGCATTACCAAAGAGAAAGTTCTGGTCTTTGGATAGCATCCCCTCCAGATTAGGGGAAAATATGATCAAGGCCACTCAGCCAACTCTTCCTACCTTTTTTTGAGATTTCGGGGTCAGGAATCAAGATGGAGGGCTCGCAGGTTTGAGGGAACTCTGGACAATAGGGAGTTACCCTTATTTGTTACCCATAGTGTTGGAGTAGTATCTCAACCTACCTTGGTCTTTGTGGATTATATCCGAGTTGGCATCATACCCACATGTCGGGCTTGTTGGGATTATCGCTCCTCATCTTCCCATTGAGTTGAGAGTGTACTTGGGGGTATGAAACCCAAGAGGATTATGCTGCATTTGTTCTACCAAATGACTAGGTCATCGATGGAAAGATAAAATGCAACAGGATGGGTTGAGATGACCCGATATGATTCTCGGTCGAGGGTAAATCTCCCCTATGAAATTATAGGGTCGAGTGTTTAGTCCCTTGTTTGTTGAGGTATCCTATTGCTCAGTATGGGTGGAAGCTATTGATCCTCAATGTAATTCCAGGATGAGATGTTCTCCCTGATGATATGATCTGTAATGATGATCGATGAAAAAAATCCAAGTAATAGCATGCCGAAAGAGATTCCAGATAGCATCTTGTTGGATAGAGGGTGGTAGCTTAGGCTCCCCTCCGGTATAAAATTATTCTTCATCTAGGGTCGATAATGTTCAGCATATGAGTAGGAATAATCAAAACATAAGTGTTGATTTGGGGTAGCATCAGATGTGTTCTATCAATGAAAATTGGTGGAGAGGCTAAAGCACATGCGATCTCCAAGAACTAGAAATGGTTTGGGGAAATTATACCCATTTAAGGATATATTAAACTAACTAATATTTTTAATGGGTTCCTAAGTCTAAACATAGGAAAATAAAAATATTAATGGGTATTAATATAAAACTGGGTTAGAATGTTCTAAACGACATGGATCAAGCCAAATCTAATCTTAGATATTGATTAGATATTTTATCTCGGTCGTTGAAGGCTCAACAGAAAAATTATAAGAGGGGGCGCGAGGGTCAGTTGGAGAAACACCAGAGGGAGACCAGTTAGTTTGATTTTCTAGCTCTGGGTTTGCTGAGAAATCGAACTAGAGGCATGGATTGCAGTGACAGGTAGAAAATACATAATATAGAGACATGGATAGCACTGGAGGAGCAGCACAAATATCTGAGAGGAAAACATAGAGGCAACAAAAAGGACATAGAGGGAGCTGGATTGTGCAGTGACTCGATGGCTTGTGTCGGTGATGGAGAGAGGCAAAGTGCTAACGAAGTGAGGTAGAGTGCTGACGTAGAAGGTCAAGGAGTTACGCAGAGGCTAGCTAGACTGACGCTAAGCTTTGGGGAAGTGTTAAAGGATTTATGGTATTACTGTCATGTTGTTATCTCTGTTGGGTGAGCCAGTTTGGCTCCCTAGTTGTAATCAAGAAAAGTTGGTTAATAAAATCATCCTCTACTACACAGGGTTTCCTCCATTGGATTTTTTTAGGGACACTTGTCCAAAAATAACTATGTTGATGTGTTTGATTCATGTTCATGTATTTGTTTATGTGTAATGGTGTGATGTCTGCAATATAATTTATTTTAATATTTACAAAAGGAATTTCCTAAATAACTTATTGGAAAGTAAGTAGGTAAAATAAACCAGTCGTTGGAGTAACAGAATTTTCACATGGTATCAGAGAAAAGAATCAGAGAGAGGAAGGGAAAATCAATTATGGGCCAAGATCATTATGCAAAGGCATCAAGATCAGGAGACTCATGTAGATTTTGAGAAAATTTCACAAGAGATAGAAATTTCGATTTCTCTATGTTAGCTTCGAGATTGGAAGAAGTTGTTTGTATAACAAGATGTGCAACATTTGAGGTATGTTATATAGACAGTGGAACCTCCTAGCATATGACAGGAATTTGAGAATGTTTCTCATATTTTCAGGGGGAAGAAGACAAAGTGTACTCTAGTAGGGAAGGATACCATAGTTTTTCAAATAGAAAAGGGAGAGGTTCCGAGCTACCATTGTGCTACATGTGATAGGACTGGGGATGAACTTAATTTTTGTATCACAACTTCAAAGAAAGGGATATGACATTTTCTTCATTAAGGAGAAAGTATACGTCAAACACCCGAATTGGGAAAAGAACGTGCATATCAGAATCAAGAGTAATGGGTTGTATAAGCTACAACTAGAATCACCAATGGCATTGATAGGCAGTCATGGAGACAAGGGTTTGAATGACCTGTGGCATAGAAGAATGAGACATTTGCACCATGGGGCTTTGAGAATTCTTAGGAAAGCTATAATAGGAGTTCTAAATCTTAGTACAAAATGAGATGATGCATGCAGAGGATCTGCTCTGGTCAAGTATGCCCAAGCAACATTTCCTAGAAGTAAAAACATGGCCAAGAGTGTACTCAAATTGATACACTCTGATATTTACGGACCAATGTCCACTAAAGCTCTTAGTGGTGCTGAATACTTTGTCACCTTCATTGATGACCACTCCAGGAAAACTTGGATTTATTTTATAAAAACCAAGAACAAGGTTTTATGTCGATTTAAAGAGTTCAAGGTTCTAGTGGAGAATCTGACTCGAAAGAAAATAAAATATTTGCACTTAGACAATGGTGGAGAATATGTCGATAAGGACTTCACCAATTTTTTCACTAGGGAGGGCATCCTAAGGGAGTGAAAAACTCCTTACAATCCAAAGAAGAATGAAGTAGTAGAAAGGAAGAACAGTACTATTGTGGAAGTAGCCACGGCCATGATGTATGATGAGGATATGCCAAAATTTTTGTTGGTAGAATCATGTTGTACGACAGTCTATGTTCAGAATAGAACTCTTAATCGAGCATTGGGAAAGAATACTCCAGAGAAAGTCTTCACTGGGAAAACACCTGAAGTGAGTCATTTAAGGAGATTTAGCTTCTTAGCGTATTGCAGCATACACGCGGAAAAGATGAAGAAATTGGATCAAACTGTAGAGAAAGGATATCTAGTAGGATATAGAGAGAACGTTAAGGCATATAGAATCTAACTTCCATGGAGAAGGAAGGTTGTAGTTCAATGAGATGTGAATTTCATGGAATATAGGACCTTCAGAAAATCTCGGGAAATTCCTTCCTAGGAGCAAGCAAAAGATGAGCCATTAGTCAAAAGACTTCAATTAGCGGAAGCTAAGAATTCTCCTTCAGAATTGGAAGAATCACGGGAAGAGGAGGAGATAATAGATGCACCTGCTACTAGAGGACGAATGATTCAAGAACTCCGACAGATTCTGTGGGATGCAGAAGAGCACCGAGAAACAATAAAAGGGAGCGAAACAACCAAATAGATATGAGGCTTAGTATCTCACGACGGGGAGCCTTCCAATTTTTAGGAAGTCACTAAACATGATTTTTGGATGGATGCGATAGTGGAAGAGTACATCTCTATAATGGTGAATGATGTCTCGAAAGTAGTGCATAGGCCTTAGGAAAGATCAGTGGTAGGTTTGAGATGGATCTATGGGATTAAATACACTGCAGATAGCAGTGTGGAAAAGTAAAAAGCCAGGTTTGTGGCTAGCGGGTATGCTTAGAAGGAAGTAATAGACTATGAAGAGACTATTAGAACCTTGATATCTCTTACTACATAGATGGGATGGGAGATTCATCAGATGGATGTCAAAATGACATTCTTGAATGGGGTAATAAAAGAGGAAGTATACATTGAACAACAAGAAGGATTTGAGACACATGAGAAGAAATCTCAGGTATACAGATTGAAGAAAGCCTTGTATGGGCTCAAATAGGCACCTAGACCATGGTATGGTTGAATTGATGCCTACTTACAGAAGATGGGGTTCATCAAGAGTGATGCAGATCCCAATATCTACTATCTAGTTATAGAGAATGAGCCTCTAGTACTAGTATGATATGTGGATGATCGCTTCCTCACAAGATCATCCAGACTCATCAAGGACTACAAGAAGAATCTAGCCATAGAGTTTGACAAGAAGGATTTGGG
Source organism: Pinus tabuliformis (assembly GCA_031772625.1). Classification (NCBI taxonomy): domain Eukaryota; kingdom Viridiplantae; phylum Streptophyta; class Pinopsida; order Pinales; family Pinaceae; genus Pinus; species Pinus tabuliformis. The sequence goes on from CM062816.1 coordinate 436,752,968, forward strand.
ATAGATTCATTATTTCCTAGGGTTGGAAGTTTGGCAGCTGAAGGGTAAAATCTTCCTCAAACAAGGGAGATATGCTATAGAGATCTTCAAGGGATTCAGGATGCAAGGTTGTAGGTGAATGGATAGCTAAATGATCACCAACTGGAAGAAAATTGATGCATGAGAAGACAAATATGTTGATCCCACTTGATACAGGAAACTCCTACGGTACCTAATGTATCAAGTCAACACCAGCCCAAGCATTTGTTATGTGGTCAACATCCTCTGTCAGTTCAAGAGGGCTCACTGGGAAGTATCCAAACATGTTCTTATATATATATATATATATATATATATATATATATATATATATATATATATATATATATAGGGAAGAGTTGATTATGGACTCTTGTACACTAGAATAATGATATCAGATTGAGTGGGTTCACTGATGCAGATTGGGCTGGAATTTCAGTGGATCAGAAAAGTACCTCTGGGTATTGTTTCAACATTGGATCGGGAATGACCTCCTAGTATAGTAGGAAACAAAAATCTATAGCTCTGAGCTCAGCTAAAGAAAAATATGGCTATTAGCACAATTTCTTGCGAGGCCATATGGCTTGGAAAATTTCTTGTGAACTTATTCAGAAGAAGGATGGAATCAACCAAGATCATGTGTGATAATTACACTTTCATCAAACTCTTTAAGAATCTATTATTTCATGATCAGTCAAAGCACATTGATATTCTGTGTCACTGTGTTAGAGACTATGTCCAATGAGGAGTTGTAAAGTTGAGCTACACCCCTATAGGAGAATAGGTGGCAGACATCCTTATGAAGGCCCTTGGAAGAACAAAGTTTGATTATTTCCTAGGAAGATGGGGATGATAAAGAATCCATTTCAATAGTAGAAATGGGTATGTGTTAGGTGTTGCAGTGCATATGCATTTTTGGGAGTAAGGACCAGTAGCAACATGGATGTAGAGGGACTTGCAATGTAGATGCAGTGTTGGGAGGAAGGACCAGTAGCAACACAGATGTAGAGGGAGCTGCAATATAGATGTAGCAATGGCAGTAGCCATGGGGATCAGTAAAGGAGGCATTAGTGTGGAGGATGTTTGGAGGCAGGGCAAGCATCATCGCAGGGACTAGTCTGGTTGTTCAAAGTAATGTTCAGTTGTGGATCATTACTAGAGCACATTCCTTTCTAACCAAGATTATTTATTTCGGGTAGCATCATATGTTCTCTAGCCATGAAAATTGGGGGATTGGCTAAAGAAAATGAGATATAGAAGACCTAGAAATGGTTTAGGGAAATTCTACCCGATTAAGGAGATATTAAAATAATTAATATTTGTAATGGGTTCATAAGTCTAAACTTAGGAAAATAAAAATATTAATGTCTATTAATATAAAAATAGGTTAGAAGGTTCTAAATGACATGGATCAAGCCAAATATAATCTTAGCCATTGATTATAGATTTAATCTCAGCCATTGAAGACTCAATAGAAAAGGTATAAGAGGAGGCTTCAGGTTTACTTGGAGACACACCAGAGGGAGACTAGTGAGTTCCATTTTCTAGAGTGGGGTTTGCTGAGAAACTGAACTTGAGGTCTCGATTGTAACGACAGGCAATAAGTGATAATAGAGAGGAAAGGATAACACTGGAGAACCAACATAGAGATCAGAAAGGGAGACACAGAGCCAAGCAAAAAGAAGGAGAGGCAGCTAGATTGCGTAGTGACTATAGGGCCTACGTGGGTGATGCAGAGAGCCCAAGTGCTAACATTGTGATGTAAAGTGCTGACATAGATGGTTTGGGAGTTTTGTAGAGGCTACCTAGACTCACACTGAGCTTTGGGGAAGCGCCGAAGGATTTATGGTATTACTTTCATGTGGTTGTCTTTTTTGGTGAGTGAATTTGTCAACCTAGTTGTACTCAAGAAAAGTTGATTAATAAAATCCTCCTCGGATGCACTAGTTTTATAGCATTGGGTTTTTCTGGGGACAATTGTCCAAAAATAGCTGTGTTGACGTGTTTGATTCTTCTACATGTGTTTTTTTCTGTATAATGGTGTGATGTCTACAATAGAATTTATTTTAATATTTAAAGAAGGGATTTCGTAAAAAACTTATTGGAAAATAAGTAGGTAAAATAAATGAGTTGCTGCAGCAACAAAATTTTCACAATAAGTAGGAACAAGAAAAGGATTGATTGAGATGTAAAATGATGATTTGTGATGGATATGGAACAATGACCACATGACAGATATTATCCATGAAGACACTCGAAGATTCCATAATGGAATAATGATCGATGGACAAATATTGGCAGGTGGAATTCTCCCTAGTTGAGAGGGAGTGTTAATTTTTGCATCTACAGTAAAATTCCACCTTGGAAAACTCAAATGAGAGAGATAATGATTGCATTAGATTCTTATCTTCTAGAGGACGAAAATCAAGATAAAGATCACCCAATTTGGTTAAGCGAAAGTTGAGTTTATGAGAGGAGTCTTTGGTGAAAATCACATCATAATTCATTTGTCAACGTGTTTTGAACCCACGAGTTATGAATTATTCTATTCACACATGTATTATGGAATGGGTCGGCCTTAACCACATGCGTAACTACTTGGGTTAGTCTTTACCCCAACCAAACCCTCAGGAAATCCTATAAATAGAAGAGACCTCAAGATCATTTGAACGCATTCTCTTCTTTTTTTTCTTGGTTCACACAGGTTTGATGAAAGGAGTTCACTGAAGGGTCTGAAATCATAGTCAAAGGGTATGTTCTAGTTTAGGGTCTTCTTGATCTTGGTCACTGGCACATAATAGGGAATTTGCGTCCCTAGACACTGGCACATAAGCCTATGAGAGCGACTATAGACCCTTGAATGCTCACATAGAGGCTTATGGGAGTGACTATGGATTCAAAGGCATATCGTAAGGTTGAGGTCCTTGGTCACTCATACAGGGTTGTCATGAGATATACTAACACATCTTTGTCACTTGCACAACAATTGTAAGGGAGAGACTCTTAGATTTAGGTGTATTGTGCCACAGTCGCACACATAAATACTTCCTAAGAGCAACCATGCAATCACAGTCACCAGCATACAATGGCTAACAGAGTGGCCAGGGAGTTTCGATTAGACATAGAAAATTTTGATGAGAGTAACCTAAGTTTAGGTCTAGGGTTTGACATCTTGGTTTTAATTGACTTTAGTGATCTAGTAGATATGGGTTTCTCTCTACTATTATAAAGATATTCAGATTTTTAGATATGATTTTTTAGCATCCACTACAAACATATGTATTTGGCTCATTGACAGTGATAGCAGCACTCAACAGTCCTCAACATAGTGACAATAGTATACAATAGTTGACATCAGTCGCTGATGAAACATTATAGCCTTCAGTATGAGGGTTATGATTCTTAACATGATTAGATCTATTTCATAGATATCATTATTGTTTTTTGCATAGATAAAGTTATGTATCATTGTACTCTCTTTTGGTGCATCATTTGATGTCAAGCTAAGAAGAATAAGATTTGTAAGGGTTTTTCCCATAGTGGGTTTTGACCTCATCTCGGACCAACCTTGGTGTCTTTATGTATGTTCATACTTTCTTCTACTATTATTTTTATGTTTTGTTGCATCGATGATGATGGTGATGTTGTTTCTTTCTATGAAGGTGCATATGTTGATATATAATGGCATCGATCTCAATAATATAATAAGGATATGGAATGAACTTAATGTATTAATGATGAAATACAACTATCGTAGCAAATAACAATGTCATCTTAACTTGTATAGTCTTCCTTCACATACCCAAATAACTTTGGCAATGTTGATGCTAGATCCCTTATCCTACATAATAATGTTTCCATCTATAAAAGCAATTTTGTCTCATTTATCTTCTAGACATGGAATAGAAAGTAAATATTTCTTCAAACCTGGAATGAAAAAATGTTTTGCGATGTATGTTTCCTCCATCTTCTAGTTCCAACGATGTTCATCCAATTCCTCTTATTGCATAAACATTTGTCTCTTAATTGGACTGAATAAGAATATTGTCCCCTTGATAGAGTCTTTAGTCACCTTTCATATGTGTAGATTCTCCACTCTCAATTACCAAAATATTTTCATCTTCAAAATTAACCTTAAGTGTTAAGAATAATACTTCGTCCCTGTTCAATGAGGTTTTGATTGATGATAGGTGATCCTTGAATTCTTTGATTCCTTTCTTGAGGTGTCTTTCCATCATAGAAAACTACTTCAATGGGAGCTTCCATAACTTCTTCAAGGATGTAATGATCTTCATCATTTCCTTTGTCAACCTTGCCTCTAATACCGTGTTGAGAAATCAATGGGGCTACTTAATAAGTGATTCTCTTAGACTTGATAATTGCTTGTGATGTTATTTTACTTTCCTTAATTATTATCATCTTCTTATCTTATTATTATAATGTTATTATCATCAAACAACTACGAAAACATGAAGATCAATAGTACATGAGGAAACAAGATATAGGTTGCTATACAAGCACCTAACACACAACATCTTCAAATTTGTGACCATAGAGGTTGTCATAGGTTAAGTCCATCATGAAAACATTTGCAGTGTCTTAATCACATACTTTCCTTGAGCTAGATTAATTTCATTAGGTTCTCGTCAAACTTCCAACCCCAACTATTACTACAACAACCCCAGATCCTTCATATTGGATTTTGTTGCCAATTTTATCTTGCATTTTTTAATAGGATCTTCCACAAGTGTTATGAAAATATCACCTACATATGGATGAAGGATGACTCGTTCACCCTCCACTACATTGATATATTGGTTTGGATGTGAAAACCTTTTTGAAAAGCCCAATATTTGTAGATACGTGTCCATCCTAGCATACCAGACATTTGGAGCTTGCATGAGTCGATAAAGTGTCTTCTTGAATATGAAAATGTGATTTTCTCTATCTTCCACTTAAAATTCAAATGGTTGTTCGATCATGAATGGTACCGTTCAATTTTTTTTTTTTGACATCCATTTGATAGATGTTCAATCCCATAAATGATTCCAAAAGATCAATGATCTTATAATTGTGTATCTATTTGTAGGTACAAATGTCTATTCATAATTCATGGCTTATTGTTCAGAGAAACCCCTAGTTACAAACCTTGCTTTGTACTTGTTGATGCTTCCATCTTGTGCATGTTTAATCTTGTAGAGCCATTTGGAAGTTACCATAGATTTGTCATTGGGCATATGAACAATTTCCCAAACTCCATTTTCATTATAGATATATATTCTTCATTCATATCATATTTCCATTCTTGATGATTGAAAACTTCATTAAAGGTGGATGGTTATGCATCAATTAAATTATTCATACAAGTTGCATCCCTCAAATACCTTTAAGAGTATACTTTAACCAATTTGGTCTCTTTCAATTTTCAGGAATTATGACATGTTGCAAAGGTTCACTCGGACCTTCTTCTTCATGATTGGAGTATTCGTCTTCCATTGGATATTATTGAAATATATGTAGTTCCTCATCATCATAATTAATGAGGAGATCTTTGGATTTCTTATATGCAATGATTTCATGAAATACCACATCTCCGTTAACTTTAATTTGATTCCCTTCTTGTATGTAGATTTTATATGCCTTTGAAGAGTTAATATAGCCAACAAATATGCGCTTCAAGATTGAAGGATCCAACTTCTTCTTTTATCTTTTGGAATGCGAATGTATATAAGGAAACCAAATATTCAGAAATGATACAAATATGGTATCTTCCTAGTAAATGGTTCTTCAAGAGTCATGTTGGCAAGTTATCTGTGAGGACTTCAATTTTTAATATAGATAGTTTTCTCGGATTCCTCACCCATATAAATTTAGGTAGATATTGATGATGTAACGTAGATCTAACACTTTCTTCAATTGCACAATTCTTCCATTCTCCTACTCCATTTTTATATAGATTGTAAGGGACCATCAACTCCCTCTTAATGCCAACCTCCTTACAGAAAGCTATAAGTTACTTTTATTTTTATTCTCTTCCACTATCAAATCTTTTTACCTTCATATTTCTTTCAGTAAGATTCTTTACTTCTTCTTTGAATTCTTGAAAGAAAATGAATATTTCATCATTAGACTTAAGAAAATAAAATCAAGTCTTCCCTGAGTCGTCATAACTGAATGTCACATAGTATATATGAACTCCAAGGGTGTTTTTAGATGTAAGACCACAAACATCAAAGTGAATGAGATTAGGGATGTCGCTCACAATTGATTTTAGAGCTCATAATATTTTTAATAAAGGTGTCCAAACATTTTATGCCAAAGATCACATGGTTTTATTTCAAAATGAACCAAGGCTTGAGTGGGAGGGGTGATTAATTTGTAGAGTCTTCCATCATGTCTCCCAATGACTTTTGTAATTTTTATAATATGGAATAGAAAGTAATTTTTTCTTCAAACCTCGAATGAAGAGTGTGTGTCAGAATCTAAAGAAGAACCCGTAGGAAAGGATGACTTCCTTCCAATTGCGCCTCATCCTCTTTATCTTGACATCCCTTGTGATTCTGCCATTGCTGATTTCCCCTGTGAAAACCCATTTCCAAATGTTTCTACTTCCAATCATTCACAAGACACGTTAGATGTCGTCTGTCATTACAGTGTAGAGAGGACACATGTTCCTCGGAAAATCTATCCAATCTTTCATCTATCTTTTGTGAAAACACAGAGGGTGAACATCTTTGCTTCCCATATACCCCTCTCGCTGATTCATCAAATGAGGATGCTCACCAACATCCTGAATTTTCTAATCTTGGTTTTCATGATCTATCCACTTCCTCATCTGATCACAATGTTGATTCAATCCTTGTTAATCTATCCAAGACACTATTCTACGATGATCTATCAGTCAATGAAGTTGAAACCCCGCAGGTTATCGAGGCACTTCAACCCGAGCTGATGGTTATGTGAGGCCCTCACTGTCCTGAGGTTGGTTTCACTTCTGGTTAGGAAATTGTTGAAACACTCAAGGCTCCTCATGAGTCTCTACTTTACATTGAAGATCAATCAAACACCTGGATTTCGCTTCCTCCACTCAAACTACATGATCCCATCTCTCATGCATTGGAGGAATCTTACACGGCAAGCACACATGCACAACGTAAGTACTCTACCTTTCTTGTGTTTGATTGATTGTCACTGTCAAGAGAATGCATACACTCGACATTTTCACACAGTGTAGAACAATACCATAGCAAGTCCATAGAGTGCATGTCACGCGCTTTCACTCAATTTTGTTTTGTGGACGCTTTTCAACTTATAGGGTGTTTTCTATCACTGTTACATATTTCTTATTTGTTGGTTTTCATAGATGTCATGTTCGTGAACCATGCCTTCACAAACATGGGTCAACCAATCTGCCAGTGGCTGCATTGGAGGTATCACTTCACGTGAGATGCCCCATGCACCGTTAGCTTAGGAGTAGGAGTAGTGTTTTCTTTTAGTTTGTTTTCTTGCATAATTGTTTGCCTAATTGCTTTCTTGGTTTGTTTCTCTACTTTCTTGTTTTCTTACTCACTACTTTTGCCTTTTCTTCTGGCTCTCATTTTCTTTATTTCTTGTTTTCTTGTTTTTTTTGCACGTTAGTTTCACATGAAACCATGTATGACTCTTGAAACAAGCTACGTAAATTACAAGAGGCCTTGTGCAGATATCACTACTTGGTTGTCTCTTATCCTGCCTTTGTATGAAGAACTTGTTACTTTTAGTCCATGATAGATTAATGGAGAATATGTACTATTCGAAGTGAACCTTGGTGACAACACAACGCTTGTGCACTAACTAGTATCACCTACTCTAGTCGGTTGTTTTTGGGTTAATCCTTGTGAGCTTAGTCAAGTAGAGTAAGGTGAGGGGGAAAAAACCTTAACAGACATGTTAGAGGTATAATAAACTACTTCTTGTTGGGTATACAAACAAAGTCCCACATTGACTAGAAGTGGGAAGGATCATGGGTATATAAGGATGGACAAATATCTCCATTGGTATGAGGCCTTTTGGGGTAAAGCCCAAAAACAAATCCATGAGGGCTTAGGCCCAAAGTGGACAATATCATACCATTGTGGAGATATGTGATGTCCAAAGTCCTTACAAGTGGTATCAGAGCCAAATTTCGAAGTTACCCAAGTGGATGAATCCTCGGAATGCCGAACAAAGATGATGAGCCCCGGTAAGCCCGTGGATGAGCTCGGTTAAACAGGGGGTGTGCTCCGGATTCTTCATGGACGTGTCCTAGTCCCAACACGGTGAAGAGGAGTTGACCTGGGATAGATCAAGCTCTCGAGACAGGTGATGCTACCATGTAATGCATGTGCTTCCAACGCATTGGAGCGGAGAATCCTGGTTGGTAGAGAGGGGAGAATCCTGTGGATGGATAATAATTTGAGGGGAGGCTCGATGGTCCTTTGTTCGAGGGGAGGATTGTTGGGTATACGAACAAAGTCCCACATTGACTAGAAGTGGGAAGGATCATGGGTATATAAGGATGGACAAATTTCTCCATTGGTATGAGGCCTTTTGGGGTAAAGCCCAAAAACAAATCCTCTCCATTGGTATGAGGCCTTTTGGGGTAAAGCCCAAAAACAAATCCATGAGGGCTTAGGCCCAAAGTGGACAATATCATACCATTGTGGAGATATGTGATGTCCAGAGTCCTAACACTTCTCTGTAGGGAAAATGTCTTGTGCTCTCAATAGGCTGAGGTCCCTCTTCCACCTCTGAAATGAATAAGTGTTATGCACAGTTACGAAGATGAAAACTGAAAAAAATGAAAAATTGAAAGAAGTTTGAAAAATGAAAACTAAAAAAGAAAAAGAAGAGAAAGGCTTCCTGTGTAGAGAGGTGATGCAAGTAAATCCACCAGGCTAGTGACTAGGCTCACTGGCAGTGGAGCCATGCTTGTGTTCCTATGTGACTTTTTTGGGGTACTCTCCAGGCCTGTTGGGAGCAGAACAACACGAGGGATGAAAGTAAGACTCTAACGACTATACTTCTTCTGCATCAATATACCTCTCAACCCCAACCAAAACAACTATGTTCACTTGGATTGGAATGTGTGTCAATCAACCAAGAGCTTGGTAGATGCTTCTCCTTACAATCAAGCTAGTGTGGAAGCCAAGACAACCTGAGAACTGAACACTACTTCCAGATGTGTTAGACTTGCTTTTCACAAACAAGGTCCATTCAGAGAGCTGGAGTTCCACCAATGTGTCACCAAGTGTTGTAGCGGCTACAACCACCATCCAAAATTTTTCCTTAGCTTCATTTTAGAGCATCCCTACCAACCTTTTACAACAACATGTCTTGCTTCGTCAAGTACACCAACTTCAGTGATTTTCTTATAGAATGAAAGCCTGTCCATGAGAGCTTGTTGCATTCCCCTCACAGGTTATTCCTCCGGACTTGGTGCATATTCAGGTTGAGAAGCTCCCTCAAGGAATTGCACACTTTTGGAGGGAAAATAACCTTCCCTCAAGAAATTGTGTAATTCTATGAGTGAGGTTTCACCCAAAAAATTGCACAATTCCTCCCTGCAAGGCTACTCAACCCAGGAATTGTGGAATCCTCAGAAATAGTTAGTTTCTCTACTGAGAAATTTCGCAAATCTCCTTGGTAGCCAATCGAGCACCCTTCTAGAAATATACATTTTCTGCAAGCACTTGAGCAACCTCTTGCATTTGTAGTTGAGTTGACCGGTTCCCTCCAAGATCGAGCAAAACTGACTTGCATGCATGGGCTACTTATCCCAAGGAAAAATGAAAACGCATCCCTTGATTCAGGGATCTATTTTTATTAGCTGGAGATTACATGCAAGGATCATTTTAGAAATCTTTCACCAAGTGTTGCTTTTACTATATTTGTGGCTTGTGCATCACAACCTCGATTTTATCAAAAGTCATGAACGAAACGCTATAGTACTCATTCCCTACATCAACATTACAACTCTAACATCCCAGAGTGCATCTAGGAGTCATCAACACATTCAACTCACTTATTTTGGGGTAAGCCTGCCACCCATTTCTTGTGTTGCATTTTTGGTGCTTTTTATGTTTCGCTTCGTATGAATGTTATGTGCTTTATTTCGTTGAGCTCTTGTTGTCATTTTGATACATACTAGCTTGTACTAGCACTGTTTCAATTTTCATTAACATCTCACTGTTGTTGCATGGATGAAACTGTTTTTCACGAATGGTCACCGATTCGACAACTTGCCTCACCCACAGGCATGTTATTTCATTTTCGGAATCTGTCATTCACTGTTTTCATGCACGGTCATTAACTTATGCTTACACTCAATATCACCATGAATTTTCATTCACAGTTAATTTTAGTTGCCTGCTGGCGGGTCTCGGCAGCCTTGTCCCGGACTCTGCCTCACCAAGACAACATTGTGCAATCTTGAGAGGGAATTCTCTGTCTTCCTCTCAGGAAATCCACATTTTTACCGAGTGACTATCCTCCAGTATTGCATTGCGCAATTATGAGGGACAACGACTATTGGCCTAGAAAATTGCGCAATGAAGTCACTGAGCCTGCAACCATTTCTAGATGAGATTGTGCATTGCACCAATTGATCAGTGAGCAACCAGACTCGATTTTGCATTGTGTAGTTCCATCTATCATTGAGCCTCCTAATAGCCCAAACCATGCCTTGCACAGTTTTGGTACTCAGTCTCCTGACCTCCTAGCCAAAATTACGTGACCTTTATGATGAGTCACACAGGTATGTAGCAAGTGAGTTCTCAAGTTCATTTTGTTTTTCAAATGACAGATTGCTTTCCATGACTGTTTCTATTTCTACAAGTACGATTGGTGTTTATCTCCCTCTCAGTAGCACAGATACAATGGTTTCTAGGAGTGCAGAGATGAAGATATCGTTCAAATCACAGTTGGGGATGCACTCAATCGTCTTTATGAACTTGCATACCCAAAAAAACATCAAGTTGTTCGTAGACAACCACATCAAGATATGATGGAAGAAGCATCACAACAAGCAACACCATGAATAACAGCAGAAGGCAACATACTAGATGTAATGAATGGAAGAGGAAGGTTGTTGACAACACAGATGTGGAACAAAGTTGCAAGCTCAAGAAGATCCACTTATGATGGAAGAAAATTTGATGACTCAGGCTATGAGGTGACGACGCGACATGAAGATCATGCAAAGCGAGAGAATGGAACAAAGGAGTTGCATATGCTGAAGCAGCAACTGAAGGAAGAGCATGAGCTGCATAGACAAGTGAATGAGTTGTAGCAAGAATAGGTACAACAACGGGTGCAAAATGCACTCACTGATGAAACTGTGCTCGTACAAGTTAAATATCCATCCTAGTAGCTAGCAGGAAGGAAACATGGTGAGTGGTGTTGTTGATCAAATGCAATGGAATTTAGTACTGTGCATGTCATTGTGCACATGCATGCGATCCAACCCATTTCTCACACTCACCGAGGTGAAGACAAGAAGCAATTCAAACTCGAGCTACACATGTAGTTGAGAGTTGATGCGCATGACCACCAACACACACTGGAAGATCAGTACGGACACTATGCATGAGTGTGTTTCCGGTTCAGCCGCACCCAAGAAGACCATGTGCATGTTAGGAGACAAGTTGGATGGACGAGCCATACCAATGCACCCGGATGTAATGGAGACAAGAGTTCACTTCAGCAAGATTTCACCATGGAGTGCATGCACACCATCACGGATGACCAAGCTTGGCATCAGCTCACCACCTTCACCATCACAAGCATGCCAAAGAGTTGGTCTCACTACAATGGATCGAGTGTGAGTGATGTCTTGCATGGCTTGATAAAGCCATTTTTCTAACATGGGCACATGTGCATTGTAATGTAATGTCTTGTCAAGTGGAAGTTCAAGTGTCAATAGTTGGATGTAACACTCATAGAGTACATGAAGAGTCATGAGGGTAGATGAAGTGTCATAAAGGGGAATGTGAAGGGTCACCCCACCCTTTGCTATAAATAGAACCTCATAACTCATTGTAAAGGCTTTTGGTGAGACAAGATTCCAATAAGACTTTGTTGGAGAGAGCTTGGACAATATTGTAATGAGCCTTTTCTTGTTTAGTGCAGAGAGCTCTTATATCTCTTTAGAGGAGGACGCAGTTGTAGCTATAGATTTCCGCTGTCGGAACTAGTGGTTGAACATAGATGTATTGTATGACTCGAACTTACACTTCTTAATATAAGAGAGCGAGCATGTTTCATACATATGTTGTATTGTATTCTATGCTATCTCATTTACTCTAAATTATATATATATATATATATATATATATATATATATATATATATATATATATATATATATATATATATATATATATATATATATATATATATATATATATATATATATATATAGATATATCTTTTTGTTTACAAATGCATGTACAAACTATTATGTATAAGTATGTAAGAATCTTTCTGAAACATGTTGATGGTTTAACCGTCACTTTGCATTGCTTGCTAACTTTCCTTCCATGTTATGATGCATCTTTGCTCATGTGCTCCCTTCTTACCTTCCTTCTATCACACGTTTCCAAGGGGCACACTCATCTCAATCCCCATGTGTTAGAACCTCTCATGCACCTTCCTTGGCTCAGTGCAACAATCACACCCTTGCTGCCAACATAGAAATCTTACTTTCCTTTGTGCGAAATCGTAGTCAAGGCATTACCATATGACCCACTGCTCGGACTCCTACACCAAATGGTCTAAGGTGTAATTCCAACTTCTTACCGCGAAGATCCACCGAAATGCTCACAGGTCTAGCACCATCAACAAAACCTTAAAAGCAAGCATGGATTATTACAAGAGAGATTTCAAAATGCCTTTGTTAGTAGAAACTGTATGTGAGTTTCTCTTTCATTTAGGTACCATATAGAGTGCTTCAAATTCCATAACTCTAGACATACAACCTATGGTTGCACATATAAGATCGAATCCTCCATGAGCTATAAGAGGACGAAGAGAAGAAAAAAAAACCTATAAGATTAGGAAAATGGAGAAACCTTCGTATTCATGCTCTCAATATTTGGAAGATGTCAAGGTTTTGGATTATATAGCCACAAAGTGTCAACGTTGAAGAGGAGAAGTCTATGAAGTGGTGGTTGCATAATTGAAGATATATCCATAAGCTATTTGATAGGTGGTATATGGTAAGATGTTGTGAGATGATTAATCAACACTATGGGAAAATTAATCATCTTTGTAGCAAGAAAATTCATTGACATAGTTATATAAGCTCTTGTAGAATGAGTTGTTACAGGTCATGAAATGCATAACATATCAAGGATAGATGGTGTCAATTGCACGAAGCCAAAGGAAGATATTTCTTTAGGGTTAGTAACCCTTTCACATTGTTTCCAAGGGGGAGTGAAATGGGGAGAACATTAGAGCATGAAGTCAAAAGGAGTAGTAATTTCATGGGGAGTATGTGTGTTGTCATCGATGACAAAATCAAAGAATGTTGAGTGATGTTTTGATTGACACCAAGGTTAGTCCTTCAACACCCTTAATATTTATCTAGTTTTCATTAACTGGAAGCTCCAAATAAAAATAAGCCTTGGGAAGCCCTAGACTCCATGCACTTGTTGAGGAAAATGTATGTAGAGGATAGTAGTTTTGATCATGAGACCATCATCATGTGAATCTTCTCCTCGTGCCAATTCCAAGAATATGTGGAGCATCACATACCTCCTCATAGTTAAGGAGATATGTCTTGTCAAAGGTTGTGCCCCAAAACATTAGTAATAGTCCCCAAAGCAAGATGATCAAGGTAGAGTTTAATGGAGATGTTAATGCAAATTTTATTTTACTTATAGAGAACTTGGAGAAGATTTCAAATAATAAATTTGGAAATTATGTGGGCCTTCAAGGAAAAGCAAATTTTGGCTCCAATTTTATTCAAAATAGGAATAGAAATTTGATTTATTGAAGGCCCCCTCCCTCAAATTGATAGGTCAATTTGACCGCCTCTACAAGCCTGTTTGATCTATATAAAAAGGGATAATTGTCCTTAATTTGGATGACGAGTATTAAGAAAGAAATCAAATATATCCTTGTGGTTTTATGGCCTACAATATCCATGAAAACATAAAGAAGTTCATGTTTAGATAAATGTTTAGGTTTCATTTTAATCTTTTGGGTTATCGTTTTCATTGGAGTAATGATGAGTTTATATTGTGAGATTGATCTTATATGTTATGTAAAAATTATATGTGCTTTTATTAGTATGATGGAGGCACTTGTCATTTGATGTCTCATTGAGATTTGGGGGAAACGGGTAATGGCATCTACTTTTGTATTATGTTTTGGCTCACATATTAACATTAATATGAAAATATACTCATATTAGTAGAGTAAGCTTTCCGGTTTTGTCCATGCGAATATTTTTTTTTAACATCATATTGCAGAGGTTTGCATGCAAATTATTGGCTCTAAGATCAATTGAACTATTGGTAAAGGAAATAGTGGTAGAGGAATCTAATGTACATGGTACATGAGTGCACAATAAGGGTTTGCATTAGTCACATGTATGCATCACTACCTTTCCTTCTTTCTCTTTGATAATTATTATATGTTATTGAGGAAGGCGTATTCCAACCCAAATTGCGACCACAGATCTAAATTGGTGAAGAGTTCTTGACATGTGTAGTTATGAATTAGCATTGACTCTTACCATCTAGTGAGATGGAGCGATCTTTATTGATCTATTTCGAGAGCTCGTATTGATGTAATTTTGATGGTCTACATCAATAAACATGTAAAGGAACAACTGGTGCACTTAGTGTGATGTAATTTCTACTAATATAGTGCGATTTGAGAGTATAAGCCTATAGAGAAAGCTTATCTATGGAGAGTATGATTTGAAGCTATGTATCATGTGTGATAGTGTGATGCAATGTCGATATTGAGTAATCAATTGTTGAAGTGTCTTGTTTGAGTGCTCGACATTATTATTTATTTCATATTCCATGAATTGAATCCAATGCTAGCGAGGAGTATGATTGTAGTAGTGCTGAAAATGCATGGCCTATGCATGATATAGTAGAACAGGGCGATGGTAGAAGGTTGAAGCTTGATGAAATCAAGTGAAGAAAGGTCATTTTATCTTTGAATGTACGATGTAATGAGAGAGAATTGTGTTGAATTAAATATACACCTTTGCAAAGGTAGAATAAAAATGCAGTGTGACGTGTGCAGGGAATGAAGTAGTGTATTAAATGTCTGATAGATTGATGTGTGCGTTATAGAGGTGCGCAACATGTTGTGTGAGTGAGACTACTATAGCTCATATTGTGAGGTTGAATGTGTTTTACAAAGAAATCTATGTATGTTGGCGTGACGGTTTATCAGTTATTTTTCATCAATGAAGAGAGAGAGCTTGTTTTGAGTGTGTTTATCATGTGGATATCCTTCAAGGATTGATTGAGTCTTTACATGTTATTTTTTGTGGAGTCCTACAAATAAATATTATCATATGGTTCTTTGTTTAGTTAGAGAGAGAAAGGATTGAAGTAGTAATTTGATTGTCATGTAAGAGGCTTATTGAAATATAAATGGGTGTAGCTCTAGGATTTAAGTTAATGAGATGGCTACTTGTAGATAGTCTTGATGTGGAGAAGGCCTATATTGCATATATGATTTGATTGGTGATCAAATACTTATTGGGGAGGAATTTGTATATATGTTTCTTAAAACTCTCTTGTTTAATGAACAGAAAGGAAGCAATATTGTTCTAGTACATTGAGCATATAGTGAGAACATTTCTTCTAGGTTTGGCTTGATTTCCTCTCACCATATTAATGCAAAAGATAGATGATATTGGTATAGTGATTTCAAAGACCTATTATGGATCTATGGATCTATGTAGCTAGGGTATGTCATCAAATATTCATGTTAAGTTTGAGTGGATATATTTTTTGAACATAAAGTATTGACTATTTATGGATTGTTGAAGTTAGGGTTTTAGGTTTGATGCAAAGGATGTTGGTACAATATTGATACATATTTGATATGTTGCTATTGAGTTAAAGGCTATAAGGATACCTATTTGATGACAAGTTGATGGACCTTAAGGAGAATATAACTATTTTACCTGAATATAGGGTTTGTGAACTCAATTGAATTATTATATTTTTTATAATCCATCTAGATGCATTGATAGTGGAAAAAGTGGAAGAATCAACTCAAGGGATCATTTTTAAGGACAGGATCTAGTTTGGAAAAATAGGGTGTGAAACATTCTAAGAGAATTTTTAGTATCAAAAGATGTCTTTTGCTACACATAGAGCTTTGTATGTCAATGTTATGCCACTCAGAAGTTGACCTTGTTATTTTAACACCCATAATTATGGAGGATGGGAGGTGACCCCCTTTATTTATGAAAAATGAGCTAGGTAGGTGATTATGATGTAGAAGTATCTCTAAGAGTCTATATTGTAACTTTCAATAAGAGTTGAGGTAGTCAAAACTAACCACTACTATGGTATGAGGTTATGTTATAACTAGGCCACATGATTCCATTATTTGAATTGCATGTTCCATAACTCACCAAAAATAGCTAGGAGGGATAGGAGGGAGACCACACAAAGAGGATTTTCAGGCTTTAGCATCCCATGGAGCACAAGACATACTTCTTTGTACTCTTAGCCATATGTACACAAAGAGAAAGAGAGCAAAGCTCGGAGCTCAATTTTCTGCTGAAAGGGTTTATGAGAGTTTTTTCATATGTGTGTGTGAGATTTCACTTTGATGTTCTCTATTTTCTACTTAATTTTCATTGTCATGCATGGACTATTAAAACTAAATTACAAATTGAGAAAATAGTGTAAACTTTCATATTTTAAATATAATATTATCAAATATGTTGTGATGAACTCTACAATAGGGTATCCACCAAATTCTATGGATGCTTTTTTAAGTAAGATTAGATTGAGAAGTGGTTGCATTATAATTTTTTTTGTATTTATTTTGAGAAAAAGTGGATCCAACACGAAAACCTAGTCCACTATGATGAACTATACGGGGGGTGGTGGAGTAGGGCAATAGAGTGGTGCAAAGTGGAGAGTGCAGTCTCCTTAAGGTTGAAGCCTAAGAACACTTCATGGTGACATGGTGGTGTTAGGGTGGGTTGGATCCTTTCAATTGGTGGTAATAAAACTAAGGCATTGGATTGTACTTCTAGTTGGAACTCATAAATGACGGTAGTGGAGTTTCCTTATAGTAGGAGCTCCTAAACCAAGGCATTAGAGCATCTTTGAGTTGGAGGTGATAAATTAGGGGGTTGGAGCCTCCTTCTAGTTGTTTCTAAAGAATGTTGGTAGTTGGAGATTCCTATCAATGTAATCTTCAAAACATATATTAAGAAGCTTTTTGTAGTTTGTCTCCCCTTAAGGCTTTCCACCTAAAAATATTGTTTTTAAGGTCTTGGATGTTGTGGATTGTTTAATGTTGTGGTTATGTCTTCATATAATGTGATGCTAGCTTATATTTTAATCAAATATTGATAATACTTAATACAATATGATATTAAAATTAACTAATTAAAGTAAAATATTAATTTACCACCTCTTAGTATTTGGAACAAACATCACATGTTTCAAATAATAAAATCATTTCACAAGCATAACTTGTTATATTGAACATATATCTATTACATTACTTCTATTTATTTATAGTATCATATTCCTCATGCCAAGAATATAGTAAAGAGAAATATTCTTAAATTAATTACCTTGAAACTATGACATAAACCTTATTTCCTAAAAATAACCTCTACTTATAACAATACATTAACTCATGCATTACCATTCATAAACCCAAATCTATTACTTTTAATATTAATTAGCTCCCTAAATACATCATATTACCATGAGATAACTACATCACTCTTAATTTTGATATGATTTGTCTCATAATTTCTTAAATATCAAAATTAAAAACTACATACATCAATTACGTGTATAACTTTTTTTTTTTAACAAGATATCTTAAAAAAAATTGTAAACCATAAAAGCATGTGATATTATTTAATCCTTTAGTTAACAATTGAACATGTAAAAGAACATGTATAAAAACCCGTTAGACGACGACATTTTTTTCTGATTCAGCAACATACTCAGTATTGAGATTGGAAGTTCTTTACAAAACTAATATGTTCTTTTCGTAATTCTGATATTTTCTTATATACTTTTCAGAATCATGTATATTATTAATGTTATATTGAAAAAATGGCTCATGCAGGGTGATCTTATTTGTTTTTAAGATTAATCTTATTTGTTATTAACATTTTACAGGCGTAATACAGAACAACGGGACTTGTACTATCGTCTAGTAGTCCATGAGCATTTAGCCTCCCGAACTAGTTATACTCTTTCCACTCCACAAGTGGGCTCTCAAATCTACTCCATCCCAGGTAATTCTCTTATACTAATTATTGTAATCAATGTGTATTATATGCTAGTTTGAAAATATCCTAGCATATATTATATCAATAATAAGAGCGCCATTTGAATTAATGGAGCCAAGGAGTCACGATTTTGTTTGGCAAATTATAATTTGCATCAGACATGGAAAATGTTGAGCACATGGAAGTGAAGAAAATTCTAAAGCCAATCCTGTTTAAGTAACGTTGTAAATGCTTGTGTACGGGATGCAGAATTTTGAAAATAACTTGTTATTTATTTTATTATTTATATGATATTTTGTAGGGCTAAAGTTAGAGTTAGTTACCATAGATATTTTTGAATTGTTGAAATTGAATGTAATAATCTATGGTGTTTAAGTTATGGATCTCATGCATTTAATTGATATTAATGTTTTGTATTCTTTGGTTGAGATACATTATTAGAATTACTTATTTTTGTATCATTTTAATATTAAAATTAATTGGAATGAGTGTCTTTTAATATGAGAGAAATGTTGGTAAATCTAAAAATAAATTATGTATAGCGTTTATCCTTTATATAAAATAAGCATATCAGAAATTGAATATAAATAACATGAAAAAACATTTATTTTTTAATAAAAAAATTGACCCATTAGTCCTAGTCACAAGTTTGGTTGTTTTATTTCTCTGAACAATAAGCTATCCCTATGCTATGATTATGAATCCACAAGGAGGAATAGAACTCCTAGTTGTCCATTTTCTACACATAGTAGCTTAGTGGTTAGGTTTCTAATTAAAAAACAATTTGAACCACTAACTAGATTTCCCTTCATGTGCACAACCCAAACAATGGGTTTCTTGTCATGTCCTCGTTTTTATTCTTCTTCATAGTATAGATAGGATGGATTTCCACTATAGGGGATGACTAAGTCAATGGAGCAAGTTTATGTCATGAGAGTGCCAATGGAGTTTGAGGAGTTTTTATGGGATTTTATGGCATTAGCTTGACATATTCCATCATCATCAGCCTATTATTGGACATAACTTAATTAATTATGCCCTCTCATTCCCTAGAGATTAATTGATGGAACACATCATCATAATAGCTAGTTGGAAATGGAACTCTAAGATCTACACAATGGGATGCTACTAAAAAGACATCCACTAGGAGAGTATGGTGGGAAATTTGCCATTTTACTTAGTTAAAAATGACTTTAATTACTTATTTAATTAAGGAAAAATAACTAATTAGAAAAAAAAGGGCCAAAAGTGACTTGAGTGGATGAAATTAAAATGTCACTTAATAAAGTCAATGGAGGAGCTTATAGAATAATTATAAAATAATAAAATAAAGTTCTTCTAGATGCTTGAGGATCTATCCATGAGTTCTATAAAAGATGGGGAGAAGGTCATATGGAAACATATTTGATCTTGGAGTTGAGTTTTTTTTTTTTGTTGAAAGGTTTGAGAAAGGAGTTCTCTTCTCTACTTTAGCACTCCATCCCCATGACTGAAAAGAAGTGATTGAGTGAGAGTGGTTCACAACCCATCTCTTCCCTTGGTGTATCCATTCACCGTTCAAGGTTGGAGTCTACTAACTTGGTATAGTTTCTTGTATGAGAAATTGAGAACCTCTTTCTCTACTCCACCAGTAGCCGAGGACCTAAACACTTGGGTGATTTAGTGAGAGTGGGCTAGCACCCATCTCTTCCCTTGGTGAATCCATTAAGGGTTAGCATGTTGCAATTATTTGATTTCTTGTTTAAGTTTGGAGGTAAGTTCCTCTATTATTATCTTGGAGGGTAGTTTAGACCTATTGTATTGGAATATACATTTTATATAATAAAGCTGAATTGTGTTGTTGCATTTCACATTATTCTTCAAATTGTGAATTTTAAATAGATTCTTATGCAATTCAAGAATTTATGGTTTGGGTTTTACATGGCAATATGCTATTAAGTAAATGATAATTTTATGGAAAGGGTTTGTTATATTTTCTTCATTTGGGATATTACACTCTTATGGGAGCATTAATCATGGGTAAGTATGTCTGTCTTTTAATTGTAGATTATTAGAGTGTTTATATTGGAGGTGGTGAAACAAAATTATTTTCAGATGAAGCAAGATTAAATTATTCTATTAGTGGGAGCTATAATTCTGGGCCAAAATTATTCTACTTCATTGAATATTCCTGCAATAGTGTGTTTTAGTAATTCACACCACTTGGTGAGCATGATCTTGGCTTGGATTTAAGACAAACTATTTTTGGGTTTTTATGGGTTTGGTGTGAGAAGCCTCATGTTAAATTTTTAGAATTTTTGGAATAGTATTAAGAGAAAAATCACCACTTCATCTTCAACAACAAGAACATAATTTCTCAAGGTGAGTTAATTATTTGGGTTATTTTATTGGGCCTTTACAACAACTTTGAAGGGAGCTTAGAATTTTCGAATTTATTGGCTCATGGATGAGTCACCCATTAGTGCTCACTCTCATGTTAGAATAAATTTGATAAGGAGATTTCTTGGACAGTTTAGATCTCCAAAAGATGAGGAGCCAAAGAAAGAGAAGTGTGGAGAATCCCTAAAGACTAGCAAAAATCAAATGAGAAGAGAGGAGATTTGTTTTAAATGTTAGTGAGCATGGACACTAGATCACAAATGTAAAATTAGAGGGGACAAAGAAAGAGATGAAACTGTCAAAATTGAAGTAGAGCTAGCAAGGAACTCAAGTCAATTGATTATGAAGAAGATTGAAGGGCCCTTAGTTGAACAAGAGTCTACTATATAGGCCTCCATTGGTTCTCATGAACCATCATATAGAAATGTGGACAAAAACCTTGATGTGAATCCATGTTTAATGGGTGAACCTGATTCACAACACATTGTCCTTATGAGGGGAGGAGACATTGAGAGAGTTGACCTCCAAGTGAGGATTTGGCATGAAGAGCACATATAGGAGCTCCTTCTAAATCTCAGGATGAGGATTCTTCATCTATAATGTAGTCCTTACATACCTCTCACAGGCATGAGCATTGAGGGAAGCTTGTTTGCAGTGGCTCAACCATGCATCCATGTTTTGTTTGGTGGAGGAGATTGATGAGAATGAGCTTGCACTCATTCAATATGTGCAACCCACAGTGGAGAAAAGGATGTGACATGGGACAATTTTGGAGCCTGGGCTAGTGGTTCATGTTGAGTCCATGATAGAGGAGGAGGAGCATACATCCTTGGGACCACCCATTGATGAGGAGTGGACAGACGTGTAAGAAACCATCATGATGGTAATATGTGCTACAATTTTCATTACCAGGTGTTGTAGCTTGGAATAGTAGTTTCTCAAGAAGATAGTAGACAAGAGGAACTTGGAGTTTCCCATTAGAAGAAAGAGGAGTTCTTAGAGATGGTTGTGCATCCATATTTGGGCCAACCCACTTATGAGGTGTGGGTAGATGCACATGCACCTCGTAGAGGTGCACAACTTTCATGCAATAACCCTCTCAAGGAGTACACACACGGCTTGGCCACATGTACCCACTACATGGAGAGAGGTAAGGCTTTCTCTATGGATATTGTTGATAGACCAAGTGAGGTTGCATGATTGGGGCATCGTGCAACACACGGAACTTATCACCTATATAGATACTCATTCAACCTATCCTTCCGTGATGATGGATTGAGGAGAGATCATGAGTTGGTATCCTATCGATGGTATGATATTCTTAGTCAAGAGCATAGTGGAGTAGGGACCCTTAGACATGAGGAATACTTCATGTGTGAGTTTGCAGTGGGATATAGGACCAGAGCTCTTCAACATTCCTTCCCATCATCACTAGAGTTGGATTAATCGTGGATTGAGTGAGGGGTTGGACTCGAGATAGATGATTATTTGGTACGGAGTTGGTGGGGAAACATTCACAACAGGAGTTATAGCACAACATGAGATTTCAATAATTGATGATGTTTCTTTGTGTCATTGGGATAGAGGAGGATTTGTTGATGACACTTTTAGTAGGAGATTGAGATCCAGAGATTGAGGGGTCCATTCATGGTGGTATGACACAAGTGCAGAGCATCACCGAGTGGTTCCTATGAGATCCTCGCATTGGGTCTGAGTTGTGTGGGTCCATGAGATTGGTCCAAAGATTTGGATCCTCGCTTTAGGAAAAGCAATCTTGGGGTGTGAGGATTCTCATGTCCCCATTTTTATTCAAGTTTCCATAACTTTCAAAAATCAAAGCTATTATTGGGCATAACTTAATTAATTATGCTCCAGGTGGCATTCCACAGAGATTAATTGATGGAATGCCTCAATGTAATATTGCTTTGGAACTAGAACAAGAAGATCTATAGAATGGAATGCTGTCTTCGAGTGGCTACAGAGAGTATGGGAGGAGATTTTCCATTTTCCTTTGTTAAAAATGACTTTATTTAGTTATTTAATTAAGGAAAAATAACTTATTAGAGAAAAGGGGCCAAAAGTGACTTTAGTGAAATACAATAAAATTAAAAGGTCCCTTGATAAAGTCAATGGAGGAGCTTCTAGAATAATAATAAAATAAGATTATTTTAGAGGCTTGACTATCTATCCATGAGATATATAAAAGAGGAGGAGAAGGTCATTTCGCAACATCTTGGATTTTGGATGTGTGTATTGTTTTAATATGAGAGGTTGAGAACCGAGTTCTGTACTCCAACGGTAGCTCAAGGATGGAAACCCTCTAGCGATTCACTCACCCAACTCTTCCCTTGGTGAATCCATTGAGCATTCACATGGTGTAGTTATTTGATTTCTTGTTTCACTTTGGAGGTGAGTTCGTGTATTATTATCTTGGAGAGTCATTTCGTGCTATTGTATTGGCATATATATTCTATATAATAAAGCTAGATTTTTTTGTTGCATTTCTCATTGTTATTCAAGTTTCGAATTTTAATGAGATTTTTATGCAATTGATGAATTTATGGTCTAGGTTTTACATGGAAATCTTCTATTAAGTAGATGATAATTTTATGTGAAGGGTTGGTTCCCAATTTTCTTCATTTGGGTCATTACATTTCCTTCTAAGTCATGTAATCCCTCTAGCTATCCCACTTCCTTCTAGGTCTATAATGGAAGGTTAGATAAGAAAATATTACCTAAGGACTTGAGGAATTCCCTCTCATGTGGCATTATCATACGCAATATTTCTAGCACCTTTCTCAACACCACGATCTTTTTCCATTGTCTAAAATTCTACTTCAAAAAATTGCTCCCCTTCTCCACACTAGTTTCTTCTTCTCTCATTCAGTATTTGAATATCACACATTTTAGGGAAAATGATTATACCTAGCTCATATTTCCCTAGAGATACCAAATACACTTTCCCACATGTTTCTTACACGTGTGTGGTTAGTCTATACTTCAATATATAGGTGAGATAATAGTTCCACTAACTTCTCACATTTATTTAATGATTAGTTCCCATATCTCAAACGTGGGAAATATTAGTCATAAAAATGAGTTGTATTATTACAAAAATGGACTTTCCTCTTGGGTCCTCTTTAGCCCTCTTTTGTTCTAGATGTTGGAGTTACTAAAGTTGGTATAAAGTTGGTATAGATTAAACTTTTGAGAGTTGTAAGCTTACAAAGCTAATCCAAGTCCATGTTTCTCATATTTTATAAGTTTTATGAGATTTTAGTTCTTATGCACCTAGCTTTTGTGAGGTGGTGTTATTATCCTCCAATCTTCGTGGTATGTTTTAAGATTTTGTGAGTTATAAGCCTACATAGGAACTCTTTTGAGCCCAACTACCCACAACTCATATTGCACAACTTTAATAACTTTTATGAGTTGTTATAGCTTATCTATCTAGATTTTGTGAAGTGGTCTTATTATCCACCCAACTCCCTCATTTATATAAATACCGTACTTTTGACTTTAATAATATGAGAAAAACAAATTTCTACATGGTACTAGAATAGGTTTAAGTGTAAGACTATGCTTACTATGTGTGTGTCAATAAATTTCATAGTGACTACTTGCTTGTGTTTCCAAGATAAAGGAAAGTGTTACATTTCTAAAATCATTATACCTTCACATTTCTATTCAATCATTAATATTTCTACATACTATTAGAGAACTATAAAACAATTGACACTTTAAGCCATAAGAGCTCTAGCATCCAATAAACTATGCCAAGAGAAGAAGGCTACCGAGCTATGGCTTCCCTTGCAAGGCTTTGAAGTATTCAAATATTAAATCTTTGCCGCAACATTCTGTTCTCCACCATTGTGAAGAAAATGAAACCATAACAATCAAGAAAGAAGTCCACCCCATTGATGCTCTAGCTCGTTACCTCTCCACTTGCTTAAATCTATGCATGCATTCATGATATCTCTTGGTTTCAAAACAAAGATGATTGCATGCAGCTAGTTGTTTTTTGTCATAGCTCATCGATGTTGGTATTACCTGTGCCTTAACCACATTCTTCTTACGTTCTTGATGACTCTTCAATAGGAAAAATTACCTACAAGTATTTTGAAATGTTGTGGAAGTGAAACTAGGGACAACATTGGTGCCTTCACAGTGGATAGTGTTGGGTTGTTTTGATCACATTTTAACATATGTTTTGCACTTGGTTCATTATGATGAGTCTCCTCCACACTCAAACCATACACTTGGCATATGTTCTAGGTTCCAAAGGATGTATCCCCTTGGAGAGGGAGCGATTATGTCATCATCCTAACCATTACAAATGATCGACAATAATTTTTTATCCACTTGGATACCCATGAGGATGTCCTTGTACCCCCACACCCACTTGGGAGAAACATAGGTCCTTTCTTCAAAAAAAAGGGGTCAGTTTCTTATCCGCTAATTTGGAGTTCATTTTCACATCATGACACCCCATGGACTTCATTAGGCCTCCTCAAAAGCTAAATGATTCACTATATTAATCATTATACCCATTGAGAGGTTTATTATTATGTTATTGAGCTATCGTGGTGTGCTTGTCACCAAGGAATGTTATTGTAGCACATTATTTTATTATTTGGGGCTTAATTAGGAAAAATTATATAAATAGATGAGAGGTGATTCATTCTATCATCATCACTAGGATTGTGATTTAGTAGCTACTTGTGAACTTCACATTCCCTATTGGAGGATGAGTTTGGATTACATGGATGAATTTTGATGCTTGGATCTATTTCTCTTATCTTGGAGCTTCATTATTGGGATAATAGGATGAACGGATATACTTGTTTTCACATGTAAGTAACATTTTCATGCTTATTCTCCTTATTTACTTTGTCCCATGAATGTTGCTATACAAGTCTGAAATTTACTGCTACTTTATATGAAATTGTGGAAATGTTGATCTTTGATACCGTGGCATCATTGCATAGGCCATGTATGAATGGGTGAATGTCACTATAGATAATTTTATTAAATACATATTTTTATGTCATCAATTATTTCATATCGAAGTGTAAAATCCTTAAGTAGATGCTGTCATGCCCTAATGCCGTGCGAAGTTACCTAAAGGCTTGTTGGATTGGATAAATTTTCTTTGACCAACAATTTCTTTATGACTCCATTTGTCCCAAAGGATAAGGCACTCATACTTCCATAGGAAATCACTTTCAAAGCATATTTCTTTTCACCTCTCCTTCTCCTCTAGGCCTAGCCTCTATAGATCACCTAGGGCATCATTCTTCTCCCATTGTAGCCATAAAAG
Source organism: Pinus tabuliformis (assembly GCA_031772625.1). Classification (NCBI taxonomy): domain Eukaryota; kingdom Viridiplantae; phylum Streptophyta; class Pinopsida; order Pinales; family Pinaceae; genus Pinus; species Pinus tabuliformis. The sequence goes on from CM062816.1 coordinate 436,779,175, forward strand.
AAAATTGATCTCTTGTCCACAATTGTGCTTGCGTGTCCTCTAGATGCCCTCCAAATTTCAGGTAATTCTAATAGTGGGTCCTTGATATAAATAAAGATTTAGCTCAAAGATCATTTCTTACCCTAGGTTTCCCTTGGCTAGTATTCTCATTAGGATGATTGCATTTAATTCTCAAAGAAAAATTATCCTTTGATCCTATTCCCTTCGATAACTAGGTCAAGACCTCCCTCGATGAATCAACTCCACTTCATTGATCTAATTGTGGTTCCACTTGGTCCTTTGTGGTTCCACCATTTGTTAACTATAACTCAACAAATATCACATAGAAGCCAAGTTTCCATAAGGATTTTAGGGTCAAGGAACCCCTTTCATAAGATATATTCCAAAACCCTAGCATTGAGAATCCCTGTATCCCTCCCTAGAGAACCTTTCACCTTGCTTCTCAAGAAAAAAAACCCATCTATTTGAGTCTCTCTTGGGAATAGGACCTAAGAATCACTCTATATCCATTTCATTGGTCCATTCTTCCTAGTGATTCTCCATATACTCAAACTCCTACCATTCATGAAACTCCTTACAGATAAGGGTGCCTTAGATGATGTGACAGTTGGCTATTGCTCCAATGCTTCCCTCGACCTAGTAGTTTCTTTATAGGATCCCCTCTTAGGACCCCTGTTAGTTTGAGCGGTCACAAGGATAAAGGAAATAATATAATTCTAGAAGAATCGTCTTTTTAATTAGATGATGTGGATACGAGAATAGTGTTAAAATGTCATTCTCATGGAGTGTAGTGAAGAAATTGAGTTGATCGAAGAATTATAGTTTGAACGTGAAAACGATGGAGAAATTACAACTAATGATAAGAAATGTTTACTAGTAGCTAGTAAGAAGTGCCCATAGCATATAAGGGTTAAAAATTAATATTTTATTCTCAAGCTAATCATATACTTGATGGTACAGTGTGAGATGGTGAACATGAATCTATCATTAAGGAGAAATATTCCATGTAATTTCCTAGAAATGGAGGTAAAATTCAAGGACTACATTTAGAGGAGATGGTCAAAGATCTTAAGGAAGAGTTGAGGCTCTTAGAATAATGGTTGATACGGAATTAACCTTACATGGAGTCTGCAAATCTAGTCTAAATTAATTTTTTTGATTACAATAAACAATTAAATTTACTAGAAGAAAGGATGGTAGATTTAAAGATGCATATTCAACATGAAATATTGGAATTCAAAGAGATGAAGTATATGGACAAATTTTGAATACAGATATTTTAACTCTTAGGAAGGAGGTATAAAATGAGAAGAGGCTGAATTAGAGTCTCATGGACCATGAGGAATTTTCATATCATCTTGGATATCCAAGAGTAGAGATTCCAATGAGGCTAGAGAGCCTTGCATTTTTAAATCCAACAAGTTCTGTATGTATGAAGGTCCCAAGAATGGTGGAGGAGGATAGTTACTTACAACTTATAATGATTAAATAGGATTAATGAATACCTCATCAAAGTATTGGGGGAAGATAGAATTTAAAAGCTATTAAAATGGAAGTTTCGATAACACTATCTCATAAACAAAATCAAGGAGAAGTCCCTACATTGAAAACCAATGCAATCATAGTAGTACAATTGTGATAACTAGTGAATATGACAAAATTGGCTTGTATTGATATCCAAATCAAGGAACAAATAAATTCGAGAGAAACATGTAGATGCAATGCTCATGAACATTACATAGGTTAAATTACTAGAAAAGTGGATTGGAGAAAAGATATTATTGGATTTACAAAATGATTATGTGTTTGGAGATGCTAAGGGAGTGAAGAAAAGGATGATAATGTCTCATAAAAAATAATTTTTATATTTTTCTCGAGAGGATGATGATAGGTTTAAGTATTTTAAAACATATGAGGGATGGAAAGAAACATATAGAGGTGTTAGAAGAATGGCTAAGTCATCCGAGGATAAAAGAGGTCACAGAAGGGGAGTTTGAAGGAAAAGCATTGTTGGTTGAAAAGTAATACATAGAGATAATAAACAATAGGAGAAGAGAGGAAGAAACATCTTGCCATGGAGGATGGGAGCTAGAAAATAAGGTGGCAATTAAGATACGTAATTTTTAGGACTATGACTACAAGTAAATTTGGTTAATCCAAGAGATAGGTTGGATACTGAAATTAAAGGGGATGTCAACGAGGAGACAAAACAAATAGAAACGTATATCCCATGATAAAGTACAAATTACTAAAGGTATTTATATCCGTTGAGAAAGTCATTAACAATAACGTATGATTTGGAAACCTAAAGAATTTTAACCAAAAACAGTTGTAGAGAACTATTGAAATTTAATAGGAGAGATATAAATATTTATCGAGATTAACATAAATTAAACTTACAACAGACATAAACATCAAACACATAATGATCATAGCTTACCCTAGGAAAACACCAACTCCAAGGGAAAGCCTAGCCTATTGGAATTTCATTACTCATTGGCGAAAACCCTAGCGAAACCACCTAAGTGAGCTTTCGCTGCTCACCTCCCTAGCCATGTTATAATGAAGTCTTATAAGCCTTTTATAGGCTCTTTTACATGAAATAAATAGGTAATTAACACGGGAAACAAAAAAACCATGGGACTGGAGCCACTACTCATCACTTAGTCAAGCTTCACTCTCTCCCTGAGTTGAGCTACCTAAAAATTCCCCCTTGAACCTTGACTTGGGATTTCCTTAACATAATCCAACTAAAGTGATTATGTGAGTTAGCCCTGCTCACTCTAGCCCTGACCCCCCTTAAATTTATAGTTGGGGTATCCACATTCCCCCCACATCACCTAGGTATATCACCAAGTTTTATCAATAATTTTCTAGGGGTACACATGTCTTACCATTTCTTATAGTACTATGCTCATTTCTATCTTAACCCAACCTCTCACCTTTTCATTCCTCCACACTACGAGCCCTTCCATTATGATTTTCTACATTGTGTTGTGGCTCCGAGACTCCATGATCAAATCCATGTCCATCAACCAACACCACCACACTAGCGATGTTTTGGTATTTGATATGAAAACCATGCCCATGATCATTACTTAGACTTTATAGGCTCCAAATATCAGTATAAACTACCATGGCCTACTCATGCAACTACTTCATCAACTAGAAAACATGTAGATGTGGATCATGCACACGACCTCTCTTCCTACTTGCGTTGGAAGTATGCACTACCTAAACCTCCATGTTACCATTGGTCCCATTACCACCCTCTCACTCTCGTCATAAACTACAATTCCGCCACCTTTGGTAGGGCATTCCATCCGTGCTCATTCTCAGAAGAAAAAATTGAAACCCAAACTAAATTTGACATGTAAATTATTATTGCTTTCTCATTATTCCCAGACTTTACAAGGATTGAAGATTCTACATGATTTGGAATCACATTGTTTGTCTCCATTGAATAAGAGGATGGATCCTTACTATGATATCCATCTAACAACATTTTCTCTTATTGTGCTCGTGACCATGGACCAAGTGGCCTTGGATTTCTCTTCGGGGCTTCTCCTTATGTGTGGGCATGCCAATCAATATTAGTAACTACTACTATCTCCATGATGTCTACTGTGGCGATGTGAAAGCTTCTATGAGCACACTTCTAAGAAATGATAATTATCATTCCCACATTAAAATCAACCTCAACCTTCACACATCTCACCATAAAAACCTGCTACAAAATTTCATCAACCTTTCAATGGCCTCAGGGCTACCAATATATGATTAATCACTTTGGGCTTATAATCATTGTCATGTGCATTGTTGGCTTAGTCCCCAATATGCATGTTAACCTAACCATATCGAGTGGGCTTCATGTTCCTCTAGAAAATATAGAGATCCTATCATGAAATGGTTTCATTTGAAGGATGGAAATGGAAAAGATCTTATCAAAGCTAACTATCAAGGTTTCCATGTGGGTTTGCTCATTTCTCTCTCCTTCCATGTAGTGTGTAGTTCTTTCTTAGATGTTGATATTATCATGAGGTTCATCTAACTCATATATTCATTTCATCCAAACCACTTATTCTTGTGTTTTGGAATGGGGCCATGTCTTTAATACTAGTTCCCCACCATTCCAGCCAAATTTCATTATGCAGGAAACTGATCCTGAGATCGAAGATATAGTTCGACTTCACCAATAAACCATCTGCACTCTACCTTTCACCGAGGCTTTCGCTTCTCGCCAAGAAGTCATTCAACACTGTCTCTATCAACCAAGCATAACAAAAAGAAATCATTAGCAATAAAGGCACCCTCTAAATCCATGACTTGGCTCTGAAGTGTTAATTTAGCAGCTAGGGTAAAATTCCACATTAGATAGCTCACATGACCAAGATGATGCCTGCATTAAATTCCTCTTTCTGATAGGACCAAAATTGACCTAAAGATTACCCAAGTTGGTTAAGTGGAAGTTAAGTTTTGAATTATATTATTCATTCATCTATTATGGAATGGGTTGACCCTAACCACTTGAGTAACTACTTGGGTAAAATGCAACCCCAAGTAAACCCTCGAGAAAGCCTAAAAAGGGAAGGTACCTCAACCTCATTTGAACACACTTGATGAAGGCATGTTTCTATTATTCTTTTTGTTTTTGGCTCGCACATGTTCATCGACAGAAATTCACATTGGGTCCGAAAGTACATGCGAAAGGTTCGCTTTAGGATTAGTGTTTTCCGAATCTAAGTCACCAGCATAAAACATAAGTTCTTCTTCCTTAATCACATGCATAGAGTAGGAAAGAAAGTGAATTTCGCTCTTTGGTTGCTCAGAGACAGTTCAGTGAGAGCAACTCTGGGTCTAGAGGCAAATTGAAAGGATCAAGTCCCTAGTCTCTCGCACCAGGTAGCTTTGGGAGTGACCCTGTCATCTTAGTCGCTCACACAACATGGAAATTATGTGACTTTTGCCTTGTGGGTCACTCGGACAACTCGTCCAGGGAGCGGCTTTCAGTCTTTGCAGTTCAATGTCAGATTCACACCCATAGAGACCTCTTGAGAGTGACTCTATAGTTACATTCACTTATATACTACATTCATGAGAGAGACCCTAAAGTTTTAGTCTCTTTCACATAGTGTTAGTGAGGACGTCCTTGTTCATATCTAGTATTTTGACATCTTCATGTTAGTTGGCTTTATTGATATCGTAGATCTAGGTTTCACTGTTGCTATAACAGGTCCATAGATCTCATTTATTTCCATGTGCTACGAATGATATGTATTGGGCTCATTGTACTCACTCCTGAAATATTTTTATGATGATCTACTAAATAAGAATATTTGAAAGGGTTTCCCTCTTTTGGGGTTTTCCCCTGGTCTTCGGCCAATTTTATATCTCTTATGGTTGTATTTTTGTCTTCTCTATCACTGCATATATTGTTCTTTCTTCAGTTACATTTATGACTAATTATACTACTAATAATTGGATGCATTGTTAATGAAAAGATAAACTGGACTAAAGTAACCAATAAAACATTGAAAATCAGAAAAATTTAACATGCTATCAGAGCCTAGGTGAAATTCAAACCAAAGAGAAGACAAACTTTGAAGCCCTCTCCTTCAAAAAAAACATCACCTATTCAAGGTCAAGATGTCATCCTCTACCTTCTAGGAGCATGAAAAGTTGGGTGATGCATCCAAATTTGCTACATGGAAAGTCAAAATGGAGATCATAACTGACAACAATGATGTGTTGGAACACATTCAAGGAAGGATGCCGAAGCCTCTAGAAAATGCTTTCGCTTCTCTCAAGAACAGGTATAAGAAAGGTTATCCTAAAGAAAATAATATTTTAACTGATGGTTTACAATATCATTTACTTGCTTATGTTGGGAATTTAAGAAAGTCTAAAGATATGTATGACAAGATAACCGACATGTATGAAGTCAACAACCTAAATGAGATCATCACCTTGAAATATCAACTCAAGGAAGTCAATATGAACAAAGGGGAAGTTGTTCAATCTTACATTATGAGGATCTCTCGTCTTAGAGATCAATTGTAGAGGGTTGGAGAAAATGTACCTGACAGGGAGCTAGTAGTTGTGACTCTTAGAGCTCTCCCCTCTATTTTGGAAACCTTCATTACTACTATCAACAATAGCAATTTCATTCCATCATATGATGAGATCATTGGAAAAATCACTCAAGAAGAATATAGAATGATAGCAAGAGGAAGGATTCAAAAGCATGAAGAGGGAGAGCTCACCGCATACATCACTCACGGAAAAAGAAATAAGATAGGAGGAGTTTCATCAAGGAAGCAATCTTCTTAGAATACAAAAATAAGGAATGATAGATCGACATCTCATGTTGAATTGTTCAATTGTCATAAGAAAGGTCATTATACATGAGATTGTCCTGAGAAAGGAAAGATGCCATGCTACATCACTAGAGGCAACTGCAATAACAAAAGAAGAAAAGAAAATCAAAGAAATAACCATGAGAGAAGAGATGATAGAAGAAGAAGAGACTCCTCAAGCGACCATGAAGAAAATGATCCTCCTCAAAAGAAGCCAAGGGATCCCAATTATGAAAGTAATGTTGTAAATGAATCTGAATATAATCTCATTCCTTCTCGTACTAGTTCTTCTCAACCAAATTTGTGGGATAGTTCATTGGTTGATAATGGGGCCACTCCCCATTTATCTAGTTATAAATAAATCCTCTTTGATCTGGTAGAGAGGGAGACTAAGCTAAAAGTAATTCTTGGAGACGATTCTACTCATCTCGTGAAAGGTTTTGGGTTCATCAAATTTCAGCTAAATTATGGGGAATCATTTCTCATGCATGATGTCATGTATGTACCAGTATTAATGAAGAATATGGTAAGACAAAAGGATGAGGGTTTCCTTCATCAAGGGTAAATTTCTAAATTGGCCTGTTCATTCACATATGTCATATGCCTTCACACTAGGATCGAGATTTGAAGGACTCTTTAGGGTCACTAGAAGACCTTTCCTTGCATTGATTAATAATACTAATCATTTGAGAGAATTATGATATCATACACTGACTCATCTTCACTATGATGCACTTCCTAAATTAAAGAAATTGGTCTCTGGTATTCCCAATGTTCAGGGTCATCATGATGGAGTTTTCCTAGGTTGTGCAAGTGGAAAGAAAACAAAGGGACCATTTCCCTCTAGTAAGAACAAAACTCATGACATCCTTCATCTCATTCATTTTGATATACGTGGTCTCATGCGTGTACATTCTACTAATGGTAATCTCTACTACATAACCTTTATTGAAGACTTCTCAAGAGAGACATGGATATACTATATTAAGAACAAGGATGAAGCCTTTGAAACATTCAAGGAATTGAAAGGATTCATTGAAAAATGAGTCAGGAAACAGAATCAATGTCTTTAGGTCTCACAATGGAGGAACATACATTTCAAAAGAATTCATAGCATTTTTAGAGAAAGAGGAATCAAGAAGGAAATGATTATTCCATATACTCCTGAATAGAATGGTCTAGTCAAAAGAAATAACAGGTCTATATTAGAAGGTGCTTGTGCTATGATCATGATCCAAAGGTGCCAAAGTTCCTTTGGGCCGAAGCTACATCTACTACGGTATATGTTCAGAATAGGTGCCTCATCAAGCATTGGAAAATAAGAGTCCTAAAGAAATATTCATAGGAAATAAGCTTGATATCAACCATGTTTATGTATTTGGATGCCCAATATATTTTCATGTGCTGAAAGACATAAGGAACAAACTGGAAGATACTAGCAGAAAAGGTATGTTTGTGGGTTATTGTGAAAATTCTAAAGCATGTAGAATTTACATTCCTCATTAGAGGAAGGTCAAAATTAGTAGGGATGTAACATTTGATGAAGATGCATCTCTCGGAAAAGAAATATATCTTCCTCCACCTCCTCCAAAGGAAGACAATGATGACTAGGATATTCTCGATGGTTTGTCTACACCTGAGTCTGATATGGTTGATGATCCCATAGAGCCCATGGATCCATTAGATCCCCCTCCAAGTGATCGTCCCTCCAAGAAGAGACCACTTAGGCTTTGCAATACTTTACAACATGTTGAAAGAAATGTCCCCATCCACAAATCATTAAGAAAAAGGAAATAACCATGCAGGTATTAGGGATACATTGTTACTATGAGTACTATGATTCATGTTGAACCATCCACCCTCAAAGAAGCAATAAAAGAGCAATTTTGGAAGAATGTTATGGCTAAATGATATTAATCAATTATGAAAACTGATGTATGGGATATTGTACCTAGATCAAAAGGAAACGTTGTTGTGACTTCAAAATGGCTATTTAAAATGAAACATGGAAGTGATGGCAATATTGACAAATATAAAGCAAAGTTCATGGCTTGAGGCTTCTCTTAGAAAGATGGAGAATATTATGATGACATATTTGCTCCACCAGCTCAATCTACAACCATTTGTTCTATATTTTCCTTTCGTGATAATCAAGGATGGAATCTTCAGCAGATGGATGTAAATACCACATTCCTTCATGGCATGTTACAAGAAGAGGTATATGTTGAACAACCACAATGATTCGAAGTGGAAGATCGACAAACACATGTTTTCAAGTTGAAGAAGGCATTGTATGATTTGAGGCAAGATCCCCGAGCTTGGTATGCACATACTGATGGTTACTCAGTGAAGTTGGGATTCACAAGAAGAAATGCTAATACCAAACTTTATTTCTAGGTAGTCCAAGGTATGCCATTTCTTTTGGTTTTGTATGTTGATGATATATTTTTGATATGTAGTGTAGCTTTGATGATCGAATGTAAGAGGAAGCTAGTGCCTAAGTTTGAGATGAAAGAACTTGGTCTCATGCACTATGTTTTGGGCCTTGAAGTGTGGGAAACGTCTAGTGATATTTTCCTTTCACAAGGAAAAGAAATTATAATGTTGTTGGAAATATTTTTGAATGACTGAATGTAAATCCATGGTTACTCAAATGAAAATGAACTTCAAGAAATTATGTGGATATTCTATAGGACGAGACTTAGAAAATCCGTCACAGTACATACAACTAGTTGGAACTCAGATGTTACTTGTGAACACCTGTCCAGACATATGATATGTAGTAAACACTTTGAGTAAATTCATGACCAAGCCCCACCACTCACATTGGATAGCTCCGAGACACATATTCAGATATTTTCATGGGTAGATTACACTTGGTCTGAGATATTCTTTAAGAAATGTTCAACTTCATTGATACATTGATGTTGATTGAGCCATACATTTTATCGATGGGAAAAGTACATATGGATGTTGTTTTAGCCTTAGATCTACCATGATATCTTGGATGAGCAGGAAACAAAAATATATTGTACTGATCAGAGCCGAAGAAAAATATATTGGCATAGGCATGGTTAGTTGTGAGGTAGTATGGTTAAGAAATCTCTTTGGAGAGTTGTTTGAGTAGGTCCTAGATAAAACAGTGATATATTGTGACAACAAGAGTGGCATCGGTTTGTAAAGCAATCATGTGTTTTATGACAAGTCCAATCATATTGAAATTCAATATCACTTCATTAGAGATGTTGTGCAGAAAGAAGTTGGCAAGCTCCATCACATATCGATGGATGACAAGATTGCAAATATTCTCACCAAGGCATTACCAAAGAAAAAGTTCTCGATTCTCAGAGAACAACTTCGACTGATGGATGTAGCCCCACGAGAAAAGGGGAAACGTTGATCGAGGACACTGAGCATACTCTACCCACCATGATTAGGCTCACAGGGTTAGGAATTGCGATATAGGGCTCCTTGGGTTGAGGGAGCTTTGGACAATAGGGCGTTACCCTATCTCTTATGAGGGTTGAAGAATGTTGCTCCCATATATTTATAGGCTCCGAGAATGATGCTCTCTCTTGGCCTTTATAGAGTATACCCTAGTTGGCAGCATATGCTTAAGAAGGACATGCTCCTTGATGATATACTCTTCGATGACGGTTGATGATGATATTCCAAGTAGCAGCCCACCGACATAGATTCTAGATAGTAGATTAACGGATAGAGGTTGACCGCTTGAGCTCCCCTCTAGTCACATATTCTTCTTCTTCTAGATCAAGGAAAGTTTTAGCAGTAAGATTTTATCAGAGATAGTCAAGCATTAAAACAAGTTGATAGGATGATGTAAAGATCCACTAATGGATATTAGCAAGTGGAATTGTTCCTAGTTGAGAGGGAGTGTTAATTTTGCAAGTAGGGTAAAATTCCACATTTGACAGCTCAGGTGAACAAGATAAATATTACCAAAGTTGGTTAAGCAAAAGTTAAGTTTTGAATTATTTTATTCATTAATTTATTACGGAATGGGTCGGCCCTAACCACTTGAGTAACTTATTTGGTGAACCTCAACCCAAAGTAAACCCTCATGAAACCCTATAAAAGGAATAAAGCTCAAGATCATTTGAATACACTTGATCAAGGCATGTTTCTATTCTTCAATTTTATTTTGGCTCGCATAGGTTCATTCGAAAAAGTTTTCATTGTGTCTGAAAATAAAGGCGAAAGGTTTGCTCTGGGATTAAGGTTTTCTACATCTTGGTCACTAGAACATAACATATTCTTCTTGTCCTTGGTCTTAGGCACAAAGTAAGAAAGAGAGTGAATTTGGCTCTCTAATCGCTTGGAGACAGTTCAATTGGAGTGACACTAGGTTCAGAGGCAAATCGGAAGGATCCTGTCCCCGGTCATTCACACTAGGTAACCCTAGGAGTGACCCTATCATCTTAGTCTCTCACACAACATGGTAAGGGTGCGAATTTTGCCTACTTGGTTGCTTACATAGCTTAGAAAGGGAGCGAATTTGGGTCATTGCAGTTCAGTGCCAGAGTCACATGCGCAGAGACCTCTTTGGAGCGAATCTTTAATTACAGTCACTCGCATACTACATTCATGAGAGAAACTTTGAAGTTTCAGTCACTTGTAGATAGTGTTGATGAGGGTGGAGCTATTAAGATATATGGTTTTGACATCTTGGAATCAAATGAATTTAGGGATCTGCTAGATCTGGGTTTCTTTAATGTTATAATAGATATGTAGATATATATATGATTTATTGTCATTTGGTAGAAATCATATGTATTGGGCTCATTGTACTCACTGCTGAAATTGTTTTATGAGGATCCACTAAAGAATAATATTTCAAATGGTTATCTCCTTCTGGGGTTCTTCCATGGCATTGAACCAATTTGTTGTCTGTTATGGTTGTGTTGTTATCTATTCTATGACTGCATATATTGTTCTTGCATCAGTTACATTTATGATTGATTATACTACTAATAATTGGATGAATTGTTAATGAAAATATAAATTGAGATTAATTACCTAATACAACATTCAACAATCAAGAAAAAATTAATATTAAGAAATTTACCGAATAGAAATAAATTACTTACTGAGAGAAAATAAAATAAAATTATCTAGCAACAAATACAAACCATAAACATTAACATAGATTTTACCTAGAAAACCCCAACATTGAGTCCTCGTAAGTTGGGGAAGGCTCTTTAGTTTGATTCAGAATCTTCTCACTTGGAATAGGAGATATTTTCTCTTCCTCTACAGATCTAGGTATACACACATGCACAACCAAACAAGGAGAACAAATTATCTTCCACAAAAAATCATTATCTCAAAGAAAAAAGAAATAAAATGAATAGTTTAATACAAATACAGATTTGAAGAGAAGGGAACATGTCTCTCTATTAACCATAAATTAAAAATACAAGTTATACTTTAGATTTGAATCTTCTCTCCAAGATATAGTAGAGTCTCCCCACTATGAGCAGTATGACTTCAAGGATGTATGGACTAGAATGAGAGTGACAAAATAACAATACTCTCTCTAAGGCTCTCTAGCTAGCTTGATGCTCTAGGATAGACCAATATATATAAGACCAGAGAGTCTTCAAGGAGGGTGAATCTAGATGTTTAGGGTGACAAATCATTAAGGAATATTATAGAATAATAAGCCCCTAGCCAACTAATACACAAGTGTTTCAAGTTGATCTCCTTGAGAAAATAAACCTTTCCCAATTATAAAATTTTTCTCAATTACCTCCATCATGAAACAATGATTATCCCACAATTATAATATTTTGGAAAATACTTATGATACATTACTTAGTTATGTAGTTTTATCCTTTTAACATGGAATAACCCCCACATAAGTAAATGTAGAGGTGTAAATGTGTTGTATTATAACTAGCAAATGAGGTAAGTTGAACTTAGGTTTCTCTCACTATAATGGAGTGGAAAATAGGGTTATAACATATCCCCCCACGGAAGAATCTAGGGAATCTAGAAATTGCAATGATTATTTTGATGCATAATAACAATTTGTGAAGTATTTATACAATTTATCTTATCTTGATCTTTCATTAATTATTAGTGTGTGTTTTCACTTCATCAAACTATTATTAAAACAAAAGAGGCATGAACAATTTTTTTTGGCTTACTGCCAGGGCCAAAACCTCTCCCTTTTGGAGATGGAAACCCATGAAAAATAATTCTTATAGAGATTCCGTTGATCAATACCAAAAACATGACCCTTGATACATTTTTCCATTCCAAGACCAAAACATCAATCCTATTCTTGGGCACTACAGAGATCATCATCATCGTTGTTGCACTAATGCATCACTCATATCTTTGTCACTGCTTCCATCGTTGACCAAATCATTGCTACACCATGACCCTTGAAATTACCACAAAAGTGATTTCTACATCTTCAATGAGATCATGATTTTACACAAACTAGACCATGACTTTGTCACTGATCCTTCATGCCACAACTCCTTCTATTATGTCGATAATGTGGCTATCACCGTCATTACTACAGAAACACTTAATACTTCTTGAAACCCTTGTCACTTCTTCTCATTGTGTTGAGACTTCCGAAGTTCTCTTTCAACATAATTATGTAAGATATGTGTGCCGAGACTGAGGTTGCACCTTTAGGATCATAGTGATCTTCCATCCAAGACAGAGAGAACAATAAGGGTTTCGAAGTCCTCATGCTTATGAAACAAATCCACTGAGAGTGTGATCTTATCTTTCCATCTAGGTTGAGACAGTGATAGTTACTGCTTCTCATTATGCTAATATTATTATGCTCCTTTTCTATCATGATTCCAAGGCTGACCAACTGTGTCACTATTGATAATGCAGCTCATCAAGACTGTGGTACTATCTGAGACTTCTTATGCCAATATTATCCATCCATTCGAAGTTCTATCTGCTCCTCTTTGTGTTTGAGATGTAGCTTTCCTTTCTGCTCTTTATAGCAATCCGAGACCTAGTCTGTCTGCCCTTAAACCCATTCGAGGTGCAGGCAGACCCTTAATATCTGTTCCTTCCGTTCTCATGAAAAGTTTCAAAGAAATAACCCGAGATCTATCTCTTCTTATTTGCGGAGACCTGCATCCATCTTCACACGATGTTTCAGAGAGAAATTGGTCTACGTTTTTTGGATACCTTGATGGGGTATCTATAGTGGTGAACCACCTATATTTGAGTTGACATGAACCCATGAATTGTTATGACTATTTTCTTGATCCAACGTGAAAGTCATTTATTTAATTAATTCTATTTGGGAGCCGACATGAAGAATTTCTTTTTATTTTTGCTTGCAGCCTTCTTGGATGATTATGCTTTGTCTTTAGAGGGCTTCTTCACAACCTCATGGACTTCTATACATTTACATAAACTCATGAATATTTTCTATACGTATGACATGACTATTTGACATATAAATAAATCCTAAAGACATCAAGAAGAATTCTTTCAGCTAGTGACACTTATTTCTCATGAAACCCATGTAGCAAGGCATACAAAAATAATTTATTCTCTTTATTACATCATTTACAAATATCATGTCATTATGAATACCGAACCTAGCTACATTTTCATCAACACTCCCTCTTAACTAGGGAGGTATTCATAATGGTACTTGGTCATTCTCAATCTGAAGAATTTCTCATACGAAGAATCAGATTTGTAATCGATCTCTAATAACATCATTTTAACCTACATTGTTTCCATATAGAAAATCCTAGACTAAAAAATCCATCTCTCACTTAGATGAGAGCACAATGTTGGCAAGACCAATGAATGCTAGACACACATCATCATTGTCTCTCTTAGGTTCAAACCCACCTGGGCGTTCTCCAAGTATGCCCTACTAGGACTATTCTCATATTGGGGTCCTAGCCCTCAATAATATCGGTCCTCTTGCCCACTCTTGTCATGGATCCCCTACCACATCCTCAAGGCTCAAAGAGAGTCGAATGACACATGATTACATAATCCTCCATTCTTTCTTCCAAACTGAGGACAAGAATTGTGTGTCTAATTCTCCCTCTTAACCGGGGATGAGTTCCAAGTTTCTCTTCACTCAGAAACTTGCTCGAGTTCCTTTACTTATAGGAACTACCCAGAGCTCCATCTTACCCATGGACTCTATCATCAGTACTTTATAGGTTCTTCTAATTGACTGATGATCCAAGACATCGATGTCATCAATTTATTCACATGTAGGGTTCAACCATCCATCAATTTATCCTCCTTGGCTTTACATATGGAGCTTCCTTGATAGGGCCATATATCTTCACCTTTTGCTTGAACAGTGATTCACAAGGTACATAGTTGTGATATACTTCACATCTCTCCTTACCTTGGCCATCCACACATACCCAGACTTTTTGCAAGAGGTTAGACACCAAAAAAAATCTCATATTAACTTTTTGTGATGGCTGTTTACCAGTGACATCTTCTTATAGGTATCAACATCCTTCATACATGTTGAAACCTCTCCCAACGATATTAGTTGTCAAGGGACTTCATCTTTCCACAATTCCATCAGGACCTTCACATCTTCCTGAGAGATTTCCTAGTCAAGTCTTCTTGATCTTGTGGATGTTGATTGCCTTCATCATGGTTGCATGTTTCATGATCTCTTCCATCATCATGTCTTTCATTCCCAGGATCTCTTAGAGTTCATTAATTGTAGTCAACTACATCATGCTTTATTATGAGGACATATTGTGTTGATTTCATCTAGTTTGACTTAAGTCTTTCAGCATCATTTGAGAGGAGGAGATCTTTTCCGCTGCTATCATGCTCGATCCATGTTACTTGCAACCATATGACATGACATTACAATATTAAAAAAATTCAGCCATACATACCTCATTATTCCTTTAGGCTTCTTTCAGTAGCTTTCTTGATTGAACGGATCTTCAATCTCTTGATCTGTTTCATCATATTATTAGTCCTTCATCTTATGATTTCCATAAGTTGGAATTCGCAATGAAGAAATTGCAACCTTCCTGTTGGAAATAATACTGAGAGGGGGGGTGAATCAGTATTATCAGATTAATCAAACTTTTCAAATGCCCAAAAACATATACGCTACTTCAGTTAAGTGAACCAGCGTGTACACGCTACTGTGACGAAGTAAAACAGCGTATAAGCAGAAAACTCACAATTTAGTTGGCTTATTCTTCAATTAAGTGCATCAGGACATTATTCATCATATTAACAGTAAACATGTGCAGTATAACAGAACAGATAAAAAGCCACACACATGAACACCAAGATATAAGGTGGAAACCCAATGTGGGTGAAAACCACCTGCTGCAAGTTGTCTCTATCTTTCTTAATATGAAACTTCAGTTTACAATCTTTTGTACTGGTGCAGCCTTATACCAGTACGCAGGCTACAACCTGCAGAAGGCTTCAACCTTCTCTCGTTCTCCAAACTTCCTTGGAAGGGAGCTCCAACCCCCTTTTTCTTTTGTACTAGCCAAGATACTAGTACGTAGGTGCTGACCTACAATCTTCCTTCTTCCAGGTATCACTTTTCATACATTTTCAGACTTGGATATACCTGAAGCACAATTCATTCAATTTTCACAACAGATCATTGAAGCATAAAACAACCCAACTTTGAATCACTGAACCACTGAACCCTGTCAATCACCAGTTACCAGAACACAGAGCAGACTACAGAACTCTGTAATAACAGTCAGACCCCACTGTAAACTCAAATCAAGCTTCAAAAGATATACGCTACTTTAATGAGCAGAAACCGCGTATACACGCGCTTTTACCGAAGCCAACCTGCGTACAGATCTAAAAATAAACTTTCTCAATTTGCAGCTGTACCAGATATTAGTTAGACTCAGAACGTAACATTGCGACAATATGCAGATCTAGAAATACGCATAATCAACCATATCATGATAGTGCATTTCAAACCATTTGATCCCGATCTCTCCTTAGATCTAGTTCTCCATCAACCAATGAGATCTCTCCTTAGCTCAGATCAACCAACTCAGAACCTGCATATCAGATCTCTTTCTCTCTTAGATATTCATGCCTTGTCGAAAGATGATCTTTGCCTAAAGATCTTCTTCTCCTTATATAGCCTTAGGCCTTTCTCAATACCAAGAGCCAAAACCATAGTAACACAATACCATCAACTTTAAAACTAGGGATCGACACGCCCGTCGAGACATAATGGTCCGAAATCATAGGCACAACTTCCAAGGTCTAACCACCATGAACCAAAGGAACCTTTCCACATACACGCGCTTTTTCTGAATCTAACTTGCGTGTACACGCGACTTGGGCTTAACGAAAGAGTGTGTATGAGCTTTCTTGCCATGCTGTACTGAGATCTGTCTTCTGATTGAGTTGCCATCACCTGTACTAACCTTTGAGCACCTGTACCATCCACTGAGTGAGTTGCCATCAAGGACAACACTTGAACCATAATGCCAACACTTCCCAGACTAGGGGATCCTCCACTGAGGTTTCTATGAGAGACTCTTCAGGATCTAGTACATCCCCATCTGGAAAATGTCCCCTTTGTCTAGGATGAATTCTTCCTTTCCTTTGATATTCAATGAGATTCCCAAGAGCTATGTTCTTCATGATTCATACGAGCTCTTGTTTCCATGATGCCACGATGCATCTTCTTACCATGACCATATCTGCAAGGACTTCTAATAGGATTCTTTTGAGAGGGACACCATCTCATTCATAATGGAGATCTATTATTCCCTCTTTCCTTGATCCTTTCTTCAACTTCCTCCATCCTTCAGGTAATCTTTCCATAGTACTATCTTGTCAACCTTTCCTTTGTACATATTTGAGTCTTTTGTCTTTCTCTATTCAACATAGAGACCAAAAACTGTTGATCGAGGTAACCCTCTTATTCATGGAACTTTTTTACCTTTCTTATCAATATCAATATCAATGATGATTATTTTCTCATAATTTTTCCCAAATCTCATAACTAAGATGTCATGAAGATATATCTTAATTCTTCTCTACTGCATTTCATATAGTATACCCTCTAGCATTTCATGTATCCTTATTATGTCTCCTTCCTTAGTTTATAGAACCTTGAGATTTATCATGACTTTAAATGAGATATGTACTGACTTCTCTAAGGAGAACGAAAACCCTTCTCATTCCATGCAAGACCCTTGATGACCCATCCAATATAGTTCTTCTTGCAATCACAAGGTCATAAAACCAAATTTGATTATAAAATGAAAAGGTACCTACTCAATCGTGAAAATGAAGTCTTCACCTTGATCAAGTTAGCAGTTGTTGGAGTAGATGTTTGATGCTTCCATTGACTGAGAACCTTGATATGAATATTTCCTTCCAATAAACCTGAGATTTGAAGAATGTTGACATATGAAACCCTTGTTGTTGTAGACTGATCTTTGATCTAGGGTTTGATCATGACTAGGGCTTTATTTTCCATCCTTGAACTTGATGGAATCTTGATTCTTGTATATATATTTTCTTCCCTTTCTTTGACTTCTGTACCTTCCCTCTGATACCATGTTGAAGAATCTAGGGCATTTAGAAATTACAATGATTCTTCTAATGCATGATAACATTTTGTAAAGTATTTATACAATTTATCTTATCTTGATCTTTTATTCATTATTAGTGTGTGTTTTCACTTCATCAAGCTGCGATAAAGAACAAAGAGGCAAGAACGAAAATGTTTATATTTGTGCCATGGCCAAAAGCTCTCCCTCTTGGAGAGTAAAATCCATGCAAAATTCTTCTTATAGAGATTCCATTGATGAATACCAAGACCATCACCCTTCATACATTCTACCACTCCAAGACCAAGACATCAATCCTCTTCCTCGGGCAGTACAGAGATCATCATCATCGCTACTTCACTACTTCATCACTAATATATTTTTCACTACTGCGATCATTGATCACATCATTGTTGCACCATGATTTTCCCTTAAAATTACCACATAAGTGATTTATACATCTTCAAAGAGATCACGATTTTAAATGAAATTGATCATGACCTTTTCACTGATCATTCATCTCACAACATCTTCTATTATGTTCAGAATGTGGCTACCACCATCATTACTACAACAACACTTAATACTGCATGAAACCCTTGTCACTACTTCTCATTGTGCCCTGACTTTCAAAGTTCTCTTTCAACATAATTATGTAAGATATGTGTGCTGAGACTGAGGTTGCACCTTTAGGATCATAGTGATTTTCCATTAGAGATAGAGAAAAAAATAAGGGTTTCAAATTCCTCATGCTTATGAAACAAATCCATCGAGAGTTTGTCTTATCTTTCCATCTAGGTTGAGACAGTGATAGTTACTTCTTCTCATTATGATAAGATTATTATGCTCATTTTTTGTCATGAATCCAAGGCTGATAAACTGTGTCACTGTTCATACTATGGCTCATCAAGACTGTGGTACTATTCAAGACTTCTTATGCTGATATTATCCATCCATCCAAAGTTCTATCTACTCCTCTTTGTGTCTGCGATGTAGCTTGCCTTTCTACTCGTTCTAGCAATCCCAGACCTAGTATATCTACCCTTTCCCATCTAAGGTGTAGAAATATGCTTGATCTCTTGCTCAAAGGTAATGTGGATCTTCTCCTTCTCCTCTCATGCGAATTTTTAGAGAAAGAACCAAAGATCTGTGTCTTGTTATTTGCGGATACCTGCACCCATCTTCACATGAAGTTTTAGAGAGAAATGTGAAATTGATCTACATTTTGTGGATACCTTGATGGGGATTATATAGTGATGAGCCACCTATATTTGAGCCGACATGAACCCATGAACAATCATGACTATTTTCTTGAGCCGACATGAAATTTATTTATTTAATTAATTCTATTTTGGAGCCAACATGAAGAATTTCTTCTTGTTTTTGCTTGCAGACTTCTTGGAGGATTATGCTTTGTCTTTAGAGGGCTTCTTCACAACTTTGTGGACTTATATACATTTACATAAACTCATGAAGACTTTCTATACATATGACATGACCCTTTGATATGTAAATAAATCCTAAAGACATCATCAAAAATTCTTTCACCTAGTGACACTTCTTGCTCATGAAACTGATGTCGCAAGGCGTACAAAAATAATTTATTCTCTTTATTACATAATTTACAATATCATGTCATTACAAAAACTGAACCTAGTTACATTTTCTTCAACACCCCCTAATGCCTGAGGTCATAAGTGAAACTAATGGATGAAATGCATTATAATAAATCTCAGAGGTCTAAATGGGAGGAAGGAGACAGAGCCAAGAAAACATATGAGAATAATTCAAATGTTGATGTCTCATATGTGCTAATGACATCCCCGAGGTGGAAATATCCATGCCTTTTCATAAACATATATTGAACATGGCTGCCAAAACATACATTCTGGATCCTTGACATGAAATGATAACATATGCCCATGAACAATACAAAGTGGATCCATGTGACTCATCAGACAAGTCATAAACACCAATAAATACACTATGGATCTATGTCACAATATACATTACTATGAATATAGACACATAACCGACAAGAGGTGTCTCATACTAGTCCTCAAAGTACATAAATGATATATAAATCCAACACAACTTGGGAAGGGTTGCATATTTGAGTGGAATGTCCCTATCCGAGGGCCTTTGACATAACTCCAATGGAACAAATCTATGGCATGCAAATATATGTCGTAAACTAGTAGCAAACATAAGGGAATCCATCAATGATAAGAATCGACCCCAAGGTATTATTGTGTTATGAAACAACCTCCCCATTTTTATTATATATAATAAAAATAGGGACCCTTTTATATTGAATTTTTCTCCACTTTCTGAAGAAAATGCGAACTCTTAGAAAATTGTCACTTTTCAAAAAGCCATTTTTAACCTAAAAACATATTAAGCTCCTCATCACAAATCACAAATCGCATGATTCTTTAGTACCAAGGTTAAGCACATTCAAAAAATACCGATATGCGACCTGTGATTGAACTTTGTATGCGACATCCTGATTGCATATCTCACATCAGAGGATATCATGGCATGGTCTTAATTGTTACTGATCAAAAACCAAATATTGTGATATCCCGATATTGTGATCTTGCGATTTTGCGATATCGCATATCGTAGATCGCAAGATCCATCAATAAAGTTTCATTCGTGCTATATATTAAATATCTGATGTGACGGATTTGACAGATGTTTAATAAGTGTTTTTGAGTTGGGCATGAGTTAGGTCAGAATGATTTAATACATTTATCATCTGTATGCATGTAATCATGGTGTTTGTTATGGTTTGTTAATGTTTAGCTTGTTCCCGAATCTTTTCTCACAAAGTTTAGTCATTTCATCAAATATTTCATTTTACACAACAATTAATTGTTGTTGGTTTTAATAGGAACTCTGCTCAAACGATGTCTATTCGAAAGGTGATGTAGATGCACACCAAGCAATCTATCACAAAAACTTAAAACATAAAGATGTCATCCATATTTACATATACAGTATGCGCTGTAGATGGAGGTACCACTACATGGAAGACTATCTATACTGCGCTGGAGAATGAAAACCCTGAAGTAATAGACATTTGACCAACCGCTGACAGAACATAACCATCAGGAGTGCAGTTTAGAGACACTGCATGCTCTTTCCTTTATCGAATAACAGCAAGGGCTAGGCTCTTTCCAGACACATATATGATGATATGGGTAGTAGAGAATATAGAAGTCAAAGACAGACTTATCAAGATAGCTAAAAATATAGTCTTGGGTTCATTCGCAGCAGAATATTTACAACAAATTTACAAGCTACCCGGTGCCCAGGACATCTATGACAAACAATTTGTTGCAAACTTTGTAAAGGAAAATGAGGACACGTTTCAAATGATATACGAATTGAGGGGAAGAGACAATAAATTAAAACAAGATAAAGCAGGTATGTATCCCATTGCTTCTTTGGTCAATCCCTATAATTTTGTAGCCTCTATGCTATGTAGGTTGTATGGTCTCCCTCATAATTCTAAGTTCTCGATCAATTGGGTTCCTTTAATTGAGGCTTATGTTAATTTTCACATTATCAATTGGGCAAACATTCTGTCTGAGAATTTGGCCAAAGCGATTACTGAATATCGCCAAACCAGGGCTGCCTCCTCTAGAGCAGTTCCCGAATTATTCATGTCTACATATGTCTTCGATTCCATTTGTTTCTGCACTCATTTTCCAACCATGGTGTTATCACAAAATCAGTACTAAGGGCTATAGCCAAGCAAGATTTCATGTAACTCTTTCAACCAGACTTTAGACCAAAGATTAGCCTCCTTGGTCAGAGAGGGCTCTCTCACAGACTTTTGATAAAAATCAATCACAACAACAGATGGCTAACTCTTCAAAAATTTATAAAAACAAAGCTGGTTGGACACATATCAAATAAGTCTTCATTGGGCTATGGAGTCTCACACATTTAATAAACAAAAGCACAGTCATTTCATGGAAGTCAAGGCTCTTTGCATTAGATGTTCAAACATACTTCACAAAAACCACAGCTTGCCAAACATACAGGAAGTTAGAGCATAAGATATGAATTCTGAGTGATTATGCTGTAACAAGGCTGTAAAAGAACATTAAGAAAATAAACCACCATCACATTTGAACAATATAATCCATTGAGAATCTTGAGAAGAAACAACCACTGTTTTACTATTACTGTAATAAGTCTTTACATTGGCCCAAATAAACTCTGTTTTTGTATAAAATCTCCAACCTTTTTTACATCAGAGTCATTTCTATATATAGGAAAACAAAACTACAACTACTTGAGACTCCTCAACAAGCATGAAGGGAGCTCGAAATCCTATCATTAATTGCCTTATCCATATCTAAACAAACTAATTAATTACAAAGGTATTGCGCTGTGAAAACATAGAGTCCCATTCCCATTGAAACTCTAAGTCTATCTCCTCGTGTGCATTGATGCTTTCTTGAACTTTGACACCTGTACCATTTCAGTAATAGCCAAGACATGCTGGAGAAACATTCACTGAACGAGCAGCTTCGGATACTTGTTGTGTGGATGACTCATCAGTTGATGAAGATCTGTGCCCTATTTTCACGGTCTCTGCCTCCCATTAGTCTTTATGCACTAAAAGACTATGCTCCAAGCCATTTAATTCCTTTAATAACCACGCATAATCCAATATGCCTTATGATCTGGACACTTTGTGAGCTGAACAGGTGTACCACCCAAAATTTCGGTAACCCTACCAGAACCCTAAAAATTCGGCTATAAAGTAACTTTAGGAAGACTTTAACAAAAATTTCACCTTTTTCTTCAATACTTACACCTGTCACCTTTTGAATATCTGAATAGATTTGTATAATCTCCATGCTGGCCTCGAGTCATCTTTTTCAAGATTTGCTGACCTCAGCATCAATTTCATTTTTTCACATAAACAGTCATCTACAGCAGTTTCGTAGCACGCTACGAAACTGCTGTAGGTAATCAAACAGAACATATGAATCTTAAAGCACTGATGACTTAACTTCGTGATTTCTTCAGCTACTTTGTACAGGTGTAAGGGATCCAAAAAGTTTCAAAATGATGACAACCAAAATTTATCAAAACTTAAAAAGCAAATTTCCCCTTGGATTAATCAGCTAGTTTACCTAGCTTCTTCTTCAAACTGCTAACTTCTTCCTTCAAAGCCTTGTTTTCTGCTCTTAAGCTTGTATTCATCTGTTTCATGATTTTTGCCTGTTTCAGAGCTGGCACCGTCCACACATATGCATCAGACACTGAGTCAGTTTGGCTCATTAGACTTGTTCTGCCTTTTATTACAGCCTTTTTATAATTTGCATATCTCACTGCCCTTTCCTTAGAAACAGTTTTAATCTGAGGCATTTCTTCTTGTGTTGTTCCTGCTTGTTGCTTGATAGCAATGACATTTCCACCTTGGCTGATGATGACCCTATTACCCTTGTTTTTACTTCTGGCTGCATGAACTGTTCTGGTCAAAACCTCAAGTACATCTGTACTAGGCACTTCTAAAGGTGCCTTCTCTTTCTGCGCTTTCTCCACCTCTTTCATTTGTCCTCTTGTGACTGGCCTACGTGGCTTGAAAGCATATTCTTTACTAGGCTCCTCAAATTTCAACCTTTTTGAAGCTCTTGGTTTTTTAGTACTTTCGGGTGAAGATTGAGTGAGGTCAATATGCATTGGCTGCACTGGGTGATCTTGCTCAAACTCTATTGGTTCAATCTGTATTGGCTGATCTTGCTCAAGTTCAATAGCTTCAAGTAAGTCATTTAAACTGCCTTTTGAAATAGGGCTTTCTTCCACAGTAATTGACTTACCCTTCTCCTTGTTTAGTTGACCTCTGGTTTTCACCCTTGAAAACTTTTCAACTTCACTTGGTTTAGCTTCATCCTTCTTTTTCTGGATCTTCTGCTTTGATGACTGAGGTGTCTCCTTAGATGATGACTTAGGTGTTTCCTTTGCTGATGATTTAGGTGTCTCTTTTGCTGATGATTTAGGTGTCTCCTTTGCTGCCACTGACTTCTCTGATTTCCTTAACTTGGTTTTAGGCTTCTTTTGGTCTGTCACCTCTTTTCTGAGCTCAGCCAGAGTAGGTTCTTCACTCCTTTCTTCCCTTTCCCTCACAGGCAATGGAGTGAGGCCTGTTTTGCTTGGAAAGCCGGCCATAAAAACAAATGAATCCCAATCTCTGCCAATCTTTTGTAAAGCATCCAATACCAGCAACTTTACTAAACCATGATGAAACAAGGATGTTTCACAACCATCTTTCTTTAACTGGATTTTATCACACATTTTACTAATGCTTCTGAACAAATAGAAAGGTATATCTATTGAAACCTTACTTGTGAAATGCAACAAAAGTTTGAAGTGGTAGGAATAAACTTTATTGTACCTTCCCTCGCATGTTAGGTATTTCTGGATGCATGTGAGGAGCATAGCATAATGTTCTTTTATGTAACTCCTTGGCACCGCTTTGGTGAGGTCCTCATTTACATACAGTTCCTTCAAAAATTATTTACAGGGACTCATGTCGAATCTAAAGTTTTTGAACCATTCTTGACCTCCCCTCGGAATTTCAGTGACCATGGAAATGGCTTCAGGAGACACAGGAAATTCTAACATTGACACCTTTGAATTCAATCCAGTAAAATTCAATGCGAAAGCCTTCGTTACCTCTGCATGTCCTCCCTTCAACTTCTCGCAGAACCTCCAGCAACCAGCATTTCGAAAGGCTCTTCCTACACCTTCATCCCTGAGTGTAACATCAAGCCCCTCCGGCTCTGTCCTCAGGCACTTACCAGATCGATGTTCCCTCTTTTCCATCTTGCTTCGAATATCTTCACACAGGGAACTAATGGCGGCTACAGCTCGAAGACAATCTCAACTTTGGAGTGCAGGCTCGCTTGCAATGATCCCTTTAAATGAGAACTCGGGCTTCTCATACAGCAGACATGTTTTCACATTATGAAAGACACATTATGACACAACCATACCTCATAAAATCCCTTAAGATGATATTCATATGCATGATTCTGGACCTTATGGCGGAATGATGATTTATCATGACCTGGAGAGGACATCAACTGACAAACCTGAACGGACCTATGACTCACCCCTCCCAGATTTGACATTGCAAGAAAAAGCGCTACAAAAACCCCGAAACCCCGATTTCGTAGCGCGGACAGTTCAAATTTAACAAAACGCGCTACGAAATGGCTGATAAACAGTACGCTACGAAAAGACGGAAACATCATTGCGCAGCTAAATTGACCAAACAGACTGCGCTACGAAACTGCGCAAAGTACTAATGACATGACATGCCTTAACTAACAATGATGGAGGGTATCTAACGATTTTTTTTTTACACGAACTTACATCAATACCTTTTGAAATTCAAATTTCAAAGTGACACACACACATATAAACCTATTCACAAAACTGAAGACTTTTATATGAAACTTGTGGAAAACATTACATACATGAACTATGGTTCTAAGTGATAACACATGGGTTGCAAATGGACTACCAATGATCCTACTCCTATCTTCCTAAGTTACAAAAAAATGTGGGAACAAAATTATATTCCACATTTTCACCAATTATGCTAGGGAGTTGTTCTTCCCTTACATCAGCTACTTTTCAACAAAAGATGTATGAGATTCATAAAACAAGGTATCACAGACCTCCAAGCAATCGAAAGGTATTTTCATGAAGAGTCCTTCTCTTATATCAGGATATTTGGTAGCCAAGCTTTGCCACATGTCCACCCTATGTATGTATTGAATAAACTATTGGCAAGAGAAGTAGCATACCAAACAGTAGGAAATGCCCTCACAAAAACATTGAAGGAAATGAAGAAATCCTTATGGCCAAATTTTCCCGTTAAGTGTGGGTCATTTACCCTTCTTAGCTATGTTCATGCATATAAAGAATATCACAATATGCAGTTATTAAAGCTCCTCATTCTACTATCAAGGCCTTTTGATCCATAGGAGATAGCAAACGAATTCACCCTTTCAGATAAGATTATACCTGTAACTCATACAGTTGATGAGTTTGAAGATTTACTGGAATTTGTTGAGGGTTTTGAGCACATTTTGAATGCAACCAAGAAAAATTTAAACCCAGAGAAATTAAGAAGATTCCATGAGTTTAGAGGAAAAATGTTAGAATACATCCCACAAGAATTTTGGATTATTGATCATATAATTGAAACCAAGTCTCAGAAGTAGAATAAGCCAGACACGTCACGAGAGAAGGAAGCAGAAACAAATGAATTAGAAAAGTTTTGGGATGCATTCAATGACAAACTACAGGATACCCCTAAGGCATTATCAAAAAAATAAACCACAGGCTTTCAGACCCCTCCAAGAAAAATAGCAGTAATGACCATTAAAGGTACAAAAATGAGTTTTCCATGATACAGAGGTACTCCCTGCAAATCCAACTACTGAAATTGTCTTGAATGTAACAGATATCCCTCCTCTAGATGTATTTTACAACACTATTCATAAAGTTGTTGTACAAAGACAGAGAAATAGGAGGAGAACTGAAACTTATTTAGAACATGAATTTATGCATGTCCTATGGAAGGACACACAAATAAATCTGAATGAGACTTCGACTAGGCTATCTCAATTTTCCAGAGCCTTCGCTACAACAACAATTGACTAAGCAACTGAAGTCTCGGTTTCAATTAAAGAAAAGGATGACCAGATCACACTATTACTGTGACAGATAGATGAAGAAAGAGCCAATGTGAACCGTCAAGAAGAGAAGCAGCTGCATAAGCTACAACATGATATAGAAGTACTGAATATAGGCCATGAAAATGACTTATCTGCTAAAAACAAACAAATCTAGGAGCTAAACAGTGACCTAGCAAAGTATAAGGATATTCCTACTGCAGAGGAATTCATTAATGAGGCTTTGACACTAAATACTTTACTAACAAATCAAAATAAACTCTTCCTTCAACATATATCAAATATCATTCCACCTCTGAATACTAGTGAACAATTAACAAACACCATTATTGATCAAAGAATTGAGTTCAATGAAATCAATTCTAAGATCTCTGATTATATTTAGTGGTAGGATTCAGAGGAAGGGAAAAGGTCAAGTCTCCAGAAGATCAATTAAAGACATAAGGATATTCTATTCACTGATTGGGACTCATAGGTTAAACAGGCCGAACTAGCAGTAACCGAAGCATCGGGTATTTCAGAAAGCATTGTCAAAAAAATAAATCAAATGTTGCACACATGCAACCTCATAGAGGAGAGTGACCCAAAAACATTTCCTGATCATAAAGCATTAGATGAGAATTAGAAGAATAGGATTCAACTACAGAAGGAAACAATTGAGGGGCTATCAAAAATCGACTCTAAGGCAGTATGACAACTTTTGGTCAAACCACACAGTTATATCATGACCTTGAATTGCTCCTTGGATTCAGTACATAGAATGTTTCCACCTTTACATCATGTCGTATTTGCAGGGCAGTTGAGAACACAATTCCGGATGCCACCACAAGTCAGGCCAATGTCTAAGATTTGTGAGCTGAGAGGCAAAGCTGGTAGCAGTGATTAATCAATGAACACCTGAGTCATTTTTGAGCAGTTTATTTTTGGAAAGTTGGATACTAGGAATGAGGAAGGTTGTTTGAAACCTCCTCATAGATATTTTGTATAAGTTATTTTTAGTTAATTAAGAATAGTATTTAAACCCTTCTCATGCATTTAGAGAAAGGTCTAGAATTTTATTACAAAGAATGCGCTATCATAATTTTGTAAATGGCTTGATGGAATTATGGAACATGGTCTTTTCAATTAAATATCTTTTTGTTGATCACTGTTGACGCACTATTTTATTCTTTGGGTTACCAATTGGTAGAAGATTGATTATGGCATATTGTCACTAGTCAAATGAGCACAATGGTACACATTTGGTACTATTATCATGTTTTCTAAATCTTTGTTCTACTATTAGTGATAATTTTATCTTTCATGAATTATGTATGAAATCGGGCAGCTCTATTTGAAGTATCAATTGTAGTATTGTATGATATAAGAATAGAGAATGTTTTGTTTTATATGTGATGATTAGAACATGACATATGTTTTTCAAAATCCTTTTGATTAACTATTTTCTCGAAGGAATCATCTTACGACATATTAACTCTATATAGCCTATGATTGATCTATATCATCATAGATTACATAGACAACTTTTTATATCGCATAAAACCAGCAATACCCCAGGTTAGATTAAAATAGATTTAATTCAAAGTTTTGAATTTTAGAATAAAGCTGTGTTAGTTTCTAGTTATTCTTTTTCGAATCATCAGAAAATCCTGAAAAATCATATAAACCCAAAACACTGGGAAACTGGTCCCATCATATCCAGTCGAAGCCACTATCCCAAAAGGAAAAGGAGCTACTCTAAGGTCTGGACCGGGTGGTTATCCCGCTTGTTGTTGCCAAACATTTCTGAGGTCTCAACATTTTTGGTGCTAGAAGGAAGGCCCCAACTATGAATGGAATATAAATATAAATCTCAAAATTGAAGCCTTCATAACAGTCAATCCCCCTCAAAAAATTCTACAGCTTCTCGATCACATTCTAGGTCACCCACTCAAAAGTCAGAAGTTGTAGAAACTTCCCCCTCATCTCCTGAAGTATCCTGACACTTACCTTTTTCAAAATATATTCTAGAATATCCTGAAGTTCAGTCCTTAGTTCATAAACTACAACGAATATATATTTTTTCTAAGAAGCCTGATAAACCCAAAGCTTCTCAAGAAAGTATTACTTCTCTATTGAGAGAAACTGGTACCCTAACACGATCAAACACTGATAAACTCGGAATACCTCCTTTTGAGTTTCCAATACATTCACAGCGTAATAAAGTTCCTATGTATAGATCTAAGTTAGATACAAGTTATGTCACATCAAATTACCCTCCATTTACTCCCTCATTCACTACACCTCCATTCACATCCTCTCATCTTTCTATTTCTTCTACTCAAACAATTAGTGCTAGCACAAGTAGTACTAGTCCTGTTGTATGTTATACGTCCATGCCCACTACTTCTTGATCTACTTCTATATATTTTCAAATCCTAATGAAATTTATGGCTAATCAACATTGGACTAATCCTGGTGCTATGATTTTTGCAAACCCACCTCCTCTTCGAGATCATCCAGAGAAATGGTTACCCAAATACAATCCAAATGATGGTCTTCCTGCTGAACAACACATCAAAATTTTTATGTTGGCCATGAACTTGAATGGGGTTGTGCATGAAGATATTGTAGTAAGGTTGTTTCCCTATACTCTTAAAGGATCTGCAGGATCCTGGTACTTTTCTCTTCCAATGGGAACTATAACAGACTGGGTAACTTTTGAACAACTGTTTCTTGCAAAATTTGGAGATGATAAAATTGTCGCATCTTTAAACAATGCTCTCTCTAACCTAAAAACAAATTCAAGTGAAAGGATCAAAGATTTCAACTCTACATTTAACAAGTTATTAAACAAAATCCCAGTTACTTCAAACTTGTTGTTGATGTACAATAGAGTGGTACATTTCTGCTTTACCTTCTAATGTAGTAATTTTTGTAGATAGAACCAGTAAGGCTTCTCTCTCCGAAAACATGAAAGAATCCTTCTCTATAGAAAAGAGAATTTTGAGCCTTAGAAAAATGATCTAAGATGGAAGATAAGAAATCTAAAAAGGTGACTTTTAGCCAAGAATCAAAGAAGAAAAACCCAAAGGATCCATTCGATCTTGAAGGACTTCAAAAAGTCTTGAAAACTACATCAAATGATATGATTGAAATAAGGAAACAAGTAGCTGAATCTTTAGTTCCCAAGAAACCATATTGCCCATACAATAGAAGACCTGTTTCACCATCTCATCATCTGAATGTGATTTTAACTACCAAATTAGATCAAGATGTTGAATATGCCTTAGCAACTGAAGAAAAAACATAGCTTGAAGAAGAAGTCGAACTGAATGGGTTATGGGACTTTATTCCTCCCTCCAAAGAAGAAAGAGAGGCTATGCATGCATCTAAAAGGAGAAAAATATTTGCTGACTCAACTATACCAGTTTAGAAACATAAATCTCCTCCCATAAAGGAGAAAACATTGGATAAAAAATCTAAAACTATTCAAATTGATCCTCTTCCCCTAGATACTTTTAAAACTTTGATAGTTTCAGATACAGTGGAATACAATATAGTTGAAGACATGAAAGATACTAAAGAAAACATTTCATTATATGAAATTACAAAACTGAAACAACACAAAAAAATCTTACTAAGAGAACTCAAGGTAGTTCTTTTAGATCCCATACCACCACCGGTTATAGCCCAGCCTGATAAATATATACGAAAACCTCTATCACCTTCAAGCAAGGTAAGTTGAAATGACCATGTGTTGATTGGTGATAGATCTAAGTCTCACACTACTCTTTTCCTTTTGAATTATGAATTTTTCAATAAAAATGTTCATAATTGTCTCATCGATTCAGGAGCTTCATTGAATATCATGCCAAGATCTGCGTGTGAAGCTTAACGTTACCCCTCAAAAGTCTAGTGTGCATATAGTCCAATTGGACAGAAAAAAAGTCAATGTTGTTGGAGAAATGTTATCAGTATCAATTAAATTATCATCCAACCCAAAGGTGTTGCAAGTGATTGATGTCTTAGTGGCAAACATCCTTGAATTTTTATGGTCTTATTTTAAGCAGGGATTGGTCTGAGAAACTACATGGATATTGTTAGCCTCCTGTTGCAACATGTGTTCATCTTTCATGATTGACATTTTTACATGCCAAATATGTCATACTTTGCATGCTACAATGCTCCATATTTCCTAAAAGAGGCCAAAGAAGAGGCCATGAAAGTGTGCCAGTCTAAGTGCCACTACTGTATTCCAATTTTGATGAATTAACCATTTTTGAAGAACTTTTGTTAAGGGAAGTCCAAACAGCCTAATCTTGGCTTCCCTAGGTTACAATTTCTTGTTTTAGAATATAGAGAATCACTATCTGTCCAAACAGTTTAAACATGGCAGATTTGTAGATAGGTAGAGAAACAAAGGAGCCCAACTGTTTAATCTGGGCCCTTGGAAGAAATAAGTGTAGATTTAGATAGGAGGATAGAAAAAAGAAAAAAGGGATAATCTTGGTCTGTGAGTCTAAGTGCACCCATGCAAAATAAGAAAAAATGTTAGGTAAGTAGGCTGGGTAAGTAGTTTTTTGGTTGCAGAATCATGTTGTGTGATACATTTCATCTTTTCAAGTGTTATATCTATTCAGATCACATGGCAAGGAAATTCCCCTTTGGAGGAGCTCAAGTGAGGCATGTCTAACTCCCCATTCTTCTCATTCCCCAAATCACTCAGTAACATTCCGTTAAGGACCTTGGGATCTACCCAACCAGTCCTGCTATAACATTATTTTTGTAACAACATCAAGTCAAGCTTTGACTTTCTTCTGTGAAAAGAAGCCACATTTCTTGTGTAAAATCATGTCTCCACAGTCCATTCACTTTCAATGTCCAATGTTTTAGCTCACAAACTTAGCCTCCCCCCTACACTTCACCTCATTTTCATATTAACCCCTAACTCTATTATGTAGCTCCCTAGCTATTTCCCCATCCCCATTTACTACTAAAAATTATATGAAATCCCCAAAAAATATTAAATAACCCCCCCTTTTGGCACTACAGCCATATGTTTTTTAGTCTGGGAAATAGTAGTCCATCTGGGGATACTAATAACCCTTTCGTGTCCTAACCTGGAGTTAGTCTGACATCTGGTCACCCTAACAACCATTTCCCCTAAGTCCTAACCCTACAACACTCATTTCCCGCACTTATCCTAAGGTCATGCTTGTAAATATTTAACCCTGTTTGTATACAACCCAAAAACCCACTTTCCTAAAGTTCCCCCCCCCCCGTCGGATTAAAACAATTAAATAAAAAATGTCGCGGGCCCCGTATCTAACCATCCGCCGCATTATCATTGCCGCCGACTCTCAGATCTGGCGCGCCCGAGATCTACGGTGGGTGGGTCTTTTTGTGCTCCGACCTGCCATGGGTTAGCGCCCGGGAGATGGGTGGTTTTCCCGTTGTACTCCCACCACGCATCACCCTCTCGGCCGTGGCAGAGCCCCCTCCTCCGAAACCGTCCACGCACAAAAGCAGTGTGCCTGAAACCATCTTCCCCCCTCCTGCGTCAGCAATACGTCATGCTGACTCTTAGCTACCTATACCAATAGGTTTCATTTTTCATGATTGGCAGGGGAAGTGCCAATATGATCTACTTTGGTCATGCAAAGATCTCATATTTTTGTGAAAAACACATACCTACAGTTGGTTGATGTTGTCCTACCTTTGAATGGGTGATCCAACAATCTAAGCTGGTTCATGCCATGTTTCAATTTATTGTTGTAGACTAGAGAAACAAATCTGTCCAAATTGTTCAATCTTGGCAGATAAGTAGCTAGGTAGAGAATGAAGGTTCCCAACTATTTAATCTAGGGCCTTGGAAGTAATAAGGCTAGCCTTAGATAGAAAATCAAAAGAAAAGGCCAAAGGAAAAGAAAAGGCACATAAGGGTTTGCAAGTCTAAGTGCACCCTCTTTGGAGTAACAAAAAATGCTAGGCAATAGAGTGGGTAGGTAGATGGGGTTGCAGAAGCATGATTTCTTTCATATCACTGGCCTAAGCAAAGGAAACACATGGTGGCCAGTGCAGATCCTCCTATTCAGCAGCTTTGTAGCAGCAAAATGAGGCATGTCTAACTTCCCAATCATCCCCCATCACACTCTTTGCTAACATCCCAATACCACCTTTGTTCATGAGAGGAAACAAACTCATTTGATTGATCCTTGTTCCATAAAGAGCCACATTTCCTGTGTAAAAATCTTTTCATTTTGATCTACTCTCCTAACTAGGTTTATTTCCTATAAAACTTAGTCTTTGCTCCCTCTTCTCCATATCTTCCATCCCAAATAAATATATATATTCCCTTTCCCTTAGGCAATATAGCCTAATAGTCCTAAAGGGTTAAAGTGCAAAGAAGTCAATGCGCTAAAGGCAAAACAACGCTAATATAATGTATTGGGATTAAATCAAGATCCGCTTGATTTATAGCCCTAACCCCATTTTGTGAACTAATGCCCAAAAACCCATATTTTCTTTGATTTCCAAAGTCCCACCCAGGCGCACTTTTCCATAAAAATCAATTGTTTATTCTCCGCCTCCCTGCCATATCGTCCTATCATTTTCACAACTCGTTGCCCGCCGGATCTGGGCTTTCCCATCTGACGGCTCGTATTGATATCAGACCACCCCCGATGGCGGTACTTTACCTCCCGAGAAATGTCAGACCATGACGTCAGGCCAGTGCCACGCGTCGCTCCCAAATCGTATCGAGAGGTCGCCTGCCAATACCGCCCCCGTACCATAAGCAGTCCGATGGAACCGCTTACCGCCCTCCATATACCTCCTGCCCACTTCACGCCCACGTCATGCCAAGTCGGCCCCGCATCAGTGCCAAGCCTGCCACTGCTCCACTCAGTCCGCCACCTCACCACTCCCCATGGACCACTCACAGGCCGCCACGTCACCCTTCCGTACCCGATCCCACCCGATGACATCATGCTGACGTCATCCAAAAAACGCGCCAAAGGCCCAAAATGTCCATATTTTCACCAAAATTCACGTTTTTTCTCATTTTTGCACCAAAAGTGTACTGTGCTCTCTGCATGTATTTTACGACGTCCTCGCCGCCAACCTGCAACAAATTGACTTAAGGACCGTGGGCGCCCTCAATTCACCTGCATTTGCCACCATTGCCAGAGTTCACCAGGTATTTCTCCAAGTTTCTCCTCTGCGCCTGGTTTTTTGTATAATTCACCAAAACAAGAAAAAAAGAGTGAAAAACATTGTAACCTCCAGCAAATTCTCAGTGACCACCTTTACCTCTAAACTACTAGGCCGAATTTACCTACAGACTGTCTGCATTTCGCCTAATTTCCACCAATTTACATTCTCTTTGCGCATTCGCAAACTGAAACCTCTGATGCACAAGTTCAACGGGAAAATAACTCTTCAGTCTCAGTATTTGATAATTATACCTTCTCAGGAGTATTCCAACTTGTTTCCATTATAATTCACCCTGGTCCCCCTGCAAATTGCCTTGCTTCTGCAGAATCCGGTGCTCTGTGTCATTGTGCCCAGAAAAACAGGTTCTAATACAATTCAAAGTACCAAAACCATGGAAACACCAGTTGCACTGAATGTTGCACCCCTTAATGCCCCACAAAGAGAGCTAGACTGGCAGGCCCTGGCTGACAGAGATTACCAAATGGCAGAAGTGCTCTCAATGGACACCAAATATAACATTCAAGTAATCAATGACCTTAAAGCCAAGCATCTCAGTGGTAATGATATCCTAGGGATTTGGGACTCCAATTTGCCCATTTTCAATCTTCCTCAAGTCAATATCCTCCCAGACTTGATACACAGATGCAGTGCCAACTATGACCCCTGTCAGAGAGCTGTCCTCAACTCCTTAGGCTCAGTTTTGTTCCATGTCACCCCTGAGGCTATAAATGAAACGCTACAATTTCAATCTTCAAGGCCATTGACTCCCCTCTCCATCATGGATTTGATAAAGGAAGGAGGTAAGCTGTCTAGTGCCCAAATTGTAAAAATCAATCAGTTTTTCATTCTATCAGGCTCTGAAACTGTGAGGTATCCCGCTATTGCAAATGCACACCTAAATGAGCTGGGCAAACTGCTTGTGGACATGATCAGTTATGTCCTGGGATATAGAACATCTGAGCATGTTGATGAAACCATTTTGGCCATGCTGTCCATCTTTTACCCTGGAAATCCTCCTGCTATTCATTATGATTATGCTGCCTACATTGCCAATAAGATTCATGAGCAATTGATGAATCTAGAGAGGGAGAGAATATTTAGGTATACTTCTTAAATCTATCACTTATTCTTATTCTATTAGCCTGATAGCTTCCCTATCACTCTCAAGAAGCTTGATGCACAAGGGAACCCAAGGTCTGTAGTGTTTTGGTCCTCAGTTTTCCATCTGATATGTTTTTCACCATACAACTACTGTGAATTCATTGACCTGTTCATCCATCCAGCCATGTCCTTGCTGTTGAGTGCCCCTCCTCCAAGATTAACAGATGAGATGCAAAGGATTCTCCAGCTCTCAAAAGCATATAGCATTGGGGATTGGTATTTCTATCAAAACCATACAGTGATTAGAATATATGGCTGTGAGCTAGCCCCATATAGGCCACCAAGGTATGTCCCTATGAGACTCTTTGCCTTAGAGTACTTCAGGTAGTTTGGAAATGCAGACATGGTCCATTTCCACAGCAAAAAAAAGAAGGTACAGCTGAAGGTCAGAAATCAGCTAGGCCCATTCATATATAATAAAAGAGAAGAGGCATGGCAAGAAGCAGACAAGATCCTGCAACGCCTTGGACTGCAAACTAGTTTCCTCTGGATACCCTATGACCCAAATGACCTCATTAGCCTTAGAAGGGTTAAATATAAATTGGCTAGCTATGATCATGTCAGGATGCCCCACATTGAAAAATATGCCAATCTGTTAGGATGGAAAGAGGGCACATTAGAAGAAGCAAGTAAAAAAGAGGAAATTCTACAAAAAGAAGTAAGGAATCTTGAGAAAGAGGCTGACTTGGAAACTTGTGGGCAGGTTTCCTCCTCTTATCAAGTGCAACTCGGACCAGCTGCCTCATCCTCTACAGCCCCCCAGCAGGCAGCTAGAACTACTCCCCAGGTAGCCAGCAAAGGGAAAGAGAAAGAGATGGAACAGGAGCAGCCACCCCCTACAGCAGAACAGCGGAAGGAGCAGCCCAAACAGCAAGAAGAAATGGCTGAAGCTCCCATATCTACAGAGCAGCAGGCTCAAGAAAATGTGCCTCCAAGGCAACAAACAATAGTGGAGACCTCGGTGTTCCAAACCCCACTAAATGAGGAAAAAAGCAAGAAGAGGGATAGAGAGCAGGAAACTCCCCTCACCACATAAACAAATCAACAAGGGGAGAAGAGGCAAAGAATAAATCCCCTTTCTGAAGAAGAGATGCCTATTGGGCAATCCTTGGGTATGGGCCCACCTAGCATGGAAGCATCTTCCAGTTCCTTTCAGCGGGAACAAGAAAGGACAATTGGAGGAGAGGTCAGCTCCTCAAGCCAGTAGAGGAGGGCAGAGTCCAGTATAAAGCAACAGTTCATTGACATCAAGAAGAGGAATGAGCCGGTGAGACTCCAACTATAAGGACCAACCTTGAGGTTCTTGCAAAGGACATCCACCCTATGGACCAGATAGAGCTTCATAAGCAAACGGGTGAGATGGTCTATTCAACTCTGGCAGACAAGACCTTCCTGGCGCACAAATTGCAAAACAGTCTGCATAATACAACTGCCCAACTTGAATTGGAAAAGGCCTCTTCATAAGCCAAAGACAATAGGATCAGATCTTTGGAGGATATTATTATTGAGCTTGGGCATGACCCAAAGGATCCCAAAGCTGTACAGGCACTTTTAAAGGAAAAAGAGGCAGATATTGCAGCTTTGAGGAAGATGGTAAAGATTCCTGCAGCCCTTCACCCTCAAACAGAAGATGTTGCTCAGCAGAGGAAGGACTAGGATGTAGCAGCCATGCTGCTAACACTGCATAAACAATTGGTACAAACAGAAGGGAAGCTGGTAGAAGCAGAGGCTGCGTTACAGGAAGCCCTAAAGCAGAAAGAGGGAGGCCAGACATCTCAGCCCCCTCAGCAAGTCATAAACCTTGAGGAAACCCCTCAAACTATCACTCCTCCCACAGGGCAGACAGCTGAAACAGGCCCATCAACATCAGCACCAGCAACAACATCAGAACAGGCTCCAAGCCTTGATATGCAGAAGATGATGAAGGAGATCCAAGTTCTAGAGGCCTAGATGGCAGAGCTAAATGAGGCCAAGGAGAAATTGGCCACAGTTAATGAAAAATATGACAAATCAAAGCAAACTGTCGCTGAAAGAACAAGGGAAGTTAGAGCTCTGGAGAAAAGGATAAAAGAACTAGAGAAAGAGCTCTCCCTTGACAAAGTTGTGGCTGAGATCAAGAAAGTCTTATGGGCCAATATTGGCCAATCAATAACAGATCAATGGTAGTACATAGAAACCATTCATGAGCACATGGAGCTCATAGGCAGGGCACACAAGGAAAGCCAAAGAGCAAGGGCATCTCTAGGCACTATGCCTGAGATAGCCAACAGAATGATCAATGTCCTCAATAACCGCACAGGCCCTCAGCTGGCAGCAATAGGAATCACCAATAGAACTGACACCATTTTACTGATAAAGAGGGTCCTCACTTTGAGAAATCTGGTGCAGACATTGGATAGAAGGTGCCAGGAAATGCAAACAGAAGTAAACAAGTTCACAGATAAATTCACAGCATTGCATAGCAGAGGCCTTCCCAGCCTACTAAACAGTGCAGGTAGGTTGCTGTCACATGAGAATTATGCAAAAAGGGTGAATACATTTGCCACAAATCAGATCACTGTAGGATCAAGTACCCCAGAGGAAGCAGGGCCTGCATCTGGGCAGAGCCTCTATGAGAAAATAGAAAATTTATTTTTTATCATGAATGAAATCAGACATCTGTTTGAAGTGCCTCCTAATTACTTCAAATATACTGAGGCATATGAAACACTAGGCACAATTTTGAGACATCAGTTGCCTACACAGGAATGGTGGACCAGCATGATACAGAAATTGATGTGAAAAAACAGGTCTTCATCAAATTTTTACATCAAAATACAAATCAACAGATTTAGATAGTGGACGTATTTACTATCACTCTAAAAGAGTGGACTGAGCCAACTCAGCAGACTAGTTCGGCCACTAAAGCAACATTGACAGGTACAGATGACAGGGCCGAGAAAGATACAGCACGAAAAAGCCATAAAGGCATATCATTCAGAATTAATGCAGAGCGCTCAACCGACTCAGTGGCCTCCAAAAGTCAAAAAGGTTTCTGACAGCAACGAAGGGTATTCATTGTAAATTTAAGACAGCAATAACTTTCTTATATGCTATTCTGAAAGTTGGTGAACGCAGTTATTGAGTAAATGACTCAGCGTTCAGATATTTTGTAAAACCAATTATATATATTTCCCCTCGCATAAGCTTGCAGGGGTTATTGATTTTCTCTTCAAAAGAACCTATGCTGTAAATTTCAGAGTTTTAATACAGGGAGCTGATGGAATTTCCAAAGTTCTGAGTTGTTTTGATGTTTTGTGGTGTGATTGCTTACTGCTACAGGATTCCTGCATATTTCATGGCACAATAAGTTTCTTTAACCTTCTTGTTATGTGTTTCATTCTATCATAATCCGTTCATGCTCTATATTTCACAGTTTAATAGCGCAGAAAAAGAATAGTCTCAGGATTTGTTCATTGAATACCCTGAACTCAATCTATGTTGTTATGAATGTTTTCCTCCAATTATAGTTATGAAAGTGTAATTCTTAATTGCTTCACCTTCAGACTAAAACTTCACTGTAAGTATTGCTCAGGAATTCAAATCTGCTCCTGGGTGGTATATCTCTTTCTTACATCACCAGCTTAGTGAAAAACTCTTAGTTGCCTTTCACTGGCTAATCAAATTTCATCATCACAATTTTAAGTTTGTTACATGACATATCTAAATGGCCCTGCAGTTTTAGCAACCTTACTCAATATCTCAAACAACCCATAATCACAGACTCCATTGCCGAATGGACTGAAACTGTTTGAAAATCTCATCTTAGATACTCGAAGACATCATTCAAACAAAATTTAAATCAAAACCCCTACCTTACAACTAGTCTAAAATCCTCAAAGAACAAAGTTAAAACTAAAAGAGAGAGCCCTCTCTGATTACAGGTTGGCTAGAACTTGTAATCCAAAGCTTGGTTAGTGGTTACCCCGGCCGTATTCCCTCAGGAGTCAAAGGGAACAACCTGGGTGTTAACACTGACATTGTCATCCTACGTCGATCTCCTGCCACCGTTTCCTTGCCACGTAGCTGCCACCGTACTACCACATCATCAGCCCTACCGTACTGCCACGTCACACGGCCGTATTGTTGATGTCACCTTGCTGACGTCGCCCTGCCACATCACCAGTGTACTAGGACCCACCGCTGATGTCATGCTGACATCACCGTCAAAAAGCGCAAAAGGCACACATGGAAGCCTAGAGAGCCAAGAATCAAAATCTGAGGCACTTTTTGATGCGCGATTAGCGCCTAGCGCTAATCACGCATCGCTAAGGGAAATAGGCCAAAATGGAAAGGCCTTTCATGGCTCGGCCTCCAGTAGGCCCGAAAGTTGCAAAATGACCAGAATTTCTTCATGCTGCATTCAAAAAGGGGCAAAGACAGTTTGTAAAGTAGCAGAGGGCCGAACAACAGCCATGAAAGGTCACTGCAACAGTTTAAAGAGTATCAAAAGTGAGAAAGGTGCACATTTAGTGCCAAAGCATATCAAGGAAGCGGCAAAGAGTATTAGTCAAATGTTTTTAATGAAAAGCTTTTATTCCCAATGCAGGTGAACATTGAATGAAATCTAGCAAAGTCAAAGAAAATGGTGGAGCTTTAATCAAGGCTCTCCCATCATAGTTAACGCACCTCAGAACCACTCAGGAGCATGGATCAAAACCCAAAGCAAAGTTATGGCTAAGTGGTCAGCACAGAGCCATAAAGACAACAAATTAAATTATTTTTTGATACAGCTGCACCCAGCGCAGCTCGAGGATATTTTCCCGCATTTATTTCAGACATGTGTTAGGTTAAAGACACTTATTACAGTAGATCTGACTGGGATCTGATTTTGTAGATATTTTATCTATAAAACCACCCTAATTCATTGTAAAAAGGGTTGGTTGGTTGTATAGCTCCAAGAGAGACTCGCTCTGTATACCTGATGTTTTACTTAATCAAAGACTACTGAAAAGCTTGGAGGAATGACTGTGTGCTATGTATTAATGTTTTGAAGAATTGAATGTAGAATTCTTGTGCTGCAACATGACTCAATAAGTGTTGATGTACCATCTAAAATAGCAGAAAGAATGAATAGTTTAGAATTGGTTTAATTGCCCTTTATGCTCAATTTCTGTTGTTTCTTTATGTTTTCATCTGAATTAGTAATGAATATGAATTCCATGTGGCTCATATTTCCCCTAATTCACTCATGTTTGACAGTTATCTAGGGATTCTTCACTGCTCCTAAATAGAGCTCATTCACCTTCCCTCTGCTAAGCTGAACGAGAGATTCTTAACTGCTTCTCATTCCTAGCCCTCATTCCATCCTTTTAGCTTGAATCATTGTTTCATGTGTAGCTAGCTTGCTCCATATTCCCTCTCGTGACCAAGAAAAAGCACCAGCAGTCCTACTCCTTGACTCCACGCCAAATGGTTCTAAAACTTTCATGCTATCCCTGCCTCTTTACTTGAAAGAATCATCCTTCCCACCAAAGCTCAAACAAAACCCCTTGAACTCAATAACTAGCCTAAAATCATCATCAACAAAGCTAAATCCTAAAGAGAGAGCCCTCTCTGACTGCTGGTGGGATAGCACCTGCAGTCCAAAGATTGGTTTGTGGTTACCTCGGCCATATCCCTTTAGGAGCCAAGGGACAACCTGAGTGATAACATAATGGCAACTCCACCGGGGAAATCCTTCGTTAAATCTCACAAATCAAGTTGGAAAGCTCCATTGGGGAAAACAATGAATTTTCCAATTGTTGCATATTCCTTAGAACTAAAGATGAGGCCTGAATGTCAGCCAAGAACCCTTTGAGATTGTTCTTGCTTTGCGTTTACATGAGTAAAAAAATGCTGCTTCAGTCAATATTCATGCTATTTTTAAGTTATAGATAGTTATTTCAAAATTTGGTGAGTTCCTTGCTAATTCTGAAAACATTCATAGAAAATACCAAAAGAAGTTCAGAATCTAGCTCCCAAAAGGAATGCACGTTATACAAGGTCAAATCTAGACCCAAACCCCCCAGCTATTTTTGAAAATCCCAATTTAATCCCAAGGAACCTTAGGAAGCTAGAGCAAAGAGAAGATTTTGTTGACTTTAGCCCTGAAACAGTTTAGCCAAGTTGTCTTCCAACCCCTGTCAAGGTTTCATTTCATTCAACCCCCACTTCCCCTTGTTCATCATCCACCTCTCAAAGCACTCCTTCCACACCTCCATTTACTGCACATACTCCCATTATCACTATTCCAGTTGTTCCTATTGTTTCACTTATCCCTGTAAACATGGCTAATAGATATGCACCCCTAACAATTACCTACTAATCCAGGGCCTATGCCTCAGGATTATCAAACTAAAATCACATATTTTGATGGAACTGGTTCTTGCACAACCCTTTAGCATACAAAGAAGATGCAAGACTATTTTGAGAACTACGAGATAGATGACGATAGCGTGAGAATGAAGATTTTCATCCAAAGTTTGACAAGTGATGTTAGAACTTGGTTTAGAGCACTCACAACCAATTCCATAGCAGACCCATAAGCCTTATACCAGTCATTTATCAACAGATGGGAGAAAAAGAAAGACCCCTTGCACATATTATCTGAATATGACACCATCAAAAGAGGCCCTCAAGAATCTGTCTTGGACTATTGTGCAAGATTTAATAATGTTTATAATGCAATACCACATAACTTAAGACCTCCTCCTGATCTTGATTTGTATAAATTCCCTGATGGTTTTGACACTGAAATGGCTTGTCAGTTAAGGCAAAGAGCCCATCAAACCCTTGCAGACATGCAAAATGTTGCTGTTAGCGTAGAGGAAAATCTAATTGCCAAAAGAAACAGAGTTAGAACTGAGAGAAGAACCACCTTTATAGAGGAACCCTCAACCTTAGATCAAAAGCTGGATGCTATTATCAGTGGCATGCACAGGCTGGGAGACAGAGTAGAGAGTGTTGAGAGGAAATCATCATGGGAAGGACAACAACCTAATACCATAAGGGACCCAAATTTCTGGAAAACTCAGAATACAAATGCTGGTAGGTCTAGCCCAGACCATGATATAAGGCCTCCTTTTCATGAAAATTTCGCTGAAGCATCTACATCTAGTGAACAGACAGAAGACACTCACATGAACTTGGTGGATTTGAAGGCTGAGCAAAAAGTTTTCGTAACTCAATAAGACCAAGATGAGCATGACTTTAATCGATTTCAAACTAAATCTGGTGAATATTTTGATTTTAAACAAGGCTATGATATTGTTGTGTATGAGGTCCACAAACAGTATAAGCTGAGGACAAGAACCATAGATGTGCCTGAAAAGGTTAAACCAAATGATACCAAGCAGCTGAAGAAGATCAAAGAAAAGGTTTCCCTCATAGAAACTGTTGGTAAAACAGTCCCTAATCCAAAGGATGTCACCTTAGAGGATGTTACGGACATGCAGTCCTCTAATGATCAGCCTCTGCCACCTTCTTCGTCGAAATAAAATTTGAACAAAGTTCCAAAAAGCCCTCCTAAAACTGAAAAAACTGCAAGCAATTACTTCCCTTAACGCCGATAAACAAGACCAAATTGCTGATACTCTAATAGAAAAGGGAAGCTTGCCTCTCAAAATACTAAAACCCAATCTGAAAAATCATTTGACCTAGAGGCAGAAATAGGTAAACTAAAGATATCCATCCCCTTATCTGAACTTGCCAAACATGATGTGTATAGGCAACAAATTCAAAGATCACTTCAAATGCCAGAGGTCAAGGATGATGTAAATGTGCTTGACGACCAACTTGAACTGCTGTTCGGTCCAGAAGTTAATGGAAAATCAACATATGGATCTGTCCTACCTTTTTATGTCAATTTGCCCATACATGACAAAGTCTTGCACAATGCTATGTTTGACTCAGGTGCCTCACACAACCTTATGCCCAAAGATGTAATGGAAAAACTGAACCTTGATGTTAC
Organism: Pinus tabuliformis; assembly: GCA_031772625.1. NCBI lineage: Eukaryota > Viridiplantae > Streptophyta > Pinopsida > Pinales > Pinaceae > Pinus > Pinus tabuliformis. The sequence continues at coordinate 436,822,181 of CM062816.1, forward strand.
AATACCCTACAAAGATCTATTCTCCTTTGACTCAAGTCAAGTCAAGTGTTTAGGCCTCATCAAAGACTTGTGTGTATCCTTAGTCCAATCTCCCAACAAGACAATCCTCATGGATGTGGTGGTTGCTGACATTCCACCAAAGTATGGCATGCTATTGTCAAGATCGTGGGCAACAAAACTCCAAGGATCCCTCCAATTAGACCTCTCTTATGCCACTATATCTGTCTTTGGGCAACGAAAGAGACTATATAGAGAAACACTGATGAATTATGTGGTAACTAGTGAGGACAAGCCCCAAAATTTTCCTATTCACTCAATCCATTCTGATATGGATTCTTTTATTTTATTTAATGATGAAACAAATCCTCTCACTGATGACAAGCCGTTGGCTTTAGACATGAACTCACACACCGATGAAGAATTGGTTGCCCATACTGATGAAACTGTTAAAACAATCAAGGCAACCAGCATACAAGAAAAACCTCCCCAAACAGAAATATCAAATATGCCCAATCGTAAAGTGACTGAAACTCTTGATACTAACCACAAGCAAGAAAACACATGGTATTTAGAGTTTGATGGCTCTTTTAACAAGTTAGGAGTAGGGGCAGGTGTCTGGATTCACAATACACATAACAATCATGCAGAAGGTCATGCCTATAAACTAAATTTCAAATGCACCAATAACATGGCAGAGTATGAGGCTCTCCTTTTAGGCCTTAAACTGCTAAAAGATATAGGAGCTGCAAAAATGTCTATTCTAGGTGACTCTGATTTAATCATACAACAAATGAAAGGCAACTTTGTTACCAATGAGAATAGAATGAGGGCCTATATGACTGCTACCACTAATATACTCAATGCATTCACTGAATCCAAGCTTGCCAAGGTTTCAAGAGATCATAACATTCATGCACACAGCCTAGCCACTTTTGCTAGTGCATGCAAGCTTCCCTTTGAGCCAAATCACCATTTTACTGCTGAGATAAAACACAGGTCTACTGTCCTAAATAATGTTAAATATTGGCAAGTGTTTGAAAGTGATGCCCAGATTAATGACTTCCTCACTTTTGGCACTATAGCCATATGTTTTTTAGTCCGGGAAATAGTAGTCCATCTGGGGCTACTACTACCCTTCCGTGTCCTAACCTAGAGTTAGTTTGACATCTGGTCACCCTAACAACCATTTTCCCTAAGTCCTAACCCTACAACACTCATTTTCCACCCTTATCCTAAGGTGATGCTTGTAAATATTTCACCTTGTTTGTATACAACCCAAAAACCCACTTTCCTAAAGTTTCCCCCCCCGCCAGATTAAAACAATTAAATAAAAAATGCCGCAAGCCCCGTATCTAACCATCCACTGCGTTATTAGTGCCGCAGACCATCAGATCTGGCGCGCCTGAGATCTACGGTGGGTAGGTCGTTTTGTGCCCCGACTTGCCAAGGGTTAGCGCCCGGGAGATGGGCGGTTTTCCCATTGTACTCCCGCCACGCCTCACCCTCTCGGCTGTGGCAGAGCCCCCTCCTTCAAAACTGCCTGCCCACAAAACTGGTGCACCTGAAACTGCCTTCCCCCCTCCTGCGTCAGCAATACGTCATGCTGACATCATCATCCTGCATCGGCCTCCTGCCATTGTGTCCTTGCCACGTAGCTGCCACCGTACTACCACAAAATCAGCCCTACTGTACTGCCATGTCACTCGGCCGTACTGTTGACGTCACCTTGCTGACGTCACCCTGCCATGTCACTGGCGTATTGGGACCCACCGCTGATGTCATGCTGATGTCACCGTCAAAAAGCGCGAAAGGTGCAAATCGCAACCTAGATAGCCCAGAATCAAAATATGAGGCATTTTTTGACGCGTGATTAGCGCCTAGCACTAATTGTGCATCGCTAGGGGAAATAGGCCAAAATGGAAATCCCTTTCATGGCTCGGCCTCCAACAGGCCCGAAAGCCACAAAATGACCAGAATTTCTTCATGCAGCATTCAGAAAGGGGAAAAGACAGTTTGTAAAGTAGCAGAGGGCCAAACAGCAGCCATGAAAGGTCGTTGCAACAATTTAAAGAGTAATAAAAGTGAGAAAGGCGCACATTCAGTGCCAAAGCATATCAAGGAAGCGGCAAAGAGTATCAGTCGAATGTTTTTAATGAAAAACTTTTATTCCCAATGCAGGTGAACATTGAATGACCTCCAGCAAAGTCAAAGAAAATGGTGGAGCTTTAATCAAGGATCTTCCATCACAGTTAATGCACCTCAGAACCGCTCAGGAGCATGCATCAAAACCCAAAGCACATTTATGGCTAAGTGGTCAACACAGAGCCATAAAGACAACACATTAAATTCTTTTTTGATACAGCTGCACCCAGCGCAGCTCGAGGATATTTTCCTGCATTTATTTCAGACATGTGTTAGGTTAAAGACACTTATTATAGCAGATCTGACTGGGATCTGATTTTGTAGATATTTTATCTATAAAACCACCCTAATTCATTGTAAAAAGGGTTGGTTAGTTGTATAGCTCCAAGAGAGACTCGTTCTGTATACGTGATGTTTTACTTAATAAAAGACTGCTGAAAAGCTTGGAGGAATGACTGTGTGCTTTGTATTAATGTTTTGAAGAATTGAATGTGGAATTCTTGTGCTGCAACATGACTCAATAAGTGTTTCTTACCTTTGTTTTCCATTGACGTAGCATCTAAAATAACAGAAAGAATGAATAGTTTAAAATTGGTTTAATTGCCCTCTATGCTCAATTTCTATTGTTTCTTTTTGTTTTCATCTGAATTAGTAATGAATATGAATTCCCTGTGGCTCATATTTCCCCTAATTCACTCATGTTTGACAGTTATCTAGGGATTCTTCACTACTCCTAGATAGAGCTCATTCACCTTCCCTCTGCTAATCTGAATGAGAGATTCTTAACTACCTCTCATTCATAGCCCTCATTCCATCCTTTTAGCTTGAATCATTGTTTCATGTGCAGCTAGCTTGCTCCATATTCCCTCTTGTGACCAAGAAAATGCACCAGCAGTCCTACTCCTTGACTCCATGCCGAATGGTTCTAAAACATTCATGTTATCCCTGCCTCTTTACTTGAAAGAATCATCCTTCCCACCAAAGCTCAAACAAAACCCCTTGAACTCAATAACTAGCCTAAAATCATCATCAAACAAGCTAAATCCTAAAGAGAGAGCCCTCTCTGACTACTGGTGGGCTAGCACCTGCAGTCCAAAGATTGGTTTGTGGTTACCTCGGCCGTATCCCTTAAGGAGCCAAGGGACAACCTGAGTGATAACAGATATTTCACAACCGATTGGTCACACATGTGGTTACCATATAATGGTAAATTGATTCAAATTAGAGTTGATCATGAAAGATTCATGAAACATAGAGTCACTAAATTAGAAGGAGCAAACGAGTCGGTGATTTTCACTAATAATATTATTGGAAATTATTCTGCTGAATCATTCCTTAGCTCATTCAATGCCCAAACCTCACATTTCCTAGAAAATATTGTTACTTCTCAAGTTGAAATTTTTTCTCAATCAGACACTTCTAAATGTATTAATTTTAGCAATAAAATTTTAGATGATTCTTTGTTCTAGACTCTATACTTTGACAGTTCAAAATTAGATGATGGTGTAGGAGTAGGTTGCATTTTAATCAATTCACAAGGAGAGAAAACAATGCTAGCTTGTAGACTCGAATTTCAATGGATGAATAATACTGTTGAATATGAAACATTAATTCAAGGCTTATACAAAGCCATTAGATTAAAGGTTAAATATTTGTAGGTATATGGGGACTTTGAAATAATTTTTAAGCAAGTCGGGAACACAATCCATTGTATTTTAGGACACCAGAAACATTACCAGCATTAGCTCAGAACCTCACTTCTCATTTCACTGCATTTAATATTTCAACAATCCCTAGGTTACAAAACGCAAGTGTTGATTTACTTGCTAGTGTAGCATCTAAATTGATACCGTTAGAACAATTTGGTCCACATAGATTTTTGATTGAGTTGATTTTTAGGCCTTCCATTCCCGATAAGATAACAAATTGGAGAGTGTTTAATGATGATACATATATAATTGAATTTATTTCATCACATGGATCTTATGAAGGTCAAATCGTAGATGAACATGAACATGACCTACAGATTGAAAATAAATAGGATGCAAATCCAAGTCCCAAATATGTAGTCAAGATGGAAGATCTCTATGATTTAAACGATAGGTTTAAAAGACTACCAATTCAAAAACATAGAGTTCTACTCGAAGATTTCAGTTGATTAATCTCTTGGTACACCTGATAAACCTCAAAACATAAACCTAGGTTTGGGCTTAACACCCGGTGAAAGGATATCATTCATTAAATTGCTAAGAAGATATAAAAGTGTCTTTTCCTGGGATTATTCAGATCTCAAAACATATGGTACTTCTATAATTCAGCATACTATACCCATGATTTCAAATGATAAGCCTATGCAACAGAATCTTAGGAAGATCCACCCAAACTTAGAAAGTCAAATTAAGTAAGAACTCAATAAAATTCTTAAAGCCAAAATTATTTTCCCTGTTAGACATTCAAAATTGGTGTCAAACATGGTTCCTGTGAGGAAAAGGAATGGAGACATTAGGATTTGCATAGATTTTAGAAATTTGATTAAAGCCTTCCGAAAAGATCATTTTCCTTTACCTACCATGGATTAGATTTTGCAGTCAGTTGCAGGTTCTAAATTGATGTCTTTTCTTGATGGATTTTTAGGGTACAATCAAATTATGGTTCATCCAGATAATAGATTAAAGACTAGATTTAGAACAAAGTGGGGAACATATGCATATCAAAAGATTACATCTGGATTGATTAATGTTGGCGCTACATTTCAACGTGCTATGGACATAGCTTTTAGAGGACTAATCAACAATTCATTTGGAATATATTTAGATGACATCATTATATATTCTAAAAATAGAAGCAACCATATTAGTCACCTAAAAAAAATCTTTAAGAGATGTGAGAAATTCGGCATTTCTTTGAATCCTAAAAAATCTTATTTCACCTTGCCATAAGGTAAATTATTAGGATTCATGGTATCTAAGAAAGGCATCTATATTGATGCCGATAGAATTCAAGAAATTGAAAACATTCCCTTGCCACACAACAAGAAAATGATGGTAGCATTTTTAGGGAAAATCAATTTTGTAAAGAGATTTATTCCTGATTTTTCTCAAATCATCTTATCCCTACAATCAATGATCCAAAAAAAATTAACATTTAAATGGGGAAAAGACGAGAAAGATTCTTTTGGGTTGATAAAGAAAGCCATCATTGAGGCTCCTTCCTTAACAACTCCCAATTTCTAGAAACCATTTCTATTATACACATTCTCTTCTGATACCTCTCACATGATAGTTTTGACACAGCTAAATGATCAGAACGTTGAAGCACCTATTTCATTCTTTAGTTCTAGCTTACAAGTTGTTGAGCTCAATTATACAGTTGTGGAGAAAACAGGCATTTGTTGTATTTAAAACTTTAAAACATTTCAGACCTTTCCTCCTAAAAACACACACTAAGATAATAGTCCCTTACCCCGTTGTAAGGCAGTTGTTAATCCAATGAGAGGTAGGGGAGAAGAGAGCAAATTGGGTTATTGCACTTCAGGAATATGATGTAGAAATACATCCTGCTAAAATTATTAGAGGTCAAGGTTTTTGTAGAATGCGAACTGGACCCTCTCATTTACCAACAGAGGATGATCAATCTACTAAAGTGAAATTATCTGAGGTAAGCCTCAAGGATTCTAAATCTCAATATGCAGATTTGAAATTTTTCTTGAAAAATGGACATGCTCCATTATATGTCAATTATATAGTTAAACATGCTCTAAGCCTTAAAGAAAATATGTATCAATTAATTGATAATGTGTTATTTAGAAGAAACTTTGATGTTGTATTATTAAGATGTTTAGAGAAAACTGAAGCTGAAAAGGTAATGTAGTTCTTACACGACGGGCCAGTTGGAGGTCATTTCGAAGGAAATACCACAACACGTTAAATTCTGCATGCCAGATACTATTGGCCAACCATTTTCAAAGATGCACATGAATATGCAAGGAAATGCAAAGTATGTGAAACCAAAACAGGAAGAGAAAGGAAATAAGCACTCCCATTGCAGCCAGTAAATATACAACAACCATTTGAACAATGGGGGTTAGATATTATTAGTGAAATAACTCCAACCTCATCCAAATAGCATAAGTATATTCTAACTGCAACTGATTATTTTACAAAATGGGTGAAGATATTCCATTAAAGGTAGTTAACACCCAAAACATTATGGATTTCATTGATCCATTTATAATTACTATGTTTGATCTCCCATCAAATTTAATGTTTGATAATGCATCTTACTTTTCCAGAAATTCTATGGTTGAGTTTGCTTTGAAAATAGGTTTGAAACTTAAATACTGAGCTAGCTATTATCTTCAAGGTAGACGAATTACATGAATCTACAAAAAGGAGCCTGATTAGAATTATCAAATGGACTGTAGAGCAAAATCATAAGAACTGGCATAAAGCACTAATATTTTCTCCTTGGCTAGATAAAATCACTCAGAAGGGCTCAATAGGTACTTCTCCATTTTTATTGGTTTATGGGAAATACGAAATTTTACCCACAAACATAACAATACCATCTCTTGCTTTATTTCAGTTTATTGATGAAATCCCTTCTTCTACTCTTCAACTTAGACATGGTCAAGTCCTTAAATTAGAAGAATAGAGGGAGAAAGATAAAGAAATACATGTTCATCATCAATAGATAGTTAAAGCTTCATTTGACACAACATCCACCAGCCCAAGAACTTTTGAAATTGGATATCTTGTTTTGAAATGGGACAAGGCACATGAGAAAAAAGGTAAACATACCAAATTCCAAAGACTGTGGCTTGGTCCATTTCAAATCATAGAGAAATTAGGCCCATCCACATTTTTGTTACAAGATTTTTCAGGTAGAAAAGACTCTTTACCTATAAATGGGAAAATTATTAAAAAATATTTTTCTTAGAAGTTAAAATGTATTATTTTTAAAATTTTAAGTTTTAGGAAAATAAAGATTGAATAGTATCTCTTTTGGATGTTCAAAATTTTAAATTTCTGAAAATTTACTAGATTTGTCTCACTTCTATAAATCAGAAGAGTAAAAGGATAATTATAAATATTAAATTTAAATAAACCTTATTTCTTTGGAAAAATTTTGAATTTACTAAAGGCATTTAGTTTCTAGAAAGACTCTTGATTTTATGAAGTATAGATATTTGGTACCATTCAAAAAGAATCAGTAACTTAGCAAGGGTTATCTGCAAATAGGTATTTACCAGCTCTATAATTATCATCCATAACTCTTAAGCGAACCAGCGATTCATCCCATCTGATAAAATTTTCTTTTTTTCATGATGTAATTAAAAATATTCAAAACTTAAAAGATAATGAGTCTCATTACTAGCTTGTTTATCGTGATCACACGAAAGTGATTTACACTGATATTACCAAGACTACATATCATAACAGGGTAATATCTCTTGATTAAAACAATCAAAGACAATGGGTCTCATCACGAGCCAACTTTTTCAGTTTAAATTACAACTAGTGAATGACATTGTTACCATCAAGTAACCAAGCCTGGACAATGGCTTTTAAGGACATTTAAATTAAAAAGTACCATAAAACAGAGACAAGTTCCAAGTAAAAGGAAGTTGAATAAAATTTTGATTAAATTTTGAAATTAGGAACCAATTTCAGATGGGAATATGAATCATTTTTGGTTAAAAGATAACCCTATCGTAGCTATGAATGCCTGCTCACAACAGAGGCTCTATCTATGATAAATGAGCAAAAATATATAAAGCCAATTTTAAGAGAATACCTGCTTTATATTTATAAATCTATGTATTTACTGATACATACAGTTATGTTTTATCACCTAAAGGGTCGAGTAAGAAAATAAGTGACATAGGTGAATACTTTATATTCCATAGAAACATTGTTTAATTTATGAATCATACAATTCTTATTTTTTCACAACTTTTCTTGTTTTGAAAGTTTGAGTAATGTCAAAGAAGCTAATCAGAGATAGCTGGTTCTCCCAAGTGGATCACCAATTTTTGTGCTATGCAACACCCCCCCCAATTTTTATTAAATATAATAAAAATAGGGACTCTTTTAAATTGAATTTCCCCCCCTTTGTGAATAAAATTCCAACTCTTAGAAAATTGTCACTTTTCAAAAAGCCCTTTTTTAACCTAAAAACATATTAAACTCCTCATCGCAAATTGCAAATCGCATGATTATTTAGTACCAAAGTTATGCACATTCAAAAATACCGATATGCAACTTGTGATTGAACTTTGTATGTGACATCTCAATTGCATATCGCACATCGAAGGATATGATGGCAAGTGCTTAATTGTTACCTATCAAAAGCTCAATATTTTGATATCTCGATATTGTGATCTTGTGATTTTGCAATATCGCATATCATAGATTGTAAGATCCATCAATAAAGTTTCATTCACGCTATAGCTTAAATATCCGATGCGATAGATTTGACAGGTGTTTAATAAATGTTTTTGAGTTGGGCACGAGTTAGGTAAGAATGATTTAATATGGCTATCATCCATATGCATGTAATCATTGTGTTAATTATGGTTGATTACTGTTGAACTCTTTCCGGAAACTTTTATCACAGAGTTCAGTCATTTCAACAAATCTTTTATTTTATGCAACAATTAACTGTTGTTGGTTTTAATAGGAACTCCACTGAAATGATGTCCATTTGAAAGGTGATGTAGAAGCATACCCCATCAATAAAGTTTCATTCACGCTATAGCTTAAATATCCGATGCGATAGATTTGGCAGATGTTTAATAAATGTTTTTGAGTTGGGCACGAGTTAGGTAAGAATGATTTAATATGGCTATCATCCATATGCATGTAATCATTGTGTTAATTATGGTTGATTACTGTTGAACTCGTTCCCGGAACTTTTATCACAGAGTTCAGTCATTTCAACAAATCTTTTATTTTACGCAACAATTAATTGTTGTTGGTTTTAGTAGGAACTCAACTGAAATGATGTCCATTTGAAAGATGATGCAAAAGCATACCAAGGAGTCTATCACAAAAACTGAAAGCACAAAGATGTCGTCCATATTTAGAGATACAATATGCAATGTAGATGGAGGTACCACTACATTGTAGACTATCTATACCACGCTCAAGAATGAAAACCGTGAAGTAACAGACATTCAGCCAACTGCTGATAGCACATAACTGTGAGGAGTGTAGTTCAGAGACGTTGCTTTCTCTTTCCTTCACCGAATAGCAACAAGGTCTAGGCTCTTGCCATACACAGATATGATAAGATGGATAGTAGAGAATACAGAAGTCGAAGAAGACCTATCAAGGCAGCTAAAAATACAGTCTTGGGTTCATTTAGAGATGAATATTTACAACAAATGTACAAGCTACCTCACACCCAATACATCTACGAAATAAAATTGTTGAGAATTTTGTAAAGGAAAATGAAGAATTATCTCAAATGATATATGAATGGAGGAGAAGAGACAATAAATTCAAACAAGATAAAGTAGGTATGTACCCCATTACTTCTTTTGTCAATCCCTATAATTTTTCAGCCTCTATGATATGTAGATTGTATGGTCTCCCTGATAATTCTAATTTCTAGATCAATTTGGTTCCATTAATTGAGTCTTGTGTTAATTATCAAATTATGAATTGGGCAACCATTCTTTCTGCGAATTTGGCTAAAGTGATTACTGAATATCACCAAAACAGGGCTACCTCCTCTAGAGCAGTTCCCCAATTCTTCATGTCTGCATATGTCTTCGATGCCATTTGTTTCTGCATTCATTTTCCAACCATGGGTTAGAAATGGACTATCAATGATCCTACTCCTATCCTTTTAAGTTATCAACAAATGTGGGAACAATATTATATTCCACATTTTCACCAATTATGCCAGGGAGTTGTTCTTCTATTACATCAATTAGTTTTCAATAGAAGATGTTCTAGATTCATAAAAGAAGCTATCATAGACCTCAAAGAAATTGGAAGGTATTTTCTTGAAAAGTCCTTCTCTTATATCAGGATATTTGGTAACCAAGATTTCCCACATGTCCTCCCTATATATGTATCAGATAAACTATTGGCAAGAGAAGTAGCATAACAAACAGTAGGAAATGGCCTCACAAGAATAGTGAAGGAAATGAAGAAATCCTTATAGCCAAATTTTCCCCTCCATTGTGGGTCATTTACGCTTCTTAACTATGGCCATACATATAAAGAGTATAAGAATATGCAGTTATTAAAGCTCTCCGTTCTATCGGAAAGGCCTTTTGATCCACAACATATAGCAAATAAATTCACCCTTTTAGTTAAGATCAGACCTATAACTCATACAATTGATGAGTTTGAAGATTTACTAGAATCTACCAAGGATTTTGAGCACATTCTGATTGCAGCCAAGACAGAGTTTCACCCAGAGAAATTCAGAAGATTCCATGAGTTTAGAGAACAGAGGTTAGAATACCTCCCACAAGAATTTTGGATGACTGATCATATAATTGAAACCAAGTCTCAAAAGTAGAATAAGCCAAGAACATCATGAGAGTAGCAAGCAGAAGCCAAAGTGTTTACCTCCTTGCCTGTCTCTCGCTAGAGGTAATTGTGATATGCCACCTGAAGGTGATCTTCCAGCTGACAATTTGAGGTAGCAATTTGAGGTGACTCTGCTAGTCACTGTCAATGAACTCAATTCTAAGATCTCTTATTATATTGAGTTAGAGGATTTAGATGAAGGGAAAAGCTCCAGTCTCCCGAAGATCAATGAAAGACATAAGGATATTCTATTCACTGATTAGGACTCACAGGTGAAACAGGTTGAACTAGTAATAGCCAGAGCATATGGTATTTTGAAAAGCATTATCAAAATAATAAATCACATGTTTCACACATCCAACCTCATAAAGGAGAGTGACCCCAAAAAACTTCTTGATCTTAAAGCATTAGATGAGAATTGGAAGAATAAGAGTTAGCTACAGAAGGAAATAATTGAGGGGCTATCAAAAATTGACTGAGAAGCAGTATGACAACTTCTGGTAAAACCACGCAATCAGATCATGACCTTGAATTTTTCCTTGGATTTAGTATAGAGAATTCGTCCACCTTTACATGATGCTATATTTGTAGGGCAGTTGAGAACACAATTCGGGATGCCCCCACAAGTCAAGGCAATGTTCGACATTTGTGAGTTGAGAGGCAAGGCTGGCAGCGGTGATTAATCAAGGAAGACGTGAGTCATTTTTGAGTAGTTTTATTTTTGGAAAGTTGGATACTAGGAACGAGGAAGGTTGTTTGAAACCTCCTCATAGATATTTTGTATAAGTTTTTTTTAGTTAATTAAGAATAGTATATAAATCCTTCTCATGCATTGAGAGAAAGGTCCATAATTTTTTTAAGAACATTTATAAAGAATGTGTTATCGTAAGTTTGTAAATGGCTTGATGGAATCATGGAACATGGTCTTTTCAATTAAATATCTTTTCGTTGATCATTGTTGATGCACTATTCTATTATTTGGGATATTGATTGGTAGAACATTGATTATGGCCTATTGTCACTAGTCAAATGAGTAGAATGGTACACATCTGGTACTATTATCATGTTTGCTAAATCTTTGTTCTAGTATTAGTGATAAGTTTATATTTCATGAATTATGTATGGAATTTTTTATCTCTGTTTGAAGTATCAGTTGCACTATTGTACAAAATCAGAACAGAGAATGTTCTATTTTATATGTGATCATTAGAATATGTGATATGTTTTTTAGAATTCTTTTGATTAACTATTTTCTCAAAGGAATCATCTTACAATATATTAGCTTTATATAGTCTGCAATTGATCTATATCATCATAGATTACATAGAAATCTTTTTATATCTCATAAAACCAACAATACCCTTGGTTAGATTAAAATATATTTAATTCAATTTTTTTCATTTTAGAATAAAGTTGTCTTAATTTCTAGTTATTCCTTTGTGAATCATCAGAAAAATCCCACAAATCATATAAACCCAAAACACTAGGAAACTGGTTCCATCATATCCAGTTGGAGCCACTATCCAAAATAGAAAAGGTGCTACACTAAGTTCTGAACTAGGTGGTTATCCCCCTTGTTGCTGCATAAATTTTTGAGCCCTCAACAGGTACCTGGTAGAATCCACTACGTGTGAATAGATGAGCTAACATAAAGCACTAGTGAACTTGACCAATAAGGATTCAATTATGTAAACCCACTACAAATCACAAGGAAATATCCCACTGAGGTTTGCAAACTCCATGGTACTACTAGTTCCTAGATCAAGGTCCTGGATAACGGGATGAGGTCAATAGGAGAATATCTGCTAAAGGAGGGCCTTAGTGTATCCCCCATCAATTAACATGAAACAAGATGAGATGATGTAGTGTATGGATGAAGTCATGAATAGATGAAGTAAAATTGACACAAGGATGGCTAGCTCAAAAATATTAACATGCAACTGCTGATGGATGACACATACATAGACTTCCCTTGAACAAATACTAGAATGGCACAAAATGACTTGGAACCATGACTAATGAGCATCACATGATATCATGCATCAACATAGGAAGCATTGAGGCATGCTCCATATGACTGGAAGGGTAACCATCTAGAGGATTAGATAGACCCATATATAAGATATGACTCTTAAGTAAGCTAAAACCCAACTATGAGATAATGATGTAGATAGGCGCCATGTTCAAGGGTGACATGATTGATTCTCCCATTTTGATGACTCATAAAATAAATGTTCCCTTATCAATTCTCTTTTTAGCCTCCTTCATACTTTAATGAGCATGAAAGAGAAGAAAAATATGCTCAATAGGTTTTGTTTTCATAAATTTAGTCCCCCAAGCCTTAATACTAGTCTACTCAGTTAAGAAAATGGTTAAAATGATAATGAATAGATGTCCCTTTAGGTACTTTAATGAGCTTGAAAGAGATGCTTTCACTCAATGGTCTCTTCTATGTGAAGGAGTCTAAAAAGAGATTAATAAAAATTCCTCTTGGAGAAATAGGTGGTATAAAGGGTAGTGATTGGTGCTAGTCACGATCGAACTGCTCAAAACATGTAAAGAGCAAGAGGGTGGCTAATGAGATCACTCATCATAGTGGTTCCTCGTATAAATAGTAAAACACCAAATGAAAATGGATAAGAGGTCGAGCATATGATGACGATGGAATGAGGAAACTATGATTCACTATGCATAAATAACTTGAGAAAAAGTGGCAATCACAAGGGATAATGTGTGGAATCCTCCCAGGGAAAAGCCAAAAATATGACAAAGAAGAGGACATGAGGCTTAAATTCTTGGCCATGGCAAGTCAGGAGTAGGTATTCCATAAAAACATAAATGATATACTACATGGACATAATAATGGAAATAAAGTTGCTAAAATAGGGCATATGGTGATATGTGACCTACCCTTATATGCTAGGTTAAAAAAAAATGCACCTAAGATGCAATGGATGTCGCAATAAAAAGTGCCACCTCATCTTGTAAAAATCACTGAGAAAGATTACACCCATGGTTAAATCACATAGTGGAAGAGATAAAACATTGATTATGTAAAAAAAATACCACATATATTTTATTTTCTTGGGTTTTATAATTTTTCTTTTGTTGGAAATTTAGCATAAATAAGGTATGACAAATATTGGCATAACACACCAAACCAAAAAAGAGATAAAGCATCACACTCCTATATACAATATGTACAAATGAAACACACTCTAAATTTGCCCACAGTCGAGAAGAAACCAAGGGTTTCTATATGTGAGCTCATGGAGGGTGAGGTGACCATATGGATCATCAATGTGGGGAGATGCCAAAGGAATCCAAATTTCCCAATACAGAAATATTGATAATTCCAGGGACATTCTAGCATAGTCTCACTCTTGAAATTAACATGAGGACACAAGTGAGGATCAATACATAGAGGAAGTACGAGATGCTTATAAACATATTATAATGAAGTAGTCAATGCATTGGAAGGTTTGGTATTAGAAGCCCAGCAATTGACTCAGTCCAAGGGTGGAACTTCAAATAGAGGGTCGAGGATATTCCCCTTAGGTTGATTCAAGATTTTATTTTCCAATTTGTACCTTTTATAAGTAAGGGAGATCAAAGGCATCAAGAGGCATAACTTTCCTATGTTTTTCAATAGGTGAATCCATGACCTCCAATATGGATTTCTGAGAAGGAGACTTGTCATCAAGGTAGAGGCATGGAAGAGGAAAGTGCTAAACCGTGTGGGAAAAGGATCCTAGTCATATTCCATATTAGGGCAGAGTTTTTGACGAAACATAGGGGGTGATGATGAGACTGTTTTATAATCTCTTCCACAAATGTTAACAGAGGAGACTCACTAGCTTTATTAGCTTGCATAAGATCAAGAGACACTAGCCAAGGATCATGAGGTCTATGGGGGTCCATAGTTGTCGGAAAACATCATATGTGAAGAGGAAAAAGGAGGAATGTCGGGCGATGCTAACTCAGGAAGAATACCCATAAGTTATAAGGTTTTAAACAAGTTCTCACCGACACTCTCATAGTGAACAAGGTTATCTCCAAAAAGAGGGACTGAATTCCCCATAGTAGTAACTCGAGCCGATAGCACACAATAGATTAGTTGGTCAATGGTGGTGATCATGCCTTCATGGCGAAAGCAAAGATGGTAGAATAATGAAGACACAACTACAATCATAACATAAAACCAACTAAAAACTAAGGAGTAGGTTATAATCCAAAGGAGCACCGACGATGATTAATGTATGTAATTTTCCACCCTAAATCAATGGAAAACTTGGGAAGAACCCCCTTAGGAATGAAATGGTTCCCATGAAATGACTGAAGTGTAGTAGTGGACTTGAAGAGTGATTGAGATTCAATAACATTCCAACATGATGCAGACATGACACAACTGGAAGATACTTCATCCACTAAAGTGCGATGAATATCCCTTTGAAAGACACACATAGTAATTTGGAAGGCAAGTTAGTGGGAAACTTGAACAATGGTATTTTTAACATTAAATGTGATGGGATTTGAGTCAGTAGGATCCACCATGCTTATTAAAATCTAAAATTTCTATGCAGAAATTTAAAAATTCTTTGCAAAAACTTTAAAGTTCTACTCAAAAAACATAATGTACTTTGCAAAAAATTGAATGGAACTGAATGTAATTTGAATAAAAAATGAGTGTACTTTTTATAAAATTGAATGTTCTTTTCACAAAATTGAATGTACATTGCAGAAAACTGAATGTACTATGCTGGTGCAACTACATAGAATGCAAATTTCTTCTTCAAAACTTTTTATATCAACAACTGTAGATAGACCATTAATTTATGGATCATATGAAGACAAACAAGAACCAATATAAGACACTAAGAGTTAGATCCAATGACCAGGGAAAAACCCACATGATTGTTCTTCTATTAGATTTGTTCAATTATTCAGTAGAGTACAAAGAGAGAGAGAAAGAATGATAATGAACAAAGTCACTAATGTTTGATCAACTTGCACTTGAAATGGTCTTGCTCTTTGTTTGAAGATCTTATTCTCTTGATAAAATATTTTCCTTCACACTTGATCTAGCTCTTCCCTTTCTTTTACTCTTCACTTTCTCTCACACTTCTCTTATACACAGTCAATGCTAGATCTCCTTCTTCACAATGAACATGCTACTCTTAACTCTCGCTTGCTCTTGCTTAAAGAGATGAGAAATTAGAGGCGTTACAAAATGAAATTATTCCTTGAGCCAACAATAGGAGAATTGATTTCCATGAGGGAGGAATTACTTGAGGAGAAGTGTAACTCATCCCAAGAATAGAGAGAAAGGTATGCCTACCTTGAGGAGTTACAATTCAAATTATGGAGAGAGAGAGTTACACTTAGACATGAGAGAATATTTGGTGATAGTTACAAATCATATTAAATGAGGGAGTTACATGTGCATTTAGTGAGGAGTTAAAAATTGTCCATACATTGAATTAGTGATGGATAATTACATCTCCTTAAGTGTGGATTTACTATTTTATTCCAAGAGGTTTGATTTTCCATGTAAGAGATTCCCAATTTAATTTACTTATTTCATGAGAGAATTTGTTTTAATTAATCCATTAAAGGTGAATGACTTTAGACATTTTTATAAATAATAATATCATGATAACAATAATAATACTAGTAAGGATAAAAATATTAGTTCTTGATTTTCATAATCATGATTGATTCGATTTTAATGTGGATTCCATATGTTGAGATCATCCTTGATTATTTAGACATGAATTTCCATTTTTGGAAAGTCACTTCGACACTGAGATGTAAATTACTATTTTTTGAAACTCATACTAGAATTTCGAAAATGAAATTTTAATGTAGGTGGTTCAAATAAAACTGAAATATATGATTGCTTTTAGGAGAAATTCATCCGTGAGCTACCAAATTTTAACACTCCCTCTCAACTAGGGATGATTTTTTTTTCTACATTAGAGATCTATCCTTCCTGTGATCTCTTCTATTCATCTCATTTCAACTCTGCTTTTTAACCACTGTAACAATGAAGTTGAAATATAAATAAGAATCATCCACTTGACACAAATTTGGAAAGGAAAGGATCATCGCACGTCACATAGACAATAATTTCACTCAACAATTTTCATCTCAAAAAATTAAGTGATAGAACACATGCATCACATATATACAACTCAAATATGTAACACACACAAGAATAAAAAACTAGCATCTTAGATAAGTCACACCAACAAGTCTCACTACACCTATTGGCTAGATATTTTTCTCTTCCGATGCCCTAGAATGTCGGTTGGATCCATACTGCAACGTACTCTTGTGGCACACAATACACAATAGGTTGCTCATCCTCAATTTTTTTTTGGCATCATTACCTAATCCTTTGAGCTCTAACAGGGGAAGGCATCTCATTGTTCTCGATCAGGTCTGATCTCTTCCTAGAAGGGTCACATCCATAAGTCCAAGCTACTCTCTGAAAACCAAGAACTTTCCTTTCAATAAAGTCTTGGTAATAATGTCAATTATCTGATCATTATCGAAGATGTGATGTAGCCCCATTTCTCCTCTCTACACCATATCCTAGTTATAGTGATACTTGATATCAATATGCTTAGAGTTTTCATGAAACACAAGATTTTTTGCAAGAAGAATGCCACTCTTATTGTCATAATATAGAACTATTATGATGGGAACTTTCTCAAATAGTTTCCCAAAAATATATTTCACCCAAAATTTCTGACAACTATCTATGCTAGTAACAATGTACTCATATTTAGTTTTATTTAGTGCAACAAACATATGATTTCTACTCATACAAGAGATCATGGAATATCCCAAGCAAAACCATCACCTATAAGTGTTATTTATATCATCCGAGTGACCTTCCCAATCAACATTACTATATCCATGAAGTCTTACATTTTCAATAGTATATTTCACTCTTAGATTGATAGTTCAACGCAGGTATCTGAATACATGTTTTGCAACAATCCAGTTCGCATGAAAAGGATCAATCATATGCTGACTTAAAGTGTTTATGGAAAATCATATGTGAGGTCTAGTTCTTAGCAAAAACATCAAAGTGTCAATGAGTTTTCTATACTATGTTGATTTACTGGACTAGGTCTTGCAGCATTTGGTAAAATTGGCAACTAGGTCCAAACTCCACACAAGTCATCTTGTTTATGACGATTGATATTTTTCTTGGATTAATGTCTCCAAGAGGTGTAGTATTGATCTAAAGATCATCTGATTCTGACATGTAGTTATAAATTTATTTTGATTATGGACAAATTATCAAGGTTGGCCAACAAACTTATGTAGGCTCAGAATTCCAACTAGTTTATACCGCTTATGAATCTTAGGAGAGGAAGAATACATTGAATGTGCTACTTCATATTGATACCTACAAGTGGATAAGAACCCACAAAGCCCTTATACAAAATATAAAAGTTTGGGACAAATAATTTGTTCCACCAGTCTGCTTCAGAGATGAGATCACGATGCCATAGTTTGAGAGATAATGTGATGCCATATCGCTTTAGATTTAGTTTGCAAACTTGTGTAGGCTTAGAAGCTTTAAGGAGATGTTTTTGATCCAAAAATCTTGCAGGTGATCTGAGGTACACTATCAAAATTGCTGAAGCATAGTATGATGAAAAGTAAGATGTTATAATTGATCATATTTCATGAAAGACTCGTGTGTGGAAGCTGGTTTAGGATGAATGCATAAAGTAGTAAGCCTATCTTACTATGAATCCATTTGAGTTATCTCTTTAGTAAGCCATTTGGAACGCCCCTGTTCAGAGTAGGATTCATACAATTTAGTATTTCACATATTAAGTGGTATTATGACATGGATGTTATGATGAGCAAACTTCCAAATGGACACTGTTCTCTTTGCTAAGACAAGCTTAGGCTTGTGGTCTCCCTGAGTAAGAGGGAGAAGTATAGTTAAATATTTTCTTCATTAAGATATTGAAAAGATTTATGATGGTGGGGTGAAAGCCTATGACTACTTCGATGGAATTTAACTCTAAGAAGTTATGTGGTATTGTTGTTGGACCTAAATTTGGAAATGCTTCTGAGTATCATTAAATCATAGGAGCATTGATATTGTTGGTGAACTCCAGTCTCAACATATCTTCGGTAGTTAACACATTGAACCAATATATGGTTGAGCCTCATTATATACATTAGATTGGTGACAAAAATCGTCTAAGATATCTTTGGGTCATAATCAATCATGGACTGTGATACAATGTCGGAGATTTGAGGCTGCATGGTTATTCTGATGTTGATTGGGCTTGCAGTGTGGTGGATTGCAAGATCACTTTTGGATTTTGTTTTTCTTTGGGTTTTGATGAGGCTCATCAATGGGTAAATTATATGGATCTTAATACACCTCCAGCTTACTCAAATCAACCTTCTCATAATTATTCACATCTTTTAATTATATTTTTATCAATGAAGATAATAAAGATGAGATGTCATGTCTAGTTGTCTAATGTGCATTGATTGAAGGTTTTGGAACAAATTTTGGCTAGTTGAAGTGTGGGAACTCGAATGAAGACAAGAAAGAGGGATTCTAGGAGATATATTTTCCCTCCTTAAATCCTCACTTACTTGAGGATTCCTCAATCAAATCTCATCATCTTGGAGTTGCAAGCAGTTGAGTCGTGAAGTTCAGTGGCAGCCAATCCAGTGATAGTTAAACACGAGATGATCTCAATATTGGGAGCCAAGCCTCCCTAAATTTAAGGAATCTGTTGGTAACATCAGCTGTATAAATCAAGAGGCCTAGAGCCTCAGTAGGATTCATATTTTTTGTGCAAGATAGCTAAGAATCATTTTCAATTTGAATAATTGTAACCAAGCACTTTTATGTATTTCTGATATTTTAATGAAAATGAGAAACACTCCCTTGATCCAGGATTGAGTTGACCGAGAGGGCTGAAGCTCTTGGGTTAGGGAAAAAACCTAGTAGTAGAGGTTCCTCTTGTTGTATACGTATGATTAGGTTATACTCATAGCTAGTTTCTAAATTCATTTTGGTGTTACTAATTTGCAAATATTGGTAGGGTTAATTGGTTTGCTTCCATTTGTGGATAGTTCTAACAGTAGCATCATAGTGATAAGAAGATAGTATAAAAAGGTTGAAAGCAAGTGGTTTTCACCTCATTTCTCCCTTTTAGCGATCATGACTTGAGGAACACTTCCCATACAACCCAAAAAGACAAAATTATTGCTTTCTGAGTAATCTAGGGTTCCTGCTAATTAGGTCATTCTCTTTTAGTTTCGTAGGATAAGCGGCAATCAGTATTTCTAATCTCTTAGGTTTTGAATTGATTTCATATTACCTTTATATTAGTTTCAAGTAATTTTGTGCATGAACTTAGCACATAAACAGTGATAAATTTGTTTTCTTCTATTTTGAATAAATGCTTCTTGTTTTTAGATGAATTTATGTATAAATTCAAAAAATGATGTGTGTTGTTGCAGGAGTTTCTACATTGTGGGGAGATCTCATCTCACCAGCCTCATCCAAGCCATATCCACACATGATTTCCAAAATCCACTAATTTCTCAATCCATATTCTTGTTTTATGAGGAAAAATTACCATTTTTGTTGAGAAAATCCAACCATATCAAAGATTTCGCTTGAGTTCCAAGTAAGATCCTACCAATCCCATGCCTTATTCCCTCATTATTAACATTTTCCAACCTCCATCCCACCTTCTAGACCACTTCCTAATCTTTCGGCCTATTCCTATAGTAAAACAAGGGATCCTGTATGTGAACTAGTACATCCTATAGACATCCTATAAGAAGACCTATAACAGCCTATTTTGAGCCCGAATTGAGAAAAATCATCACCAAAGCTAGAATTAGGTCCCTACTTGACTTCCAATCCATCATAGCCATTGTACTCCTCTTCCACCACACCTATCTCCCCTGCCAAAGAAAAAAGTAAGATTAGATTTACATTTTTCAAGTGAAAATATAGAAGAAAAAAAGTTCTTTGTATTTAATGTATAGAATAGTTAGTACTCTCTAGATCATATTTCATGCTTAGATTAGTTAAAACCTCACATTTGTTAAAGTAGGGTTCCTTTTCAAGCATGGAATGTTAGCAAGTAGATAAAGGATTTCATGTTATTTTGCAAGCATTTCTTTCAGTCTTTCATTCTTACAATAGGCATCATTTATTTTCTCCCAGTTAAGGTAAATTTCCCTTCTCTAGTTGGTAATCAAACTTCTTCTAGTCAATAGAAGGTTTGTTTGAGAAACCCTAGTGGTCTATCACCCTAGCTCATAAGTGACAAAGAGGAGACCAATTACATCTATTTGTGTATACAACACTATCACCTCCAAGTTTGTACAAGCCCCAGGTTGATGAAGTCAATTCGGTAGCTCCAGGAGTTGTAGAATCCTTGCAGCAATAGCGGTGCTCATCACCATCTAGCATCGTTATTAGGGAGGTTTCTGAGTAGATGCGATTTCTGATTTCTTTCTTGCTTTTATTATCTCTTTCATTTTGCAATTATCTCCATTCAACAAATAGTTGCAATTTAGTTTGTTGGCATTATGACACAGGTTTGGCGCTATGGCACACGTGTTGTCCTTGATGGCAACTCACTCTGATGACAGATCACAATTCAGGTTCTTAGAATGCAAGAAAAAGATATATACGCAGGTTACCTTTGGCCAAGCCGTGCATACACGAAGGTTATACGATCAAAAGACGCGTATGCGTATACACGCACTTTCACGCAAGGAAAAGCACATACATGTGGGAGAACTTATTTTTGGTCCGTGGTATTTGGTCCTTGGTATTTGAACCTATTGTTTTGGACCATGGTATCTCGTCCAAAGTATTGATCCCAAGTATTGGGTCCATGGTATTGATTTTTTATGGTTTTGAACCATGGTATTTTGAAAGGCCTAAGACTATAAAAGACGAAGGAGATCAATAGGCAAGGGATCATCTGAATCATTGAATATCTGATAAAGAGCTAATCTGGAATAGTGGTGATTAGTTTATGGTTCATAGCTGGATCTAAATGAAGGAGGAACCTAAGCGCAAGGAGAAGGATAAGTTCTATTGATCGGTCAAGATCTTAAGGCTTGAATAATAATATCTTTGTGTGATTTTGATATGTTAAATTTGGCGCATGACTTGATATATAAATCTGATAATCTAGGTATAACTGATGTCTGAATATTTGAAAGCATGAATTATCTTTTATAGATCTGTACAAAGGTTCAGTGAAGCAAAGGAGTGTATATGCACTGGTTCTATAACTAAAAGGTGCGTATATGCAGTTTGGCCTAAATTCAGAAGCATATGCACGTAGGTTGTATACATTGAAGTAGCGTACATCTCTTGAAATATGTTTTAGCTACTTCTGTTTATTGCTGTAGTTATCTAGGTTTACAATTGGTGTTTGGTTATTGTTATTATGTTCTGGGTACAACTATCAGAGAAGTGACTATTTGATTCAGTCTTGTTTAGTGCAAAGGAGATTGGTTGATGTAGAGATTCTTGATGTTTGATTGATGTTATTCATGGATCCAATCTTAAAATTCATGAAATGTGGTCCCTCAAAGAAAGAGAAGGTTGTAGCCTTCTGTAGGTCAGCACCTACGTACTAGCACCTCAGCTAGTACAAGAGCTAAGGGGGTTGTAGCTCCCTTCTAGGAGAAGCTGGAGAACGAGAGAAGGTTGTAGCCTTATGCAGGTAGAAGCCCGCGTACTGGTATAGGTCTGCACCAGTACAGAATCATTGTAAAAAGAAGTTTCTAATTAAAAGAAGATAGAGACAAATTGTAGTAGGTGGCTTTCACCCACATTGGGTTTCCACCTTATATCTTGTGTTCTTGTGTGTGACTAAATTCTACTCTGTTTTACTGTTCCTGGTTACTGTTTATATGGTTCTTATACACAGATTAATGATAAACATCTAAAGAATAAATTAAATTATAAGTCTGCAGGGTATACGCTGTTTTCTTTATATGTAGTTGCATATATACGCAGTTTTCTCTAACTGGAGTAGCGTATATGAACTGGTTGTGAAATGGAAAATAATTGACTTGATAATACTGATTCACCCCCCCCTCAGTATTATTTCCAACAATTGGTATCAAAGTAGGTCCTTTAGAATAAGCTTGGTCGCTTGAAGGAAGATCTATCATCATGAGCAACCACGAGAAAGAAGCATCGATCAGGCCACGAATTTTTGATGGGACAAACTTCATCTATTCGAAGGTAAGGATCACAACCTATCTTCAATCTCTTGGTACAGAAGTTTGGGGTATCATAGAAACAGGGTACACATTTCCATTAGCAACACCTACAGATCCGGCTGGTAAGAAGCAATATGAAACAAATGAAAATGTTGTCAATACTCTATTAGGGAGTCTATCTCAAACAAAATTCGTCAAGGTTATGCAACTCAAAACCAAAAAAGAAATATGGGACAAGATCTTTCTGAGCTATGGAGGAGATGATCAGGTAAAACGAGCAAAACTTCAAACCCTCAAAATTCAGTATGAAAATCTTAGAATGCATAATGATGAAAGTGTGGCTAACTATTTCCTACGTATAGATGAGATTGTTGATTGTATGAAAAACTTGGGTGAAGAAATAAAAGAGGTTGTTTTCATTGAAAAGGTTCTAAGATCTTTGTCTTCTAAGTTTGAATCAAAAGTTTCTGCCACATAAGAAAAACAGAATCTACAGAGCCTTACCATGTCGCAGCTACACGGAATTCTAATCGCTTACGAAATGAGGAAAGGGGGACCATCATATAGGGTAGAAGCCGCATTCAAGGGCTCGGGAAAAGGAGATTCCAATGACTCAGGACATATGTCAGAAGAAGAGGAAGAATCAAATTTTGTCAAGAACCTTCAACGGGGTTCTAGAAGATTCAGAGGTAAGCTACCTTTCAAAGGTTTTGCTTGTGGAAGAGTTGGTCACTATGCTACCAAATGTCCTCATAAAGATAAGATTGACAAAGGTAAGGAACTAGTTAGATGGAACAGAAAACAAAATGTAATTAAGAAGAGTTATTACACTCATGAAGACAGTGATGGACTTTCAAATAGTGATGAAGATGAACAAGGGAATAATTATAGACTTTTGATGGCTTTTGAAGATGATGATTTCTTGGATCCTATAGATGAAGAAGGTATTTATGAAGAAATTTATAAACTCAAAATTTGTTTAGAGGAAAAGAATATGATTATAGATACACTGACATTCCAACTTGCTGAAAGGGAAAATCATCATGAAAAGTTAGAATGTGAAATTGTGGGACTTAGAAAAGAGATTGAGAAAACAAAAGCTCTTAATCTTAGATTTGCTAAAGGATTTGAAACTTTAGATGAGATTATCAAAGTGCAGCGTTCTCCACTAATCAAGATAGGTCTTGGATATAATGAAGAAGCATCTCAAGCGCAGAAGCCATCCACCTCAAAAATTTATCTTGATGCAGCAAGGAGAACGACGCAGATCACCAGGTAAATCAGGGAAATTTTACTTCAAGAATGAACAAAGATCACCAAGTAAATCGGGGGCAATCTACTTCAAGGACAAATAGAAGCTACAACCAACCACAGGTAAATCATTCTCAATTTGCCTCAAGAATGTATGTCAATGAAAACTACAATCATTTGGTCCACAGGTTTGATAATTGCAGGAATTTCTTCAATGGACAATGTTTCTCTTGTCATAATTTTGGACACAAAGCTACTCAATGTGTTTCCTACAAGACCATCATGACTAGAGGAGCTCAAAAACAAAGGAGTATGACAGGGCTCATGAAAAGGACCTACAATAACTTTTCTTCTCTTGAAGATGAAATAGAATGTTCTATTTGTAACAACTTCAGTCATGAAGATTCTGAATGCAGGAGCAGGTTTCGGCAGACAACTCAAAAGGAGTAAGATTTAAGTGCCAAAACATGGAGAAAGAAAAAACTGCAACCAGAAAGATGTGGTATATCCTTATATGGGAAAGGGCAGGAAAATCAATGGTACATCGATAGTGGATGCTCGAAACATATGACAGGTGATAAGGAAAAAATTCTGTCATATAGTGCCTTAGAAAAGGAGAAGAAGGTCTCATTTGGAAATGACGCCCCTGCACTCATAAAAGGTAAATGTTCTATTCTTTTAAAAGAAAATGTCAAAGCGAGGAATGTTATGTATGTTGATGGCTTAAAGCATAATCTATTGAGTGTTAATCAAATGTGTGATCAAGGAAATGAGGTGATATTTCGATAAAATGGATGCATTATTCGTGAGCTTGATACAAGAGAAATTGTGATCAAAGGCATAAGAACTCCAAATAATCTATACATTCTCAAAGGAGGACAACATCAATGCTATCTGAGAAAGAATGATTAACACTGGCTATGGCATAGAAGATTGGGGCATCTAAGCTTCTCTCAGATAAGGAAAGCATGCAAATACCAGGAAATTCATGGTCTTCCAGACATCAGAATTCCAGACAATATAATATGAAAATCATGTCAGTTTGGTAAGAAAACCAAAACTAATTTCCCTGAGAAGGAAGGATCAACTAGCAGGGCACTTGAACTTGTCCATACTGATGTATGTGGTCCATCTAGGAAAAGGTCACCTCGAGGAGAAGAATACTTTATATTATTCATTGAAGATTTTTCTAGGATGTGTTGGATAGGACTTATAAAGCACAAAGACGAAGCCTTCGATAAGTTCAAATCATTCAAAGCCTTGGTTGAAAACGAATCAGATCACAAAATAAAATGCCTCACGTCTGATAGAGGTGGCGAGTTTACCTCAAATGAATCTTTCGTTTTTTGTGAAGAACATGGAATAAGAAGGGAATTCTCTACTGCAAGGACTCCTTAGCAAAATGGAGTAGTGGAAAGGACGAACAAAACAGTTCAACAAACAGCTTGTGCTATGATGGATGAATCTAGAACTCCCGCAACTTTCAAGGGTGAAGCTGGTTTTTCTACAGTTACTATTCTCAACAAGACAAATGTCCGAGTGAATAACACTCAAACTCCTCATGAGCTCTGGTATGGTAAGACTCCTACTGTAAAATACTTCAAAATTTTTGGAAGCAAATGCTATATAAAAAAGATTGATGAAAATCTTGGCAAGTTTGAACCTAGAGCAGATGAAGGCGTTCTCCTTGGGTACTCTCCCCACAACAAAGCATATAAGTGTTACAATAAAAGACTTGAAAGAATTGTTGAAAGCATCGATGTAGTGGTTGACGAAGAAGGAAACATTCCTAGGCAAGTAAATTCTGAAAATTTCGAAGATGATGAGGACTATCGTTCAACATCAAATGAGACTATGATGAAGAAGAAACCAAAGAGGCACTAGAAGAACAGATAAGGATAGAAGAGAAGACTCCATCCAGGTATGTTCAAAAGAATCATCAAGAAACTCAAATTTTGGGGTAGAAAGAGGCAAGTATACAAACAAGAAGAACAATTTCAGAAGCTTCAAGCTATTTAGCATTTCTCTCCTCCACTAAACCCCAAAATGTAAGAGAGGCATGCAAAGATGAATGTTGGGTCAAGGCAATGCATGAAGAACTTGAGTAGATTGAAAAGAATAACACTTGGGAGTTGGTTCCTAGACCAAAAGATAAGAATTTCATAGGGACAAAATGGATATTCAAGAACAAGCTGAATGAAAATGGGGAAGTTATTAGAAACACGACCAGACTTGTTTGTAAAGGGTATGCTCAACAAGAAGGAATAGATTTTGAAGAAACTTTTGTTCCCGTTGCTAGACTTGAGGCAATCAGAATGTTCCTTGCTCTTTTTAGCTTTCAGAAGTTCAAAATATTTCAAATGGACGTGAAATCTACGTTTCTGAATGGAGACTTAGAAGAAGAAGTGTATATTGAGCAACCAGATGGGTTCATCCTTGGAAATGATCCAAAACTTGTATGCAGACTGAAGAAGGCCCTCTATGGTCTTAAACAGGCTCCAAGGGCTTGGTATTATCGCCTGGACAAATACCTCCATCAACAAGGTTTCTCAAATGGATCAACAGATAGCAATCTATATATAAAAATTTATAATGATAAATTGCTAATACTTGTTTTGTATGTTGATGATATCATCTTTGGCAGCAATGAGGAAGCCATGAGTCAAAAATTTTCTTTGGTGATGCAGAAAGAATTTGAAATGTCCTTGCTTGGTGAGCTGGCATATTTTCTTGGTTTACAAATCCAACAAAATAAAGACGGTATCTTTTTATCTCAAACCAAGTACCTCAAGCAAATCTTGAAGAAGTATGGCATGGAAGATTCGAAACCAGTATGTACCCCTATGGTAATAGGATGCAGCCTCAGCACAAATGATGAATTAGCAGTAGTGCATCAACCAACCTTTAGATCCATGATTGGAAGTCTGCTCTATTTAACGGGTACCCGACCAAACATCATGCATGCAGTGGGAATAGTTGGAAGATTTCAGACAAATCCAATGGAAACTCATCTTTAGGCACTGAAGAGAATTTTCAAGTATCTTCAAGGAACTCAAAACTATGGCTCATGGTATCCTAGAGATACAGATCTCACACTTCATGCTTATACAGATGCAGATTGGGCTAGAAGCATGGATGATAGAAAAAGCACTAGTGGTGGTGCATTATTTATGGGTTCCATATTAGTATCTTGGTTCAGCAAGAAACAAAGTTCAATTGCATTATCTATAGCTGAAGCAGAATATGTGGCTGCTACATCTTGTTGCACACAACTCCTTTGGATGATTCAAACTTTGCAGGATTTTCAAATCATTTGTACTCCACCTATCTCCATCTTATGTGATAATACAAGTGTAATCAGCATTTCAAAGAATCCAGTCATGCATTCAAAGACCAAGCACATACCTATCAAATATCATTTTCTCCGAGAACAGGTGCTTGAAAAAAAGTTCAAGTTGGAGTATGTTCCCTCTAAGGAATAGGTTGCTGATATATTCATGAAACCACTACCCAGGGAAACATTTGAATACCTCAGACAAAAGCTAGGAGTACTTGATGTATCATCTTGATGTTGAAACCTATATGTTTCAGAGAAAAGTGGTTGTACGTGTGTTTCATAAGGAGGATTCGTGTACATATTTCAGTTTATGTGGATACAATTGCGTATATGTTGGTTTGAAGGAAATCAGTGGGGACATACTCTGGTTGAAAAGAGTCTGATATGGGTCTGACAGAGACCATCTGGCATAGGTTCAGCGGGAGCAGATAAACTTCTAGTAATGCATTGTTGGCATTACCTTAGAAGCTCTTGGTTCGAGTACACAAGCTATTTTTGGTTTCAGGTGGATCAGATGCAGAAGGACAACAGAAGGAGGACATGGTTGCTGATTTGAATAGTGATTGACAGATGTTGCTAATATTAACTGTTGGTGACTTTAATAGTCTTGCTCTAGATATTTCGTCTCTATGTCATGTATATCTTTTATTATCAAGGTCATGTAACGACCTATTTTGGTTTCCCCACTATGCCTGGGATGAATGATGTAATGTACTTGGTTGTCATACGTAAACTTTTGGTGTATCCCCACTTGGTTGGGTGGATGATCCCCACTTGATTCGGTGATGGATGTATGTATAAAGTCTTTTGGTGATAAGAAGGTCATTTATGATGTATAAGTCATGGTTCTTCTTAAAGAACATCTTTTTGCAGATCTTGCCTACAGTAAGGGAGAGCATGGTCAACACAGCAGAGCAGAGATTTTAGCATGTACTCAGGGGGAGCATAACCCTTTTCCCTTGATGAAAAAGGGGGAGAATGACTTTGAGGATCTTGGGATTTCCATCAAGTCCAAAGGGGGAGATTGTTGGCATTATGACACAGGTTCGGTGCTATGGAACAGGTGTTGTCCTTGATGGTAACTCACTCTGATGACATATCATAGTTCATGTTCTCAGAATGCAAGAAAAAGATATATACGCATGTTACCATTGGCCATGCCGCGTATACACATGGGTTATATGATCAAAAGACGTGTATGTGTATACACACTTTCACACAAGGAAAAGTGCATACATGTGGGAGAACTTAGTTTTGGTCCATCGTATTTAGTCCTTGGTATTTGAACCTATGGTTTTGGACCCTGGTATCTCGTCCAAAGTATTGATCCTAAGTATTGGGTCCATGGTATTGATTTGTTATGGTTTTGGACCATGGTATTATGAAAGGCCTAAGACTCTAAAAGAGGAAGGAGATCATTAGGTAAGGGATCATATGAATCATTGAATATCTGTTAAAGAGCTAGATCTGGAATACTGGTGATTGGGTTATGGTGCATAGCTGGATCTGAATGAAGGAGGAACCTAAGCGCAAGGAGAAGGATAAGTTATATTGATGGGTTATGATCTTAAGGCTTGAATAATAATATCTTTGTGTGATTTTGATCTATTAAATTTGGTGCATCACTTGATCTATAAATCTGATAATCTGGGTGTAACTAATGTCTGAATATTTGAAAGGATGAATTAACTTTTATAGATCTATATGTAGGTTCAGTGAAGCAAAGGCGCATATACACGCTGTTTCTGTAACTAAAAAGTGCATATACGCAGTTTGGCCTAAATTCAGAAGCGTATGCACGTAGGTTGTATACATTGAAGTAGCGTACGTCTCTTCAAATATGTTTTAGCTACTTCTGTTTATTGTTGTAGTTGTCTGGGTTCAGAATTGGTGTCTGGTTATTGTTATTGTGTTCTAGGTACAGCTGTCAGAGAAGTGACTATTTGATTCAGTCTTGTTTAGTGCAAAGGAGATTGGTTGATGCAAGGATTCTTGATGTTTGATTGATGTTATTCATGGATCCAGTCTGAAAATTCATGAAACGTGGTCCGTGGAAGAAAGAGAAGGTTGTAGCCTTCTGTAGGTCATCACCTACGTACTAGTACCTCAGCTAGTACAAGAGCTAAGGAGGTTGTAGCTCCCTTATAAGAGAAGCTGGAGAATGAGAGAAGGTTGTACCATTCTATAGGTAGAAGCCCAGGTACTGGTATAAGTCTGCACCAGTATAGAAACATTGTAAAAAGAAGTTTCTATTTAAAATAAGATAGAGACAAATTGCAGCAGGTGGTTTTCACCCACATCGGGTTTCCACCTTATATCTTGTGTTCTTGTGTTTGATGGTCTTCTGCTCTGTTTTATTGTTCTTGGTTACAGTTTATATGGTTCTGATACACAGATTAATGATCAACATCTAAAGAATAAATTAAATTATAAATCTGTAGGGTATACACTATTTTCTTTATCTGTAGTAGTGTGTATACGTAGTTTTCTCTAACTGAAGTAGTGTATATGATCTGGTTGTGAAACGAAAAATAATTAACTTGATAATATTGATTCACCCCCCCTCTCAATATTATTTCCAACAATATTCTCCACATCATATTTCATGCTTAGATTAGTTAAAACCTCACATGTGTTAAAGTAGGGTTCTTCTTCAAGCATGGAATGTTAGCAAGTAGATAAAGGATTTCATGTTATTTTGCAAGCATTTCTTTCAGTCTTTCATTCTTACAATAGGCATCATTTATTTTCTCCCAATTAGGGTAAATTTCCCTTCTCTAGTTCGTAATCAAACTCCTTCTAGTCAATAGAAGGTTTGTTTGAGAAACCCTAGTGGTATATCACCCTAGCTTAGAAGTGACAAAGAGTATACCAATTACATCTATTTGTGTATACAACACTATCACCTCCAAGTTTGTACAAACCCCAGGTTGATGAGGTAAATTTGGTAGCTCCACGATTTGTAGCATCCTTGCTGCAATACTGGTGCTCATCACTTTCTGGCGTCGTTATTAGGGAGGTGTCTGAGTCGATGTGATTTCTGCTTTCTTTCTAACTTTTCTTATCTCTTCCATTTTTCAATTATTCCCATTCAGCAAATAGTTGCAATTTAGTTCTGTTTTGTTTCAAGTCTGCTATTTTAACAATCTAAAATAAAAAGCACTCCTTTCATGCCTCGTAGGAATAGGAATAACTTAGGAAAATTTATGCCAAATACCCCCACCACTTCAAGCATCCAACCTACCCTCTTGTTGGGTGGTTGTGAGCTAGAGTAACCCTTATGCAAAGAACCATAGATTTTTGAACAACATATAGGGGAGGAAGAAGAAATAATTCCACCAACTTACACAACGGCTGAAAATAGAAATGAAATGGGAGATAGGGAAAGATTTGAGGGTGATTTTCCCATCATTGAAACTACTGGGGAAGCTAATATGAAAAGCATAAACGCCTTTGCTCTTCCTCAGTTCCATGGCTTGACCTAAGAAGATCTATATAATTTTTTGTTTGAATTTGTTTTCATATGCAGAACTTATGATTAGACCTATGATGATGAGAAGTTGAAATTATTCCCACCCACTATCAAGGATGTAACCCTACTCTAGTTCAAGGGTTTACCTGGGGATAAAATCACCACTTAGGCTAAGATGCAATAAGCATTCAACAACAAGTATAGGGATGAGTACAGGTCCAAATATACCAAGGAGGACATTTTAAGAATGACCTTTGGACATGACGAGTCCTTAGAGGATTATGAGGAAACGTTCCAACTCAGCTACAAAAGGGCTAGGTGCACCCTTGATCACAAATCACTTAATTTAGTCCTTCCCATGGGGATCAGGGATGATCTTCTAGAAACCCTAAACCTACTTTCGGGAGGGGACATCTACTAGTTACCCTATGATGATATCAAGATAGATTTCAAGAATCATTCTAGGGTAGCTAGAAAGAAGGCCAGGTCTAGTCAAGCAGTGGCAAGTTCATCCTCTTCCAATACATCCATAAAAAGTGAAATTGGGGACATGTTGGAAGACTTTAAGAGTGAAATATGCAAACCCTTTCTCTACAAATGGACACTATGCAGATCAAGAGAATGTAGGAGGAAGTAGAGAGAGAATTAGCCATCTTCTGCCCTAGATTCACAAGGAGGCACCCTAGGAATGAATTCCCATTGAACCTTATAGAAATATGCTATGTCTGTGAGGAAAACCACTCCACAGACAACTTCCCTTCTTTGCCTGGATTAGAAGTAATGTATCAGGGAACCAAAGTGGTGATTGAACAACTCTGCTATATAAATCAAAGGAGGCCTCATGTACCTTGACCATACCATCAGAGCATGAAAGGGTCATCCTATTCATATTACAACACTAATCAAAACACATCCAGTCCCCCATGGTGCCCCCCTACTCATCCTTCCTGGTCTACACCTTATTCCTGGTCTTTTACACCTCAATACCATTCGCAATCAACCACCATCTAGAGATAATTATAGACCAATATCTTTAATTTGAATTAACCATAGATTAAGTAAGAAAATAAGTCATCGAGAATATTTTTCCAATATGTGACGAACAGTGGCAATCATGAATGATTAATATAAACACCCTAAACTTCAACATGTAAGAGATTCCAAATCTAAAATTATTTTCATTAACTGCTAAGATCTAGATTCAATTAAATTTCTCCAACAACCAAATATGATTTAAAACGTTTATTCAACCATAGAAAAATATGCATTTAATAACACTAAGGAACTTCAAATTTAAATCTTAATTATTCCTTAGGTGATAACTAAAGAAGTAAAACAAATCAACAGGTTAAAAAATCAAGTTTTTTAATGGGCCATAGGCCACCATAAAAAATTTAATGTTTAAGAAAAAAACCCTATAATTTATTTCATTTTTGAATTTTTTGGGAATTTTAGAATTTTTTAAATTTTTAAATTTTTAGGATTTTTCAGATTCTTTTTAAAATTAGAAATAAAAGAAAGGAAAAATAAAATATGAAAAGTTTAATTTTTAAAAAGTTATAAGATTTTTTAAATGAAAAATTAAACTGAAAAGGTGAAATGAAAAAAAAAAAAAAAACTAAATCTATTTTTTTATTTTATTTATTAAATTCCTAAGTTAAAATTTTAATGCAACTAATATATATATATATATATATATATATATATATATATATTTCATGCTTGAGACCATTGAAAGTCCCATCGCGGGTTTGAATTTTGCATCATCAATATGAGATTATTTGTCCTTGTATTTCTACGAGTATCATACTAGATTATATGTGGCTTATATGGCTATGATTTCACTGGTATTTCTACTACTATTATGTCAATTATGTATGTTTTTATGACAATAGATATGTATGGTCCTCATCATATTTTTACTTGTAAATGAATGAACAATGTATCTATGACATAATGGATGAAATGAAAGCTGATGTATTGAGGCATCAATGCTTCTTAGAAATTATCAGCTAAGTATGAGAGCCATATGCTCATATCTATCATTTATACCTATATATTACATATTCATGATATGTTTGATGAAATTCCTATCATGGCTAATAGGGGTCCAGTCAAGGTCTTACTCAGGTGATTGCATTTATACTGTAATTTCCTTTATATTTTACTACATTGAAGATGTCATTCAATTATGGGCAGTGACCTACGCTTTGGGCATGAAAAAGTGGCTCAAATCCTAGGGATGCTAGCTTGAAAGCCTGTGACAGTGTCCAAATGTCCCTGGACACTAGCATGGCCATAGAGTTAGAGTTCCTAGAGGTCAATTGGTCCAAAAGCTTAGTGGGACCCAGGGGCTAGTTGGCAGAAAATTGGGTTTGGTTCCTGAGGGTCCTCACTTTCATGTTGAATGTTTGTATGGTGTTTTTCCATTAGTTCCACTTCCTTAACATGACTTAGGAGGTCAAATCATATCATAGTGGTCTCTCATTGCATGTTTAACCTGACTAACTGGTTGCTTCGGTAAATGTGGGAGGAGGGTGTTACATCCCATATTTTCCTCACCTCAAAAATAATCTCATTCCATATTATTTTCCTAGCTTCAATGAGGGATATGTTAGCTTTCAACTTATTATTCAATGATTTGATTTCATCTTGTGAAACCTCTAATTTATTTTTGGGTCATTCCACACTTATCTTGGTGGTCTTGAGCTATTTCACATTGTTTTTGAGGAGGTAATTGGTGTTGTCTAGGTCAATTTTTATTTTCTTGAGCTCTCTCTCTCACAACTGCAAATTAGTAAGAGATTTGGTCAACTATTATGTAGGGCTCTTTGGGTTGAAGGGTGAGAAAAATGGAATTTTTGAATGGTTGAACAAGAGAAAATGGAATAATTTGAATGGTAACAGTCTGTCTATGGAGGGGTGTTGGTAGCAAAAGAAAGGAGCTGATGTGGGGTTGACACGTAGCATCATAGGATTAGACAAGGAGCAGGAGGGGGTGGATAACCTATGAAATATTGTGCTCACCTCGCACAATCACTTAATAGGTGGTTGCTACTTGCTAATGCTGTGTGACACTAGAATTTTGGGTGGTGTGCTTGGACCCCACACTCTGGCGGGGTGCTTTAACTAGCTTAAGAAAAGAGTCAAAATCCCAGAATCAATCATGGTCTTCGATCTTCCACATTCCTCTTTAAGTGTTGACTCTCTGAGGGGTAGGCATTGGATTAATTGTCATGCTAGATGCCTTGATGGAGTGTCACTAGGATCGTGTGGCTTCGTGATAGAAAATGATCCACCCGATAAGTGCCCACTATTTAACCTTTTGACATAAAATGTGGGGAATAGATACATTCTGTGACATTCTCTCCTTTTCCTCTTTTTTCTTTTCTTTTTAATCCTTTGCTATAGTTTTCAAATATTCCCTTTGTGCAATGAATGGTCCTCTTCTTCTACATAAATAATGAAAGAAAGGATGGACATGATAAAATACGGTGGGAAAAGAAAGAATCAAATCAAAATTTTAAAGGCACATAAGCCAGGACATAGTGTATCAAACCCTAGGAACTCTCACCACATTGACATCCTAATTTCAAAGAAAATCTAAGATCAAAATATTAAAATGGGATATATTGACATTTAAATTTTGAAAAATGAAACTAATAGAGAAATTATCAACATTTATTTTCTTACTATTCAAAATACCAACTTTAATTCCCAAGCCCCGACCCTTGTATACTACTAATAACATATGATGTCAATTAAAGTACTAGGTAGCTTACTATTTGTTCCTCTTGCAACTTATGTGAGAATCCTTACCACTTGATTGGTTATTACCATACTACTATTTATATATTACAAATTTCTAATGATAACAATGTCATTATATGATCTATTATTGCAAAATAATTCCTATGAATAATTTTCAATGACTGCGATGCCACAAAAAAACCCTCATCTACATCTTTGAAATATTAATTAAATTTGTTCAAACTTTGTAGACATTGTGTTTTCTCGTTAATGGAGATTTGGTTGTTTGGTAAAGTGGGTGTGTTGTTATTCCCCACGAATGTTCAAATCACAAATGTTAAAGGGGCAATTCTTTG
This sequence comes from Pinus tabuliformis, assembly GCA_031772625.1. Taxonomy (NCBI): domain Eukaryota; kingdom Viridiplantae; phylum Streptophyta; class Pinopsida; order Pinales; family Pinaceae; genus Pinus; species Pinus tabuliformis. Next base: position 436,857,302 of record CM062816.1, read on the forward strand.
TTTTTCTCCTAATGAAGACCTAACCTTTTCCCATCTATGCAGTATATGCTAGAAAAGTTTTTTTTTTTCCAATTTTAGAATTGTATAGATGTAGTATTTCATATGCAATTACGTACCTCATTTTATGTTTATAAAAATACTATAACAATTAAATCAAATTATAGAGGATGAAAAGAGGTGTGAAAGGATTTTTCCAAGAAAACAATCTTGATTGTGATGGGTGACATGGTAATTAATCCTATTATGTCTCATGATTAAATATTCATGGATGTTTGCTTCAACATATTCAAACAATGTTAAAAACTATAATCTAGTGGAAAAAATATATCCTATCTATTATAATTTATGTCAACAAGGAAGAATATTAAAATGTATCATAATTAAACAATTAGAAACCCAACCATATTTCAAGTGTAATCAGTAACAATTATAACTAGTCAATGCATATATAGACTTGTAATAGTATATACACATGTGAGGGTAGATGGTGTAAAATATGTTCATACTCTATTCCTCTGGTTTTAAACCTGTGACTTCTTACCAGGAATTGACAATGAGAATGAAATAGTTTTGTTGATGCATAGACAACATATATCTCAAGTGTTTTTTATCATTAGAAGAGGAACTAACGTAGGTTACAATGTATGGTACAAAACCTTCAAACATGTTATTTTTTTATAAAATAAGAAATATATTATTTAAAATATCATTCAAGATAATGTTAGACCTATGTTAAAGGAACTTTATCTGCAAACTAAAACATATCCCTCAAATCATGTAGGTTAGTACATGTCAATTGAGCCTTCAAACCCATTTAAGCCTAATAGTTATCACAAATTTCTATGAGAATGTCCTCGGGTATGGGAATTATCTAATCTATACTCTTTAAATTATATATGTTTCTACTTCCATTGAAGAAACCCAATTCCATTTCCATTCATAGTAATATGCCTGTAGAGTTTCAAAATAATGATCATATGATGGATGTAGATCGTAATTAGATTGATCATTCATCTGTGTTAGGAAAAGTATCACAAAATCTTATTAGTATGATTGAGAATAAAATTTGTAGTAGGTTCCACCATAATTCTGCGCATTGTTGCTTTAGCCCGTTCATTCTATGAAACAAAATCAGTAAGAGTTTAAAATTTATTGTAAATGTGTTTTTTCTAGCTAGATATGGACATATGATGAAACAGTGATGGAAACCATCACCTTGTAAAACAACTAATGGGCATCACTAATAGGTACATAGCAAGGCCCATATGTCCATCCTTTAACATATATTTATGTCTCCCCTCACATTTAATAACACCTTTTTTACTACAATGTGTTTATTACGAAGATTAAAGGATGTTTGTCATGTATTGTGGGGTGACATCACTAATTTGTAGGAAAAGGGTGCTTTTACTGTGAAAATTTATGTTGGATGTAGCTTGAGAAGATGTAGGAGACTTGTACCCTGCATTTACTCACCCACAACTTCACTTCCTCCCTACATGTACTCACCCATATTAATTCGAGGATCTACTAACACTTAATCCACTAAGATATTGGGAGGACAATAGGGGCCTAGATCCACTTTTTTAGGGATTTTGGAGGGAAGAAGTCATCCTTCCAAGGAGGCTTCCCTTAATTTATTTTTGTATAAGTAAGGAAGTGCAAGGTTTCAATAAGGCTCAATTTTTTAGAGAAGAACAATGAATTCTAGGTCTAAGATATTTTAGTTGTCATTTTCATTCCATGCACTTGAGCACTTATTGTAATCAATGATAAGTATATTGTTGCTTTAGCTATAATTATGTTTTATAGGTTTGAGTTCTCTTGGGTTAGGGCTTGACATAGGGACTCTAGCCTCTCTTATTTGTACAATTTATTATGCATCTTCCTTTTATGTACTTGGGATTAGGAATGTTTCCTTCTGGAAAGGTTTGTTTACATGAAATTTTTCCATTGCATTACTAATCATATTTCTTGGGAAATGTAGTTGTGAGACATGTATTATCAAGAATATAAAGATAGGTTTCATTTTTAATGAAGTGGGAAGAACTTGAATAAAATTCAACTCATCCTTTCCTTTTCTATCTCATAGAGACATTTACCACATAACTTATGAAGATATCAACAAAATATTCACAAATAAATCTAGGATTGCAAGGAAGAGAGGTAGGTTTAGTTAAGGCCTAGTTAACTCTTCTTCCTCTACTTCAACCATCAAACATGAAATAGGGAGTGTGCTAGATGAAGTTAAGAATGAGATGTTGAACACCTTTTCCTTCAAAATGGATTCTATGTAGATTAAAAAGAAGCAATAAGACGAAAAAAGGGAACTAGCTATATTTTTCCTTGATGCAATAAGAGACATATGAGAAATGAGTGCCCACTTAATTTCATAGAGTTTTTCTATGTTGGTGAGGAGAACCATGAAATTGAAATTTTTCCCTCTCGAGTCATGAAGTTTGTATATGAATGGGTAAAGGGTGGCTTGGAGAAAAAAAATTTCATGAACCAAAGGAGGCCACAAATACCTCATCCATATCAATAAGGCATGCACAGTGTATAATAACCTTCTTTAAATCCAAACCAGAGTGCACCATTTCAACCTTGGTATGCATGAGCTCACTCACCTTGGTTCATGTATTATTCTTGGTCCTATTCTCATCAAAATTGTTAATTTTAGGTATGCTCTATGCTAGAGCAATTTATTTCAATCTTCTTAGTTAGCACAATATCTTTTCTAGATGAGCAATCACATCATCATTAAAGTAAATTGCAGATAGAACATAAACATAAATCGCAAAATACAAGCCAAGAAAAGAGGACACAAGATGTGGTGCTAGCCAGGGACAAACCTCAATGTGGGGAAACCCTTGAACAATGTTTCTTTTATGTTTTTCAAAGTTTAGCACAGAAAGAGAGATAGTACATTTACAATAGAAGTCAACATTTTGACTTTTGATATCCACATGAGATCAGTTGAAGACACATTGCTTTAACTAATTCTCCAAGGTGACTGCTTCACCTATCCTAGTCTTTCATTTCGTCCAGTTGCTACACCTTACCATGTAGCACCAAGCTGTACCATCACAGTGCTGTACCTAGATCATTGAGATGCTTTCATTTGCTCTCATCATCATGTTGCTCTTTACTAACATGCCCATTATGCTGCATCTTCCTTCATCATGCAACCCTATTCATCATCATGCTACTCTTCACTAATATGCCCATTATGTTGCATATTACTTCATCATGCACCCCTATTCATCATCATGTTGTCCTTTAGTGACATGCCCATCATTCATCATCATGCTGTCCTATACTGAAATTCCCATCATTCATCATAATGTTATCTTATTCATCATCATGTTGCCCATGCACATCATGATCTAAGACTGTCCATCCTTATCATTGTCATTATGTTGAGACTGTAACCATCATAAACATTACTTCTTATGATCCTTGTCATTGTGACTGCATATTTTACAACGACAATGATTATGCTTATGTCATACATCAGTACTCTAATTTCCGCTGAGGTATGCGGGTTAATATAAACAAATATAAGTGTATGTTGAGATCCTTGTTATAGCACTTAAGACCCTTCAACTCCATTCAGTTGATGAGAACACTTACAAGTATGTCGAGAATATACCTGTACCCGAGATCCTTGCATCTATATGTTGTGTCCTCATTTATCATGTTGAGAATACATAGATGTGTGGGATTTATCATGCCATACAAGATCTGGTCTGCCTACATGAACAAGTCTCCTTTGACTGCGTGAACAGGTCTCCTTAGACTGCATGATAGGACTACGTTTAGGCTTCTACGGGCAGTGTATTAAGGCTCCCCCTTGATAGCATATAAGGGCCTCTTGGGCAATGTATTAGGGCCTCCATCTTTGATTGTGTATAAGTGTATTAGGGCTTGCATCTTTGACTGTGTATAAGTGTATTAGGGCCTCCATCTTTGACTGCATATAAGGGCTTCTTAGACAGCACATTAGGGCATCACTTGAAAACAGACTAGGGAATCACATAATGGCGGATTAAGACATCATGTGACTGTGTATTAGAACTCATTTAGACATTGGATAGGAGCGTTTCCTTGATTGCGGATAGGATACAGCTGAACTGCAGCTAGGGCATCATACACTTAGTCCAACGTATTCTTTTGTGTCTCTCCTTCACTAAAAACCCAAGACGTGGAGAGGAGGAGATCCCATGAATAATGTGTGTGAAAATGACTTCAAATCCTCTTCTATTTATACTAAAATGTAAATGATGAATAAACATGACTATTGGGCTTTTGAGCCTACATAAGTTGTTGGTCGACTTGACAATTTGTCTTATAACACAAATAAATTGATAACTCCATGAATACTTGATGAAATCAGATTATCTTTAAATAAATCCTACACCTCTCGATGAGAGGAATCTAATAAAAATATCAGCTACCATAAATGAGATGACCCACATGGAGTTTGGCCCTAGCTGCCAATTTTAACACTCCCTCCCAACTAGGGAGAACTCCATCCATTGATCCATATGTCTGACTCTACTATCTTTGTCATCAGTAACTTGCACTACTCTTCTCTGCTTGAACTATGAAGAAGAAGAATAAGAAGTGATTGAGGATGTATCATACCATCCTACGTTGACCCGAAGTGAGTCTCAGAGTGTGTACCACTGGTCCCGAACGGTTCCTCTATTGACCTAATGTCAATATCATAGCGGGTACCACTCTCACTAGTCCCAAATGAGTATCATTGATCCCAGATCAATGAACGTGATCCTAGCATAGGGAGTACGGTAGATACAATGATGCATCGATCGGTACTACTATGGTTCCTATCCTCATTTCCCTGCTCATTGATCAGATGGGGGGTACTTCCCATGAGTCCCAAACTGCATGGGTAGGATGCCTTGACAAGAGAACTAATCATTCTATCCACAGGAGAGCGAATCATCTTGTCCACAGGAGAGAGAATCATCCTGTCCAATAAGAGAGCGAATAATATTATCCATAGGAGAGGAAATCATCTTGTCCATAGGAGAGTGAATCATCCTATCCCACAAGAGAGAAAATAATATTGTCCACATGAGAGAGAATCATCCTATCCATAGAGAGCGAATCATCCTGTCCCACAAGAGAGTGAATCATCTTGTCCACAGGAGAACTAATGATCCTATTCAGAGCACACCACCACAGGAGGGTGAGTCACCTTGTGGTTGTATGTTGCTCCAGTAAGAACCCCAAGCCCCTAGAGCTCCCAGAGCTCAATGTATGCAACATGCAAGACCCTTTTACAAGGGTCTCTCGACGACTCCAAGTCGTTTGAGAAAATCACAGATTTGATCTTTCCCCGGGGCTTTGACAAATTTTAGCAACATCATCTCACGACAATGGAGCTTTCTCACTAATTAACTTACCATATCCCAGATAACATAGTATCTGATGTATATCTGCTGGAGCAATCATCGAATACGGGATTCCTCAATAACTGAATCCCACCTCTGGTTGTCACAGAGAATCACAATGATATTCATCATGTGTAAAAATAGCTCAAGGAAGAGCTTCCTCAACCATGCAGCTTCATACGAGATCATACTCATAGCTATGTATTTGGTCTCAGCGGTGTTCATAACAACCAACTTCTACTTCTTGCTCATCTATGATATCAAAGTAGAATCCAAAGAGAACCAACACTCAGAAGTGCTCTAGTTTCATATTTCCGAAAGTGTATCTCAATCCATGAGAGATTGTGCCTTGAAGACATCTCAAAAGATTCTTGGCACCAATCTAATGAGGCTCAACCAAATATGAGCTCGCCATGCTATCTGCAAAACATATTTCTCGATGGAAGCTCAACAAGAACATCAATGCAAATGAGTTTACGAATTTCAGAGGCATTTCCCAAATCTAGTCCGACATCACTACCATATAAATTCTGAAAGTTAAGTTCCTCAAGGTAGTCACAAGCTTGCAATTCACCATTCCACATTCAGAATCCAACTCCCTCTTACTTCTGCAAATGAGAGGGCCTGCATCTGTCCAAAATAGATTGTCCTCATAAGTTGCCAGTATGAGAGGTCAATCTTCCATAACCTTCTAGTAATGGTTTGGATCGATTTCACTCCTAGTGAATCTCAACTTCATTAGACATCTATCAATCCTCTTATATTATGCTTGTGGTGTTTTGCTTCAAGCCATAGAGGTCTTTCTTTCACCTGTATACATGAGATTCTCGATCATGAATCTCAAACCCCTCACGTTGTTCCAAACCTGTGGACCTGCTACATGAGGGGAATGGTCCCCTTGTAAGATTTTCCTTTGATACATCTCAGACATGTACATTCATGCTCTTTTTAAATTCAGGCATCCCAGCAACCATCTGACTCATAGACCTCTGGTGCTATGTACCAATGGACATGGTCCCCAGTGGACTTCCTACAACATGATACAACCCTAAACTCAAAAGCATTTTTGAAAATTTGTACCTTTCCATTGATGAGTGCCACCCTGTAACCTTTGACTTCCATTTCCGAAATGGACACTAGTTTCTTCTTGCGATCAGGTACATGAAATAGGTTTTGTAAATGAATCGAGTTACCCTCATTCAATTGGGGGGTAACAGTCCCTACACCCTTTCCAGGATAGGTGGCATCGGCTCCAAGTATAATCACACGATTGTTTCCATCTCTACCAAATTATAGAGTGCACCCATCTATCCGATGAAGTGCCTTGAAGCACTAAAATCAGGGCCAATACAGGATAATTCTTCTTTATCTTATCAGAAACAACATTTGATTCTTCATACCTAGGGTCCCTTGCCTTCTTTGAAGAGTCGACCATTTCCTTGACAACCTGCATTACCCGTCATTCCTTTGATCATTGAAGATTTCCCAAGAATGATTGTTATCTTCATCAAGAGATGTGTCTCTACCATTCGGACACTCCTTCACATGATGGCCAAACTTATTGCAGCCAAGGCATCCACCTTTAGGTCCAAACTTCCGAGTGAAGTGATCTTTAGGTAGACCATCAAAAACTTCCACTGTGCCATTCTAATAATATACTCTGCTTCGACTTCACCCTTGGTGAATTTGAAGAGGGATGAGGAATCCATGGATCCTTTTGTCCTTTCCCAACTATCTTCGGTGATTGCTCTTTCACTCTTGCTTGGGCATTGTCTTCACCTCAGCTCTAATTCCATGTTAATTTTAGGTATGTTGTATGCTAGATAAATTCATTTAAATTTTCTCAGTTAGCACAATATCTTTTCCAGATGAGCAATCACATCAACATTAAAGTAAACTGCAGATAGAACATAAAAATAAGTCACAGAGGACAAGCCAAGAAAAGAGGACACACGATGTGGCGCTAGCGAGGGACAAACCCCAATGTGGGGAAACCTTTGATCAATTATTCTTTTATGTTCTTCAAAGTTCAGTAGAGAAAGGGAGATAGTACATTTACAATAGAAATCAACATGTTGACTTTTTATATCTGCATGAGATCAGTTGAAGACAAATTGATTCAATTGATTCTCCAAGGTGACTGCTTCACCTATCGTACTATTGCATTTCATCCAGTTGTTCCACCTTACCGTGTAGCACCAAGTTGTACCATCACAGTGCTAGACCTAGATGACTGAGTTGCTTTCATCTACACTCATCATCATGCTGCTCTTTACTAACATGCCCATTATGTTACATCTTCCTTCACTATGTAGCCCTATTCATCATCATGCTGCTCTTTACTAACATGCCCATTATGCTACATCTTCCTTCATCATGCGACCCTATTCATCATCATGTTGTCCTTTACTGACATGCCCATTATGCTGCATCTTCCTTCATCATGAAGCCCTATTCATCATCATGCTATCCTTTACTGACATACCCATCATTCATCATCATGTTGTCCTTTACTAAAATGCCCATCATTCATCATAATGTTTTCTTATTCATCATCATGCTACCCATTCCCATCATGATCTGAGACTATACATCCTTATCATTCTCATTAGGTTGAGAATGTAACCATCATAAACATTATTTCTTATGATCCTTGTCATTATGACTGCATATTTTATAATGACAATGATTATGCTTATGTCATACATGAGTACTCTAATTGCCCATGAGGTATGTGGGTTAATATAAGCAAATATAAGTGTATGACGAGATCCTTGTTATATGACTTGAGACCCTTCAGCTCCATCCAATTGATGAGAACACCTACAGGTATGCCGAGAATATACCTGTATCCGAGATCCTTGCATATATATGTTGTGTCCTCATTTATCATCCTGAGACTACAACGATGCGTGGGCTTTATCATGCCATACGAGATTTGGTCTACCTACATGAACTTGTCTACTTTGACTACGTTAGCAGGTCTCCTTTGTTTGTGTGATAGGACTATGTTTAGGCTTCTACAAGTAGTGTATTAAGGCTCCTCCTTGACAGCATATAAGGGCCTCTTGGACAGCGTATTAGGGCCTCCATCTTTGAATGTCATACCATACGAGATCTCGTCTGCCTGCATAAACAGGTCCCCTTTGACTATGTGAATATGTCTCCTTAGACTGCGTGATAGGACTGTGTTTAGGCTTCTACAGGTAGCATATTAAGGCTCCTTCTTGACCGTGTATAAGGGCCTCTTAGACAGTGTATTAGGGCCTCCATCTTTGACTACATATAAGGGCTTCTTGGACAAAGTATTAGGGCATCACTTGACATAATATTAGGGAATCACGTGATAGCAGATTAGGGCATCACATGACTATGTATTTTATCTCGTTTAGATAGAGTATAGGAGCCTTCCCTTGACTGCAGCTAGATTACATCTAAACTGCGGCTAGGGCATCATACACTTAGTCCAGCGTATTCTTTTGTGTCTCTCCTTCACCAAAAACCCAAGGCTTGGAGAGGAGGATATCACATGAAGAATGTGTGTCAAAATGACGTCAAATCCTCTTCTATTTATACTAAAACATAGATGATGAATAGACATGACTATTGTGCTTTTGAGCCTACACAAGTTGTTGGCCGACTTGAAAATTTGTCTTATAACACAAATAAATTCATAACTCCTTATCATCGTGTCATTCCACCCTTCATAAGGATGGGGAAACCATTCATAAGGATGGAGGCCTAACCATAACTACGAAATGAAAATACACCAAAGAAACCACAGATGGTTTCCCAACCCAATCTAAACCTGAAAAATTAGTAGCCCCAACAAGTCTATAATCGGGAAAAAGTTTGTCCTTATTATGTTATGGAGATCCAAGAGACCAACCTTAGGTCTAGGAACGAACTTCCAGATCCTTACCCACCTTCTACACCTACAGATCTTAAAGAAGAGATGGAGGATAGTGCCCCTCAACCCAATATACCTCTCTATCCTAGAAGATTCATCGAACCTAAACAACACACCCGAGAAGAGGCTGAGATTCTACGATAATTGAAGAACTTGTGTGTTAAAATACCCCTTCTCAAGGCCATCAAATATTTTATGACCTATAATAACCTTATCAAGGAAGTCTGTTTCAATAGGCCTGGAAGAAGAAGAAGAAATACCCCTGCTATCAATGTTGTGGGGAAACTTGTTGATTTGATGCTTGCTAAGATCATCTCCCAAAAGTATCTAGATCATGGTAGCCCAGTAATGGATGTGCACATTAAGAATATTGTAGTCCCAAACAGAGCAATTAACCTTGAGGATGGATTCAATGTCACGGTGAAGGAAACTATGTTTAAGCTCATCCTCCAAGGAGCCTTGAGGAAGATAGAGACATTGTTGTATCTTGCAGAACAATCCACAATAGCTCCTGAGGGATTTATTGAGGATGTGATGGTCTCCATTGAATCCAGAGAGTACCCCATATATTTCCTTGTCCTCCAACCAAAAACCAAGTTTAATGGATACCCTCCCATTTTATGGATACCTTGGTTAGACACTATTTATGGTTACATTAGTTGCAAGGCGAGGAACATGTCAATTTAAAATAGGAACCTCATAAAGGAACTTGCATTATACCCCTCTACTAAGAAATTTCTTGAGCATGAATTACCTTTATGGGTAGAGGTATAAGAAGAGGAATATTTTTATCAATCATCCAAATACCTAATTTGTCCATCAGAAACTACTATGGGAAGTAGGCACTTAGATGAGGATGACCTTCTTAATAACCTTCTTGAGAACCAACCTTCTGTTGCCATGGTAACTGATGAGCTAATAGAAGAATCTTTAGGAAAATTTTACAACAACCCATGGGCTAAATTTTTCACTAAAATTTCTTATTAAGATCATGCTAATATCGTGGAAATTGTTCCATCTAAAGGCATGGAAATCAAGCCTTCCCTCTTACTAAAGCAAAAAGAGAAACATTGCACTATATTAATACAACATCTTGATTATTTTTCCTGGGACTATAAGGAGATGAAAGGGGTGCATCCCTAATTTTGTACCCACCATATATGCATTAAAGGAGGATGTAAACTGATGCTCCAACCCTAGAGGAGAGTGAACTATGTCCTTATATACATTATGAATGAAGAACTACAAAAGCTATTGGATTCAATATTCTTTACCTGATTTCAAATAGTGAGTGGGTGTCCCCTATTTTAGTGGTACCCAAGAAGAATGGTTTAGTGGAGTATCTGTATTGACTGTAGGGAGCTCAACAAGGGTACAAAGAAAGATCAATATCTTCTTCCTTTCATTGCTCAAGTATTAGATGGTCTTGCAGGGAAGACGTTTCTTTCATTCCTTGAAGGACTTACTGGGTATAATTATATATAAATCAACCATGAGAATCAAGATAAGACCACCTTCACATGTCCATAGGGAACATTTTCCTATAGAGTCCTTCTGATGCCTTGTTTAATTCCCATACTAACTTCCAAATGGAGATTTTGAGTATTTTTATTGATCTTGTTGATGACATCGCTGGAATTTATATGGATGAATTCACTCCTCATGGGAAATATTTCCGGGAAGCTCTTACTAATCTGTGTAAAGTTGTAAAGAAATTCATTGAAATGAATTTGTTCGTAAGTCTTGAGAAGTGTGATTTTCTTGTGAATGTAGGGATTGTCCTAGGTCACTTCCTCTCTAAGGAAGGGATCCAAGTTGACCCTAACAAGATTGTTATTATCAAAAGGGCCCCTTACGCTTAGAAGAAAATGGATGTTAGAAGTCTCCTTGGACTAGCTAGACATTATAGGAGATTCATTAACGTCAAGAGGAATTTGAACAACTAAAGGAGAAATTAGCCACTACACCAATTCTAAAGGGACTCAATTGGACATTTCCTTTCCACATACACACCAATTCATTTGACAAAGATGTAAGAGTAGCTTTAAGAGAAGTGGAATAAAAATTTCCCTACATCATATAGTTTATCAATAAGAACCTATCAAAAGTTGAAGTTAATTACACAATAACCAAAAAAGAGACATTAGTTTTTGTCCATTCCTTGAACAAGTTTAGGCACTATATCATGGGATACTAAGTCTTTCTACATATTGATCACGCAACCATTAAATAATTAATGAATAAACTTTATGTGAATGCTAGGATCATTAGATGGTTATTATTATTGCAACAGATTGATCTAACCTTTCTTCACAAGTTGGGGTAGGAAAATGTGGTTGCAGATTTGTCTAAACTAATGTTGCCTACAAAAGATGAGGTGATGATAGATGATCAGCTTGTGGATGAACAACTCTTTTCAATTTCACTATTGTCTTCTTGGTTTGCTAACATAGAAAATTTCTTGGTTATTGGGAGATTCCCTCCTAATCTATCCTCCAAGGGGAAGATAAAAAAATGTTAGAAAAAGTGCCCCTTTCACCTCAATTGGGGGAAATCTCTTCGAATCGGGAACATGTTAGATCTTGAGATGTGTAAGGGAGGATAAATTTTTTGACATCCTCTCAGCATGCCATGATGGACATTGTGGGAGCCATTTATTTTCCAAGAGGCCTACTCTTAACCAATATGCTAGGAGATACACTACGAGATGTGATGAGTGCCAAAGAATCAGAAAGCCTACACCAAAGGATGAAATTCCCTTTCAACCTCAAGTGTCTCTTGAGACATTTCAGTAGTAGGGCATGTATTTGAAATGGGTTTAAGTAAAGGCATTAAATGAAACAACAGAGTAGAAGGTGGAAACGTTTCTAAGGGAAAACATCTCTTAGAAGTTTGGATTCCTAAGGGAGCTGGTCACTCATCAAGGGATCAAATTTACTTCAAATCTAACAGAGGGAATCATGTAACAACGTCATATAAAGAACAAAAAATCCACTTCCTGTCATCCTCAATGAAATGGAAGGTGGTGGTAATGGACAAATCTTTAGAGACAATCTTGACTAAAGTTTTCAAAAAAAACAAATAGGATTGGGCAACGAGACTCGTAGAGTCCGAAGATTGTCCTACCATGACATCCTTTCTGCCTAATGATCCTCTCTTTTCCTATATATTTACCACCTAAATAAATCCATACCTACTAGGTTTTTATGGAGCTATGCAATAATATGTCTTCTTGTTCATATTTAACTTTATACCGTATTGTTTTGTTAAAGTTGCAATTGGCTACCGAATCAGTCTGATTTCGCAACTAATCCAGGTTTTTTCAGTTGTCTCCATTGTTTGTAAGGTTCTAGAGTTCTAGGTTAGTAGCGAAAGGTGCAGATGGATAAAGGATGGCTCCCTCATGGATCCCTTCCTATCCCCTCGAAACTGTTTGATAATTGAAGCGCAAGAGATCACATTCAAACTCCAAGTCAACCGCTGGATTAACGAAGAACAAAACCCGAGATTGATTGAAACCTTATCATTTTTCTTTCAGAATAGAAAAATGAAGGTTTAACGATATAATTTTAGATAGGATAGAGATATTAGGCTTGAATTATTCATACAGTTATGCCAAGAGACCTGCTACAAAACTTATGGCCGCACTATGGTTTGGGTGTGTGCCCACTGATATAATTGTGAAGAGTTTATGAATTCTTTGTGAATAGAATGGGTTTTTGTGTGTAAACATTGTGTTGATTGGAAGCTCTAAACTTTTATGTGGAGGTCCCTACAAACTGTGAAAGGTTTTGATCAATTGCAATATGATTTCCTTTAATTCCTCAATTGATCTGTTTTGTGTGACAATGAAGCATTATGTTTTCGCAATGAGTTATTATTTGCATAAGAACTTTAATTTGCTTGATACCTAGTTTAGTTTGTTATTTAATTTTATTTATACCTCATAGAACATGGTCCTTTAATTTTATTATTATCTAGCATAATTGAAGTGTGTTCAATTCATAATATAGATGTTTCTTGGGTTATTTTGTTTGAGCGAAAATTGAATAAGTAAGAGAGTGAGAAGTTCTTTCCTAAACAATTGAGTTTACACAGTATTTCTTCATAGCTGATAGAATAAGTTTCTTTTTTCACTTTGAGAATTAGGAGCTACAACATAGGGATTTAGGATCAAAAATCCCAAAACAATATAATACAAGTAGAACCACTCTCACATCATCTACAAACTAATTATATAGAGATTAATACCTAGGAAACTTAACCAACATCCCTAATAATTACAATGCTAACATAATTGAAAAAAACCACCTCCATCTTAAGTTTAGATCTTAGAAAATACATAATGACCTAATGAATAACTTCTAAGCACATATTGTGCCCCTATACTTCATGAGTCTACGCACCGTGGTTCACAATTTATGATTGACAATTCAAAGACATTGAATTGACCAAACATTTTGGTGCCGTTGCCGGGGAAGTACAATTAGAAGTTAAAAGAAAGACATCATTAATTCAAAACATGATATGCGTAGGGATAGAGACTCTAGTGGTAGATTTGTAGGATGGGGAAGAAGTTTAATTCCCACAAATCCACTCACTTAACCACGATTTCGAGACTCCACACTACCTACTCAAACCTGAATTCCATTTAGAGGTCGATAAAGACTTCCTGAAGTCTCAATATCAGAAATTCAATCTAGAAATTTGCCCACTTCTTCTACTAAAGCTGTAATTGAAGAAAATCCTACATCCCCAACTATAGGAGTAATATTTCTATCCCCCACTCATGAACAATTTTTTGGAGAAGAATTAGAAATTCCTAGTGAAGAAGAGGAATTGGAAACTTATTCTGAGCAACCATTGATAGAGGAACCAAAAATATTAGAAGAACACTATATTAGCTTCGAAGAATCTATCATGGCTAAAGAAGGGGAAGGAGAAGTACACAATATCCATGGTGAAGAAGATAGGATTGGAGGAAGGGGAAGGGGAAGAAGTAGAGGTAGAGGAGGGGGTAGAGGCAGAAGAAATCAAGATCCTTTAGAATTCCCTATTCTTGATGAAGATAAAACCATCACAATGAAAAATATATCACTGTTGATTCTTCCTAATTTCCATGGGAAAAGAAACGAAGATCTAGAGACATTTCTCTTCGAATTTGAAGTATTATGCAAATCATATAACTATCTACATGATGCTCAAAAGTTAAAATTATTCCGTGCCACATTAAAAAACTCAGCACTAAAATGGTTCATGAGTCTAGGAGTGCATTCTATAATAACATGGGGATAAATGAAAGAGGCTTTCTTAGGAAAATATATAGATTATTGTATGCCTAGTAGCCTTAAAGATGAAGTCTTCAAAATGACATAAAAAGAAGATGAAAATCTTGAAGACTTGGTAGAAAGGTTTGTTTATAATGTTAAAAGAGATAAGATGGATAATTTGGATGAAGAAACCTTAAAAGCTCTTTTACTGAGAGCCATTAAAGATGAATGGATCGATCTCCTTAATCTATCTAGGAAAGGCGATATTTCCCAACTACCATTTGCAGATATTTGTGATTTATGTGTACATATCTCAAGGGGTAAAGCACGAGTTGGAAAGAGTCCTAGGGACCCTCTCTTGTCAAGAATTAAACTGTCTGCAATAGGGACAGTTAGCAGAGAGAAATAGGAAATTTTCTTGACAACTTCAAAATAGATATTTTAGGGAGCCTAAGTGAATAGATAGACACCCTTAAAATACAAAAGAAGAAAGATTCTGAAAATGTTGCATTATCTATCTTTTGTCCCAAATGTCGGAAGAAACATGCTTTAAGATAGTGTCCCTTAGACTCAAAAGCCATAGAAACATGTGTCATATGTGCAGATAATCATGATATGAAGGAATGTCCATCCTTACCAAGTCTTAAGGCTATACTCAGTGATGAATGAATCTCAGAACCAGTGGACCCTCTCTACTTTATAGCTAAAAGACCATGGATAAACCCCCAACCAAATCAATAACAAGGATTTAGACAAAAAAATTCTACCCAATGTTCACAAAGTAATTGGAATTCTGCCTGGTAGCCTTGGGTTCTGCCACAGTCACAACCTTGGAATCAAGGATGGAAAAACCCTGATGGAGCCTATGCTCAATATCAACAATACTTGCCATCTCACCTTCCACCACAATTCTTACCCCCATCTAATCAAATTCCTCAAGCTAATCAATTGCCACAAGTCCCAGTTTAGAATCAAAGCCCACAACTTTCCCTACCATTGCCAAAAAATTCAAATCAACTACCCGCTCAACCACTTTCAAATCCTAATAATAAAATACCAAAACAACTAGTGTACAACATGGAGGGCTAGAATCCTCAAACCTATGTAATAACCCCACTACACCTAAAAATTTCCAATTACGGTCTCAAAGAGTATTACCAAGAAAACCTCGTGTTGTGATTCAAAAAGCAAAATTTGATCTTCAAAAACATAAAAATCAATCAGAAGAAGGGGAGACCTCTCTATCTCAAAAAAAATAAACAAACAGAAGAAATTACAATAGATGCTCCTATCATAGAACAACCCTCAATATCAGTTAAACCACCTTTCCGAGAAAGGTTGAAAATCAATGAAGGAGTAGAAAAAGAAATTATCTTGCCTCATTACAATCTAATGGATGAATTGAGAAATGTTTGTATTAAGATTCCTTTTTTTAAAAGCCATAAAAGAAATACCAATTTTTGCAAAAACAATTAAGGAATTAAGTACACAATGATTAGGGAGAAGAAGAAAAGATATAAAAGGAGTTTAGTTAGTCGGAAAAATTGCACACATTATGATGGGAAAGACGACAACTCAAAAATATTTAGACTCAGGAAGCCCCATTGTAAAAGTTCACATCAATGGAACTGAAAGACCAAACACACTGATTGATCTAGGAGCAACCATAAACATAATGAGCAAACAAGTTATGGACACACTTAGGCTTCCTAACCTTCAATACACACCAACCTTATTGCAGTTAGCAGATATATTTGTTATTAAACCACATGGTGTGTTAGAATATGTTTGTGTAACTTTAGATTCTTGGGAATATCTTGTTGATTTCATGGTCTTAACACCCAAGAATAATCTAGGATGACATCCATTAATTCTAGGAAGGCCTTGGTTGGCTACATTTGATGGTTTTATCAGTTGTAGATCAAGTGATATGTTTATCTCATATGGAAATTCTACAAAGAAATTTACATTATGACCCCCTGCAAGAACAACAATAGATATAGAAACTGAAGAATGGATATAAGATGGAGAAGATATACAACCTATTTTTGTCACTGAACAAGTGAAAGAAGAAGACCAACTTTTAAATTTACTAGAAAATAATGAATCTTCCTCACATTATGAGCGTAGTCAAAATGAATATCTCTTATCTAGATAAGTGTCATTTTTGTCCATGGAAAAATTTGGGAATTCCTCGATAGAAATCCTTCTAGGAAAAACCTTGAATGTCAATGAAAACTTGGAAGAAATGCAAAATAAATAATTGATAGAAATTCTATAGAAACATTCTTATTCTTTTGCATGGGAATACACTGACATGAGATGGATTGATCCTAAAAATTGCATACATCATATCTACATTGAACAAACTACAAAACCAGTTAGACAACCTCAACGAAGAATGAACCCATATCTAAAAGAAATTGTGAAGGAAGAATTGCAAAAATTATTAATGTAAATTTCATCTATCCAATATTTGTGAGTCAATGGGTTTCACCCCTAGTAATCATCCCTTAAAAAAATGGAAATTGGAGAGTATGCATCGATAAGGGAATTAAACAAAGCAACATTAAAAGGCCACTTTTCATTACCCTTCATAGACAAGGTCTTAGATACTTTAGGAGGGAATTTTTTTTTTTCCTTCCTGGATGGGTTTAGTGGATATAATGAGACTCAGGTAGCTCTTGAAGATCAAGATAAAACCACATTCCCTTGTCCATGGGGAACCGATGCTTACCGGGTACCTCCATTTGGTTTATGTAATGCTCCAACAACATTCCAAAGAGAGGTTCTCAGAATTTTCTCTGACCTTATCCATGATTGTGTGGAAGTGTACATGGATGATTTCACAGTCTATGGTGATTCTTTCAATGAGGCACTAGGAAATTTAGGAAAAATCTTAATAATATGTCAAGAAAAAAACCTCTCATTAAGTCATGAAATTTTTTTCCTGATGTTTAGCGAGGGACTTGTTTTAGGTCACGATATTTCTGGAGATGGAATTAATGTAAACTCATCTAAGGTGGAAGACATTTCTAAGTTATCACAGCGAAGTTGTCAAAAGGATGTTAGAATTTTTCTCAGTTTTACTGGATACTATAGAATATTTATAGAAAACTTCACAAAAATTGCATCCCCGCTCTTTAAATTACTCACAAAAGACTGTGAATTCAATTGGGATTCTGAATGTCAAGTTGCCTTTGAAACTTTGAAAAAGAGAATTTCTGAAGCACCCATCTTAAAAGGACCTAAGTGGAAATTGCATTTCCATATCTCAACAGATGCTTCAGATTTAGCCTTAGGATATGTTTTAGCACAAAAAGATCTCACTCCTTATGCCATTTATTATACTAATAAAAATTTAACTCCTATAGAGTTAAATTATAATGTAACTAAAAAAGAGTTCTTAGCTGTAATTCATGCCATTAATAAATTCAGACATTATATAACTGGCTATGAAAATTTTGTCCATACAGACCATTCTACCATTAGATACTTAATGAATAAACGAGTCACTAATGGAATAATAACTAGATGGCTCCTATTTTTACAAGAATTCAACATAACCATTATAAATAGGCCAGGAAAACAAAACACAATTGCTGATTTTCTATCTAGAATAAAAAATGAAAACAATGATCAACCCGTAGAAGACAAATTTCCTGATGAATATCTTTTTGCAATATCAACTAAATCACCTTGGTATGCAGATATTGTTAACTATTTCGCCACAGGAAAAATGCTATTTCATTTATCCCCTAGATAAAAAAGAAGAATCGTCCACAATAGCACAACATATTCATGGATAAATGGGGAATTATACAAGACAGGACGAGTCCTCATCATCAAAATATGTGTTTGGGAGGACGAAATAGTGGAGATACTAAAATATTGTCATGATGAGCCATGTGGAGGACATTTTCGTAACAAGAGAACTCCTTACAAAATCTTGCTTTTAGGATATTACTGGCCTTCCATTTTTAGGGAAACCAAGGAATATGTTACAATATGTGATAGTTGTCAGAGAATGGGAAAACCTAGTCTTTCAAATGAAATGCAACTCCAACCACAGGTACTTATCGAACCATATAACACAATTCACATCAACACTGGTGCCAAAGCTTGTGGACCAATACAAGATAACACATCAGAAGTCAACTCCATACCATCCATAAGCCAATGGACAAGTTGAGTCCACAAATAAGGTGATCAAGGCTATCCTTACAAATACTATACATCTAGACACGAAAGACAGGGTAGAAAAGCTTCTAGAAGCCTTATGGACCTATAGAATTACATGGAGGAATACTACATGGCATACTCCCTATGAAATTGTTTATGGAAAGCAAGTCTTACTTCGAATAGGGTTCTAGATTCAGACCTATAAGATAGCAGTCGAGTTAGATCTTGAACTCTCAGAAGCCCAAAAGCAAAGGATGACACAATTAAATAAGCTCGATGAAATCAAACAAGAGGCCTTCTAGAGGACTAGCTTAGTGCAACAACAGAGGTCACAATGGAATGATAAGTAAATTAAAGAAAGGAAGTTTCATCAGGGACATTGGGCATTTCTCTTTGACTCAAAATTCAAAAATTTTCAAGGGAAATTCCAAACCCATTGGCTTGGACCTTATGAAGTTGAGAATGTCTTTGACAATGGTGCAGTTAGAATTAGGACTATTGATGAAGAGAAAACTCCTCTATTAGTAAATGGACATTGAATTAAGCTTTACCAGAAACCATTAACAAAAGATGAATTTGTTAAAATGTTTAAAATTAATTCAGAAGTGAAGATGGTCTAGAAGAGTTCTTCTTCTTTTCCACCTTAGAAATTTTCATTCAGTTTGTCCTTCAAAATAATAATAATAATAATAATAAATAGATTATGTATATATATAGATATACATATAATAATATGAAAAAAATAGAAAAAAATAAAATAAAATTTTGTATAAAGATGAAAACCAACATGTTGTTGGCATGTTTATATAAAAAATTTAAAGTGAAAACCAATTTGTTGGCACTTCAAATTTTCTTTTCAAAAGAAAAAGAAATAGCAAAGTTCATATACTAAAGCCTTCTTTCTCTTAAGTTGTAGAATCAACAAGTTTCCGCAGCTAAAACAAGTTTTCGCAGCCTAATAATTTTGAAGTCTACAAAGATGCTTAGTGATCTGGATTAAAGGAGAGTTGAGAGAAAGGTACATGCATGAGATCAAAGGATAACAAATAAGGTTAGCAAAAGAAGATCAAAGGTACGTGCTACTTTGATTTTACAATAGGGAAGGTTATATAGCATATATGACTAAGAAGATATAGTAATAAAGTGAAATCATTATAACCTAAGGATAATGTCCACCTAACAAAATATCATATGCCACCACTTTAAAAGCCATGTCACAACCTTATGCCAAATACGCCAAAGTAGTTACAAAATCATAAGTTTGAATGTGCCTAACGGTGAGATTCATCCCTATAATCCTTATGATAATCCATCCATTCTACCCCATTCTTACACTCCTCTAAACTTTCACTCCCATTCCATCTTTCCACCAGCTAGCAAATCCAAAGTGCCCCATTTCCCTATCAAAGTAACCAATCTTTGAGGCAAAGCATCCTTCAGAATGGGAATAATTGTTCAAACTAAGCTAGGAGGGAAGGAATTCCTGGAGGGGTACCCACAAACTAGGGAGTTGCTGCAAAGGAGACAATGGTTGCATTTCATTGAAAAATTTAATGACTTCCACAAGGAAGTAACCAAGACATTTGCATGTTCATTCGGTGGAATTGAAGCTGAAATTGGGGACATTAAGCTTACAATAACAGAGTCTATGATCGTTGAGGCTATCGAGCTACCAAAAAATGGATAAAAATGGTTTAAAAATAGAGGGATTGATAGCTAGGACTAGAATGTCTTCCTCAAGAATCCGAGCATGGACACTATAGTCTACAAGAATGGTATTCCCAACACTACTCTTAAAAATAAATGGATAAACTTATTACTTGTGCTTTAGAAATTTATCACTTGTGAGGGTGGGGTTGGGAAAATGTATTTTTATCATGTTACAATGATGATGCACTTCCTTGAGGATCATCAGATGAACCTCCCTTATTTCCTCTTAAATAGCCTCAAGAAAATGTCTACAAATGTTCAAAAGAAAATTCAATTCATAGAAAATACCATCTATCATCATGGCCTCGTAAAATATTGGTCAAATTTCATCTCCAAAGTATAGGGGATAACTGGGAGAGTTTCCTAGTAAGGAACCACTTTGAAGAAAAATTTCCAGAAAAAGCAAGTAGCAGCAGGGCCCTGAGAGGGTGAAAGAGAACCATAGAAATGATAAAGGAACAGGCACCTCAAACTCAGACAGAAGTATGATAAGAAGAGCTTCCTATTGTAATGATTTTGTAGAGAATGAAGAGGGGAAATCCTAGAAGAAAGAAAGTGAGCCTCGGTAAAGAATAATTCTCACAAACTAAGACCTCTCCTCTAGAATAAAAATCAGATAATAAAAGGAGAAAAGTGGAGAAAATACAAACCCCAAGGTTGAGGAGGAGCACGAGGTTGAGCACGATTCCACAAACAACCTCAAAAACTAAAGAATGCATTAATATTGATGAAAATGAGCCAAAAAAAAAGGAGCCAACTTAAGATGAGACAACAGATACTCCAACATAGATTGAGTCAGCAGAGAACAAGCCAATAAGGGATGAGCCAATTGAAAACCTTGGAAATTTTCCTACAGGATCACCAAGATCGTCACTAAGAACCATAATCCCAATGCATAGTCCGGTTATTGACCCCACTTAAAAAGAAATATATTACTATATAGAGTCATTGGAAATGAAGGAGACAACAACAAAGGAACCAATTTAGAGCTCTCAAGACGATAGCAACCAATTAAATGAACAATCAACCTCAAACATATGAAAACAAGAGATCTTTGAACTAGAAGCACTGAATCGGTATCTCAAAAATCATAATCAAGCATTAAAGACATAGAGTGAGATACAAATTGCAAAGAGTGATAATCTGATCCTTCATCTAAGCTTGTGGTATAAGGAAAACAAGAATCTGAAGAAATAAAAAATAATTATGGAGAGAGAGATTATCAGTTTAAAGTACAAAATTCTAGTGAGGAAGCCTAGAATGCCAATCTCTACCGAAAAGAAGAAAACAGTGAAACATGCAGATGATAAACAAGAGGCACAAGTGAATGACAAGGAAGAAGTGTATAAGGTCATACAAAATCTCCAATCTGGGGGATTGTAGTGTCAGAAGATTGTCCTACAATGACATCCTTTTTTCCTAATGATCCTCTCTTTCCGTATATATTTACCACCTAAATAAAGCCATACCTACCAGGTTTTGATAGAGGTATGGAATAATATGTCTTCTTGTTCATATTTAACTTTATACCTTATTGTTTTGTTAAAGTTTCAATTGGTTACCGAATCCATCTATTTCCGTAGCTAATCCAAGTTTCTGTAGCTATCTCCATTGTTTGAGGATGGATAGAGGATGGCTCCCTCATGGATCCCTTCCTATCCCGTCGAAACTATTTACTAAGAGAAGTGCAGGAGATCATGGTCAAACTTCAAGTCAGCCACGGGGTTAACGAAGAACAAAACCCGAGATCAATACCTTATCGTTTTTCTTTCAGAATTGAAAAATGAAGGTTTAGTAATATCAGGTTAGATAAGATAGAGATATTAGGCTTGAATTATTCATACAGTTATGCTAAGAGACATGCTATAAAACTTATGGCTAAACTATGATTTGGGTTCACACCTAATGATATAATTGTGAACAGTTTGTGAATTCTGTGTGAATAGAATTGGATTTTGTGTGCAAGCATTGCATTGATTGGAATCTCTAAACTGTTATGTGGAGGGCCCCAACAAATAGTGATAGGTTTTGATCAAATACAATATGATTTCCTTCAATTCTTCAATTGCTCTGTTTTGTGTGACAATACAACATAATGCTTTCGCCACCAAGTTTATATTTGCATAAGAACTTTAATTTTCTTTATACCTAGTTTAGTCTCTTATTTAATTTTCTTTATACTTGGTACAACATGGTCCTTTCATTTGCTTATTTTGTGGCATAATTGAAGTTTGTTGAATTCATAATATAGATGTTGCTTGGGTTATTTTATTTGAGGGAAAATTGAATAAGTAAAAGAGTGAGAAGTTCTCTCCTAAACAATTGAGTTGAGATAATATTTCTTCACAGTTGATAGAATAAGTTTCTTTTTGCACTTAGAGAATTAGGAGCTGTAGCATAAGTATTCAGGATAAAAAATCCCAAAACAATCTAATACAAGTAGAACCACTATCACATCATCTACGAACTAATTAGATAGAGATTAATTCCTAGGAAGCTTAACCAACATCCTTAAGAATTATGACACTAATATAATTGACAAATTCCACCTCCATCTTAAGTTTAGATCTTAAAAAATACATAACGACCTAATGAATAAATTCTAAGCACATATTGTGCCTCTGTACTTCATCACTCTACCCACCCTAGCTCACAATTTATGATTGACAATTCAAAGACATTGGATTGACCAAACAAAAGTTTTGGAGGCCACTTCAACCTATAATACCACCTAAAAACCAACACCTGGTTCACTCCCTCTGAGTTGTTTTATGGAAAGAAGGCATTTTTATCCATTGAGTTTGAGTACAATACCCTAAGAATTGCAACACAAACAGGCCTATACATCGCCATTTCTCACTAAGAGAGGCTATAAAAGCTCAATTCTCTTACTGAACTTTGATTGCAAGCCCTCATGCATAGAGAGGCGGCCTAATTTCAGAGGAAGATATTGCATGGAAAAAAAATTAGAGAAATTGCCTTCAGTAGGATTATTAGACCCTTATATATGGCTTTATATTCAAGGAATTGAAGGGGAAGCTCATGACAATATGGTTAGGTCCTTATATAGGTTAATGACTATAGATTGAAACTCTACAAGAGACATTTTTTAAAGGAGGAGTTTACCAATTCAATAATTAAGGAGGTGAATGTGATTAGGACTCTTTAAACTCCTAATCCATCTAGCCTTTAATCACATGAAAAGAAGACAATAATGACAAATAAAAAGAAACAAAAAAAGGGGAAAAAGAGGGAAAATGTGATAAAAATCTTGGGTGAAAGCCTCCATGGGTCACCCAAGGAAAGATTTGGGACTAAAAACCTATATGAATTAGTCTAAGAGTCTAAAAAAAATGGAAAAAGAAAATAAAAGACCCCAAGGTGAAAAGCTCCTTTGAGGCATCTTGGGCAGTCCTGTAGGTCAAAAACCTTCTCTCAAGCAACCTACAAGTCTTAGACAATAGAAAGGAAAAGAGGATAAAAAACAAAGGAAAAAAGAGGGAGCCCTTACATCATCTCCACTAGCATGTTCTTTTGCAGGGTCTCGATTACAATCCAAAGAGGAGAGGAGACAAAGAGATAGTTACTTCAAAATCCACCTTTCCATCCTCCAAGCTAGCTCCCTCCATGTCCTCCATTATTTCATTGAATTCACTAAGTTTCTCCATCATAAATCGACCTATCTCACTTAATTATGCCTCATTCCTCAAGTACTACAAGATTGTCCTCTATTGTTATAGGATTGTCCTAGATTTTATACAAGATTTTGTTCAACATAGAAAGAGCGATCAAATCTTGTTTTTGCATCTAAGAACAAGAGAATGGGTCCACCACACCACAAATTTTCAATTCTTCTTATAAAAAATACTCATTTTCACCCCTTCTTTCATCTCTTTCGCCATAGGAAAGACCTTGTAACCCAATCATCATGATTTATCAATCTTTTTACAAGAATCGTATGAAGGAGATTGTGAAAATAGAAGGTTTTGTGTAACTGCTATAGGAAGACAGAGTTGTGTAGGAGTCTACACAAACCCATCATGACCATAGTTGAGAGAACCATATTGAAGAACCAACCATCATGAAGGTATAGGAGAGACATTTCTTCGATATTGGGTAGCTATTGGACTCTCTCCAAGCTACTACAAGATCATTTTTCAGCTTCAACCAAGAAGATTTGATCCACCCCTTAAAGGACTTGTATTGTCAAGCTTGGATCGGTGAGGGACATTTAAAGAAAAAGAACAAGACAATAAAAAATTCCAAAGCAAGAAAATACATGGAGAAAGAGACATGAGAATATGACACCCAATGAGGAGATAAAATTATTTGTTACCTCTATTCAGAAACAACATCTAGACGTCAAGTGATTAGAAAACAAGCAAATACTATTAGATAGGCACATGTATGAAATAATATTCACCTCTTCCTTTAAGAACATAATAATTTCAAAATGTTTTGAATCCATAAGGAACAAGTTTTTGTCGGTTGAAAGTGGCTAGTAGTCTCAACCACCCTCAAATACTTAAGTGAGGTTATCTTTCTCTCTCATACCACATGGAGAAAATGAAAAAAGTTAAAAGGTGATAATTACAAGGAGTGGACCAAGGGGTCTATGGAGGAGTGGCAAGGGTGGTATGTGGGGGCAAACTAAGACAACAAACTATGCCAACCACCAAACCACAAAAGGGATAAAGAGCGGGCCCAAGCCTCATTTGTACAAAATGTCTCATTCCAAAAACAATAAGAAGTCCCAATATAATCATGAGGAGGAAAGCTAGCAACATCAAGCATCCCATAGGCTACCATAGAGAAGCTAAAAGGTCAAATACTAACTGCTACATGATTTTCGGTGAGTGGTATAGGATATAGAATAGGTGCTACATGATTGTGACTAGCTACTATGTCATTAACCGTAGGGGTGGAAAGGTGCTCCATTTTTTGAATTTTTTCCTCCAAATTCTCACAACCATGAAGAATCCTATGATGGAGGGGTAAATAGCAAAATTTTCCTGACCTCTCATGTAAAAAACGTTTGCAGGATTGGTGAGATTTTGCCTATAGAGGCATTGTGTAGGAATCTCCTCAAAGAAGATAAGCATGATAGTAGGAGAATGATTTGTGTTTTCAATTGGGCATACAATCTTTATTCCTTTAAACATGAAAAGAGAAACACTCCTCCCACATATGCTTTGAATCCCTAAGCTACTCAAAAAGTAATAATTGATAGTAAATTACTTGTAAAAAAATTGAAAAAGGTATGCTAGGGATCATCGGAGGAGGATTTAATAGAAGAGAGCCCACATACTCAACACGAATCCACCAAAACCATCCTATTAGGAGCATTTTCACAAAGCACGAGTGGATGGAGTTTTTTGAGAAATAAATGAGTTTGATGATGAAATTACTTATGAATTTGTAGTAGCCCTCCAAACTCAAGGGGAAAATAGTGCCACCACCATTGTGAGGGGGATTTTCATCCATTTAAATAATGAAATCATTAGAAAGGTGACCACATTGGCTTTAGGAGTTAATTAGGGCAAGGAGGACAAAACAAAAACCATCATAGCTAAAAGGAACTTCCTCCTCCTTTAAGATAAACCAATTGTACATAAAAATGGTGCTAGAAGGGAGAGTCTACTCTACCTATGGTATGAATTAACCTATTACATATATGTATTCCTCCTTTAAGATAAACCAATTGTACATAAAAATTGTGCTAGAAGGGAGAGTCTACTCTACCTATGGTATGAATTAACCTAGATCACATATTGAAATACGTATCATGTGAGGGGAGGATCAATGTTGTTTATGTCTATCAGTTTAGGGTACTTTATGGGCTAAGATTAGAGACAAAATTTCATATTCCAAGTAGACTAAGCGTTCCCCACTTCCTTCTTCAATCCATAGTGTAAAGGTGCCAAAGGGTGAGAGAAGGGAAACATTAGTACATTACTCATCATGGGCTTATAATGCTCGTTGTCATGAATGCTTTGGAGCATATCAAGAAACCTGTTTCATGGATAGAATTTGTAGACATGGACACGGAGGATTTCATTGAGACTCGAGCCCGAGCTTTACTAGAGCATGAAGAGACCACGACACATAGCTATGTAGCATAAGAGGATAGAGAGGACAACGAAGAAGAAAAAGGAGAACAAATTGAAGAAGAGAAGGAAAATAAAAAACCAAATATAAAGCCTTTGGGGAACCTTCTATACCTCAAAAGAGGAGGAGACATGGACAACAAGTAAGCTTTTGAGAAGGAAGAATTGAACAAGAAGTGGCTTCAGCCTTGGAAACCCTAGGTACACGTGTTAATGTAAAAGGGAGACAACCAAAGCAATGTCATTTGTATTTCAAAAGGAGAAGAAATAGTATACATAAGTATGGAAAGCCTCAATCTTTCTCAACCACCACCATCATCATTGAGGGGTCAACTAGCCACCACGAGGGATAATAAGAGAAGGGTAAAAATAAAATTGAAGAGATGACCACCCTGAGAGATAAAGGAAAGAAATCCAAAACATTACAAAGGAATCCAAACATTAGGGGAGAAAATATGTGATAGTTGAAATAAGAATCATCCATGGTACAGGAAAGAGGGGCAGTTCTACATGAACATGGAGAGGTGGTATAGGAAAGAGAGGTAGTGCTACAAGAAAGTGTTACAGAAGGTGAGGAAGGAGGAACCATATTACATGAACATGGAGAGGTGGTATAGGAAAGAGAGGTAGTGCTACAAGAAAGTGTTACAGAAGGTGAGGAAGGAGGAACCATATCACATGACCTCCAAGATACTAATCATCAATGAGATCTTGGTTCTTACTTCAAATTTTATGAGCAATGTGAAAATAATACCTACCACGTTTGCAGTCTCAATCGTCCTTGAGCTAGAAAAAGAAAGAGATTGAACCCACCAGTTAATGCACATTGTAAAGTGTAAGGGTGTTGAGGATGGGGGCCTCATGGAAAATAAATTGAAAAACATGGGTGAATATATGGTTGATTTGAGGTTGAGATAGGGAAGCAAGAGGGTCCAACTACAAATGCAGATCATGCGATTGAGAGAACATCTACATGAGAAGGTAGGGAATCTTGCCACCATGGAAAGATTGCCTATGGAGTCAACCCAATGAGAACATCCCTAGTGAACATATGCCATTATCCTAAAAGAATAGTGGTTTAAGTTCAAATAAATACTCTAGCCTAATATGCTTAACTATCCTTCGTAGACTACACACAGTTCATCGAATTTTTTCATAGAGCTAGTGTGGAGGAGAAAGCTAGGATGGAAGAATTCTATATGCACAACCCCATATTCAATAACAAAACTTATAAGATCCAAATTCTAAGAAAATGAATGTCCAATTGTTGGCATTGGCCTCTTGATGACTCGTAAGCACTCAAGGCATGAAGAGTCAAAAAGGGTCATATCGAGACAAACTAACGAACCATAATGGGTGAGATATGATTTGAGGACCCCACATCTTCTCATCTATGACTATATGATCATATCTAAGGATAACAAATTGGCACCATTCTGCATAGAGAAACATGAGGAAACCATCCTACATTTTGAAGACATTTTGAGGTTTGCTAGGGAAAGAGGGTGTGTAGGCTTGTTAGAGGAGATGACACTCATTACCACATAGCTTATAGGTCAAAGGGTACCACTTTCTAGAGATATTGAGGATTTCTTTGAGAATAAACCCTTATACAAGAGGATTGTTCAAAGATTGAATTCCAAATTGATTGGGCTTAAGTTCAACCTGCTTATGTGGTTAGGGATACAAGAAATAAAATAGCATATTGGAGAGAAACAAGAGTAGATCGGGATGGAGAAAAATGAAGGGTCTTACCCTCAATAGGGAACTGGTTGAAAGATACATTGGAATGTCATGCCAACCACAAGGGTTATGGATGAAATTGAATTATATGCATGAGTTTCTTAGAGGATGAGAAACATATCATGTAGGGGGTGTTAATGGGCCTCACTAATAGGTATATAACAAGGCCCATATGGCCATCCTTCAACATATATTCACCTCTCTCCTCTTAATTGATAACACCTTTTTTACTATAGCACAATTATTAGCAATATTAAAGGATGTTTATCTATTATCGTGGCCTAACATGACTAATTTGCAAGAAAATGGTGCCTTTACTCTCGATAACGATATTGTAGCCAATTAGAGAATATGAAGGAGGTTTGTCCCTTATGTTTACTCATGTACAACCTAACTTGCTCCATCTATTTACTCACGGACAATTCGGGGATATACTAACAACTACTCACTCAAAGATTGCAAGCAGATTAGGGAGTTAGATACACCTTTTCAGGGATTTTGGAGAGAATAAACCCTCTTTGGAAGGATGCTACACATTAGCCATTTTTGTATAAAAAAGGAAACCCAATGGGTGAATAGGGTTCATATTTTTAGATAAGAACAATGAATACTAGGTCTAAGAAATTTTGCTTCTCATTTTCATTCCATGTACTTGAGTACTTGTTGAGATCAATGAGAAGTCTATTGTTCATTTAATGTTGAGTGTGATTTAGAGGACTCACTTCTCTTAGGTTAGGGCCCAACTCACACACCCTATCCTCTCTCATTTGTATAATTTATTATTCATCTTCAATTTATGTACTTAGGATTATCAATATTTCTTTTTTGCAAGTTTTGTTTGCATGAAAATTTTCATGTTAAGAGCTACTAAACATGTTTCTTAGGAAATGTGGTCGTAAGACTTGTATTTCCAAGAATAAAGGATAGGATTCATTTTGCAAGAAGTAAGAAGATCCTCAATAAAATTGAACTCATCCTTTCCTTTTATTTCAATTCTATGCACATGCTCTAGATATTTGATAAGATTGAGTAACTCGTGTGAGGTGTAGGTCCTACTCTTGGATTAAAAGGTATATCACTATCATTTCCATTTCTCATCATACTGTCAACTCATTTCTTCCTTCCTCAACAACTCCTTCAAAAAAAAATTTACACACAAGGTTAATTTCTCCTTGTACAAGATCGGTCATGAGGGGTACTAAGCTTGGGAAGGACCTCATACAACCTTCTTCAACCCTCCACTACCCTTCCTCACCTTCACATCACCCATTTAGCCCTCAAAATGTTCATTGGTTCTCTATCAAAAGAGGAAAATCCTCTATCATCTTGTAGCAATCCTATAACATCTTGTAGCACATTCTCGAAGGTATAAAAAATTGACCATAATTATCCTCAAATATTAATTTTTGCCTCCTAGCCCTTCATAATGTCTTTTAGGCCTTGAAAACAAGACCCGTGAAGATTAGAGATGATTCAAGACTTGTCTCAATTCATTTGTCCAATTAGGGTTAGTAGACAAGCTCATGAATAGAATAGATCAATGATTATTTACATGATTACTTTAATGAACTTTGCTACTAGGATATAATCTCTTTTGAATACAATGATTGAAGGTTGATTTAATGCTCTTTATTCCATACAATTAGGATTAGATTTGCTTTCTCTATTTTATTCTTCCTAAGCTAGGGTTTCCACTTCAAACATTGTTATTTCTTATAAATAGACTAAGTTTTTCCTTTACCCAACATTTACATTCTTCAAGTAGATTAATGTTTAAATTTTGCAAATATAGTAGTCTTAAATATAATAGTCTTTACATTTATGCAAGTAGATTAGAATTCACATTTATGTAAGTGTATCAACTTTACATTTCTCCAAAATAGAGTAAGGTTTTGCATTTGTGCAAGTATATTAACATTTCCATTCATGCAAATAGATTATAACTTCTTTTTATGCAACCTATTTTTCTTGCCCTTTCATGGTCACTGAGTAAGGTTTTGCATTTGTGCAAGTATATTAACATTTCCATTCATACAAATAGATTATAACTTCTTTTTATGCAACCTATTTTTCTTGTCATTTAATGGTCACTGTATACCTTGGTTTGGTGCATTGTTTCTGACTAACTTGACTAGAGGTTAACTTATTGTGCATACAACACTGCACCCACTCCTACTTACTAACTAAGTTGATAATTAAAATTGATAACACTCACTTCATCATTAAAATTAATAGTCTCGGCAGTTGCAACATTCATGTGAGAGCTCTAGGATAAGCTTTTTGGGCGAGTCACAATATTTCAAATATCTGAATGGATACTAAAAGCAAACATTTTCTCCCACGGCGATGGGATCTTGAATTACAGATAGCATAGAGTATGAATTTCGTTGACTAATGAATTCAGCTATCTCCCGATCAAAGGCCGTAAGTACATGCAGAGGAGTTATATGAAAGAGAATGTTTTATAACGGGATCTGAACCATGTGGATACATAATTTGTTTATAGAAATTTAAAAATCTCAATGCTAAGCTTATATATTGATTTGCTTTAAATATTTTAGTTTTTCTATAATTATATAATTTTCTTTTTTTTATAACCAATTTTTTTCTCAATAAAATTCATGTAAAAAATATGGCTTCCAATTATTCCTTTTCGCAACATAATAATAATAACAAAAACTTTATCACTAAAACATTATCAATTGTTTTTTAATGACATTTTACTAATTTATTATTAATTAATAATTTAAAAATAATAAAATATAATTACCTCTTTACACTATATCTGTAATTTTTTATTAGTGTTATATTCTACCATATTCCACATTCTATATATAAAGGGAATGAAATATATAAAATTATATTTTCAATTCCATAATAATTAAGATATAAATTTCATATTTTTATTTTTATTTTGGATGAATCTGAAATGTACAAGGAAATAGAAGAGTTATTGGAAAATTTGAACATGAAAAATTGAAGTAATAAATAATATAGATTAATCAAAATATATATTACTTTATTGTTGGTATAAATTTTGTTTGTAGGGCGCTTTCCAGGCCAGGAGGAAGTTAAGGACACCTTGGAGTTTATACTTAAGGTCAGTATGGAGTTTGTAGCGGTCCAGCTAAACCAGATCCATCTCAATATGGAAACACTGAAGAAACAGCAATATGATGATAAAATTGAAATGATGACCTATATCACAGACCTCCGGACAAAAATCCTGGGCTCCATAGAAAACCTCCGGACAGAAATCCTGGGCTCCATAGAAAGTCTTAGCCAGTAGAGATAGAAGAGTTACACGCAAATTTGAATCTCCAAAATAATAAGTAACAAAAGACATTGATTGAATAGAGAATATATTATTTCACTGGTTTGTTACTATATCAGTTATAATTTTTTATTTAAAAGCTACATGTGATTCGTGAAACTGAAGTGAGTACTGCAGTAGATGAATCAGATGCCAAACTACTAAGTGATGAATAATAAATAGTATAGATTGAATTGAGAATATACGATTTTACTATTGATTTCGTAGCATTTGACTTATAATTTTATATTTTAAAGTTTGACATTTTTATCCAACTGTTATCTGGAGATTTGGATTTTTAAAATGGCAACTTAAATAATATAAATTAAATAAAAAAATACAGCTTTTGATTTTTATTTGCTTTGATTTTTTGGTTCCATATGATTTCCAATGTCAGATGAACATCTGATGGAAAAAGTTACACACATGATAATGAAATTGTATTAAACCAATTGGATGGTGGAAGCCAAAAGTTTTATCAAAATCTGGATTCGGGAGAAGAAAAGTGATACTTCACACATTGTTATATCTATTTTAATACGTGATCAAGCACTATTAATGAATTTGTATCTTGTTGATGAAATAATTGGATAAGTACAAATATATATTTATTTAATTACTTATTTGGATATTGTTATTGATTCTTATATATTTCTATAAAAAATATGTTTATATATGTTTATCATTGGAAGAGAAAGTACAATATTTCTGTCATCACTCATAAGCATGTTTATCATTGGAAGAGAAAGTACAATATTTCTGTCATCACTCATAATGCTTATGGTTAAATGTCATTTATAAAATATTTAATTATTTTTCTATTTATATGAAATCAAATGATATCTTATACTTTGTCTTTCTTATATGAAGAGATAAGGAGTACTCCACTTGGATATCAATCCACAAAGGTGAACTATTCCTATGGTTAGCTCCAATTTTTTTGTAAAGCTTAATTCATGTATTAAAAATCAATATCTCTAGTTATAAAAGTCTAAATCCACAGCTTTTTTTGGCTATCAATGTGCCTAACCCAAGTAAAATGATCCTTCCCTTTTCTTAGTATTCTCTTAGGATATTCTACTTCCCTTCAATACTAGAGTTACACTAACTCACACTAACATAGAATTCACTCATTATCAAATTTAATTAAAATGCTAAGTGATAGTGATTACATTCCATATAGGAACAATTCTAGCATAATTCATGTTTATAACATCACCTAACCCATTTATACCATATGTGTATAGTCATTGTAACTTGAATAGAAACTCTATAATTTTGTTAATAAATTAGATACTATTCTCCAATATTGTTTAACATGAATTCATCCACTAAATATTAAGTCAAAGACATAAAAAATCAAATAGAAATGGTACATGAAAATATTGGCCGTTAGAGATTTATTTAACCATGTTGATTGTGAAATCAATATGGTTTCTCTATGTTGAGAAATCACTCTTGTATTCATATTGTAACTCTGTTAGATTAATACAAATGTTCTTGTGATATCATCATTCTTTATCATACCTAAACTAGCTTGACTCCCTTGAGGGATGGCCTAATATACTGCTAGAGAATTGTGAGGGAAAGTAGAGTATTGTGTTATGTGTGAGAATTAAAGAATTTGATTCTAATTTAGTGCTCATTAAATGAGGTGCTATTATTTAGAGCACCATAATTAGATTTTTAAATGAGTAGATTTAGGAAGAATATAATACTAATTTGTAGTAGGGTTTTACCCCACCATAATTTTATAAGAAGTCACATAAGTGGAAATACAACATGAGATATGATTAAAAGATACACTACTTGGAGAATTAACTACTCTATGAAAAAATAAAAGTTATTAATTTAGAAAAGACTAGCCCCTTTGAATGACTAGTGTAGCCATGAAGAGGAGACCACTTTATTTAAGGGTAATAACATATAATTTGAGGTATCTAAGTGAGAAAGGGTCTTTGGAGACACAACATAAGTGAGAGGAATATGAGTGAGAGCCATATCTTATGAACTATAGATTTGGTGCATCCATCAATTTCTACCTAGTGGTAGTGGATATGAATCCAAAGTGTAGAAAAAACAATGGGAGTTAAAGAGGGAGCACTTTATAGATCCATCATGTTGTGATGTTACATAGTAGTGTGGAATTATGGAGATGATGATTTAATTTGTGCAAATATGAGAGAGAGGTATTTGCATAAATTTGAATTTTTCACAATGTTAAGAGCCTTTGATTCTCTTGTGGATAGCATGGTATTTCACTTACCTTATGGATATCATGGTCATTGTGTGATGGTAGGTCAAAGTGAATGAATGCAAGTGGAAGTCTCTAAGTATAAATTCATCCAACCTAACAAATCACGCATATTTACTAGGTGAAGAAGAGGGAAGAGATTACAATTTTCTTTCGTTCTTGAAAAAGAGATAGAGGACACCCTTGGCTCGAGTTATGCATGGACTTATAGTAGCAATACTAATAGTGGCGCCATATGAGAGTCCTAGCATATTGAGATGAAGTACTTTGGTGGCATCATAAGATCACTCATGGGAACCCAAAGGAGTGAACATGGGACTTCTCAAGGTTTTGAGGTTGAAAGCAAATTTTGTTGGCATTGTGACCTTGAATTGGTTTTTAATCATGCAATCCTCATTGTGTGTGAAACATATGTATTTTTTTGTTTTTCTAGTAGTTTGTTTGAAAGCATCGTTAAGCTTTTAGATAATTTCTTGTGTATGTTTTATTTTTTGGTATGTTTTGCTAAATTGATGATGAATCTCTAATATGTGTTGAAAATAAAGAGTACACCATGTAGTGGTAAGTTTCATTGTTATTGAAGTGACATTTAGTCTAACTAACTATTGTCATAAGTTTGAGTTCATGATGAAGTTGGTCATTGTGAAAAATATACATGTTTTATTTGTAGGAGCCATTGACTAAGAGATATTAGGAAGACATGAAGATGAAAAAAAATAAGAAACCATCATGAAGTGTAACAAATAAAAGATTTAAATATGATGAAAATGTCAAAGAAATAGATCAAGATATCAATTTTGTTTGTGATTGCAAAGAAGGAAGAGGATATCATCATCACTTATGCCATGTATCTCTTGACAATGGATGTAGGATGGCTGCAATATTTTTGTAATGTAAACACTATGTTAGAGTCTACATACTAAGAAGTGTTGTAGCTAGAAGGGAGTTCTAGCTACAATTTTTTTCTCATTTAATTATTTGTAGAGTGGTGCACTATAAGTGTTCATGGTTCATGGGAAACTCCTAAGAATGTAAGAATGATATGGGTAGTTCATGTGTAACTTCCATTTATATTTGTATATGGAAGTAATTCAATAAGTTAGTTAACGAATGAGTTTTCATAGTGATATTGATGTTAGGCATGTGTACTGCCTTGTTGTACATGTAAATATAAAAACCACTTTGAAACTATATTTTTTTGTTAAGCTCAAATGACTTGGTTTGACAGTTTATGGCCATTAAAAACCATGTGCAGATGTAGCTACCTAGGAGTGCTATTGAGGAGCTTTGATATCATGGTTGAGGGTAAGCTCAATTTGTTTAAGGAAGTGATTAGTGGTGAGTATTTAGCTCAAAAATTAGTGTTCTGAGATTGGCTCGAAACCTCAAAGATCGTGCCCATCTTGGAAAAATGATCCTAACCCATCTCATTTCATCAAAAATCGAGTTCGTATGAGAAATTTATTGTGTTCTCATCCCTTGGCTAAAGAGGCGATTTTTGAAAAAAAAATGCACAGTCATTGTGGAGTGAGTAGTCTATATCGTTGACGTGGCAGGTGACTAGGCATGGTCAATGATTGGTTAGGAGTGAATGAGGACAAGTGTCAGCATTTGGTTGGGTTGTACAGTGGCGAGTTGTCGCGTTTTTATTGATTTGATTTTAGACCAATGGAAGAATGCCATTTGGAAACCTCAAAGGACACCACGTGGCACCTCCCAAGGGTCGGGTTCATTATATAAGTTAGAACAAAACTTATTGGCAGAAGTCGCGATCGAACCCACTACCTATCGCCTACAACCTCATATCTTTACCATCCATGCTACACAACTTTTCTTAACCATAGAGTTCATGGCTTATATTTGAATGTGTAAGGTTTAGAGGGTGGTGCTTATAGGAGGGCTAGCTCGCAAGCCAGCCCTCACCCCATGTGAACACAATACCACAAACCTCCACTATCATGGTAACTCCAGCAGCTCCAACCAAACAGATGAGCCCCAAAAATGGGTAATTATATGGGCTCATTTTGCCTCTTAATTCAGCTTAATCCACCATTCTCATTAGTTTATTGCATGTTTTTGAATATATTTATGCTAATAGAGTGAATTGGGTTAGTCATTTTTCCATGTAGTCTAATGTGTGCTTTATGCAGAGTTTTTGCCCAATTTTGGACAAAGTCACGGGATTTATGAGCAAATGGCAACAAATACTCGAGGGAAACAGGGAAGAGGATTTGTAGGGTGGTGTTTCCTTCATTTATGACCCCTTTCCTTGAATCCTCCATCAACAACTTGGAGCACAAAGGTCTACATTCCAAGGGGCAGCCGAGCAAGTAAAGAAGGACTGTTGTTTATCTCTAGTTCTCGGAAACCGAGCTCCTTGATTTTAGGAGGATTGTTGGAGGACTCCATTTGTATAAATAAGGGGGCTTAGATCCTCAGTAGGTTAGCAAGTCATTAGTATAATTTTCGCACTTTTGTGCAACACTTTTTCACCTTATTTTTGAGTTCCTTTTTTAGAATAGTTTATGTAATGTGACTATTATTTTTTATAATGGAGATGAAACAGTTTTTGAGCCAGCAATGATCTCTTTTAGAGGGCTGAAGCTCTTGGGTTAGGGCCCAATCCAAGCTACCCAACACTTCTTTCTTTGAACTTATATGTTTTGCTTCAGTTCATGAGTTGATTTCTGTTACATAGATTCATTTTACTTTGTTTAGATTAGGTTGCTTTTGATGGTTTGCATACATGTTTTTGTTATAGTTGCTCAAAGTAGGTTAATGTAGTGACAGAATAAGTTTCAAAAAGGCCAACATCAGGCCCTAATCTCCTTTCTCCCTTTCTGAGACTATGATTTTAGGTCAAGGCACTACTGCTGCCACCAAAAACACAGTTTTGCTCTTCCATGCAACTGCTAGTGTGCTAACCTAATTCGGGAAGATTGATATATTGATTTAGATTTATTTACCTAAATCATTTCCTATTCGTTTACCATAGATCTCCCTGCATAATTTTTTGTTCAAAGGTTATTGTTCAACATTTTCTCTTTGTAGGTCAGAAATTAGGTCAAGCTAGAGAAATTTTTGTTTTCATGGTATAGTTAGTTCTTTCTTTGCTCAGTTTTTGTAAGTAGATGTTCAGGTCTCTTGCAGGACACCTCAGCTCACCACACATCCATAAAGCAGCCAGTGTCAGCTCACTTCTCATAGATTTCCCAAGTCATTTGCAACATTTCACCAATCTTCCCTAATTTCTGCATTTTTCTCCATAAGCTTCCCTCTTGCCATTTGAACAAATCCAACCATCATTTTCTTTCTTGATCTTCCTTCACAAGCTCCAGACACCTCAACACCTTCACCTAGCCTTCCGTTACCCTTTCCCAACATTTTTCCACCTTCAAAACTCCAAAAATAGCTCTCGACCTCCTCCTGTAGATCCTCTTGTAGATCCCCTCCAGCCTCTTGTAGAATTCCCTGTAAGTTGTTTTTCGAAATCTGATTGCAATGGAAGTCTTTAGAAGGGTACTAGGGGCTTCTTAGGACCACTCCACACCTTCCTCTACCTCTCCAAAAGCCAACTCCATCTTCCTTCGCCACCAAACCTCTGCATAATCAGAACGAGAGAAATCACAAGCATAATAATTTCACATAAAAACACTCAAAAGCACAAAAAGATGTTTTCTTCTCATTTCTTTTCAAAAGTAGCTTGAGTAAATGAAACTTACCTTTTCAATAGTCCATGGCACTCATTTCATGAGTTTTCATCTCTTTTCCTACAAAAGTAGGATTAGTAGGTAAATTAGGGTTTGCTAGGGTTTGCGTCACATTTCAGTTTTCCTTCTCTTTCTGCAAATAGAATAGCCTCTCTAAAGTTAGCTTTCTTTCATCACAGTTAAAAGCTTTTTCTGAGAATTCATAGAATTTGGCTTAAGCTCCTAGCAATCTTACACTACCTGTCCAAGTGACAGCCTACAGTAAGAGCTAGTACTTTTGCATACACCATCGTCGCTTCCAAGTTTGTTACAAATTACCGGGTTGATAAAAGTAAAGTAGGAAGTCCCAGGAGTTGTAGCATTATTGCTGCAATACTGGTGCTCACCACTTTTTGGCACCATTGCTGGGGAAGCATCACAATATTTTTTATTACTACTTTTTTCTATTTTCTACTGCAACATTCTGCTAAGTAGTTTATTTTAGAAAAAGTATAGTTGTTTCATTTCAATTCTACAATTTCAATTCTGCAAAAGTAGATTAGGCATTTCCTACTTTCATTTCAATTCTACAATTTCCATTTCAGCAAAGTAGATTAGGAATTTCCTGCTTTCATTTCAATTCTGCAATTTCCATTTCAACAAAGTAGATTAGGCATTTCTTGCTCTCATTTCAATTTTTCAATTTGCATTTGAGCAAAAGTATATTAGCACTTTCAATTCTGCAATTTCCATTTGAGCAAAAGTAGATGAGACATTTCCTTGCTTTCAATTCAATTCTGAAATTTTCATTCCAGCAAAGTAGATTAGTCATTTCCTTGCTTTCATTTCAATTCTGCAATTTCATTTAAGCAAGTTCATTTCAGTTAATTGCAATTTGTTTTTCAATGCATTTCAGTTTTGCAGGTACAAGCAGGAAAAAAGAAAAATCCCCCAAAAAGAGATTTAATTTCAGGCCTCGTAGGAACAAAGATAATTCAGGAAAATTCCTACCCAACACCCCACCACATCAAAAAGTCACCCTTCTCTCTTCTTCAGTGGCAGTGATCCAGAAGAACCTATAGGTGAACCACCAAAGATATATGAAGATCCTATAGCAGAACAAGAGCAAGAAACCATTCCTCTTGAGACCATGGTTGAAAACAGAAACATTAGAGG
The DNA here is from genome assembly GCA_031772625.1 of Pinus tabuliformis. Taxonomy (NCBI): domain Eukaryota; kingdom Viridiplantae; phylum Streptophyta; class Pinopsida; order Pinales; family Pinaceae; genus Pinus; species Pinus tabuliformis. The sequence goes on from CM062816.1 coordinate 436,896,076, forward strand.
GAATGGGGAAAGAGTAGAGGGTACCTTTCCCATCTAAAAGACCATTGTGGACAATAAAATGAAGAACATAAGTCCTTGAGCCTTACCTCACTTCCATGGATTGACTACTGAAGATCCTGATAGCTTTTTGTTTGAATTTGTTGTTATACATCGAACCTATGACTATGCAGAAGATGAGCAGAAGTTGAAATTGTTTCCTTCTACCCTCAAGGATGCGGAATTGTGCTCGTTCATGGGGTTACATGGCAATAGCATCACAGCTTGGGCTCAAATGCAGCAAGCCTTTAATAACTAATATCGAGACTACTGGAGGTTAAAGGATACCAAGGAAGAAATCTTCTGAATGACCATGGGAAGCGATGAATGCTTGGAAGATTATGAAGAGAGGTTTCAATTGAGTTATAAAATGGCTAGGTGCACACTTGACCCTGAATATCTAAAGTTGGTCCTGCTTAGAGGAGTCCCGGAAGACCTTCTAGATACCCTCCATTTGCTGGCTGGGGAGGATATCTACCCACTACCTTATGAAGACATAAAGACTATGTTTAGAAACCATTCTAGGGCAGCTAGAAAGAGAGGTAGGGGAAGTTAGCCCCTAGAAAATACATCCTCATCCAGTTCATCCCTTAGATGTGAATTTGGAAATCTGTTGGAAGATTTCAAGAGCGAGATGATGCAGACTCTTGCCATGCAAATGGATACCTTTCATATCAAAAGAAAACAAGAGGAAGGAGAGAGGGCTTTGCCCATTTTTTTCCCTAGATGCACCAGAAAGCATCCTAGGAACGAATGTCCATTGAAATCTATAGAAGTGTGTTCAGTTTGTGAAGAAGATCATTCTACGAATCAATGCCCTTCCTTGCCCAAACTTAAAGCTGCATATGAGGGAGCCAAAGGAGCCACTGAACCACTCTATTTCATGAACCAAAGGAGGCCACATGGGCCCAGCCCTTACCAACAAGGAATGCAAGGGACATCCCACACATATTACAACCCCAATCAAGCCACTTCCATGCCTTCTTGGGGCCCCCCTGCTTGGTCCTATCCATATCAATACCATGCTCAACCAACTGCTCATTCATTTCACTCTTATGCTCAGCCACAGTCTCAGTGGAATGCACCTCATGAGGGGTGGAGGCCCTAGTACAACTCTCCTCCCGCTCTTTTGCCTCCACCACCTGTTCAACCGCAAGCATTGCCTCCTGCTCTACCAAGGCAACCCCAAATACCTGCTTAATCAAACTCGAACCCGAATAATATACATGCCTAGCAGGTATATATTGTGGAACTATCATGCCCGACCTATGTTGTGGAAATTCAGGAGATTAACCTACGATCTGGGAAGGTTCTCCCAGATAACCACCATCCGCATAAGGAGGATGAGGAAGAGAAAGAGGAATGTGAACCAAAATCCACTCCACCCTTTCCTGAGAGATTAACTGGAACAACACAACCTACCCTAGAAGAAACTGAACTTCTTGGAGAACTGAAACAATTATGTGTAAATATACCTCTTCTCCAAGCCATAAAGGATGTGCCTATATACAACAAGATGATCAAGGATATGTGTTTCAGGCATCCAGGCAGGCGCATGAGAGATGCTCCAACTATCAATGTCATAGGGCAACTGTCCGACCTAATGTTGGGGCAGGTAATCTTTCTGAAATATCTAGAACCTGGAAGCCCTATAGTCGATGTCCACATCAATGGCACCATAATCCCCCATACCCTGATTGATCTAGGGGCTATCATTAATGTGATGACCAAGGAAACTATGCTCAAGCTCAACCTTCAGGGCTTCCTCAGAAGGACCACAATAGTACTATAGTTAGAAGACGACTCCACCGTGACCCCTAAAGGGATTGTGGAAGATTTAATGGTCTCCATCGATTCTTGGGAGTACCCTGTTGATTTCCTAGTTATCCAATCAAAGGCAAAGCTCACTAAGTATCCTCTCATCTTGGGAAGACCCTGGTTGGCTACTATAGATGCTTACATTAGTTGTCGAGTTTGGAACATGAAAATCAAGAATGGGCATATGTCCAAGCAGCTAGTCCTATATCCTCCTGCCTAGCCTTTGTTAGAACATGATTTACCTCTCTTATTAGAGGAGGAAGATGAGGATGAAGTTTATTCTGCACCACTATGTGTAATGGAAGCTACCATGGTGGGGCCCATAAATCGAGGATGATCTTATTGAAAACTTGATTCAGAATCCACCCCCCAGTGTGTTGCCATTAAAAGAGCTGGTGGAAGAAACCCAAGCCGATCCTTTAGTTGATCTCTGTGTGGCTCACTCTACCTCTCTCTCAGTTAAGAATATGGAATTCAGCCTAGAAAGAACCTTGAAGATCAACTCATCCCTATCCACCTCTCAGGAGAAAGAACTGTGTAGCTTACTAAGAAACCACTTGGATGCTTTTTCTTCGAACTATAAGGAGATGAAGGGAGTGCACCCTTCAGTTTGTACTCATCACATTTACATTAAGGAAGATTTTAAACCAATTAGACAGCCTTAAAGGAGGAGGAATCCAACCCTTAAGGACATTGTCAAAGAAGAACTGCAAAAGTTACTCGATGCAAGATTCATCTACACTATCTCTTATAGCGAATGGGTCTCTCCTTTGGTGCTAGTGCCAAAGAAAAATGGGAATTGGAGAATCTGTGTCAATTATTGGGAACTAAACAAGACCACCAAGAAGGACCATTTTCCTTTGCCTTTCATAGATCAAGTGTTAGATGGCCTTGCATGGAAGAATTTTTTCTCCTTCCTAGATGGGTTTAGTTGGTACAACCAGATCCAAATTAGTCCTGAAGACCAAGATAAGACCACTTTCACTTGTCCTTGGGCTACCTTTGCATATCAGGTCCTCCCTTTTGGTTTGTCCAATGCTCCTACCACTTTACAAAGCGCAATACTGATTATATTTGCCGAACTAGTTCATGATGCAGTGGAAATCTATATGGATGACTTTACTCCTTATGGTTCTAACTTCCAAGAAGCTTTGTCTAACTTGGGCAAAGTTTTGGACAAGTGTATTAAAATGAACTTGTCCCTCAATCCTAAAAAATGTGAATTCCTGATGACTAAAGGGACCGTGCTAGGTCATGCAATCTCTTAGCAAGGATTACAGGTGGACCCCAACAAAATTGCCATCATCCAAAGGGTCTCGTCTCCTTGAAAGGGAAGAGATGTTTAAAGTTTCCTAGGTTTAGCAGGGTATTATAGAAGATTCATTAAGGATTTCAATAAGCTAGCCTCTCCATTGTTTGGCCTTTTGGGAAAATATGCTGAGTTCATATGGATTGACAAGTGTCAAGAGGATCTAGATACCTTGAAAAGTAAACTGGTGACTACCCCAATTTTGAGAGGTCCAAACTGGGCCCTACCTTTCCACATTCATATAGATGCCTCGAAAAAAGTGATAGTAGTAGCCTTAGGGCAAGTTAATGAGAAGCTACCTTATGCTATATATTTTGTAAGTAAAATATTGTCAAAGGCAGAATTAAACTACACTGTAACCGAAAAGGAGCTCCTAGTTAATGAACAAACCAGATGTAAATGCTCATATTATTAGATGGTTACTTTTATTGCTGCAATTTGATTTAACCATTGCTGATAAGCCACGTAAGGAAAATGTTGTTGCTGATTTTTTGTCTAGAATAGATATGCCTGCAGGTGAAGAAGGAATGGTGGATGATCAAATGCCATATGAACACCTATTTTCTATCTTAGTACTCTCTCCATGGTTTTCTGATATAGCAAATTACTTGGTTTCCGCACAGTTCCTACCCCACATGTCCTCAAAAGAGAAGAGCAAGATCGTGAGGAAAAGTGCCCCTTTCACCTGGATTGGGGGCAATCTCTTCAAACTTGGACCAAATCAGGTTTTGACGAGATGTGTCAGGGAGGAGGAAGTTTTTGACATTCTCCTAACCTGTCATGATGGGCCTTGTGGGGGCAATTTTGCAGCAAAGAGGACTACCTTCAAAATCCTGCAAGCAGGTTATTATTGGCCCACTCTTCATCAAGATGTAATGTGATATATCAGCCATTGTGATCGGTGTCAAAGGATGGGGAAGTTGACTCCAAGAGATGAGATGCCCCTGCAACCTCAAGTGACTTTCGAAACATTTGAGAAGTGGGGCATGGACTTTGTGGGTCTTGTCAACCCTCCTTCAAAGAAGAAATCTTACATCATTGTGTGCACTGATTATCTAACAAAATGGGTAGAAACAAAGGCAATCCAGGCAGCAACAGAAGAAAAAGTAGCTGAGTTTTTGAGAGAGAATATATTCTACAAGTTTGGATATCCAAGAGAATTAGTCATAGATCAAGGGAGTTAGTTTACCTCTAATCTGATTGAAGACCTACTAACACATCACAAAATTAGGCACAAAACTTCCACCCCTTATCATCTACAAGAAAATGGACAGGTGGAAGTCACTAATAGAGCTTTGGAAGGGATTTTGACCAAGGTAGTGAGCAACAGCAGAAAATATTAGGCAGATTGATTGGTTGAGGCCACCTGGGCCTATAACACCACCTGGAAGACCACCATAGGGTTCACACCCTATGAGCTGGTCTATTAGAAGAAGGCTTTGCTGTCAATAGAATTTGAATATAACACACTAAATATGGTAGCTCAGCTGGACCTAGATCTCAGCCATGCACAAAAGGAAAGGTTACTTCAGCTAAATGGATTGGATGAACAAAGATTGCAGGCCCTTCTCCACTCAGAGGTAGTCCAAATTCAAAGGAAAATATGGCATGACAAACACCTCAAAGAGAAACAATTCCAGGAAGGAGATTGGGCATTGCTATATCATTCAAGGTATAAAGATTTCAAGCGAAAATTGAGGACAAGATGGCTGGGACCATACATAGTAGAAAGGTGCAATGACAATGGTTCAGTTCTGATCAAGACCATCAATGAAGAAGCCATCCCCATGCTTTTCAATAGGAATAAGTTGAAAATCTACAAGAAGCCCCTCTCCAACGAAGAATTCATTGAGAATCTGAGTAAAATAGTGTTGGCAGTGGAGCAAGTCTCTGCCTCCACTCCACCCACACCCTAAAAATAAAAAATAAAAAAAAATGAGGAGAATAAAAGCTCCCTAGGTGAAAACCTCCCCTTGGAGGTGCCAAGGGCAGGTAGTGAGGGTGAAACCTCCTGGAGGTGCCCCAACTATCTGTTAAAAAAAAAATAGGAACAAAAAAATTAACTTCTTTTCAATGCATTGGAGGTTGCAGGAGGGCCACATAGGAAAAAGTGACATAGTTGAGCTAAATACACCTCTGATAGACCATTTCTCCATCGCTATTGTCTTTTCCCAGTCCCTAGTCTCACCTGTTCTGGAAATTATGCATCCTACAGGAGGCTCTGTGCATTCTATTGAGGCTCCTGTAGAAACCACAAAAAGCTCGAAATCAAGTCAACAAAAGGATCAAAGGGCTAGAAACTTGTCCAGAAGACCTGTGGACCCCCCTACACCATTCATCCTCCTAACTCTCGATTCCATTCCTACACAACTACATTTCCACTCGCTTCTTTCTTCCCTACACAGAAAACACATAAATCCTATTTCTTTTGTTAAAAAAAAACTGAAGAAGAAACAAGGAGCACCCTTAACTTAACTCTTACCTAGTGCATACCATCTACTTTTCCTTGATCGACGGAACCTTCCTCAACCATCTCTCCAATCCCTACTCAAGCCTCAGCCAAAAGTTTTAGAGGGAGAAGAAGTTACAGGAAATCCTGTAGGATTCCTGTAGCAACTGATCCCCTTAAAAATCGAGGTCTAGAGGCAGGGTCAGTGCAACCATAGATTTATAAAACATGCAAGGAGATGGTCTTGATTAAAGATCACTAGTACGAGGTAGTCGAGCGACCAATTTAGAAGCCACGAGCACCAGTAGTAGGAATCCATGAATAGAACGCTAAATTCTGAGCACGCAACAACACGGTAGTGACTAACATGTAAGTGACTAAACTCATTCCTATGTTGCATGAGTATAATTTAAAAACTGCATGGACAAGTGAGATTGTTGCAATTAAACGAGATCGGTGGCCAGCTAACTGGCCACCCTCATCTGGTTCAAACTGAAAGCTTAATCCAGTTCAAACAGTGCCTTTTCTAGTTCAAACAGTGTATCATCCAATCCAAACAATGTTAAGTGAATGTATTCAGCACGAGTGATCAGTCCACTTGGGAAAAAAACTTGAAACAAGTAGTGGCGACGTCTAACGGGAATGATGGAAGTGATTGCGGGAAGGCAGCATGAAGTTTCATAATGGCACTGAAGTAGGGACCAATGGTTCGGATGGGGATAACGTACCCTTCTTGCCATGTCACCTCGTCACCACAGAACATTCTCGTAAGCTTAAGTATGCTACAGTCAACCACCTCCACCACTTTGTTTTCATTTGTATCAACAAGCTCTTAGCTGTAGAAACTTACCTACCACCTCCAGAGCCTCCAAACAGTTGCTCTCTGTCAGTTTCAAAACCTTTCTGCTTATCGAGCTCTACAGGAGCATTATCAGACTCTAGAGGAGCAGAAACACAATCCTAAAGGAGCCCTTTTATAAGAGGGCCAGTGAGCAGCATCGCAGAGGAAAGTTCGGGATTTTATGGAAAATTCGAGCTCAAAAAGGTCGGCTCAGTAAAACCCACTCTGCATTTCCATATATATACAAAAGGTGGAAGGATTTGAAAAGAAGTATTGAGTTGAAAAAGGGAAGGAAAGAGAGAAAAGAGTATGCCTATGTTTTAAAATATATATCTATATATATATATATATATATATATATATATATATATATATATATATATATATATATATATATATATATATATATACAGTTTCTCCATTTACTCTTTGCACTGAAATACTGTCTCTTTCTCCTCCATGGTATTCTCCTCTACAAAGAGATGATGCAGCTCTAGAAAATTAAGCCTAAAAAAAAGTGAACTTGCATTGGGTAGTCTGCTTATTTTGTGAAAGGAAGAAACACTATTCTATATACTCTTTTTTTTTAAGATATTGTTTCCCTAAAACAGATCGAGAAGCAATGTAAGTTTAAGAACAGAGTTTGGAAGGAAGGAAAGTTGCAATTTGTTTTTGTTAACAAGGAAGAACATGAAAAACTCTCTCTCTGGTTCCAAAAAGAAAACCTCAACTGTTCCTTTGTTTCTGGGTTTGAAGTTTGCTGCCTTCCTCCTCACCCGAGACATTCTAGTAGTCTCTGAACATCATGACAGGGGGTTTTATGAGGAAGGAGCCTCTGAATTCAACTAAGCTGCATGAACATCCAAAAAAGTGGTAGCCCTCTTTACCAGGGCAAATTGGATGTCTTTCTTTGAAAAATTTCATGGGTATGATGAGGATGTCACAGAGGAATTTTTATTGTCTTCAAAACCTTACTCAAAAACCCATGCCACTATCAGTTTTAGGGGTCTAACCATATAACTCACACCGGAATTCATCAATAGGTTCACCGATCTCCCACTTGGCTACCTTGGAGCAATGAAGAAAAACCATTGGGTCAAGTGGCCAAAAAGACCTTTTTCCAGCCTAATGAGCATCCTATGGAGGATAAGAATGGCATCAGGAGGACAAGTATACCTTATTTATGGGGTGAGCTCAATTATCAGATCATGAAATATATCTCCTATGAAGGAAGATACAACATAGTTTATGGGTATCATTTCAGACTGTTACATGAACTAAGATATGGCATGGACCTTTCAGCATCCAGAAAACTCAGTATTCCATATTTTTTCCTCCAATCCTTAATAGAATCTAGCACCAAATTGAAGGCAGGGGTTCCAAACCAATTGGCTCACCATGGGCTAATTAAATTGCTGGTGGAGGATGCCCTCTAAACATTCACAATCCCCATAGCCTGGGAGATTTTCAGGAACATGACTAAAGAGGATGATATAAAAACTATGACTGATTACCTTAGTCCATCTGGAAGTGAAGAGGAGGGAGAAAAAGAGGAAGATGAGAAGGAAATCCATGAAGAAGAAAAGAACACTGAACTGGAAGAAGAGGAACCCCATACAGAAGAAGAAGGAAACCAAATAGGAGAGGAGAAACATGACACCACCAAAGATGAGCCTAAAGCAGAGAAGAAGAAAAAATCAAAAGTAGAAAAGGGTAAAATCACATTAGAGAAAAAGAAGAGACCAAGAACTGAAAGGAAGAAGCCTAAGGCAGTGCAGAAAAAGGTTGCCACAGGAAAGGTAGAAACTAAGCAAGGAGAGGAGAAAAAAAAATCGGAGACAGCAGAAACAAAACCAACAAAAATAGGAAAAACAACAGATGAAGAAGAAGAAGCAAAGTAAGAAGAAGTGCCTCTTCAGACACTAGCAAGAGAGGTAGGAGTTCTTCTTCTTTCACTTAGTACTCCAGCCAAGCCCAAAGAAAAAAGGAAGAGACAACCATCTATGAACTTCAAGGCTTGAAGGAGCACCAATATAAAGATGGGGAAGCCTCAGCCACCTTTAAAGGAGCCCGTCATCATTGAGGATGTCCCTACTGCAACAAAGGAGGAATCTCCATCTAAAACCCCCATCACTTATGCAAGAGGAAGTCCTAAGACCTCTACTTGGAAAGAAAGGATCAAACTAATGGACTCTAAAACAATCCTACAGGAGGTGCAGACCTCTTTACAGAAGACATTAGCAAAGCTCCAAGAGACTGAAAATTTTGAAAAGAAGGTAGAATAATAGACCAAGGAGGAAGACAAGGAAAAAGAGATAGCAGAGCCTGGACCTTAGCCTAACTTAGGCTCTTACTACAACCTTCTGTAAGGGGGAAGATCACCGCACAAAAGTTTGCAGTCCCTCTTTTCTTTGAGCTGGAAAAGGAAAGAGTAAGGACCCATACATGGATGTAGATTTCAAAATCAAGAGGGGTGGAAGACATTGCGCACATGGAAAACAAATTGAGGGAAATGCACAAAGAATTAGGCATGGTTAGACATACAAAAAGCATTAGAAGAGCTCAATTAGAGGCAGAAAATGAAATGTTAAAGAAGCAGCTGCAAGAAAGGGAACCTCAAGGAGGAAATGACTTGTCAATCTTAAAAGGATAGTAATAGGAAGAGGAACCCCAGGCAGACAGTGAGACATTAATAAGATAGCAACAGGAAAGGGAATCCCAGGCAGAAAATGAGGTGTTGATCTTGAAAAAGCAGCTACAGGAAAAGGAAGCCCAATTAGCCTGCATGACCAGCTGGGCTCTGGAGGCATTATAGTGCAGGTAGCCAACCAAATCATATGCAGTGTACCTCAAGGATTAGTGGCTCCAATTTCATATTAAGACACTAGCCCAGAGGGGCTCAATACCTTTTTAGGATTATGGCCAATTCATGCATCTATGTGATCACAGTTCAGCTGAGGACAAAGCAAAGCTAGCAGAGTTTTACTTGCACAATATAGCCCTTGCTGATGTGAAGCTATGGCATCCCAATGATGCATTGGGAGACTTGCAGCTGATGCCCATGGCATCTTGGATGAGCCATGAAAATAAAAGGGCAGCACAGATCTAGAAAATGATGGCAAAAGAGCTTAATGGACCCTTGATGATTAGAATAAAACTAGCAGAACCAATGGCTCTCATCTATGCCCACCAACACCTTGCAGCTAATCCTCAAGTTGTCCCAGACTATGTTGATAAGCAGGCCCAGACTATTGCACATTTCAAGGACATGGAGAGACTGTTTGGAGATGACTGCATTCATGCCTGCATGAGAAGGTGGAACACATTGCCACACATCCTACGGATTAGGGAGTATCACTCCCCAAACAGGATGAGGGAAGCCATGAGGAGAGTGCCACTGTATAAGCACTCTATGTAAAGTTTGAAGGCCAATTGGATTGGCCTCAAATTTAGTCCTCCACTGCTGCTAGGATTGCTGGAAGGAGTAAAAGAGGAGGAAGAACAAAAATAGTGGGAAGAGGTGGTTAGAAAGGCAGGATTCCATGAAAAAGAGGAGGATATCACATTAGAAGCATGGGATGTCAGGGAATCTATTAGAGCCATCAAGGATGAAGAGTTAGATTAGTTGCTCAGAGGATGAGCAACCCATTCAGTAGGGGGTGATGATGAGCCCCAGAAATGGGTAATTATATGGGCTCATTTTGCCTCTTAATTCATCTTAATCCACCATTCTTATTATTTTATTGGATGTTTTTGAATATATTTATGCTAATAGAGTGAATTGGGTTAGTCATTTTTCCATGTAGTCTAATGTGTGATTTATGCAGATTTTTTGGCCAATTTTGGACAAAGTCAAGGGATTTATGAGCAAATGGTAGCAAATACTCGAGGGAAACAGGGAAGAGGATTTGTAGGGCGGTGTCTCCTTCATTTATGACCCCTTTCCTCAAATCCTCATTCAGCAACTCAAAGCACAAAGGTCCACATTCCAAGGGGCATCCGACCAAGTAAAGAAGGACTGTTATTTATCTCTAGTTCTGGGAAGCCGAGCTCCTTGATTTTACGACGACTGTTGGAGGATTCCATTTGTATAAATAAGGGGGCTTAGAACCTCAGTAGGTTAGTGAGTCATTAGTATATCTTTTGCACTTTTGTGCAGCACTTGTTCAACTTATTTTTGAGTTCCTTTTTGAGAACATTTTATGTCATGTGAATATTATTTTTGATAATGGAGATGAAACAGTTTTTGAGCCAGCACTGATCTCTTTAATAAGGTTGAAGCTCTTGGGTTAGGGCCCAACCCAAGCTACCTAGTGATCTGATAATCACCCTATGAGTGATCTCAGTTAAGAATTTATTAAATGAAGGTATTAGAGACTCATATGTTGGTGTGTGTCTATGTTATTTAAGCAACGGATCGATTAGATTGCAAATACACAGACACTTAAAATGGAAAATAGCAAAGAATTACAATAAGAAAAGATAAGAACACAAGAAATTAATAAGGAGTTCACCCTATCCTCCAGAGCTACATCTCTGGTCCACCTCTCAATGGTGGCCTTCTTTTTATTGTGTATTGAAGCAGAGAATTACAATGAAGGAGCTCAATATGAGTCTCCTAAAATAGATTGGCTTGGTAGGGTGGTTCTTGGATTCCCCAAACCACTGAAGTACACAGACTCTCTTCTCTACTAGCTCTTTCACCTCTCTGGTCTGATAGATCTATTGACCACTACCGGTCAACTACCTATAGTAGTACACCCCCTTTTCTTTGCAAAAAGGGTAGCGCTTGATCAACATGTCCGTCCCATTTGACAGTCATCGATAGCTTGATCATATTATGTTGTAAACCTAGTCTGCGTGTGTGAATTGTAAATAATCTTAGCAGATATGAGTCATGTATGTAAATTTCCTAGGTGGACCTAATTTCCTAGTGATAATCTACGTTCTGGAAGGTTTTTGTCTCACCGATCTATGATCGGCAGAGTTTTCCTTCAGCCTAACCCCAAAGCCAGAATGGATTTTGTCACTAGAATCTTAGGAGAATCCTAGTGTATTAATCTGCCAGATTATAGTTGTGTCGCAGAACTGGGTGGTTTATGAGGGTCTATGTCAAATGGGTTCTCCCCCTTGAGATGTAAAGTTGTAAAAGTCATAATGTAAAGTGTCTTGAGGGTTAGAAAATGTTTTAATCCCCTCATAAGTCCTAAGTCCTAGGTCCTAGGTGATTTTTCCAAACGCTAAGTTCGAGGATCCATTTAAAAAAAAAATAAAAAAAAAAAAATTGAAAAATTAAATAAATAAATAAATAATAAATAAAATAAAAATTATAAAATAATAAAATAAAGTAAAAACTTAAAAAAATAATAAAATAATAATATTTTGAGTAAATAAATGCAGAATTTCAATTTTTTTTGTATTAAAAATTCGACGGATGAGATTAAGAGATATCTTGATCCTCATCGACAGTCGAGATCGTTTTGACATGGATCACTCGAAATAGTTGTTGGGAATTTTTCCTTTAAATAGGGTGCTAGGGGTCATTTGAGAGGTGATTAGATCTGAGAGTCTAGTGCTAAAGAAAGCTCTCTTGTAGTCATTTTTGTGCAATAAAGAAGACTTTGGGGTTAAAAACCTTGTTGGTGTTACTCTCCTGAAAATGTTGTAAGATTGTTTTATTTTTCTACATAATTTTATTTTCAGCCATTGATGATAGCTTAGTGAAGATTGATCTAGGCACAGGTATCTTGTCTGATATTTGGGGTTTGAATGATAGTTTAGATTATGAAATATAGTGGCAGGTATCTCCATTTGATCGGGGTTTTACTATTGTTTTCTCCCTCTATGTTAATGGTTGATTTTAAGCTGTGCAGGAAATCCCTTTTTCAGATTATCAAGCGTTAGGGGAAGTTCTCGGCTGAACAAGCCAACTCCCGGGTTGTGTTTTCTGAAAGAGCCCAGCCAGTTCTTGATCCCGGGCTTATCATTCGAAATATTTTTATGAATGCATGCACGGTTTTTCTGAAGCGTTTTACATTAAAATTAAATTATGATAATATTACTATGATTATTGATAAATTTGGTTGCTCAAGAGCTTTCAGTTTGTAAGTACTGTAAAATTTTTGTTGTGTTTAGGGTTTTCAGTTTTGTTTTATGCACATATCATTTTTGGGTGATTTTTCATTCTAGGTTGCAGGGTTTCTGAAGATTTCCGAGGTTCTTTCTAAGTTATTTTGTGTCCAAGGGTTTCAAATATCAATTGTTTTCAGATCTGTAGGGTTTTGATTATATTGCAGGAAATATTTCTTGAAAATTTTTCTGTGCCGCTTGGCTAGCCGCCTATCCGCTGCTCTTTCTTTATGTTGCCATCATCTTTCCCAAACCCTCATTGCTATTACGTGTCCACCATATGATATTATCCCGCATCTCTCCCAGCATATCAGTTACAAACGTGGCCCCTTGCTGCCATCAATCCCTGCAAATCCCTTGCATTTTCACTTGTTCAATTCCATCTGCATTCAAACCCCATGATGTCTATCGCTCTACTTCCTCCACACACAAGCTTCCACACTGTTCCTCACCTGCACACATAAAAAACCATGAACTGTACGCATGGGTAAAGGAATCATGTTTTACTTTACAGACGAAGAAATTGTCACAGCGTGGGCGTCAAGGAAGTTTCTCAGTTTTAAATATGATCCTGGGTTCAAGATCGGCACCATTAAAAATCACTGCAAACTGCAAACTCGTTCCCTGTCCGCCGTCAAAGAATATATGCAAGCAAGCTGTAAGAAATCACGTTTTTTACGGGCCAGGTATATTTTCTAGCTGTTATACGTAAGTCTGTCTACGTTTTTGACTTCAGCATAAGTCTACCTGTGTTTTTTGGGTTTTACATAAGTGCAATTGGATGAATTCAGACTTTGATTTTTTTTTATTATTCAGATTATAGCGTAGGTCTAGTCTTCATCGGCTTTTTATTTCATAGCGTAGGTCTGTTTCTCAGTTTTAGGTTTTACAAAAAATAAAAATCGATTTTCATATTTTCCTTTTTACTTTAAAATCCGTATAGTGCTTAGGTTGTCTTTTAGATTAAAGTCTAGTTTAGATTTAAATTTTAAAATTTTTTGTTTTATATAATAAAAAAAAAAAAAAGAGGAAGAAAGGGGTATCAGATTTATTTTGTTAGATTTTGATTTAGTTTTAAATGTTTAGAACTTTAGAAATATTTTGTTAAAAAATCCGTTTAATTTTACTTTTGTTTCACTTCTTAATATATATAAAAAAATCATAAAAAATATATTAAATATAATACCATATTAAGGCAACTAGCTTTCCCGAGGTATTCTATTCAAGAGAAAGCCCAAGAAAGGGAGGGTGAAAGGCGTTATTGGCTAGGTATGGAACTGGACTAGTAAGCGTAAACTGATGGGACGCCAGTGAAGCGAACATTGGCTAGTCTTTACTTGGCGTAGCACAGAGCATGTTTGCAACTATGAGATTCAGCCTTTCTCTCCCACCTTTTTTAAATCAATAAAAAAAAATATATGAAATATAAAAAGATATAAAGTTCCTTTTTCTTAGAGTTTGGAGTTTTGATTTAGTCTTCTTTAAAAAAATATATATATAAAAATTTTTGGAATTTTTTTGCCAATTTCAGTCTTGGCTCGGGAACTTTTTAGGTTTCATCCTTTATGCTGAGGCTAAAATTTTGACGTGGGAATTAGTGTTTAACATGATTAAATGTTCATCTGAAGATTAACTGCATGAATGTGATCTCTGGTTAATGTTTTACGTGATCTTTTGAAATTTCAATTGCTGGAGTATCATTTAAGCATTTTCTCGCATTTGATAAAAATTAATTTTTATTTGAATGGTTGCTCTACATGGTTTCTATTTCTGCAGCATCTAATAATTGATCGTTTAAACATTAAATCCACGAGGCACTGGTCTATTAACTTAATAAAATCAATTTAGTGCTTGTTTCTTCGTGTCTCCCAACCCAAGTGGTCAAAAGTTTGTCTTCATCACCTCGTAGGGTCTATCCCCCTTAGCCACGGGAGACAGGCCTAAACAGAGAGATCGGGGATCAGAGTGACAACCCCCGGTCTGTCGTGACAATCTATGCGACAACATTTTTTGGCGCCGTTACCGGGGATACTTTATTCTTGGTGTTTCAACAACTTTTTATCATTCATCGTTCATCTTTCTATCATTCGTTTGAGCCGGCAGCGCTAACATTTTTTGGCGTCGTTGCCGGGGACATAGTTTTTTTGTTCCTGGTGTTTCAACAACATTCATATTCTCATTTCTCATCATTCTTTCTCATCTCACGTTTGAGCTGGAAGATTCAACATTTTTTGGCATCATTTGGATCTCTTTCATCACCTTATCTTTCGTCATATCAACAACTTCTCTTCGACTTGTTTCTTGTTTGAGTGGCGACTCGATTTTCTTATTTTTCCGAGACAAGAAGCCTCTCTCATATCTACTTGTTGGTTGCTTTTTGGATCTTAGAATTAGATTCATTGTTTAAGTGGTGACTCCACTTCTTTCATCTCTTAATTTTCTTGAGCATAAATCTCTTTCTATCATCCATTTGATCCCTTATTATTCATCATGGATTATTCATTTAAACCATGTCATTTTACTGATAATCTCCATGATTTTCCGGAAAAGGTCACTTCTAAATTATTTAAGTTCTCAGGTGGTGATTCGGTCACTGTTAGACAACATTTAAACAGGTTTACTTGTGTAATGATCATATATTGGATAATTCCTCAATATAATCATGAAGATGTCAAGATGCGTCTATTTGTCCATTCTTTAAAGGGTGATGCTTTGAACTGGTTTAATAGTTGTCCTGAAGATTTCTTCATTTCTTTGAAAGACATTGTCGATGCTTTTAAAGATAGATATGGTGATCGAGATAGCTCGCCTTGTGCCCCTAAAATTTTGCAACAAAATGAAAGTAATCTTGTAAAAGGTCTAACTGTCCAAGACAATTCTTCATATCAGAATGTGCCATCCACTTGTACCATTGCAGATCATAGTAGTGTTGACAATTAAAAGGAAGATCATAAGAAAATTATACAAGATCTATTGCTACTGGTAAGAAATATGGAGATAAATCAAACTAATTATGCCAATGATGTGAGAACTTTATGCACCCACCTAGAAAAGCGTAATAGGGAGATGGAGATCATGCAAAATCAACATAGTAAGGAAATTGAAGCCATGAAGATTAATCATGACACAGAAATTAGTTTTATGCAAAGCAAGATGTCAGGCTTAGAGGAAAATATGACGACCTTGCAAGAAAATCATAAGAAAGAGATAAAATCTATGCAGCATTGCTTGATGACCATGGAAGAAGACCATGCCAGGGAAATCAGTGCTATAAGGGTTGAACACTCTAGTCAGATAGACGCCATTAAAATACAATTTCATAAATTTCAACAGCAGTCAGAAGATGAAGGAAACCAGGAAAAATCAATAGATCAAGAGCCTTCTCATCCGCTGCAACAAGCTCCATCTTACTATGAGGAGGTCATTGTTTCGATTGAAAGGTGGTTAATTGAAGGTGATCCAGATAGAATTAAAAATGATAAAGATCAGATGCAGGATAAAGAAAGACATGTCACGCATATCTTACATACTTCATCTGATAACTTTGAATCAGAAAGTTCCATGTCATCAGTGATGCAGCCTGCCAGGAAGAAAAGACACAAGAGAAAGAAAACGAAAAGAATATTTGATGCATCAGATGGCGGCGAGCAGCTTGATTTTTGGATAGGAAAAAGTCCTACCATATGCAGAATTGGACATGGCACAGCCAACAAGCAGCCAACAGATTTGCCTGAAAGTAGGCAAATGCTCAATATACACTATATTGAACACATCTAATGCCATGGGGCATCCTTTGTATTGTATTTCTAACCCTACTCCTTGTCATTTCAGCATTTCATTTATGTTTTATATTAGATTTACTTTTCATAGTTAAAGAGCTTCTATCTTTTATGTGCTTAAATGTTATATGATGATTTTGGAATGGACGCTACTTATTTATGTTGTGTGTTGCGTGGATGCAGATTCTGGATTCTCACATTCCTATAGTGCAGCAATGTGTCCCCAAGTAGAGCCAGATGTTGACCACTACCGGTCAACTACCCATAGCAGTACACCCCATTTTCTTTGCAAAAAGGGTAGCGCTTGATCGGTATGTCCGTGCCATTCGACAGTCATCGACAGCTTGATCATATTATGTTGTAAACCCAGTCTGCATGTGTGAATTATAAATAATCTTAGCAGATATGAGTCATGTATGTAAATTGCCTAGGTGGACCTAATTTCCTAGTGATAATCTACGTTCTGGAAGGTTTTTTGTCTCATCGATCTATGATCGGCAGAGTTTTCCTTCAGCCTAACCCCAAAGCCGGAATGGATTTTGTCATTAGAATCTTAGGAGAATCCTAGTGTATTAATCTGCCAGATTATAGTTGTGTCGCAAAACTGGGTGGTTTATGAGGGTCTATGTCAAATGGGTTCTCCCCCTTGAGATGTAAAGTTGTAAAATTCATAATGTAAAGTGTCTTGAGGGTTAGAAAATGTTTTAATCCCCTCATAAGTCCTAAGTCCTAGGTCCTAGGTGATTTTTCCAAAGGCTAAGTTCGAGGATCCATTTAAAAATAAATTAAATAAAATTAAAAAATTGAAAAATTAAATAAATAAATAAATAAATAAATAATAAATAAAAATAATAAAATAAAGTAAAAACTTAAAAAAATAATAAAATAATATAATAATAATATTTTGAGTAAATAAATGCAGAATTTCAATTTTTTTTGCATTTAAAATTCGACGGATGAGATTAAGAGATATCTTGATCCTCATCGATGGTCGAGATCATTTTGACATGGATCACTCGAACTAGCTGTTGGGAATTTTTCCTTTAAATAGGGTGCTAGGGGTCATTTGAGAGGGGATTAGATCTGAGAGTCTGGTGCTAAAGAAAGCTCTCTTGTAGTCATTTTTGTGCAATAAAGAATATTTTGGGGTTAAAAATCTTGCTGGTGTTACTCTCCTGAAAATGTTGTAAGATTGTTTTATTTTTTTGCATAATTTTATTTTCAGCCATTGATGATAGCTTAATGAAGATTGATCTAGGCACATGTATCTTGTCTGATTTTTGGGGTTTGAATGATAGTTTAGATTCTGAAATATAGTGGTAGGTGTTAGCTACCTATACCAATAGGTTTCATATTTCATGATCGGCATTGAAAAGGTCCAAATATGCTCTTCTTTGATGATTCAAAGATCACATATTTCCAAGAGAATACAATCTGTGCTTATAGCTTGATGTAGGCTCAAATTTGATGGATGGTCCAACAGCCTAATCTGGATCATGCCATGTTTTGAATTTTCAGTTGTAGAATAGAGAAAGAGGTCTGTCCAAACTGTTTAATCTTGGCAGACAAGTAGTTTAGGTAGAGAAGAAAGGTTCCCAACAGCTTAATCTGGGACCTTGGAAGAAATAAGGGTAGAAGTAGATAGAAAAACAAAAGAAAAGGCCAAAGAAAAGAAAAGGCAGATAAGGGTCTGCAAGTCCAAGTGCACCCTCCAAGAAGAAACAAAAAATGCTAGGCAAGTAGATGGGTAGGCAGTTGGGGTTGCAGAAGTGTCATTCCTTCAATTTGAAGGTGTGTTAACCTATTTCACAAAGCAAAGTCAATGGATGGAGAAGTCTTCTTCTCTATCAGGTTGCAGCAAGCAAAGAAGCATGTCTAACTTCCCACTTATCCCCTTTCCCATTCATTACTAATATCCCCTCATCAGTTGATATTCATGAAAGAATTGGTGGTCTTTGTGGTTCTTAGTTCTATTAGAAGCCACATTTCTTGTCTAAAAACTCTTTTCATTTTGATCTACTCCTTAAGCTAAGTTATTTTCAAATAAACTTAGTGGTATCTCCCCCTCATCCACTCCTTTTCATCCACATTAACCCTAACTCTATTATATAACTCCCCTATGTTACCCCTTTCCCTAGTATTATTAACACCATGGTGTATAAACCCCCAAGCATTCTATAAATATCCTCCTTTTAGCATTATAGCTAAATATGTCTGTCTGAAGGGAGATTTTAGTCCACCTGGGACTGTGGTCAACCCTGTCCTGGGGCTGCTCTAACCTCCGGTTATGAGCAACAACCTTTCCCCTAAGCTCTCACCTTCCCTCTGCTCAAAAAACACAGAAAACCCCTTTCCCCCTGCTAAACCCACTCCTAGAAACCTCTTTTCCCTTATAAAACCCTTGAAAAACCCAAAAAACCCCTCCTACCCATAACCCCCTTTGAAATTGTGAAATAACCCAAAAACCCACCTTTTGGCACTTATCCAAAGTTTCGGCGCATATGTTTGATTTTTCAAAATACATTGAAAAGCTTTACAAAACACCATATCCTAATGTTTTCACCGGGCGCAAAATGCAAAACAAATAATATTTAATCCCCCGCCCGTGTCCGTATCGATCGATCACATCGTCAACTCGTCAACCGTCTGATCGGGCAACATTGATCGGACGGCTATTATCCATATCGGGTTGGGCCCGAGGTCCGACATTTAGCACCCGAGAAACTGTCAAAGGGTGACGTCAGGCCTCCGCCACGCATCGCCCTCACAGCTTCTCGGGTCGGCCTCTGACAAAACCGGGGCCGTATTGTAAGCGGTCCGAGAAAACCGTTACAGCTGTTTCACTTACCACCTGGTTTTGCTGGTCCCATGTCATGCCCACGTCAGAGCCACGTCGCTGCCACCCCGCCGTCGCATCACCTCATTCGTCCGTCCCTTCGCTGACATGTCCGCCACTTCAGCATATCCGTGGACCAACCAGGACCTGCCACATGACCCGGTGACGTCATGCTGACGTCGTCCGACTCCGACCCCACCCGATGACGTCACGCTGTCGTCATCCCAAAAACGCGCCAATATTGCCAAAAATCCACTTTTAGGCCAAAATCTCATGTTTTTTCCACGTTTGGCAAACTACACTACTGCTATTTCTGCATGCTGCTCACGTCCAAACCAGCACCAGCCTGCTAAAGTTGATTCCAAGACTGCCAGAGCCTCCATTTGCACCTGCATTCGCAACTCTTGCCGACGAATTCACCAGGTATTCTTCAAAATCATCCCATAAGCAGTCCTTTAAACAGTGTTTCAATTGTTGTTTTACTCAATTTGCCTTCTGTTTCTTATATTTCACCTCCCTTGCAAAGAAACACTCCTCTGTGTCGTTCTGTTCAAGTGGAACCGGTTTACATACAAATCAAGAGCCTCAGTAGCCATGGAGACACCAATAGCTCTAAACATCCAGCCTCTGAATGCCCCTCAAAAAGAGATAAATTGGAAACCCCTGGGGGACCTGGATTATCAAATGTTAGATTGGTTTCCAATGGGCTCCAAGTATAATATTCATATGATCAATCAAATAAAAGCCCAACACCTTAGTGGGGCTGATATTTTAGGGATTTGGGATTCAAATTTGCCCATTTACAACCTCCCTCAAGTCAATCCCCTTCCAGACTTGATCCACAAGTGCCAGGAATGCTATGATCCTTGCCAAAGAGCTGTTCTTACTCCTACAGGTTCAGTGTTGTTCTACATCACTCCAGAAACCATTAATGAGATGCTCCACTTCCACACTGCAAGACCATTGACACCCCTGTCCATGCTGGATTTAGTAAAGAAGGGAACTAATTTGTCACATGCCCAGATTGTCAAGATCAACCAGTTGTTTGTAGATTCAGGTTCTGAAACTGTAAGAACTCCTCCTATTGGATATGAGTACCTGAATGACTTGGGCAGAATGCTAGTGGACTTGATCAGTTATGTCCTGGGGTATAGAGGAATTGAATATGTTGATGACACCATAATGGCAATGCTGTCCATATTTTCCCCGGGAATGCCTCCTGCTGTACACTATGACTATGCTACCTATATTGCAGAAAAGATTCATGAGCAGCTAATGAATCTACCAAGGGAAAGAGTGTTCAGATTCACCTCATACATCTACCATCTGTTCTTGTTCTATCAACCAGACAACTTCCCTCTTCCCCTCAAGAAACTAAATGTCCAGGGAATTCCAAGATCAGTTTTCTTTTGGTCTTCAGTTTTTCATTGTGCTTCTCTCTCACCATACACATACTGTGAGTTCATAGACTTGTTCATTTTCCCAGCAATGACCTTGCTATATGGTGTACCTCCTCCAAGGCTAACTGATGAGATGCAAAGAGTCCTCCACCTCTCTAAAGCCTACAACATTGGTGATTGGTACTTCTACCAACACCACACAGTAATCAGAATTTATGGCTGTGAATTGGACCCTTTTAGGCTTCCAAGGTATGTCCCCATGAGGCTCTTTGCCCTAGAATACTTCAGACAGTTTGGAAATGCTGACTACATCCATTTCCAAAGTAAAAACAAGAAGGTGCAACTGAAGGTAAGGAGCCAGCTAGGTCCTTTCTTATATAACAAAAGAGAAGAGGGATGGAGGGAGGCAGATAGAATCCTAGAGGGCCTCAGATTTCAAACCAGCTTCATATGGTTACCCTATGACCGTAAGCACTTTATTTCCCTCAGGAGAATAAAACACAAATTAGGCACATATGCACATGTGAAGTTGCCTCATATTGAGAAGTATGCTAATGCCTTGAGCTGGAAAGAAGGCACTCTAGAAGAGCCAATTACTAAAGAGCAGATGCTAGAGAATGAAGCTAGAAATCTACAAAAGGAGGCTGACTTGGAAACTTGTGGACAGGTCTCTTTCTCATACCAAAGGCAACCTGGAGAAGCTGCCTCATCTTCAACAACCCATCAACAAGCGACCATGAAAACTCAGCAAGCATCCAGCAAAGACAAAGAAAAGCATGTGGAGGAGGAACAGCTACCTCCTATGACTCAAGAACAAACAGATAAAGAGATGGAGCAGCAGCAAGAAGAACAGCAACAACAGGAAGAACAAAGGCAGGAACAACCTGTGCAGCCAGAACAAACAGTGGAAGCCCCAAAATCCACTGAGCAACAGCCACAGCAAACTGTGCCTCCAAGGCAAGAAACATCAATTGATGCATCAATCCTCCAAACTCCACAAAAGGAGGATGTAAGCAGAAAGAGAGACAGAGAGACTCCCCTAACATCTTCTATAAATCAGGGAGAAAAAAGGCAAAGATTGAATGATTTTTCTGAGGAGGATATGACAATAAGGCAGTCATTAGGCATGGGCCCACCAAGCAGAGAAGCATTCGCCAGTTCCTTTCAGCAGGAACAAGACAGAACAATAGGAGGAGAAGTCAGCTCCTCTAGCCAGCAGAGAGAGGGAGAACTGAGCATTAAGCAACAGTTCATTGAAATTAAGAAGAGGAGTGAGCCGATAAAAATACAGCTATATAACCATCTGTTGAAAATGGATCCCACCAACCAGCAGCGCTTAATGTCTGCATTTGATGTTAGTGAGGGCAAGATGATCATGAGCCACTTCATGCCAACTACATTGCAGCCACAGTCCCCTTCTGATTACCTAAGGACCAATCTTGAGGTCCTTGCCAAGGACATTCACCCAATGGATAAAATTGAATTGCACAAGCAGACAGGTGAGATGGTCTATGCTTCCTTGGCAGACCAAACATTGGACAACTACAGGCTACAAAGTAGCCTTAACAATACAGCCTCTCAGCTAGAGTTGGAGAGAGCGTCATCCCAGGCAAAGGACAACAGAATAAGGTCCTTAGAAGATATAATTATTGAGATTGGGCATGATCCCAAAGATATCAAGGGAATACAGGAAATATTGAAATTAAGGGATGCTGATATGGCAGCTGTAAGAAGAAAGATCAAACTCCCAGCCACGATTCACCCTCAAACAGATGAAGTAGCTCAACAAAGGCATGATAAAGATGCCACAGCTCTGCTGGTGACTCTCTATAAGAAGCTTATCCAGACACAAGAAAAGCTGGGAGAATCAGAGGCTGCACAGGCAGCATTACAGGCAACCTTGAAACAAAGAGAAGAATGCCAGACCTCTCAGCCTCCTCCTCAAAACATTAATCTTGAGGAAACTGCTCCCATTACTACTCCTCCTCCTCAGCAGACTGATCAAGCAGCACCTTCTACTTCAGCACCACCAACAACAGAACAGGCCCAAAGCCTAGATATGTAAAATCTAAGGACTGAGATTCAAGCCCTGGAAGCTCAAATGACAGAATTAAATGAGACCAGGGAGAAATTGGCCAAAGTCAATGATAGATATGACAAATCAAAGCAGGCTGTGGCAGAAAAGGGCAGGGAAGTAAAAGCCCTCAAAGATAAGATCAAAGAGCTGGAAAATGAGCTCAAGTTAGATAAAATTGTGGCTGAGCTTAGAACAGTGCTGTGGGATAATATTGGCCAGTCTATTACTGACCAATGGCCGTATATTGAAACCATCCATGAGCAGCTAGAGCTCATTCCAAAGGCACAGGCTCAGATTCACAGATCAAGGAATGCCCTGAGCAATATGCCTGAAGTTGCCACCAGAATGATTAATGTGCTTAATCATAAGACAAGTACTCAGTTAGCTACCATGGGAATTCCCAACAGGACTGAGACCATTCAATTGATCAAGAGGGTTCTTACTCTAAGAAATCTAGTGCAGACATTAGAGAGAAGAACCCAAGACATGCAGACTGAGGTGAACAGGTTCATGGAGAAGTTTCAGGTGCTACAAAACAGAGGGCTTCCTAGCTTACTGAACAGCTCAGGGAGACTATTCACACATGAACAGTATGCCAAAAGGGTGAATGCATTTGCCACAAGTCAGATCAATGAGAAGCCCAGCACCTCAGAAGAAACAGGGCCAGCTACAGGACAGACTCTCTACAACAAAGTGGAAAGTTTATTTTTTATAATGAATGAAATCGAACACTTGTTTGCAGTAGCTCCAAATTTTTATAAGTATACAGAGGCGGTGGAGACTATGGATGCAATCCGCAGGCATCAATTACCTACACAGGACTGGTGGACCAAGGCAATACAAACGATTTTGTAAACAATGAGCCATTCACCAAATTTTGTTCATAAAAATATGAATTGTCATGCACAGCACAGTTTAATAAAATCAGCATGCATTAAAGATTAAAGTTGAGCCAACTCAGCAGAAATTTCGGCCAACGAAGCAAAAGTAGGAAGCTACAGGTGTCCAGGCCGAGAAGCTACAGCAGAGCAGCTCCAAAAGCGCATTTCGCAGCATTTATGCAGATCACTCCAACCGACTCAGTGGCCTCCAAAGGCCAAAATATCTTTTGACAAGCATAAAGATGCATTTACTTTGTATTCAATGATGTAATAACTTTCTGATCTAAATATCTTGAAAAGTTGGTGAAGATATTCAATTCTGAGATAACTTAGCACTCAGATATTTTGTAACGACCGATAGTATATATTTGCCCCTCGCACAAGCTTGCAGGGTGGTTGTTGATTTCTCCTGAAGAAGTTCTTATGCTGTAATCCTTTCAGAGTTTAATAAAGAAAGTGATGGAATTTCTCAGATTTCTGAAGTGTTGAATGCGTTCTGGTGTCTGTTGAAAACTGCTGGATTCCTGTGTATTTCACAATACAATAAGTTTCTGTAACTCTCTTTGTTATGTATTTTCGATCTATTAAAATCCATATATGTTTCTAATTTCTAAGTGTTTGACAACAAAGAAGAAGAATAACCTTCAGGACTTATTCATGCCAATACCCTGAGTTCAATCTGTGTTGTTAATGAATGTTTTCTTCAGCTATAATCTTGATAAGTGTAATTCTTAATTGCTGCACTTTCAGAATATATCTTTCACAGTGATCTTTGTTTCAGGAATTCAAGTTTGCTCCTGTGCAACATGTTTCACTTTCACATCACCAGTTCAAAAGAGAATTCTTAATTGCTTTCTGTTGGCTGACCATGCTTCACCACTTAAGTTTAAATTTGTTTGTCTGAGATACACAATAGGCCCTGCAGTCTGAACATCACCACTCCTGCATTTCAAAGCATTTCATAGCTCTAGACTCCATTGCCCAATGATATACTATTCTCTGAACACTACATCTTAAGCCATGAAAGAAATCCTTCAACCAAAACAAAAAACAAAACCTGAGCATAATAGCTAGCCTAAAAAACACCATCAAAACAGAGACAAATCATAAAGAGAGAGCCCTCTCTGATTACAGTTTGGCTAGGAACTGTGATCCAAAGATTGGTTAGTGGTTACCCCGGCCGTATTCCCTTGGGAGTCATAGGGAACAACCTGGGTGTTAACAGTAGGTATCTCCATTTGATCGGGGTTTTACTATTTTTTTCTCCCTTTATGTTAATGGTTGATTTTAAGCTATGCAGGAAATCCCTTTTTCAGATTACCAGGCGTTAGGGGAAGTTCTCGGCTGAACCGGCCAACTCCCGGGTTGTGTTTTCTGAAGGAGCCCAGCCAGTTCTTCATCCCGGGCTTATCATTCAAAATATTTTTATGAATGCATGCAGGGTTTTTCTGAAGCGTTTTAAATTAAAATTAAATTCTGATAATATTACTGTTATTATTGATAAGTCTAGTTCCTCAAGAGCTTTCAGTTTGTAAATACTGTAAAATTTTTGTTGGATTTAGGGTTTTCAGTTTTGTTTTATTCACATATCATTTTTGGGTGATTTTTCATTCCAGGTTACAGGGTTTCTGAAGATTTCCGAGGTTTTGTCTAAGTTATTTTGTCGTCCAAGGGTTTCAAATATCATTTGTTTTCAGATCTGCAGGGTTTTGATTATATTGCAGGAAATATTTCTTGAAAATTTTTGTGACCTGGGAAAAGCCCTTTCTGCTTGGCTAGCCGCCTATCTGCTGCTCTTTCTTTTATGCTGCCATCACCTTCCCCGAACCCTCATTGCTATTACCTATCCACCATATGATATTATCCCGCATCTCTCCCAGCATATCAGTTACAAACGTGGCCCCTTGCTGCCGTCAATCCCTGCAAATCCCCTGCGTTTTCACTTTTTCAATTCCATCTGCATTCAAACCCCACGCTGTCTATCGCTCCACTTCCTCCACATGCAAGATTACACACTGTTCCTCACCTGCACACATAAAAACCATGAACTGTACGTGTGGGTAAAGGAATCACGTTTTACTTTACGGACCAAGAAATTGTCATAGCGTGGGCGTCAAGGAAGTTTCTCAGTTTTAAATACGATCCTGGGTTCAAGATCGGCGCCATTAAAAATCACTGTAAACTACAAACCCGTTCCCTTTCCGCCGTCAAAGAAGATATGCAAGCAAACTATAACAAATCGCGTTTTTTACGGGCCAGGTATATTTTCTAGCTGTTATACGTAAGTCTACCTGCGTTTTTTGGGTTATACGTAAGTGCAATTAGATGAATTCAGACTTTGATTTTTTTTTTATTATTCAGATTATAGTGTAGGTTTAGTCTTCATCGGCTTTTTATTTCATAGCGTAGGTCTGTTTCTCAGTTTAGGTTTTACAAAAAATAAAAATCGATTTTCATATTTTCCTTTTTAGTTTAAAATTCGTATAGTGCTTAGGTTGTCTTTTAGATTAAAGTCTAGTTTAGATTTAAATTTAAAAGTTTTTGGTTTATATAATAAAAAAAAAAGAGGAAGAAAGGGGTATCAGTTTTATTTTTAAGGATTTATTTTGTTAGATTTTGATTTAGTTTTAAATATTTAGAACTTTAGAAATATTTTGTTAAAAAATCCGTTTAATTTTAGTTTTGTTTCACTTCTTAATATATATAAAAAAAAAATCATAAAAAATATATAATTTTAAAATCAATAAAAAAAATATATATGAAATATAAAAAGATATAAAGTTCCTTTTTCTTAGAGTTTGGAGTTTTGATTTAGTCTTCTTTAAAATATATATATATATATATATATATATATATATATATATATATATATATATATATATATATATATATATATATATTGGAAATTTTTTGCCAATTTCAGTCTTGGCTTGGGAATTTCTTATGTTTCATCTTTTATGCTAAGGCTAAAATTTTGACGTGGGAATTAGTGCTTAACATGATTCAATGTTCATCTAAAGATTAACAACATGAATGTGATCTCTGGTTAATGTTTTATGTGATCTTTCGAAATTTCAATTGTTGGAGTATCATTTAAGCATTTTCTCGCATTTGATAAAAATTAAGTTTTGTTTGAATGGTTGCTCTACGTGGTTTCTATTTCTGCAACATCTGATAATTAATCGTTTAAACATTAAATCCACGAGGCACTGGTATTTTAACTTAATAAAATCAATTTAGTGCTTGTTTCTTCATGTCTCCCAACCCAACTCATCGACAGTTGGTCTTCATCACCTCATAGTGTCTACCCCCCTTAGCCGTGGGAGACAGGCTTAAACGGAGAGATGGGGGATCAGAGTGACAGCCCCCGGTCTGAGTGTTGTCGTGACAATCTGTGCGAAAACAAGATCCTCTTAGGGATGGCTTGAACCCCTCAAGCTCTCTGGTGCTCGATGTTACCTTTGGTCAGCTCAACCCTCTGTCTTCTTTCTACTTTTTGCTTCACTGATTCTTCCTCTTCTCTATCTTCTGTCTTCGGTATTCCTCTCTAGGTTCCTGACTCTTCTGTCCTTTTTCTTTCTATTCTCTGTTCATGGATTTAAAGCCATTTGGGCTCATGGCGATTCGGTTCCTCTTCCACATTCATCGGATCACCTACTTGCGGCTACACTTGGAGTTCCCTATTCTTGGTGTCAACATCAGGCTCACAAGGAGTAGCCACTTGTCCTCTTGCGAACTGTGCTAGCCTGCATCATTAGTTCAATTCTTCGGTAACGTCATGGAATGAGTCTTTTGCTACCATGGCGGTCAATTCAGACTTCAAATTCTTCTAAATTGTGGCTTATTCCCTCGTTAAATCTGACTTCTCCATCGGGCGTGATCTCAGCCGTTAGATTTGGAGCCCTCAAATTTGACGTCGTTTGCTCGTCTTGCATAGTTGACTAGCTCGACCGTTAGCACGTGATGAGTGGCGGTTTTCTCTCTCCTCCACTTGCCATGCGTCGGGTGCTGAGTGGAATTTCTCCTTTTCCATCAAAATTTCTTACCGCCCATGGATGCCCCCAATCAATACCGCTGGTTTTGGAGCGGGTCCCGCCTTTAGCGCTTAGCCTTTGTTTTCCCATGATTTTTCGGCTCCCACGCGACCGAGTGCTTGGGGACTCTCCATTTTGAGGGTTTTCGCCCAGCAAACTTCGCATCAAAAACCCCCTCTGTTTCCATATCCAGACCTCTCAGGGGCTAAATTCGCCTCCCACACAGATTCCATGGGCCTTAGTCAGCACGCTTCAACCAAGCTCCTCATCGTTCCACGCTAGCTGCCATTGCCACTAGCTGAGAGGTGTTTTTTATTACTGTTGTAAATTCTTTGAAGTCTGTCCTAACCTAGTACAACCATGGCTCTATTAACTATTCTTTATGGATGCAATTTGGATCACAACCTTCCCACTGAAAAGCTTTTGCACCACCAAAAGTTGGTTTTCTTTCAAGCATCGACTAAGTGAGGGTACTGTTGTCTCACTTGCCCAATCTCAATCCACTTTTCACTACTCGGCTTCGAACCTTTGAGTCCAATTTTGAGGTACTCAACATCTCCTCTGTGTGTTGTCCTCACCTTCCTATCCAAGACTGTGTCTTCCTGCAATTCATTCAGATATTCAGGTAGCAGTTCATCAATATAAGGCAATTGAACTTGCTCTTCAGGATCCTCAATAATTGAAGGTTCAAACAATCTCAAGCAATCTGTATTTACGACTGAGTAGATGTTCATGTAAGCTGGTAGATCAAGGCAAAAATCATTTTCACCAATCTTCTCAAGTATCCTAAAAGATCCATACCTGATAGGCTTTAGCTTTTTACCTTCACCTTACATCCTATCCTTGCTGATATATAGCCAGACCTAGTCTCCAACTTGAAAACTATGCTCCATATGATGCTTGTCATGCCTTGCCATGTATTTGGCTTTGCTCTTTTCCAGTTGTTCCTGTACTTCTTGGTGGATCTTCTGGATCTATTCAATGAACCTAGTTGCCTTGTCCACATCACTGTGTCCATCAATTGTGGTATCTTTACCAAAGACAAAATCCAAGGGAGACCTTGGTGTGAAGCCAAAACAAGTTTCAAAAGGAGATCTCTGAGTAGAAGAGTGTTTTTCTCTATTGTAAGCATGTTGCACATAACATAAGTGTTAATCCCAAAGCTTAGGATGCTTGCTACAATATCCTCTGAGTAACTGGATCACCATCTCGTCCACTACTTCTGTCTGGCCATCGGTTTGTGGATGAAAAGTTGTGATTTTCTTCAGTTGGGTGTCCATCAGCTCCCAGATACTTGACCAAAACTTCCCTACAAATCAAGTGTCTCGATCAGATACAATGGAATTGGGTAATCCAAAATGAACCCATACAGTTCAAAGAATATTTTTGCAGTTTGTTCAGCTGTAATCTTTTTATTACAAGGTATCAAAATGCACATTTTGCTGAACCTATCCACAACCACATATAAATAATCATGACCTTTCCTAGATTTAGGCAGTCCTCCTACAAAATCCATGGAAACACTTTCCCAAGGATGAGAAGGAACTGTTAATGGAGTGTACAAGCCTAGTTTTCTATTGTCGGGCTTTCTTTTGGCACACATAGTACACCCTTTTACATATCTAGAAACTGTCTCATTCATTTTTGGCCAATAACAAAATCTTTGCAGCCGTGAAACTGTTTTACTTACCCCAAAGTGACCTGATATTAGAGAAGTGTGTGCCTCTCTAATTATCTTTACTCTCTCTGTTTGTGGAATGTAGAGTTTCCCACAATGATATAAGAGTCGGTCCTTCACATGATAATTCAATTCTTCTACCTTTTTGCCTTGACTCAAAGTTGCATATACATATTTAAAGTCTATATCTTGAGCATATTGTTCAATGTAGCTTTCATGTAGTACAAAATTATGCTCAGGTATAGTAGATTCATTTATAATAGGTCTAGATAACATGTCTGCAACTTTGTTGTGTATGCCCTTTTTATATCTAATGAATAAATGGAACTGTTGCAGAAAACCCATCCACCTGTAATGTCTTGATTGCTGCAACTTAGTTTGGGACTATAGATATTGAAGTGGTTGATGATCAGTATGTATTACTGTCTCTTTTCCCATTAAATAATGTTTCCACTTTTTTACACTCTGAACTAATGCATACAATTCTTTATCATATGTAGGATAGTTAACTACTGTAGGATTAAAAGTCTCATAATTATAACATATGGGTTTACCATGTTGTGTCAACACTGCTCCCATGGCATAGTCACTGGCATCTGTTTGGATCTCAAATGGTCTTTGTAGATCAAGCAGTGCTAGTACAGTTGTTCTACTAATCTTTTCTTTCAAGGTGTCGAAGGCTTTCTGATGTTTGCCTCCCCACTAAAACACCTTATTCAATCCTGTCAAAGCATGTAAGGGAGCTGCAATTGAGGAAAAGTTAGAGATGAATGTCCTCCAATATTGTGTTGCTCCTAAGGAGCTTCTTACTTCTGTAGCAGACATGGGTTTAGGACAGTTTACAATGACTGCCACTTTAGAGGGATGTATTTTCAATTCACCACCCCCTACTATATGACCCAAATAATTTAGAGATTTTTTGCCAAATTGACATTTTGAGAGTTTAAAATAAATTTTTTCTCTTTTCAAAACATCTAATGTTTTCTTAACATGCTTTAAGTGTTCCTCCCACTTTTTACTAAAAATCAAAATGTCATCCAGATATACAATAACGAAATCATCAAGAAAAGGTCTGAGTACATCATTCATTAATCTCATGAAAGTAGCAGAGGCATTGGTTAAGCCAAAAGGCATAACCAGCCACTCATACAATCCTTGCTTTTTTTTGAAAGCAGTCTTCCATGCATCTTGCTCTACAACTCTGACCTGATGGTATCCACTGTGCAAATCCAACTTGGTGAAATAAAAAGCTTCCTTTAACTAATCTAAAAGATCATCTATGCGAGGAAGGGGATAACGCTTTTTTATTGTTATCTTATTCAGTGCTCGGTAGTCAACGCACATTCTCCACGATCCATCTTTCTTTCTCACCAAAACGATTGGTGACTCACATGGTGATGTGCTAGGCCTGATGAACCCCTTCTCAAGCAACTCCTGCACTTGCTTCTTGATTTCAGCATTCTCTAAAGCAGACAGCCTGTACATTCCAATGTTAGGCAATGGAACATCTTGCTGCAAAATAATATCATGTACTATTTCCTTTTTGGGGGGCAGACCTTTAGGTTCTTAAAATAGAACATCATACTCTGAAACAATATTTTCTATATCAGCTTGCTGTTTAGCATTACAGCCCTCAAATATATTGGTTTTATCAGGCTTCTTTTCCTTTACAACCATTAGTAAGAATTGTTTGCATGAATTTATCATTCTTTTCATCTGCCCTGAATTTATGAGAGTATAATTATTCTTGAGCTTATGAGCTCTTAAAAAGTATTCAATTCCATCTTTAACAAGTAGATACTTGTTCTTGGCTCTATAGAAAATAGATTTTCTATCGTAAAAGTAAGGACTTCCTAAAACAATTCCACATATATCCAAAGGAATTATGTCTAACTCAACCTCATATACAAATGTTGACCCAAAATAAAACTTGAGTTTGCACTACCTGGGCACTTGTAGTTGTGCTTTATCATTCAACCATCCTAATGGGTATGGTATCTTGTGAGGTGTAGTTGCTAATCCCAATTTCTTTACAATTGCTTGAGAAATCAAATTTACTTGTGAGCCACTATCAAACAAAGTATCAATATTTTGATGTTTGGAAATAACTCGAATATGGAAAAGCTCATGTCTTTTTCTCTCATGTTCTTCATCAATAATAGATTGAGTAGAATTACTAGTAGATGCTTCAGAATTCTTACCTTTTATACCTGTGGTTGCAATGATTGTTTCATTTCCCAAGTGTGACCCCAAATCTTTCTCAATAGCTACAATAGTCTTCTTCTTCTTGCCCTTGGAATTCTTAGGTCTCAGCTTTGGATGCAGAATCCAACAGTGCTCATCATCATGCCCATCCTTTTTACAGTGAGTGCATGAATATTTTTCTTTCTATGTAGTGTTAACCTTCTTTCCTTTCCACTTCTGCTTTCTTTCTCCTTTCTCTTGCTTGCAATGGGTTCGGATGGTCCCCTAACTTCTGGATTTCCATTATTTCCTCTAGCTTCTAGATGAGTAGCTTGTACAGATACCTCATCTATATTACTGGGATTAAACATGAGGATGGTATGCCTCATGTAACTGTGTAGACCACAAATGTACTTCAAAAGAGTCTCTGGTGAGTCTAATGAGATCCATAGAATCAATGCTCTATTTCTAAATTCTTGAGTGTACCCTTGCACACTTCACCCTTTCAACTGTTGAAGAGTTTTCCAACTCATCATTGCTTGTTGCATGTAGGCCAATGGATAAAACTGCTTCTTAATTGCAGAAACAAAGTCACTCCAAACAGAGATGGTCTTACCATCTCTTTTCATGTCAGCTTGGGTTTTGCCTTCCCACAAAACCAAGGTAGTGCCTCCTAGGCGTAGGTTTTCCAGCTGAATTTTTCCCTTTTCTGAGTCGATGTTCTGTACTCTGCAATACACATCAATTTTTCTAATCCAATTGTCCAACTTTTTAGCATTTAGCTCTCCATCATATATAGGCAAGTCAAATTTAACATCTAGCTTAATCAAAGATGCTTTCTTATTATGCAAAGGGCTATTAGGAGGTGTGAGAAAGTTTTCCTCTTTCCCTTTTCCTTTTGAGTGGTCAAGCGAATGAGATTCTTCTTCTTCTTTATCTTGTTTAGAACATGAGGAATCTTCATCCTTATGATTACTAAAGTCCCTATACATTTCTTCTACCATAGACTTTATAGCTAGGAAATTCTCTATGAATTGAGTGTCTGGCCCCACAGAACCTTCCTCTAACATTGTCTTCCGAGGATAGAATCTCCCAATTTCAGGATTAGTTTCGACCAACTCTCCTTCTCCTAATTCGAGCTTTGATCTAGTGAGCATTCAACAGCTAAACCAACATAATCTTGTCTAACCTTACAGCCTGAAGCTCTGATAGCACTTGATCTGATAATCACCCTATGAGTGATCTCAGTTAAGAATTTATTAAATGAACGTATTATAGACTCATATGTTGGTGTGTGTGTCTATGTTATTTAAGCAACATATCGATCAGATTACAAATACATAGACACTTAAAATGGAAAACAACAGAGAATTACAGTAAGAAAAGACAAGAACACAAGAAATTAATAAGGAGCTCACCCTATCCTCTAGGGCTACATCTTCAGTCCAGCTCTCAGTGGTGGCCTTCTTTTTATTTTGTCTTGAAGCAGAGAATTACAATGAAGGAGCTCAATATGAGTCTCCTAAAATAGATTGGCTTGGCACGGTGGTTCTTGCATTGCCCAAACCGTTGGAGTACATAGACTCTCTTCTCTACTAGCTCTTTGACCTCTCTGGTCTAACAAATCCTCTCAAGGATGGCTTGAATCCCTCAAGCTCTCTGGTGCTCGATGCTGCCTTTGGTAAGCTCGGCCCTCTGTCTTCTTTTTTCTTTTTGCTTCACTGATTCTTCCTCTTCTCTGTCTTCTGTCTTTGGTATTCCTCTCTGGGTTCCTGACTCTTTCGTCCTTTTTCTTTCTATTCTCTGTTCATGGCTTTAAAGCCATTCAAGCTCATGGTGATTCAGTTCCTCTTCCACCTTCGTCAGATTGCCTACTTGTGGCAATGCTTGGAGTTCCCTATTCTCGACGTCATCATCAGGGTCACAGGGAGTGGCCACTTGTCCTCCTGTGACTACGCCATCCTACATCGTCGGTTCAATTCTTCAGTTACGTCATGGAATGAGTCTTTTTCCACCATGGCGGTCAATTCAGACTTCAAATTATTCTAAATTGCGGCTTATTCCCTCTTTAAATCTTTCTTCTCCATCGAGCACGATCTCAGCCGTTAGATTTGGAGCCCCTAGATCTTACGTTGTTCGCTCATCTCGCGTGGTTGACTAGCTCAACCATTAGCATGCAATGAGCGACGGTTTTCTCTCTCCTCTGCTTGCCACGCATTGGGCACTGAGTGGAATCGCTCCTTTTCCATCGAAACTGCTTACCACCCATGGATGCCCCCGATCAATACCACCGGTTTTGGAGTGGGTCCTGCCTTTAGCGCTTAGCATTTTTTTCCCATGGTTTTCCAGCTCCCACGCGACCAAGTGCTCAAGGCTTCTCCATTTTGAGGGTTTTCGCCCAATGAATCACCCATCGGAAACCTCCTCTGTTTCCCGATCTGAGCCTCCTAGGGGCTAAATCTGCATCCCACGGAGTCTCCATTGGCCTCGATCAGTGCGCTTTGATCGAGGTCTTTGTCGTTCCATGCTGGCTGCCATTGCCACTGGTTGAGAGGTGTTTTTGATCGCTATTGTAAATTATTTGAAGTCTGTCCTAACCTGGTACAACCATGGCTCTATTAATTATTCTTTATGGATCCAATTCGGATCAGCCAACACCTCTTTCTTTGTACTTATATGTTTTGCTTCAGTTCATGAGTTAATTTTTGTTACATAGATTCATTTTACATTGTTTAGATTAGGTTTCTTTTGATGGTTTGCATAGCTGTTTTTGTTCTAGTTTCTCAAAGTAGGTTAATGTAGTGACAAAATAAGATTCAAAAAGGCCAACAGCAGGCCCTGATCTCCTTTCTCCCTTTCTGGGACTATGATTTGAGGTCAAGGCACTACTGCTGCCACCAAAAACACAGTTTTGCTCTTCTATGCAACTGCTATTGTGATGACTTGATTCGGAAAGATTGATATATTGATTCAGATTCAATTACCTAGATCATTTCCTGTTCTTTTACCATAGATCCCTTTTAATGCTTTTCTGTTCAAAGGTTACTGTTCAACATTTTCTGTTTGTAGGTCAGAAATTAGGTCAAGCCAGAGAAATTTATGTTTTCATGGTATAGTTAGTCCTTTCTTTGATCAGTTTTTGTAAGTAGATGTGCAGATCTATTGCAAGACACTTGAGCTCACCATACATCCATAAATTAGCCAACATCAACGCATTTCTCACAAATTTCATTCGCAACATTTTGCCAATCTGCCCTAATTTCTGCATTTTTCTCCATAAGCTTCCCTCTTTCCATTTGAACAAATTAAACCATCATTTTCTTTCTTGATCTTCCTTAACAAGCTCTAGACACCTCAACACCTTCATGTAGCCTTCCGTTACCCTTTCCCAACATATTTCCACCTTCAAAACTCCAAAAATAGCTCTCGGCCTCCTCATGTAGATCCCCTGCAACCTCCTATAGTATTCAGAAGGGTATTAGGGGCTTCTTAGGACCTCTCCACACCTTCCTCCACCTCTGCAAAAGCCAACTCCATCTTCCTTTTCCACCAAACCTCTGCACAATCACAACCAGATAAATCACAAGAATAATAATTTCACCTAAAAACACTCAAAAGCACAAAAAGATGTTTTCTTCTCATTTCTTTTCAGAAGTAGTTTGAATAAATACAATTTACCTTTTCAATAGTAAATAACACTCATTTCATCATTTTTCATCTCTTTTCCTACAAAAGTATGGTTAGTAGGTAAATTAGGGTTTGCGTCACATTTTAGTTTTCCTTCTCTTTCTGCAAATAGAATAGCCTCTATAGAGTTAGCCTTCTTTCATCACAGTTAAAAGATTCTTCTGAGAATTCATAGAAGTTAGCTTAAGCTCCTAGTGATCTTGCGCCAGCTGACCAAGTGACAGCTTGCAATAAGAGCTAGTACTTGTGCATACACCACCATCACTTCCAAGTTTGTTATGAACTACCAGGTTGGTAAAAGTAAAGTAGGAAGCCACATGAGTTGCAGCATTATTGCTACAATACTGGTGCTCATCACAAACAATTCTCCAAACTGTTAGCATGTCAATGCAAACCATAATTCCTAACGGTTAATCGCCCGATAGTTCTAGCCAACAGTTAATGCGATGGTTAACGGTTCCACATGTGAACGAGGTCTTAACCTTGACGGTCAAGGTAACATACTCCTCCAAAACCACGACATTAACCTCCACGTGTGAAAATTTTACCAAAGAACTAGAGGTTACGGTGGTGTTAGCTCTAATCTGGTTTTGTATTTAATTAAACGCAATTAAACCTTAGTTAAGTATGAATTTAAACTGGCGGTAAATTCGGAGGTGCCCCTAAATTTGGGCCTGCCACCAAAATTAGTGGTGCTAACTATAGATTTTCTAGAAATACAGGAGAAAATGTAGGAAAAGATTCACTCAACTCTAGAGAAGTCAATTTTCAACCAAATTGAGCTCAAAAAGAGGTGTTATTGGCTAATTTGAAAATTATTAACAGTGTTGTGCAAGTATCAAGAGCCATAGAGATTTGTAAACAACATTTTCTCCACATTGGGATAATAAATAGGCCCAAGCAATGGAATCTGAACCAAGGAGATGTAGCTGAGGGGTGAACTCCTTCGTCAAAACACATTGTTAATGTGTCTCTTTGATGGTTTGTTGTACTCTGATGCAGGAGGATCTAGGCCTATCCAGCATTGTCATGGACTCGTCACATGTTGTGGCTAATGCAAGTTTGGAGGAAGACTTGGTTTTTTAATTTGTATTAATTTAAAGTACATGTAAGTAGTTACTGATTGCCTAATTATGAACAAAATTGGGAATAAATGGCAAATGATCCTCCCTGTGTGGAGATCAATCCAAGTAGTGTAGTTTGTTTAGATTAGGATAGGATTTGATTTGTAAATGTATAGTTTATTCCTTCAATTATGGAGGAGATGGTTAGCTTAGACATATATGTATTTTCTTGTCTCTTTTGAAAGAGAGGGAGATAGGGAGAGAGGATTCGAGAGCATTGTAAGCCTATGGGCAACGTAGGAGGAGAAGGCCGCTAACTAGAATAATTGGGCTAGAAAGGGGCAGGGAGCCTCAAACTTGTAATTATGTGTTTATGTGTGTATTTACAGAGAAAGGAATGAATCAAGAGTGAAAGAGTGTGAATAGAGTAGAAGTAGAAAGATAGTGGGTGGATTGCATTTCTTTTGAGACAGAGGTCTTTAATGTTGTAACGTGGCCCAAGACCAAGACTCCGGAATAGACTCATTGTGAATAAATCAGTGTTGTGTGCATTATTATATAAACAACCCATGGAGGCCTCGAATGCTTGATTTTTCTCCATATTCAAATGATTTTGGTACTGGCTCTGTGATTTCATACTTTACAGTAGAAATCCCCATGGTTAAGGAAAACTTGGTGTAGCTTGGGTCTGCAATCAACAATCCCATTTACACAAAGAAACCGTGCAAAACACTTAGCGGACTTGACAAAATGGATTTGAAACAATATAAATACCACTTTTAGGTCTCACTGGGTCCGACATATAAGTCGCATCACTACAGAGGAAGGGAATTGGCTTGTGAAATTGTCGAATTCTGATATCGCAACCTAACCAGATCCGAAATGATATAAGGACGATTGGATAGCCTATTGGATCCGCAAAGGCTATCACATTGGAGGTTTGAAGGGAAGGTAGCATATAGTAAAGTAGACATATGGAAATCACCAATAGTGATTAGTGATAATCGCATCGGACCTCTGCCAAGTGAAGCGCCGATAGTTGTGGACCATTGGAACCCCGATCGACGATATGGTGATTGAATCTTGGCCGTCCGATCAGCCAGATCTCGATCCACAGCGTTAACACATATAACTATGTAAAAAGGTGAAAAAGCTTTGTTTCGACATTTTGGAGAGTATTTGGTCCCGAAAGGGAAAAAGCATTGTTTTAAGCTTTTTCGAAGGCATTTCAGTTCCGATGAGAAAAGGGCTTATATATTGTGGAAAAGGGTGCAAAGCGGGATGATTATTGGGTTTTATAGGTCCAAGTGTGGGTTTATATTGAACCATTGTTTCTGTTGTGTCATTTTTGGTATCAAAGAAGAATTGTAATTGAATAATTAGGGTTAAACAGAATAGAGAAATTTTGTATGAAGGAATTAAAAATAGAGTTATGTGTTAAAGTATTCATGTAGGCAAGAGGAAGGATCATATTCTAATCTAACATAAGGAAGGCACATAGAGGTGATGTGTAGCAGAACTTGCAGATGCAAGAGATAGAGGAAATCCATTCAAAACATAGGTGATAGCATAAGAAAGTGTGAAGACTACAACAATATAAAACAAGAGAAGCTGTGAGAGAAGAACTAGATATGTTCTTAAAAGCATAGGAAGGAAAGCACTCTAAAGTGGTAGTGAACCTAAAGAATCCAACAATGGATTGGACAGAGAGGACAGCTGAAGTGTTCTCAAGAGAGAGTGAGAGATTACGGAATCCTAGAAGGAGCAAAGGTGTTGCT
The DNA here is from genome assembly GCA_031772625.1 of Pinus tabuliformis. Classification (NCBI taxonomy): domain Eukaryota; kingdom Viridiplantae; phylum Streptophyta; class Pinopsida; order Pinales; family Pinaceae; genus Pinus; species Pinus tabuliformis. Next base: position 436,934,056 of record CM062816.1, read on the forward strand.
CAAGAGGAGGTTCCGGATAGAGGACCGTGCTTACCAAAAGACTGAGTGAGGATAGCTTAGTGAGGTAAGATCGCAGTAAGGAAGACTTGCTATTCTAGAGGCTTGTTGTAGAGGAGTGAGGAGCTCATGAAGAGAGAGGAGAAGAAGATGACTACTGATAGTTATAGTAGAGGTATAGAAATAAGCCACAAGAGAAGGAAAGATGCCAAAGCAAATGGCATGAGAATGATTCAGGAAGATTTTGACAGAGAGAGTGCTGAGATAGATTTCCAGATTGGAATATTGACGGAGATGCTGTAGAGAAGTGATGAAGACCAGAAGCATGGTTATACCATGAGAAGGAGATTAAGGTGGTAGAGACTACAAGAGAAGAGAAATCAACAAGTGAATTTAGAGATAACAGAAGAGTTGAGAAAGATTGAGTAGATATTGAGTACTCAAGAGGAACCGAAGGAACTCAGAGAAGAAGAAACAGAAATGGAAGTTTCCATTTGTAGACCAGAACAAGGTGAAATGTTGGGTGAAGAGGATAATGGGAGATTAGTTGAAGATCTCATGGAATATTGGCATAGTTCAGAACAATTCAAAGATATGATGATAATAAAAGCAGATGAGGAAATTAAGCCTTGTGATTTTAATTCTCATAGTTTTTGTATGTTTGCAGGATATGCAGAGGATGATGGGAAGTCTGGTGAAACTGTCACAAATAGGAATGAAGCTCTTGAGGTGAAGTATGATGAAGAATGCCTTTTAGAGGAAGAAGGTGTTGATTTATTGCTGCAGAAAGAGTTCATAGATGAAATTCTATTTGGTTTTAAACAATCAGATGAAGTTGATATGGATCAGAAGTCTAATGACAATGCCTTAGTGGTATTACAAGAAGGTAAGGAAATGAAATTGTCTGACGAAATTGATGAAATAACTTTGCAATATGATAGTGTAGAAAATGGGATAATTCAGGAGGATTTCTACGAAAAGAAAGAAGCCGTGAATAGAATTTGTGATGAATTGTTGGAGAGATTTCATATGGAATTATAATTCTTGGAAAGATTTCTCAAGGAACCTGAAGGAAAAATGAGGCTTTCAGAATCTAATAAAGAGGAGACTATGGTTACTATACATGATAAGGATGAAATGTATTTAGCATTTATAGAGTTAACTAAATGTTTAGACTCTTTAGTTAATAATGTGACTACAAGTATGGAAGATAGCATTAATAAATATGATTCTGAAATCAAAGAAATTGAGCAGAGATTATTTGAAGGTGAGATGAAATATCAGGAGCAACAAGGAAGTTATGTCCTCATAGACATGAAGGAGAAAAAAGTATTAATCCAACAAGATAAAGATGGAAGAAACCAAAAGTTTAAATGAGATGATCATCAACATGAGGATGAATTTAATGAAGGCACTTGCAACAGAATTGAGAACAAGGGATTATTTTGGCAGTACAAATAAAGAAAAGTAAGGAGCAAAGATACAAATGGAGAATGAAGAAAAGGGTCAAGTGGAAGCTATTGCAACAAAGGTGGAATGTCAAGCTAATGAACGAGTTCAAGGAACTTGAACAAATTCATATTGATTTGTTAGATAAGGAGAGACTCAGAGAAATGGAGTCATAAAATAAGGATCTGCTGAAATCCGAAAGATCTATGATGTGGGATTGGTGCTTGAAGCATCAAAAGAGGATGGAAGGTATTGTGTTTTTGAAATTGATGATTGTTGTATGTTTCCAGGTCATATAGACTTGAGGAAAGACAAGAAGTTATTGGAAACTGTTATATTAACAGGTGAAGGGATGACTACTCACAGTCATATGAAGAATAAAGAGAAAAGTTGCAGTCAAGTGAATGAAGATGTCGAGTTAGTTGGCATCCAACGAATAAATCAAAAGGAGGATTGCAAAGCAATTATTGAGATCAAAGAAATATTTGGAAATGGAGAGATCCATTCATATGAACATAGAACAAAGTGTTTTCTCAGGAAAAATGATGAAGTTAATACAAACCAAGTGGAGAATCTTATGGTGTATTTAGGAAGTGGGAATCAACTAGAAGAGTTGATGATGAAATTATTTGAGGAGACTTTGGTGTCTCATAATTTTGAAACTAATACTTTGTGTGTAAATGTAGGATACATTGAAGTAAGACCACTGATTCATGTTGTCGTAAGGGAAAGGAAAAGAAAAGATATGATTTTTCAGGAGTTAGAAGAAGTAAATTCACATAATTTTGTGATACAGAGGGAAAAGTAGTTGTTAAACATAGCTGTAGTGAATTATACAAATATTGGACAACCATTGAGGACTGAAGCTAAAGGAGAGCATCTACTGAAGGTTGATATAGAAGACTTTGTAGATATTAAACAATCATTGAAGATTATTGACCTCGAGGAAAGACAAAGTAAAGAGGGACTAAAGGGAGATGTTGCAGACAATGAAGTTAATGAATATTGTGCGAATCTATTGGGAGAAATTTCAAATGAGATGACAAATTTGTGGCATGAGTCAACCCTTTTGAAGAGGAGGCAAGGAAACCAAGGAATAAGTGATTAGACTGTAAAACCATAACTGAATGAGACTGAAGAGGTTGTCATGGATGACAAATACGAGAAAGAAGTTGTGAGAAGTGTTGGCATATTGAGGAAGCAAGGTAAATATTTGTGTTTAATGAATTGATTAACTCTGATGAAGATTTATATGCAGGAATAGGCAATGTGAAGTCAATTTGATCCAAGTAGTTGATTCTGAAGATCCGATTGAATTAATGAAGGGTGAGATCAGAATGTCTTAGAAATATGGAATGATGTTGAATCTACAGTATAAGAGTGTTGAACTAGAAATGAATTCAATGGATGATAGTAACAGAATTACTATTATGCTACAGTGATTTATTGATGAAGAAGAGGCTAAATATGAAATTTTAGATGTAGACAAGTATAATGCCATAATCCTTAAGAGTGTAGAAATGAAGTTACTAAAAGAAGAAATATTCCAAGTACCTAACCAAGCAGGAAATATTCTGAGTCTTCAAGAAATCTGTAGAATTGTTGTAAGAAATGATGAAGCCATGAGTGAGAAACCAGAAGAAGGAATTGGATTTGTTGCAGGAGATTAGTGGAGAAGGTATTGGCACAAAGATTATGATGTTCTTATTCAAGACCACAATGAGTTGCAGGAGAATAGTATTCAACATATGAGAAAGTGAAGTGGATAAAAAATTGGATGAGTTGTGGAGACTCATATAACAACATTCCAATAAAACAAATAAAGGACAAAAGAAGAAAGGAAGATTGGCTGGAACGAATGGTATAGTTGAAGGAAATGGAAAACTACAAATTAAGATGTGGGAGCCTGTCAAAAACTGTAATGATGAGCAAACGGCAGTAAGATATATGAAAAGGGCAGTAGCAGACAGTGAGAGCATAGCTAATGGGGCAATGTAGCATCAAGTATGGAGACTGGGAGAACAACAAACAATAACAGTAACCAAGGACAGAATACCAAACAAAGTATGGGATCCAAGAGGACACAGATCAGAAGCGAATGATCAGGAGTTCATGATTAATTTAATCTTTGGGAGTCTCATGCAAGAGCATCTAGGCCTAGCCAGCAATGTGATGGAGTGGTCACATGTTGTGGCAAATGCAAGTTTGGAGGAAGACTTGGTTGTTCAATTTGTATTAATTTCAAGTACTTGTAAGTAGTTAATTATTGCCTAATTCTGAACAAAATTGGGGATAAATGGCAAATGATCCTCCCTGTGTGGAGATCAAGCCAAGTAGTCTAGTTTGTTTACATTAGGATAGGATTTGATTTCTAAATGTATAGTTTATTCCTTCAATTGTGGAGAAGATGTTTAGCTTAGAAATATATGTATTTTTCTTATCTTTTCTAAAAGAGAGGGAGACAACGAGAGAGGATTCAAGAGCATTGTAAGCCTACAAACAATGTAGGAGGAGAAGGCTGCTAACTAGAATAATTAGGCCAAAAAGGGGTAGGTAGCCTCAAACTTGTAGTTATGTGTTTATGTGTGTATTTATAAAGAAAGGAATGAATCGAGAGTGAAAGAGTGTGAACAGAATGGTAGCAGATAGATAGTGGGTGGATTACATTTCTTTTGAGACAGAGGTCTTTAATGTTGTAATCTGGCCCAAGACCGAGACTCTGTAATGGATTCATTATGAATAAATCATTGTTGCATGCATTATTATATAAACAGCCCATGGAGGCCTCGAATGCTTGTTTTTTCTATGTATTTGGATGATTTTGGTACTCTCTCTATGATTTCATACTTTACCATAGAAATCCACGTGGTTAAGGCAAACTTGGTGTAGCTTTGGTCCACAAGAGGAAATCCCATTTACACAGAGAAACCATGAAAAAAACTTAGCGGATTCAAAAAAACAAATAAATGAAACAATATAAATACTGCTTTTGGGTCTTATCAAGTCCAACGTATAAGTCACATCACTATAGAGGAAGGGAATCAGCTTGTGAAATCACTGAATTCTGATATCGCAACCTAACCAGATCTGAAACGGTATAGGGGTGATTGGATAGCTTATGAGATTTGCAAAGGATATCGCATCGTAGGTTTGAAGGAAAGGTACATATGGTGATGCGGACATATGGAAATCACTGATAGAGATTAGTGATAATCGCATCAGACCTCCATGAAGGGAAGAGCTGATAGTTGTGTACCATTGGAACCCCGATCGCCGATATGGCGATTGAATCCTGGTCATCCAATCAGCTAGATCTCAATCTATGACATTAACACATATAACTGTGTAAAAAGGCGAAAAAATTTTGTTTCAATATTTTGGAGAGTATTTGGTCTCGAAAGGGAAAAAGCATTGTTTTAAGGTTTTTCGAAGGCATTTTGGTTTCAATAAGAAAAGCGCTTATATATTGTGGAAAATGGTGCAAAGTGGGATGATTATTGGGTTTTATAGATCCAAGTGTGGGTTTATATTGAACCATTGTCTCCGCTACGTCATACTCTGAATATCTTTTGTTCAACATTTGTTTTTGAAGCTATTTTTCTCATGAATGTCACTTTAAACTTATGGAAAATTGCCTAGTTGTATGCACAAACAACTAATGAAACCTCAACACAATAAGAAATAAGCATGCACATGTTTATAAATCTGTATTTCTTGATTGCTTGAGATTGTGCAATTAGGGTTTTAATGGTTACAAAATTGTGATGCTTATAAGGCTAAAGTTGCAGAAAGGAGAAGGGAAGCTATTGGTTGCAACTCCTGAGGTAATGCCCAGAATAAGGAGAGACACAAGGCCATAATCTCCACCAACCAAAGTTCCAATTCCAGCTACACTTGAAACTCATCAAGATTTTACTACAACTCAGATTGAAGAGGTACAAGGAGTACTGATTTCTAAGCATGAATCCATAGCCATTATGTCTCAAGAAATAGAGCATGAAGGTCCCTCTTCAGAAGAGGAAGAATTCAAGAAATCTTTCTATACTTTGACTGAGATGGTTAAAATTCTCTAGGAAGAGAGGAACACTAGAATGGTTGGAGAGAGTAGTAAACCTCCATATGGAAAAGGAAGCTCAGAGGATGAAAAAGATCAGAAGAAGGATTCCAAAGGGAATGGTGGAAATCCACCTCTGTATCCGCCATCCTTATCATCTTCCTCATCATCTCCATCATCTCACATAGCATCATCTTCCACTACTGCCACTCAAACTTCCCATACTCATTCAAAAACCCCAAAATGAAAGACTCCATTTTTAAAATTGGACATAGAATTCTAACTTCCCATGTACAATGGAGAGGTGAATGCAGAAAAGTTGGACATTTGAACTTGAGATTTGGAGGTATAGTGTAGAATTGAGAACCTTCAAGAAGACAATATAAAGATCCAGTTGGCTTCATTGAGGCTAGAAGGAGCTGCATTAGTTTGGTGGGAAGCAGAGAATCAAGAGGAAATGCGAATCCATGTTAAGATATCCTTGACTTAGGTTGAATTTGTTTATGCAATTAAAAAATAGCTTTATCCTTTAGCCTATATGAAAAAACCAATTATGAGTTGGCATAATTTTTGGGAGCTTAAAGGCCAAACATTCCAAGATTATACAGAGGATTTTAGGAAAAGGGAATTGTTATTAGGAGTGAATTTGAATTCCCAACATACACTACTAAAATATATTGGGGGTTTACATTCCTATCTGAAACATATTATTCTTATGTTCAATCCAAATAACTTAGATGACATATGTGTGCAAGTCACACACCTTGAATCTAGTGGAAAGAGCATTCAGGAAGAGTGGAGTAAGAGGAAGCCATTCAAGGGTAAGCATAAAGAGAAGGGTGGAAAAGGGAAGGGAAATAGGAATGCAAGTGTGAAGAAATAAGGAGTGAAAATCTGATGCAAAAATTGTTCCAAAGAGGGGCATGATGAAGCCCACTGTTGGAAATTGCACCCTGAATTAAGGCCTAAGAAACAAAACAATAAGGGAAAACAAAAGACGACTGCTACCACACAACATGACCTTGGTTAAGAGTCTGTTCATGAGACCAAGATTTCAACCATGGTTATAAAAGGAAAAGAAATTGTTACAAGCATTAGTTGATCACATATAAAAACAACACTCCAAATGAAGAGTCAATAATAGAGTTGTTTCATGTTAAAGTGATTTCAAATCATACAAATATTGATGCATTATTTGATAGTGGATCACATCCAAACTTCGTTTCATAGGTCTTGGTTAAAAAACTAAACCTTGAAATTGTACCTCATCATAAACCATATCCATTGGATTGGATAGTAAACAATGCAAAGTTATAGGTTACAAGGAAGTGTTTATTTAAGTTCGCCATTACTGAAAATTTCATTGATGAATTTGACTTAGATGTAGCTCCACTTGACACCTGAGGAATCATTTTGGGTAGTCCTTATTTGTATCATAGAAAAGAAATATTTTATCACCATGACAAAAAATACATATTTCCCAAGAATGGAGTGGAGTATAGAGTGAGAGCCCCCACAAAAAGCTGAATTTTTCTTTCGTTAATGCATGGAAGATGAAGAGACTAGTAAATGCAAGTAAAAAAATTGTACTTCTCATGATCAAGAAAAAGAAAGATATTGATTATGAATATTTTGAAGGTTGTGATCATAAATTAAAATCTTATTTGTTTGATGTGGCAAGAAAGCATGGTGAGATGTTTCAGGAACCAAAGAGGTTACTTCCCCAGAGAGAAATTGAGCATGAGATTCAGTTGCAACACGATGTTCCACTTATAAACATTGGCATCTATTGCATGTCTATTATGGAGATCTTTGAAATCAAAAATAAAATTCAAGAATTGTTGAATAAAGGTATCATACGCCCATATACTTCTCCATGTGGTTCGCCCATTGTCTTTCTTCCAAAACATTTGGGTTCATTTTGGTCTTCCTACTTCTATTATAAGTGATCTAGATTCTTTATTTGTTGGGAATATTTTTTCAAATTTGTGGGACATGATGGACACAAAGCTGAAGAAGAGTACAACCTTTCATCCACAAATAAATGGACAAATCGAGGTGGTCAATAGAAAATGTATTCATCTTCTTAGAGGATATTGCAGCAAACATCCCAAGTTGTGGGATGAATACTTATATTACATACAAAATTCATACAACAGGGCAAAGCGTTCTTCCACAAACACATCACCATTTGAGGCATTTTATGGGTACTTACCAAGATCTTCATTCGACTTCATATTTGAGAAATATGTCACCATCAATGGTCACAGTGACATCGATAAGGCAAGGAATTCCATAGAGCATGTTGAGTTGATACATCATACAATGCAAGAACAACTTGAGAAAAGTCAAAGTAACTACAAGGAAAGGCATGAAAAACACTAAGTTGATCATAAATTTCAAGCTGGCGAAGAAGTTTGGTTATATATTAGAAAAGAGAGACTTCAAGGGGAAGGTAAAAAGCTTAAACCAATCCTTTATGGTCCTTTTAAAATTCTAGAAAAGATTGGTAAGAATACATTTAAGCTTGATTTTCCTCCTTACATGCAAATATACTTTGTTGTTAATGTTGAGAATTTGAGATTGTTTGAGCCTCCTTTGATTGATGATCAAGGAGAGCATGTTTAATTTCCATTAGTAGATGATATCTCACCAGAATATCTAGATGAGCTTCATTAAGATCTCATACTTGACAGAAGAACCAGAACTTCAAAGAGAGGGGATGTTGAATAACTTAGAGTGAGACTCAAGGGACAAAAGCCTTCTCAAGCCAAATGGTTGCCAAATTAGAAGGTGAGGGAGTTGTACCCTCACCTGTTGAACCATTATTAGTATCTTTTGGGGTCCAAAAGGATTCTTGTGAGGATGAATCATCAGGTGCTCGGAATTTAGCTCAAAAATATAAGTTATCATATTGGCTCAAAAGCAAAACGACCGTGTCCATCTTGGAAAAATGATCCAAACGCAACTCATTTCGTTGAAAATTGAGTTCGTATGAGATATTTATTGTGTTCTGATCGTTTTGTTAAACATACAAAACTTGGAAAAAAATGTCAAGTCACTCCACAGTCAACAGTCCATAACACTGACGTGGCAGGTGACTAGGCATGGTCAATGATTGGTTAGCAGTGAATCAGTGATGGAGAAGTGTCAGCATTTGGTTGGGTTGTACATTTGTGATTTGTTGCACTTTTATTGGTTTGATTTTAGACCAATGAAAGAATGCCACATGGAAAGCCTGGAGGCTGCCATGTGGTACCTCCCAAGGCTCCAGATGGATATATATGTTTGAACAAAACTTATTTGCATAAGTTTGGGTCGAACCCATGACCTACCACCTATAACCTCATGCCTTTACTTTCCACTCTACATACTTTTTCTTAACCATAGAGTTCATGGTTTATATCTGAATGCTTAACATTTGGACGGTATTCGTTAGGAATGGGACAGCCCGCAAGCTAGCCCCCACTCCATGTGAACACAATACCAAAAACCTCCACGACCATGGTAACTCCAACAGCTCCAACCAAACAATTCTTCAAAGCATTAGCATGTGAACGTAAACCAGGATACCTAACTATTAGTCGTCTGATAGTTATAGCCAACGGTTAATGTGATGGTTAATGGTTCTGCATGTGAATGAGACCATAACCCTAGCATTCAAGGTAGCAGACTGCTCCGAAGACATGGCATTAACCACCACATGTGAACAATTTAGTAAAGTGCTAGAGGTTACAGTGTTGTTAGCGATAATTCAATTTTGTATTTAGTTAAGCGCAATTAAACCATAATTGAGTATGAATTTAGACTAGCGGTAAATTCGGTGGTGCCCCTAAATTTGGATCTGCCTCCAAAATTAGTGGCGCTAACTCAGGTTGTTTTAAAATTAGAGGATAAAATGTAGGAAAATGTTGAGTGAGCTTTAGAGAAGTCAATTTTCAACCAAACTGAGCTCAAAAAGACATGTTCTTGGCTAATGTGGAAATTTTGAACACATTGGTGTAGTTATCAGGAGCCATAGAGCTTAGTAAACAAATCTTTTTCCACATTGAGCTAATACAGAGGCCCAACCCATGGAAGCTAGACCAAGGCGATTATTGGGCGTGGGATCCCCGAAGGGAATTTTCGGGGCTTAAAGCCCAGACTTTTGCTAAACGTTGTAAATCCGATGTAAATACTCTTCAATTTGTGGGCACAGAGTGTGAAGTTGTAAATGAGTCATATGGTTTTCCACCCTCAAGTTTGTAATGTAATGTCGGTTAGAGAGATCTACCCATGGTCTATAGACCATGGGATTATATAAATAGAGTGAGGCTCTAAGTTTTAAATCACTCAAGTAATGATGATGGAATATAAGGATAGAAAAATATCTAAGTGTAAAGTTGAGTCTTTGGGTCGTAAAGTAAGAGAAGGCTCTACAGTTAAGTGCACAGAGGCGTAGTATTCCTCTGCTAAGTGCACGGAACCCTATGGTTGAGTGCGCAGGGTGAGTAGAGTCTATAACACTTGAAGCATTAATAAAGAGAAGTTTCACATCAATTCTATGTATCTAATTCTTGTTTTTATGCATTGAGTGTATTGGGTAAGAATTTCATTTTTATTGTTATATGGTGTGCGAATATATATGATTATGTTGATTAAGTGAAAGTAAGATAAAGTATCTGTTTACGCAAAGTTAACTAAAATCTGTAAGAAAATAAGTAAGATATGCGGTGTAACTAGGGGAAATAGCACAAATTGTTGTACTAGCAGCACGAAAGCACCTTAGTCCTTGGTTAGGGTTGCTCGAAGGAAATTATAACAGATCGCGAAGGTATCACAGGTTAGGATAGTGTGTGAAATGACCTGCATGAAGGTAGGCACAGTTGGACTAAATTGACACCTCATGCATCTCAAGGGTGTGGAAACTTGGTTCCAGCACCCCTCATAGTGCTTTGGGTGAGACTTTAGTCCGCGTACTACGAGCTGATGCCAAAGGGGCTAGTAATGTAGGGATCGTTTAATTTAATTAACTCCGAACCTAGGTTAGGCCACACCAAGCCAACAAATGGTTCCGTTTTTCGGACCAGAATCCATGACAGTCAAAACAAGAGTGGTTAGACTACTACCTATACATAGATATCCATGAAATATTCTTCACATATTTCCCTACTGAACTGTATGAGTGGATCACGAAGCTATTAGATATACAAGGAAGGTGGAAGCTCGATGGTCATATTGTGTGGGCCCTAGAGTTGGTGCACAAATTGGAAGCATGAGAGGATAATATCGCAAGTGTTGTTGATCACTGGATCGATAGCATTATAGGAGGATTCATTACTGAGTTCGCAGTAGACACTTTAGTTAGCTATAGGGAGGCAAAGAAAAACTTTCTCAAAGGACCGTGAGGTAAGTAGGTATAGTATCTCAATACTTGGATTAAAATTCTATTGTGCAAAAAGTGGATTATACAGTTACATTGATGTTCAAGGCTACGTGAAGTGGAAAAACTTACAAAAATGAAGGAAGTAAGGGACCAAAAAATAGCCCCTTGATATCACCTCCACGTGGAGACGAGGAAGAGCTTGCGAAGGTCTCTCCGCGAAGTGCGATCCATTTGATAAGGAAAATAATTCTGCGCATAACACCCCCACCGACACCACCGCCAGCCTCATTGCCATCACCTCCATCTTCACCTGTACCACCTCCGCCACCGCTGTGATTTAATATGGCAAGCACAATAAATTTTCTTGTATTCAAGGGATTGGAAAATGAAGATCTGGAGCAATTTTGGTTCGTGGTAAGAGCTTTATGGGAAGTACAGGGAGTTACATATGACAATATAAAGAAAGTGATACTCGTTAGTGCCCTATAGGATCTCACACTAACCTAGTACATTAAGCACTCAAATGATAATTCGGATGCGGGAATCAAAGATATCCAAATTGCGCTAAATAAGGAATTTAGCAGGCCGAAGTCAAAATAACAATCGATCATTAGGTTCAAAGAGATCACGATGCTACTAGGTGAGACTCCTTGGGAGTTGGATCAGAGGCTGAAGCGTACGATTTTCAAATCTAACATGAATTTGGTGGATGGACAGCATCGCGAATGGTTTGTAGCATCACTAACGCCACATTTAAGGAGTGCCCTATCAAAGCAGAAGTTAACGACTCAGGAAAAGGCCTTGGAGATCACAATGAGGCTGCATTAGACCCTAATGTAGGATCCTAACTCAGGAGTTCAACAAATCCACGTGCAGTTGAAAAACTTATGCCTAGAAGTCTAGAGTCTAAAACGGGACATGGTAGCTCGACCAAAAGTGCGCGAAGAGGCATGGTGCATAAAATGTAAGGGTTAGGGTCACGACAAGGACCACTACCCAATTTTCGCAAATTACCTCGTGGGAGGAGGATCGATGCCATTAAGGCTGGAAGCACAAGCAGGATTGTTGTGGGGAAAAATGCCTATGCAGGACGATCCTATCCACCTAAGGTGTGACAGTGCCTTAGCAACAAACAGAGACAACTATTCTAGTATTCTTCTTTTATGAATTAAGAATGAAGAGAGATGGATGGACTAACCGGTGTCTTCCGTTTGTCCCTCGATCCGGTTTCTCTTCTCTTTGAGAGTTCCCAGCTACTTGCCTTCTCGCTCGCCCAGCTTCAACAGGTCCCTGCAAGATCACAAGAAGAGAACACTATACAAAGACATAGATTCATATTCATAACTAGTTCAGGATTAGAAATAAACTAAACATACTAATGCAATCATACATCAAAGATACATCAGTATATAGGAGAAACCAAGATAGCTTTGTTGATGAATAACAAGGTTCAGGAAGAGATACAACCAAGAAGGCTCCAATCTAGCATCTCCTTCCAGAAAATGGAATTCCTATCTTCACCTCCCTTCAAAGCATTAAGCACCCAATGATTCCAGTCTCAAACCAACAACAATTCTTTGCAATAACAAAATTCCAGCCCCTAGATCTCATGGAGGAGAGATCCATATATAGATGTTTGGAGAGAGGTTGAGTCAGCTTGAGATCTGACTAGTGTCCTCTCCCTCTGTCAGTTCTTGATTCCACTTGGAGGTTCTTTCTTCCACTTGGAGATTGAGAACCTCTTACTCATCACCAGTCGAATTCACTGAGGCAAGTGTCATTGAGGAAGATTCTGGAAGCTTCCTGGGTCTTGACACCTTGTTGAATGAACTTGCCATTTGTCAACTCTCGCTCAGCGCACCCTGGTAGTGCTTCTACCTGCGTTGTAGTGCAGGTAGCCAGTGTTGACTTTGCATTTCAGCGCAGACAGCTAGTGGAGCCACTGAATTGATCCTGAATTGACTTGTTTTTGAGCAGTTTCTGGTGGAGAACTTCTGTGAATTGCTGTGTTTTGCTAGCCTTGTTCCTCTAGGGGTAGGAACAACATGTTTAGGGACTTTGGATCCCTTAGATTATGGACATTTCATGCTTATAGCTGTAAGGCACAAAAATGTCTATAACAGTTGCCCCCTAAAGTATGAGGCCGTTTATCGGGTGAAATTCTTTATCCAGGAGGATCCGAAGTTCATCCAATGCTGGGAGGAGACCTGTAATAAGATACAATACAATACATTATTTTTTCATACTGCTTACATGATCTAGCTGAGGCGGGCATTCCCATGCTCAGCTTCATAAATTCATTTTTTTGTACATAGAACAGACAATCGTCTGATGGTAGATTGATAATTTTGATGAAATTATCATCCTTTGGGTAGGATGATTATCTGTTGCAATGATGTACATGTCAATGTCTTTATCTTTCCTGAATATATATCGCAGCCCAGATGGATGAAACTAGATCCGGGGTCTTCAAACTCGTTCGATCTTCACTCTAAGTACAAGTCGATCCATGTGAGCAATGTTCTGAATTCGAACATGGAACGACATCGCTTGATTACCGGTCAATGAGGTAAACCGTTAACAAGCACGAGAGGAATCACCGATAATGATAATGACCCTCAAGGTACTGCAGTACAATTCACGTGGTGTGAATAAAGGACTTGGCGTCGAACATGACGCAAAATCTTTCGGTCGAAGGTCATTGATGTATACCTGTCGCCGGAAGTGAGAAACTTGCCATTGAGGCATGCAAGCTTCAAAGTACTGAAGGGGTTGTTCCTAGATCAACTTCTTGGATAATGAGCTGATGTCGACAAGAAGCGATCCATCAAAGGAGGGCCATAATGAATCCCACATCAATGACACGGAATGGAGCTAATGATTTTGATGGAGGTGAAAACAATCTGTGATATATGATTCAGGGTGGCGGTCATGAAAGGATGAAGGATAATGTATGGCAGTGGATGGGACACGGTTGACTTCTCTGAATGACTTCTCTTGAACATATGGCGACACTTATGCGATGGATCGGTAGCATTACCCCAAATATGGATGGTATGGCGAGACCATGGTGATGTGACTGGTGAATGAAACAACCCAACCCGATTGTGGTACGGAGGAAAAGTGTCATGTTTAAGAGCGACTTGCTACCATCAAAGTTTTCTTGAGTTTCTCCCAATTTTCCCCAGTCATTGCTGACCAATACCTCTTTATTTTTGTCAAGCTTGAGGAGGATAACATATGCTTGTTCTATAACTTGCCCTTCGGGCAAGCCCATCGCTATGTTTTAACGAGCTTAGCGATAGTGAAACTCGTTCTCGTCTAAAGACAAGTTTGTCGCTATTTAATGATTTTAACGAGTCTAACAACAAAGATAACTCGATCCTTTTCATTTTTAGAGAGTCTGAAAAGGTACATAAAGTTAACTCCAAAAGTCCTTTTTCGTCATCTAATCCCTTAAGTCCGAAAAAGTATAAAACAATACAGAAGGGATGAGTTTTCGATAGTTTTAATGAGCCGAACAAAACAAGCGCTCGATCTTTTTGTGCAATAATCCCTCAGGTCCAAAAAGATTAAAATCTAGAGGAGGGATAGCATTTCCAGTCGCTTTAACGAGCTGGAAGGCCAAAACTCGGCAATCTTTTCATATTTTACGAGTCAGATGAAAAGAGCTTTAAAGAAGACTCGTCTTTTGAGGAACGAGTGATAAAACGGGTTAGCAGCTGATTCCAGGTAAGGCTTGGAATTTTCCAATCACGGCAGTGTCACAAGGATGGCTAGTGAAATCACTCTTCGCAGCTGTTCCTCAAAATGGGTAAACAATCATATGGAAGTGAACGATCGGCCAATGGAAAAGTGGAGGTGACGATGCAAACACGACCAAGGCTTTAATGGCTGATAATGTTACATTCACAGTGGTTATTTACCGGATAGTTCATTTTTTAACGAGCTTAAATGCAGATTGAAACACTTGCTCGATCTTATGTTTATTTTTTAACGAGCATGAACTATGTGCTAAAACTGCTCGGATCTTGCGTTTATTTTTTAACGAGCATGAACTGTGTGCTAAAACTGCTCGATTATCCAGTCATATGATAAGAAAGTCTCATTAAGATTCTATTTTTTATGGAGCTTCATCTCACAAAGCTTTGCTCCGGATCCTTTCGTTATGCAAGTTCAAAAACGACTAATCCTACGAGTTTAAAGGGTTAGACCTACAGGTTTAAAGGGAGGACCTAAAAATTTAAAAAATAAATAGCCGCCCCTTGCTTGCACTCAAAAAGGTTTGCATGCCCCCAGGCATAAAGTATGATTTCAAGGTTACCTCTACTTCATTTCCGTCAAAACATTCGTTTCACCGAGAGAGGCCTACCTCTTTCAGGTTACCCAAAGATTGTTCTATTAATCTTTCAAACAAAACGTTTCCTCAGAAATGTCTACCGAAATAGACAAAGGTGAGCAACGATGCCCGCCAACTCACATAACTTTGACAAAAGAATCTTATTCTAGAATAACCCCTCTTCCTAGACGGACGGGGTACAGACTAGTCATATTCTCCCGCGGAAACCTACTCTATACCTAAAGTTTCCCTGCCGAAGCAGACTAGGACGCATGCCCCCTGGCTTCCAGTCATATCCTCCTGGATTACTCGCACTCATCAGGAGGACGGACCGTGGGTTGAGACACTTCTTGCGTGAAGAGACCATTTAGGGATGGTACATGACTATTTGCGATGCGTGATCCGGGAAATGAAAGTTGGTCCACGAGCTTGACCACTCTTCCTTCGTTTGGAAAACATATTACTCTAAAGAGTGAGGAGACGATGGCTCCCATGCAATATATATAGTCTCGTCCAAGGAGTAGGTTATAATCCAAGGGTCCTTCAACGACCATCACGTTCATTTGAACGGTCTTCCCTTTCAATGTAATAGGTACATTGGGGAGGATCCCTAAAGGTCGACTGGTTCCTTTATCAAAGCCTGATAGATTTCTCATTTCAGGCAAAAGCGCTGGCGAACCAAGCGCTTTCCAAGCAATAGAGGAAAGGATACTCACAGATGCCCCCACATCAATGATGGTGCCAGCCATTACCATTCTGTATATTTGAACGATGATTTTGAATGGTATGCTTGCTGGTAACCGGGGTCTGCCTAGTTGGTTCCAGTCGAACGAGACAACTAGGTTGCTTGGTGGTGGGACCGAATAGACGACCGGGTATGACTCTGACGAAGTTCCTTATGGGTGCATTACCCCCGTGTTCGTCGGAGTCTGTGTTGATGAAGAGAATTTGGACGGTGTCGTCTTTATTCTCTTCTGTGATGGTATCATTCAAAGATAGAGCCTCTGAAGGCAAAACCGGGTCAACTACCGCCTCAACCTTTTGACTTTCGTCAGGTATGGATTCAGACGGTTCATCTTCAATGATAGGTGCTTCGGCTGACCACCTGGGTGGGCTAGCCGGGTTCTCAACTAGTGAAGGACTTGGCAGGAGTCTTTGATATCCAGGAGGAAGTTGCGCTCGTAAAATCGGGCGATCTTCCAAAACTCTTTTAGCCTCGTCTAAGAAGGGACAACGGTGGATGGCATGGTCGCCTTCACACAGTTTTCAGGGAAATCTAGCTTTCCCTCTCTGTCCTGGGGCTTCACTTTCACTAGTTGACAGTGTGCTGTCAACATGGCTATCAGAGGTTGACGCCACCGAATTGTGCAAACGGGGAGATGAGTCCCTTAGTATCCGAGGGATGCAGGGACAATCTTTGTGGAAGTGGTCTCCCTTGCATATGACACATGGCGATTTAGGCCTAGTCAGTGCTGTGTGTGGATTTTTGTCAGACGACACTTGTTTGCCCCCAGTCGCTTTCGGCTCCTTCTTCTTCTTCTCTTTCTTCTTCTTTTCCTTCTTCTCCTTACGAACTTGGTTTTTTGTTTTACCAGTTTCGTCAAGCGAAGAGGAAGGAGGAGAAGAAGAATTAGATGAAGTAGAAGGCTGGTGGGCAACTCTGGTCTGGTCTAACTGTTGACTCGACTGTTCAGGAATAGTGGTGTTCTAAACGAAATTGGTTGAAAAGAGCCAGACCGGCAAACCAATTGTCAATCCTGGAAGCGACAATGTGGCCATATGGGGCGCACCCACATCTCCCCAAGAGGAGAAGGAACTAGGATTTCCACCAAGGGGAATTCCTTGGTTGGTGGGCTCCATTTTTTCAACCTAAAGATCAACGCAGGAATAAAGGGTGATTGTTCCGTTTAAAATAAATTTTTAACGATGCTTAGACACAACTTGCTTTTTCACTTTTAAAGAGTCGAGAAAAAGCTAAATATGACTCTAGTCTCCTTCGATGTTTTAACGAGCCCGAAGTGACAAATGCTCGGATGGACTTTTTCTGTTATAGAGTCTGAAAAAGGCCAAAAGGAACTGCTCTGGAGTTCTAGGCAGAGGGTGTGCCAAACTTTTCGCAAAACCGCAGAATACTTTTTAGGGCACGGGCGGTCGATCTTCCTGAATGCTGTGTTCAGTGCATTGCGATCAGTAGGGCGGCCGACACAGCTTCCTATGGATAAAGGTTATATTCCTATAGGGGTCTCCCAATATATACGCGACGGTACGTGGGAGCACAATCCGTACTGGTACTAATCGTCCCTCAGGAGGAATCACCCAACCATCAGAGAGGCGACCAGTGACCGGGTTTTACGACGCCGGAACACGTCTCTAGCCTAGACCTCTATGTTGTGCTTTATGTTGCAAAGTGTTGTTAAGTTCATTCAGTTTATTTTAGGTTGATCTTTTTAGAAGTTTGTCTTTCTGGATCACCACGAGATGTATGATACAATTCCTAAATGCAGTCTAAAGATGATAAGCAAGCTTTATATATTTTCAACTATGAAAATCCTAGCTACAAAGGGAAAAGAAAGACACCATTTTTTCTCAAAGAGCATTCAGCACACTCTAATGCACTTTTCCTAAATCAAACATGCAAACTATCAAGATGCAAATGCACAATGCAGGTGTTTGTTTTCCGCTTTCTTAATATTGATGCCTAAAAAGAAAGCTTTTTGTACAACTTTGAATTTGCTTTTAAATGACAAATACAAACAAGTTTACTTTTTCGAAACCAGAAAGGGTAGAAGAGAATACAACACTTTACGACTTTCGAAATGAACACTTGTTTCGACACTTAAAAGAGACAAACTCAAACCAAAAGCCAAAGCAAATGTATAATCAACTGTAAACAGCCAATGAACTCTCTCCTAAGATCACAATCGACAGATCTGAATCAAGGGCTATAGGATGATTATTTCACTCTTCCAAAGGAAGACTGTAAATGGCGCCACAAACACATAAAAACACTCACAGTCTTTTTGTACAAAAGGAGGCGGAATTTAAGAAGAGAAAAGGAGTTATCAGACTAGTACCTATGCTGGTTACAGGCTGCAAAAATCAGAGATCAAAACAAGGCAAAACAGAGCAGAGAACCCCAGCTGCACAAGGCCTAACTGGATCAGCGCAACCTCAACACAGGGGTTTTGAAATTCAGCGCAAGTAGCCTTCACGGGACCTACGTTGAAATGCAGAACCTCTTCACAGGGTCTGCGCTGAAGGAGAAACGAGAATTTCTCACTGGTTTCTGGGTCACAGTTTGTTGATTAATCTACGATTTCAGGCCAAATAAAAGCAAAAAGCAAGGTATAATCAAAGGGATGCTTTGAGGGAGTACTAAGATCTATCACAAAGGATCATCAAATCATTTGTGAGTCCATTGTTCAGATCATAAACAAATCCAGTGATTGGATCAAAGCAGCAGCTGTCTACTTTGCATCTGAGAATAGCAGATGCAGTTCGATTGTTGCTGTTGAGTCTATGAAACAAACAATGATAGAGACACAAATAAAATGACTAAACAGATTTCCCTAGCGGAGTCGCCAATTTGTTGTGGGGAAAAATGCCTATGCAGGAGGATCCTATCCACCTAAGGTGTGACAGTGCCTTAGCAACAAACAGAGACAACTATTCTAGTATTCTTCTTTTATGAATTAAGAATGAAGAGAGATGGATGGACTAACCGGTGTCTTCCGTTTTTCCCTCGATCCGGTTTCTCTTCCCTTTGAGAGTTCCCAGCTACTTGCCTTCTCGCTCACCCAGCTTCAACAGGTCCCTGCAACATCACAAGAAGATAACACTACACAAAGACATAGATTCATATTCATAACTAGTTCAGGATTAGAAATAAACTAAACATACTAATTCAATCATACATCAAAGATACATCAGTATATAGGAGAAACCAAGATAGCTTTATTGATGAATAACAAGGTTCAGGAAGAGATACAACCAAGAAGGCTCCAATCCAGCATCTCCTTCCCAGCAAATGGAATTCCTATATTCACCTCCCTTCAAAGCATTAAGCACGCAATGATTCCAGTCTCAAACCAACAGCAATTCTTTGCAATAACAAAATTCCAGCCCCTAGATCTCATGGAGGAGAGATCCATATATAGATGTTTGGAGAGAGGATGAGTCAGCTTGAGATCTGACTAGTGTCCTCTCCCTCTGTCAGTTCTTGATTCCACTTGGAGGTTCTTGCTTCCACTTGGAGATTGAGAACCTCTTACTCATCACCAGTCGAATTCACTGAGGCAAGTGTCATTGAGGAAGATTCTGGAAGCTTCCTGGGTCTTGACAACTTGTTGAATGAACTTGCCATTTGTCAACTCTCGCTCAGCGCACCCTGGTAGTACTTCTACCTGCGTTGCAGTGCAGGTAGCCAGTGTTGACTTTGCATTTCAGTGCAGACAGCTAGTGGAGCCACTGAATTGATCCTGAATTGACTTGTTTTTGAGCAGTTTTTGGTGGAGAACTTCTGTGAATTGCTGTGGTTTGCTAGCCTTGTTCCTCTAGGGGTAGGAAAAACATGTTTAGGGACTTTGGATCCCTTAGATTATGGGCATTTCATGCTTATAGCTGTAAGGCACAAAAACATCTATAACAAGGATTGAGCATGGCATTTGCTTTGTGGTGTGCAATTTGTAAAATAGGAAGAAAGCATGCTATGAAAAACTGCCATCTCTTATAGAAGTATACAAAAAGATCGCAACAATTATTCTATATTTTTTGTAGATCAGTGGGACATGATGTGCACACTTGTATAAGCTATGAGTTGGTGATGGATAGAACTCCCACCTACAGTGTTCAGGCTGAAATGTGGCCCCTAAACTAGAATGCAAGGATGTTGGAAACTTGATTTTAGAGGCATGGATGAGGTCGAGGCTGAGGAGGACCTAGAAGAGGTCCCAGATAGTCGATATGCTACAATTGCGGAGGGCTAGGACATTATTCCCATGATTTTACAAACCCAACACCCCTATTAGGTCTATATTATACCTTGTTTGATCATGGGATGGAAGATTGTCCTACACTAATAGCTACGATTCACGATAAAGGAGAGCTACCACCTCCCCCAACTCAGAACCTGTAGATTATGAGGCCTGAGCTCTGTGAGGAAGATCCAAATGTGAAAATTGTGCTCTAAAGTAGAATTGCATCGAGAGATGACAAATGAAAATATCCAAAAGATAGTACTTGGGTTCGCGAAGCTCCGGTGAAAGAAGCGGAGTTCGATTTGGAGTGCACTCGAGAAACCTTTATGGAAGCTAAGAAGAGCTACGTTGATGCCTCCACTTCAGGAAGCAAGGATAGACTCTAGTTGGAGATGGAACCATGTATGCGTACCACATTCTTGGAAACGTGCATGAAGTTATTGAATGACAATAAACCTGTAAGAGGATTACAGGAAATAATTAACAGATGCGCTGGGACCGTGCCAAGAGAACCGCACGTAGTCCAGAAGATTGCAAAGCATAAGACGAGGACGGGAAGATAAATGAGGTTAACCGCATAGATTGGAGAATATGAGATGGACCAAGTAATTTCAAATTTAGGATTGGATGTGAACATTCTACCAAAGCATACATGGGAGCGAATGGGGAGGCCTATGCTGTAGTGGTCTCCTATTTAGCTGCGAATGGAAAACGAGCAGAAGATAATACCAATGGGGTGATTGCAAGGAATCACCGTGCATATTGAGGGAGTGAATGTGCTAGAATAATTTGAAGTGATAAAGATTGTTGATAATAGCAATCCCTACCCCGCATTCTTAGGAATCTATTGGGCCACTCACATGAATGTGGTGATTAATCTGAAGAAGCACAAGATGATTTTTGAGAAGAAGTCTCTATGTGTAGTTATACCCCTGGACCCTATTGAAGGATCACACCATACAGAGCTAGTGCACGACTATGAAAGTGATGATGATTTGGACTACATGTACAAGATAATCACGTGAGAGAAATATTGGGTAAATCCCACTATGGATGGAAAAATTTCATGGGGGGTGAAAGCTCCTGTACTTCAGATTCTGATGATGAGCTAGAGCGATGGAAGAATCAGTTACACAAAGTAACCACACTGAACTGTAATATGATGACAAGATCATTGCACTATTTATCAATAGAAGTGAGAGATTTGCCTACTTATGATGGGTTAAGTGAGGTAGATTCCTTGTTCGAAAAATTTGAAAGGGAGGTGCCAGAAAAGCGATGCTTCTAGGCCTTAAACTAGGTAATGCACGCTATGCTTGTGAGGTGGTGGGGTAAGTACAAAGTTGCTTTGATGACTGGCATGAATGTAGGAGGATGATGTGGACATGGTTTGGGAAGCCTAGAATGCCAATGAGAGACAAATACAATGGATGGGATGGTCTGCACACACATCTAGCCAGGTGGGTACAGGCATATGGAAAACCACCTACGCGGATGCATATGAACTATGCACTAAGAAGTATGGTCAATAAGCATATGTTGGGGGGGGTAGATGTGAAAATGGCTCTTCAAGCTGGAAAAACAATATGTAGGAAGAACGATTTTGCTGAATGTTGTCCATGCAGAAGCATTAAATAAGGTATGCAAGGTGCTAAACTAGGTATATAATGCAGAGTGAAGTGATTGGGACCTGCATGTACCCACAGTCTTATGGGCTTATAGGACCACATGCTAGAAACCCACAAAATTGACGCATTTTCATCTGGTCTATGGAGTGGAAGCCGTAATGCCTATGGAGTATACCGTGCATAGTTTGTGCATAGTAGAACTCATAGCTATGAAGGACCATGAAACTCGGGAAGAAAGGCTCATGCAGTTGGAAGAGCTCGAAGAAGAACAGTTGGGACTCAATGAAGAGATCCAGCAGAGTGATCTTACGCTATAAGAACTCATGGATGATGTTAACACCCAGGTTGTTCCCTATGACTCCCAAGGGAATACGGCCGGGGTAACCACTAACCAATCTTTGGATCACAGTTTCTAGCCAAACTGTAATCAGAGAGGGCTCTCTCTTTATGATTTGTCTCTGTTATGATGGTGTTTTAGGCTAGCTATTATGCTCAGGTTTTGGTTTATGTTTTGGTTGAAGGATTTCTTTCAGGGCTTAAGATGTAGTGTTTAGGAAGTAATATATCATTGGGCAATGGAGTCTGGAGTTGTGAAATGCTTTGAAATGCAGGATTGGTGGTGTTCAAACTGCAGGGCCAATTGTGTATCTCAGACAAACAAATTTAGCTTGAATGGTGATGCATGTCAGCCAACAGAAAGCAATTAAGAATTTTCTATTAAGCTGGTGAGGTGAAAGTGAAACACACTGCACAGGAGCAAACTTGAATTCCTGTGACAAAGGTCACTGTGAAAGATGTATTCTGAAAGTGCAGCAATTAAGAATTACACTTATCAAGATTACAGCTGAAGAAAACATTCATTAACAACACAGATTGAACTCAGGGTATTCATTGAATAAATCCTGAAAGTTATTCTTTTTCCTTGTTGCTAAATATTCAAAGTTAGAAACATATATGGATTTTAACAAATCAAAAATACATAACAGAGAGAGTTATAGAGACTTATTGTATGGCGTAATACACAGGAATCCAGCAGTTTTCAACAGACACCAGAACGCATTCAACACTTCAGAAATCCGAGAAATTCCATCACTTTCTTTATTAAACTTCTGAAAGGATTACAGCATAAGAACTTCTTCAGGAGAAATCAACAACAACCCTTGCAAACTCATGCGAAGGGGACTTTATAGGAATGCTTATACAAAATATCTCAGGCATTGAGTCATCTGAGAGAGAAATATCTTCATTACTTCGTACAGAAAGTAGAAAAGAAGTTATTACAGCTTTGAATGCAGCATAAATGCTCTTTAAGTCTGTCAGAGGATAATTTGACCTTTGGAGGTCATTGAGTCGGTTGAACCGCTTTGCTTTGATGCTGGAAAATGTGTCTTTACTTTTTGCTGCGCTGTATCTTCTCGGCTCTGCCAGCTGTGGTTTCCTACTCTTGCTTTGTTGGCCAAAATTTTTGCTGAGTTGGCTCAGCTTTAATCTTTAATGCATGCTGATTTTGTTAAACTGTGCTTTGCATAACAATTCATATTTTAAAAACAAAATTTGGTGAATGGCTCACTGTTTATAAAATTTTCTGTATTGTATTTGCCCACCAGTCTTGTGTAGGGAGTTGATGCCTGAGAATTGCATCCATAGTCTCCTCTGCCTCTGTATACTTGTAAAAATTGGGTGCTACATCAAACAGGTGATTGATCTCATTCATTATAAAAAATAGACTTTCTACCTTGTTGTAGATAGTCTGTCCTGTAGCTGGCCCTGTTTCTTCTGAGCTGCTGGGCTTCTCATGGATTTCGTTTGTGGCAAATGCATTCACTCTTTTGGCATACTGCTCATGAATGAGCAGTCTCCCTGCGCTGTTCAGTAAGCTAGGGAGTCCTCTGTTTTGCAGCACCAGGAATTTATCCATGAATCTTTTTACCTCGGTCTGCATGTCCTGGGTTCTCCTCTCCAATGTCTGCACCAAATTTCTCAATGTGAGAACCCTTTTGATCAACTGAATGGCCTCAGTTCTATTGGGAATTCCCATGTTTGCCAGCTGAGTACTTGTTCTATTATTCAGCACATTGATCATCCTGGTGGCAACTTCAGGCATGTTGCCTAGAGCAGCCCTTGACTTGTGAATTTCAGCTTGTGCTTTTGGGATGAGCTCTAGTTGCTCATGGATTGTCTTTATATACTGCCATTGGTCAGTAATAGACTGGCCAATGTTGGCCCATAGCATTGCCTTAAGCCCAGCTATAACTTTATCTAATTTTAGCTCATTTTCTAGCTCTTTTATCCTGTCTTTGAGGGCTTTCACCTCCCTGCCCTTCTCTGCCACCGCTTGCTTGGATTTGTCATATCTGTCATTCACCTTGGT
The DNA here is from genome assembly GCA_031772625.1 of Pinus tabuliformis. NCBI lineage: Eukaryota > Viridiplantae > Streptophyta > Pinopsida > Pinales > Pinaceae > Pinus > Pinus tabuliformis. The sequence goes on from CM062816.1 coordinate 436,958,235, forward strand.
CAATTTATCCCTGGTCTCATTTAGCTCTGCCATTTGAGCTTCCAGGGCTTGAATCTCATTTTTTAGCTTTTGCATGTCCAAGCTAGGGGCCTGTTCTGTTGGTGGAGGTGCTGAAGTAGGTGGTGCAGCTTGATCAGTTTGTTGGGGGGGAGGAACAGTAGTTGGGGCAGCTTCCTCAAGGTTTATGATTTGAGGAGGAGCCTGTGAGGTCTGCCCTTCTTCTCTTTGTTTTAAGGTTGCCTGTAGTGCTGTTTTTGCAGCCTCCGATTCTCCCAGCTGTTCCTGAGTTTGGATTAGCTGCTTATACAGAGATATCAACAAGGTTGTGGCCTGTTGATCATGTCTTTGCTGGGCAACATCATCTGTTTGAGGGTGAATTGTGGCTGGGAGTTTGATCTTTCTCCTCAAGGCTGCCATGTCTGCATCCCTCAATTTTAAGATCTCTTGTATGCCCTTGATGTCTTTGGGATCATGTCCCATCTCTATGATGATGTCCTCCAAGGACCTTATTCTGTTGTCCTTTGCCTGGGATGATGCTCTCTCCAACTCTAGCTGAGAGGCTGTATTGTTGAGGCTATTTTGTAGCCTGTAGTTGTCCAATGTTTGGTCTGCCAAGGAAGCATAGACCATCTCACCCGTTTGCTTATGCAGTTCTATCTTATCCATTGGGTGGATATCTTTGGCAAGGACTTCCAGGTTAGTCCTTAAGTAGTCAGAGGCAGATTTGGGCTGCACTGTTGTTGGCATAAAATGACTCATGATCATTTTGCCTTCCTGCACATCATATGCAGACATGAGTCTTTGTTGATTGGTGGGAGCCATGTTCAGCAGATGGTTATATAGTTGTATCTTGATGGGCTCATTTCTCCTCTTAATGTCAATGAATTGCTGCTTAATGCTGGGTCCACCTTCCCTTTGCTGATTGGAGGAACTGACTTCTCCTCCCATTGCTCTATCCTGTTCCTGTTGAAAGGAACTTGCTGATGCTTCCCTGCTGGGTGGGACCATACCAAAAGACTGTCCTATTGGCATTTCTTCTTCTGAGAAGGGATTAATTCTCTGTCTTTTCTCCCCATGAGATGCTGATGTTGTAATGGGAGTCTCTCTGTCCCTTTTCCTGCTTGTATCCTCCTTTTGTGGAGTTTGGAGGATTGATGCCTCAGCTGAAGTTTCTTGCCTTGGAGGCACAGTTTGTTCAGTGGATTTAGGGGCTTCCACTGTTTGCTCTTGCTGGACAGGTTGTTCCTGCCTTTGTTCTTCCCTTTGTTGCTGTTCTTCTTGCTGCTGCCCTTCTCCCTGCTGCTCCATTTCTTCTTGTTGCTGCACTAGTGTTTCCATTTGTTCCTCGGTCATAGGAGGTGGCTGTTCCACCTGCTTTTCTTTGCCTTTGATGGTTTTCTGTGGAGTATTCATGGCAGCTTGCTGATGTGTTGTTGAAGCCGAAGAAGCTGCTCCAAGTTGTCTTTTGTATGAGAGGGGGACCTGTCCACAAGTTTCTAAGTCAGTTTCCTTTTGAATATTTCTGGCCTCTCTTTCTAGCAGCTCTTCACTAGTGATTTCCTCTTCTAGGGTGCCCTCTTCCCAGCTTAATGCATTGGCATACTGCTCAATCTCAGGCTGCCTTATATGTGAATAGGTACCCAATTTGTATCTTATCCTCCTGAGGGAAACAAAATGATTGGGGTCATAGGGTATCCACTCAAAGCTAGTTTGCAGTTTGAGGGCCTCTAGGATACTGTTTGCCTCTTTCCATCCCTCCTCTTTTCTGTTATATAGGAAAGGGCCCAGCTGGCTCCTTACCTTCAACTGTGCCTTCTTGTTCTTACTTTGGAAGTGGAGGTAGTCGGCATTCCCAAATTGCCTGAAGTATTCAAGGGCAAAAAGCCTCATGGGGACATACCTTGGCAGCCTAAAAGGCTTCAACTCACAGCCATATACTCTGATGACTGTGTGGTCTTGGTAAAGGTACCAATTACCAATGCTGTAAGTTTTGTTTAGATGGAGAATTCTCCTCATGTCATCAGTTAGCCTTGGAGGGGGAACACCACACAATAATGTCATAGCTGGATGTATGAATAAGTCTATAAACTCACAGTATGTGTATGGTGACACAGAGGTGCAATGAAAGACAGAGGTCCAAAACACAACTGATCTTGGATTCCCCTGGGCATTAACCTGTTTCAGGGGAATGAAGAAGCTGCCTGGTTGATTAAACAAGAATAGATGGTAAATGAATGAAGTATATCTGAACAGTCTTTCCCTCTGCAGATTCATCAGCTGTTCATGGATCCTATCTGCAATATATATGGCATAGTCATAATGTACAGCTGGGGGCTTTCTAGGGGAGAATATAGACAGCATTGCCATTATGATTTCATCCACATCCTCCATTCCCTTGAACCCTAGGACATAGCTGATCAAATCCACTAGCATTCTGCCCAATTCATTTAAGTAAACATATCCAATAGGAGGAGCTCTGATGGTTTCAGAGCCTGTTTGTACAAACAGCTGGTTGATTTTGATGATCTGGTCATTTGACAACTTATTCCCCTTCTTTATCAAGTTCTGCATGTGGAGGGGGGTCAATGGTTTTGCAGTGTGGAAATGCAGCATCTCATTTATGCTCTCTGGGGTGATATGGAACAGAATTGAGCCTGTAGGGCTGAGAACAGCTCTTTGGCATGGATCATAGCACTCCTGGCATCTGTGGATCAACTCTGGCATAGAATTTACCTGGGGGAGGTTGTAGATGGGCAAGTTTGAATCCCAAATCCCTAGGATATCAGCTCCACTAAGGTGCTGGGCTTTCAACTCATTTAGCATCTGAATATTGTATTTGGAGCCTAATGGAAACCAGTCTAACATTTGATAATCCATATCTCCCAGGGCTTTCCATTCTAACTCCCTGTGAGGGGCATTGAGAGGCTTGATGTTCAGTGCAATTGGAGTTTCCATGGTCTATTAAGTTTCTGTCTTGCAGGTGAACTGGTTGAAGTAGGCAGAACAATACTGAAGTAATTACTTGCAAAGAGTGTGAATTTCAGGGACCAGAGGGTGAAGAGGGCACACAACAATTGAAATACTGTTTGAATTATGAATAAGACCGATGTCTGGTCTCACTTTGTCTTTTGTGGCAGGTTTTTAATGGGTTAACCAACTGTTTCACGATTGCGCGAGCAGTTCACAGTTTTTTTTTTTATAAGAACTCGGGAAATCAAGGCTCAGCTGGTGGTTTTCGAGCTTGCAGTGGTAAATGGGGGCTAGGCATCAAGATTCAACGGTGAATTTTGAGAGTTTTACGTCGCTTAAGCTCTTTCGAGGGAAATCACAAACAGAGTAGGTATATGAAGGTTTTTAATGGAGAATACCTGGTTAAGAGTGAGCAATGGTCACGGATGACCGTGGGAATGGTGCGCTGGACGTCTCCAAGTTGGCTTCAACAAAGGTGGTGTAACTTGGACGTAACAATCATGCAGAGAAAGCAACAGTTTTGGTAGCAAAAGTATGAAAAAACGCAAAAATTGGCCTAAATATGGACTTTTGGCATTTTGGCGCGTTTTCTCGGATGACGTCAGCATGACGTCATAGGCTGGGGTCAAGCTCAGATGACGTCAGCATGACGTCATCGGGTGAGGTGGCGAGCTACTTTTGGTCCATGGGGATGAGGCGGTGGCAGACACGCTGGCACAGGGGCGGACAAGAGTACTGATGCGATGGCAGGGTGGCGATGACGTGGGTCTGACGCGGGACCAGCAAACCGGGCGGTGAGTAACACAGCGGTTACGGTTAAGTGCCGTAGCGGTTACGGTCTCTCGGGGCGGTTAGGATACGGCCCAGGTTTTGTCAGAGGCCGCTCCGAGAGACCCGAGAGGGTGACGCGTGGCCGCGCCATGACGTATCCCTTCGTCATTTTCTCGGGCGCTAAATGTCTGTCGTGGGGGCCGCTCCGATATCAATGAGGGCCGTCGGATCCCATGGGTCCGATCCGACGGTGGACGGGAGGACGATGTGATCGGTGGATACGGATGCGGGCAGGTATAATTTAATATTTGTTTTTGAAAGCAGTGCCCAGCGGAAAACCTTAGGGTATGGGTTTTTTGCGAGGTTTTTCAATGTATTTGGAAAATCACATATATGCGCCAACTTTGGTTAAGCGGCGAAAGTGGGTTTTTTTTTTTTGGTTTTTTTCATAATTCCAAAGGGTTTGAGGGGTAGGAAGGGGTTTTTATAGGGTTTTTCTTTGCAAATGATGGTTTGATGAGTGGAATGACTTCAAACAAGGGGGTGAGAGGAGGTATAGGTTCATCAAAGTGACCAGATGTCATTTTGATTCCTTTTTTAGAGAACATATGGCTATAATGCCAAGGGGAGGGATATTTATACAAAATTTGGGGTTTATACACCATGGTGTTAATATTAGTAGGGGAAAGGTGATATAGGGGATTTATATAGTAAAGTTAGAGTTAATATGGATGAAAGAAGTGGATTAGGGGAGACAAAGCTAAGTTTATTTGAGAAACACTTAGCTTAGGGAGTAGATCAAAATGAAAAGATTTTTACACAAGAAATGTGGCTTTTGAAGGAACAAGAACCACCAAGAAACCATAATCTCTTCCATGAATCTCAGCTGATGAGGGAGTGTTAGTAATGAAATGGAAAGGGGAAGAGGGGGGGTTAGACATGATTCCTGCTTGCTGCAACTTGATGAAGAATGACAGCTTCTCAATTCATTGATTTTGCTTTGGTAAACAAAGTTGGCACACATGCAACTGATAAGAAATGGCCCTTCTGCAACCTCAACTGCCTACCCATCTATTTGCCTAGCATTTTTTATTTCTTCTTGGAGGGTGCACTTGGACTTGCAGACCCTTACTTGCCTTTTCTTTTCTTTGGCTTTTCTTTTGTTTTTCTATCTACTTCTACCCTTATTTCTTCCAAGGTCCCAGATTAAGCTGTTGGGACCCTTTTCTTCTCTACCTGAACTACTTGTCTGCCAAGATTAAACAGTTTGGACAGACTCCTTTCTCTATTCTACAACTGAAAATTTAAACATGACATGACCCAGATTAGACTGTTGGACCATCCATCAAAATTTGAGTCCTTACCAAGCTATAAGCACAGATTGGGTTCTCTTGGAAATATGTGATCTTTGAATCATCAAAGCAGAGCATATTTGGACCTTTTCATAGCCAATCATGAAATATGAAACCTATTGGTATAGGTAGCTAACAGTGGCTCCACATGGGGATGGTGTTTCATTTGAAAGACCAAGAACAGCAGGCCAGATTGCCTTGCTCCTTGACTGCTCTTGCCAATCTTGAAGTTTGCTGCTTTGAAGTGCCAAAATTGTGTGCTTCTCTTCTTGGTAGACCTCTGGTTCTATTTACCCTTTGCTGGCAGATTTAAGAAAACTTTGAGAAATTTCATATTTACATGTTACCAGAAAGTAATATATACATTTGGGTATGTACAATGGAAGCTCATGCTCTACCTATGGGTGGTAGTCAAAATAGTGCTTCAGCATCCTACCATTCACAGGACCTTCATCCAAGTCAGTTTTTGTTAGACTTTTAAGGAAATAGGTATTGTTTCCTTGCACTGCTTGGACAGCAAATGGTCCTCTCCAAAGGGAGTCAAATTTTCCATGTTTTCCTTTATCCTCTCTTCTTGCATCCCACTTGAGGACTTTGTCACCAATGTTGAAATCTTCTGCCATAGTTCTTCTATCAAAGGCCTTCTTTAACTTTTCTTGTAATACTTGAGCTCTGCTGAAAACTTGATCTCTGGTTTGCTGCAGACATATGATTTGATTGATTCTTCTTTGCATATCATTTGGTTCAGCTTGGCTTTCTTGAAGAAGCTTCATAACAGGCACTCCTAGTGATGAGGGGAATTTGGCCTCTAATCCATAAACCAAATCATATGGGCTGGTCCCAATTGATCTTTTGGTTGTTAGTCTATCTGCCCATAGGGCATTCACAAGCTTCTTATGCCAATTCTTTTTGTTCTCTTCTAGCACTTTCTTTATGATGTTTACCAGACTTTTATTTGATGACTCAGCAAGGCCATTTCCTTGGGGATAGTATGCAGTGGAATGGCCCAGGGTGATGTGAAATTTATGGCAGAAGTTCACCATTTTCTTGGATCTGAAAGCAGCAGCATTGTCTGTTATTATTTTGTCAGGACAGCCAAATCTAGCCAATATGTTGTTCTCCAAGAACTGAATAATTATTGAATCATTTGCTTGTCTGCATGGGGCAGCTTCAATCCACTTAGTGAAGTAGTCTGTTGCTGTTAAAATCCATCTGTGTTGGCCTGAAGATGAGGGATGAATTTCCCCAATGAAGTCCAATCCCCATTGTTGAAAAGGTCTCTCTGTTGCAATAGGCCTTAAAGGAAGTGGCAACAACTGTCTCTTTCCCTCAAACACTTGACATTTATGACATGAGGTGATGAATTTCTTGACATCAGAGAACATGGTGGGCCAGTAATATCCAGCCCTTAGTATTTTATCCACAGTGGACTTCCAGTACAAGTGTCCACCACAGTCACCTGCATGAAATTCTTTTATGATATTGTCAGCTTCATTTTCAATTAAACAGTGCAGCAATATACCTTCATGGTTTTTCCAAAGCAGATTGCCATCCATCACACAGAATATTGAGGTTTTCATTTTTAATAATCTACACTTAGTTCTGGACAGTCCTGGGGGAGCACACAGGTTTTGTAACACATAACAGATATCAGAATACCAGGGGGATTGTTCAAAGGCTACATTGATCTTTGGAGTCGCCAGCTCCGGTTCACTGTCCAGCTAGTTAATGTCTAAGGCTTGGAAATTTGTTTCTGTCATTAATTTGGCCAAGCCTTGCCCTTTTATTAGTTTTGTAGGTTTTATCTCAATGTCAAATTCCAAGATGCTGGCAATCCATTTTCCTCTTCTGCCCTCTAAATTCTCTTGGGTGAGAATGTCTTTGACAATAGGACTTGGCACATATGCTATAACATGGGAATAAAGGATATAAATCCTAAAGTCTTTAATGCCTTTGACTAAAGCATAAGCTTGCTTTTCCATGATTTGATACTTTAAAGGTGCATCTCTAAGAGCTTTTCTAAAGAAAGCAATTGGTTTCTCACTTCCTTGGTTATCTTTTTGCAGTAAAACAACAGCAATAGTATGCTCAGAGGCAAAAGAGAAAATGATAAAGTCCCTGTCAAATTGAGGATTGGTCAGCACTGGTGTTTGGGTAAGGGCCAATTCTATACCTTCAAAGGCTTGATTGGCTTCAACAGTCCATTTTACTTTTGAATCTTTCTTTAGCATGTTATTTAATAATCTGATTAGTTCTGCTAAGTTTGGGATAAACCTTCTCAAGAAATTGATTTTTCACAAGAATCCTTGCAACTCTTTGACATTTCTTGGGTGAGGCATTTGTAGGATAGCTTATATCCTATCTGGGTCAATTCTAATGCCATCTTTAGAAATGATGTGGCCCAACAGCTTACCTTCCTCTAAACCAAACAGGGATTTCTTGGGATTCAAGGAAATTCCATATTTTCTGCATTTTAGGAAGATCTGTCTCAAATGTTTTATATGTTCTTGGTCTGATTTTGAGAAAGGTGTAAGGTCATCTAAGTAAATGACTAAAAAGTCATGAATCTCCTTGGCAAAGGCAATATCCATTGCTCTTTGAAAAGTTTCCCCTGCATTTTTCAATCCAAAGGGCATCTTTACATATTTGAAAGTTCCCCATGGGGTTGTAAATGCTGTCTTGTCCTTATCATCAGGGTGAACTAAGATCTGGTTGAAACCTGAGAATCCATCAAGTAGAGAAATTCTGGAAGCCCCCACTACTCTCTGTAAAATGTGATCCATCTTGGGTAAGGGGTAATTGTCTTTGAGGGATACTTGGTTTAGATTCCTCAAATCCACACACAGCCTAATTTCACCAGTCTTCTTTCTTGTAGGGACTAGGTTGGAGATCCATTCAGAGAATCTGATTGGTGCTATGATGCCTGCCTTGAACATTTTTTTTACCTCTTGTTCCATTGCTGGGAGAAGCATAGGATTGATTCTCCTCAGTTTTTGTTTAAAGGGCTTTTGATCAGGTTTGAGAGGGATTGTATGCTGGATAACAGAGGTGTCATAGGACTTTAAGTCCTCATAAATCCATGCAAAGACATCCTAGAACTCTTTAAAGAGGTCAATGTACTTAGGCTTTTGGTCAGGAGGTAAGGAAGCAGATAATTTAATTATCTTGGGTTTGTCAATTGTACCTATGTTGCATTCTTCTATGGCTGCGTTTAAGGGCTGCATTTTTGGTTTTCTGGGGATGTCATTTGAGTCAAAGATGTCTTCTAGTGGGGTTAGGCCTGTTGGAAGAAAATTGTCTTTGAGCTCTATGATTTCAGTTTCAGCATTGGCCACTTCCTCATAATTGATTGATTGAATTTGCTGAATGTTTTCCTTGTTGAAAATGGTTGGATTCAGCATTTGTTTTGCAGTTCTAGGTGATATTGGGTGAGTAATCTGTTGAAACTATATTTTTGATGGACATGCTCCACCAAATATTTGTGTTTGACTTGCTGTCTCAAGTATTTGTGATTGACTTGCTGTCTCATTGTCAATATTTAGTCCTGCAAATTCTTGCTGCAGAGTTAAAAAATGGTTTATTTGCTTGTCATCCTCAAATACTTGCCAATCATTAACGTTGTTTGGAATGGAGGGTCTGTGTTTTACCTCAGCTGTAAAACAATGATGGGGCTCAAAGGGCAACTTGCAGGTACTTGCAAAGGTGGCTAAACTATGAGCATGTAGATTGTGGGTTCTGGGAATTTTAGTAATTTGGAATTCAGAGAAAAAGTTTAGTACCTCAGCAACAGCAGACCTATAAGTCCTTAGTCTTTTGTCATTGGTGACAAAGTTTCCCTTCACTTGTTGGATAACTAAATTTGAATCACCCATGATTGAAACCCTGGCAGCTTGTAAGAACTTTACTAACTTGAGGCCTAGTAAAAGAGCTTCATATTCTGCCATGTTGTTAGTACATCTGAAATTCAATCTATAGGCTCTGCCTTCTGCATGACTATTTTCTTTATTATGTACCCAAACTCCAGCTCCTGCCCCTAACTTGTTGACTGAGCCATCAAATTCAAGGAACCATAAAATATCCTGTTGGGAAGGAGATTTAATGATCTGTTTGTGGGCTGGCAATGTGAGTAGCAGTTGTGGTTTTTTCTCTAGCTTGTCTTCTAGGACAGTCTCATCGTTTGATTGGGTGTTCTTGACAACTAGGGCAGCAGCAACATCTAGTGTTTGATTGACTGTTGTTTCATGGGTGGTGATACTTTCATTTGAGTCTTTCTCTTGTATGAATATCTTGGTTTCAACCTCACCTTTTGAGGGGGTTGTGGTGTCATTGAAGAGAATGTATGAGTCTATGTCTGAATGGACAACATATATAGGAAAGTTTTGAGGCCTTTCTTCACTGCTGACCATATATTTCAATAGTGTTTCTCTGTACAGTCTTTTTGGTTGCCCAAAAACAGAGATAGTGGCATATGACATGTCTAATTGCAGGGAACCTTGGAGTTTAGCTCCCCATGATCTTGATAACAGCATCCCATACTTAGGTGGGATATCAGCAACTACCACATCCATTAGGATTGTCTTGTTTGGGTATTGAACCAGGGACACACATAAGTCTTTTATGAGACCTAGACACTTGACTTGGCTGGAGTCAAAGGAAAACAGGTCCTTGTATGGTCTTGTTATGTCTAGATTCAATCTTTCCATGACTGCTTTTGGCATGAGATTGTGAGACGCACCTGAGTCAAACATTGCATTATGTAATATTTTATCATGAATATGTAAACTGACATAGAAAGGTAATACCCCTGTGACTATCGTTTTTCCATCCACTTCTGGGCCAAACAGGAGTTCTGGGGTGTCATCCAGCACATTGACATCATCTTTGTTGCTAGTGAGTTGCAGGGACTTCTTAATTTGTAGCTTGTAGATGTCATGCTTGGCTAGTTCTGAAAGCGGGATTGCTACTTTTAGTTTGCCAATTTCAGTTTCTAGATCAAAAGACTTTTCAGATTGGGTCTTGGGGTTATAGGTGACAGTCCTTTCCTTGTTCATTAAATCTTCTTCTTGATTTTTATCTTGACTTTGGGACTTGCTTCTTTTACTCATCTCTTGAGGAGTAGTAGTTGAATTGGGTTGAGAAGGTTGAGTGGCCATAGGCTGCTGTTTTAAGGACAGTGGTTCAGTGATCTCCTCAACAATCACTTCTTCTGTATGTGAATTCATTTTGTCATTAGGTTCTGTGACTATGACTCTTTCAGGCTGCTGATTATCCTTTTTCTTTTCAGGCTGGTTAACATTCACAGTTCTGCTGCTCAGCTTGTATTGTTTGTGGACTTCATAAACAACAGTGTCATAACCTTGTTTGAAGTCAAAGGATTCACCTGATTTAGTTTGGAACAGTTTGATTTCATCATCCTCATGATCTTCTTGTGTTAAGAAAACTTGACTTTCACCATCTAGACCCATTAAATTAATCTCAGGATCTTCATTGGGCTCTATTGATGTGGAAGTTTCTGCATAATTTTCTTGGAAAGGGGGTCTTATGTCTTGGTCAGCACTGGTCTTGCCAACATTTGGGTTTTGAGTTCTCCTAAAATTTGGATTCCTAGGAGGGTTGTTTTGTGGTGGTTCCCATGATGATTTTCTCTCAACCGATTCCACTCTGTCCCCTAATCTTTTCATTCCATTGAGTATTGCATCCAGCTTCTGATCAAAGGCAGAGGGTTCCTCTTTGAAAGCAGTCCTTTTTTCCAACCTTGCCCTGTTCCTTTTGGCAATTAGGTTGGCTTCCACTGTGACAGCAACCCTTTGGGCCTCTGCAAGGGATTGAGGATCTCTTTCCTTCAATTGATAGGCCATGTCAGGGTCAAAGCCATCAGGGAATTTGTACAAGGCTAAATCAGGAGGAGGTCTCAAATTTTGTGGAATTGCATTATACACATTGTTAAATCTTGCACAATACTCCAAAACAGTCTCTTGGGGACCTCTTTTGATAGTGTCATATTCCCCAAGTATGTGCAGCGGATCTTTCTTCTTTTCCCATCTACTGGTAAAGGTTTGATACAGTTCATCTGGGGTTGTGATGGAGTTTGCATTCAGGGATCTGAACCAAGTTCTAACATCCCCTGTTAGGCTTTGAACAAACATCCTCATTCTGACACTGTCATCATCTATTTCATAGGTCTCAAAATGGTCTTGCATCCTCTTAGCATGCTGAACAGCTGTCAGAGGGCCATTGGAGTCAAAATATGAGATTTTGGTTTGGTAATCTTGGGGTAGAGCTGCAGCATTAGCTGGTATCTGCAAAGGTGCATATCTGTTAGCCATATTTACAGGATTTAGAGGATTAACAGGGGCAGCTGGGATAATAGGAACAGTGGGTACCACAGGGGTGACAAGTAGGGGTGAACCTAGAGTGTTGGTCAAGGGGATATGTGCAGTGGATGAAGATGTGAGAGGAGGACTTTGGGATGTGGATGGTGAACTAGGGGAATTAGGGGTAGACCGGAAGAGAACCTTGCATGGGGTAGAGATAAGGCTAGGATGATCTGAATCTGAGGTTAAATCAGCAGGCTGCTCCTGCTTTTGCTGCCTTCTAATGTTTCTAGGGATGGTATTCAGATTATCAACAATGATGGGTGGATTAGGGTCAGGATGTGCCCTAGTGTGTCGTGGATTTTTCTTAGGAGCCAGCTTCTAAGAAATACGGCCGGGGTAACCACTAACCAATCTTTGGATCACAGTTTCTAGCCAAACTGTAATCAGAGAGGGCTCTCTCTTTATGATTTGTCTCTGTTATGATGGTGTTTTAGGCTAGCTATTATGCTCAGGTTTTGGTTTATGTTTTGGTTGAAGGATTTCTTTCAGGGCTTAAGATGTAGTGTTAGGAAGTAATATATCATTGGGCAATGGAGTCTGGAGTTGTGAAATGCTTTGAAATGCAGGATTGGTGGTGTTCAAACTGCAGGGCCAATTGTGTATCTCAGACAAACAAATTTAGCTTGAATGGTGATGCATGTCAGCCAACAGAAAGAAATTAAGAATTTTCTATTAAGCTGGTGAGGTGAAAGTGAAACACACTTCACAGGAGCAAACTTGAATTCCTGTGACAAAGGTCACTGTGAAAGATGTATTCTGAAAGTGCAGCAATTAAGAATTACACTTATCAAGATTACAGCTGAAGAAAACATTCATTAACAACACAGATTGAACTCAGGGTATTCATTGAATAAATCCTGAAAGTTATTCTTTTTCCTTGTTGCTAAATATTCAAAGTTAGAAACATATATGGATTTTAACAAATCAAAAATACATAACAGAGAGAGTTACAAAGACTTATTGTATGGCGTAATACACAGGAATCCAGCAGTTTTCAACAGACACCAGAACGCATTCAACACTTCAGAAATCTGAGAAATTCCATCACTTTCTTTATTAAACTTCTGAAAGGATTACAGCATAAGCACTTCTTCAGGAGAAATCAACAACAACCCTTGCAAACTCATGCGAAGGGGACTTTATAGGAATGCTTATACAAAATATCTCAGGCATTGAGTCATCTGAGAGAGAAATATCTTCATTACTTCGTACAGAAAGTAGAAAAGAAGTTATTACAGCTTTGAATGCAGCATAAATGCTCTTTAAGTCTGTCAGAGGATAATTTGACCTTTGGAGGTCATTGAGTCGGTTGAACCGCTTTGCTTTGATGCTGGAAAATGTGTCTTTACTTTTTTTGTTGCGCTGTATCTTCTCGGCTCTGCCAGCTGTGGTTTCCTACTCTTGCTTTGTTGGCCAAAATTTTTGCTGAGTTGGCTCAACTTTAATCTTTAATGCATGCTGATTTTGTTAAACTATGCTTTGCATAACAATTCATATTTTAAAAACAAAATTTGGTGAATGGCTCACTGTTTATAAAATTTTCTGTATTGTATTTTCCCACCAGTCTTGTGTAGGGAGTTGATGCCTGAGAATTGCATCCATAGTCTCCTCTGCCTCTATATACTTGTAAAAATTGGGTGCTACATCAAACAGGTGATTGATCTCATTCATTATAAAAAATAGACTTTCTACCTTGTTGTAGATAGTCTGTCCTGTAGCTGGCCCTGTTTCTTCTGAGCTGTTGGGCTTCTCATGGATTTCGTTTGTGGCAAATGCATTCACTCTTTTGGCATACTGCTCATGAATGAGCAGTCTCCCTGCGCTGTTCAGTAAGCTAGGGAGTCCTCTGTTTTGCAGCACCAGGAATTTATCCATGAATCTTTTTACCTCGGTCTGAATGTCCTGGGTTCTCCTCTCCAATGTCTGCACCAAATTTCTCAATGTGAGAACCCTTTTGATCAACTGAATGGCCTCAGTTCTATTGGGAATTCCCATGTTTGCCAGCTGAGTACTTGTTCTATTATTCAGCACATTGATCATCCTGGTGGCAACTTCAAGCATGTTGCCTAGAGCAGCCCTTGACTTGTGAATTTCAGCTTGTGCTTTTGGGATGAGCTCTAGCTGCTCATGGATTGTCTCTATATACTGCCATTGGTCAATAATAGACTGGCCAATGTTGGCCCATAGCATTGCCTTAAGCCCAGCTATAACTTTATCTAATTTGAGCTCATTTTCTAGCTCTTTTATCCTGTCTTTGAGGGCTTTCACCTCCCTGCCCTTCTCTGCCACCGCTTGCTTGGATTTGTCATATCTGTCATTCACCTTGGCCAATTTATCCCTGGTCTCATTTAGCTCTGCCATTTGAGCTTTCAGGGCTTGAATCTCATTTTTTAGCTTTTGCATGTCCAAGCTAGGGGCCTGTTCTGTTGGTGGAGGTGCTGAAGTAGGTGGTGCAGCTTGATCAGTTTGTTGGGGGGGAGGAACAGTAGTTGGGACAGCTTCCTCAAGGTTTATGATTTGAGGAGGAGCCTGTGAGGTCTGCCCTTCTTCTCTTTGTTTTAAGGCTGCCTGTAGTGTTGTTTTTGCAGCCTCCGATTCTCCCAACTTTTCCTGAGTTTGGATTAGCTGCTTATACAAAGATATCAACAAGGTTGTGGCCTGTTGATCATGTCTTTGCTGGGCAACATCATCTGTTTGAGGGTGAATTGTGGCTGGGAGTTTGATATTTCTCCTCAAGGCTGCCATGTCTGCATCCCTCAATTTTAATATCTCTTGTATGCCCTTGATATCTTTGGGATCATGCCCCATCTCTATGATGATGTCCTCCAAGGACCTTATTCTGTTGTCCTTTGCCTGGGATGATGCTCTCTCCAACTCTAGCTGAGAGGCTGTATTGTTAAGGCTATTTTGTAGCCTGTAGTTGTCCAATGTTTGGTCTGCCAAGGAAGCATAGACCATCTCACCTGTTTGCTTATGCAGTTCTATCTTATCCATTGGGTGGATATCTTTGGCAAGGACTTCTAGGTTAGTCCTCAAGTAGTCAGAGGCAGATTGGGGCTGCACTGTTGTTGGCATAAAATGACTCATGATCATTTTGCCTTCCTGCACATCATATGCAGACATGAGTCTTTGTTGATTGGTGGGAGCCATGTTCAACAGATGGTTATATAGCTGTATCTTGATGGGCTCATTTCTCCTCTTAATGTCAATGAATTGCTACTTAATGCTGGGTCCACCTTCCCTTTGCTAATTGGAGGAACTGACTTCTCCTCCCTTTGCTCTATCCTGTTCTTGTTCAAAGGAACTTGCTGATGCTTCCCTGCTGGGTGGGACCATACCAAAAGACTGTCCTATCGGCATTTCTTCTTCTGAGAAGGGATTAATTCTCTGTCTTTTCTCCCCATGAGATGCTGATGTTGTAATGGGAGTCTCTATGTCCCTTTTCTTGCTTGTATCCTCCTTTTGTGGAGTTTGGAGGATTGATGCCTCAGCTGAAGTTTCTTGCCTTGGAGGCACAGTTTTTTCAGTGGATTTAGGGGCTTCCACTGTTTGCTCTTGTTGGACAGGCTGTTCCTGCCTTTGTTCTTCCCTTTGTCGCTGTTCTTCTTGCTGCTGCCCTTCTCCCTGCTACTCCATTTCTTCTTGTTGCTGCACTAGTGTTTCCATTTGTTCCTCGGTCATAGGAGGTGGCTGTTCCACCTGCTTTTCTTTGCCTTTGCTGGTTGTCTATGGAGTATTCATGGCAGCTTGCTGATGTGTTGTTGAAGCTGAAGAAATTGCTCCAAGTTGTCTTTTGTATGAGAGGGGGACCTGTCCACAAGTTTCTAAGTCAGTTTCCTTTTGAATATTTCTGGCCTCTCTTTCTAGCAGCTCTTCACTAGTGATTTCCTCTTCTAGGGTGCCCTCTTCCCAGCTTAATGCATTGGCATACTGCTCAATCTTAGGCTGCCTTATATGTGAATAGGTACCCAATTTGTATCTTATCCTCCTGAGGGAAACAAAATGATTGGGGTCATAGGGTATCCACTCAAAGCTAGTTTGCAGTTTGAGGGCCTCTAGGATACTGTTTGCCTCTTTCCATCCCTCCTCTTTTCTGTTATATAGGAAAGGGCCCAGTTGGCTCCTTACCTTCAACTGTGCCTTCTTGTTCTTACTTTGGAAGTGGAGGTAGTCGGCATTCCCAAATTGCCTGAAGTATTCAAGGGCAAAAAGCCTCATGGGGACATACCTTGGCAGCCTAAAAGGCTTCAACTCACAGCCATATACTCTGATGACTGTGTGGTCTTGGTAAAGGTACCAATTACCAATGCTGTAAGTTTTGTTTAGATGGAGAATTCTCCTCATGTCATCAGTTAGCCTTGGAGGGGGAACACCACACAATAATGTCATAGCTGGATGTATGAATAAGTCTATAAACTCACAGTATGTGTATGGTGACACAGAGGTGCAATGAAAGACAGAGGTCCAAAACACAACTGATCTTGGATTCCCCTGGGCATTAACCTGTTTCAAGGGAATGAAGAAGCTGCCTGGTTGATTAAACAAAAATAGATGGTAAATGAATGAAGTATATCTGAACAGTCTTTCCCTCTGCAGATTCATCAGCTGGTCATGGATCCTATCTGCAATATATGTGGCATAGTCATAATGTACAGCTGGGGGCTTTCCAGGGGAGAATATAGACAGCATTTCCATTATGATTTCATCCACATCCTCCATTCCCTTGAACCCTAGGACATAGTTGATCAAATCCACTAGCATTCTGCCCAATTCATTTAAGTAAACATATCCAATAGGAGGAGCTCTGATGGTTTCAGAGCCTGTTTGTACAAACAGCTGGCTGATTTTGATGATCTGGCCATTTGACAACTTATTCCCCTTCTTTATCAAGTTCTGCATGTGGAGGGGGGTCAATGGTTTTGCAGTGTGGAAATGCAGCATCTCATTTATGCTCTCTGGGGTGATATGGAACAGAATTGAGCCTGTAGGGCTGAGGACAGCTCTTTGGCATGGATCATAGCACTCCTGGCATCTGTGGATCAACTCTGGCATAGAATTTACCTGGGGGAGGTTGTAGATGGGCAAGTTTGAATCCCAAATCCCTAGGATATCAGCTCCACTAAGGTGCTGGGCTTTCAACTCATTTAGCATCTGAATATTGTATTTGGAGCCTAATGGAAACCAGTCTAACATTTGATAATCCATATCTCCCAAGGCTTTCCATTCTAACTCCTTGTGAGGGGCATTGAGAGGCTTGATGTTCAGTGCAACTGGAGTTTCCATGGTCTATTAAGTTTCTGTCTTGCAGGTGAACTGGTTGAAGTAGGCAGAACAATACTGAAGTAATTACTTGCAAAGAGTGTGAATTTCAGGGACGAGAGGGTGAAGAGGGCACACAACAATTAAAATACTATCTGAATTATGAATAAGACCGATGTCTGGTCTCACTTTGTCTTCTGTGGCAGGTTTTTAATGGGTTAACCAACTGTTTCATGATTGCGCGAGCAGTTCACAGTTTTTTTCTTATAAGAACTCGGGAAATCAAGGCTCAGTTGGTGGTTTTCGAGCTTGCAGTGGTAAATGGGGGCTAGGCATCAAGATTCAGCGGTGAATTTTGAGAGTTTTACGTCGCTTAAGCACTTTCGAGGGAAATCACAAAAACAGTAGGTATATGAAGGTTTTTAATGGAGAATACCTGGTTAAGAGCGAGAAATGGTCACGGATGACCGTGGGAATGGTGTGTTGGACGTCTCCAAGTTGGCTTCAACAAAGGTGGTGTAACTTGGATGTAAAAATCATGTAGAGAAAGCAACAGTTCTGGTAGCAAAAGTACGAAAAAACGCAAAAATTGGCCTAAATATGGACTTTTGGCATTTTGGCGCATTTTCTCGGATGACATCAGCATGACGTCATAGGGTGGGGTCAAGCTTAGATGACGTCAGCGTGACGTCATCGGGTGAGGTGGCGAGCTACTTTTGGTCCATGGGGATGAGGCGGTGGCAGACACGCTGGCACAGGGGCGGACAAGAGTACTGATGCAATGGCAGGGTGGCGATGACGTGGGTCTGATTCCGGACCAGCAAACCGGGCGGTGAGTAACACAGCGGTTACGGTTAAGTGCTGTAGCGGTTACGGTCTCTCGGGGCGGTTAGGATACGACCCAGGTTTTGTCAGAGGCCGCTCCGAGAGACCTGAGAGGGTGACGTGTGGCCGCGCCATGACGTATCCCTTCGTCATTTTATCGTGGGGGCCGCTCCGATATCAATGAGGGCCGTCAGATCCCGTGGGTCTGATCCGACGGTGGACGGGAGGACGATGTGATCGGTGGATACGGATGCGGGCGGGTATAATTTAATATTTGTTTTTGAAAGCAGTGCCCAGTGGAAAACCTTAGGGTATGGGTTTTTTGCGAGGTTTTTCAATGTATTTGGAAAATCACATGTATGCGCCAACTTTGGTTAAGCGGCGAAAGTGGGTTTTTTTGTTTTTTGTTTTTTTTTCATAATTCCAAAGGGTTTGAGGGGTAGGAAGGGGTTTTTATAGGGTTTTTCTTTGCAAATGATGGTTTGATGAGTGGAATGACTTCAAACAAGGGGTTGAGAGGAGGTATAGGTTCATCAAAGTGACCAGATGTCATTTTGATTCCTTTTTTAGAGAACATATGGCTATAATGCCAAGGGGAGGGATATTTATACAAAATTTGGGGTTTATACACCATGGTGTTAATATTAGTAGGGGAAAGGTGATATAGGGGATTTATATAGTAAAGTTAGAGTTAATATGGATGAAGGAAGTGGATTAGGGGAGACAAAGCTAAGTTTATTTGAGAAACACTTAGCTTAGGGAGTAGATCAAAATGAAAAGATTTTTACACAAGAAATGTGGCTTTTGAAGGAACAAGAACTACCAAGAAACCATAATCTCTTCCATGAATCTCAGCTGATGGGGGAGTGTTAGTAATGAAATGGAAAGGGGAAGAGGGGGGGGTTAGACATGATTCCTGCTTGCTGCAACTTGATGAAGAATGACAACTTCTCAATTCATTGATTTTGCTTTGGTAAACAAAGTTGGCACACATGCAACTGATAAGAAATGGCCCTTCTGCAACCTCAACTGCCTACCCATCTATTTGCCTAGCATTTTTTATTTCTTCTTGGAGGGTGCACTTGGACTTGCAGACCCTTACTTGCCTTTTCTTTTCTTTGGCTTTTCTTTTGTTTTTCTATCTACTTCTACCCTTATTTCTTCCAAGGTCCCAGATTAAGTTGTTGGGACCCTTTTCTTCTCTACCTGAACTACTTGTCTGCCAAGATTAAACAGTTTGGACAGACTCCTTTCTCTATTCTACAACTGAAAATTTAAACATGACATGACCCAGATTAGACTGTTGGACCATCCATCAAAATTTGAGTCCTTACCAAGCTATAAGCACAGATTGGGTTCTCTTGGAAATATGTGATCTTTGAATCATCAAAGCAGAGCATATTTGGACCTTTTCATAGCCAATCATGAAATATGAAACCTATTGGTATAGGTAGCTAACAGATGAAATAGTTCAGTTGATGGAGAAGAGCACCATGGCGAAGGCAGAAGTCAAAAAGCTTGAGGAAGGAATAAAGAAGGACTTTCTTAGTAGAAAGATCCCGGTGATAGAGCAGGATGGGCTCGATTAAATTGAAAAGCTTTGGGACTACCGCTGAGATTTTATCAATTTAATGCATTGGATGGGACCATATGTTATTAAGGAAATCACAGATGGTGGCGCAGTGTAGTTGGTAAAATTAAATGGAGAACTTTTCCCAGGGAAAGTAAATGGTAGTCAGTTGAAGCAATATATAGGTGGCTAGCCATCTGAATAGCCGCAGGAAGTATAGTCTTAGTGCTCCAAGGAGCTAAAAGGAGGCATGGGACTATAAACTACTATGCCCGGGAGTTGCGGGATTTCAAGACCACACACAGTAGTGAGGTGTCACATGGTCTGTGACAGCGCAAGGGTAGATGCGCTGCTACATGTGTTGGCTAGAAAGTGATAGTTAAAGTCATTATTGATGATGTGATGCTTGGTTTGAGACCAAATGGAGTGGGTGGTAGGCATCTAAGGAAAACTTTATGGGCTAGATTTGGGAAAATTTGCCGCCAAGGGAGAATTAATGGACAGGATTTGGGGGGAACAATCGAATTCAAATTCAAACGGCGATACAAATTGCAAAGGGCTGCCCAACAAACAACACTCGACCCTTTAAGAATTGTGCTATTGCATGCCCAAAGATTCATGAACCCAGATATGTTTGATATTTTGAAGTTGAAGGAATTGTTTGAGCACTTACCTGAGCCATGAGAGATTTTTGGAACAGCAATATGGCAGCATCTGAAGAAGCTAGGGATATCAGAGAAATGACCACTGAAGAGGCTACGTAGGCCATGATGATAGGAGATGCCCCAGAAGGAATCAAGATAGTCACATAAACCCCTAAATCATTGCACACATTGAGACCCAAGAAAGACAAGCAACCTAGGGTACTAATTCACATGTCCCCAAGAAACCCGCTGAGAACCAAACTTACAATGAAAGAAAAGGGAAAGGTGATCAATTTGGAAGCTGATAAGGAGGAAGACCTTAAGGAAATCCCAGTAGAAGAGGAGGATGAAGAAATGAAGGAAGAAACCCAGGGTGTGGACACTCTGCCTAGGCTGCCTGCATATGTTCCTCCATGGAAGGGGAAAGCAAGGGTGCCCAAGGACCTAGATGACAAGAAAATCTCTCTACAGACTCTGCTTCTCCTTGATGACATCATTTTTTATGGAGCGCAACTAGGACAGGTGTCGGTTCCAAAATTTTAAGATTGGGATCTCGTGGACCATGAGAAATTTCCACATTTGGCAACTATGTAGCTAATGCGCTAGAAGAAAAACACATCAGCGGGAGTCATAGAGCTGGAGCCGCACAAGTGGTTGCAATGAGTAGAGAAGGCAAGGTTGTTAAACCTACTCTGGGTGCAGCACTACCATTACGCCTTAGTGACTATATTTTACATCAAGCAGCTACTCTACTTGGTACATGATGGGTGCTTGAGGCTGGAGGAGCCCATCCCCATCACAGACCACCTAATTCACATAATTACTTAACTCCCTTACATGGGGGAGGAACTAGTGAATATCTTGGAGGGTAAAAGTGACAATTTGGCCATCACGGAGGCCATGAAGAAGAAATTCAAGCTGGAGAAGAAGAAGAGAGGATATGCAATCTTTAGGATCAACAACGTTGTTGTCAGAGTTGCAACGCAAATACTGGTGGGGAAGGTTATGCATAAGTGCCACGTGGATGAGGTGCTTGCGCCGGTGGTTTCACTTGCCACATAGTGCATAGAGGGGGTCGAGCTTAACTGGGTAGATTACTTCTATAGGGAGTTCTTGGGAAACTTCCGCGATGCGCAGGAGTAAGGGAAGACTTTCCCATATGCATGGCTTTTGCTAACCATAGTGCTGGTGGCTTCGAAATTTCCCAAGGATAGCTAGTTCTTGACAATTGCCCAGGATCTTCCAGAGGCAAAGAAGTATGCTTTATTATGGGAAACTAAAGATGTGCAGAGGATCAGAGACAACAAGATATTCTGGGTGTTCATGAAGATGAACATTAGAATGGGGATTAACTACAAGCCACGATTATCGTCCACTCTCTACAATAGTCTGCAGAGCTTCACAGAATTTAGGGCAGGCTTCCATCATGTATATATTAGGGTGCGCAAGGACCCCGTGAAGAAATGGAATGAGCTACCTTACCTGGCGATGGACAATGTCATATTCACCATCCTTGAGTCGTGACCGCTAGAGTGGTGTGCTCCAGGCAACTCTGCGATGGAATTAGAGAAGTCTGGAGCATAGAGGAAGAAGTAGGAGGAAAAACTGCAGATGGCACAGTTGGTAGAGAAGCGATGGAATGAATAAGTAGTAACGAAGACGCAGGAGGCGCGGGACGCTTCGAAGGGAGTGAAAGAACAACAAAAAGTAGCAGAGAAGGAGGGTGAGGGCTAGAGGTCACCTTCTCATGAATAGTAGACAGAAAAAGAGGAAGGTGGTGTGGACCCACAGACATCATCCACACAACTGAAGCGATAGCCCCCAAGAGAGAAGGTGGGACTGTGAAAGAAGTCAAAGGCCTCCAAGGTTTCTTTCAACCCGATCACTGCTATGGGGTAAAATGCATGATGTATGGAGAATGAAAACTACCCTCAAAGGCCTTCCCAGGACCTTGAACAGACTATAAGATTATCTGTAGATGCTACCAAGTTATACACATGTTCGTAGACAAATATCAATTAATGAAGTATGGAAATAGTATTGCCTCAAGTCTCGTTCTAGATTTGTTTGGAGATTGCAATGCAGCGAAGAGGAACTCCCTCAATGCCGGCTCCAAATCAATTCCTGCACAAAGGAAAGGCAAACACAGTCACCGCATACAACCTTGAAAACCGATATATCAATACACAATGAACATATATTTGCATACAACTAAACTACTCATATAAACAAGTATTGAATGAACAACTTAATGGACAATGTTACTGACACCATGGAGTAGGGAACACAACTATAGTTCTATATTAATAACAAAAGAGTGATTACAACCACCAGTTGTATCAGTCTTCCTTTGCCCCTTCTGCTTCTCTCTCTCTCTCCCTTCTAGCTCACTTCTTCATATATGAGACAGATCTCAACAGCTTAGTAGGCTATCCTTTCAAATGCTCTGACCACTTTCATAATGACCCTCCCATTGCTTATGGAGCAATTGAGTTAGGGTTTCCAAGCTCCTCATAGAGTTCACTAGGGAAAAAACAATGAAATTTCCCTGCTTTTTAGCTCTTTCCCATTTACATCCTTTCTTCAGATTAGAATTTCTCAAAATAGGTCAACTTTAGATATTTTCTTTATTTTCCTTATTGTTTTTAGGAACAAATATCTAGATATTTATGAGTCAGTTCGTTCCTTTGACCCTTGGAACTGCTCTTAGTTTCACTAACAATACCCCTTGACTAACAACTTGAGTTAGTGGGGTCACTAATGCACCCTTAGGCTTGGTAACAAGCTTTATAAAGCAGGTTTTCAGTGTGCAACCAACGTTAGTGTGCAGTCAAGGCCTATAATTGTGGTATTTGCTTCAGTCATCATGTCTTTCCCATTTGAGTTGATCAGGAGGTCAATTTTTTGTATAATAGATGCCTCCTAAAGTATGAGATCAGAGGCTATGACGATGGCTGAAATACTTTACTTAAATTGTAAATTTTTTATCAAAATGAGAGAGAGAGAGAGAAGCTTCGGGCAACAAGGGAAACCTGATACAACACATATATATGAAACTGCTAAAATCATTTCCTGAGTCAGGTATTCCCATGCTCAGTAGCTATGTCAGAGTGATTTTCTCTACAGATATGTGACAATATTGGCCATCGATAAGCACAATGTGGGTTTAGTAGCATAATAGGATCATCTTGAAACAATTGTCTCCAAAAAACAATATTTGCAACTTGGGAGAGGAAACAAGGTTGAATGATGAAAGCCTCTACCCAAGGTCTTGATTTCTGCTTCACCGAATAGCATAGATTGATACATGTGAAAAATATGCGTTGATGTCGAACATGCATGAAATCATCTCATTACTAGTCAATAATGGAGACCGTTAAGAGATGTGAGGAAGGCCATTGATAATGGTGATGGTCTCCAAGATGCGCAATGCAATCTAACGAGTGTGAAAGATGTTTTTGTTGTCAAACATCTGTAGAATCGCTTAACCAGGAGCCAGTAATGAGAATCCCTGATCAAACACAAGGTAACCTGCAACTAGTGTCTATAAGTACCAAGGCACTGAATGTGTTTCTGGGTTATCTTCCTAGATAGAGTGTTGAAGTCGATAGGAAGAAACCTCTCAAGAGGTAGGCAATAATGTGTCCTACATCAACAACGTGAAACGAGACAAGAATGATTTTGTTTTTTGAGGAATATTTTGAGCATTTGGGTCTAAACAACGGAGGGCATGATGAAAGGATATGTTTGATGGGTTGATGGAGGAAACAAATGGGTAACCCTTGAACAATGGAAGGCACGACAATAGTTTTAACCAGACAGCACTGGACACATGAACACTATAGAGTGTTAGGATACAGAGATGCAATTACATTAGGGTATATAGGCTAAACTCATAGGATGGTAGGGTTCATATTGAGAGGCCATCAAAAGGAGGCTTATCTGAGGGAGTGCCATGTTCAAGGGAACGACTGTTGCCAAACCACACTTTCTAATATAGAATACAGTTTTATTGTCCATTTTCCCCATATGGTTAATTTAATGAGTCTAGACGGGTAAACTCATCGATATTTTCATGTTTAAAGATTCTAAAAAGGACCACAAAAAGAATGACTCTTTGCCCTCTCTGATTAGTTTAATGAGTTCAGATAGGCAAACTCGTCCATTTTTTCATTTTTTAAGAGTCTGAAAATTATCGTAAAAAGAGTGACTCTACCTCTTTCCTGTGTAATTTAAAGAGTCCAGACTAGACAACTCACTGGTCTTTCCATATTTAGAGAGTCTGAAAAGATTGTAAAGTGCAACTCCATGGTGGTCCCTTTGTCATAGTTGTTAACCAAGCGCAATAAAAGGTTAATAGTATACCCAGATCAGTTACTTTTCCGTTAGTTAATATATTGAATATGGATAAAGACAAACCTATTTTCAATAGATGTTGACCGCGTTTTGTTATGAGTACAAGGCGATGGACTAAACTCGCTTTTCGTCGTGAATTTTTAATGAGTCACGCGACGACAAACTCAATACCTTCATCAAAATTTTAATGAGTCAGATGAAGACAACTAAGCGTATCTTTTTTAGTTTAGTGAGTGAGAAAAATAGGGAAAATAGCAGATCATCCCTTCTTCATAGTTTTAACGAGCTCGAAGGAGGGGAAAAAATCAAGGATTTTTCGATTTAAGAGCGAGAAACAGTGACAAAAAAGAAAGCGCTCTTGTTGCTGTTGTATATTTTTAATGAGCCCAGTAACAAAAACTCAGGATTTTTTAGTTTAAGGAACAAGAAAAGTACCTAAATGAATTCTCAGGTCATCTTTATAAATTTTAATGAGCCTAAAGACAAACTTTGGGATTTTTTCAGTTTAGAGAGCGAGAAAAAAGCGCCTAAAAGGAATGCTCCCTCGATCCTTTTCAGTTTAATGAGCTGGAAAAAGATCAAAAAAGAGTTGCTCAGAGCATCGTCGTATGGATTTAACGAGCACAACGATGAAAACTCAAAGATGTTTCTATTTTTTAAAGAGCAATAAAATATCTCAAAATGTGCTCTATTGAGAATTGCATGCAACTTTTACTGCTTTTCATTCCTGAAAGTACTTTCATCAAAAAGAGGTAAAAACTATAAAAAAGGTAGCAATTCCTATCATATGGGTTCATGCATGATAAAAAATCATGGAGAATGGACTATTTCCTCTTTAATGATTTCAAAAAATCATGTCTCTAGAATAAATATAATGAAATGCTTTTAGCTTTCACATGCATTATTTTCACTATTTTGAGTTTTGTGAGAGCATTCTAGAGCTAAAGAGGAGCAGATTTTCCACGGACCATTGCAGGAGATCCGGGTGACCATTCGATGTGCCGTCAGTCCCAGGTGAATGCTAAAACCTTGCTCTAAGAATTGGTTAACTTTATTTGATAGTTTTATGGGTGGAATTTTGTATATATGAGGTGCCCTAAAACCCTGTTTGCGCACTAATGCCCTCCAGATGTCCTATAGGGAGAGTTAAACGCTCTGTACGAGCCACTAGAGGGCGTTAATCCTCCTTGTGCATCACTAGGGGTAGTGTTAGAGCTGAAGGGCGTAATTAAAATAGTTAAAACCCTCATGCATGGATTCCTAAAGTGTTTTTACCCCATTTTAACTGTTTTTAGGGTTATTTTGGGCAGGTTTCAGGCTGAAATGACTCACCTATGGAGAGAATGGGCCCATGATAGCCAGGAATTGCTAATGTGAAATGATCCAGCATGAATACTTGTATTACGCCACTATAGTTTGCTGAAATATGCAAAGATGGAGCTAATGAAAGGGCAGGAGGATTTATTGAGATGGATTATCTAGCACTGGGATGAACACAAGCAAGTGTTTAGGATTGGAGATCAGGAGTTGGTTATTGACTGTGATGAAATATATTTTTTCATTGGTTTGTCATGCTATGGGGCAGAAGAAAAGCTCACCGGTGGTAGGCCAGATCCACAATCTACCTCAAAGCTGGTGCAATCCTTCTACATCCCTGAGAGTGGACTAGTCCACAACAGAATCCCCATAGAGAGGATAAGGTCTAGGTCTATGTGGGAAGTTTTATGGTTGATTGTGTGGTTGGAGGGATCAAAGAGTCTCCACGTTATGACAAAGGCCCAACTGGTTCTTGCAGTTGACTATCTCTAGCCACAGATGTTCAACTGGTGTGAAGCAGTGCTTTGCCAATTGAAGGTCGAATTCACAACATGCAAGACTCGTACCCAACACAGTTTTGGATATGTTACAATCATAGTTTCATGTTTCCTTGAGAGTGTACCTATCATGCACCCAAAGATGAGCTTAGGTCCCCTTGTTTTGAGGGAACCAAGGCAGGGTCGCTGGTCATCACTCAATCCTCGCACCAGAGGAGGACCGATCCAACATTTTTTTGACGAAGATTTCTTCCATTGGCTTCGTAGCGAGATTGTGATTATTTATGACTATGCTTATGAGGGCATGGAATTTACCAGTGACCCGGACTTGATGATACCGCCTGGGACCAACTGGGGTCCTCAAGGTGAGAATAATTTTTTTAGTACTTTAAGTATTTTTTAGCTTTTGAATGTTTTTATAATGTTTTTATAAAAGAAATAAGTACTGAAATGAAAATTTTATGCTTAACACAGATGTGGCACCATTATGACCTACAGGCAAACCTCACCATATGCGGCGAGGAGGCCAACTACCTACTGGAGGGGGTGATGCCGACACTCTCCACAAGGTTCTCAGGAACCTAGAGGGTTTGACCATGGGTGTCCCCCCTTCCTATGAGGGAGATTCCCACTCATATGCAGTGGCACACAGTTGGTGTACCTGAGCAGTTTCTTGTTCCTCTTCAAAGGGTAGCTAGAGTAGTTTTAGGATTTCAGAAGCAATAGGCTCTTTTTAGCAGGTATTTTGGCGTAGCCAAATGGGTGTTTGCAGCTAGGATTTTTAGCCAATTTGTACTTAAAACATCCAAGTTTTGGAATATTTTGATGTAAAAGAATGGATTTCTATCTATATATATATATACATACATTTTTTGCATTTTGATGGTGTAAATGTGTTTTTAAATGTTTTTGTAAAAAAAATTTAACTCAGTAAATTTTTACCTTTCATGCATGCTTCTATATAGAATGAGACAAATGCCAATCTAATACATAGTTAGCTAATGAATCAACAACTATATTTAATTCTTGAGGAACATGTTCATATGTGATTATTTCAAATCAACACTCAAGGAGTCGTACCCTTATATAGTGACGTAACAAGGTTGAATTACGAATGTGATAATGGTTTGTCAATTGCATAACAACTAGCTGGGAGTCTAACCTAACCACTAGATTGGAGATGTCCCTTGATGACACTTGCATGAGAAGTGAAATTATGGACATGTACTCAGCAATATTGTTGGTGGTGGTACCATGAAAGAACCCATCGGAGCAAAAAATTCCAACTCAGGTGTGTAAATGACCCAAGCAACTGATGCACTGTGCCATGTGTGACGACTCGCACCATCCACGTATCCTCCGTATGCTAAAGGTAACAAAAACATCTGCATTGTGAGAAGAATTCATGAGACAAGTACTCCACTAAATAAAAAAAACAATCCAATCACACTAAAAAGGGAAGAATAACTTATGAATACATAAAATTACAAAGAACATTCACAATGCAATACTAGGCATAATACTTTTTCAGATAGAGCCCATATCTAGGCTCCTAGAGTGGAACTCTTTCTCAATCCTGCAGTTCATATGCCCCTGTGGGGAGGACTTTCTTTACAACATAGTGACCTAGCCAGATGGGTTGAAGTGTGCATGCCTCGAAGAGGTCATCTTTTGGATGATAGAGCAACACAAGGTTGCCCTCTTGGAAAGAACAAAGCTTAACCTCTTTCGTAAATTTGGATTGTACCTGTTGCTTCTGAGCCTTGAGTGCCAAATCAACATATCGACGAATTTTATCCAGTTGTTTAAGGTATAGTAAGCATTCTTCTTCGTTAGTAGTGCCAAGTATGTTTTCAACGACTATTTCTAGGGAAGGGATCTGACACTCAATTTGTTTTTCATCGTCGTAAAGCTGGATCCCATGCACGACAATCGACGGACTAATGTTGGGCATTTTCTCGTAAAACCCACTAAATACATTGTGGGATTCCTTATATAGGCAGGTGGGGCTCGCAATTTCCTCAGGATTGCAATCTACTCTCATCTAGATTTTTTCCACAATACCTGTCTTGACAGTAATATCGATGGGCGATGATTTTGAAGTGTCACCCATGTTTCCTTATGCATCCATAGTTTGGATGATCATATAGGGTGAGGAAATGATTTATAGTATGTCAGGGGATAGGATTTGAATAGGCATAATGTCTGAATTAGATATTGAAACATGATGGTGCCAATCCTCCCAATGTTGCTCTCCAAAACTCATGATTTCTTGAACAACTTAGTTTATAGGTAGGAGTTGATTGAGTGGATCTAAAGGAGGAGCAGTTATGGGAAGGGAAGGGGTACTGTTGGCAGTAACCAACATGACCAGAGATGTGGATGCAGATTAAATGGCTTGGTAGGCTAATTCAGCTGGTGACAGTGGCATCTGTTCTTTCAATGTGTCAAGGTCTGAAGGAGACGGTAGGATCCATGGATCAGTCAATTCATGAGGAATAGATGAAAGCATGTTGACCATCTGTGAAACCTTGGGCAGCTGAGGAGGAAAAAAACCCATGAGGGAAGAAGTCTTCAGTAGACTGATACCTAAACTGAAATAGCAGTGAGTTGGACCTCCTACTAGGGTTACATAGCCAATTGGTAATGGTGAATAATCAAGGCTGTAGAAAGACAATTGATCTACTGTAATTAGTTGTCCATCTGATGGAAATAGGATGATGTGAAAGAGAGTATATACGATGACCATCATGGCATATGTCCAACTGCGACCCAACAAGAGATTATAGTAGAGTTTTTTGTCTATGACTTCTATGTCCACTATTACAGTTTTCCTAGACAAAGCGATGGAAAAACTGGTTAGGTATCCTTTTGGGATAAACGTGTGGCTGTCGAAAGCTTTCAAGGAGTTCGACAAAGGGGATAGGGTTGGAGAACCCAAGGTGAGCCAACATAAATCTGACATGATGCAGGTTGAAGCACCTTCGTCGATGACAGTTCTGTGTATACCTTTACCTTTCGAAGTTATATGCACATGGAATGCAAGCTAGTGTGAAAGGGGAGGTTTACACTTGTCAATATGAAAAATAGCAAGCATGGAATCCTTTGGGTCAATACCACCAATAGCCGAAAGTAAAGCTTTCTGTTGTGTTGGGCATGTTTGTAATACTTCAAGTGTCGAGATAGTAGATGGCGCTTGCGCCAAATTCTCTACAATGTTGTAGTGTTGGGTAGCACGTGTAGATGTATTGTGCATTGTGTGTCGAAGTGCCCCTTTTGGGGGTCAAATTAGAAGGTCCTCAACTGGCCTTTAGATATGCAAATCGTTGGGTAGCGGTGGGTTTTGACTTGAGGATGGTTCTACTGCAGGAGTGACATGAGCTCCATAAGTTTTTGCTATTGTGGCAAGTTCTACCATTTTAGATGTGTAAACGTTAGAAGATCCTTCACCAGCCAAAGGATCTTGCAAACCATCGTTGCCCCCTTGTGGGGTTACAGTTGGTTTGCAATCAGATTTTGCTACTGTTGAGTGGCAAAAGGATTTCTGAGGACAACAGGGGCCTTACCAGAACCCCTTTAGGCAAGGTAGTATGTGCATTCATGAAGCCACAAACAATGGCAGGTCATGTGGTCTTCATCACAGAGTTTGCATGGATATTTGGTGGTTTTATAATTTTCCTCGTCAGTAGGCGCAACGACCTTTTGTTTTAGGTTTGGCTGCTTGGTTGACTGCTCTTCAGAAGGATAGGTATTTTTCTTAGTCTTCTTGTTCTTGCCACCGTATTTTTGTGTAGATTGCACAGAGTTATCACAGTGGTAGGAAGAGCAGTCATATTGGTATAGGGGTCCACTGCCATCTTGGAAAAGTGACCACTGAGTTGTTTTACAGTGGCTCTGGAGGTTGCGCCGACAATCCCGTCGGCGTGCACTCCAGGGTGCTAAGTGGGAGAAGCATTGGGGCTACCAGGGGCATGGGGGATTATGTCGTAAAGAGTCTCAAATTGTGGATATATAAAATTAAGTGTTGGGCACGACGTATGGATTGGTCTTCTGTGATTGCACCACCTAGAGCGACATCCCTAGTGATTTGCAGGAGTAAGGAACTGTAGAAACAATCCGTTACGCGAAATTTTGAGAGGGGAGTTTTGACTAACCTCCACCTACATTTCCGTTCATGAATATGATCAGAGATGTGGGTGGCATTATCCTGACAAAATGAAGTGAGGAGCTCTATCCTAGTCTCATAGCAAATAGGCAGCTGGAAGTGCTTTAGGAATTTCATCGCTAGAGTGTCAAAGATGTTTACTGATGCGTGTGGTAACTAAATATAGCATTTCACTATGTTGCGAGTGAGGGTGCAGGGAAAAAGATGTAACTAGACACTATCATCCACCATAGAGTTCGAAACACATCAGAGATGGTAGGTGGTGATATGGGTGCCTAGATCCTCCCCTTGTTTTCCATCGAACTTTGGGATGTCCATTGGTATTTTATGTGGGGTCGACGGCCATTGTAAGTTGTGATAGATGGGTTCGTTTGTAATCTTGTGTAAGTTGAGTATATCCAACGTTTCCAGGAAAGGAAGAGAGTTAGGTGCCCCCGACTTAGACAATGGTGATGACGGATGACTTGAGGAGCTTTGCGCTCCTCCCATCATTTGGCTCCCCATATTATACATGGGTTGCATGGTGTAGCAGGTGCTTGGAGGTATGGTGTTGTAGAATGCATTTCCATGAGAATTTTGATACTAGGGTATATAATTTCCCCCAATATAAGCGGTGCCCCCTTGACTCGTTTGAATATGTGAGTAAGGTACCCCCATGGATTGGATGGGAATCCCTTGAGGATTCTTGCCTGACACAGAACTGACCATTTTTCCGTGATTAATAGAGGGAATGCTCATGTTAATTAGCAACTGACCATGCATGCTTGAGAATGGAGGGAGAACTGATACATTCCCTACCAGCATGTGCACATTTGGAACTCCCGCAGGTATATGAATCTGGGGGTTTGAACTATACATTGGCGGCCGACCATATTGTTGGTAAACGCGAACCATGCCCATGGTGCCTCATTGAGTGTTATAGGGAGAATTTTATGTGGCACTTGTCAAAGGTATGTAGTTCAACACCATAGGGGTGGAACCTGACATCTGTTGGGTTCCACTCGTAGAGGTTATCATTTGAGTGGTTGTACCTGGGACAAATAGGATAGCAGGATTCGCCATTACCGATGTTGTCGAGACTATCGACTGGGGAAGTGTTGAAGGACCAAAAGTTTCCCTAAAGTCCCACAACATGTAAGTCGTTAGCGGGATAGATGAAAATGTTCCACCTACTGAAGCAAGAAGTACAATTACCATGGGAGCCAAGACAGGTTCCAATGGATTTGTGAGCAGAGGGTTAAAGGGAGGAAGAAATCCTTCGGTAAAGAAATACTCAAGGAAACATGAATCGCCAGTCGTCCACACAGATCCTGTGTGAGATCTAGGAGACTGATCCCTGGAAGATGGGGAATCCAGTTCAGTGGAACTCGGCAGACCTTCCATAATGAGTGGAGGAAGTCCTAACAATCATATGGAGTGATGAAGAGAGCTAGATGTAGACACGGTGACCACTAATTTTATCAAATAAATTTTATGGTGATATTCATTTAAATGCTCAAAATGGTAGCACTCAAGTACCCAAAAAATATAAAAAGTACTGTAAGTATATCAATCAGCAAATAGAGGGAAATTGCCTTGTCTGATAAGCACTGATCACCGTAGATGAAACCTAGTATCTTAATGAATAACAGAGAAGGATGGCCAAATGTATGGTTACGGTTACTCTAGAGTTTTGCCCAAACCTCTGATTGAGGGGCGAAGTACTCTCGTGAAGACGAGCACCCTCCCAAAAACTAAAGACAGAGTAGATCCATCTGTATTAGGTACCAGGATAGCCCGTTCGACTCACCTTGTGTAAGTTCCTATAAGTTTGGCCACTAAAGATACCTCAGATCATAGACACCACCGGGGGGGGCATAGTCATAGAAAACATGCTATGTGGGCACAATACCTGTGTCCCCAACTCAGTTATGAAATCCTCGAAGGGACCCCCAATACACATAATACCCAACGGTTTTGTAAGAGAAGGTGGGCTACCTTCACTTACAATCTGATGTTGTCTCGTATTTTACTCCGCTTTTACTGGAGTGGTCTTGGTAATATGAGTGTAGAAGGAATTTTTCGCTCGTTTAATGACACCAGTTTGGTTTTCAACCTTGGGGAGTTCACTCACATGCTTATCCCAAGATCCTAGCCTAATTAATGTTGGTTTGCTCAAAAGAGTTACTGATTGTTTTTAGGTAAATTTTATGTGTACTTTTTTATTGTCTTTGGTAGGGGAGTTGATGTATGAAATATGGTGAGACTCTTGACTCAATAAATCATGCAAAAATAATGCTTTGAAAAAAAAAATCAATTTGATGCAAAAAAGTTGTATTCTACATATACATATTTTTCACATATTCATAGTTTCGTCCATGCATCTTCAATCTTTCAACGCATGCATAACCAAGGGATTCTTTTCCAGTGTTTCGTAATAACTACTTATAACCAAAATGAAGCAACTTATAACTATTTAAACAAAAGGATGAATGAAAATGACGAGTCTTTCTTTCAGAAAAAAAAAAAAATTTAAGAGAGGAAAACCAAAAAATTTCCAAAAAATAAATTTCTAGGACACTAATTTTGCTTACAAAATACAGTTACAGATCTTATTTCAGCCCATGAGAAGATTTTCCATACATTTTGGTCCACAAACACTGCTAAAAATCAAGGTATTGGGAGACTAACGCTCTGTAACAATGGCTACAGAGAGTTAGTTGGTCCACTAACACTCCCTGTTGTTACCAGGAAAAGTGACTATTTAGAACTTATTTATCCCACTAAGGTGTGACAGCTACCTTAGAAACAAATAGAGAAAACTACTTTTGTATTTCCTTTATGAACTATAAATAGAGAGGAATAGAAAGAACCAACCTATGTCTTGCGCTAATCCTTTGATCCAATCCCTCTCTTCTTTGACAGCTTCCAGCTACCTGCTCCCTTACTTGCCCAACTTCACCAAGTACCTGTAAGATCACAGAAGAAGAAAACTATATAAAGAAATGGATCTATATTCATAAATAACTTAGGACCAGATTTAAGTTAACCATACAAATGTGACAAGCATCAATGATACAAAAAGCATGGAGGAGAAACTAAAATAGCTTTTATTGATAAACAAGAAGATCCAGGAGGAGTTACAACCGATGATTCCTGACCCAGCATCAACCTCCCAGCAAAGAAGCCCCTCTTCACCTCCAACAAAGCATAGATCACCCAATTCTCTGATGTTTGTCTCAAAACCAACAGCAATTCCTTACAATGTGAAAAATTCCAGCCTCTGGATCTCTGGGATGAGGGATCCATATATAGATGTGTGTAGGGAGGATGAGTCAGCTTGTGATTTGATTAATGCCTTCTCTTTGTCAGTTCTTGCTTCCACTTGGAGACTGAAGGTCTCTTACTCATCCTTGGTCGAATTCAGTGAGGCAAGTGTCATAGGAGAAGATTCTAGAAGCTTCCATTGTCTCTCCACCTCGCGGAATGACACTGCCATTTGTCATTTCTCGCCCAACCACCCTCATAGTGCATTTAGGTGCGTTGCAATGCACCTAGCCAGTGGATTTAGGTGCTATGCAACGCACTTAGCTAGTGGAGCAGCTGAAATGATCCTGTTTTGACTCATTCTGAGCAGTTTCTGGTGGAGAACTTCTGGGAGAAGCTGTAATTTGTTGACCTTGTTCCTTTAGGGTTTAGAACAACACTTTTAGGGACTTAGGAGCCCTTGGTTTATGGACATTTCATGCTTGGAGCTGTAAGACACAAAAATGTCTATAACAGTTGCCCCCTAAAGTATGAGTCCGTTAATCGGGTGAAATGCTTTATTATGAGGATCCGAAGTTCTTTCAATGCTGGGAGGAGACCTGTAATAAGATACAATACAATACATTATCTTCATACTGTTTTCATGATCTAGCTGAGGCGGGCATTCCCATGCTCAGCTTTATAAATTCATTTTCATGTACATATGACAGACAATCGTCTGATTGTAGACTCATGATTCTGATAGAGCCATCATCCTTTTGGTAGGATGATTATCTGTGCTGCAATGATGTACATTTGAATGTCTTTATTTATCTGAATATATCACAGCCCAGATGGATGAAACTAGATCTGGGGTCTTCAATCTCACCTGATCTTCACTCGAAGTACAAGTCGATCCATGTGAGAAATGTTTTGAAGTCGAACATGGAAAGACATCGCTTGATTACCAGTCAATGATGTAAACTGTTAACAAGCGCGAGAGGAATCACCGATAATGATAATGATCCTCAAGGTACTGCAGTACAATTCACGTGGTGTGAATAAAGGACTTGGCGTCGAACACCATGCGAAATCTTTTGGTCGAAGGTCATTGATGTGAACCTATCGCCGGAAGTGAGAAACTTGCCATTGAGGCATGCAAGGTTCAAAGTACTGAATGGGGTGTTCCTAGACCAACTTCTTGGATAATGAGCTGATGTCGACAAGAAGTGATCCATAATAGGAGGGCCTTAATGAATCCCACATCAATGACACGGAACGGAGCAAATGATTTTGATGGAGGTGAAAATGATCTGATGATATATGGTTCATGGTGGCGGTCATGAAAGAATGGAGTATAATGTATGGTAGTGGGTGGTACACAGGTGGCCTTTCTGGATGACTTCTCTTGAACATGTCGGCGACACTGATGTGATGGATTGGTAGCATTAACCCCAAATGTGGATGGTATGGTTTGACCATGTCGATGTGACCGGTGAATAAAATAACCCAACCCGACTCGGGCACAGAGTGGAAGTGTCATGTTCAAGAGCGACTTGCTACCAATAAAGATTCTTTGAGTTTTCTTCCCAATTTTTCCCCAGTCATTGCTGACCAGTACCTCTTTATTTTTGTCAATCTTGAGGAGGATAACATATGCTTGTTCTATAATTTTCCCTTTGAGCAAACCCATCGCTATGTTTTAACGAGCCTAGCGATAGTGAAACTCGTTCTCGTCTAAATACAAGTTTGTCGCTATTAACCTTTTTAACGAGTTTAACGACAAAGATAACTCGGTCCTTTTCATTTTTAGAGAGTCTGAAAAGGTACGTAAAGGTAACTCCAAAATTCCTTTTTCTTCATCTAATCCCTTAAGTCTGAAAAAGTATAAAACAATACAGAAGGGATGAATTTTCGATAGTTTTAGCGAGTCGAACAAAACAAGCGCTCGATCTTTTTGTTCAATAATCCCTCAGGTCCAAAAAGATTAAAATCTAGATTAGGGATAGCACTTCCTGTCCCTTTAACGAGCTAGAAGGCCAAGGACTCGACAATCTTTTCATATTTTATGAGTTAGTTGAAAGGAGCTTACAGAAGACTCGTCTTTTGAGGAACGAGTGATAAAACGGGTAGCAGCTGATTCCAGGTAAGGTTTGGAATTTTCCAATCACGGCAGTGTCACAAGGATGGCTAGTGAAATCACTCTTTGCAGTTGTTCCTCAAAATGGGTAAACAATCAAATGGAGGTGAATGATCGGCCAATGAAAAAGTGGAGGTGATGGTGCAAACACGACCAAGGCTTTAATGGCTGAAGTACTACATTCACGGTGGTTATTTATCGGGGAATAGTTCATTTTTTAATGAGCTTAAACGCGGGTGGAAACATTTGCTCGGTGCGGGTTTATTTTTTAACGAGATTGAACCTTGCGGTAACACTGCTCGATTAATCCAGTCATATGATAAGAATGTCTCATATAAAAACGGCAATTTTTAGAGTTTTGCCCCACATCCTTTCTTCATGCAAGTTAGGTGACGACCAATCCTACGAGTTTAAAGGGTTAGAGGTCCTAA
This sequence comes from Pinus tabuliformis, assembly GCA_031772625.1. NCBI lineage: Eukaryota > Viridiplantae > Streptophyta > Pinopsida > Pinales > Pinaceae > Pinus > Pinus tabuliformis. The sequence continues at coordinate 436,994,134 of CM062816.1, forward strand.
AAATTTTAAAAATAAATAGTCGCCCTTCACTTGCACTCAAAAAGGTTTGCATGCCCCCAGGTATAAAACAGAGTTTCAAGGTCACCCTCTATTTGAGCTGACAAAACATTTGTTTTATCAGGAAGGGTATACCTCTTACAGGCTACCCAAAGATTGTTCTATTCGCGGCGCAAACAAAACACCTCTTTGGCAATGTCTACCGAAATAAACAAAGGTGAGTGGCGGTGCTCGCCAACTCACATAACTTTGACAAGAGGATCTTGTTCCAGAATAACCCCCTCTTCCAATCACGGATGGGGGTACAGACTAGTCATATTCTCCCACAGAAACCTACCCTATACCCGAAGATTTCCTGCCGAAGCAGACCAGGATGCATGCCCCCTGGGTTTCATTCATATCCCTTCGAATTACTCGCGCTCATCGGGAGGACGGACTGGAGATTGAGACATTTCTTGTGTGAAAAGCCCATTCAGGGATGGTATATGACTATTTGCTCTGTATGATCCGGGAAATGAAAGCTGGTCCACGAGCTTGACTACTCTTCCTTCGTGCGGAAAACACATTACTCTAAAGAGTGAGGAGATAATTGCCCCCATGCAATAAATATAGTCTCGTCCAAGGAGTAGATTGTAATCCAGGGGTCCTTGAACTACCATTACGTTCATGCGAACTGTTTTCCTTCTCAATGTTATGGGCACATCGGGAAGGATCCCTAAAGGTCGACTGGTTCCTTTATCAAAGCCCGTGAGATTTCTCATCTCAGGCAAAAGCGATGGCGAACCAAGCACTTTCCAAGCAGTTGAGGAAAGGATACTCACAGAAGCCCCCTCATCTATGATGGTACCAGCCATGACCATTCTATATATTTGAACAATGATTCGGAATGGTACACTTGCTGGTAAACGGGGTCTACCTAGTTGATTCCAGTCGAAGGAGACAACTAGGTTTCTTGGAGGTGGGACCGAATAGACGGCCGGGTACGGCTCTGACGAACTTCCTTCCTGCGGTAAAGGAACGAGTAAATTGCCCCCATGTTCGTCGGAGTCTGTGTTTATGAAGAGAATTTGGATGGTGTCATCCTTGTTCTCTTCAGTGACTGTATCATCTGAAGATAAAACCTCTGAAGGAAAGACCGGGTCAACTGCCGCCTCGACCTTTTGAATTTTGTCTGGTATGGATCTGGATGGTTTATCTTCAATGATAGGTGCTTCAGCCGACCACCTGAGCGGGCCAGCCGGATTTTCAACTAATGACGGACTCGGCAAGAGTTTTTTATATCCAGGAGAAAGTCGTAACGGTGAAACCGGACGATCATCCAAAACTCTTTTAGCTTCATCTAAGAAGGGACAAGGGTGGATGGCATGATCACCTTCGCACAGTTTACAAGGAAATCTACATTTCCCTTTTTGTCCTAGGGCTTCACTTTCACTAGCTGATGGTGTGCTTTCAACATGATCATTAGAGGTTGACGGCACCGGGTTGTGCAAACGAGGAGACGAGTCCCTTAATATCCAAGGGATGCAAGGACAATCTCTGTGAAAGTGGTCTCCTTTGTAAATGACACATGGTGATTTAGGCCTGGTCGGTGCAGTGTGTGGATTTTCAATAGACGACACTCATTTTCCCCCATTCGCCTTTGGCTCCTTCTTCTTCTTCTCTTTCTTCTTATTTTCCTTCTTCTCCTTAGGAACTTGACTTTTTGCCTTACCAGCCCCATCAAGCGAAAAGGAAGAATTAGAGGAAGTAGAAGGCTGGTGGGCAACTCTGGACTCGTTTAATTGCTGATTCAATTGCTCAGGAATAGTGGTGTTCTGAACGACAGAGGTTGAGAAGAGCCATACAGGCAAACCAATTGTCAGCCCTAGAAGCGACAATGTGGCCATATGGGGCACACCAACATCTCCCCAAGAGGAGAAGGGACTAGGATTTCCTCCAAGGGGAATTCCTTGGTTGGTAGACTCCATTTTCTCAACCCAAGATCAACATAGGAAAGGGTAATGCATATTCCGTTTAAAATATTTTTTTATACGCTTTGACACAACTTGTTTTTTCAGTTTTTAAGAGTCGAGAAAAGACAAAAGATGACTCTAGTCTCCTTCGATTTTTAATGAGCCTGAAGTGACAAGTGCTCAAATGGACCTTTTCCGTTAAGGAGTCTGAAAAGGAACGAAAGGGACTGCTCTGGAGCTCTAGGTAGAGGGAGTACCAAATCAATCGCAAAACTGCAGAATACTTTTTATGGTACGGAAGTCAATCTTCCTGAACGCTGTGTTCAGTGCATTGCGATCAGTAGGGCGGCCGACACGGCTTCCTATGGATAAAGGATTTAAGCCTATACGGGTCTCCCAAAATATACTCGATAGTACATGGGAGCACAAGTCCGTACTGGCACTTATCGTCTCAAAGTGGAGGAATCACCCAACCATCAATGAGGACAACAGTTACTAGGCTTTACGACGCCGGAATATGTCTCTAGCCTAGACCTCTAAATGTTGTGCATTAAGTTCCAAAGCATTGTTAGATTCATTGAATTTATTTTAAGTTGATCTTTTTTATGAAGTTTGCCTTTTGGGTTCACCACGAGATGTATATGTAATTCCTAAAATGCAATCTAAAGATGATAAACAAACTTTTATCTCTTTTCTGCAATGAAAATCCTAGCTACTAGGGGAAAAGAAAGACACAATCTTTTCACAAAGAACAAAGAGCACACTGTAAATGCACTTTCCTAATTCAAGCCAAACAGACTGTCTATATGCAAATGCACATGCATGTATTTGTTTTTCACTTTGTTAGTATTGATGCTAAAAAGAAAGTTGATGTACAAATCTGAATTTGCTTTCAAGCGACAAACACAAACAAGCTTTTTTTTCGAAATCAACAGATAGAGACGATTACGACACTCTACGATTTTGAAATGAATACTCGTTTTGACACTAGAAATTCACAAATTCGGACCAAAGGCAATAGTAGAAGTATAATCGACCATCAACAGCAATTAAACTTTTTCCTATGATCAAAATCGACACTTGCAACACATCTAAATCAAAGGACGACAGTACGACTATTCTACTTTTGCAATGGAAAATTGTAAACGACTCAAAAAACACACAAAATCATCTACAGTTATTTTGTACAAAGGAGGTGGAATATCAGTAAGGAAAAGGGGTTTTAAACAGACATATACTGATCACAGGCTGCAAAAATATAGAGACAAAACTGGAAAGAATGAAGCACAAGAACCTCAGCTGCACAGGGCTAGGCTGATCAGCGCACCTGTAACACATAGAAACTGCATTGCAGTGCAGGTTGCCCTTTCGGGAAGTGCATTGAAATGCAGGATCTCTTCACAGTACTTGCGCTGGGCCAGAAACGAGAATTCTATCCGGGTTCTGGGTCACAGTTTGCAGTTTAGTCTTTTGTTTTTGGCCGAGTAAAAGCAATCATTAATGCACAATCAGGGGTAGATCTAAGGAGGGTCTAAGAGCTATCACAAGGGCAATCAGATAGTCTGTGAATCAGCTGTTCAAATCATAAACAGATCCAGTGAATGGATTGAAGCAGCAGATGTCTACTTTGCATTTGTTATGGAAAATGTAGTTCGAATGCTACTTATAAGTTTATGAAACAAACAACAAGAGATACACAAACAAACTAATTAGACATTCGTCCCCAGCGGAGTCACCATTTTGTTACCGGGAAAAGTGTCTGTTTAGAACTGCTCTATCCCACTAAGGTGTGACAGCTGCCTTAGAAACAAACAGAGAAAACTACTTTTGTATTTCCTTTATGAACTATACATAGAGAGGAATAGAAAGAACCAACCTGTGTCTTGCGCTAATCCTTTGATCCAATCCCTCTCTTCTTTGACAGCTTCCAACTACCTGCTCCCTTACTTGCCCAGCTTCACCAAGAACCTGTAAGATCACAGAAGAAGAAAACTATACAAAGACATGGATCTATATTCATAAATAACTTAGGATCAGATTTAAGTTAATCATACAAATGTAACAAGCATCATTGATACAAAAAGCATGGAGGAGAAACTCAAATAGTTTTTATTGATAAACAAGAAGATCCAGGAGGAGTTACAACCGATGATTCCTAACCTAGCATCAACCTCCCAACAAAGAAGCCCCTCTTCACCTCCAAAAAAGCATAGATCACCCAATTCTCTGATGTTGTCTCAAAAACAACAACAATTCCTTACAATGTGAAAAATTCCAGCCTCTGGATCTCTAGGATGAGGGATCCATATATAGATGTGTGTAAGGAGGATGAGTCAGCTTGTGATTTGATTAGTGTCTTCTCTCTGTCAGTTATTGCTTCCACTTGGAGACTGAAGGCCTCTTACTCATCCTTGGTCGAATTCAGTGAGGCAAGTGTCATAGGAGAAGATTCTCGAAGCTTCCATTGTCTCTCCACCTCGCGGAATGACACTTCCATTTGTCATTTCTCGCCCAGCGCACCCTCATAGTGCATTTAGGTGCATTGCAACACACCTAGCCAGTGGATTTAGGTGCTATGCAACACACTTAGCTAGTGGAGCAGCTGAAATGATCCTGTTTTGACTCATTCTAAGCAGTTTCTGGTGGAGAACTTCTGGGAGAAGCTGTAATTTGTTGACCTTGTTCCTTTAGGGGTTAGAACAACACTTTTAGGGACTTAGGAGCCCTTGGTTTATGGACATTTCATGCTTGGAGATGTAAGGCACAAAAATGTCTATAACACCTGTGAACAGGCACAGTGCTTTATAAAGCTCTGTGTAGCCTGCTAACCTATGTTAGTGTGGGAAATCAATCAAAAAGAGGGCTTTCAAGATCAGTTTCTAAGATGAATGTATACATGTAAGATGTAGCAAGATTCTTGGTGGATTAGAAAATGGTTTGAAGAAGTATAGGTAGCTCTTAGAAGGAGGAGAGAAGCGAGAAGAGTCTGGGTAAACCAGGAACTAGATGTATATTCCCTAGCGGAGTCGCCAATTTTTTTATGGGGTAAAATGCATGGTGTATGGAGAATGAAAAGTACCCTCAAAGGCCTTCCTGGGACCTCCGACAAACTATAAGATTATCTGTAGGTGCTACCGAGTTATACACATGTTCATAGACAAATATCAATTAACAAAGTATGGAAAGAGTATTACCTCAAGTCTCCTTCTATATTTGTTTGGAGATCGCAATGCAGCCAAGAGGAACTGCCTCAAAGCCGGCTCCAAATCAATTCCTGCACAAAGGAAAGGAAAACACAATCACCACATGCAACCTTGAAAACCGTTATATGAATACATAATAAACATATATTTGCATACAACTAAACTAATAAACAAGTATCAAATGAAAAACTTAATGAAAAATGTTACTGACACCATGGAGTAGGGAACACAACTGCAGTTACAACCATCTGTTGTATCAGTCTTCCTTTGCCCCTTCCGCTTTTCTCTATCTCTCCCTTCTAGCTCAATTCCTCAGATATGAGATAGATCTCAATAGCTTAGTAGGTTATCCTTTCAAATGCTCTAACCCCTTTCACAATGACCCTCCCATTTCTTCTGTAGCAATCGAGTTAGGGTTGCCAAGCTCGTCATAGAGTTCACTAGGGAAAAAGCAATGAACTTCCCCTGGTTTTCAACTCTTTCCCATTTGCCTCCTTTCTTCAGATTAGAATTTCTCAAAATAGGTTGATTTTAGATATTTTCTTACTTTTCTTGAGTGTTTTCAGGAACAAATATCTATATATTTATGAGTCAATTCATTCCTTTGACCCTTGGAACTGCTCTTAGTTTCACTAATGTTGCCCCTGGACTAACAACTTGAGTTAGTAGGGTCACTAGTGCACCCTTAGGCTTGGTAACAAGCTTTATAAAGCAGGTTTTCAGTGTACAACCAACATTAGTGTGGAGTCAAGGCTTGTAATTGTGGTCTTTGCTTCAGTCATCATGTCTTTCCCCACTAAGTTGATGAGGAGGTTATTTTGCTGTATAAAAATCACCCTCACTAAGGGGGGTATCCATGACATAGGTGAGACGGTGTGGGACGTCATAGCAGAGGCCTTCCAATAGTTCGTGGAGGAAAACTAGATGGTGTTTTGGGCCCTCCAGGCATAGATACAGGAGTTGTAGGTGCACACTACTTAGGCTGGTCTCTGTCGACCAGCCTCGCATTAGGAATGACCACGACTGAGGAAATCTTGTATGCTCACATGACCAAAACTATAGTGCTGCTAGAGGGAGCACTGGTGATAGACAATGAGGACGAAAATCCTATGATCAGTGTGCCAAAGGGTTTTTGGATAAATATGGTTGCACTCCCTCAGGAGACGCTCTATGTTCTGCAGAATGGAGTGACTACAGAATTGCGGGCAAGGGAGGGTCACGTGCTTTAGGTGATAAGTGAGCAACGAATTAATATTGAACAATTGAGCTTGCGGTGTTACGAGGTCTTGACATAGAACAGGTAACTAGTGTAGGTGGTCAAAGAAGCCTGCCAGATGGTCCCTGAGTTGGCCATCCTAGTAGAGGAGCCAACGAAGGCGTGTATATGGAGACTAGCAGCAGTGGTACATGAGGTGAAAGAAGAGATGACTAACGTTCAACTGGAGCTGAACCTTCATATAGCTAAGCTGCAAGTGAAGGTGCATCCTTCAACCCCGCCAGAGGTGAAGGAACAACGTACTAATTCCATTACAGTAGGAATAGCGGAGATAAACAGTGTAGTAAAGGACTACACCAAGCTCTTTGAGGAGTCATTCGAGGTTCTCACCACTATACAAGAGGACCCAAACATACAATTCTTAGAAACAAAGGCATGCGAGCTACAACAAAAGCATTGTGAAATAAAAGGGATTGCATAGATGATGGCCCTTACACAGAGGCTCGCACGGATGCAATAAGAAAAAGCGCTCAAGGAATAGGTAGACATTGTGCAACATAAGGAAGTCGTTTTGAAGCCACACGTACAACCATGGATTGATGAGGTATTCTTCATTATCACTTCAATTAAAGCCAAGCTTGTGCAGATGAAAGGAACGTAGGAAGAGGTTCAACAAAGTAGTTTAGCTACAGTAGTTTCTGAACAACGCATCTAGGAAGTACAACAAGAAATCGCTCAAAGAACTACCAATCTAGCAGCGATCCTAATAGAGTTGGGAGGTCTTCGCACAAAGATCTCTGCACCGATAGAGTGACTCAATTATGAGTCACGATGTTTGTGTTGGGGGCCTATTGGACATAGGATCCCCCAAGCAAAGTTTTGGGGCTTAAAGCTCAAATTTTTGCTAAAGTTGTAAATTCGATGTAAAGGCTCCACAATTTGTGGGCGCAGAGTGCGACGTTGTAAATGAGTCATAGGGTTGTCCACCCTCAATTTTCTAACGTAATGTCAACTAGAGAGATCTACCCATGGTCCATAGACAATGCGATTATATAAATAGAGCAATGCTCTAACTTGTAAATCACTCAAGTGATGATGATGGAATAGAAGGATAGTGAAATATCTAATTGTAAAGTCGAGTCTTCGGGTTGTAGAGTAGGAGAAGGCTCTGTAGCTGAGTGTGCAACGACCTAGTAGTGTGCAGCTAAGTACGCAGACCCCTATAGCTGAGTGTGTAGGGTGAGTTGAGTCTGCAACTGTTGAAGCATTAATAAAGAGACGTTTTGCATGAATTCTATGTATCTAATTTGTGTTTTTATGCATTGAGTATATTGTGTATGAATTGCATTTTTATTGCCATATGGTGGGAAAACATATATGATTGTGTTCATTAAGTGAAAATAAGGTAAAGTATCTATTTACAATAAGTTAACTAACATGTGTCAAAAGATAAGTAAGATATGCAGTGTAACATGGGGAAATAGAGAAGATCGCTGCCCTAAGAGAGCGAAAGTACCTCATTCCCTGGTCAAGGTTGCGCGAAGGCAATTATAACAGATCGTGAAGGTATTGTAGGTGCTATAGGCATTTTTGGGCATTACAACCCCAAGCATAAAATGTCCATAAACCAAGGTCTCCTAAGTCCCTAAAAGTGTTTTTCCAACCCATAAAGGAACAAGGTCAACTGATTACAGCTTCTCCCAGAAGTTCTCCATGAAAAAATGCTCAGAACTGGTCAAAACAGGATCATTTCACCTGCTCCATAGGAAAAGTGCGTTGCATCTCACCTAAGTACACTTTGTGGGTGCGTTGCATTTCAAAAAGACCTTCTATGGGGTGCGATGGGTGAGAAGTGACAAATGGTAGTGTCAATTCGCGAGATGGAGAGGCATGGAATCTTCCAGAAACTTCTCCTGTGACACTTGCCTCTCTGAATTCGACCAAGGATGAGTAAGAGATCATCAATCTCCAAGTGGAAGAAAGAACTATCAGAGGGAAGACACTAATCAAATCACAAGCTGACTCATCTCCCTTATAGATATCTATATATGGATCCCTCATCCCAAAGGTCCGGAGGCTGGAATTTTGCATCTTGTAAGGAATTGTTGTTTGTTTCTTGAGACAACATCATAGTGTTGGGTGATCTAAGTGTTGGGTTGTGTTATATTCTTTCCACGTAGTTAATAAGGGGTTTGAAGGGCAATCGTAACCCCACTTTATGGGGTCTAGGGCAGCGCCTTGGAAAATTTTGGTTTTGGACCATATGTTAGGTTGGGCGGACCCACCTATGGTTTTGTGCATGATTTTCGCACATGTTTTTTGGACGCGTTGGTTTTCGGTCCATGGTATTGGACGCGATGGTTTTCGGTCCATGGTATTGGATGCTTCGGCATGTATAAATATGTATTGTAACATTGAAAGGAACATAATGAAAAATCAATCTGGTAGTCCCGGTTTTGGGATCCAGGGAAAAATCTCTGTGCATATGTGTTTTATGGGTTATGCTCTCGCATTGTTTATTTTCTTTGTTTAAGAATTCGTATGCAGGTAATTTCTGTACAGGGTTAAAACCTACACTAAGCTTTGTATGAGGTGAAGAAGGCCTTACTTGCTAAGAGGATGATGCTGGGTCAGAACAACTGTTTGTAACTCTCTTGGCTCTTTCTTGATTATCAATAAAAGCTATTCAAGTTTTCCTCCATACTCTTGTGTCGTTTATGTTTTATGCATTTGTATGGTCAATTTACATTTGATCCTAGATTGTTTATGATAATAGATCCATGTTCTTGTATAGAGTTATGCTGCTTTGATTCTACAGGTACTCTGTGAAGCTGGGTGTACAAGGAAGCAAGTAGAAAAGGACTATCAGAAGAGAGAGGAATCGAACTAGGAGCCAAGCGCAAGACAGAGGTTGGTCTCCTTTATTCTTCTCTCATCTATCTTTCATAAAGGAAAAACGAAAGTAGCTTTACATTGTTTGTTTCTAAGGTAGCTACCACACCTTAGTGGGATTAGCAGTTCTGCATATACACTTTTTCCTGTAACAAAATGGCGACTCCGCTGGGGAGCGACTAGGTTGTTTGTTTATCTACCTTGTTGTTTACTTTATAAACTTACAGACGAAGCCTGAAGTTGAGCTAGGTATCTTTCAAACTGCATTTGCTATGCAAATGAAAAGTAGATAAATGTTGCTTCAGTCAATCTCAAGGTTTTGTTTATAAATTAAACAACTGATTTACAAACTCTCTAATTGCCCTTATGGTGGCTCTAGTAACCTCCTTAGATCTACCCCTGTTGTTGATTTACTGATCACCACTTGCTCGGCCAAAATCCTTGAACTGAACTGCAAACTGTGACCCGGAACCCAAGCAAAGTCTCGTCTCTGGCCCAGCGCAGTCTCTATTCTGTGAATATAAAATTCGGTGGACTTCCCGAGTGTAGTAGGTGCGCTGCATTTCAAGTTCATTGTGTTATAGGTGCGCTGATCAGTCTAGGCATTTTTCCTGAATGTTGGTTTCTGTGTTCATTCTTTTTAGTTCTATTCATGAATTTTGTTGCCTATAATCAGTATACCTCTGTCTGAAACCCCTTTCCTTGCTGATATTCCGCCTCCATTATGCAAAGAACTGTAAATGTTTTTGTGTATTTGTTGAGTCATTTTCGGTTCTCATTTGCAAAAAAGTAACGTAATTGTACTGTCGTTTCTTGATTTGAAAGTGTCGCAAGTGTCGTTTTCAGTCATAGAAGAGAGTTTGATTGCTCCTGATAGTCGATTACCCTGTTACTGTTGTATTTGATCTAAATTCGTAGTTTTTCTAGTGTCGAAAGCAAGTATTCATTTCCAAATCGCAAAGTGTTGTGATTGTCTTCATTTTTTATTTTGAAAAGAAACTTGTTAGTAATTGTCACTTGAAAAGTAATTCAAATTTGCACATTGGCTTTCTTTTTATCATTCACATATTAAGAAGGCTAAAAAAGAATACATGCATGTGCATTTGCATTTAGACTGTTTGATTGGTTTGATTTAGGGCAGTGCATATAGTGTGTGCTCTTTGATCTTTGTTGAAAGAATTATGTCTTTCTTTCCTTAGTAGCTAGGGTTTTCATTGCACGAAGAAGATAAAAGACTGTTTACCATCTTAGATTGCATTTTAGGAATTGTACATCTACATCCCGCGGTGAACCTGAAAGGCAAATTTCTTAAGCAAGATCAACTATAAAATAAATTTAATGAATCTAACAACGCTTTGGAACCTAACGCACAACATCTAGAAGTCTAGGCTAGAGACGTATTCTGACGTCGTAAATCCTGGTAACTGTTGTTATCACTGATGTTTGGGTGATTCCTCCACTTTGAGATGATAAGTGCCAGTACGGACTTATGCTCCCACATACCATCGAGTATGTTTTGGGAGACCACAATAGGCCTAACCCTTTATCCATAGGAAGTCGTGTCTGCCGCCCTATTGATCGAAATGCACTGAACACAGCATTCAGGAAGATTGATTGTCATACCGTAAAAAGTATTCTGCAGTTTTGCAATTGGTTTGGTAATCCCTCTGCCTACATTTCCAGAGCAATCCCTTTCATTCCTTTTCAGACTCCTTAACAGAAAAGGTCCATCTGAGAACTTGTCACTTCAAGCTCATTAAAAATCGAAGGCGACTAGAGTCATCTTTTGTTTTTTCTCGACTCTTAAAAATTGAAAAGACAAGTTGTGTCAAAGCGTCTAAAATTCATCTAATTCAGAAACATACTTCCCCTTGATTTTTAGTTGATCGAGTAATCTACAATCATGGAAGAAAGTCAATTGAAACCCCGTTGTTCGCGGAGGCTTACGAGTCAACCGTCTTTGTCTCCGGAATCGAAACTATTACGGACAAAGCGAACTCAGTTAACTGGTTCCAAATCCCCTGGTAAAGTTAGAACAAGTGTTCCAACAACATCAGAGAGCCTGGTTACTCCAAACGTTTCTGGTATCCCTGCCTTTACAGAAGAAGTTCAACAGCCACCGAAGGACAGTAGTATTGATCCTAGTCTGAGGGTAAACACTTGTATCACTGAACCAGTTCCATATACAACCGGTTCGGAGAGTGTTTTTCCCCAAACATCTGTCGCTACAGATTCCATACCTTCTTCAGCACCAAAAATATTCTACAGACCTGACGGTCTACCTCTTCCACCTGGCCTGATTGCTATAGAAGAGATTGTGGAGGACCCTCCATCTAGTACTCCATCACAATTTGGAGTCGAGATCACTCTATATCCTTCTTCATCAGAAATTAGTCTACCACCAGCAGAAGCTCCTCTAGAATCCCTAGGTAATCTTTTGGATAGACTAGAAATGTCTGAACAACTGTCAACATCTAGGACTGTGTCGTCTGACACAAAGAAAGCAGAACTTCCTGCTATCACTGCAACAATTTTCGTCGGTATACCATCTGTCCCAACTATCTCTCAATCGCTAGAAGGAGCCCACTCAGGGGCTACTTCGACGGTATGGTCCATTCCTGTTTGTTCATCCGGAATAATATCTGGAAACTCTTATGTTGAGTCTCAACAAATTGACCCATTTAGAGGTCAATTTGGGCAGTCCGGTCCTCAAGGGAAAACCATTCCCTTAAGTACTAGATTACCGTCGTATGGGGGGAAGTATACCCTTTCATTGTCCCCTCCAGGAGGACAGCCATACGGGAGTTCACAACAAAATTCGGGTTATGTAGGAATTACATCAAGCGGTTGGGTAGTGATACTACCTCAACAACCAAGAGTTGTATATTCGATGCAACAATGTTTACCTATGTCAAGTATACCAACTACGCCAGCTATTGTGACAGTGTTGCAAGTACAAGCGCTGCCTGTTATATGCCAACCTCAATTTTCTCAGGTTGTAATGCAACATCCTCTTAACCCTGCGAATCAACCAGAATCGCCGACTGGTGGAATGACACAGGTTCAAACGATTACAATTACCCCTCATCTTGGTCAAACAGTTAGTAACAGGCAACAGCACATGGCTTCACAACCATGGCTAGTGCAATACCAACAACCAGAGTTCCAACAAGTATACCAAGGTTATTAGCAACAAATATTTGCAAATAATGGGTAGTCGTATATTCAAAACGGTCAAAATCAACCATTCTACAATGGTCACGCCCACCAACCTTACTAAAGTTACCAGCATCAAATGCATTATGCTGGTATGCAAAGACCAACTGCTCAGGCGATCCCATCTTATCGTGGGTATGCTTCACCTAACCTGAATCAACAGTTACCTGATTTAAATCAGTTAACAAACGATCCAATTGCTTACGCCCCTTGGTGGCCAGCGATTCCGCATAAAATTCCATCAGATATTCCTAAATTTAATGGAAATCCGGGTGAAGATCCATCGAATCATGTGATGACCTTTCATCTGTGGTGTTCATCAAACACCCTAAACGATGATTCAATTAGGCTTCGCCTTTTTCAGAGGACGTTAACTGGTCCGGCAGCAAAATGGTATATCGAATTGCCGAGAGCTTCGTTTGACAACTTCAGTACCCTAGCCACAACCTTTTTAACCCATTTTCAGTTACCGATAAGGTACGAAATGAGAATGGAACTTCTTATCAATTTCAAACAAACAATGGCCACTCACATATCTGATCATATACATGAGTGGTGACGTTGTCGTAGAATGGTAAAAACGTATGTTCTTGATTAGCTTTTAGTTGAATGGTTTATTAAGTAATTATTGCCTTCCATCACGGAAGATGTGGCAAAAGGGGGAGTCGTCACCGAAGAGCAGGTTATCGCTCGTGCACAATATTTGGACTTGATTTACACTCAGTCTGGCACACTCTACGATAAAATACTTGATGCTCCTAGACCGGAATTCTCAGTCCCTCCTCCTCCTAAATCAAACAATGACTCATGTCGGCGATGGCATGATTGGCGCAGCAGACATGAAATCGACAAAGGCTACATCTAAAAAGGCCCGTAAGATTTCCAGTCAAAATGCAAAAGAAGAACTTCTTGCCTCAGAAGTAAATGTTGTCTCGACAGATAAAGGCAAAGAAACCAAGCAACCAGGGGGAAAAAAGAAAAGCAAAGGGAAGAAGAAGAAACAGGAAGAATCATCACCTAAAAAATCTTCTGCAAACCGTCCTGGAAATAGGAAACCAATAAATCCATGCTTTATATGCGATGAGGATCATTGGACAGCAAATTGTCCACATAGAGCTGAGCTTAAAATTTTTTTCAAGAATTCAAAAACCTCGACAGTATTAACTGATCCGTTTCCAAACCCAGGAACAAATTTGGTTGACAATGAAAATTCTTCCCCGTCTCAATTGCTGATGTTGTCGGTTTCCAAACAACAAAATGATGATTTCATATCGACAAGGAACAAATATTACAGGAATCCACAGCTGTCGAACAACAAGGATAAAGATCAACCTAGTAGTTCGACAAGAACTTCGATAGAAGTTGTGCCGCCCATCATTCCTGAGTTGACAATAAAACCGCCAAAGGGATTAGTACACAAATTGACGTTTGATCCTTGTGCTAGAGCAGCACACCATTATAATATAGTGAAATATTTGGCCCAATCGCCATCCGCTATGTGGACACTTGAGGTACTGCAAAATTGCCCATCCCAAAGGCAGGCTTTATTATCAGTCATCGATGGGATAGACCCAAAGGATTCCAATCTTGTATCCTTTGATCATAAAGGATATGATCCTCAGTTACTAGCTCAACTAGCTTTCCTCGTTCAAGTGAAAGCCCTCAACAAAACTATTCATCGAACAATTATTGATGAGGGGGCATCTACATGTATTATGTCGATGAGTTGCTGGAAAACTTTAGGATCTCCAACCTTGTCACGATATTCGATGACATTAAAATCATTTGACAGACAAACATATACCCCATATGGTATTCTAAGTAACTTGAAGGTTGAACTAGGAGGGAAAACAGTAGAAATAGATGTTGAAGTAATTGACGAAAACCTCAATTACAACATCCTACTGGGAAGACCATGGATATATGCTATGGTTGCTGTTGTGTCAACCTATTTTAGGAAGATTGCATTTCCCTTTCAAGGAGGGATTACAAGTTTTGATCAAAAAAAATTCCTCCCCAAAGGTTCTCAAGTTACGGGAAGCATTCCAATGATCCATGGAAGCCCCCATTCGCTTCAAAATATTGGAGTAGGCCTACTAAAAGACCCTATATTAATGGGAACTTTTGCCCTTCCACCTCCAATCAATTTGGCGGAAGTAGCGTTGGTAGGAACCTGCAATATGATATCTTCAATTAAAAAGATCTCAGAAAACGATATCAACATGGATCATGCGCAGGTATTGCCTCCAAGCCCAACAGAAATATTGTAGCAATCAATGTTCCTAGCATGGGAGGCAAACCCAAATCAACGTTCATCAAGCATTTAGATAGATAGGTCTAAGGAATATGGAACCCCTTTAGATCCTTGGTCGCGAGTGCATGTCACTGACGAAGGAGTTGTTTAATCAATGGTAATTGAAGGGGCGCCATGGGAAGATTACCACCATCGTTCCCTTCTTCCGGATTGTGAAGAAAATACTCCTGATGACCTTTATCATCCTTCAGTTTTTGATTTTCTATCAAATACTGTAAACGCGGTGGATTCCAAGCGAAACTTTTCCATCATTGAAGAAACTATCGCCATAAATATCTCGACCAAAACAGATGTTGCAGAGAATATTTATGTTGGAAAATGTTGTTCTCCTTCAGAACTGGAAATATATAACGCTCTTTTTTGTGAATTCAGAGATGTCTTTGCTTGGTCATATAATGAAATTCCAGGCATTGACTCGAGTATCGTTGAACATGAAATCAATATGTATCTAGATGTCAAACCAGTATGACAATGGCTATGGCAGGTGCACCCCAAGAAAGCTGCTGCCATCAAGGCAGAAGTTGAAAAACTTCTCCATGTTGGTTTCATTTACCTGGTTCCTCTAACCAATTGGGTATCGAATATTGTCCCTGTTATGAAAAAACAAGGAACGATTAGAGTGTGCGTTGATTATAGGGATTTAAATCAAGCTTGTCCAAAAGACAACTACCCTACACCCTTCATTGACCAGATAATTGATGAATGCGCCGGATGTGAAATCTTTTCATTTATGGATGGATTCTCTGGGTATAATCAAATAAATATCCGCCAACAGGACCAGTCAAAGACTACATTTATTTGTCCATGGGGCACATTCGCATATCAAAAATTACCCTTTGGTTTAGAGAACGTAGGGGCAAAATTTCAGAGGGCAATGAATTATGCCTTCCATGACATCAAAAACATCGTTCAACCGTATCTTGACGACCTCCCGGCTCATTTTCGAAAGCGGACTGATCATCCACAACATTTAAGAGCGACATTTCTACGTTGCCGACACTACAAGATACGACTCAATCCACACAAATGTGTATTTTGTGTCAGTTCTGGTCATTTACTTGGCTTTGTAGTCTCGAAAGACGGGATTTGTCTCGACCCATGTAAGGTTTAGGCAATCATAAATTTTCCTCCACCTTCGAATTTGCTTCAGATTCAGAAACTCCAAGGGAAAGCAAACTTTTTGAGGAGGTTCATTCCAAATTACGCCGAACTTTCTAAAGGTTATACTCGTCTATTGAAAAAGGAAGTGCCCTTCATTTGGGATCAGGTCACACAAGCTTCCTTTGATGCTTTGAAAGACTCCCTAATGAAAGCATCATTAATGTACGCTCCTGATTATCAAAAAGACTTTAACCTGTATTTGGCTACAGCGGATACAACCATCGCAATGGTTTTAGTTCAAGAAGACAACGGAATTGAAAATCCTATATATTATTTAAGTAAGAACTTAAATGATACAAAAAGCAAATATTCTTATGTTGAAAAGCTAGCACTCGCAGCTGTTCAAGTGATATAGAGATTTCGACACTATGTCCTCTTTCGAAAAACTACCATTCTGTCAGATTGCAACCCCATGACTTATATATTGTCGTGACAGTTGCTGGGGGGCAAATATTCAAAATGGATAGCAATTCTACAAGAGTTTGATCTGGAATTTGTAAAATCCAAGTCAAAGAAAGCTTTGGTTTTCATAGAATTATTATGCGATCTCCCATCGTCGTCCAACAATGAAACATGCGAAGAAACAATCGTGGACGAAAATTTGTTTTTGATATCTTCAAGCAATATGTGGTATGGGGATATAATCATTTATCTCCAAACCCAAAAATATAGGCCCAATACCTCCTGCTCCACCTAGAAAAATGTATTCGATACCAATCAAAATGCTACATGATCGTCGGTGATACACTTTATCGTCGTGGTGTCGATACAGTTCTATGGAGGTGCCTCACCCATGAGGAGGCCGAAAAACTCCTGAATGATTGCCATTCAGGCGCGTGTGGGGGGCATGAATCAAGTTACGCTACAGCGCGAAAAAGTTTACGAGCAGGATACTTTTGGCCAGCAATATTCAAAGATTGCATAATGACAGTCAAAAGTTTCCATGCCTGTCAAATTTTTTATAGCAAAACTAGAAGACCACCCGCACCTCTACAGCCAATAGTTGCTGTTGGGCCATTCGCCAAATGGGGCATCGATTTCATGACATGTAACCCCACCTCAACCGGGGGGCATGGGTATATCATAGTCACAGTTGACTATTTTACCAAATGGGCCGAGGCTATGCCTACATTAGATAATACTGGTGAAGCAGCTACCCTCTTCTTTTTCAATCATGTAGTCGCCAGATTCGGCGTCCCACAAGCTATAGTCACAGATCATGGATCACATTTTCGCAATCACATGATGGTTGAATTAGCTGCCAAATTAGGGTTGTCTCATGAGAGCTCCACTCCATATTACCCACAAGCCAACGGACAAGTTGAAGCAATCAACAAGGTCCTGAAGCGCATGCTGCAAAGGATGATTGGAGTTCACAAAAGGAGTTGGCACCTAATCCTGTACTCAGCCTTGTCGGCATACCGAACATCGGTAAGGAATGTGACCAGGTTTACACCTTTCCAACTGGTGTATGGCCTAGAAGAAGTCTTACCAATCCAGTGTGAAATCTCATCCCTCAAACTCGCAATCGACCTTCTCCCTGGGACTTCAGAAGAGGAGGCTAGTTTCTTGAAACTAATCCAATTGGATGAAACCCGTCGTGATGCCGCTTTGGCTAACGAAGCCCATAAGAAATGAGTCAAGGCGTAGTTCGACAAGAATGTCGAACCCCGTGTCTTCTTAGAAGGTGACTTGGTCTTGCTTTATGAACAAGAATCCGATAAATTGGGGGCAGGTAAATTCAAGTCTTTATGGATGGACGGGTTGTACCTTAAGCATTACTATGCGTGATTCAATATAGTAACCTATATGCTTTTGTTATGTTATTATTTTCGCTAAAGTATTTGTTTTGGTCAAGTAATCCACCTTTTACAGTTATCGCAGATGTCAAACCTATTGGAGTCATGTGTTGGATATGCTGACGGAGCGAGTCATAGTTCGCGGAACCTATCTTCCGCGGCCTAGGCCATTTTTGATCCAAGCGACGAGTTAGTAAGTTTCATAGGGGTATTTATTGGTCGATCAACGAATAACATCGTCGAATATAGCACGTTGATAGAACTTCTCTCTGATGCCATCACACATGGCATACGCCGACTGATTGTCAAGCTAGACTCACAACTCGTCATACTACAACTCACTGGTATCTACTATGTCCGAAATCCAGCTATTTATCGCATGTTCCTAAGGGTTAAGATTTTGGAAAGGAAATTTGATTTTATTCAATATCAACATATTTACAAAAGCTTAAACACATTAACTGACTCATTGGAAAATTATGTGTTAGATAGACATTTGCAACATTTATAAAATGAAGCATCTCATCAATATTTGCATCAGGATCATGCAACTTAACCAAAATAAAACTCCAAAAATAAAAAATATATATAATTGTTTATGGTTTACACATAATGTTCTGTAACCAAGACAAAATCAGTCAAATGACCCAAAACTCAAAATTCTAGGGGGCACCCTAGTCTAATGATGCTCGTGATAACAAGTCACAGCCTGTGCGATCATGCGTAAAAGCCTAGTCCATCGTCTTGGCACACCAGTAGTATGCCGCTACAACCTCAAAGGCAGCTCGTCAGTCCTCACATCTGGAATACCGAGAGTGAGGCCCTCGACTTGATCCTGTAATGCTGTGAGAGTCTCGGCCACATCGAGGTCGCGAAGGATAGCCCTTCCAACAACCTCTCCTGCTAGGGCGGAAAATGGCACTCTCAGGCGTACTATTGGCTGAATAAGACAGACATCTGCATGAACACATGAGTTTTGATTAGTCTTGATAGAATAAACCACAAGGACATTATAAAAGAAAAGCGATAAACAGGAATGTGGTCAAAGAATTTACCAATGGCACCCCACTGTTCGCCAGCCGACAGTACCAAATCTAGGTCACCGCAGAAGTCCATACCAGCATATGGATACTCGGAATAAACCATCTCCTGACGATCAGACCACCCGAAGAAGGTATCATAAAAGGAAATCTGAGACTGGCCAGCATGCCTAGACATATGGTCGACCCATCTCTGCATACGTGGTTTAGTCGGTGGAGGTAAATCGAGTGCAATATACTGCAGCTGCATTAGTGGTATCTTTTCCAAGGCGAAGGCGGTCAAGATAGAACCATATCCAAAGTTCCTCAGTCTCCCGTTCTTCACCTTGGTCAACTGCTCTTTCATCTCAAGGAGTACTGTGTCGCACCAGTTGAACACCTTCGGTTGGAGACATTCTAAGGCGTACTGCATATAAGATTGGTTGGCCACATGAAGATCCGCACCACTAGCCATCCTACCAAAAGGGAATAGAATAGTCCTCAAGGACCTGTCAGTGACATCTTGGATGATGACCTTGCCGTCTTTACTCAACTGAGATCCCTCTCTGCAATACCTGCAAACATAGTCTCTCACAGATTCACCTCCACGGGCCGAACCTGATAAAGAGATGGGGGAACCCCGCCTCGATAAGCCGGTCAAAAAATAGATGTCCACTACAGTCAAGGGGATGGATTTTCCCCTAATCTGGAACACCTGGCTGGTAGGATCCAAAGCATCGAGAAAATACTGCAGGAATTTGATTTGTTGTCTCATGCTAGAAATGCGGAAAAACTTCAGCGAACCACAGTTCTGCAGTGCGTTTACTGTGACCAGATCATGTAAAGCAAGCATGTTCTCTTCTTCATGCTCACGTTCTTGCCATGTAATAGTAATCTTGCTCCAAAAATCTCTGAAAACAAACAAGAGAAGAGTTAGATCTTGATTTGGTGAGAAACAGACAAAAATTCCATCAAAAACTGTGCATAAATTTTCTTCCTTCCGCTCATCGCACCTACAGTAGTGTTCTGGGTGCGTTGCATGTCACTTGGCCAGTAGACAGGCCAACATCCAACGCACCTTTCGACACACAAAGGGTGCGCTAAAGCCTGGGTGAGTTTTTCAAACCCCAGAGGCTCAGAAAAACCAGAAATCAAGCTCAGAATGCAAAATGGAAAGCATGAAATGAAAGAGCTCAGGTTTAGCTCCTACCTGGTCCAGACGGCGCCGAGAATCGTCCACAAAATCTCCCAGAATCAGCTGATGAAAATCAAGGGGGAAAAGCACCTCCAAAGCTCCAACAAGCCAAAGTTCAAATGAAATGGTAAGATGAGAGGTAAAAGCACTCTTAAATTACTTTTTACGTAATTCGAGTAAAATATTAGTGTTCTAACTAATTTTTCAAACATATATTGTTCATTTCTAACTAGTTTGATGAAGCGATTGAAAATGCAGTACAATATTTGGAAGAACAAAGCTATTCATGGTAAACTCAAGAAATGACTGTTGTATCGAGCAGTTTTAACACAGACTTCATGCTCGTTAAAAAATAAACATAAGCAATGAGCAAATGTTTCCGCCAGCATTTAAGCTCAATAAAAAATGAACTAATTCCCAGTAAATAATCATCGTGAATGTAATACTTCAGCCTTTAAAAGCCTTGGTCGTTTTCCCATCATCACCTCCACTCTGTATTGGCCGATCATTCACCTCCATTTGATTGTTTATCCCTTTTTAGGAACAGCTGCGAAGAGTGATCCCTCTAGCCATCCTTGTAACACTGCCGTGATTAGAAAATTCCAAACCTTACCTGGAATCAGCTGCTACCCAATTTTATCACTCGTTCCTCAAAAGACGAGTCTCCTTTAAGCTCTTTTCAACTGACTCGTAAAATATGAAAATATTGTCGAGCCATTGGCCTCTCCAGCTCGTTAAAGGGACCGAAAGTGCTATCCCTCCTTTAGATTTTAATCTTTTTGGACCTGAGGGATTATTACACAAAAAGATCGAGCGCTTGTTTTGTTCAGCTCGTTAAAAGTATTGAAAATTCATCCCTTCTGTAATGTTTTATACTTTTTTTGACTTAAGGGATTAGATGATGAAAAAGGAATTTTGGAGTTTCCTTTACGTCCCTTTTCAGACTCTCTAAAATTGAAAAGGACCGAGTTATCTTTGTCGTTAAGCTCGTTAAAACCTAATAGCGACAAACTTGTCCATAGCAGACAAGAACGAGTTTCACTATCACTAGGCTCGTTAAAACATAGCGATGGGTTTGCCCGAAGGGAAAATTATAGAAAAAGCATATGTTATCCTCCTCAATCTTGACAAAAATAAAGAGGTACTAGTCAGCAATGACTGGGGAAAAATTGGGAAGAAAACTTGAAGAAACTTTGTTGGTAGCAAGTCGCTCTTGAACATGACACTTTCACTCCGCATCCAAGTTGGGTTGGGTTGTTTCATTCACCAGTCACATCACCATGGTCCCATCACACCATCCAAATTTGGGGTTAATGCTACCAATCCATCACGTCAGTGTCACCGATATGTTCAAGAGAAGTCACTCAGAGAATTCACCTGTGCCTCACCCGCTGCAATATATTTACGCTCCATTCTTTCATGACCGCCACCTTGAACCTTATATCACCAGATCATTTTCACCTCCATTAAAATCATTTGCTCCGTTCTGTGTCATTGATGTGGGATCGCTTCTTGTCGACATCAACTCATTATCCAAGAAGTCGATCTAGGAACACCCCTTCCAGTACTTTGAAGCTTGCATGCCTCAATGGCAAGTTTCTCACTTTCGGCGATAGGTTTACATCAATGGCCTTCGACCGAAAGATTTTGCATGGTGTTCGACGCCAAGTCCTTTATTCACACCATGTGAATTGTACTGCAGTACCTTGAGAGTCATTATCATTATCGGTGATTCCTCTCGCACCTGTTAACAGCTTACATCATTGGCTGGTAATCAGGCAATGTCTTTCCATGTTCGACTCCAGAACATCTCTCACATGGATCGACTTGTACTTCGAGTGAAGATCGAACGAGATTGAAGACCCCGAATCTAGTTTCGTCCATCCGGGCTACGATATATATTTAGGGAAATAAAGACATCAAATGTACATCGTTCCTGTAGAGATAATCATCCAATCAAAGGGATGATGGCGCTACCAAAATCATCAGTCTACACTCAGACGATTGTCTGTCCTATGTACATGAAAATGAATTTATAAAGCTGAGCATGGGAATGCCCGCCTTAGCTAGATCATGAAAATATTATGAAGATAATGTATTGTATCGTATCTTATTACAGGTCTCCTCCCAGCTTGAAAGAACTTCGGATCCTCATGATAAAGCATTTCACCTGACATCAAAAAAGATTAACGACCTCATGCTTTAGGGGGCAACTGTTATAGGCATTTTTGGGCACTGCAACCCCAAGCATAAAATGTCCATAAACCAAGGGCTCCTATGTCCCTAAAAGTGTTGTTCCAACCCCTAAGAACAAGGTCAACTGGTTACAGCTTCTCCCAAAAAGTTCTCCATGAAAGACTGCTCAGAACTGGTCAAAACAGGATCATTTCACCTGCTCCATAGGCAAAGTGCATTGCATCTCACCTAAGTACACTCTGCGGGTGCGTTTCATTTCAAAAATCCCTTCTGTGGGCTGTGATGGGCAAGAAGTGACAAATGGCAGTGTCAATCTACGAGGTGGAGAGGCATGGAATCTTCTAGAGACTTCTCCTGTGACACTTGCCTCTCTGAATTCGACCAAGGATGAGTAATAGATCATCAATCTCCAAGTGGAAGCAAGAACTATCAGAGGGAAGACACTAATCAAATCACAAGCTGACTCATCTCCCTTATAGATATCTATATATGGATCCCTCATCCCAGAGATCTGGAGGCTGAAATTTTGCATCTTGTAAGGAATTGTTGTTGGTTTCTTGAGACAACATCATAGTGTTGGGTGATCTAAGCTTTGTATGAGGTGAAGAAGGCCTTACTTGCTGAGAGGATGATGCTGGGTCAGAACAACGGGTAACTCTCTTGGCTCTTTCTTTATTATCAATTAAAGCTATTCAAGTTTTCCTCCATACTCTTGTGTCGTTTATGTTTTATGCGTTTGTATGGTCAATTTACATCTGATCCTAGATTGTTTATGATAATAGATCCATGTTCTTGTATAGATTTATGCTACTTTGATTCTACAGGTACTCTGTGAAGCTGGGTGTACAAGGAAGCAAGTAGCAAAGGACTATCAGAAGAGAGAGGAATCGAACTAGGAGCCAAGCGCAAGACAGAGGTTGGTCTCCTTTATTCTTCTCTTATCTATCTTTCATAAAGGAAAAACGAAAGTAGCTTTACTTTGTTTGTTTCTAAGGTAGCTAACACACCTTAGTGGGATTAGCAGTTCTGCATAGACACTTTTCCATGTAACAGTAGGTCAGGACAGTGTGTGAAGTGACCTGCGCAAAGGTAGGCATAGTTGGACTAAATTGAAACCTCAGACATCTCAAGGGTGTCGAAACTTGATTCCAGCACCCCCCATACTGCTTCGGGTGAGGCTTCAGTCCACGCACCGTGGGCTAATGCCTAAAGGGCCAGTATTGTAGGGATTTGTTTAGCTAATTAAATCTGAACCTGGGTGAGGCCCCACCAAGCCAATGGAGATGTAGCTGAGGATTGGTGAACTCCTTCATCAAAAAAATGTGTTAATGTGTATGCTTGATGGTTTGTTGTACTCTGAATATTTGTTATTAAGTATTTGTTTTTTAATCTATTTTCCTGATGAATTTCACTTTAAACTTAAGGAAAATTACCTGATTGTATGCACAAACAACTTATGAAACCTCAACAAAAGAAGCAATAAGGATGCACATGTTTATAGATATGTAATTGTTATTACCACAACAAAACTAATCATAAAAAAATAAATTAGGAAGTGACATAATATTAAGCTATATATGGCAGGGTTCTTAGTAGTTAGTCCCATGATTTCAATCCAAATGGGATGTAATGATGTTTTATTAAGGGTCTAGTGGTTACAATCAATGAGAACAATGCCACCTAATTTTCAAGATATTTTCATTATATTTTTGTCACAAGGAAACAAAATTGCATTGAGAGCCATCCAAGGGAAACCCATTAAAGTGATACATAATGATATCATAACAAAACACCAATATCCTCTACTAGGCTCTATGTCTAAAGCATTTTCCACATGCTTGACATCACAACCATGTTATACATTCACATCCTAGAAGTATAACACCTAAAATTATGTCGTACAGAGCTTATGGTTCAAGAAAGTTAGAGGTGGGCATCATTTAACTTAGGAAGAGTTATTCCTCTCCACCAATGCTCATGGCTATAAAATGGATGGTCCATGACTTACGTGTCCATATTACAACTAACTCAACAAAAATAAATCAAAGATAATTTCTCTATTACATAGTTGATGAATTATTAGATGAATTAGATGGAGAAATTTTATTTAGTGAGTTGGATCTTTGTTTTGATATCATCAAATGAGAATTAGGAAAGAATACAATTCCAAAACAATGTTGAGAATCCATGAAGGCCATTATGAGTTTTTGTTTATTCCATTTGTGCTTACAAATTCACCTTCAACATTTCAAGGCTCAAAGAATTTTATTTTCAAACCCCTCCCCATAAAATTTGTGCTAGTATTTTTTGATGAAATTGGAATTTATTGACAATCTTGGGAAGGCAGTGTAAAAATGTATGTTTAAAGAGTCTTACCACATTTGAAAGAGAAACAACTATACAAAAAGCCTTCCAAGTGTGTGTTTTGGGTTCAATAAGTATAATATTCAGTTCATATTATATCACATGATGGTGTCAAGCTGGATCCTAACAAAATAAAAGCTATGAGGGAATATCCAATCTAAAAACTGATTTCACAGAAATATTCATTGTTGAGTGCCATTTTTGAGGCCATGGATCAATGCATTTTTTATGCAAGAAGGAAAAACCCTAGTGAAGTTAATGGAAAAAAGATTACTTAGACCCACATTTGAAAAAAAAATGTTAGTCATACTAAATGCAGTTAAGAATTCATGTCCATACATAGGAGGAAGACATGCCAAAGTAAAAATGGATCATGATAGTGTGAAGCACTTCTGGAGAGAAAACATTCTTCAGAAGAAGAAAAAAAATGGCTCACAAAGATGTTGGGTTATAACTTTGAAATTATCTACAAAAAGGGAAAAGATATTGTGGAAAATGCAATCTCAACTAGAAAGGAAGACACAAAAGGTTTATTATGTGCTATTTCTATTTCAGAATCAGACTAGGTGGAAGAAGCAAGGATAGAATGAAAATAAGATTAGTAGATATGCAATATCATTTAATAGCTACAGGAGGACCTTGATGCACTAGAAAAAATTATGTGGAAAAATAACTTTCTATGTTGTTAAGATCACTTACACTTATGTATGAATTATAAATTCAAATAGAAGGTTTGTTTCGAATTATATGCTTCTCGTATAGGAGGAAATATAGGGTTCTTAAAAAAATACCATAGGTTCAATAATTATTTTTTTTGGGGAAGGTACATACATAGATGTGCAAAATTTTGTAGCTAAATGTGTGGTATGCCAACAAAATAAACGAAAGATTACTAAGACCTTAGGGAACCTTTGGCCCTTATCCATACCAAAACGGAAATGGGGAGAAGTTTCAATGTATTTTATTAAGGTTGCATAAATTTGAAGAAAATAATGTCATTATGGTATTGGTAGATTGAATGAAAAAATGTGCTTAATTTTTCTCTCCTTCTCATCCTTTTAAAGCAATTATTATGGGTGAAGCATTCATGGAAATAGTCCAAAATGTACGTGGAATATGAAATATTATTGTAAGTGACATTGATCTAATTTTCACTCAATATTTTTTTGGATTGAATTGTTTTATTGTTTGGATAATCAATTGGCTAAGAACTCATCTTACCATCCTCAATCTAATGGAAAAAATGAGATAATGAATACATTTTTAGAAGGATATCTACATTACTTTTCATATGAGAAATAAACACAACGATTCAAATGGTTTCCCTTGGTAGAATGGTGGTGGAACATGTCCTTACATACTTCATCAAAAATGGTAGTAGTTAGGGAACTTTATCGATATCATCCTCTATCCATCACATCACCTTTGAAAAGGATTGTAAAGGATGAAGCAATAGAGAACCACATATGTCACCAAAAAAAGGTTCTCAAATGATTGAAAGATCACTTGGTAATTGCACAAAATATGATGAATCAAGAATGAAATGTACATTGCAATGAAAGTGAATTTGATGTGGGTGTTTGGGTATCTGTTGGTTGAGGGGAAAGTACCCCGAGGGTCCTTTGGGTTAAGACTCTACCAGACTGAAAATTGCTTATTCAAAGAAACACACACACAGCCATTATCTTTACTGTAAGCAAATTCTGATGTTGAGGGTATGTACCTAAGGTCCTACGTTCGAGAAGGCCTTTAGGTTCCAAACCCTTCTTGGAGTTCCCTTCTTCTCCTTTGACCTGTAAAAGAAACAAACCAAAGAACACAACAGTACATGGACAAATACTTACACATAAACCATCTTCATGCTATAAAGTTAGTTATAAAAATCTTTAAGCAACTACTTGCATAAGAATTCAAAACAAGAATCTCATGAGCATAAAGAAAGATTGTTTTGGGAACCAAGACGTGTTTCTTTGTATAAAGGCAAGTAAAGTACATATAACGGAAAGATTTCACCTGAAACACCTTCAGCAGGCTCCAAGCAAAGCTTCCTCCCTAATTCGTTCCAGCCTCAAGCCTCCAACAAGAGCTCCTTCCAAGTCTTACTCAATGGTGATATAAAGGATGAATGATCACCAATACACATGGAAACAAGGGTTTCCTACGCAAAATGGGGGAAGTGCAGAAAGCACCAAGGACCTCAGACCTGGTCTAAGGGGAAAATCTCAGCATAATAATCTTGCTCTCCTTTCTCTCTCCCTTAGGCCTTCCCTTTGATGTCTTTTTATACCATCTCCAAAGTAGTTTTTTAGTTAGGAGTTGGTTGGGAATAGTTGGGCCATGGGCACTAACAGGTGATCAGTAGGTAAAACCCGCGATCTCCACCCGAAAATAAGGAATTATTTATTTTTTTAAGTGTTTTAATACATACACGCGGGTTGGGTATACACAGACCCGCGTGTACATGCGTTTAACTCAGGGCAATGTCGTGTATAAGGGATAAAACACTGTTTTTTAAATTTTAGGACCAGGTCTGGAAGGAGGAGTTGCCCTAGGCCATGAGTGCAGCATCACAAACCATAAGAGTGAGATTTGGAGCTATAACAGATGCCCCCTAATATATGAGGTCAGAAGGGGAACATGATGGCCAAAATATATTATGTAAGTACATGGAAAGGAAGTCTTGTCGAGAAACCGAGGAGGACTTCACCAGAATTCAGCCTGCCAAGCCACCAAAAGGAGATCAGAAAGAAACACTGTCTGAGGCGGGCATACCCATGCTCAGAAAACGTAAAGCATGTCCGCATATCAAGTACAAGCGGATCCACTAAGTATACAAGTATAAATGACTGGAAGATACATAATGGATCATCTGATCATAATGAGCAAGTACATGTCTGAATATCACATATAAGACTGTCAATGATGCTGAAAGATGCAACGGATCACTGATATCAAAGACTGATCCCAAAAGATACCAACTGAACATGATGGAATAGGATGGTACTGCACTGCAAACTCAGGTGCCAGCATATATAATGTCGCCATGACTGACTGCAACATATAAGGTGGAGTGGTATCAACTAGCAGCAACAGGAGCAACTGTCAAGTGAACCAATGAATGTTGATACAACCTGAGGTCTTCACCGACCGCCGTGGTACATTTCTACACCATGGGAATAAATGATCTGAATTCGACCATGTGAGAAATCATTTGATTACCGGTCATTGATGTATACCGTTAAAAAACGCGAGACTACTCACCGATAATGATAATGAGCGTCAAGGTACCCAGTACAATCTAACAAGTGTGAATAGATGAGCTGAAGTCAAACACCTGTAAGAATCTATCGATCAGGAGACAATGTTGGTTTCCCACTGTCGATAGCGAAGGATCTGCCACTAATGACTGCAAACCCCAAGGTACTGCCAAATGGACTCTAGATCTTTGCCCCAGAGCAATGAGTCGGAGTCGATAGGGAAAGATCCACTAGAAGGAAGGCATTAAGGCATCCTCCATCAATCTAGCGCGAGTGTAACCCGTAGGCCAATAATGTGGAAGGAATCGGATGAAAAAGATGTAGTAACCCAACCGAAGTACGTTTCCGACGTACAAAAGATGTGGCTAGCGCACGGCAGAAACCCTCTGAACCAACCAATAATGAAAGCTGACACAAAGGCGAGGTATCCACCAATAGGGTCAAATGGAAACCAAGGTACTGCACGAATCCCAATGTGTGATAATGTATGCTGATGTCGAACACAAGGGAAACCACTTAGTCAAAGACCCATGATACTGATCGATGCTGAGCACAAGGTGACCTATCAATAATGAAAATAGGGCTAGGGTGAGGCTCTAGGCCTGTCCTCAGAGCAAGGTGTCGTCGTCGATAAGGACAAGACCCGCCAGCAAGAAGTCAATGGGGACCTTCTCAAACCAGCACGAGTAAAGGACCAATATAACTGATGTGATGATAGACATGACACTGACAACCAGGGATGGCCGACTGAAAAATGAGTCAAGAGACACCGCAGAAAGGCCGACTCAGGCTAACTCCCCTTGAACAAAAGCACAACTCAATGTGACTATGTGGCAGCATATGATGACTCTGTATAAGTTCGCCATGCAGGAGGCACAAACGAACCCTCGATATGATTGGAAGAGATAACCAATCGGGGGAGAACTGACTCAATAACAAGGTTATGGCATAACTAAGTCAAACTAAATCCCACCCATGCGGAGGAGACTTTGTTTTGAGTGCTTTGTTCAAGGGCGACATGACTGACTCTAGCTGCCAACAATAAATGGAAATAATGTCCCTGCTCCCGCTCTTTTTGGAATATTTATTTTTTTTGTATTTTTCTGTTAAGCCGGAAAAATAATAAAATAATTCTATGGTACAGTGGAAAGAACGAGTGTCGGTGAAACAGATGATCTAGTTCCTGGGAAAGGAACGTTCCTATGCTCAATGCAGGGAGGTGAAAATTGGTCAATGACACTCAGAGGTATGTTCCTTCCACGGATCTGGGTATGTCAAGTTGTAGAAGTCAAAGGTATGAAAGGTTGATTTGCAGACGTCATGGTCAAAAGTTGGCTTAAACACGAGTCCAAGTGAAGTCGGCTCTAGGCCAAAAGGTGCAAATGGTCAACATGCAATGCAGAAGTACAACTCGACACACATAGGAGCCTCTAGGGTATAAGGCCAGAACGAAGCGAAGAAGCAAAGAGGAATGAGTCTTCAACGCATAAGTCATGGCGGGACTACAGAGGACTCTCGAGCCTACTCAAAACGAAGCAGCATGGGCAACAAATGTCAGTGAGGTGCTAACTACGATGCCCATGTAAAGGGATGGCTCTACCATCATGTCATGATTTAAAGAATCGGCGAGTGAAAATGGCTTACGAACCATAACACGATGGGGTGGACCCTATGGCAGATGTATCGGTCACATGGAGGCTAGTATGCATAATGCAACGGAAAAATGGTGTCCCTAACCTATATGCCAGTGAAAAACACGATACCTGCCATGACGGTTCAGCGGTCATGGAACCGACTCGAACTGTCGAAAAATGTCCAAAATGTCCTGAAAAACAAACCAAACTCGGCATTCCAAGCTCCCAAGTTAAAAGTCACATGAGGCCAAACAAAATAAAATTTTGAAAAAAATTTGCATTTTCAAAACTTATAAAAGACATTTTGGACTCACCATTTTCACCATTTGACTTGGAGAGCAAAAATTGTGGAGCAAAAGGAGCAAACTTCCCTGTGACCAATTCAACCGTTCAAACTTGCCGAAAACTTCCAGGTAAGCCTTAAACTTGTCTTGCAATTAATTGTGATAGTTTTTACGAATTTTAGTTGATGTTTTACCGTTGGATTTTTGCAAAAAATTCCTTTGCGGCGTACACGCGGGTTGGCAATATTGAACTCGCGTATACGACGGCCCTACACGCGACTGTGTATACAGGAACCCACGTGTGCACAGCAAACTATTTTTATAACCAAAACTAACGGATGAAAATGATTTTTTCTTCCAGGATGACTATCACATGGCGTGAAAGAGAGCACTCAACCATGGATAATGAAGTCATGGGAAATGATGAAGCATTAGATGCCCTACGGGGATGCGGGTTGCTTAAATTCTTCAAATTGCCAAATATGAAAGCGAACACGCGTCTGCTCGAGAGGCTCATTGATTATTGGGATGTCAATGAGGAAGCATTTTTGATTGATCAGATGCCACTCAGGATAGAAGTGGAAGACATATATTTTATCACGGGCCTTTCCCGAAGGGGAGAGGTAGTACATTCCCGGGGCAGGACACGGAATAGCCTCAATGTAGATGACTATGTACAGATTTACTGCCCGGTTCATCGAAAGGTTGGGAGCCAGATCTCTATCCCACATGTGGCGAGTTTGTCACTCAGGATAATCTTGTTCACCATAGCACGAGTGAACGGATCATCCTCACTACATCAGGCGTCATGGGTAACCATGAGCGTGGTGGTGGACTGTCTCACTACTGTGTTTGACTGGTGTACTCCTCTTCTGGCCAACATGAAGGAACAACTCACTTCTATCACGAGGGGACATACCAAGAACTTTGGGTTCGGAACCATCTTGTGCACTTTCTTCTTCGAGAAGGTTCCCGCACTCCGCCCTAGGGTAGCAGTTGCCATCAGTAGCCCACGTGATCCATGCATGGGCCGGTGGGCTGACTTGATGAAACGTCTGGGGGGTGGGGAAGTCCCAAGGAATGCATTTGACGATGATTTATTTACCTGGTGGGAGCAGCAAATCATCGCCATGGATGACTACCCCTATGTTGGGTTGGATTTCCGAGGAGATCCTAATCTAGTGTTACCACCGGATGCAGCATGGGGCGAGATTGGTGAGAATTTTTTCTGATTTTATGATTTTTTGGATTTTTCAAATATAATGATGAATTTTGAAAAATATTTTTTGATGAGATTCAAATGACTAATATGATGATCATGTTCCAGACATTGGGCCTGTACAACCAGATGGATTCCCGCGGCATGGACGGCGTGGCCGAGGAGCCGAAGAGGCGGCTGCGGATACGGAACAGACCTTAAACAACGTCCAACGACACTTGGTGAGACTGAGTTGCCGAGTACCGATGGCTGAGATAGAGGACCTTCCTCCGGATATGCAGCGTCATGGGGTTGGAATGCCACGTGACTGGGTTCGCGTCTTTCGGCGCGTGGCCAACGCTATAGTGACATACTTAGATGCTCATCCTGAGCCGAGGCGTTAGATATGCCTGACATGATTATGGGCATTTGAGTCCCAATTTTGTATATTTTTGGACACACATATGTACGCTCGAGGCGCTTTATGATATATATATATATATATATACAGTTTGACTTTTTGATGTATGATTTTATGATGATGAATGATTGATATGCCAGTTTAATGCTTGATTAGCGATAGAATCAGCTAACCAATTTTGAGATCTTGGAATGTGCAAATAATTAATGTAAATAAATGATCTTTGCAACAACCTCACCCTTAAATATTGGCAATATAATAATGGATCCCTAACCCGATAAATGTTATTTAATTGAGACACTATCAATTGAGAATCAAGATATACTACCAACGAGTCGATCCCATAAGAGATTGCCTCGGATAATAAATTGATAACAGCTGTATACTCGGCCATATTGTTTGAAGCAGGACCGATACACACGCCTCTCGATACCATCAATTGACTAGTTGGATAATAAAGTACCCAAGCTGCGGAAGCAAGATTCCGAGTGTGTCGACTAACACCATCGGGAACCCAAAATAGACCAAATCATCCATCAGCACCTGCCACAACAGACCAAAAAGCATTGATATCAGAAAACGCTCGACGATATATGTATAAATATATACATAAAGTACAAAGAATTCATTGCCCAGCCTGAACTAAGAAAAGTACTTCTTTAGGTAGAGCCCATTTCGGGGCTCCGCTAGCTTGTTCCCTTCAAAGTCGATTAACTCATACGACCCTTTTTTTAAAACTCGTTTAACAATGAAAGGACCATACCACATAGGCCTAAATTTGCCTGCCCCCAAGGTGTCTTTATCTTGGTCGTAGACCAAGACAAGGTGACCTTCAGAAAAGACTCAAGGACGGACAGACTTATCATACTGCGTTTTAACCCTTTTCTTATGAGCCTCACTCATCGTGGCGGCATCTCGACGCTGCTCATCGAGATGTTCCAAGTGAACTAGGCGCTCTTCGAGACTCGAAGTCTCTGGAAGGAGTTCAACAGCCAACTTAAGAGATGGAATTTCACATTCGACCGGGAAGATGGATTCCATCCCATAAATCAACTAAAAAGGTGTAAAACCAGTAGCCGTTTTGATGGAGGTTCGGTATGCCCAGAGAGCCGGATACAACATAATGTGCCAATTGGACCGATTTTTATCGATTGTCCATTGGAGTATCCTCTTAAGAGTTTTGTTAACTGCCTCGACCTGCCCATTGGCCTGAGGATAATAAGGGGATGAATGCTCCTGATGGAAGCCTAATTTATGAGCCAATTCGGACATTAGTTGATTCTGGAAATGACTGCCATGGTCAGTGACAATCTCCTTTGGGATACCGAATCTTGAGATGATCTGATTGAAAATAAAAAAGCTACCGTGTCACTATCATTCTGATAAGTAGGCATGGCCTCAGCCCACTTCGTGAAGTAGTCTACAGCCACGATAATGTACTTGTGATTCGCCGTTGAAGGCGAATTACAAGTCGTAAAGTCAATGCCCCACTTAGTAAAGGGATCAACAGTGACAACGGGAAAAAGAGGAGCTGGATGCGCACGCATCTTCCGAGTAAAAATTTGACATGGGTGGCAGCGTTTGACTGCTTCCACACAATCCTTAAAAAGTGAAGGCCAAAAATAGCCGGCACGTAAGATGCGTTGGGCTGTAGCAAGCCTTGATAGATGACCACCACAAGCTCCACTGTGGCAATCATTGAGCACGGACTCTGCTTCCTCTAAGGTTAAACAACGCCGGAGGATTGAGTCAACCCCTCGACGATATAAAGTGTCACCAACAATAACATAGTTTTTTGCCAGGTGACGTAATTTGCGACGTTCATCCTTGGAGAAAGTAGAGGGGCACTTCGAAGTCTGGAGATAAACAATGATATCTCCATACCAAGGGTCTTGTGCAGAGATGAGAAATATATGTTCATCGGGTAAACTTTCCTCATAAACAATATCATCTCCACAAGGTAGCTCCGAGATAAGTTCCGCAAAAACCATGGATTTCTTAGACTTGGCAGACAAGAACTCGAGATCGAATTCTTGCAAAATGACTATCCATCTATTATATTTGCCCCCAATCACTCGCCTACTGAGGACAAATTGAAATGGATTGACTGCCGCTAAGACAAAAGTTTTACGTAGCAAAATATAATGACGGAGCCGTTGGACAGCATGGACAGCTGCCAAGGCCAACTTCTCAACCGGAGAATAGCGAAGTTCAGGGCCTATTAAGCCTCGGCTCAAATAATAAATGACATGCTTGGCGAGAGCATCGTCCTCCTGAACTAGAACCATACCAATGGTTGATTCTGCTGCAGTGAGATATGAAAGGAAGTCTCTACCATAATCTGGTGGACTCAAAAGCGGGGCAGAGACTAATGCTTTTTTCAAAGCATCAAACGACCGCTGCGCAAAGTCATGCCATATAAATGGAACTCCTCTCCGTAGTAGACGCATGAACCCTTTAGTGATCTCGACATAATTTGCTATAAATCATCTTAAGAAGTTAGCCTTCCCTTGAAGACTTTGAAGTTGCTGAAGTGAAGACGGGGGAGGCAACTGAATTATTGCCTCAACCTTGAAGGGATCAACCCGAATCCCTTCATTGGACACAATAAACCCTAACAGCCGACCGGATGTAACCGCGAAAACGCACTTATTTGGATTCAACCGGATTTTTTAAAAACGACATCGCTCAAAGACTAATCGAAGATGACTAGGGTGATCTGTTCTCTTTCGAGAACGAGCAGCGAGATCATCTAAGTATGCCTCGATGACATGTTTGATGTCATGGAAAGCGTATGACATGGCCCGCTGAAAAGTGGCTCCAACATTTTTAAGACCAAAAGGCATCTTTCGATATGCAAAGGTACCCCAGGGACATATGAAGGCTGTCTTATGCTGATCTTCAGGACGGATAGAAATTTGATTATAACCTGAAAAAGCATCCATGAAGGAAAAAATCTCGTTACCCGCACACTCGTTGATAATTTGATCAATAAATGGCGTGGGGTAATTGTCTTTTGGACAAGCCTTATTGAGATCCCTAAAATCAATGCATACTCGGATTGTTCCTTGATTTTTATCTACGGGGACTGGATTAGAAACCCAATCAGTAAGAGGAACAGGGTATATAAAACCCGCCTTTAGCAGCTTCTCGACTTCAGCTTTGATAGTTGCTGCTTTCCTAGGGTTAACCGGACAAAGTCTTTGATGAACAGGTTTCACGTTTTCATATGTCTTGATCTCATGTTGAACTATAGAAGGATAAATTCCAGGCATTTCTTCATAAGGCCAAGCAAATACGTCACGATATTCCTTAAAGATGTCAGTGTAGATTTGAATTTCTTCAGGGGAACACTCGATTCCGATGAAGATATTCTCAATGATGTTAGGGTCCCTAGAGATGTTGATGGGTATCATTTTTGAAATTACCGACATATTACCTTCGGCGCGAATGTGTGCTGGAGCCAAAGGGTTCGATACCATATCAACATCACTAGTACAGAGCTTGGAAAACCTAGATTCCACTTCGTGCAAAGGAGGAATAAGGTATGAACGATGGTGTAAGTCTTCCCAAGGTTGATCTATACCCATCATTGCTTCAAGGATTGCTTCTTTAGAAGGTAAAATTGAATCCAAGCAATCCAAGGTAGAGATAGAATCTAGGCTCCAGGCTGGGGCCACATGACCATCCAACTCTTCTTCAGAAAAAGGAGTGGAGTGGTTATCTGCAGCGTCTACGATAGACTGATATCTAAGCTCAGCTGCGGATATAGGAAACGTAATTCCATTTACTTTTCCTTCAACTAATGTGGTCGTAGGTGAAGGCAAGGTCCAAGGGTCGGAAAAATAATGAGTTTGGAAGAACTCTTCTCGAGGAGACTCCTTGGATGATGAAATAGCATTGATTTTTGCAAAAGGAGAGGGAAGATCAAACATACCCATCAATGAGGAATACATCCCTACTCCTAAATTCTCAGTCGGCGGGCGAGGGTTATCCACCAAAGGAACAGTAGAGTCGGAGCTTGCTTGAGGATCGATTGGGGAATAGTCCAATTGATCAACCTTAACGATTTTCCCCTCATGAGGAAAGCAAATGACACGAAACAGAGTCGATACGAAGGCTTCCATTTCGTATACCCAGTTCCTTCCTAACAGGAGATTATATTCTAGGTTAGCATCTACGACTTCAACTTCGATATTAACAACCTTCCCTCCAACACATATAGGAAAGGCCAGGATGATCCCATGAGGCTTGTGAGAATGACCATCAAATGCAGTCAAGACGGTTGGTGAAGGAAAAGCCGAAGGTGAACCAATAGCCTTCCAACATGACATCGACATGACACATGTGGAAGCTCCTTCATCTATAACGGTGCGAAAAATATTGATTTTCCGGTATGTAGACTTTATCTGAAAAGCCATATGATGAGGGAGTCGCTTTTTGACATTTAACATGTCAAAAGTGAGCACTAAAGAGTTAGCCAGATCAACTGCTCCAATTGCGAAGAGTAAAGCACTCCTCTGAGCCGGACACGACTGGAGAACCTCTAAAGTGGACATAGCACACGGGCTTTGAGCCAGATCCTCCACAATGGAGTAATTCTGGGCGGCCCTAGCATTAGGGTTAATCGTCGCGCGTTTGGTGGAACCTTTCGGTATCCGAGGTATAGTCTCAACAGGGGGTCGCTCAATATGAAGGTCAGTACCTCCGGGAATAGTTTTATCCTTAGATGTTTTGGCTTCACCATAATCATGTGACCGAGTAGTCACATGGACATTTGAACCCATCATAAAAACATTTGATGCTTTTTTCCCTTCCTGGTTGCCCCTTGAGGAGGTCCCAGGGTTCGAACTCGCGCCAGCAAGAAGTTGTTGCCCTTGGGGAAACAAGTTAGTTAACACAGCTTGCGAACTAGAAGTCCCTTGTTGTCCTAACAAGCGCTGAGCATCTTCAATCCTAGGGCAGAGATGAGTCAGATGGTCTCCACTGCATAACTTGCAAGGAAACTTCACTTTCTTTCTCGACTCACCTTTACCACCACCAACGTTGTTACTGGATTTATTGGCATCAGGCTTCCCATCCGAGTTCTTCTTCTTACCACGTCCTTTCTTTTTCCCATTGGAAATTTGATTTCCTTTGGGGTTATCGGATTGGACGACATTAATTGAAGAAGTTTGTGAAGCGGGAGGATTAGACAATGTGACTTGGTTGTTAGAAGCAGTTTGCAAAGACAACTGCTGCAATTGATTCAACAAGTTCACTGTAGTTGTGTCTACTAACCCAACGATACCATCTGCGTGCGGACCTGGCTTCGGCTTAGCTAAATCAACCTTAGATCCAGGAGCATCTGGCAAGTACTTTTGTAGGATCCCAGACTGAGAATAGATCAATTCTAATTGCTGGGCCCTAAAAATGGCTTGCTCCTCAGAATAGACCCTAGACATGGAGACATCCTTGGAGATCTCAGGTTGTAAAGACTTCAAAAACCACTCGAGATGGTACTCCGGAGGAATTTTAGCTTTAATGAGCATTTTTCTCCATCTCCATTCCTGAATATGATCAGAAATGTGGGTTGCCTTATCCTGACGAAAGGTGGCCAGAAGTTTAGTTCCGGCATCATAGCGGACAAGCAACTGGAAGTGATTTAAGAAAATATTGGATAAGTGAGTGAACGATGTAAAGCTGCCCCCTTGCAACTCTATATACCATTTAGCCGCATTACCAGTCAAGGTGCGCTGAAAGAGTCTCAACCTAATCGAGTCATCGATAAGGGAGTTGGACGAGCACCACAAATGGAATGTGGTTACGTGGTCGCCAGGGTCTTCACCACTCTTCCCTTCGAATTTTGGTATGTCAGAAGGGAGTTTGGTTGGGACCGGAGGCCAGGCCGGATTGTACCTGATAGGGTAATTTTTTAACTTAGTGAGATCTGGCAAGTTTAACGTTGCCAGGAATGGAAGCCTAGGAGGACCTTGGGGATTCCACCCAGATTGGGCAGAACTCCCAAAGCTCTGAAAAGATTGTCCTGGAATTTGGGAGGCACCAGGTTGCCCGAAGTGACCAGTAGAACCGGATAAACCAAAAGGCAAGCCTTGTGGTCGAGCAAAATTCGGAGTTTGACCAACTCCTGCCGTATAACCTCCATAACCGGCAAAGTTTCCTCCAGAAGGATTGTAGGGAGTTGATAACCCCTGATACGGATTCCAAGCCGAAGCAAGGGGAGGAATACTTTGAAACATGCTAACCATGGAGTACGGCCTATTCCCTTGTTGGTCGTTAAACAAATTCCAAGTTCCCGCGCTACTAACCCCAGGGTTATTCCAACCTTGGAAAGGATTGTTGCTTTGTCCTATAGAAGAAAAAGGCATGGATCCTACCGTCGGGTTGGAATGTGGTATATGACCACTTCCGAAAGGAAAACCCTGGAATGAAGCCGATCCGCCCATCATGGACGTAGCGGCACTAAACGGAACTGATGGAATACCCTGTGATTGGGTGCCAAAAGGGAAGGAACCAGTACCAAAAGCATTGGTTTGGGCATTTCCACTCGTGGACGGAATGGAGGTAGACCCAACTAAAGATGTGCTAGCAAAAGATCTGAACAAGGAAGTGGAGGGGATGGAAATGGTTCCTCCCCCTTGCACTGATGTAGGGGTTTGCATAGTCATAGCACTCGTAGAAGCCATCCTTCCAGTAGTGGTCATGAATGGTAAGCGCGTAGCATAACCTGGACTTGATGGTCTATGTGACGGAGTCCCAACGTATTGCAATACGTCTGGATGACTAGATGGTAGTGGAGAATTTGGAGCCACTAATGACTCTGAGAATTCTTCTACCTCTATGTTATCCTCCGCTTGAAAGTGAACTTGAGAAAGGACTGGAGTGTCTCTCTCTTGCTTAGAAGTGCCAGGCCTTGCTTGGCCGCTAATGTCCCCGAGAGGAGGATCAATCCCCGATGCGTCAACCGGCGTGGGACGGAACCCACCGGTAGTATTGCCTCTGTGCCTTCTAGGAGAAGGCTCTAAACTTGGTGGTGAGAGACCACGAAGTCTTCGAGACCGTCTTGGAGATCGGTCAGCCACTTTGAATTTTCTGTTATGATCTAACTAAAGACTCAAAAAATTGAAAGCTAGGCCAACTAGGAGCACAGAGCACACACTATAAAGTCCCTAAAGATACAGCCATTCAAACAACTTCCACGTATTTCCGCTCTAAGTGATTAGGACCGGACACCAAAATACGAGAAAGTGAAATAAGGGACCTTCCGAAGATAGTCTGGGATGATGAGGGCCCAGTCCTATCAGCGAAGGTATCAGAGGAAGTTATGCTGACCTCCTAACAACAGCTTGCGCCGGTGCAAGCCCCCAAGCTTCGCAAGGGTGCCCTCCAGTAGTATTGTCGAGAGTGATACAACGTCAACCTCAGGTGCCACGGGATTCCCCTCCGCAGCCACCTGTGTAGATCCCTAGGAGAGGCAACTATGGGTACCAACTGATCGTAGAAGCCAGGAGAAACAGTCGTGAGGTAAGTTCAGACAAGTAGGAGAGGGGGTATCTCTCTTCCCCGTCTTCACAGACCCTCGTGCTTAACTCCCAGATCCGGAGCTTTCCTGGTCTTCCTAACGCTATTGGATTTTCTCTCGTTATTAAGACTCTTATGTTTGACGTTTTATGTGGCCTTGGAGAGTTAACTTGCCACTCGCCTAATCCAAGGCCCTAAAATCCTAAACTTGTTGGTGTAACTGACTAAAACAAAAAGTTCTAATGGATTTTAATTAGCGCTTGATTTTATTAGGCTTTTCTTTAAGTCATAAGGTAATGGAGATGAAACTTGTGGTCTGCAAACCAGAGATTCTGGGTTCGATCCCCAGTGGAGTCGCCAATTCTGGTTGAGAGGAAAGTACCCCGAGGGTCCTTTGGGTTAAGACTCTACCAGAATGAAAATTGCTTATTCAAAGAAACACACACACAGCCATTATCTTTACTGTAAGCAAATTCTAATGTTGAGGGTACGTACCTAAGGTCCTACGTTCGAGAAGGCCTTTAGGGTCCAAACCCTTCTTGGAGTTCCCTTCTTCTCCTTTGACCTGTAAAGCAAACAAACCAAAGAACACAATAGTACATGGACAAATACTTACACATAAACCATCTTCATGCTATAAAGTTAGTTATAAAAATCTTTAAGCAACTACTTGCATAAGAATTCAAAACAAGAATCTCATGAGCATAAAGAAAGATTGTTTCGGGAACCAAGACGTGTTTCTTTATATAAAGGCAAGTAAAGTACATATAATGGAAAGATTTCACCTGAAACACCTTCAGCAGGCTCCAAGCAAAGCTTCCTCCCGATTCGTTCCAGCCTCAAGCCTCCAACAAGAGCTCCTTCCAAGTCTTACTCAATGGTGATATAAAGGATGAATGATCACCAATACACATGGAAAAAAGGGTTTCCTATGCAAAATGGGGTAAGTGCAGGTAGCACCAAGGACTTTAGACCTGGTCTAAGGGGAAAATCTCAGCATAATAATCTTGCTCTCCTTTCTCTCTCCCTTAGGCCTTCCCTTTGATGTCTTTTTATACCATCTCCAAAGTAGTTTTTTAGTTAGGAGTTGGTTGGGAAAAGTTGGGCCATGGGCACTAACAGGTGATCATCAGGTAAAACCCGCGATCTCTACCCGAAAATAAGGAATTATTTATTTTTTTAAGTGTTTTAATACATACACGCGGGTTGGGTATACACAGACCCGCGTGTACACGCGTTTAACTCAGGGCAATGTCGCGTATAAGGGATAAAACACTGTTTTTTAAATTTTAGGACCAGGTCTGGAAGGAGGGGTTGCCCTAGGCCATGAGTGCAGCATCACAAACCATAAGAGTGAGATTTGGAGCTATAACATCTGTGAGACTAAAACCATATAAACATATGTCCCTCAAGTAACAAAAGAAGGACAATTATGTTAGTTTTTGTTGCATGAGAGGTGTTATAGTCTCAAAACAATATGGAGAGGCTAGAATACAAGAGATATACATAACCAAAAAATCGTTTATGGAAATTCCACCTATAAGTGTCTCAATTAGATTATTAGCATTTTTTAAAAATTATTTCCTAAGTCTAAACTAAGGGAAAGTGGATAATTAATCAAAATTAATTTAGATAAGGTGTGAATCATCTAGAAACTCTAATGGATTGATTAGGAAATAGTTTAGGCCCTTGACTATATTTTAATCATGCCCATTGGAGGTCCAACAAAATATTATAAGAAGAAGTCGATGGGTAGATGGAGAACACACTTGAGACACTTGTGGGGTTCAATTTCCTTTTAGTAGTTTGATTTCAAGAGAGCAGCATCAATTTCTAGAAAGTGAGAGAAGGAAGCAAAGAGAGTGAGTAGAAGAGATAGTGAGCTTAGAGCAAGAGACATTTAGATCCAGTGAAGTGCATTGCAAAGAGGAGAAAAGAGCCATAGTGAGGCCGAGGAAGGAACTTCATAAAATTATCTAGAGGGTATTTCAATTCAGCTATAGGAACAGTGGTTTTAGGTGCCAGTGACTGGAAGAATTTCATGAGGACCAAACCAACTGACTCAATACCAATGACAGTGAGTCATACACAGATCATAGGTAGTTCGATCAAGACATATTTTAGACCTATGCAGAGTTGATGCAAAACCTACACAGAGGTAGCTCAATCCAAACATATTTTAGACCTACGCAGATCTGATGCATGACCCACATAGAGGCAGTTGGTTAGAGTGTTTGATTGGGTTGAATGAGGCAGAATTACATGTGGGGCTGATGAAAATTCCTAACAATAATTTCTCCATTATTTCCTTTGTCAGATTTCTAGTTTTTGACATCAAGATTGTACTCATAATTTCTCACTGCTGCATAATAATAAAACCCTGAGCTGCTACACTGGTTTTCTGAAGTTGTATTTTTTCAGGGGAATTTGTCCAAAAATCATTGTGTCATATTTTATGTTTGCGTTGCTAGCCTTTTTCTAAGTTTCCAATGATAGTATTTTCTAGAGTTGTAATGTGAATTATTTGGCATTTTTTGTAGCAAATAAATTGTTAAATTAATTAGCAATTAGAATAATAATTTCCAATTACTGCAATAGGATTTCAGTAGTGAAATTTTCATATGGTATCAAAGTGTGAATGATAATGTAGGAAGCTTAGAAGTTAAAGGAAAAATCGATGAGATTCAGAGGGAGTTTAGGATCACGATTTCCATATTTGCGTAGATGTTGGCTTAAAAATTTGAACTGTTGGGAAGAGGGTTTCATTTTTTCCAGTGCAGGTGGTAGGAAAAATTTTCAATGCTTAGAAGGAGTTCCAACACGCTGTAGAAAAGCCATAAAGTAGTTTTAGTGAAGTATATTAGACTTTTGCTAAGCATATTCCTTGCTTGGACGCAAAAGGGTTTTGTAGTAGTAGAATCAACATCTGGTGGAAGATAAAGGCACATCCAGAGGGAACATTTATCTAAGGGTATTTCAACTTTCAGAAATCTAATTTTTCATTTACATGTTGGTAGCAATAGCTAGCATAATTTTTCATTATGGGAGGGAGTGTGAGTAGCAAAGAAACAACTAAGAAGAGGGGAAGAGGGAGATTTTCTTCCATTTTTTGAGATGGGCAGAGTGTGTCTTAGAGATAAGGATAGGTGGAGGGAGCCTCCAACTATGTCATTTGAAAGGCTAGTATGTCCTTCCTTGGAGATGAATATGGCCTCACAGACAACATAGACAATGTGGTAGCAGTTTCCGAGGATGAAGATCAATAGAAGTAGTACAAAAAGGAAATGATGAAGGAGAAGTAGAAGATTTTAGATGTAGTTTGAGATCACATACCCTCACATTTTTCTGGAAAGAATACTTCCAAGGAAATGTGGATAACTCTCTCCACGCTATACCAAATTTATTTTTAGCATCAAAAGATGTTTGTTAAAGTGAAGGTGACAATCATTTTTCCAAAGTGTATTGGGCAGAGACACTTTTCCTTGATGGGACATGATATCGATCGACCTT
Source organism: Pinus tabuliformis (assembly GCA_031772625.1). Classification (NCBI taxonomy): domain Eukaryota; kingdom Viridiplantae; phylum Streptophyta; class Pinopsida; order Pinales; family Pinaceae; genus Pinus; species Pinus tabuliformis. The sequence continues at coordinate 437,036,483 of CM062816.1, forward strand.
CAATAGGAGGAGTTGAGGTGTGCTCTAGTAAAGATCACCATAAACAATAGTAGCAACAAGGGAATAAAGGGTGAGAAGGAAGAGGAGAATGTGTCCCTAGCATCCAAGGGTCCTAGTTAGTGGAAGGGTGGAAAATAAGATGAAGGATGTGTCAAATGTCACATGCTTTAGGTGTGGTGAGGTTGGAAACTACCACACGCAGTGTCCTCTTAGGAAGAATGACAAGAAGGAGGAGTAGGACCAATGAGTAGCATCCATAAAGATAGACAAGTTTTCTTGGTGGTTGGTGGAGGATTTTCCCATGTTCGCAGCTATACCTCCACGAGTGAGGTGGGGTGATATGGAGTTGTAGTCCAAAACTATAGATTTTTGGGCATGATCCTTGAGGTTTCCTCCACATGGATCATTACCCTTCTATAAGGGCCCATAATATTAAGTAGAATGATGTATCAATGTCAGTGATGTAGTTAGATCCAAAGTGATAGTTACAGACTAGTAGCAATAAGGAGCTAAGGAGCACAGTGTAGTGTTGAAAACCAAGAATGTGAGAATGTAGAGTTGGCAAGAACACAGATTCTTCAATAGATAGTGTAGAAGCTAGTAGCAGTCAGATACTTGGGAGATAGAAGCATCATACTGAACACAATTGATATCGCATCATACTAAACACAGTTGATATAGTATTTTGGATGCTTATCAATTGCAGTAGTTATAGTTGTAGTAATAACAGATGATATGGAGTTGCAATGTAGATGCATATTTTGGCAGCAATACATCAATGTCAGCAACAACATAAATTGAGAATCAAATTTGTGTAGTGGTTGGTGGAAAGAAGCAGACATTCAAAGTCTTTAGACATTAGTAGCATGATAGGGGGTGGAACAAGAATCTGTTGTTGTAGTAGCAGTGGTGCATCACTAGAACACCTTCCTTGCCAAGAGGGACTATTAGTTTTGGTAACATTAGAGGTGTTCTATTCTCAAAAATTTGTCAAGATTCCAAAATACATGACTTATCCATAACCCATAAATTGTTTCTGAAAATTCCACCCAGAAGTGCCTCAATTAGATTATTACCTTTTTTAATCATTCCTAAGCCTAAACGTAGGGAAAGTGGCTAATTAATCAACATTAATTGAGATAAGGTGTGAAGCGTATAGAGACTCACACAGATTGAATAGGAAATAGTTTGGGCCCTTAATTAAGTTTTAATCTTGGATGCTAAAGGTCCAATAAAATATTATAAGAAGAAGTCGATGGGTAAATGGAGAATAGACTTGAGACACTTGTGGTGTTCGATTTCCTTGGGCATTTTGATTTCCATAGAGAAGCAACAGCTTCCAGAAATCCAAAGAAGGAAGTAGATACACTGAGGGGAAAAGATGGTGAGGCTAGAGGAAGATTTTTCCAAATTCAGTGAAGTGCATTATAGAGAAGCAGAAAGTGCCATTGTGAGGTTGATGTAGGATCTATGCATAATTCTCTAGAGGGTATTCCAATTCACCTCGAGAAAGGGGAATTTCAAGTACTAGTGGCTCGACAAATTCTAAGAGGTCCAACCTAGAGGACTCTATACTAGCGATAGTCATTCAAAAGCATATCATAGGTAGTTCCAAGCCAGCATATTTAAGGCATGCACAAAGTTGATTCCCACACAAATGCAGTTGGAGAGCAAGTTTAATTGGTTTGACTTAGCTAGGATTGCTTTTGGGGCTAATGAAATTTCCTCACAATATTTTCTCCAGTATTTTCTCTAAGGGATTACTAGTTTTCGGCATCGAGGTTGTACTCAGAAATTATCATTTCTACATAATAACTAAAAAACACTAAGTTGTTGCACATGTTCTCATAGGTTGCATTTTTCCAGGGACATTTGTCCAAAACTAATTGTACCATATTTTATGTGTGTGCACTAGCATATTTATGAGTTTCCAATGCTATTGTTTCCCACAATTTTTTTTGAAGGTTGTATGAATTATTTGGTATTTTCCATAATTAATTGTTAAATTAATTAGCAATTAGAAGAATAATTTCGAGTTGCTACAATAGGATTTTAGTTGTGATTTTTTTCCCTAATAAGCTATCTTTGAGGTACTATGACCCCTATAAGTTATTTTAGATGATTGGAAACGTTACTTACAAATTGGAGTTTCCTCTCCCTTCACATGTACATTCGATATTCCATATTCTTAATCCACATGTTGACCAGAAAACCCTATATTAAGCCATACATATTGAGTTCTTACATTTTTATTGTTATATTATTATCTATGCTAGAACCCCTTGTGGTCCGTTTTTACTTTAATTGTACACTTCATCTCCTATTTGTACACTAAGGACATTTACTCTTATGATCATCAAATATTGTCTTGTACATTATATTCTTTCAAAAAGGTGGTTTCCCCTTCAAATATTATTATAATTATTGGTTTCTTATTATTTTAGGGAAAGCGAACTATAATAGGTTTAGGGAAAGCCAAGAAAATGCAAAGTAGTGTTGAGGATAAGCTGATAAAATCCAAAGCATTGTTATAGGTAAGTAGAGAAATTCCTCTATGATGATGATGATGGTGATGTATGGCGAGCTAAATGGTATAGGTATAAGTATGAAAATATGATGTTTGAATGAACCTATACACAAAGGACATCCTAATAGACCAACAGTTATTTTGTTTAGGTACCAACACATTTTTATTGATGGATCTTTGTTTATATGAGCATGAACATTTTTCATAGTGATTGTAAATGCCTCGTTGGACCATATCTAGACTTTGATTATCAAACTTAAGGTAAGTAATCATTAAGGGGAATATTACATTTATGACTCCTAATTCTTTTAGGTGTGATGTTTTCTTCATAAATGAGTTTGTTCCTAGTCCTTAGGAGATTGTTATATCTAGTTAGGGTGAGATATACTCTCCATTGACTAGATTTATATATTTTTGTGTGGTTAAAATATTTTATCAACGAAGTTAGAGGAAAAAATTAACGAAGGAACTCCTTATCTCTAGGGGCCAAATCTTAATTGCATATTACCGGGAGAGATCCCCTTGTGCTTCCCAATGATATAGGTGGGAGCCACATGAGGAATGCACTCAGCCTCCTTCCTAGAACAAAAGAAAAATTATAAAGAAGAAAAAAGGAAACAAAAGAATCATCACATACCCTTACTACATCTATATTCATTACATACCCCATTGTCACATGTATTTTTGGAGCATCTACATTCATTGCATTCTCATTGATATTTTGTATCAGGAATTCAGGTAACTATATAAATGTTTATATAGAAAAGTATGGCTTGAAGTGTTGGATATATTAACAATGAGATCAATGGTTGAAGAAAATTGTATCTACCTTCTACGGAAATGTTTTTATAAATTTTAATATTAGTTAAACATTTGTGTAGTTTCTATCGAAAACATTATAGAGAGGCTTCATTCATACACAAGGGTGTTGAGAAACCAAGTTGCTTGTATATAATGATGATTTCTCTTCACTTAATAATTACTTATGATTCCCCGGATGCAGGTGGTTGTTAGCTATACAGGGCCCATGGCTTGTCAGCAGGGCAGGTGTCCGCCCGGACAAGCCACGTACACCCAAAGGACATGCCTTAACCACTCCGGCATGCAGCATTCAAGGAGGGCAGTTAAATCTTGTTGCAGAGACGTCCCCTCGACATTCACTGCGTGCATTGAGAAGCTAACCATGGCTCTTCATAGCCGGAAGCTCTCGGACATTCTCCCGCATTTCTCGTCTGCACCTGTTCTGGTCTTGAAGGAAGTGGCGGAGGCTCACTGTTTCGGCTCTCCGTCAGGCTCTGAGAGCGACTGCGATGGTTCAGGAGCCATAGACTGGGGCAATTGGAAAGCTTCCAGGCAGTTTGGTCGTGAACCTGGTAGATTGGCGGTGCTGCAAACCTTCCATCCGCAGTCTGGCTGGGGGATTGGGCGTCTGGTTCAGGGGGACAATCTGTGTGTGCACGCTCGACATCCGCTCACTTTCAGAATGCAGCGTGAACGGCAACGGGGCACCAGTAGGCGGGGCAGTTACAGTGGAAGAGCCCCTTCTCCCTCCTCCTCAATTGAAGATTCCTCTGAGGGTAGAAGACCAAGAGGAAGGCCTCCGGGCAGAGGAAGAGTCGCGGATCCTCCGGAGAGAATGGAGTGCGGGCATACTGAGCATCCAATGGTTAGATACCGCATACCGTGCACTCTGTCCAATTCTACCTTCTTCGTCACTATTTCAGTGGAGCATTGCCGAAATCCGTGGGGTGATGATGATGCTCCTCGTGCTGACCCTTCGCAGATTCCTGGGGTTGTCCCCACTATGGACATGGAATTTCCGGCCGTTGATATGCTGAGGCCTGTTCATGATCCTGGAGCTGGTCCAAGCGAGCCTGTGCAGCGCAATGCTGGTAAGGGTAAGGCTATTCTCCAGCCTCCCTGTTGCAAGATGGAGGATGAGCCACAGACAACGGAAGAAGACTAGTTCGCGCTCCAGGTTTCTCTGCATGAATTTTCTCTCTGTCAGCTCTCTTCGCGACCACATATGTATCTGCACTCAGTCATTTTGTACTTCTGTCCATCTTTGTTATGGTGTCGGTTATCTATTACTTCTGTTATGGTGTCGGTGTCCTCTATGTGTCTATGTTGTCTCAGTCCATGTGTCGGCTACATAAGTGTCACTCTGGTTCCAGCTTTTGTAATCCTGGTATGAATACTCTCGTGTTTACAGTCGGTCCCAGGACCAGTTTTACAGGGCCGCGACCCTGGTGTAATACTGATGATGTAATTTTGCTCTAGCTGTAATATAATTTAGCTCAGTCTTATATAGAAAAAAAAAAGAAAAAAAAAAATAATTACTTATGATTTTTCGTTGGCTTCTTATTAAAATTATGACCTCTTGATCAATAAATTATCAAAAACATAATGGTCACAAAGAGATAGAGAACACTAAAAATTAGGCTCCAAGTCAGGGAAAAACTCCACAAGGGGAAAACCACAAATCTTTCTTCTTATAGAACTAGATGAAACTGAGATATTTGACAAAGAAAACTAGAAACAACAATACCACAAGGACCCAAGTAAACACTTCTTCAAATTTCATTCAATCAAGTCAAACTCAACAAAAGTCAACACTAATCAAACCTTTTCAAATATGGCCAAATCATAGAATTTCATATGTGTAGTTCATATATGAATTTCCAGACATCCACTTTCATAGATCTGGCTCATAATCTTTTGCACGTGTAAACAAAACCAAGCCAAAATCACCTTAATTATCTCACCTTTAACTTTCCTTCTATCTCCTTTTATTTCACTATTCTTCTTGTATTTTGGCAAATAAATTGATGTGTTGGATGAGTGGATGAACGAGTTTGAAGTGTCTTGCATTTATAGTTGTTTAGGAGCTCGAATAACTGCCTCTTTTATTCTGACCTATCCAAGTCAGGCCGACTTGGTCTTGTGAATGAAAATGTTGACTTTTTTTACTCAAATATAATGATTTTCTATTCCCCTACAAGTAGTCAAACTAGGACTTTGACACAATTGCATATATTTGACTCTGTAATCACCCTCCTCCCACATTTACCCAATTTAACTAGCCCACTAGGGTAAGAATTTGACGAGAGTCTATTACAATCTGACTCAAATCCCCATGTACAGTTAAGGAAGTGGAACCAACACAACACAACCAATATGACCTTCTGCACATGTCATGGAACCTCGAGGAGTCAACCAACCTTTCCAGGTGATCAACCCGTGAGACAACCTAACACTACACTACTCGAGAGGCTTAGTCACTCCCATGACATGGGCATGCATGCGACTCAAACCATCCAGTTTATCTCATAATAATGACATGCAAGTGGCTTGAGTCTTTTCCATCATGTTCAAAGCCAACAATATTTGATTATTCGCCATTTTCTTAGGGCCAGGACTCATCTCACTACATAGCATCAGAGTGGTAGACCTCAAATATATAGTGCACAAGAGATGTAGACTATTGGAGATGTAGGCTAGAGTATTCCCCAAATCTATGTAGTCATGGACAATAGGCAGACTAAGAATTGGGAATCTATCACTGAGATGGATGCTAACCTCTCTGATCAAGTTATTCCTATTTTTATTATCCTTGGATCCAATAATAGTTATGTTATTCCTAACTTGGTGGATAAGTGTGGTTCGAATAAGGACTTGCATGAATAGTCTTGGTTAGTGCAGCTGGCTACAGGTACAGAGAAGTGAGTTCATCATTAGGTAAGAGCTTCTGGATTTGACCTAAACAGTATGCATATCACAACACATTTGAATATATTACCATTGAGTTCATACAATATATTATTGTGCATGGATTCGTTACATCTACATATAACCAAGGTTGACTGCTATGACAAAGCTATTGAGTGTGTTGATGAAAATGGAGAACCAAGAGTCTTTCAAGGTAACAAGAAAGCCACGTCCATTAGGATGGTGACATCTATGCAAGCAAGACCTGGCCATAGGAAATGGTGCAAGATATTTATAGTACATATTTCTAGTGATAAGGGTAAGGAGGTTGAGGATGGAGATGTGTTGAATAAGTACTCGGTTTCACAACAGTTTAGGGATGTATTTCCTAAGCACATTACAAGTTTTCAACCACATAGGGAGGTAAATGTTTCTATTGAGTTAGTGTGAGGGGAAGTGCCAACATCGAAATCACCTTACACGATGAGCATACCTGATTTGGTTGAGTTAAAATTGCAGCTAAAGGAGATGTTGGACAAGGGATACATCAGGCCAAGTGTATCACCTTGGGGTGCACTAGTCCTGTTTGTGAGGAAGAAGTATGATACCCTCGAATTATGCATTTATTAAAGGCAGATGAATAGTGACTATTAAGAGCAGGTACCCTTTTCTGAGGATTGATTCCTTGTTCGATCAGTTGAAGGAAGAAATAGTGTTCTCGAAGATTTACTTGAGATCCAGATACCATCACGTACGCATCAAAGAGGATGACATATATAAGACTACGTTCAGGACCAGGTATGGGCATTATGAGTTTGTTGTGGTTTCATTTGGCTTAACTAATGTTTCAGCTACGTTCATGTGTTTGATGAATAGTGTGTTTTTGTTAGGTCCCTATATTACCAATGTAACCTCGTATTATTATTAGTGAAACCCCCTTATTATATTGTTGTGCCCATATAGTCCCCATGTTGTTATTATCGTACCCCATAGAAGCCCACTATTGTTAGTGTTGTGCCCCTACAATATTATTGTTATGTAGTCTCTCATTGTATTGGGACTGCTTAGACTCCTATATATAGAACCGAGGTCATTTCATTTGTATCATATCAGAATTAATCATTTTTCTAATGAAACGTGGTTTCCCCCTCGAAGAGGCTTACTTTGAAGGTGTTGTTCTCTCTTTTCTATCCTTTTGTGAGTTGGTTTCATAACATTTGGTATCCGAGTTTTGGATTCTAGGGTTTCGTTGCTCCAAAGCAAGTCATCGTGGAATTTTCACTACAAATTTTTTCTGTGATGTTTCAGACGCTAAAAAAAACCATTTGAGACAAAATCATGATGATCCTCAGGTCCAAATTTCATATCGTTTCTCACTAAATTTTTGGAGATATGAGTTGACGAAGTTAGGGTTTTTGCAAGATCCAGAATTCCATCTCAAACAGGTGATCGTGGAATTTTTTTTATAATTTGTTTTCTACAAAGGTTTAGATTCGGAAATTAAAACACATTTGATCCAAAACCTTGGTGAAGCTTGGGCTCAAATTTCAGATCTTATTTCACTACATTTTTGGATATACATTCCAAGACATTTAAGGTTTCTGCGCGATCCATAATTACATCCCAAACATGTGACCCTAGGAGAATCATTATACCTTTCCTTCTGAGCATCAGATTGAGGTTTCGTAAGAAGTCACAAGAAGAGGACAATTTTTAGTTTTCTGTGTATCCGTTTTAGGTCCAAAGGTTGAAACAGTGACACGTTGCACTTTGTAGAAGTTTGATCTTATGAAGAGGTATATAATCAGGTCATCTTTGGAGATTGTGCATAACGCTTTCTTGGAGAATCCAATTTCGATCAGACTCCTATAATTCGAAAGAGGATGTAAAGGGATACCATAGGTCACCATTTTATAACTAGGGGATTGGAAACTACAAAGCTACAATTGTTTCAAGATCGAGCTCCTAAAATCAAGAAAAGGTGATATGAGGAAGTTTGATGGCAAGGATATGGTAAATTGGATACTAGACATGGAGCAATATTTTGATCCTCATGATGTATAACTGCTACAAAATGTACGTATTCCATATTTATATTTAGAACCAAATCAATTTGTATGGTATAGAGGGATTTTTTCTCGAAAACCACTTTCGACCTGGTCAATTCTCACAGAGGAAATTGTAGCACATTATGAGGATACAAAGAGTAACACCTTCTTTATCCAATTGATAAATCTAAAAAAAAAGGTTAAATGGGAGAGAACATTGAGGACTTCCAAGAAATTGAATATAATGGTAAATGATATTCTAGAGAAGCAAAGGATTGATGTCTTCATATGGACTTTAAAGTATAACATTCAACATTAAGTTCATATTTGGGAACCTGATTCATTGGAGAAGGCATTCAGGTTGGAAAGAAAATCTGAAAGCGGAATTATGGAAACAAGGAATCCCACCACTCATAACTATAAATTGTTGGCATTATGATTCAGGTGTTGTCCTTGATGGCAAACCCATTCAGGTGATAAATCAAGAAGGACGCAGGAAATATGTTCAGCAAGTGCGTCCCCGCAGGTATACCATACAGAACCCGCGTCCAGGGACGCAGGCCAGCCGTTCATGAGGTGCGTCCGCCCAGTGCACACATTTCAAGGCAGAGAAAAGCACGTGGGGGTTTCTTGTGTGGTATCTAGCCGACGGTTTTGTGTTTCTATGGTGTCGGCTCGTGGTTTTGTTCCATGTTTTGGGGAGAAGCTTGCCTATATAAAGCAAAGGAGTTCATTTGGATTAAGCATCATCTTGGTTGAATATCTTTTGGTGAGATCTAGTCCAGATCTATGAAGGCGAATCTTCTAATGGACTGTGATCTCTATGGCGCATGATCAGATCTGTGGATCTGAGTATTTGGGTTGGTTCTGAAGTCCTCATATCTTTTATATCTGAAGGGACGCAGGTTCAGTGAAGGGAAAGTGCGCCGGGACGCAGTACAGTAAAGGCTCCGGTGCGTCTCTGAGGCAAAGGACGCGGCGCGACTGTGTTATTGGGTGCGTCTCTGAAGCAAAAGACGCGGCGCGATAGTGTTTCTGGGTGCGCCGGTCGCAGCAAAGCATAGAGGAACAGTGCGTCGGCACGCAGAATAGTGGAAGGTAGACTGCGTCCAGTCGCAGGTCACAGAAAGAAAATATGCGTCCCTGTCTTAAGATGATCTGTTGACTGTATATTTCTGTTCATAAGGTGTTCTGGGTTATTTCTGTAATTACTGATCTGATATCTGTAGTGGACTGTATCTGTTGTATTCTTGTTGATCATTTGATTCTTCATAAAAATAAGTAGGGGGTTGTAGCTCCCTTCCAGGAGAGACTGGAAAACGAGAGAGAGTTGTAGCTCTCTGCAGGTTGCAGCCTGCGTGCTGGTAAAGGACTGCACCAGTACAAAATCATTGTAAAAAGAATTTCTTGAAAGAAGATAGAGACATATTGCAGCAGGTGGTTTTCTCCCGCATTGGGTTTCCACCTTACATCTTGTGTTCTTTGGTGTGACTGTCTATTTTCTTTATTCATGCTCATTATTTTATGGTACTGATATGCAAGAATAATTCAAAAGATCAAATAAGGAAGATTTGGTAAATTGCTTGATAATACTGATTCACCCCCCCTCTCAGTATTATTTCCAACAATTGGTATCAGAGCAGGTCCTTCAGAAAAGCTTGATCGCTTGAAGGTAGATCGTTCATCATGAGCAACTACGAGAGAGAAGCATCAATCAGGCCACCAGTTTTTGATGGGACAAACTTCAATTATTGGAAGGTAAGAGTTACTGCATATCTTCAATCTCTTGGTACTGAAGTTTGGGACATTGTAGAAACAGGCTATGCTTTTCCTTCAGCTACTCCTACAGATCCAGCTGAGAAAAAGAAGTATGAAACAAATGCAAAAGCAGTCAGTACTCTATTAGGAAGTATATCCCAAACAGAATTCATGAAGGTAATGCACTTCAAATCAGCAAAAGAAATATGGGACAAAATGATCACAAGCTATGAAGGAGATGAACAGGTAAAACAAGCCAAACTTCAAACTCTCAGAATTCAATATGAGACTCTCAAGATGTATAATGATGAAAGTGTGGCTAATTATTTTCTTCGGGTAGATGAGATTGTAAATTGTATGAAAAATTTGGGTGAAGAAGTAAAGGAGTCTCTAGTAGTTCAAAAGATTCTAAGATCATTATCCCCCAAGTTTGAATCCAAAGTATCTGCAATAGAAGAAAAAGAAAATCTCCGTGTTCTTACTATGTCTCAGCTACATGGAATTCTAACTGCTTATGAAATGAGAAAGGGAGGACCATCAGACAGAAGGGAGGCTGCTTTTAAAGCATCAGGCAAAGAAGATTACTATGAAGCAAGCCATGATCCAGAAGAAGAGGAAGAAGAATCAAATTTTGTCAGAAATCTTCAAAGAGGTTCTGGAAGGTTCAGAGGTAAGCTACCTTTCAAATGCTTTGCTTGTGGAAGAGTAGGTCATTATGCTGCAAAATGCTCTTATAAGGATAAAGGAAAGGAACCAGTTAGATGGAACAAGAAACAAAGCGCAAATAAGAAAAGCTACTACACCCATGAAGATAGTGATGGCTTATCAAACAGTGATGAAGATGAACAAGGTAATAAATATAGGTTGTTAATGGCATTTGAAGATGATGATTATGAGGATGATGTAGATGTGGATAACCTTTATGATGAAATTACTAGACTCAAGAGATGCATAGAAGAAAAGAACATGATTATTGATACTCTACAATTCCAAATTGATGAAAAGGAAAAACATCTTGAAAAATTAGAAGGTGAAATTGTTGGTCTTAGAAAAGAAATTGAGAAAACAAAAACTATTAATCTCAAGTTTGTCAAAGGATCTGAAACTTTGGATGAGATTATCAGTGTGCAGCGGTCTCCACTAAATAAGACAGGTTTGGGCTATAATGGAGAAACTTCTCAAGCATCCACTTCAAAAAGTTATCTTGATGCAGCAAGAAGAAATGAGCAAGAGCACAAGGAAGAACATCAGGTAAAGCAGGGACAAATGTCAAGTAGAAACTATCAGGGGCAATCCAGCTTAAGGGTGAACAAAAGCCACAACCAGCCACAGGTAAAATCTTCTCAATTTGGTTCAAGAATAGATGAAAATAGAAATTACAATCAGTTGGCTGGTAGATCCAATAATCGCAGAAGCTTCTTCAATGGACAATGCTTTTCTTGCCATAACTTTGGTCACAAAGCAGCTCAATGTGTTGCGTATAAAATAATCATGACTAGGGAAGCTCAAAAACAAAGAAGTATGACAGGGATTACAAAAAGGACCTATAACAACTTTTCAGCTCTTGAAAATGAAGTTGAATGTTCTATTTGCAATAATTTTGGACATAAAGACTTTGAATGCAGAAGCAGGTTTCCGGAAAGAAAGGTACAAGAGCAGAAAAAGGAACAAGCCTCAGGCACCAAAACATGGAGAATAAAGGAACCTCAAACAGAAAGATGTGGGATAGCATTTTATGCAGAAGGACAAGAAAATCTATGGTACATTGACAGTGGATGTTCGAAGCATATGACAGGTGATAAAGAAAAACTTGAGTCTTATTCTAATTTAGAAAAGGGAAAGAAAGTCTCTTTTGGAAACGATACTCCTGCAACTATAAAAGGAAAAGGTATTGCTCCTTTAAAAGAAGATGTTAAGGCTGGAAATGTTTTGTTTGTTGATGGATTGAAGCATAATCTTCTAAGTGTCAGCCAGATGTGTGATCAAAGAACCGAGGTTATATTCAGATCAAATGGATGCCTTGTTCGTGATCTTGATACAGGTAAAACAGTTCTCAAAGGAAAGAGAACTCCAAATAATCTATACATATTTGATGAAGGAAAACAACAATGCTATCTAAGCAAGAATGAAGAACACTGGTTATGGCATCGAAGGTTGGGACATCTAAGCTTCTCACAAATAAGGAAAGCTTGCAAATATCAGGCAGTTCGCGATCTTCCAGATATCAAAATTCCTGACAACACCATATGCAGATCATGTCAGTTTGGAAAACAAACCAGAACTAACTTTCCAGAGAAAGAAGGATCAGCCAGCATGCCTCTTGAGCTAGTACATACAGATGTATGTGGACCATTCAGAAAAAGAACACCTAGAGGAGAGGAATACTTGATATTATTTATTGACGATTTCTCCAGGTTTGTTTGGTTAGGTCTTATGAAGCACAAAGATGAAGCATTCGAAAAATTCAAAACCTTCAAAGCCTTGGCTGAAAATGAATCAGGTCACAAAATTAAGTGCCTCAGATCTGACAGAGGTGGGGAATTTACTTCAAATGAATTTTTCGATTTCTGTGATGAACATGGGATAAGGAGAGAATTCTCTACAGCTAGAACGCCTCAGCAAAATGGAGTTGTTGAAAGAATGAACAGAACAATCCAACAAATGGCTCGTGCTATGCTTGATGAATCAGGAACCCCCGCAACCTTCTGGGGTGAGGCTGCACATACTGCGGTTATTATTCTCAACAAGACAAATGTCCGGGTGAACAGCACTCAAACCCCTCATGAGCTCTGGAGTGGTAAAACTCCTTCGGTAAAGCACTTCAAAATATTTGGGAGCAAATGCTATATCAAGAATACTGAGGAGCAGCTTGGCAAACTTGATCCTAGAGCAGATGAAGGCATTCTTCTTGGCTATTCTCCACATAGCAAAGCATACAAATGCTACAATAAAAGACTTGGCAGAATTGTTGACAGCATTGATGTAGTGGTTGATGAAAAGGGATATATTCCTAGGCAAATACATCGTGAAGACATCGAAGAAGATGAGAGCTACCCTCAAAGATAGAATGATGAAGAAGAAGAACCTCAAGAAGAATCTCAAGAAGAACCTCACGAAGAAGCAGAAGAACGGACAAGAATAGAAGAAAAGACTCCATCCAGATATGTTCAGAAGAACCATCCAGAATCTCAGATCATGGGACAAAAAGAAGCAGGTATACAAACTAGAAGAACAGTTGCAGAAGCTTCAAGCTATTTGGCATTACTTTCCTCCACCGAACCACAAAATGTGAAAGAGGCATGCAAAGATGAATGTTGGGTGAAAGCAATGGATGAAGAACTTGAGCAAATCGAAAAGAACAACACTTGGGAGCTGGTTCCTAGACCAAAAGATAAGAATGTTATTGGAACAAAATGGGTCTTCAAAAATAAATTGAATGAAAATGGAGAAGTAATTAGAAACAAAGCCAGACTCGTCTGTAAAGGGTATGCACAGCAAGAAGGAATAGACTTTGAAGAAACTTTTGCTCCTGTTGCAAGACTTGAGGCCATCCGAATGTTCCTTACTCTCTCAAGTTTTCAGAACTTCAAAGTATTTCAAATGGATGTGAAATCAGCCTTTTTGAATGGAGACTTGGAAGAAGAAGTGTACATTGAACAGCCAGATGGGTTCATTCTTGGAAATGATCCAAATCTTGTATGCCGATTGAAAAAGGCTCTCTATGGTCTCAAACAAGCTCCAAGGGCTTGGTACTACCGGTTGGACAAATATCTTCATCAACAAGGTTTCTTAAAAGGTTCAGCAGATAGCAATCTGTATATAAAAGTTGAAAATGACAAATTGCTAATACTTGTTGTGTATGTAGATGACATTATTTTTGGCAGCAATGAAGAAGCTATGAGTCAAAGCTTTGCCTCAGTCATGCAGAAAGAATTTGAAATGTCCTTGCTAGGAGAACTGACATATTTCCTTGGTTTGCAAATCCAACAGAAGGAAGGAGGAATCTTTTTATCTCAAACCAAGTATCTCAAGCAGATTTTGAAGAAATATGGCATGGAAGATGCAAAACCAGTATGTACACCCATGGTCACAGGATGTAGTCTCAGTGCAAATGATGAATCTGCAGCAGTACATCAACCAACCTACAGATCTATGATTGGAAGTTTACTATATTTGACAGGTACCCGACCAGACATCATGCATGCAGTTGGAATAGTTGGAAGATTTCAGGCAAATCCAAAGGAGACTCATCTTCAAGCAGTGAAGAGAATTTTCAAATATCTTCAAGGGACTCAAAATTATGGCTTATGGTATCCTAGAGATACAAATCTTACTCTTCATGCCTATACAGATGCAGATTGGGCCGGAAGCGTGGATGACAGGAAAAGCACAAGTGGTGGTGCGTTCTTTATGGGTCCCAGACTGGTCTCTTGGTTCAGCAAGAAACAGAGTTCAATTGCCCTGTCTACAGCTGAAGCAGAATATGTTGCTGCTGCATCTTGTTGCACCCAACTCCTTTGGATGATGCAGAATTTGCAGGATTATCAAATCACTTGTACTCCTCCCATCCCTATCTTATGTGACAACACAAGTGCAATCAGCATCTCAAAGAATCCGGTTATGCATTCAAAAACCAAGCACATACCAATCAAGTACCATTTTCTCCGGGAACAAGTACTTGAACAGAAGGTCAAGTTGGAGTATGTTCCTTCTAAGGAACAAGTTGCTGATATTTTCACCAAACCGTTGCCCAGGGACACTTTTGAATACCTCAGGCAAAAGCTGGGGGTTGTTGATGCATCATCTTACTGTTGATCATCTTCCTATTGGTGGTATAGGCTCAGGGGGAGCACATAATGCATTGTTGGCATTATGGAGAAGGAGATCTTGGAAATAGCTGCAATATGTCTCTATCTCCTTCATGATGGATTTCTGGTTACAGATCTGGAGATGCATGAACATAGGGGGAGCATACCCTTTGCCCTTGATGCCAAAGGGGGAGAATGAAGCTGAAGATTATGTGGTTGCCATCAAGTCCAAAGGGGGAGATTGTTGGCATTATGATTCAGGTGTTGTCCTTGATGGCAAACCCATTCAGGTGATAAATCAAGAAGGACGCAGGAAATATGTTCAGCAAGTGCGTCCCCGCAGGTATACCATACAGAACCCGCGTCCAGGGACGCAGGCCAGCCGTTCATGAGGTGCGTCCGCCCAGTGCACACATTTCAAGGCAGAGAAAAGCACGTGGGGGTTTCTTGTGTGGTATCTAGCCGACGGTTTTGTGTTTCTATGGTGTCGGCTCGTGGTTTTGTTCCATGTTTTGGGGAGAAGCTTGCCTATATAAAGCAAAGGAGTTCATTTGGATTAAGCATCATCTTGGTTGAATATCTTTTGGTGAGATCTAGTCCAGATCTATGAAGGCGAATCTTCTAATGGACTGTGATCTCTATGGCGCATGATCAGATCTGTGGATCTGAGTATTTGGGTTGGTTCTGAAGTCCTCATATCTTTTATATCTGAAGGGACGCAGGTTCAGTGAAGGGAAAGTGCGCCGGGACGCAGTACAGTAAAGGCTCCGGTGCGTCTCTGAGGCAAAGGACGCGGCGCGACTGTGTTATTGGGTGCGTCTCTGAAGCAAAAGACGCGGCGCGATAGTGTTTCTGGGTGCGCCGGTCGCAGCAAAGCATAGAGGAACAGTGCGTCGGCACGCAGAACAGTGGAAGGTAGACTGCGTCCAGTCGCAGGTCACAGAAAGAAAATATGCGTCCCTGTCTTAAGATGATCTGTTGACTGTATATTTCTGTTCATAAGGTGTTCTGGGTTATTTCTGTAATTACTGATCTGATATCTGTAGTGGACTGTATCTGTTGTATTCTTGTTGATCATTTGATTCTTCATAAAAATAAGTAGGGGGTTGTAGCTCCCTTCCAGGAGAGACTGGAAAACGAGAGAGAGTTGTAGCTCTCTGCAGGTTGCAGCCTGCGTGCTGGTAAAGGACTGCACCAGTACAAAATCATTGTAAAAAGAATTTCTTGAAAGAAGATAGAGACATATTGCAGCAGGTGGTTTTCTCCCGCATTGGGTTTCCACCTTACATCTTGTGTTCTTTGGTGTGACTGTCTATTTTCTTTATTCATGCTCATTATTTTATGGTACTGATATGCAAGAATAATTCAAAAGATCAAATAAGGAAGATTTGGTAAATTGCTTGATAATACTGATTCAACCCCCCTCTCAGTATTATTTCCAACATAAATATGGAAGTGTTTTGGCTCCTAGCCTTCCACAACCTGCAAGGTTTACACCACAACAATTGGAAGAAAAAAGAGAAAAATGGCTTTGCTACATTTGTGATAGCAAATACACTAAAGGTGATAAGTGTCCTGAGAAGAAATTATTTTACATAGATTGTGAAGAGGAGAAAGAAAAGGATCAAGAAACATAAAAGTAAGAGGATATACACTAGGAACCAATTGCAAAGAAAGAATAAATGAATTTGGCCATAACTTGTAAAGCATTGGAAAGAATTACCACTCCTTAAACTCTCAAGATAGGACATATCAAGAGGAAAAGGGTTCAAGAAGTGAAAGATCACATTGAGAAAGAAGAAATGAATCCGACCATATCTTGTAATGCATTGGCCGGAATTAGAACTCCTCAAACTAGCAAGATATAAGGACATATCAAGAAGAAAAATTTAATAGTGTTGATTGATTCAGGCAGTACCTATAATTTTATTCATTGTAAGATAGCCAAGGAATTGAATTGCTTCCTATATCAAGCACCAGAGTGTCAAGTGATTCTTGCAAGTGGAGGAACCATAAATTTTTGTGGAAAGTGCCATAATATCAAGATATCAATGGGAGAATATGTATTGAATATACCAATGCTTTCCATTCCAATGGGTGGTGGTAATGTTGTACTAGGAGTCCAATGGCTACAATCCTTAGGTACAATAGCTTTTAATTTTAATGAAATTTTCATGAAATTTTATTCGAAAGGAAAGGAAGTTGAATTAAGGGGTATCACAGGGAAACTAGGAAATATAATCAGCTCTAAAGAAATGAGAAAGCTTCTAAAGAAAGAACAATGAGGCATAATTGAAAAATAATGTTCGCTAGAGGTTCCCACATCGAAATCATCTATTTATCCAAATCCCCAAAAAGTATTGGACAATCATTCCAAGGTATTTGAGACTCCCAAAGGCCTCCCATCTATTCTTGATCATGATCATGCTATTCATTTGATTCAAGGAAGTGTTCCTCCAAACATCAAGCCTTATAGATATCCACATGCCCAAAAGAGTGAAATTGAATGTATGGTTGTCGAAATGCTAGAGGTTGGTATGATTATCCAACCAAATCTGACATAAGAAGTGAGGGATGAATGGATGAATGATGAAGCAAGGTGGGAATTCATTCAAAAGTTGAAGAAGATCCCAATTCAAACAATATTGCTAGAACTTGACAAGGAAGGAAAAATCATATTGGAAACTGAAGTAGTCACAGAACTGAGAAATCAACAACTACGAAATTGATCAACTTCACAGTGTCTCATCAAGTGGAGGAACTTACCTGCTAAATATTCCATATGGAAAGGTGATAATTTTATATAGAACTTTCCATAACAACTCAAATGTTGAGGAAAACACTTTTTGAAGGAGAGGGAAATGTTAAGTCCCTATACTACTAGTGTAACCCCATATTGTTATTAGTGAAACCCCCTTATTATATTGTTGTGACCATATAGTCCACATGTTGTTATTATTGTACCCCATGAAAGCCCACTATTGTTATTGTTTTGGCCCTACAATATTATTGTTATGTAGGCTTTGATTGTATTGGGACCGCTTAGACTCGTATATATAGAAAGGAGGTCATGTCATTTGTATCATCTAAGAATTATTCATTTGTGTAATCTAAAGGAGGTTTCCGCCTCAAAGAGGCTTATTTTGAATGCGTTGATCTCTCTTTTCTATCTCTTTGCGATCTGGTTTCATAATAGTTTCATCCACATTCGGATAAGTTTGTTATTATGTTCATTGATGATATACTGGTATATTCTAAAATGAGGAAGAGAATTTTGAGCACTTAGCATCATTTTTGAGGTTGTTGAGAGAGAATCAATTGTATGTTAAGCTCAGCAAATGTAGCTTCTTTTAGACTAAGCTACATTATTTAAAACATGTTGTCTCCAAAGAGGGAATTGCAGTAGATCAAAAGAATAGAAGGGTCTAGAAGGCTATTATAGGAGGTTAATCAGGAAATTCTTGTAGATTTCTTATCCCGTTACATAATTGCAAAGAAAATGTAAGAAGATCGAATGGGCCAATGTTGTCTTAGGGGGTCCTCACTGTTATAGACATTTTTGGGCACTTCAACCCCAATCATACATGTCCATAAACCAAGGGCTTCTAAGTCCCTAAAATTGTTTCTTCACACCATAAAGGAGCAAGGTCAACTGATTACATCATCTCCCAGAAGTTCTCTATGGAAAACTACTCAGAACTAGTCAAAACTGGACCATACAGACTGCTGAGTGCTAAGGGTGCGCTGCATCCCACCTGCTCAGTGTAAAAGGTGCAATGAATACTAGATAGCCCTTCTGTAGGGTGTGATGAATGAGAGTAGACAAATTGCAGAGACAGTTTGCAAGGTGGATGATCATGGAATCTTCTAGAAACTTCTCCTGTGACACTTGCCTCTCTGAATTCGCTTAGGGATGAGTAAGAGATCATGAATCTCCAAGTGGAACGAAGAACTATCAGAGAGAGGACACTAATCAAAAACCCAGCAGCTGACTCACCCCCTGAAAACATCTATATATGGATCCCTCATCATAGAGATCCAGAGGCTGGAATCTTGTATTTTGTAAGGAAGTGTTGTTGGTTTCTTGGTGAAGAATGATAGTGTTGGGTGATCTAAGCTTTTCATGAGGTGAAGAACAACTTTCATGCTAGGAGGATGACACTGGGTCAGAACAATAGGTTGTAATCCTCTTTTCTATTTCTTTCTATTAATAAAGCTATTCGAGTTTTCCTCCACATTCTTGTATGTGTGATGATATATGCATTTGTTTGGTCAATATATATCTGGTCTTATATTTTTTATGATTGTAGATCTCTGTACTTCGATAGTGTTATGCTGCTTTGACTCTACAGGTGCTCTCTGAAGCGAGAAAGGAAGCGGCAAAGATCTGTCAGAAGGGAGAGGAACCAAACAAGGAACCAAGCGCAAGACTGATGTTGGTATCCTTTATTCCTCTCTTATCTACTTCTCATAAAGGAAAACAAAAGTAGTTTTAGTGTGTTTGTTTCTAAGATAACTACCCATGTTAGTGGGACTAATAGCTCCAAGTTGACACTAGATTTCCCAATAACAAAATGGCGACTCAGCTGGGGAGGGAATAGCTTGTTTGCTTGTCTATATTTTTTTGTTTTATAAACTTACAGATGGAGGTTGAAGTCAAGCCATCTAGCCTTCGAACTGCATTTTCTATGCAAGTGCAAAGTAGATCAATGTTGCTTCAGTCTATCTCCGGGTTTTGTTTATAAACTAAACAATCAATTTGCAAACATCCTAATTGCCCTTGCGGTGGCTCTAGTAACTTCATTAGATCAACCCCTGTGATTTATATTTACTGACTATCACTTACTCAACCTAAATCCATGAATTGAGCTACAAACTGTGACCAAAAGCCAAGTAAAGTCTCGTTCTGGTACCATTGCATCCTCTCTTCAAGGAAATCTGGATGCATCGCACCTCCCATGTGTAGTAGGTGGGATGCATCCCTGTTTCCCTGTGTTACAGGTGCGATGATCAGAAAAGGATAATTTTGCCTTCACATTTTGGTTTTTCTTCACTCCCTTCAGCTCTATTCAGGAGTTTTACTATCTGTGATCAGTATACCACTAGGAAAACCCCCTTTCTTTCCATCATTCCACCTCCATCATGCAAAGAACTGTGAATTTTTTTATGTATTGTGTGCAATTTTCAGTTCTCTTTTACAAAGAAGTAGAGTAATCGAACTGTCGTTTCTAGATTTGAAAGTGTCGCAAGTGTCATTTTCAGTCAAAGAAAAGAATCTGATTGTTCTTGATGGTCGATTATACTGTTACTCTTGTATTTGATTTGAATTAGTATTTTTTCAAGTGCCAAAAGAAAATTTCAATTCAAAATCGCAAAGTTCCGTCATTATCTTCCTTTCATTTTGAAGAGAAATTTGTTAGTATTGTCGCTTTGAAAAGATAATTTAGATTTGTACTCAGCATTCTTTTTGTCATTCACACATTAAGAGAGCGGAAACAAATACATGCATGTGCATTTGCATTTAGATTGCTTGTTGGTTTGATTTAGGATAGTGCATCTAGTGTGTACTCTCTGCTCTATGTTGAAAGAATCTCATTTCTCTTTCCCTAGTAGCTAGGATTTTCATTGCAAAAAGAAGATTAAACGATTGTTTGTCATCTTAGATTGCATTTTAGGAATTACATATCTAAATCGCACGGTGAACCTGAAAGGCAAATTTCATAAGCAAGATCAACTATAAAATAAATTCAATGAACATAAAAATGCTTTGGAACCTAACGCACAACATTTAGAAGTCTAGGCTAGAGACGTATTCTGGCATTGTAAAGCCTAGTAACTGTCGCTTTCATTACTGGTTGGGTGATTCCTCCACTTTTAGATGACAAGCGCCAGTACGGACTTGTGCTCCCACATACCATTGAGTATATATTGGGAGACCACAATATGCTATATCCTTTATCCTTAGGAAGTTGTGTCTGCCGCCCTATCGATCGCAATGCACTGAACACAGCATTCGGGAAGATTGACTGCCGTACCGTAAAACGTATTCTACAGTTTTGCGATTGGTTTGGTAATCCCTCTGTCTAGGTTTCCAGAGTAGTCTCTTTCGTTCCTTTTCAGACACCTTAAAAGAAAAGGTCCATCTAAGCACTTGTCACTTTAGGCTCATTAAAAATCGAAGGTGACTAGAGTCATCTTTTGGTTTTTCTCGACTCTTAAAAATTGAAAAAGCAAGTTGTGTCAAAGCGTCTAAAATTCATTTAATTGGGAATAATTTTCCCCTTTATTTTGAGTTCATCAAGTAATCTGCAATTGTGGAAGAAATTCAATCAAAACCCTGTCGTTCGTGGAGGCTTAAGAGTCAACAATATTTGACTCCAAAAACGAAACTATTCTGGACAAAGCAAACTTGTTTAATCAGATCGAAGTCCCCTGGTTTGGTTGGAACAAGTATTCTGACATCCTCGGAGACTCTGGTTACTCCGAACATTTCTGGCATCCCTACCTCTACAGAAGAAATTCCACAGCCACAAAAGGACATTACAATTGATCCTAGTGTGACGGTAAACACTACTATTCCTGAACCGGCTCCATCTACTGCTGATTCGAAAGGTGTTATTCCCCAAACAACTGTTGCTGCAAAACCTATACCTTCTTCGGCACCGGAAATATTTTACGGACCTGATGATCTACCTCTTCCACCTGGATTGATTGCCATAGAAGAGATTGTAGAGGATCCTCCATCTAGTGCTCCATCGCAATTTGGAGTCGGGATCACCCTATATCCTTCTTCATCAGAAGTTAGTCTCCCGTCATAGGAAATTCATGAAGAATTGCTAAGGAATCTTTCAGATAGACTAAATATGTCTAAACAGCCGTCAACATATAGAACTGTCTCATCTAACATGGCAGCAGCAGAACTTCTTGCTGCTACTACGATAATGTTCGCCGGAATACCATCTGTCCCAACTAGCTCTCAATCGCTAGATGGAGTCCATCCAGGGGCTATTTCGATAGTATGGTCTATTCCCATTTGTTTGTCTCGAATAATATCTGGAATCTCTTATGTTGAGTCTCAGCAAATGGATCCTTCGCAGTGTCAATTTGGGCAATCCAGTCCCCAAAGGAAAATCATTCCTTTGAGCACTGGATTACCACCTTATGGAGGGTAGTATACCCTTTCATTGTCTCCTTTGGGAGAAAAACCATATGAGAGTTCACAAAAAAACTCAGGTTATGTTGGAATTACATCTAACGGTTGGGTGCCAATACTGCCTCAACAACCAAGAGTTGTATACTCAATGCAACAAAGTTTACCTATGTCAAATATCCCCACTACGCCAGCTATTGTGACGGTGTCACAAGTTCAAGCGTTTCCTGTTGTATTCCAACCTCAGGTTTCTTAGGTCGTAATGCAACAACCTCTTGTCCCTACGACGCAACCGGAATTCCAACAAGCTTACCGAGGATCTTAGCAACAAATATTTGCAAGTAATGGACAACCATATATTTAAATCGGTCAACATCAATCATATCATAATGGTTATTCCCATCTACCTTACTAAAGTTACCAACATCAAATGCATTATGCCGGTATGCAAAGACCAACTACTCAGGAAATCCCATCTTATCCTAGGTATGCTTCACTAAACCTGAATCGTGGTGACTTTAGAGTTACTTGATCTAAATCGGCTAACGAACGATCCAATTTCTTTTTTCCCTTGGTGGCCAGTGATTTCGCATAAACTTCCATCAAATATTCCTAAATTTAATGGAAATCCGGGTGAAGATGTTGAATCATGTGATGACCTTTCATCTGTGGTGTTCATCCAACACTCTCAACAATGATTCGATCAGGCTTCACCTTTTTCAAAGAACGTTAACTGGTCTGGCAACAAAATGGTATATTGAATTTCTTAGAGCTTCGTTCAATAACTCCAGTACCCTAGCCACAACCTTTTTAACCCATTTTCAGTTACCCATAAGGTATGAAATGAGAACGGAGCTTCTTACCAATTTCAAACAAACGATAGCCACTCACATATCCGATCATATTCATGAGTGGCGGCGTCATCATAGAATGGTTAAAACATATGTTCCCGATAAGCTATTGGCTGAATGGTTTATTAAGTCATTATTACCTTCTTTTACAGAAGATGTGGCAAAGGGAGGAGTTGTCACTAAAGAGCAAGTTATTGCTCATGCACAATATCTAGACTTTATCTATACTCACTCTGGCACGTTCTACGATAGAATCCCAGATACTCCTAGACCGGAAGTTTCCATTCCACCCACTCCTAAATCAAACAAATACTCACATGCTGGTGATAGCGTGATAGGTATGGCTAGCACGAAAACCATAGAGGCTACATCAAAGAAGGCTCGTACTATTTCTAGTCAAAATGCAAATGAGGAACTTCTCACCTCGGAGGTAAATGCCGTGTCGACTGACAAAGGCAAAGAACCAAAGAAACTAGGAGGCAAGAAGAAAAACAAAGGGAAGAAGAAGAAACAGGAAGAGTCGTCTCCTATAAAATCTTCTACAAAACCTTCTAGAGATAGGAAACCAAGTCATTCATGCTTTATATGTGATGAGGATCATTGGAAAAAATATTGTCCACGTAAAGCTGAGCTTAGAAAATTCTTGAAGAGTTCAAAAACCTCGGCAGTATTGACGGATCCGTTTCCAAATCTAGGAACAAATTTGGTTTCTAGTAATAATGCTTCCCCGTCCCAAGTGCTAATGTTATCTGTATCGAAGCAGCAAAATGATGCTTTGATATCAACAAGGAATAAAGATTATGGGAATCCATAGATGTCGAACAGCAAGGCTTTTGATCAACCTAGTAGTTTGACAACGACTTCGGCTGAAGTTGTGCCACCCATCATTCCTGAGCTAACGATAAAGCTGCCAAAGGGAGTAGTACACAAATCAACATTTAATCTTCGTGCCAGAGCAGCACAGCATTATAATATAGTGGAGGATCTGGCCCAATCACCATCCGCTATGTCGACGCTTGAGGTACTGCAAAATTTCCCCTCCCAAAAGCAGGCTTTATTATCAGTGATAGGTGGGATTGACCCAACGAATTCCAATATTGTGTGCTTTAATCACAAAGGATATGACCCTTAGTTACCAGCTGAACTAGCTTTCCTTATTCAAGTGAAAGCCCTCAACAAAAATGTTCATCGAACAATTATTGATGAGGGGGCATCTACATGTATTATGTCGATGAGTTGCTGGAAAACTTTAGGATCTCCACCCTTGTCACGATCAGTGATGACATTAAAATCATTTGTTGGACGAGGATACACCCCATACGGGATTTTAAGTAACCTAAGAATAGAACAGGGGGGAAAAACAATAGAAATTGATGTTGAAGTTATCGACGGAAACCTCGATTACAACATCCTACTAGGAAAGCCCTGGATATATGCCATGGCTGCAGTTGTGTCAACCTACTTCAGGAAGATTGCATTTCCCTTCCAAGGGGGAATTACAATAGTCGACCAACAAACATTTCTCCTCAATGGTTCACAAGTTATGGGAAGCATTCTGATGATCCACGGAAGCGCTCATTCACTTCAAAATATCAAAGTAGGCCTACTAAAAGACCCTACATTAATCGGGACTTTTTCCCTACTGCCTCCAATCAATTTGGTGGAAGTGGCCGCGGTGGGAACCTGCAGTACGATATCTTCTATCCAAAAGATTTTTGAAAATGATATTAGCATGGATCATCTGCGGGTATTGCCTCCAAGCCCAATAGAAATGTTGTAGCAATCAATGTTTTCGGCATGGGATGCAAACCCAAATCAACGCTCATCAAGCGTTTGGACAGATAGGTCTAAGGAATATGGCACCCCTTCAGATCCTTGGTCACAAGTACATTATACAGATGAAGGAATTGTTCAGTCAATGATGATTGACGAGGCACCATGGGAAGATTACCACCACTGTTCCCATCTTCCGGATTGTAAGGGAGATAGTTCTAGTGACCTTGATCATCCCTCCATTTTTTATTTTCTATCAAATACTGTGAATACAGTTGATTCTGAGCGAAACCTGTCCAATATTGAAGAGACTATCGCTATAAATATCTCGACCAAAATAAATATTGTAGAGAATGTTCATGTCAGAAAATCTTGTTCTTCTTTAAAACTGGAAATATATTACGCTCTTTTTCGTGAGTTCAAAGATGTCTTTGCCTGGTCATATGATGAAATGCCAAGCATTGACTCGAGCATAGTTGAACAGAAAATTAAGATGTATCAAGATGTCAAACCAGTACGAAAACGGCTACAATAGGTTCACCCCAAGAAAGTTGTTGCCATCAAAGCGGAGGTTGAAAAACTCCTCCATGCTGGTTTTATTTACCTAGTTCCTATAACTGATTGGGTATCGAATATTGTTCCTGTAATGAAAAACAAGGAACGATTAGAGTGTGTGTCAATTATAGGGATGTAAATCAGGCTTGTCCATAAGACAACTACCCTACACGCTTCATTGACAGATAATTGATGAATGCACCGGATATGAAATATTTTCATTTATGGATGGATTTTCCAGGTATAATCAAATAAATATCCACCCACAGGAGTAGTCAAAGACTGCATTTATTTTTCTGTGGGGCACATTCACATATCGCAAGCTACCCTTTGGTTTAAAGAACGTAGGGGCAACATTTCAGAGAGCAATGAATTATGCCTTCCATGACATCAAGAACATCATTCAACCATATCTCGACAATCTTCCAGCTCATTCACGAAAGCGGACTGATCATCCACAACATTTGAGAGCGATATTTCTACGTTGCCAACACTACAAGATACGACTCAATCTGCACAAATGTGTGTTTTGTGTCGCTGGTCATTTACTTGGCTTCGTGGTCTCAAAGGATGGGATTCGTCTCAACCCATGTAAGGTTTAGGTAATCGTTGATTTGTCTCCACCTTCAAATTTGCTTCAGATTAAGAAAATCCAAGGGAAAGAAAACGTTTTGGGGAGGTTCATTCCAAATTACGTCAAACTTGCTAAAGGTTATACTCGTCTGTTGAAAAAAGAAGTACCCTTCTTCTGGGACTAGGTTGCGCAAGCTTCCTTTGATGCTTTAAAGGAATCCCTAATAAAAGCATCATTAATGTATGCTCCTAATTATCAAAAAGACTTTAACCTATAGCTGGCTGCAGCGGATAAGACCATAGCAATGGTTTTAGTACAAGAAAGTGATGGAATTGAACATCCTATCTATTATTTAAGCCAAAACTTAAATGATACGAAAATAAAATACTCATACGTTGAAAAGATAGCTCTCGTAGCTATTCAAGCGATACAAAGATTTCGACACTATGTCCTCTTTTGAAAAACTACCGTTTTGTCAGACTGCAACCCCAGGACTTATATATTATCGTGACAGTTTCTGGGGGGAAAATATTCAAAATGGATAGCAATTTTACAAGAGTTTGATATGGAATTCATAAAATCCAAATCAAAGAAATCCCACGTTTTTGCAGAGTTACTATGTGATCTCCCATCATCTTCCAACGATGCAACATCCAAAGAAGCCATCATGGATGAATCTTTGTTTCTGATATCTTCAAGCAATTCGTGGTATGGAGATATAATAATCTATCTCCAAACCCAAACATATAGATCTAACACCTCACACTTGGAGGTGCCTCACCCATGAGGAGGCCAAAAAAGTCTTGAATGATTGTCATTCAGGTGCATGTGGGGGGCATCAATCTAGTTATGCTATAACTCAAAATATTTTACGAGCAGGATACTTCTGGCCAACAATGTTCAAAGATTGCATAACCGCAGTCAGAAGTTGCCATGCCTGTCAAATCTTCGATCGCAAAGCCGGAATACCGCCCGCACCTCTACAACCAGTAGTTGTTGTTGGTCCATTCACCAAATGGGGCACAGATTTCATGACATGTAACCCCACCTCGGCGGGGGGGCATGGGTATATCATAGTTGCAGTAGACTATTTTACCAAATGGGCCAAGGTGATGCCTACATTAAACAACAGCGGCGAAACTGCTGCCCTCTTCTTTTTCAATCATGTAGTCTCTAGATTCGGCGTTCCATAGGCCATAGTCATAGATCATGGATCACATTTTCACAATCACATGATGGTTGAGTTGGCTGCCAAATTAGGACTATCCCACGACAACTCTACTCCGTATTATTCACAAGCTAACGGACAAGTTGAGGCAATCAACAAAGTCTTGAAGTGCATGTTGTAAAGGATGATTGGAGTCCATAAACAGAGTTGGAACCTGATCCTGCACTCAGCCTTGTGGGCATACCAGACATCAGTGAGGAATTCGACCAGGTTTACACCCTTTCAACTGGTGTATGGCCTGGAAGCGATCTTGCCAGTTCAGTGCGAAATCTTGTCCCTCAAGCTCGCGATCGAACTTCTCCCCAAAAATTTAGAAGAGGAGGCTCGTTTCTTTGGACTAATCCAATTGGATGAAGCCTATCATGATGCCGTTTTGGCTAACGAAGCCCATAAGAAATGAGTCAAGTCGTAGTTCGACAAAAATGTCAAACCCCATGTCTTCTGAGAAGGTGACCTAGTCTTACTTTACGACCAGGACTCCAATAAGTTGGGAGTAGGTAAGTTCAAGTATTTATGGATGGGCCCCTATATTTTTAAGCATGTATTAGCAAAAGGAGCCTATGAGCTAGTGGATTATGATGCGATTCCACTGGCGCAACCCCGCAACAGGTTGTACCTTAAGCATTATTATTCTTGATTCAGTATAGTAACCCCTATGCTTTTGTTACATTTTTGTTTTCACTAAGGGTAATTTTTTTGGTTAGGTAATCCACTTTTTTCATTTGTTGCAGATGTCAAACCTATTGGAATCATTTGCTGGATATGCTGACAGAGCGAGTCGTAGTTCGCGGAACCTATTTTCTGCAACGTGGGCCATCTTCGATCCGAGTGGCAAGTTAGTGTGTTTCAGAGCGATATGTATTGGTCGGTCAACAAACAACATTGCTGAATACAGTGTGTTGATATAACTCCTCTCTGATGTTGTCATGCATGGCATACACCGACTTGTCGTCAGGCTAGACTCACAACTCGTCATTCTACAACTCACTGGTATCTACTCTGTACGGAATTTAACTATCTATCGAATGTTCCTAAGGGTCACGATTTTAGAAAGACAATTTGATTCTATTCAATATCAACATATTTCTGGAAATTTAAACACATTAACGGACTCATTGGAAAATTATGTGTTAGATAGACATTTGCGACATTTATAAAAAGAAGCATTGCATCAATATGTGCATCAGGATCATATAACTGAACCAAAATAAAGCTCCGAAAATATATATATATATATATATATATATATATATATATATATATATATATATATATATATATATATATATATATATATATATATATATGTATGTATGTATGCATGTATATAATTGTTTATGGTTTACACATAATGTTTTGTAACCGAGACAAAATCGGTCAAATGACCCAAACTCAAAATGCTAGGGGGCACCCTAGTCTAATGATGCCGACGATAACAAGTCACCGCCTGTGCAATCATGCGTAAAAGCCTAGTCCATCGACTCGGCACACCAGTGGTATGTCGTTGCAACCTCAAAGGCAGCTTGTCGGTCCTCACATCCAGAATACCAAGAGTGAGACCCTCGACCTGATCCTGCAATGTTGAAAGAGTCTCGGCCACATCAAGGTAGTGAAGGATAGCCCTTCCCACAGCCTCTCATGCTGAAGTGGCAGCTAGCGCTCTCAGGCGTACTACTACTCGCACTGGTCCATTGTCTGCATGAGCACATGACTTTTGATTAGTCTTAATCAAAGAAAGAATAAGAACGTTATGAAAACAATAAACAGGGATATGGTTAGAGAATGTACCTATGGCACCGCACTGCTCACCAACCGGCAACGCCAAATCCGGGTCACCTCAGAAATCCATACCAACATATGGACACTCGGCATAAACCATCTCCTGATGGTTGAACCACTCGAAGAAGGTATCAAAGAAAGAAATCTGGTACCGACCAGCATGTCGGGCCATGAGGTCAACCCATTTCTGCATCTGTGGCTCAGTCGGTGGAGGTAAACCAAGTGAAATGTACTGTGGCTGCATTAGTGGAATCTTTTCCAAGGCGAAAGTGGTCAAAATAGAACCATAGCCAAAATTCTTGGATCTTCCATTTTTCACCTTGGTCAATTGTTCTTTCATCACAGGCAGTACTACATCACACCAGTTGAACACCTCTGGTTCGAGGAACTCCAAGGCGTACTGCATATAGGACCTCTTAGCCACATGAAGAGCTGCACTACCAGCTAGTCTAGCAAAAGTGAATAGAATGGTCCTCAAGGACCAGTCAGTGACATCTCGGATGTTGATCTTGTCGCCCATACTTGACTGAGATCCCTCTCTACAGTACCGACGAATGTAATCTCTCACAGATTCACCCCTATGGGCAGAACCTGATAATGAGAGAGGGGCCCCACGCCTCTATAAACCGGTCAAAAAATAGATGTCCACGACAGTCAAGGGGATGGATTTTCCTCAGATCTGGAACACCTAGTTGGTAGGATCCCATGCATCGAGAAAATATCGCAACAAGTTGATCTGTTGCCTCATGCTAGAGATGCGAAAAAACTTGAGCAGACCACAATCCTGCAGTGCAGTTACCATACTCGGATCATGTAAAGCAACCATGTCTTCCTCTTCATGCTCACATTCTCGCCATGTAACAACCATTTTACTCTGATGCATCTCTGAAAAACAAACAAGAGAAGAGCTAGGGTCCTGATTTAGCAAAAAAAAGGCAAAAATTCCATGAGAAAACAGTGCAAAAGTTTCCCTCCTTGTGCCCATCGCACCCCAATAGTGTACTGGGTGGGATGCATATTGACTGGCTAATGGCCAGGCTAGTATTCATCACACCTTTCGATATAGGAAAGGTACGATGGAGCCAGGGAAATTTTTTCAAACCCCAGGGGCTCAGAAAAACCAGGAAACATGCTCAGAATTAAAAAAGGAAAGAATGCAACTGAAGAGCTCAGGTTTAGCTCTTACCTGGTCCAGACGGTGCCGAGAATTGTCCACAGAACCTCCCGGAATCAGCTAGTGAAAATCAAGGGGGAAAGCACCTCTAAAACTCCAACAAACCAAGGTTCAAATGAAATGGTAAAATGAGAGGTAAAATACCACTTTTAATTACTTTTCACGTAATTTGAGTAAATTACTAGTGTTTTGACTCATTTTTCAAGCATGTGTTTTCATTTCTAACCAGTTTGATGAAGCAATTGAATAGGTAGTACGACCATTAAAAGAACAAAGTGTTAATGGTGAATCAAGTAATCAATGACCATTATCACAAGCAATTTTTATGTAAAGTTCAAGCTCGTTAAAAATTGAACCTAAGAAATGAGAAAATGCTTCACCCAGAGTCTAAGCTCATTAAAAAATGAACCAATCTCCGATAAATAACCATTGTGAATGCATTATCATCAGCTTTTGAGCCTTGGTCATGTTCTCATCATCACCTCCACTCTGTTTTTGGCCGATCATACACTTTCATTTGATTGTTTACCCTTTTTGAGGAACATCTATGACGAGTGATCTTGTTAGCCATCCTTATGACACTACCGTGATTGGAAAATTCGAAACCTTACCTGGAATCAGCTACTACCCAAAATCATCACTCGTTCCTCAAAAAACAAGTCTCTTTTAAGCTCTTTTCATCTGACTTGTAAAATATGAAAAGATTGCCAAGCGATTGGCCTCTCCAGCTCATTAAAGCTACTGGAAGTGCTATCCCTCCTCTAGATTTTAATATTTTTGGACCCAAGGGATTATTACACAAAACGATCGAGCGCTTGTCTTGTTCGGCTCGTTAAAACTATCGAAAATTCATCCCTTTCGTATTATTTTATACTTTTTCGGACTTAAGGGATTATATGAAGAAAAAGGATTATTGGAGTTTCCTTTCCATCCCTTTTCAGACTCTCTAAAATTGAAAAAGGACTGAGTTATCATTGTCGTTAAACTCGTTAAAACCAATAGCGACAAACTTGTCATATAGACAAGAACAAGTTTCATTGTCGCTAGGCTCGTTAAAACATAGCGATGGGTTCGCCCGAAGGGCGAATTATAGAACAAGCATATGTTATCCTCCTCAAGCTTGATAAAAATAAAGAGGTACTGGTCAACAATGACTGGGGAAAATTGGGAAGAAAACTTGGAGAAACTTTATTGGTAGCAAGTTGCTCTTGAACATGACACTTTCATTCCATGTCTGAGTCGAGTTGGGTTATTCCATTC
This sequence comes from Pinus tabuliformis, assembly GCA_031772625.1. Lineage (NCBI taxonomy): Eukaryota > Viridiplantae > Streptophyta > Pinopsida > Pinales > Pinaceae > Pinus > Pinus tabuliformis. The sequence goes on from CM062816.1 coordinate 437,067,676, forward strand.
ACCGGTCATATTACCATTGGTCCATCGCACCATCCACCTTTGGGGTTAATGCTACCAGTCCATCTTAGTGTCGCCGATATGTTCAAGAGAAGTCGCTCAGAGAATTCACCTGTGTCTCATCCGCTGCAATACGTTCACGCTCCATTCTTTCATGACCGCCACCATGAACATTGTATAATCAGATCGTTTTCACCTCCACAAAAATAATTTTCTTCATCCTGAGTCATAGATGTGGGATTCATTAAGACCCTCCTACGATGGGTCACTTCTTGTCGACATCAGTTCATTATCCAAGAAGTTGACCTACGAACAACCCTTTCAGTACTTTTAATCTTGCATGCCTCAATGCCAAGTTTCTCACTTTCGGTTACAGGTTCACATCAATGGCCTTCGACCGAAATATTTTACGTGGTGTTCGACGCCAGGTCCCTTTTTCACACCACGTGAATTGTACTATTGTACCTTGAGGGTCATCATCATTATCGGTGATTCCTCTCGTGCCTGTTAACAGCTTACATCATTGGCTGGTAATCAGGCGATGTCTTTCCATGTTCGACTCCAGAATATCTTTCACATGGATCGACTTGTACTCCAGGCGAAGATTGAATGAGTTAGAAGACCCTGGATCTAGTTTCATCCATCTAGGCTGTGATATATTTATGGAAATAAAGACATCAAATGTACATCATTGCCAAACAGATGATCATCTGAATCAAAGGATGATGACTCCGTCTGAATCATCAGTTTGCTACACAGACGGTTGTCTGTCTTATGTACATGAAAAATTAATTTATAAAGCTGAGCATGGGAATTCCTGCCTCAGCTAGATCATGAAAATATTATGAAGATAATGTATTGTATTGTATCTTATTACAGGTCACCTTCCAGCTTGAAAAACCTCAGATCCTCATGATAAATCATTTCACCCAACATCAAAAGATTAACGACCTCATGCTTTATGGGGAAACTGTTATAGACATTTTTGGGCACTACAACCCCAATCATACATGTACATAAACCAAGGGCTTCTAAGTCCCTAAACGTGTTGCTTAACACCCTAAAGGAGCAAGGTCAGCTGATTACATCATCTCCAAGAAGTTCTCCATGGAAAACTACTCAAAACTGGTCAAAACTAGACCATACAGACTGCTCAGTGCTAAGGGTGCGATGCATCCCACTAGCTTAGTGTAAAAGGTGTGACACGTACTGGATAGCCCTTCTATAGGGTGTGATGAGCGAGTGTAGACAAATGGCAAAGACAGTTTGCAAGGTAGATGATCATGGAATCTTACAGAAACTTCTCCTGTGACACTTGCCTCTCTAAATTCACCCAGGGATGAGTAAGAGATCATGGATCTCCAAGTGGAACCAAGAACTATCAGAGAGAGGAGACTAATCAAAAACCCAACAACTGACTCACCCCCTTGCAAACATCTATATATGGATACCTCATCATAGAGATCCAGAGGCTGGAATATTGTATTTTGTAAGGAAGTGTTGTTGGTTTCTTGGTGAAGAATCATAGTGTTGGGCGATCTAAGCTTTTCATGAGGTGAAGAACGGCTTTCATGCTAGGAGGATGATGCTGGGTTAGAACAATAGGTTGTAATCCTCTTTGCTATTTCTTTCTATTAGTAAAGCTATTCGAGTTTTCCTCCACATTCTTTTATGTGTGATGATATATGCATTTGTGTGGTCAGTATATATCTGGTCCTATATTTTTTATGATTTTAGATCTTTGTACTTCGATAGTGTTATGTTTCTTTGACTCTACAAGTGCTCTCTAAACTAAGAAAGGAAACGACAAAGATCTGTCAGAAGAGAGAGGAACCAAACAAGGAACCAAGCGCAAGATTGAGGTTGGTATCCTTTGTTCCTCTCTTATCTACTTCTCATAAAGGGAAATGAAAGTAGTTTTAGTGTGTTTGTTTCTAAGATAGCTACCCATCTTAGTGCGACTAGCAGCTCTGAGTCGACACTAGATTTCCCGATAACACTCATCTAGGTTCGCAGTTATCTGTGCTAACCAACAAAACCATATACTACTGGCCAAGTTTGTGCATCCAGAGACTACTGTGATGTCTTTTAGTGCCTCAGATCTCCCGTTGCACAGATCGATAAACTCTTAGGACTCATTGTTGTACTCTGTTAAAATAGACTTCAGACCTTCGTGAAGGTCTACGATCAGTCCTTGCAGACCTTTAGCAATCTATTTTCCTACGTACGCGTATCAGAGGACAGTCACACACTAGTGTTCACATAGATTTGCTTAAGTTTTTTTTTTTTTTTCACGTGTGGTTCATGGATACCCATGGTCACTGGGTAGCTACTACGTCCACAGTAAGAATTGGGTGGATCGACCCCAAAGGGGATCACACCCCTTGCCCTATATCTAGACCTGACGCCAAGAGATTTCGAGAATTGACCCTTTGACCTCCCGATTGGCGGGGCATTGACTTGACTGGTTGAGCTAACTCTTGGGGCTTAATAGATTTGTTTAAGTTATTAGTAAACATAAGAGAATTCATCAAAGTCTTAATGAAAGTACATAAACATGCATTTCGTACATTGATAAGACTTATTTAAGAGATTTGCATAACATCCAATCAATATCTCATAAAAAAAATCATTCATCGACTACATATAATAGTAAGAGAGACAAACGGAAATAATCAAGAGTTCTTCAGGAAACTATCTTTATTGATCTTCAATTCAAGATTAGAGACTCAAAACTACCCTATGCACACAACAACAAGGGTCCACACACTTAGTTGCAGACTCTTCCTAGGCCTCTGTGCACTCAACTCCAAGCCTTTATTTTTCTATCTTACCTACTTCTCTATCTTCACTCTTCCTCCCTCTTACTTCACTACCTCTTCCTTTCACTAAGGCTCACTACTTATAGACTTTTCCATACAATTCCATGGTCTGCAAACCATGGGTGAATCTCAAAACTGACTCAAGACTTATCCAAAATAAGTGGCTAAGACCCTTTGACTCCTATTAACCTACACGCTCTGCATCTACAAATCATAGATACTTTACATTATTTACAAAATTGTGACAAAAATTTGGGTTATCTTAACTTTAAACTAACCCACGGGACCCCATCCCAACATGCCCCTAATGCAAATATCATGACTCACCCTCAAGTCACTCTGCTAGTGCCGCGATCTTACTATGAAGATCTCTGAGCTCTACTTGGATGCAACTTCATCAGTGCTTTGTGTTGCTTCCTGTCGAACCTCCTCGACCAATATTTTTGTGGCTTGTCCCTCTACTTCTAGCCTGGTCATTTCCTTTATCTTCTATAGTCCCTTAACCTTATCTTGAAGGGAAGTGGTAACATGATAAGCCTCCTCTAACCAAGGCTGCAACTCGACCTTTAGCAATGCCTCTTTCCTCTACGCTTCTTCTACCTGTGCTAGTAGCTGCTCTCCTTGCTGTGATTTGGCGAGGAAATGCATTGGTGCTAAGGTGCACACAATCACCCTAATCTCACCATATTGGCACTGCAACACCCTCTGTTATGTGTTGAATATCTGCAAGTTCGATTGCTCCTACAGATTGGTCAGTAGTTCCATAGGTTGCTCAAAAAGTATTGTAGAGTGAGTGACTGTGTCATCCAAGGTAGTCATTCCTTCCTTTATTGTGAGTCTGCACTACTCCCAGGCCTCAGGCAGAGTTGTGGGCTAAAACTTTAACGGTATCTCTAAAATATTCACGTTGAACTTGAAAGTGACTCATCCAACATCTGCTTTAGCCTCATGCACAACAATCACTAGTTTTTTTATTTTGGCTTCTAGCTACGCATCCTCTCAGAATTGAAGCTCAGGAATTGTCGTACATGCCTTTGCTACTACTGAATCCAGACTTGAACTACACATCTTAAGTTCCTCCTTTTCCTTAAAAGCCTATGTATTTTCCATGAACATTTCCTCATTGTTGACTTTTTACTCACCTATGAGGTTGAAGGCACAATGATCCCTCATTCTGATTTCATTTTCCAGCCCTGTATGCAGCACATGGAGTGTTTCATTGGAGAGTGCCGCTATATTCAGTCATATGATCATGATTTCACTAATTATAATATGATCGTCGGTGGACTCTCTGCAAATGGACACATCAGGCAACAATATAGTTTGGAGATCTAGGGTCCTTACTAGCTCGACTGCTTGGCTTGTCCTCGGTGTCAGACTTGCTTGCTCTATGCTTTCTTGTACAATGCCCACCTATATTCTACCTATTTGGATTTGCATCTTACGTAGATCCTTCTAGACATTCCCTAGCATCTACATGTATTTCTTCTCAAATTACTGCAACACTTATGTCATTATATCCCTAATTTTATCATCGATCTCATCAAGATCACATTCTATTAACGCCATGGGATCAACCTGTGATTTATCAGACTTCTTCTTTTTCCATGCTGCACCCTGCTACTCATTGCCACATATTTTCAAAAAAAATGCGGTACTCTACCCCTCATCACCTCCATCGCCTTGTCTTGAAAGTTCTTATTCCTCTATCTCTGGTGAATGTGACTTGTCACCTTTCTGTGACTCGCATTATTCTTGTTCTGCCTGCTCCTTATCAACACGTTCTTACTATATGCGAGCCTTTTCTATATCCTCCTTCTTTTTTTGTTGTGATAGGGTATGTGCAGCTTTCTTCGCAGCCTCCTTTCACTTCTGCGTAGTGTTGGTGCACTAAGATTACTATTAAAAGAAATCTTAATACCTACATTAATCATCAACCTAGGGTAAGTCTGTTTATTTCAATAGTGTCAGCATTGTCTATGCAAGTGAATTCAGAGTCTAGTTCATAATGAAATGATTTAGAATCGTTGCAATGATTAATATCTAATTCTTGAAGTTCAATCGGAAACAATTATGAAATAAATCTTTAACACACTTTAAAATCTACTTCAATCTATTATGCAAAGAACTAAATCAGAATGTGACTAAACTATAACCACTCTTAGCAATGTAACTTGTATTCACAATAACTCATTTAGCATGAAGGAAAACTACAAAAATTGAACAACAAGTAACTATGCAACATCTCATGGAAACATAAGCTCGAGACCTTTGGCAACACTACTTTAGAATGAATAAAAATCGAATACTCAAATGAACCTGATCAATTCAATAATGATTAACACGCAAATGTAAAGCATGACAAGATCTAGAATTTAGTTTGAAGAACAAAAGCATATCATAATAATTAATACTCACAACAATCAAAATAATGTTAATTTCACAAACTAACAATAATAAACAAATAATCAGAAATAAATATGACACAATTAATGTAGTAGATATCCTATCGACTAGGCCCAAAGTCTCTATAAGTCACTCTTGAAAGATACTCCGAATACGATTATAGGTGAAACACAATCTTCTTCATTAAACTTGATAATAGAGCTACAACATCATAGTTATGAAAGTATTATGTGTACAAAAGGAATAGTTATAATCTTAAAATTCCTAACTATTTTTTCATTTCACCTAATGGCTTTATATAACTTTTGGAAAGATAAATAAGTAAAAGTGAATCCTCAAGGTCAGGAGATCTTGAGGATTTAGCAACTGAAAATCTAATTTCATCACAGAATAGAATTAATCCTCCTGGTCTTTCATTGTCCTTCATAATCGAGATGTTGTCCTTTTCCTTTCTTGGTCGCTATTGTTCTGTCGTTTGAACAACAATCATTCAATTCATGTCCCTACATATAAAGATAGTGAAAGTTAGTTTTTTGTACCCAGATTTACCCAATTAATTATCGATTTTATCTAGCTTCCGCGACTATTTCTTCTATATTTATTCCAAAAGAAAAGATAAACACATAAAGAAAAAGGATTAATTTAGCTATTATGAGGATAAAACATACCTTTTCCATGGCCCAACATACTCCACTGCATACCTTTTTGCATGTCCTCATGGAATAAGATGATGGAGGCGCAGTTGTGTCAAGGAATAAGCACGATAAACTTCCTCCTTATACAACCTACAACTAATTTTCTATTTGGGTACTGCAAAACCCTGGTTCACACGTAATCTGGAAAATTATAATCATTGTAATACCCATGAGGAGGGTACCAAATAATCGGACTTTTGTAATGGCACCCTATCTAGGAATGACCCATTCTTAGGACCATATTGCTTTAACACACATTTAATTAAATTTGGAATTAAATAGTGGATCTAGAATTTCAAAATAACCAAAAAGCTAAATTCTAATCATGTCCTTATAATAAAATATTTCCAATTTTAATGAAATATGTGATCTTTATCTGTGTAGGCGATTAGATGAAGCTTTAAAACTTCTAAACCTAAATGGTTCCCTATTCCTAACATTGTTACCGAAAGATTCCCATATTTTTCTTGTTGCTAACAAACATTCATCCTTAATTTCCTAAAATTATTCCTTTCTTTCCTGTATGATGTCTGTACGGAGTGGTCCTAATTGAGCCACAATGCATGTTCATTTCATGAACTGTTTGTGCTAGACATAAAGATGTACACGTTTTGTGGGTTCTCCCCTGACCCATAAGTCTATACCATATTCCATTTTTTGAAAAGTATAATGAGCTTTAGCTCATTTAGTCTAGTTGGTGGAAAAATAAATAAAAGATTGAAATTGAATATCCCCAATGAAGGGGTCGGGATTACTATACAAGTTATCCTCTAAGAAAAAATTATGCATGTACAATTCACATACAAGGCGTTGTACTTGTTCATTTTGTTCTTTGAAACATTTGAAAAAGTCTTGAGTGGTCTTCAATTTCACTGACTTACGAGCCTTGACTACTTTAACCTTCAGTAAGAGCTATCTTTTGAACAAGAATAGTGCATAATTGGTGGTAGGTGATTGATAGCAAAAAGCATCGAAGTAGAGAGAGAAAATCGTTTCAATTTTCTCCTTAGCCTTCTACAGCTTGGCTTGTGATTTTTCCACTTTCCTATGCTCATCTTTGCAATTGGTGAAAGTATCATCCTCTGTGATAGTAAGTGCCTCAAATTTTGTCCCCATTTCCTAGTGTACTTGTAAAAAGACTAATTCTTCTTTATGTTGAGCAAAATCCTACTGAGTCTTGGCTGGTTCATTTTGAAATTTTCTGATAATGACTTCCCTTACCAAAGAAATTTAGTTAGGCTTTTCCTTTATCTAAACTTCATCATCCTGTGTTACCATTGAGTCAGTTTGAACAATAGCCTTAGCTGCTTCTCGGGACATACAACAATCTGCTTGTGCATTTCCTTCAAAATCAGTTTGAACAACAACTTGACTTGTTCCTTGGGGCATATGGCAATGTTCCTAAATATTCTCTACAGAATTGGTTTGGATAACAACATATGTAGTGGGGAAGTCCATTTAGGTTTCTGTTGGGCAAATGCAAGGACCTTCTATCTACATCTCACTAATCTTTGAAGGCAATTCTTGGTTTGGGTCCCTTTTGAACAAACAAAAGGGCTCTCAATCTAGGTTTCAATATCCTCCCAAGAGTAGTGTTATGTTTGGGTCCCTACGATCTCTAATTCTACTTGTAGTTTTTGGACCTTAACTGCTTCCTTCAACCATTCTCTCAGTTCCTTAACTATTTTCTTTTGCTTCCTATACTTCTTAAGAAACTTCCTCAATCTGTCTTTATATTTTTTCTTTATCGTGAGGTTTTGGATCGGTGGTAGCACAGCTGTGTTTATTTCAGGTTCAGGTGGAGTTGTGCCAATATCAGGATGAGATTCTAATGGAACTATGTCTCCGATGGATTCTCATCTTCGAGGTATTTTTCTTTGTGGGCTTCCCTCTCAGGAGACTCCAATGGAATGGTATCTCCTCAGTGATTATCATTTTCAGGATCTTCTTCTGTATGGGCCCAGTCCTCTGGGGTCTTCATTAAGATAGTGTCCCCTAGTTGATTTTCATCCTCCATGGTTTCTTCTATAGGGTTTTCCTTCGCTTGGGATTCCAATGGAAAATTAAGCTCTATTTGATTTCCACCCCCAAGGGTTTCCTCTGCATGAGACTCTTTCTCAAGTAGCTCATCCATAGAAGGAACTGGTTCCCTCTATCCCTCCAAATTATCACTAAATCGAAAATTTTTAGCATGGCCATAACTGCCTATAGGGGCAGACTGGTTATGGGAATAATTTCTCCGTTCATAATTTCTAGATAGCTCCCTTTCTTCATAGAATGTCCCCATATTCTCTAGTACTCGGGCAACCTCTTCCTCATATTCCTACAAAAAATCATCTTCTGGACTTGGAGAGGGCATGTGAGATGGCCCTGATTCTTCTATTTCAATTGGGGTATCCTGCTGCAATTTTATTCTCAGAGACAACCTTTGCTTTATTGGGCTCGAGGCCAAAGAAGGATTCCTTCTTTTTGTTGTCGCTTTCGAACCTGTTACTCTTACACCCTATGTTCAATCTCTAGGTTTTCTTCAGGTGGGGTCAAAGCAGGATTTACGAGGTTATGCCAGGTTAACTACTACTGGGTCAGTCCATGAGTGATGATTAATTTAATCAACCCATGATGGATGATGACAAAATGTGGGTCCTTAGCTTTTCTAACCTAACTAGAAATGTCATACAATAAAGAATTTAAATAAAATTACAAATTGACAATAATTTTCTTCTTCAAAATAGCTAACAGTTTACATTGACGAGGTTTTACCATGTCCTGAAATCCATCACATATGATATACCATTGAACAATGGTTTCCAATTCCTGCCATGGTTTCCTTAAAGCTATAGGGTGAATCCCTTTTCCTTTGCGCACCAATTGCTCATCTAGATCTTGGAATATTGTCACTGTGTCCTATAGAAGAACATTCTTATCCGTCCATCTCGTGCCTTCTACTAGAATTCCATAGAATTCAGCTATAACTACTTCAGAGACTATTATACTTTTTCCTTTCACTGTGGTGTGTTCATTCTATAAATTCTGCAGAAATTCAAGTGTTATTTCCTCATGAAATCCCTGTAACATGGTCAAGTATTGAAGCTAGTCAGCACGCTCAATAATTTCACGAGCCTGTTCTGATACTCGTAGCACTGTGGGTTCACTATGGATGGATTTTCCTTCCATGGATGTCATTTCTTAGTAGCTGGTTCACTTGCACTTTTGCATGCACTCTTCTCACAATTTCATAGTTTGGAACAACACTGTAAAACGTTAAATCTATTAACAAAGTAGCGACGTTGTTTTAGAGTTAATATCAAAGTAAATTATGTTATTTATCTTATTAATAGTTTTGGAATAGCTTCATAATTAATTCTCACGCTATCCATAATGGTTTTCTTTCCCCCTCCAATCAGAAAACAGTTTAATAATTATCACACAAGTGCATTCATAATACAATCCTTTCCCCCCAACTAGAAAGCAGTTTAATAATCATTACACATGTTGTATATAAATCATCACAAATGTGTCCATAACGTAGACTGTCCCCCTTCCAATCAGAAAAGGGAATCCACAGTCACAAAGCACGGGAAAATGTGAGAGGGCGAAATCATAAATGCATCTGGGCAATCAATCAAGGCATCGTAAAATACGACAAAAACAATCAGAATGGTACATGTCAAAAGATTTGAAATGCTCGTAAAAGGAATAAAACAAATATTAGATCATTATTTGAAGAGATATTTACCTTAGGTCGAAAAGGTGATGAATTCATGACTGACAATATATATTAATGACTATTGATATCGATTCATTAGACAATAATGATATAATGCATATAAAGATATAGTTTACCATTCATGTTGGTTATTTAGTTATGAAGGTTGTTCAAATGGTAAATTCACCTTTAGAAATGAATCAATAGGGGGTAATAGGATAAATAATATTTCACATAGTACTTCAATACCACAAGTAGAGCCACTACTACAAGTAGGCATTCATAGCCTCGATAGGGTTTCCTTTTAACGCAAAAATGAGTGAGAGTCCTCCTTTTAGTATTTATATGATTTTCCTTTTCCTTGCTATAAATACAACACTATGTAGGCATGGTAACTAGATAATCATAGTGCCATTCACCAGGATTTAACAAAGTGATCAGGTCGGCCGTAATGAGACCCCCTGTCCTTCTGATGGCTTTAACTACCAAGAAGGTCATTACCTTGGTGTGGTGGCCATAATGGAATGTCACTTGTTACACCCTTATGATGTAGGTTGGATCATGATGAGACACCCTATCCTCTTTAAGAAAATGTGTTTTGTATTATCATAGTTCATATTTTCATATTTCTATTGTAAAGGGAGGGAGGCTCATTTACTCCTTAAGAGTCAGGGATGGCATAAGAAGTAAAAAAAAAATGCCAATGAAAGTTATGCTTTTATCCCTATATCATCATACTAAAGGGAATTATCAATTGAAAGTGTGAAAGATAAACCAACATGGTATTATGATAATAAATCATTTTATGATGTGTTCAAAGAGAAGATATTCAACTAGTCATTATATAGATGAACCATGTCAGTTTCAGAGAAAAGATGACCATCAAAGCTTTTAATAGTCATAATGGTATTAATATTACTGTTTTTCTTTATCTCAGGTACAAATTCCAAATCCAAATAGATGGTTTCACTAAAAACATGGGAGAGAAAGAAAATGGCAAAAATAATGACTGGCGATGGAACAACAAAAATAAATCACAACTGTTCATTCTACCAAACAATAGTTGTTCAATCGATTGAAATAGTAGTTGTTCAATTGATTGAACAACAAACACACAATAATAAATCAGTGTTGTTAAAATGATTGAGCAACAAAAAATGCAAAAAGAAATCAGTGTTGCTGATTGAAAAACAAAACACACAAAAAGAAATCAGTCTTATTCAATAGATTGAACAACAATTGTTCAATTGATTGAACAGAAAAACACACAAAAAGAAATTAGTGTTGTTCAATTGATTGGACAACAATTGTTCAACTGATTGAATAGAAAAACATGAAAAAACAAATTAGTGTTGTTCAATTCATTGAACAACAATTGTTCAATTAATTGAACAACAAAACATGTGAAAAGAAATCGATGTTGTTCAATTGATTTAACGACAAAACATGCAAAAAGAATAATTTGGATTTGTTCAATCGATTGAATAGAAAGTGTTCAATGGATTGAAAAACAGTTGGTCAATGGATTGAACAACATATGTTCAATTGATTGAATAACACTTATTAAATACACCCAAAAACAATATAAATCCTTTTATTTACATAGTGATGCCTAACAAAATTGTAACCAACTATAAAGAGAATATATACATTATTTACAGCTGAAGAAAGATACATTTTTATGAAAGTAAAGCTCACTCCCTGCAGCGAAAATTTGCATAGTGGGATCATCACGTACTTATTGGCAAAAGACTCTTTGGTGAGCGATTTGTGATAAAGACGCAACCGACGTCCATTGAGCTTAAAATAATGGCCAAACTCATCAAATGGTATTCAAAGTGAGAATGCCATTGTTGTGACCCTCTTGAATTTCATTATGGCCAAGCTACCTTGTCTCTAACTTTCTCGGAAATTCTTGGAATCTAGAGTCATAGAGGATTGACTAGTCCCCTTTCTAAACTCTTCTTTTTAATGAGACTGTAATGCCACTTTGCCCTTTAATTCCGAGTAATTGTGGTGGATTGTAGAGAAATTAGTCAAGCCTCATCCAATTAATTTATTTTTTTGAAGTCGTTTGGTTTGGGCCTCTGTCAGATCTAATCCCACTTCCTGGGATGTTTTGAGAGTCTTTATTTCAAATTATATAGGAAAGATAGGTTCTTTTCCAAATACAAGTTGGTATGGAGAATGTCTAGTAATATTTCGCTAAGTTGTGTGACATGCCCACAGAGCCTCTGGTAGTCTCGCAACCTAATCCTGTCGATGTGTTGAAAATGTGTTGGTGAGAATTGCTTCAATGACCTTATTGGTGCTTTCAACCTGCCCATTCACCTATAGGTGATACGGGGAAGTGACTCTATGTGTGATGTGGTTGTTCTATAGAGTGGTTGTAATATTATGTCATACAAATTTCCTTCCTCCATTTGTTGTCACTTCCCTAGGTAAACCATATCGCCCAAATAACCCAAAAAGGAAATTAATTATAGCTTCTTTTGTAGCTCGTGGAAAATCTACTATTTCTACCCACTTTGTTCCATAACCTATGTCAACCAGTATGTAGGCTTTTGGTTTAATGGCAGATGAAATGGACCAACAAAATACAATGCCCATCATTCGAAAGGTTCTATTACCAATTGGGGTTGCAATGGCATTTCATCAAATTGACTAGGACAACCCATCTTTTGGTAGCTATCACAAGCCTAGACATATTTCTTAGCATCTTTAAAAATAGTGGGCCAATAATAGCCCATATGTAGTACATTGTGCCCTATTTTGTGATCTATGAAGTGTCCTCCACAAGGCTCATCATGGAAAGCCTTCACGATGTCATAAATTTCATCTTTATGGATGCATCTGTGTATGAAAATACCATATTGTGTTTCAAAAAGGTATCTACCAACCCAAGAAAATCAAGCACTATGCTGGACAATCTATTTCCTTTCCCATGTTATCTAATGTATGGGAAACTCTCCTACCACTAGATATTTTGATACATCTACATACCATGGCGTTTTGACTGCTACAACAAATAAATGTTCATCTAGAAAATGGTCATCTACTGCCAATGGGTCATTTATCTTTCGAACCTGAGACAGAAAACATACGACTGGGTTTTCCTTCCCAAACAGTCTTTAATGATGATATCAAACTCCTACAGAAGTAACAACCAATGAGTCACTCGACCATTTCTAATAGGTTTGTTAGTTAACTATCTAATGGTGGAATGATCACTATATATAAAAACTTGATAGTTGGTTATATATTGTCTAAATTTGTTTATGGCATAAATGAAAACTAAAAATTCATTTTCTGTTACTGTATAATTAATTTTAGTAGGAGTAAGAGTTTTTCTGATATAATAAATATCATAAGGTTTTCTATCCTCCTCTTGGCCGAGGATAGCGCTGTTATAGACATTTTTGTGCCTAACAGCATGAAGCATGAAATGTCAATAATCTGAGGGATCCAAAGTCCCTAAACATGTTGTTCCTACCCCTAGAGGAACAAGGTCAGCAAACCACAGCACTGAAAATCAGTTCTCCACCTGAAAACACTCAAAAACAAGCTATTTCTGGATCATGTCAGCTGCTCCACTGGGCATCTGCGCTGAATGTCAACTGCTCCACTCTGTACCTGCGCTGAATGTCAAAAGCAATGAAGGCTACCTGCGCTGGGCGAGATTGGCCAAGTGGCACAGTCATTCTGCAAGGTGTCAAATGCCCAGGAAGCTTCCAAAATGACACTTGGATCATGGAATTCGCCTTGTGATGAGTTAGAGGATCTAGATCTCCAAGTGGAAGCAAGAAACTCCAAGTGGACTCAAGAACTGAAGAATAACTGAAGTGGGAGAGGGCACTAGTCAGCTTCATGTCAGTCTCAAGCTGACTCATCCTTTCTCCAAAACTTCTATATATAGAGCTCTCTCATGAGGTCTATAGAGGCTGGAATTTTGTGCAAGTAAGGAAGTGCTGTTGGTTTGAGTATAGAACTATTGGGTGATTTGCTTGAAGGAGGTGAAGAGGAGATTTCTTTCTGCTGGGAGGTGTTGCTGGATTGGGCCTATTATGGTTGTAACACTCTCAGAACTTTACTTCTTTTATTAATAAAGCATTTGAGGTTCTTCTATATGCATGTGTCTCAATGGTGAATTGATGCTTGTATATTTGATTTATTCTAATCCCTGAATCGATTATGGATGTATGCTTCTTGTAGTTTCCTTTTCTTGTGCTTTTACAGGATCTTTGTGTAATTGGGCCGGTGAAAGAGCAAGGAGCTAGGAACAAGAAGCAAAGAGGGAAGATTGGATCAACCATTAGCGGAAGATAACGGTTAGTGGATCCCCTTTCTCTTCTCTCTCTCATCTCATAAAGAAGTAATCTTGAATAGCTTTGCATTTAGTTGTTGCTGAGGTACTATCACCCTTAGAGTGGGATAGGGTCATTCCGTATTGGATACTTTTCCCAACAACAAATTGGCGACTCCACTGGGGAGCGTATCTTGTTGGTTGTTTGTGTTTTTTTGCTATTCATTTCATAAACAAAGGGAGTACCGAATCGAACTGTATTTGGATCTCTCAAATACAAAGTAGAGGGCAGCTACTCTAGCTCAGTTTCTGGGCAAGTTTATGATTTGAAGAGCTGATCCACAAGGACTCTAATAAGCTCTTAGTGATAGCTTTTCATCCTCCTTTTCATCCCTTAGTGTGTCCTTGACTGATAGCTTCTGATTTGAGCAAAAACTGTGAATTTTTGAGCAATCTGTGACCCGGAAACCAAGAGAAACGAAAGTTCCATTATTCAGTGCAGGCTGTGTGAAGGTTGTCTGCATTTCAGCGCAGTTCCCGAAGGGGCTACCTGCGCTGAAGGTCAAACTGCCTGTGTACCACCTGCGCTGGACCAGTTTTGCCTAGTGCTACTGGCGTTTCCTGCTGTTTCTTGCCCTGTTTTCACTCTTGTTTTGCTGCCTGTTACCAGTCAATGTGCCTATCTGAAACCAACTTTCCTTGTCACTATTCCGCCTCGGTTGTATAAAGAAACTGTGTTTGTTCTTTGTGTATTTCTTGTACATTTACAGTTTCCCATAACGAAAGTGAACTACTCTTGTTGTGGCCTCTTAGATCTAGACCTGTGATTAAGTGTCGTTTTGATCTTAAGAGTTAGTTTGTTTGCTGTTCATAGCTGATTGATCTTTCACTTTCGTCATATGGTTTGAATTTATATATTTCTAGTGTCGAAACAAGTAAATCTTAAGGTGTCTTTTGATTTTGGACAAGCTTGTTTGTTTTCACTTGAAATTGAATTCAAAATTATACAACAACTTTCTTTTTTGTATTGCACCAACATTAAGAAAGAGAAAAGAAATACTTGCATTGTGCATGTGCATTATGACAGTTTGCATGTTGATTTAGGGAAAATGCATTAGTGTGTGCTCTATGATCTGTGTGAAAAGGTGTTATCTTTCTTTTCCCTCAGTAGTTAAGATTTTCAAAGTTGAAAGATTGAAAAGCTTGCTTATCATCTTAGACTGCATTCAGGAGTGTTACTATACATCTCGTGGTGATCCATAAAGGCAAACTGCTAAACAAGATCAACCTTAAAATAAATTGAATTTACATAACAACGCATTGAAACATAACGCAAACACATAGAGGTCTAAGCTAGAGACGTGTTCCGGCGTTGTTAAACGTGATATCTTAGCGTTGAGTGGTTGGGTGATTCCTCCACGGTGAAGCGATAAATATCAATACAGACTTGTGCTCCCACGTACCGTCGCGTATATATTGGGAGACCCCTATAGGATCAAAGCCTTTATCCATAGGAAACCATGTCGGCCGCCCTACTGATCGCAATGCAGTGAACACAGCATTCACGAAGATCGACCACTCGTACAGTAAAACGTATTCTGTGGTTTTGCGAAAGGTTTGCCACACCCTCTGCCTAGATCTCCATAGCAGTTTCTTTTGGCCTTTTTCAAACTCTATAACTGAAAAAGTCCAACCGAGCATTTGTCACTTCGGGCTCGTTAATACATCGAAGGAGACTAGAGTCATCTTTAGCTTTTTCTCGACTCTTAAAAAGTGAAAAAGCAAGTTGTGTCTAAAAGCGTCGTTATAAAATTTATTTTAAACGGAACATAATCACCTCCTATTCCTGCGTTGATCTTTAGGTTGAGAACATGGAACGCCCCAACCAAGGAATTCCACATGATGGAAATCCTAGTCCTTTCTCCTCTTGGGGAGAAGTTGGTGTGCCCCACATGGCCACATTGTCGCTTCCAGGACTGACAATTGGCCTGCCTATTTGGCTTTTCTCAACCAATGTAGTCCAGAACACCATGGTTCCTGAACAGTCGAGTCAACAGTTAGATGAGTCTAGAGCTGCCCACCGACCTTCTACTTCCCATAACTCTTCCTCCAATCCTTCATCTTCGAAAGGTGGAGCCGGCAAAAGCCAAGCTCCCATGGAGAAGAAGGAAAAGAAGAAGAAAGAGAAGAAGAAGAAGGAGCCTAAGGCGACTGGGGGCAAGCAAAAGACATCTAACAAAAATCCACACAGAGCACAGACCGGGCCTAAATCGCCATGTGTCATATGTAGAGGAGACCACTTCCATAGAGATTATCCCTGTATTCCCCGGATACTAAGGGACTGGTCCCCTCGGTTGCACAATTCGGGAGCATCAACCTCTGATAGCCAGGTTGAGTGCTTACCGTCAACCAGTGAAAGTGAAGGTTCAAGACAAAAGGGGGGAGCAAGATCCCCCTCTAGACTGTGTGAAGGCGATCATGCCATCCACCGTTGTCCCTTCTTAGACGAAGCGAAGAGAGTTTTGGAAGATCGTCCGGTTTCACCGTTGAGACTTCCTCCTGGATACAAAAAACTCGTGCCAAGTCCTTCGTTGGTTGAAAACACAGCTGGCCTGCTCAAGTGGCCAGCTGAAGCGTCAGTCATTGAAAATGAACCTACTGAATCCAGACCAGACGAAAGTCTAAAGGTCGATACGGCAGTTGACCCGGTTCTTCCTTCAGAGGTTTCATCATCAAATGACACCGTCACTGAAGATTCATCTTCAAATGACACCCTCACTAAAGAGAATAAGGATGACACCATCCAGATTCTTTTCATCAACACAGATTCTGATGAGCATCAGGGCAATGCGCCCATTCCTTTATCGCAGGAAGGAACATCGTCAGGATCGTATCCGGCCGTGTATTCGGTCCCACCACCAAGCAACCTGGTTGTGTCCTTTGATTGGAACCAACTAGGCAGACCCCGGTTGCCAGCCAGTATACCATTCAGAATCATAGTCCAAATTTATAGAATGGTGATGGCTGGAACTATCATTGATGAAGGGGCATCTGTGAGTATCCTTTCCTCTGTTGCTTAAAGCACTGGGTTCCCCGACGCTTTTGCCTGAGATAAGAAATCTCTCGGGCTTTGACAAAGGAACCAGTCGACCGTTAGGGATCCTCCCCAATGTGCCTGTTACATTGAAAGGGAAGATCGTTCAAATGAACGTGATGGTCGTTCAAGGACCCTTGGATTATAACCTACTCCTTGGACGAGACTATATATATTGCATGGGAGCTATAGTCTCCTCACTCTTTAGGGTAATGTGTTTTCCACACGAAGGAAGGGTGGTCAAGCTCGTAGACCAACTTTCATTTCCAGGATCACGCATCTCAAATAGTCAAATACCAACCCTCAATGGTCTATTCACTCAAGAAATGTCTCCACCCCCAGTCCTTCTTCCCGATGAGTGCGAGTGATTCGGAAAGATGGGACTGGAACCCAGGGGGCATGCATCCTGGTCTGCTTCGGGCAGAGGAAACCCTGGATATAAGGTAGAATTTTCGCGAAAGAATATGACTAGTCCGTACCCCGTCTGTATGTAGAAGAGGGGTTGTTCTGGGATAGGATTCTTTTGTCAAGGTTACTTGTTTGACAAAGGTCATTCACCATTGTTTACTTCGGTAGACAGTGCCGAGGAAATGTTTTCGTTTGATGGTGTTAACAAAACAATCTTTGGGTAACCAGGGAGAGGCAAGCCTCACCCTTTAAAACAAATGTTTTATCGGATAAGTAGGGGCAGCCTTGAAATTGTATTTTATACCTGGGGGCATGCAAACCTTTTGGAGTGCAAGCTAAGAGCGGTTATTTATCTGTTTTTGGGATTAGCCGTTTCCGAACTTGCATAAAGAAAGGATGAGTAGGAGCATAGCTTTGGTAAGGCGCAAGCTCTATAAAAAATGGGATCTTTCAGGAGACATTCTTATATTATGACTGGTATTTCGAGCAGTTTTAGCATAAAGTTCATGCTCGTTAAAAAAAATAAACGCAAGATCCGAGCAGTTTTACCGTGGAATTTATGCTCGTTAAAAATAGAAAAGCGTGAGCAAGAGTTTCCACCAGAGTTCAAGCTCATTAAAAAATGAACCTATCCCAGTAAATAACCATTGTGATCGTAAATTTATTAGCCATAAAAAGCCTTGGTCGTGTTTGCACCTGCCACCTCCATTCCATTTGGCCAATCGTTCACCCCCATATGATTGTTTACCCATTTTGAGGAACAGCTGCGAAGAGTGATTTCACTTAGCCATCCTTGTGACACTGCCGTGATTGGAAAATTCCAACCTGTACCTGGAATCTGCTGCTATCCCTGTTTATCACTCATTCCTCAAAAGATGAGTCTTCTTTGAGCTCTTTTCAATTGACTCGTAAAATATGAAAAGTTTGCCGAGTTTTGGCCTTCCAGCTCGTTAAAAGGACCGGAAGAGCTATCCCTCCTCTAGATTTTAATCTTTTTGGACCTGAGGGATTATTGCACAAAAAGGTCGAGCGCTTGTTTTATTCGGCTCGTTAAAGTTATCGAAATCTCATCCCTTCTGTATTGTTTTATACTTTTTCGGACTTAAGGGATTAGATGACGAAAAAGGAATTTTGGAGTTAACTTTTTGTACCTTTTCAGACTCTCTAAAAGTGAAAAGGACCGAGTTGTCTTTGTCGCTAGACTCGTTAAAATGATTAAATAGCGACAAACTTGTCTTTAGACGAGAATGAGTTTCCCTATCGCTAGGCTCGTTAAAACATAGCGATGGGCTTGCCCGAAGGGCAGGTTATAGAACAAGCATATGTTATCCTCCTCAAGCTTGACAAAAATAAAGAGGTACTGGTCAGAAATGACTGGGGAAAAATTGGGAGAACCTCAAAGCTTTAATGGTAGCAAGTCGCTCTTGAACATGACACTTTGTCCTCCGTATCACATCGGGTTGGGTTGTTTCATTCACCGGTCTCATCACCATGGTCTTCGCCAAACCATCCGTATTTGGGGTAATGCTACCGATCCATCACATCAGTGTCGTTATATGTTCAAGAGATGTTGTTCAGAAAGAGTCAACCGTGTCCCATCCACTGCCATACATTATCCTTCATCCACCCATGATCACCACCCTGAATCATATTTCACAGATTGTTTTCACCTCCACTAAAATCATTAGCTCCGTTCCGTGTCACTGATGTGGGATTCATTAAGGCCCTCCTTTGACGGATCGCTTCTTGTCGACTTCAGCTCATTATCCAAGAAGTTGATCTAGGAACACCCCCCCAGTACTTTGAAGCTTGCATGCCTCAATGGCAAGTTTCTCACTTCCGGCGACAGGTATACATCAATGACCTTCGACCAGAAGATTTTGCGTGGTGTTCGACGCCAAGTCCTATATTCACACCACGTGAATTGTACTGTAGTACCTTGAGGGTCATTATCATTATCGGTGATTCCTCTCGCGCTTGTTAACGGTTTACATTATTGACCGGTAATCAAGCGATGTCTTTCCATGTTCGACTTCAGCGCAATTCTCACATGGATCGACTTGTACTTAGAGTGAAGATCGAACGAGTTTGAAGACCCCGGATCTAGTTTCATCCATCCGGGCTGCGATATATATTCAGGAAATATAAAGGCATTTGATATGTACATTATTGCAGCAGATGATCATCCTACTCAAAGGATGATAATTTCAGCAGAGAATTATCAGTCTACCATCAGACGGTCGTCTGTTATATGTACCAAAATGAATTTATAAAGCTGAGCATGGGAATGCCCGCCTCAGCTAGATCATGAAAGCAGAATGAAAAATAATGTATTGTATTGTATTTTATTGCAGGGCACCTCTCAGCGATTGAATGAACTTCAGATCCTCCTGATAAATCATTTCACCCGATAAACGACCTCATACTTTAGGGGGCAACTGTTATAGACATTTTTGTGCCTAATAGCATGAAGCATGAAATGTCAATAATCTGAGGGATCCAAAGTCCCTAAACATGTTGTTCCTACCCCTAGAGGAACAAGGTCAGCAAACCACAGCACTGAAAATCAGTTCTCCACCTGAAAACACTCAAAAACAAGCTATTTCTGGATCATGTCAGCTGCTCCACTGGGAATCTGCGCTGAATGTCAACTGCTCCACTCTGTACCTGCGCTGAATGTCAAAATCAATGAAGGCTACCTGCGGTGGGCGAGATTGGCCAAGTGGCACAGTCATTCTGCAAGGTGTCAAATGCCCAGGAAGCTTCCAAAATGACACTTGGATCAGGGAATTCGCCTTGTGATGAGTCAGAGGATCTAGATCTCCAAGTGGAAGAAAGAAACTCCAAGTGGACTCAAGAACTGAAGAATAACTGAAGTGGGAGAGGACACTAGTCAGCTTCATGTCAATCTCAAGCTGACTCATCCTTTCTCCAAAACTTCTATATATAGAGCTCTCTCATGAGGTCTATAGAGGCTGGAATTTTGTGCAAGTAAGGAAGTGTTGTTGGTTTGAGTATAGAACTATTGGGTGATTTGCTTGAAGGAGATGAAGAGGAGATTTCTTTCTGCTGGGAGGTGTTGCTGGATTGGGCCTATTATGGTTGTAACACTCTCAGAACTTTACTTCTTCTATTAATAAAGCATTTGAGGTTCTTCTATATGCATGTGTCTCAATGGTGAATTGATGCTTGTATATTTGATTTATTCTAATCCCTGAATCGATTATGGATGTATGCTTCTTGTAGTTTCCTTTTCTTGTGCTTTTACAAGATCTTTGTGTAGCTGGGCCGGTGAAAGAGCAAGGAGCTAGGAACAAGAAGCAAAGAGGGAAGATTGGATCAACCATTAGCGGAAGATAACGGTTAGTGGATCCCCTTTCTCTTCTCTCTCTCATCTCATAAAGAAGTAATCTTGAATAGCTTTGCATTCAGTTGTTGCTGAGGTACTATCACCCTTAGAGTGGGATAGGGTCATTTCGTATTGGATACTTTTCCCAACAACAAGCGCCCATTGCTGCATTTGACACGTCCATAGAGATGTGAAAGGGTAGCTCCCAGTTGGGTCCAGGCAATATTGGTGTTGTGAAAAATAATTTCTTCAAATCTGTAAAATTTGTGTCACATTTATCAAACCATTTAAAGTCAACATTTCCTATTAAATCATACAAAGGTGCAACATTTTGTGAAAAAATATTGATAAACCTATGATCATAACTTGCATATCCAAAGAAGCTACGTACCTATGTCTATGTACAGGGTGTAGGTAGTATGACAATTACCTGTATCTTTGCTAGATCTACCTATGTCCCAGTTGCAAAGATGTAGTGTCCTAGGATTACACATTCTGTCATAATCATGTGACACTTGACATTGCTTAAACACAGCCTGGTGGCAATACATCATTGCAAAATCTTCTCTAATGTCTGTAGTTCTTGATCAAAGTCTTCCCCATATGGGGTAAAGTCATCCATGTGATATTCAAGTCCTTCATTTGTCAGATCAATAAAAATGTTGAGTATGGCCCTCTGAAATGTAGCTCGAGAATTTCATAAGCCAAATGGTAACACTTTGTAACCGAATGTACCCCATGAGCAAGTAAAGGTGGATTTTTCTTGGTCTCCAAGGGTGATTTGGATCTGATTGTAGTCTCTAAATCCATCCAGAAAATAAAAGAATTGTTTTCCTGCTAGTGTACCAAGGACTTGATCAATAAATGGAAGAGATAAGTGATATTTCTGTGTGGCCTTGTTCAATTCCTGATAATACACACATATGCACCACTTCCCATGTTTCTTGGGAACAACTACCAATAGAGAAACCCACTTGTTATGCCAAATGGGATAAATGAAATTCACATCCCACAACTTCTGTAGTTCTTCTTTTATAATATCTTTGAGATGCAGATTCAACCTCTGCTAAGGTTGCCCGATAAGATGAGCATCCTTTTCAGTGTAGATATGATGCATACATAACTGTGGGTCTATGCCCTCATGTCTAGATAGTCCCAAGAAAAATCCCCTTTCTATTTTTGGAGGACTTGAATGAGATTTTGATGTTGGTCACTATCGAGGCTATCATTAATGTTTAAAATATTACCTCATTCAATTTCAATAGGCTTTTCATTATGAAGGGTTCCCTCTGGTATTACCATCGAACGATTAGTACATTCTAGTAGGGTGGTGGTTGGTTCGAGGGTTGTGATACCAAGTTTCTTACATGCTTCTATTGTTAATATGTTAATGGATGCACCCAAGTCAACTAATGTGTTTTGGAAGGAGCGAGGATATATTTGGACTGTAACTATGGGATTCCCAAGATATTCATATTATATTGGTGTTTCCCCGTGCAAGACAAAATCATACAAGGTCATTACAACATGAATAGTGGGTGGAGCTTTTTCTTTCCTCACACTCTTTCTCACACATAGCTCTTTAATTGTTTTAGCATAAATAGGAATATCTTGGATGGTCTAGGGGAGAGGCATTTTGAAGCAAATATTTTCTAGTTCCCCTACAAGATCAAAGTCTCGATAAACAATTGGTTTAGGTATTCTTAATCTTCCAAGGAATGGGGGATAAGTAACTATGATTTTTTCAGGATCTTTATCCTCAACTGTATCTTGTCCTTGATTTATTTTTGTGTCAGTCATAGTAGATGGTGTATGTATAGGTGGGGTTTCTAACCCAATCAGTGGTTGGTCTCTGTCTTCCTTAGGATTGATAGTACATCCTAACCTCAGTCTAAGTTCATTGCATTATTTTTGTACGGTCTCATAGTCTGAGTTTTCAACAATTTTTGCTAGTTGAATTGATATGTTATTGGTGTTTGGATTCGGTTTGGCTGGTAGTTGAGGACGTAGAAGGGGTTTAGGATTTTTTTGTAATGGATATGGAGGTGATAATGTAGGTTGAGGTTGAGGAACTATCCACATAGGTGTATTAGTGATCCCTAAAGGTCATTTCCAATTCGGAGACTACATCGAATTTTGTGAAGTAGAGGTAGGCCATTGGATGGATATAGATTACCTTTCCAAAAAGGAGTAAAATGAGAATTCAGCCAACCATTACCTGGAAAGGACTGAGTTGGCCAAGGTGACATAGGAAATGGTTGTGACTGCGAATTCGAGAAAGGTGATTAACCTTGCCACACTACCCCGAAATTCTATGGCCGATTAAATTGCAAAGAAGGAAAGAACTGATATGTGTCTTGTGACATACATGTGGGTTGGCCTTACCAATGTCAACGTTGGTTCATTAAGTATACTAGTTCTTTTTGTTCTATTTCTTCTTTAAAAACTACTTTCATACCTGGAAGTGATGGACACTATTTAGTGGCATGGTCCTTGGTGTAGATAGCGCATGTCTGGACCATGTCCAATGGACACTCCCCTTGGTCATGCTTCTTCCGACAGCATGGGAAAAAAATGGTCAAGATTTGTTCTACTAAGGCTTGTTTCTATTTGGCATGCATGATGTCCAAATGCATTACAAGGCTTCCCAGGATATTTGTCTTGAAGTCCTCCAGGAGGTTACCGATTTCCATTCTTGTTATTCCTCCACTTTGTGGTTTGCTTCCTCTAGTAATAAGATCTTGGCTTCCTAACTCGATGCATGTTTTACCTCGTGAACACCTAATACACAAGCGAACGATTTCATCATAATCGTCTTGAAAAATATCTCCGCACCCCATGAAATTTATAGTTTCTATCCATTATTCTTGTATTCCTTTAATTAAGATGGGTCTCTAGACTTCTTTTGGTAATGTGGAGTGAGGGGATCTCTGCAAGTTGTAGTGAAATTGTTCGACATATTCTTCTAGAGTTTCATAATCCTTTAAGTGGAGTGTTCTCAACCTGAGATAGTTTTGTGGCACTACCCAGATGTGGTTTCAGAGGAGGTCCTAGTTCATACAAATGTG
The DNA here is from genome assembly GCA_031772625.1 of Pinus tabuliformis. Lineage (NCBI taxonomy): Eukaryota > Viridiplantae > Streptophyta > Pinopsida > Pinales > Pinaceae > Pinus > Pinus tabuliformis. Next base: position 437,091,524 of record CM062816.1, read on the forward strand.
GCCCTAACTTAGTAGTTCCACTAGTTTCTCCTTCTCCTTATCTTAGATTGCATGATTTTGCCTCTTGTAAAGGTTCAAAATGTAAATTTTCTGTAACCTGAAAGCTTTGTTCAGATCCTCCAATTTGGCTATGAATTTTAGCATAAGTTGTATATGGTGAGCCTGCTACCTGATGAATTATAGTAAAGCTTTTTCCATATATAATCTGGGGTAATACTGATGCATGAGACTCTTCTTTTCTTATGATTTCTTCTATAAAAGTCGATCTCCCATGGGTCACTGATCGCTTGGATTTTATGGATTTAGGTCAGGGGTTTTGATATTTTTCTATATTTTCATTCCTATTCATTCACAAAAAGCCCCTACTTCTATTTAACATCGATGCATTTGCTAAAAAGCGGGCTGATGAGTAAGCACTTTACTTGTCGGTTACGCAGGTTCTTGCCTCCCATTTTTAAAACCCAATTCTTTTATATCAAGATAAAAAGAAATCACTTTGAAACACTCTCCTCGACAACGATACAAAAATGTTGGTGCACTAAGATGACTATTAAAAGTTATCTTAATACCTACATTAATCATCAACCAAGGGTAAGTCTATTTATTTCAAGATTGTTCAACATTGTCTATGCAAGTGAATTTAGAGGCTAATTCATAATGAAATGATTTATAATCATTGCAATGATTAATATATAATTCTTTAAGTTCAATCCAAAAGAATTCTTAGAGAAATATGTAACGCACTTTAAAATCTACTTTAATATATGATGCAAAGAACTGAATTGGAATGCGAGTAGAGTAAAGGAATCACTCTTAGAAATCTAAATCATATTGACAATAATTCATTTAGCATGAAGGAAAACTACAACAATTGAACAAAAAGTAACTATGCAACATCTCATGCAAATTAATCAACTATAAGATCGAGATCTCTAGAAACACTACTTTAGAATGAACATCAATCGAATACTCAAATGAACCTGATCAATTCAGTAAAGATTAACATGAAAATGTAAAGCACGACAAGATCTAGAATTTATTTTGAACAAAAAAGGCAAATCATAATCATTAAGGCTCACAACAATCAGAGTAATGCTAAATTCACACACTAACAATATAAACAAATAAGCATAAATAAATATGACATAATTAAAGCAGTAGATCTCCTATCGATTGGGCCCAAAGTCACCAGAAGTCACTGCTGAAAGATACTCAGAATGTGGTTATAGGTGAAACACGACCTTCTTGATTAAAGTTGATAATAGAGTTACAATGTCACAATAATGAAAGTATTTTTTTCCAAAAAGAATAGTTACAATCTTAAAATTCCTAACGAGCTGTTAATTTCACTTGAAGGATTTATATAACTTTTGGAAAGATAAATAGATAGAAGTGAATCCTCAGGATCAGTAGATCTTGAAGACTTCTCAATCGACAATCTAAATTCATCACCAAATAGAATTGATCCTCCTCTTCTTCTGCTATCCTTCATAATGGAGACGTTTTCCTTTTCCTTCATTGGTCATTGTTGTTCTTTTGTTTGGACAACAATCCTTCAATTCGCGTCCCTACATATAAAGATAGTGAAAGTTAGTTTTTTGTGCCCAGATTTACATAATTTGTTAATAATCGATTTTATCTAGCTTCTGCGATTATTTCTTCTATATTTAATCCAGAAACGAGGATACACACATAAAGACAAATGATTAATTAAGCTATTATGAGGATAAAACATACCTTTTCCATGGCCCAACATGCAGCAGAACTTTCCACACTCGTGCTTGTTATAACATCTAAGTCTAACAGGGTGCGCCACTGTGTAGGTCATTTCTTTACAATCTCCTGCATGTCTGTTTCTAACACCAAATAGGGAAACTAGTTCCATTTCTACTCGGAATCATTTTATGCTTGGATGTAGACTCCATGAAAGTCGGCCTTGAATGTTGCGTAGGCTGAAAGCTGCATGAACAAGGTTGGGGAAAACCTCAGACACTGATTGATTGCCATACATATATCCATTTCCACCAAAATCGCAAATATCTTTGTCTTTGTGATTCACACGGCATCCTTTGTAGACCATAAGGAAGCAAATTGTGCTACCTCTAGGAATCCTTCCTTAAGCAGAAGAAATTGGCTATCCTCTAGAAATCTCCTGGGATTCTCGGTAGTTGCCAGGAACTCCTCGCAGAGGTACCTTTCCCAATTAAATTTCACACCTTCTTGCATTGTGGATCAAGGGAAACTACGGGTATGATAACTTCATCAGCATGACATTTTCTCATAGCCTTCCCTACTAAAAGATGGGCGACAAAGTGAAATATCGGGTCTATTATTGAAAGAATAGAATACCCTCATGATTTCCTAAGGAGGCCATAATCCCTCTTCATCCTTTTTGCAAGAAATGTCTCCAAAACCTTCCCTCCAAACTCCTTAGCTCATTTTACGCCTTTGTAAGGCAGTCATGTGATTGTATGAATTAGCATGTCTGTGATCAGGATAGGCTCTCCTAGCCATAAGAACCCATCATGCAACAATGATAGGATTTGGTTCACATATCGTATTAACGGGGGTGTGGTGATAATGTGGCACCAACAGTAGATTCAAAAACCCTGATTGCTCGACACCACATACCCATTCCTGCATCTCCAGTAATATAACACCTATTTCTTCATAATAAACCTTCCACATATATTTGTCTGTCACCAAATGTGAAAATTTAGTGTGGTCTATGAGGTCCCAATCCTCCATTTTTAACAATGGGATCCTCTTGAGCCGATCACCTTCAAAAGGGACATGCTTAGGTATCAGGGGTGTGGATACTATAAACTTCTCAGATTCTGAGTCTTTCGTGACCTTCTCTTTGCCCTTCCATGGAGGGATATACTTAGGTAGCCTTATCATGGGTTCCACCCCTTTAGCATCAATGTCCTCTATTCCCTGGAATTATTTTGCCTCCAGGTCCATGACCCTCTCTGGATGCTTATCTTTCTTCTGTTTTCCCTAGGTTTAGGTATGTTTTCCTGGGTAGGCACGCACCAACACCATATTTTTCTTATACTTTTCATATTGTTTGGGCTTGGATGTTTGGCGTTCTCTGGTAGGGGTAGTCTTCGGACTAGGCAAGCTTGGCGTCATACGCACAGTAGTCAAAGCTTCCATACTTACAACTTCTAGCGTAGTGGTGTCAGAGGAAACATCGCCAGTACTAATAATTTCAGTAGGACTTGGTGCTGACATTTACTCAAGAATAAGTTTCTCGTTTATCTTAGGTACTTAGGAAAACACAAGGCTCACAACAAAATTTTCCGAAAAACATCAGCTCATGGACAACAGACAGCGAAATTCACCAATAATTCTTAAAGCGCAAAGTGTTCTCTCTTAGACTGGCACACGTAATTTATAAGGGGTTTTTAATTCAAATCCAACCATTTCCCCCAATTTATGATAGTAAATATTATTTTGGTGGTAGATCTTCAAATAGTTTTTCCTTAATTGCCGCCACCCTGCTCCACTTAACCGTATTCTCGTTGTCAATTCATGAACAATAACTCTAACAATAATTTTTCTGCTGCATTGCATGTTGCCTTGCACGACGGTGCATATTCCTGAGTGCAGGTTCACGGATTTCATCTTCATACCTCTCCATGCAGCCTCCTCATGGCATTGTCCTCCAAGTTTGTTAGTGTAGTTTATAGTCCTACACTCCCTTGCAAGTGCCTGGAGCACTAAGACTATCCTACTGCCATATAGTGATTGTGCAGGATCCCATGTATACAACATCAACCTACTCTAATTCACTCTTCCCAGTAAGGGTTCCCCATTCATCTTCGCAAGCTGAACCGTGTTGAAAATAATACTGAGAGGGGGGGTGAATCAGTATTATCAAGTTCTTTTAACAAATATTCCTTATTTACACTTTGAATTATTTTTGCATATCAGTACCATAAAATAATGAGCATGAACAAGAAAAACAGATAGTCACACCAAAGAACACCAGATATAAGGTGGAAACCCAATGTGGGTGAAAACCACCTGCTACAATATGTCTCTATCTTCTTTCAAATTAGAAACTCCTGTTACAATGATTTTGTACTGGTGCAGTCCTTTACCAGTACGCAGGCTACAACCTTCAGAGAGCTACAACTCTCTCTCATTTTCCAGTCTCTCCTGGAAGGGAGCTACAACCCCCTACTTCTTTTCTTTCAAGGACCACTTTTCATAAATTTTCAAACTGGATCCAACAACAACATTGAAGCTCATAATCAAACAACCTTCTGAATCACCCAATCACTAGATCCATACATATACAATGATATTATGAGAGTTATCAACCAGATCTAGTACATAAAGATAAGTCATTAATCATGCTGTTATCTGAACTCAATACCAGTAACCAAACATCAGTTATGCACCCAAAACCCTGCAGAATAGTCAAAGGCAGTTAAAAAAAATTTTAAGCAGGGATCGCAACTTCACTGGTATAGATCTGCGGATATCTGTACTACCTCCGCACCTGCGCCTTCTTTGGCGCTGCGACCACCGCACTTGCGCCTTCTGTGGCGCCTCCGCACTGTACCTTCTGTGGTGCCTCCGCACTGCACCTTCTGTGGCGCCTCTCCACTGCGCCTTCTGTGGCGCCTCCGCATTGTGCCTTCTGTGGCGCCTCTGTGGCGTCTTCGCACTGCGCCTTCTATGGTGCCTCCGCACTGCGCCTTTTGTGGCGCCTCGGCACTGCGCCTTCTGCGGTGCCTCTGTGGCGTCTCCGCACTGCGCCTTCTGTGGTGCCTCCACACTGCGCCTTATGTGGCGTCTCCGCACTGCGCCTTCTATGGCGCCTCTGTGGCATCTCCGCACTGCGCCTTCTGTGGCGCCTCTGTGGCATCTCCGCACTGCGCCTTCTGTGGCGCCTCTGTGGCGTCTCCGCACTACGCCTTCTGTGGCGCCTCCGAACTGCGCCTCCGCACATCCGCAGCTGCAGCGCTCGAGAGATCACCCTTCACAGATTCGCTTTCAACTTCCCTTTCATAGATCAACCTTTTAAAACAATAACCCAATATTTCAGATCTTAAGATATTCGATTTGCAAGAATGAATTAGCTAAGTGATCTCCTTTGCTTTTATAGGCTTAGGCCTTTCACAATACCACGGGCCAAAACCATAGGATCAAAAAACTGTTGGACTAATACCATGAACCAACCATGAAAGTACGTGAGATCAACACTTTTGACGAAGTACCATGGTCCAAAACCATAGGTTCAAATACCAAGGACTAACTACCATGGACCAAAGGTAAGTTCTCCAACATATACGCGCTTTTCCTCATAGGTTCAAATACCAAGGACTAACTACCATGGACCAAAGCTAAGTTCTCCAACATATACGCGCTTTTCCTCATAGGTTCAAATACCAAGGACTAACTACCATGGACCAAAGGTAAGTTCTCCAACATATACGTGCTTTTCCTTGCATGAAAGTGCATGAACTTTTTCTCTACATGAAATAAATTTTTCTCTGCATAAAAGTGCGTGAACTTTTCTCTACATGAAATAAACTTTTCTCTGCATAAAAGTGCGCGAACTTTTCTCTACATGAAATAAAATTTTCTCTGCATATAAGTGCGTGAACTTTTCTCTACACTATAATTTATTATTTTAGATGAGTGGGTTGCCATCAAGTACAACATATGTATCATAAAGCCATACCAGAATCATAATGCCAACAATCTCCCCCTTTGGACTTGATGGCAACCTCAAAATCTTCAGCTCATTCTCCCCCTTTGACATCAAGGGCAAAGGGTTATGCTCCCCCTAAGATCATGCTCCCCCTGAATATGAACCAGATCTGTAAAGAAGAAACATAATCCACCAAACACCATAAATGACCATGAAAGAGATAGAGACATATTGCAGTAATATTCAGATCAGCATCAATGATCGCCTTTTGTACATCGTCCATAATGCCAACAATGCATTATAAGCTCCCCCTGAACCAGTGCTATTTGATCTTCAACCAATCCGCAACCCAGCACATGTACGCATATTCCCGTACAACCAACAATCAGAAGAGATTCAACAACAAGATGATGCATCAACAACCCCCAGCTTTTGCCTGAGGTATTCAAAAGTCTCCCTGGGCAATGGTTTGGTGAGTATATCAGCAACTTGTTCCTTAGAAGGAACATACTCCAACTTGACCTTCTGTTCAAGCACTTGTTCCCGAAGAAAATGATACTTGATTGGTATGTGCTTGGTTTTTGAATGCATGATTGGGTTCTTTGAGATGTTGATTGCACTTGTGTTATCACATAAGATGGAGATAGGTGGTGTACAAGTGATTTGAAAATCCTGCAAGGTCTGCATCATCCAAAGGAGTTGAGTGCAGCAAGATGCAGCAGCAACATATTCTGCTTCAGCTGTAGATAAGGCAATCAAACTCTGTTTCTTGCTGAACCAAGATACTAGTCTAGAACCCATAAAGAATGCACCACCACTTGTGCTTTTCCTGTCATCCACGCTTCCGGCCCAATCTGCATCTGTATAAGCATGAAGTGTGAGATCTGTATCTCTGGGATACCATACGCCATAATTTTGAGTCCCTTGAAGATATTTGAAGATTCTCTTTACTGCCTGAAGATGAGTTTCCTTTGGATTTGCCTGAAATATTCCAACTATTCCCACTGCATGCATGATGTCTGGTCGGGTACCTATCAAATAAAGTAGACTTCCAATCATAGATCTGTAAGTTGGTTGATGCACTGCTACTGATTCATCATTTTCACTGAGGTTACATCCTGTGACCATGGGTGTACATACTGGTTTTGCTTCTTCCATACCATATTTCTTCAAAATCTGCTTGAGATACTTGGTTTGAGACAAGAAGATCCCTCCTTCATTTTGTTGGATTTGCAAACCAAGAAAATATGTCAGTTCTCCCAACAAGGACATTTCGAATTCTTTCTGCATCACCAAGGCAAAGCTTTGACTCATAGCTTCTTCATTGCTGCCAAAGATAATGTCATCTACATACACAACAAGTATCAGCAATTTGTCATTTTCAACTTTTATATAAAGATTGTTGTCAGCGATCCTTTTGAAAAACCTTGTTGATGAAGATATTTGTCCAAACGATAGTACCAAGCCCTTGGAGCTTGTTTGAGGCCATAGAGAGCCTTTTTCAATCTGCATACAAGATTTGGATCATTTCCAAGAATGAAACCATCTGGCTGCTCAATGTATACTTCTTCTTCCAAGTCTCCATTCAGAAAGGCTGATTTCACGTCCATTTGAAATACTTTGAAGTTTTGAAAGCTTGAGAGAGCAAGGAACATTCGGATGGCCTCAAGTCTTGCAACAGGAGCAAAAGTTTCTTCAAAATCTATTCCTTCTTGTTGCGCATACCCTTTACAAAAAAGTCTGGCCTTGTTTCTAATTACTTCTCCATTTTCATTCAATTTATTTTTGAAGACCCATTTTGTTCCTATAACATTCTTATCCTTTGGTCTAGGAACCAACTCCCAAGTGTTGTTCTTTTCGATCTGCTCAAGTTCTTCATCCATTGCTTTGACCCAACATTCATCTTTGCATGCCTCTTTCACATTTTGTGGTTCAATGGAAGAGAGTAATGCCAAATAGCTTGAAGCTTCTGCAATTGTTCTTCTTGTTTGTACACCTGCTTCTTTCTGTCCCAAAATCTAAGATTCTGGATGATTCTTCTGAACATATCTGGATGGAGTCTTCTCTTCTATCCTTATCTGCTCCTCTGGTTCTTCTTGAGGTTCTTCTTCTTCATCATTCTGTCTTTGAGGATGGCCTTCATCTTCTTTGATATCTTCATGATTTACTTGCCTAGGAATGTATCCCTTCTCATCAACCACTACATCAATGCTGTCAACAATTCTTCCAAGTCTTTTATTATAGCACTTGTATGCTTTGCTATGTGCAGAATAACCAAGAAGGATGCCTTCATCTGCTCTAGGTTCAAGTTTGCCAAGTTGCTCGTCAGTATTTTTAATATAGCATTTGCTCCCAAAGATTTTGAAGTGCTTTACCGAAGGAGTCTCACCATACCAGAGCTCATGAGGGGTTTGAGTGCTGTTCACTCGGACATTTGTTTTGTTGAGAATAATAACCGCAGCATGTGCTGCTTCACCCCAGAAAGTTGCGGGAGTTCCAGATTCATCAATCATAGCACGAGCCATTTGTTGGATAGTTCTGTTCATTCTTTCCACCACTCCATTTTGCTGAGGAGTTCTAGCTGTAGAGAATTCTCTTCTTATCCCATGTTCTTCACAGAAATCGAAAAATTCATTTGAGGTAAACTCCCCACCTCTGTCGGATCTAAGACACTTAATTTTGTATCCTGATTCATTTTCAACCAAGGCTTTAAAGGATTTGAATTTTTCGAATGCTTCATCTTTGTGCTTCATTAGTCCTAACCAGACAAACCTGGAGAAATCGTCAATGAATAATATCAAGTATTCTTCTCCTCGAGGTGTTCTTTTTCTGAATGGACCACAAGTATCTGTATGTACTAGCTCAAGAGGCATGCTAGCTGATCCTTCCTTCTCTGGAAAATTACTTCTGGTTTGCTTTCCAAACTGACATGATTTGCATATGGTGTTGTCTTGAATTTTGATATCTGGAAGATCGTGAACTGCCTGATATTTGCATGCTTTCCTTATTTGTGAAAAGCTTAGATGCCCCAACCTCCGATGCCATAGCCAGTGTTCATCATCCTTGCTTAGATAGCATTGTTGTTGTCCTTCTTCAAATACGTATAGATTATTTGGAGTTCTTTTACCTTTGATCACCGTTTTACCTGTATCAAGATCACGAACAAGACATCCATTTGTTCTAAATATCACCTCGGTTCCTTGATCACACATCTGGATGACACTTAGAAGATTATGTTTCAATCCATCAACATACAAAACATTTCCAGCCTTGACCTTTTCTTTTAACTGAGCAGTGCCTTTTCATTTTATAGTTGTAGGAGTATCATTTCCAAAAGAAACTTTCTTTCCCTTTTCTAGAGCAGAATATGACTCAAGTTTTTCTTTATCACTTGTCATATGCTTCGAACATCCACTGTCAATGTACCATAGATTTTCCTGTCCCTCTGCATAGAATGTTATCCCACATCTTTCTGTTTGTGGTTCCTTTATTCTCCATGTTTTGGTGTTTGAGGCTTGTTCCTTTGTCTGCTGAAACCTGCTCCTGCATTCAGAATCTTCATGACCAAAGTTATTCCAAATAGAACATTCAACTTCATTTTCAAGAGCCGAAAAGTTGTTATAGGTCCTTTTTGTAATCCTGATGATACTTCTTTGTTTTTGAGCTTCTCTAGTCATGATTGTTTTATATGCAACACATTGAGCTGCTTTGTGACCAAAGTTATGGCAAGAGAAACATTGTCCATTGAAGAAATTTCTGCGGTTATCAAATCTACCGGCCAAATGATTGTAATTTCTATTGTCATCCATTCTTGAACTAAATTGAGAAGATTTTACCTGTGGCTGGTTGTAGCTTTTGTTCACCCTTAAAATGGATTTCCCTTGATAGTCTCTGTTTGCAATTCGTCCCTGCCTTGCTTGATGGTCTTCATTGTGCTTTTGCTCATTCCTTCTTGCTGCATCAAGATAACTTTTTGAAGTGGTTGCTTGAGAAGTTTCTCCATTATAGCCCAGACCTGTCTTGTTTAATGGAGAACGATGTACATTGATAATCTCATCCAAAGTTTCAGATCCTTTGACAAACTTAAGATTAATAGCTTTTGTTTTCTCAATCTCTTTTCTAAGACCAACAATTTCACCTTCTAATTTTTCAAGATGTTTTTCCTTTTCATCAATTTGAAATTGTAGAGTATCAATGATCATATTCTTTTCTTCTATACATCTCTTGAGTCTAGTAATTTCTTCAAAGAGGCTATCCACATCTATAGCATCCATATAATCATCATCTTCAAATGCCATTAATAGTTTATAGTCATTACCTTGTTCATCTTCATCACTAATCGATAGACCATCACTATCTTCATGAGTGTAGTAACTTTTCTTGTTTGCACTCTGTTTCTTGTTCCATCTAGTAGGTCCCTTTCCTTTATCCTTATAAGGACATTTTGCAGCATAATGACCTACTCTTCCAAAAGCAAAATATTTAAAAGGTAACCTACCTCTGAACCTTCCAGAACCCCTTTGAAGATTTCTGACAAAATTTTATTCTTCTTCTTCTTCTTCTGGCACGTGACTTGCTTCATAGTAATCTCCTTTGCCTGAAGCCTTGAAAGCCGCTTCTCTTCTGTCTGATGGACCTCCCTTTCTCATTTCATAAGCAGTTAGAATTCCATGTAGTTGAGACATGGTGAGAGTTTGTAGATTTGATTTTTCCTCTATAGCGGACACTTTAGATTCAAACTTGGGGGACAAGGATCTTAGGACTTTTTCAACCACAATAGCCTCTTTTATTTCTTCACCCAATTTTTTCATGCAGTTAACAATTTCATCTACCCTAAGGAAATAGTTAGCCACACTTTCATCATTATACATTCTGAGATTCTCATACTAAATCCTGAAAGTTTGAAGTTTAGCACGCTTTACCTGTTCGTCTCCTTCATAGCTCGTGACAATTTTGTCCCATATTTCTTTTGCGGATTTATAGTGCATTACCTTCATGAATTCCGATTGGGATAAGCATCCCAATAGAGTATTGACTGCTTTCGCATTTGTTTCATATTTCTTCTTCTCGGCCGAATCTGTAGGAGTAGCTGAAGGAAAAGTGTAGCATGTCTCTATGATATCCCAAACTTCTGTACCAAGAGATTGAAGATAGGCAGTAACTCTTATCTTCCAATAATTGAAGTTCGTCCCATCAAAAATTGGTGGCCTGATTGATGCTTCTCTCTCGTAGTTGCTCATGATGAATGATCTACCTTCAAGTGATCAAGCTTCTTTGAAGGACCTACTCTGATACCAATTGTTGAAAATAATACTGAGAGGGGGGGGGGGTGAATCAGTATTATCAAGTTCTTTTAACAAATCTTCCTTATTTACACTTTGAACTATTTTTGCATATCAGTACCATAAAATAATGAGCATGAACAAGAAAAATAGATAGTCACACCAAAGAACACCAGATATAAGGTGGAAACCCAATGTGGGTGAAAACCACCTGCTGCAATATGTCTCTATCTTCTTTCAAATTAGAAACTCTTGTTACAATGATTTTGTACTGGTGCAGTCCTTTACCAGTACGCAGGCTGCAACCTTCAGAGAGCTACAACCCTCTCTCGTTTTCCAGTCTCTCCTGGAAGGGAGCTACAACACCCTACTTCTTTTCTTTCAAGGACCACTTTTCATAAATTTTCAAACTGGATCCAACAACAACATTGAAGCTCATAATCAAACAACCTTCTGAATCACCCAATCACCAGATCCAGTACATAAAGATAAGTCATTAATCATGCTGTTATCTGAACTCAATACCAGTAACCAAACATCAGTTATGTACCCAAAACCCTGCAGAATAGTCAAAGGCAGTTAAAAAAAAATTTAAGTAGGGATCGCAACTTCACTGGTATAGATCTGCGAATATCTGTACTACCTCCGCACCTGTGCCTTCTGTGGTGCCACGACCACCGCACCTGCGCCTTTTGTCGCGCCTCCGCACTGTGCCTTCTGTGGCGCCTCCGCACTGCGCCTTCTGTGGCGCCTCTGCACTACGCCTTCTGTGGCGCCTCCGCACTGCGCCTTCTGTGGCGCCTCTGTGGCGTCTCCGCACTGCGCCTTCTGTGGCGCCTGTGCACTGCGCTTTCTGTGGCGCCTCGGCATTGCGCCTTCTGTGGCGCCTCTGTGGTGTCTCCACACTACGCCATCTGTGGCGCCTCCGCATTGCGCCTTCTGTGGCGTCTCCGCACTGCACCTTCTGTGGCGTCTCCGCACTGCGCCTTCTGTGGCGCCTCTGTGGCGTCTCCGCACTGCGCCTTCTGTGGCATCCCCACACTGCGCCTTCTGTGGCGCCTCCACACTGCGCCTTCTGTGGCGCCTCTACACTTCCGCAACTGCAGTGCTCGAGAGAACACCCTTCACAAATTCGCTTTCAACTTCCCTTTCATAGATCAACCTTTTAAAACAATAACCCAATATTTCAGATCTTAAGATATTCGATTTGCAAGAATGAATTAGCCAAGTGATCTCCTTTGCTTTATATAGGCTTAGGCCTTTCACAATACCACGGGCCAAAACCATAGGATCAAAAAAATGTTGGACTAATACCATGAACCAACCATGAAAGTACGTGAGATCAACACTTTTGACGAAGTACCATGGTCCAAAACCATAGGTTCAAATACCAACGACTAACTACCATGGACCAAAGGTAAGTTCTCCAACATATACGCGCTTTTCCTCATAGGTTCAAATACCAAGGACTAACTACCATGGACCAAAGGTAAGTTCTCCAACATATCCGCGCTTTTCCTTGAATGAAAGTGCGTGAACTTTTTCTCTACATGAAATAAACTTTTCTCTGCATAAAAGTGCGTGAACGTTTCTCTACATGAAATAAACTTTTCTCTGCATAAAAGTGCGTGAACTTTTCTCTACATGAAATAAACTTTTCTCTGCATATAAGTGCGTGAACTTTTCTCTACACTATAATTTATTATCTGAGATGAGTGGGTTGCCATCAAGTACAACATATGTATCATAAAGCCATACCAGAATCATAATTCCAACAAACCGCACCTCCATATGTAATTTCTTTGACAATATATGGCCCCAGCCAATGCATCTAAAACTTACCCAAAAATTTAGTGAATTTACGATCATATAACAGGACATGATCATTTACCTTGAATGTGCGAAGCTTGATATGGTGATCATGCCATGCTTTTTCGTGCTCCTTCTGTAGTTTTTGATGGAATTATTGGGTGTGGAGCCTAATTATATTCTTTATTCAGAGGTATCTCTGAAATGGACCCCATTTCGTAATGTGCCACCAAGGGGGGATCGGGGGCAGTGTGTCCGAATCTAAAAATATATGTAAAATTCCCTTGTAAAATGTCGTAATTTCGTAGTCGATCTAGGCCGTTCATTAGGAAGAAATATAACAATAGAATTTATGTTTAACTTAGGTTTTTTTCCCTAGAAGGAAACCCATAGCTATATATGAGGGAATTTTATTGTAGCTATGTAGATGTGTACTCTGAGAGAGAAAGAGAAAGGATATTGTGTGAGAGGGAAGAGGGAATTAATGTGGATATTCTCTAGGTTGTATCTCTTCATTTTGCTAGATAATATAAAAGGAAGGACTGGTTGTTTCTCCCTGGGCATAGCTCAAATTGGGTGAACCATGTATATTTGTGTCTCTCTTGTTTTATTTGTTTTCTGTGATTATATTTATGCAATATTTGATGTGTTCCATTGTCCTATAACAGATAATTTTGTAACAGTCGGTATCAAAGATGAAGGTCTATTTGGTTGACAAACTTGCAGGAGAGAAGGGTTCCTCGTTCGAGTGGGAGCAATGGCGGAAGATGGTAGTTTTAGGGTCGAAAAATTTAACAGCCAAAACTACCAGTTATGGAAGGTGCAAATGGAAGATTACTTGTATCAGAAAGATTTGTACCTACTATTGAGCAAAGAAACAAAGAAACCAATGAGTATGATAGATATAGAATGGGACATTCTTGACAAAAAAGCACTTAGAACAATACAGTTGTGCCTAGCAGCATCGATAGCCTTTAATATTTCAAAGGAAACAACAACAAAGGGTTTAATGATAGCATTGACTAAGCTATATGAAAAACCCTCAACCTAAAATAAGGTATTTCTTATGAAGTGTTTATTTAATATGAATATTTTAGAAGGTGGGTTTGTTGTTGATCATTTAAATGAATTTAATACAGTTACCAGTGAGTTAATTTCTGTAGGGGTAACTTTTGGTGATGAAGTTAGGACTTTGTTACTTCTATGCTCATTTCCAGAAAGTTGGAATGGTTTAGCTATGGCCATTAGTAACTTTTTCTCTCGATCTAATACTTTAAAGTTTGATGATGTTTTTTGTGCAATCCTTAGAGAGGAAATGCAAAGGAAAAGCTCCAGTGAAACATTAGGTAATGCTTTGATTGTAGAGACTAGGGGAAGAAAAATGGAAAGAGGAAAGAGCCCAAGATATCACAGTAAGTGAAGGAAAGGTAGATCCAAGTCCATATCGGGGATAGTGTACTAGAAATGTGGGAATAAAGGACACTTGAAGAAAGGTTACAAGTCTCAGAAGGAAAAAAAAGGAGATGTGCATCAAGAAAACAATGATGAAGTGAATGTGACAAGTGATGTGTTGAAAGATGCTTTGATTCTTTCATTAGAAAATCTTATTTATGCCTGGATGGTAGATTCAGGGGCCTCATTCCATGCCACATCTGATAGGAAACATTTTCATGATTATGTTCAAGGAGAATTTGGACAGTTTCGATTGGGTGATGATAAACCTTGTAAAATCCTTGGAATGGGTACAATTTTCATAAAACAGGAGAGTAGAAATCAATTTTTGTTGAAGGATATAAGGCATGTTTTATATCTGAAGAAAATTTTTATTTCAACAGGGTAGTTGGGAGGTGAATGTCGTGTAACTAATTTTAAAGTTAAAACCTAGAAGGTCACTAAAGGATCCGTGGTAATAGCAAAAGGAGAAAAGGTTGGTACATTGCATTTATGCATTAGTATTTCTAATTATGTTAATTCTTTAACCTCTATTAGAGTAGATATGACATTATGGTGTCATAGGCTTGGGAACATGAGTGAGAAGGGGATGGATATTCTTCATTAAAGAAATTTGTTGCCATGTTTGAAGCATGTTGATTTGGAATTCTTTGAGAATTATGATTATGGAACATAGAAGAGAGTCAAATCCCTCAAATTTGGGAATGAAAAGAAGAGCGAAAAATTAGAGCTTGCGCATACAGATGTATGGGGACCTACTCATGTATATTCTCTCTATGTCTCTTATTATTATGTTACTTTTCTTGATGATGCAACCAAAAAAACCTAGATTTATTGTATTCAAAATAAATCTGATGTATTTGATACTTTCAAGAAATCGAAAGCTTTGGTTGAAAATGACATAGGAAAAATGTTGAAGTGTCTCAGATCAGACAATGGAAGTGAATATTGCAGTAAAGAGTTTGATAGGTACTATTTACATAATGGAATTCACATAGAGAAGACAATTTGAGGAACACCACAAGCAAATGGTGTGTCAGAAAGGTTGGATAAGACAATCATGGAGCATGTAAGGGGCATGAGATTGCAATCAGGATTCCCTTTACAATTTTGGGCAGATGTTGTAGGTATTGATGTTTATCTATTAAACAGATGGCCTTCAAGTTCCTTGGATGGTGGTATTCCAGTAGAGGCATGGACAAGTAAAAAGGTAAACTACTCAGTTTAAAATACATTAGGTTTTGAAGTCGTCATCCACATTAATAAAAAAAATAGAATGGATCTTGAGGCAAAATAAGAGAAATGTACCTTTATTGGATATGGTGTTAATGATTTTTGTTATCGCTTTTATGATTATGAAGAAAATGAAATCATTAGGAGAAAGGATGTCATATTCAATGAAAAGTTTTTGTATAAGGATCAGTTGCAGTAAAAGAAAAAGGAAAAGGAAAACAAAGAATACATAGTGCTTGATGAGATCATAGAAAAGGTGAAGGTGCCTGAAAATCATAATGATCAACATCTAGAACAACAAAAACAACAACAATAAGCACCTCAAACACCATGAAAATGGTGTTAGAAGATATACTTGGATAAGTAGACCCCCTGAACGATACTCTCCTTCATTATATTATTATGTATCGTTGACTGATTCTAGTGAACCATAATGTTCTGAAGAAAGAGTGTAGTTAGAAACTAGGAAGAAGTGGAAGCAGGCCATGAAAGAAGAGATGGACTCCTTATCACATAACTAGACTTGGGACTTAGTGAGGTTGCCTACATGTAAAACAACTTTGTAGAGTGAATGAGTTTATAGGTTGAAGAAAAAAGACGGAGGTAGAATAAGGTACAAATATAGACTTGTGGTGAAGGGGTTTACACAGAAAAAGGGTATATATTTTGATGAGATATTTTCTCCTATTATTAAAATGACTTCAATCAGAACTATTTTAAGTCTAGTAGTAGTACAAGATTTGCATCTTGAGCAGCTAGATTTAAATACAACCTTTCTCCATGGGGATTTTGAGGAACATATATATATGCAATAGCCACAAGGATATGAGGTAAAAGGGAAAGAGAAACTAGTGTGCAGGTTGAAGAAGAGCTTATACGAATTAAAACAGGCTCCAAGGCAGTGGTATCTAAAATTTTATAGGTTTATGTCTGAACAAGGTTATCGTAGATGTCACTATGATCATTGTGTTTATCTCAAAAGGAAAAATGATGGAAGCTATATTATATCGTTATTTTATGTGGATGACATGCTTGTTGTAGGTTCTAACATGCAGCCATAAATGTGCTCAAGAGAAAATTGGCAAACTCATTTGAAATGAAAGATTTGGGTTCTTCAAAACAAATACTTTGTATGAGAATAACTAGAGATAGGAAGAATAAAAAATTAACATTGTCTCAGACTGAGTACATAGAAAGGGTGTTGAAAAGATTTAATATGCAGAATGAGAAATTAGTTAGTATACCTTTAGCTAGCCATTCAAAACTAGGTAAGGTGGTGTGTCCCAAGACCTAGGAAGAAATGGCTTATATTTCTAAAGTTCCTTATGCATCTGCAGTTGAGAGCTTAATGTATGAAATAGTCTACACAAGGCCTAATATTTCACATGTAGTCGAAGTTGTAACTAGGTACATGAACAATCTAGGAAAAGAACATTAGATGACATTGAATTGGATTCTCAGGTATTTGATAGGTTCCACAAATCAAGCATTATACTTTGTTGTTTCTAACATTTCTCTACAAGGATATGTTGATGCAAATATGGTGGCTAATAGAGATAACAGGAGGAGCACCATAGGGTTTGTTTATTGTTGGTGGAACAACTATCAGTTAGGTTTCAAAACTGCATAGTGTTATTTCACTCTCAATGATGGAGGTAGAGTATGTTGCTTCTAGAGAGGCTAGTAAAGAAATGATTTGGTTACAATGGTTTTTGGATGAACTGGGTAAGAAGCAGGTGTCAGGAAAGTTATACAGTGACAGCTAGAGTGCCATGAGTCTTGCAAAGAAATATTTGTTTCGTTTCAAGACTAAACATATATAGCTCAAGCACCATTTCATATGATTAGTGTTGGAACATGGATAGTTGAAGCTAGAAAAGATACACACTAGCCACAATCCTGTAGATATATTAACAAAATTTGTAACTAGGGAGTAATTGATATTTTGCTACGTTTCAATTGGTCTTCAAGTATGATGATGAAGACGAGAAATAGCCACGTCCAAAGTGGAGTCATTATCTAGAAAATGAGGGAGAGATGGAGTTGCTATAATCAGTATCGAAGTGGCAGATTATTCGGTGTGGAGCTTGATTATCTTCTTTATGTAGAGGTATCGCGGCATTCGACCCCATTTCATAATGTGGTGGGAAAACTGCCTGTTTATGTGCACTTCTAGGTAGGGGTGACGAAAATTATTTGGACCCCCCATCTAGCATGGGATCGGGAGATGTTGCGAACGGGTTCCCCCAAGAGGCAGTTTTGGGGCTAAAAGCCCACGTTTTGGGGTAAAAGGCCCAAATTTTGGAGTAAATATGTGAAGTCTCTACATTTTTTGGTTGTGGAGCATGAAGATGTCAAAGGGTTGTCTGCCCTTGTTTTGTAAAGTCTCATGTCGGTTGTCAAGATCTAACCATGGTCTGCAAACTGTGGGATTGTATAAAAAGGGAGTCTTAGAATAGTCTAAGACAAAGTTATTAGTGGTAAGATGAGTTTTGGGTAAGAAATTCTAAGTGTTTGTGAGTCTTAGCATAGGTAGAGGCTCTGTAGATGAGTGCGGAGAGGCCTAGGGTGGAAGTCCATAGCTGAGTGTGTAGACCCCTACAGCTGTGTGCGTAGGGTGGATAGAATCTGTCCTGAGCTTGTGATGTCAATAAAGAGAATTATTCTGCAAATCGCTATGTATTTTGTCCTTGATTAATTCATCTGATTATATTATGATACAATATTGGTTTACATTATAATGCTTATTTTATGCACGAATGTATTCGATTATATCTGTTAACTCGACACGAGCAAGAATATATGATTACATGAAGATAAATATAAATGCATGGTATATTAGGTAACACTTGAGATAACTTGGGAACTTATACAGTAACGTAGCCATAGAGGCACATAAGTTCCTAGACCTCGGGTTAGGATTGCACGAATATTAGTTGGGTGCCTTCGCGGAAGTACTAAAGGTTGGAAGAGAAGGAACATCGATAAGCCCTAAAGGCTTGTTGATCTACATGAAGGTAGGATTAGGAAGTATAGATTGACATCACGTCCATATCAGGGTGCTGAATCTTGGTTCCTGTATCCCCCCATACTGCTTCGGGTGAGACTTCAGTCTGTGCTCAGCAGGCTGATGCCGGAAGGGCCAATAGTGTAGGGATTTCCTTGGCTGACTAATGCTGAACTTGGTTTAGGGCCCATCAAGACAACAAATTGTTATATTGTCAGGACCACGATTTGCATGAGAGATGTGTGATGTCACATCATTGGAATCCAACTAAGAAATAAATTTAAACCTGGTTGGATAGAAAGATCTAGGAATTCGTGGTGCAGGAAAACAAGAATCCATGACTAATGAAAGAATAGTGGTTGGATAGATACATGTACACAAAAATACATGAAATATTCTTTTGTTCCTTCCCAGTTGAGTTATAAGAGTGGACCACCAAGTTGGGAGATGACCAAGGAAGTTGGAGGCTTGAAAAGTCGATTGTTTGGAGACTAGAGCAATTAAGGAGATTGGAATCTTTTAAAGATAAGATCACACACACTGTCGACCATTGACTTGACCACATCATAGGAGGATTTGTGACAGAGTTTGTAGTCAATACCTCTTTCAGTTATAGAAATGAAGAGCAACTCTTCTTCAAGGGACCACGAGGTAATTATTTAAGATCACTCAATACGTGGATTAGGATCTCTTTTGTGAATAGCAGGTTATGCAGTTACCTTGATGTTTGGAGCTATGCGAAGTGAAAAAAAATTCACATACAGAGGAAGAAAAGGTCCTGAGTATAGCCCATTGATCGAACCTCCTTTAAGTGACGACAAAGGAGCACCATAGATTTCTTCCTTGAGTGCTATTCAGTTGATAAGATAAGGGTTCCATCGAATACCTACACTACCTCCACCCTCATCACATCCATCCACACCACCTCCATCCTCACCTCCACCGCTCATCCCATCACCCACACCACTGCCACCTCCACTGTTCAAAATGGTGAACTTTGTAAAAATACCTGTATTCAAGGGCGTAAGGAATGAGGACCTAGACAAATTTTGGTTCGTCATAAACGCTATATGGGAAGCACAGGGCATCATGGATGATCACATGAATAAGGCGACGTTGGTTAGTGCTTTTCAAGATTGGGCACTAACCTGGTACATCAAGTACTCTAATGATAACCAAGCAGCTATGCTAGCAGAGATCTAGACGGTGCTGAATAAACAATTTAGTAGCGATAAGTCTGAAGCGCAGTTGATTTTGGGATTCAAGGAAATTGAAATGAAACTAGGTGAGACCCCTTGGGAGTTAGACCATAGATTGAAGTGTACAATCCATGAAGCTAATATGAATTTGATGGATGGGAAGCACCGCCAAATAGTTTTTGGCTTTTCTCCTACCTCACCTAAGGGTTGCAATATCGCAACCGAAGATTACGACTCCGGCAGAAGACTTGGATATTGCAATGAGACTACATGAAACACCAATACAAGATCTGAATCCAGGGGTTCGACAAATTCATGCACATTTGCAAAACCTTTGTCTCGAAATGAAAAGTCTGAAGCGAGACAAAATTGCTCGGCCAGAGGCACGTGAAGAAGTTTGGTGCATAAAATGCAAGGGTCAAGGGCATGACAAGGATCACTACCCAGTTTTTGTGAACTATATTGCAGCAGGAGGACCAATGCCTCTATGACCGGAGGCCACGGCTGGGCCAAGTGCAGGACCTATACTATGGTGTACTATATGTCAGGTAGTAGGGAAACATATGACTAATAATTGCCATTTGCTACAGAAATTTGTACAAACACCCCAACAACTTTTTTGCAATTTCTATCAATGAGTAGGCCATGACGAGTGCAATTGTCAAAGTTATGAATTGATGATCGATATGACACCCGTATATAGAGTGCAGATAGAAATGCGGCCTCCAGGTAAAGGCGTTGAGGGAATGAAAGGTGAGTATCAGGGGTGCAATGAAGGCCAAGGTGGAGGAGGGCGTAGGAGAGGCTGAGGACAACTGATTTGCTTCAATTGCAGAGGCTGAGGACACTATGCGAGGGATTGTTCAAATCCGACTCAATTTTCATGCGCTATTGTACTCTGTTTGACCACGTGACTAAGGATTTCTTAATATTGTTGGCTAAGGTTCACAAAAATCGGGTGAAACCTCCGCAGTGGACACAAAACCTCTAGATGATGAGGGTTGAGCCTCGCGAGGAAGACCCTAAGAAAAACATTATGCTATGGAGATGAACCATGACTAGGGAGGATAAACAAAAGCAACGTGCAGGTGGTGAATGGGTCTGCAAAGCATGAGAAAAGGAGACTAGGTTTGATTTGGAGTGCGCAAAAGAAACATTTATGGAAGAAAAGAAAACCTTCGTTAAGGCCTCTACCTATGGAAGTAAAGAGAAACCAGTTGAAGAAATGGACCCATCCATGATTACCACATTCTTGGAGACCTGCATGAAGCTGCTCCATGATAGTAAGGCTATGAAGGGCTTGCAAGAGCTAATCAATCAGTGCGCTGGTAAGGATAGCGTTATTGGTTAACCATGCATGATCAGGAAGCTTGGCAAGCATAAGGCTAGGACCTAGTGGGAGATGAGACTCACTACGCAGATAGAGGAATACAAGATGGACCAAGTTATCCTAGATATGGGGTCCAACACGAATGTTTTGCCAAAATAGACCTGGGAAAGAATGAGGAGACCTATGCTCCAGTGGTCTCCAGTATAGTTAAGAATGGCGAATCAACAGAAAATTATCCCAATGGGGAGGCTACAAGGGTTCACAGTTGACATCGATGGCACAAGAGCACTAGCGGATTTTGAGGTAATAGAGGTTGTGGATGATAGCAATCCCTACCCTACACTCCTTGGAATTGATTGGGCCACCAACATGAATGGGGTAATCAACCTGAAGAAGTGGAAGATGATATTTGAAAACAATTTTCTCCATGTAGTGGTGCCACTAGATCCCACGGAGGGACCGCGCTATACAAAACCGGTGTGAGATTATGAAAGTGATGACGATCTGGACCAGATTTTAAATATAATTGTGCAAGACCAGGATTGCGTGAATCTCAAAATGGACGGATGCATTGCATGGGATCACGAAAGGTCATGCACAGATTCAGATGAAGAATTGGAGCATTCGCAGAACTGGCTACATGAAGTTTCGACACTGCATCGTAATATGATGACCAAGTTGTTGCACTATCTATCATCCAAAGTCAAGGATCTACTTCATTGTGATGGGATAACTGATGTTGATTTATTTTTGGATGCATTTGAAAGAGAAGTACTGGAGAAGTACTACGAACTACGCTTGCAAGATGGTGGGGTACACACAAGGATAGTTTCAGTGATTGGCATGACTATTGGTGGATGATGAGAATACGTTTTTGGAAGCCAAAATTGTGGATGAAAAATAAGTATGATCGAAGAGATGACCCAAGCAATCACTTGGCTAATTGGAATAAGGATTATGGCGCAAAGCCCCAGGAGTATGATTTACGAGTTATTGTGAAGCCTGGATGATTGAACACGGGACCAGATCATCTATCACGCATCAAAATGGGAGAGGAGCCCACTAATTTGGAGGAAGCACTACCTAACGCGTAGCTCTTTGCGGTATGCATCGTACACAAACACTTTGAAGATATCATAAAATTCCTAACAACGGGAGCTACTCCAAAAGGGTATACAAGCTAGCAGAAGGAGTTAGTAGTGCGCACAACAGACTTCTCCATCATTGCAGGACATTTGCACAAAATGGGGTCGGACGAAATATTGTGATGCTATGTACATAACCTTGAGTGAATCAACATCCTCGAAAAGGCTCATGGAGGAGCTGCAGGAGGAAATTATGCAGGAAAAGAGACAACACAGAATGTTCTGCGTACTGGATTCTAGTGGCCAACTTTGTAGAAGGACGTGAAAACATATTGTAGGGCCTGTGATGCATGTCAAAGTACTAGCAAGCCATCATGGAGAGATGAACTACTATTTATACCATAGGTGACATTACAAATATTCGAGAAATGGGTGATTGACATTGCGGGACAAATTTAGCCTCCGAGAAAGAACACAGGTGCGCGGTACATCATCACCCCAACAGAGTACTTGAACAGATGGGCAGAGGCATAGCCTATGGACTATGACAACGTGGCTGTAGAAAAGTTTCTTTTTGAGTATGTATTGAGCAGATTTGGCTATCCAAAGATATTGATGAGTGATCGCAATATGCACTTCCTCAATGAAAGGCTCGCCCCGTTAACAGAAGAATTTCAGGTGTATCATTAGAAGAGAATGGGATGGTGGATGCATTCAATAAGATACTGGAGAATGCACTAGTAAAGGTTTTCAATGCTTCGAGAAGTGATTGGGATGTGTGCGTACCAATGGTGCTATGGGCCTACAAAACGACTTGCAAGAATTTGATTGGGCAAATTCCTTTCAGAGTTGTGTATGGTGTAGAAGTTGTGATGCCAATGGAATACATTGTACCTAGTTTGTGCATAGAGGCACTCACAGGAATGGCAGACAGTGGAGCCTTGGAAGAGAGGCTCGTGTAGCTAGAATATCTTTAGGAGGACCGATTTCTAACTGGATTTCATTAGCAAGTTCAAAAGGAGCGCGAAGAGGCATGGCATGATCAGCACATTAAACTATGCACCTTCAAGGTAAATGATCTGGTTTCAATATATGACAAGAATTTTGATAAATTTCCTAGGAAATTTACGATTTACTGGTTGGGACCCTATGTCTTCAAAGAGATTATTGACGGTGGAGAAGTTCTGTTGGTTAAGTTAAATGGGGAGCCCTTCCCAGGAAATGTGTATGGCAGCTGATTGAAGCCATACATTTGTGAGCCGGGTAGGTGATTATATGAAGGTAGCACAGTCTTAGCACTCGAGGCAGCTGAAAGGAGGTGCAGGACTATAAACTACATTGCCCGGGTTGGGGAACTGCATAGAACAAGGAGATGTCAAAAAGACCCCACAAGCGTGTAGAAGGTTGTGCTACCTGGGATAGAACCACATAGATCAGCTGGAAAGTGGCTGTTAATGTCATTATTCATGATTTGACGATGAAAAAATGGCCAAATGGAGTGGGGACCAGCATTTAAAATGAAATTTATGGGTGAGATCCTTGAAAATATACAGCCAATCTGGCATTAATGAACTGATTTTGGGGGCAACGATCCAATTTGAATTCAAAATGACCTGTAATTACATGTGGCGACCCAATGAAGAGCACTTGGCATTTTGAGCATTGAGTTTTTGAGCTCTTAGAGGCATATGAATCATGAATTCTTTGAAGCTTTGATAGCAAGTTCAGTGTTTGTGCAATTTCCAAGGGAGACACAAGGACTGTTGAATAACATCATGTCGACACCGAAAGAAACCATAGATATTGGGGAAGAAGTAACAACCAAAGGGGTTGTGCCAGAGGTTGCTATGGAAGCAGAGGGAACTACTCCTGACATTGCAGAGATACCCAAGTCACCACGACCACCTAGACCAAGGCCTAATTAGACCCATGAAGGCGCAAAAGGCAAGAAAGGAAAGTAGGCCATGACACCACCTGTGAACATGTCACCTAGGAGAAACCAGCTAAGGACAAGCCCACTGCTCAAGAAAATGGAAAAGCAATTAACCTAGAACTAGAGGAGGAAGAAATTGAGGATATCCCAATGGATGATGAGGATCTCAATATAGAAATGGAGGATGTTCAAGTTGAGGGTTCTGACTCCATTACTAAACTTCCTGAGTACATCCCTCCACGTAGGTGCAAGGCCAAGGTGCCTAAGGACATTGACAAGAGTAAGGTCACCTTGTACACCTCTACTACTGGACAAGATTGTTGTTGAAGGACTATGATTTCGGCAAATTCCACTGTTGAAATTGGAGGACTGGGACTTAGCTGACACCGAGCGATTCCCTCACTTGGCGACAGACCAGCGGATGCACTGTGTCCTCCATAAGACCACTAGGATGACTAAGTTGAAACTATGGAAGCGGCTCAATGGCATGGATAAGGAAGGTCTGGTCAACCTACTATGGGTGCCGCACTACAATCGCACACCCATTACCTTGCTAGTAATCAAGAAGCTGATGTGCTTGGTACATAATGGTTGTCTATGATAGTAGGAGCCAATACCCATCACTGATAGACTAATCCATAAGATCACGAGGCTACCATATTTAGGTGAAAATCCCGCTATGATGTTTGGTGGAAAGGCAGGTGAACTAGCCCTCGTGGAGGCCATGAAGAAGAAGTTTGGATTATTAAAGAAGCCGCATGGCTATGCGATTACAAGAAATTCTGACCCTGCAATCAAAGTGGCCACACAGATATTGACAAGTAAGGTCATATGAAATTGTCGCTCTGATGAAGTACCACTGCCCATTATATCTCTAGCGGCCCAATGTGCGAAGGGGGTTCAGTTTAATCAGGCACGCTACCTCTGCAATGAGTTCCTCATGAACTATTGTGAGGCGCAAGATCTTAGCAAGACCTTCCACTATGCATGGCTCATGCTTTCCATTGTGCTAGTAGCCTAGGAGATATCAAAAGACAACCAATTTCCCTTGATTGTGCCTGACCTGCCTGAGGCCGCGAAGTACACTTCGCTATGCATGACTAAGAATCCTCAACAAATCATGGAGGACAAGATCTTTTGGATCTTGATGGAGATGAACGTGCACATGGCCATCAACTACAAGTCATAATTTTCACCTAATGTCTTTGATAAGTTGCAGCCATACGCAGAATTTAAGGCTAATTTCCACCATATATCCATAAGGGCATGAAAAGACCCCGAACAAAAGTGGCATGACTTTCCCTACTTGGCGACAGATGATGCAATTCAATCGGTTATTCACATCTGGCGAGCAAAATGGCACTCTACCTCACACTTAACGGCGGGATCCAGCGAGATAGCCATGCAGTGGAAGAAGGATGAAGCAAAGCTCAAGATGGAGTATCTGGATGAGAAAAGGAGAAAGGAGGCTGAGGATAAGGCTGAGGCAGACTATGCTACCATGCAAGAGACAGATGGATAGATAGGAGGAGAGGAGTCTAGCTCTGACAAAGAGAAGTCGCCCTACCTAGAAGAAGAGGACGATGAGATAGAGCACGGAGGAGCAGACCCAAGGATGCCTCCGTTCCATATCAAGCTTCGAAGGGGAGAAGAAAATAGGGCCATGGAAGAAGTCCAAGCCTAGAAAGACGTCCATGGATCCGATCACGCTAATAGAGGGGGATCTGAATGACTTTGGAGATACGATATGGTATGCCACTGCAAAACTATTGCAGTAGTTTGAGAAACAGTAATAGCAAGTTTTGGGGCCCATTCAGGTGAATCTACAAGAGCTGCAAATTCGGGCATCACAAACTGGCACGACATCCACCTGTTTTTCCATTGGTACTTGAGAAGTCATCGAGATGTTGCATTCCAAGGACTCCTGAGCCATAGTGCTACCAGATAGAGCACTAACGACAGAGACCTAAGTTGAGAGGCTTGTTGTCAGTGCAATCAAGGGAGTAGGGTTGAGCTTGGCACTGCTTCCTAGTGAGGCGCTCTGCCCACTACAAGATGGGGTGATCATGGAACTGAGGGCCCACAAGTAGCATTCTCTGTAGGTGATCAATTAGTAGAACATTAACATTGCTCAGATGGTCATAAAGCGAGATTCTGCCATCACCACTATAAATAATTTGACTGATAAGAACAAGGGCATAGTCGAGGTTGTGGAGGAAGAATGCTAAATGGTCATGAAATTGGCCATTCCTACATATGAGACGATAGATATGCGGGTTGGTAAACTCGCGTCAAGGGTGCGCGACACCCACACAAGATTGGCAAAGGTTCAGCTAGAGTTGAACCTCCAAATTGCTGAATTGTAGCTGAGGGCCCATCCTTCGACTCTTCCAAAAGTCAAGGAGTAGTGCACGAATACTATAACAAGGGAAATAGTGGCAGTAGAAAGTGCAGTGGCAGACTACACATTCCTTTTTGAATAGTCATTCAAAGTACTAACTATCCTAAAATAATACCCTACTGTGCGGAGGCTGGAAACAAAGGTGTGAGTGCTGCAGCAACACTATAATGAGGTAAAAAGGACAATGCGTACTGTTACCCTCACACAGAGACTCAAGAAGCTACATGAGGCCAAGGCATTGAAGGAGAAAGTAGATGTAGCTCAACACAAAGAGGCGATGTTGAAGGTGTGCTTGAAGCCTTATTTAAACGAGGCCTACTTGATCACGGCCTCCACTCAAGGAAAGTTGGCTAGCCTATAGGAGACTCGGCAGAAGCTTTAGGCTAACAGTGTAGGGCTAGCAATGGAGCAGTTGGTCGAGGAAATAAAGCAGGTGGTCGCATAGTAATTGTCGAGGTAGAAGTCGTACAGGTCGAGCTAGGCGGTCTTCGGACAAAGATCTTTGTGTCTACAAGAGTGACTCGAAGGTGAGTCACCATGTTTGTTCTGGTGGCCTGTTGGGAATGAATTCCTCGAAGAAGTAGTTTTGGGGCTAAAATTCCATGTTTTCGGGCAAAAGGCCCAAATTTTGGAATAAATATGTAAAGTCTCAACATTTTTTGGTCGCGGAGCATGAAGATGTCAAAGGGTTGTCTGCCTTTGCTTTGTAAATTCTCATGTCAACTGTAAAGATGTACCCATGCTTGCGAACCGTGGGATTGTATAAAAATGGAGTCTTAGAAGAGTCTAAGAGAAAGATACTAGTGTTAAGAAGAGTTTTGGGTAAGAAGTTCTAAGTGTTCTCGAGTCTTAGCATAGGTAGAGCCTCTGCAACTGAGTGCGCAGAGTTCTAGGATGGATGTTCGTAGCTGAGTGCGCGAATCCCTGCAGTTGTGTGCACAGGGTGGATAGAGTCTGTACTGAACTTGAGATATCAATAAATAAAAGTACTATACAAATAACTATGTATTTTGTCTCTGTTTAATGCATTTGATTATATTATGCTACGATATCAGGTTACAATATAATGCTTACTTAATGCACGAATGTATTCGATTATATCTATTAACTGAACATGAGGAAGAATATAGGATTACACAAAGATAATTGCAAATGCATGGTAGATTAGGTAACACTTAATATAACTTGGGAACTTGTATAGTAACATCGCCATAGAGGTGTGTAAGTGCTTGGACCTCGGTTAGGGCTGCACAAAGATTAGTTGGGTACCTTCACGGAGGTACTGAAGAACGGAAGAGAAGGAACATTGATAAGCCCTAAAGGCTTATCGATCTGCACGAAGACAGGACCAGGAAGTATATATGAACATCACAACCATCTCAGGGTGTAGAAACTTGGTTCCTTCATCCCCCCATACTGCTTCGGGTGATAGTTCGGTCCACACTCCATGGGCTGATGCCGAAAGGGCTAGTGGTGTCGCAATTTGCTTGGCTGACTAAGACTGAACCTAGGTTAGGGCTCATTAAGCCAACAAGGGAACCACCTCCAAAACTAAAAATAGGTGTAAAATTTCCTTCTAAAATGTTGTAATTGCGTAGTCAATTTGGGTTGTTCATTGGGTGAAATCTAATGGTAGAAGTTATGTTTAATTTACAGTCTTTTCCCTAGAAGGAAGCCCCTTGCTATATATGAGGGAATTGTATTTCAGCTATGTAGATGTCTATTCAGAGTGAGAAAGAGAGAGGATATTGTGTGAGAGTGAAGAGGGAATTACAGTGGATTTGTTGTAGGTTTTATCTCTTCATTTTTCTGGATAATATAAAACGAAGAACTAGCTATTTCTCTATGGAAGTAGCCCAAATTGGGTGAACCGTGTATATTTTTGTCTCTCTTGTTTTATGCATTTACTGTGTCTATATTTCAGCAATATTTTATGTGTTCTATTTCTCTGTAATATATAATTTTCTAACAGGAATCCTACAAAAAATTGATCATCTTCGCGCTCCATCAACTGCACAAGTTTTTCATCCAAGGCCTCGTGATCCTCCATATCCATCAATGCTGCTATGCATATACTAGGCATAATCTACTCCATCACCATTATGGCATCAACCCCATATACTAATTTGAACGATGTTTTTCATGTAAGATTATTGCAAGTAGTCCTATATTTTGAGAGTACTGTAGGTAGGCGCACTTCCTAGTCATTTTCCAGTGTGTTACATATCTTCATCAGTATGTTCTCCAAAGTATTATTAAAGGCTTCGATAGTTGTATTTTCCTATGGGTCATACGATGCACTCTTCTGATGGTATACCTATAATTCTTTAGTCAGTGCACTAATTTGTTTCGTTTAGAAATTGCATACCCCAGTCACTCATAAACACTTTCGGGCAGCCAAATCTTGTTAAGACATATTGAAACAAGATCTTTCCTACCATAACCCCTCTATAATCCTTAACTGGTTGTGCTTCTGCTCATCTGGTTAGATATTCTATCATTTTGGTAATATAGCATGAACCTATTTTATTTTCCAGGGGCTAAATTGGCCCAACAAAATCAATTGCCCACTTCTCAAATGCCTGCAAGGACACCTAAGGGTGTAGTGGTAACTCATCCTTTTGTGTGGTCCTTCCAGTTCTTTGACATGCATCACATGCCTTAAAATACGCCTTCGAATCCTTGTGCAATGTTAGCCACCATAGACCCGTGCACAAAATATTCTGCACAGTTAAATTTCCTGCATAATGACCTCCCACATCTCCCAAATGAGCTTTAGCGAGAATGTTATCCCGCTCAAATTCTGGCACATATGTTTGAAATATTTCATCAGCCCCCATTTTATACAAATGTCTTGCAATGACTGAAAAATTGACCGTGAGAACTACTAATTCCTTCTTCTTATGTTGTGTATATCCTTCTGGTGCCATCCCCATACTCAAGAAGTGAATAATGTCTACAAAATGTTTATCCACTACACATACCGCAAAGAGCTACAAATCTCGTAACCCTTCCTCCAGATTATTAAGCTCCTCTCATGTTTTGATCCATGATAGATGGTCAGGTCCCAAATTTAACCTTCCTAGCTTCACAATGACTTTAAAGTCATACTCCTAAAATAGTAACAACCATCTGCAGATCCTCCTTCCCAATAGAGGCTTGGTGACCAAGTAATTCAAGGCAGAATGATATGTGTACATATCGAACTACCCTCCTAACAAATAATGCCTAAATTTTTGTTGCGCGTACACGATGGCCAATCCTTCACACCCAGTCATTGAATAAATTTTATTGGCCTTCGATAACTTCTTACTTCTAAAGGTTATAAGGTGGTCAATTTATCCTTCTCTGGCCCGTGTTAGCACTGCACCCAATGCAATGCAAGAGGAATTCACATGTACATGAAACCCCATTTTCCAATTAGGGAATACCAAGATCGACACTGTGACCATTTTTTCTTTCAACACATCTAAGTTGCACTAACATTCTTCATCCAAACAGAATTTTGTGTCCTTCTTTAGAAGTTTCTCCATGGGCACAATAATTTGAGCATATGTTTTGATAAATTTTCTATAATATCTTGTATGTCCCAGCATCGCACGCAGCTACATGATGTTCTTAGGGGCTCCAAATTCACAATTACTGCAATATTTGTAGGGTCCACCATCAAACATTCCTTGCACACCACATGACCCAGCAAGGTTCGAAAAGGAACACATAATATGGATTTTTTCAAATTCAGCGCAATCTAGTATGTACAACATGTATCCAACATCAGGCGCAGACTTGCGACACAACGCTTCACTAATTGAAACACCATCCAATCATCGAATTATACTTCCAGGAACTTACAAATGAACTCCTTGAATGCTACTATGACTACGCGAGAGAATATCACATGCACATTCTTAATCCCAAACATAATCATAGTGTATTGAAAACAACCCCACTCCATTGCAAAGGTTGTTTTTCTCCTATCCTCTGGCACGATCTTGATATAATGATACCCATAAAACTCGCCAGTCAAGGAATATGCTTCCTACCCTCCAACATTGTCTAATACTCCATCTGTAAACAACGTTGGGAATGGGTCATGAACAAACACATCATTAAGCTTCTGCAAATCTACGCAAATTCTTATTTCTCCTTTTTGTTTCTTCTCCTAAACTGTTAGACACACATGGGCAGCAACATAATCTAAAAGATAAAACATGAGAATACCGTTTTTTTATTAATAACTAATATACATTTATAGTACATGGTTTGACCATTGGGTTTCACATCCCAAGGTCTCTTGGACTTCTTTTTGTCTATTTGGCTTCCACACTAACCCATTGAGGATTAGGTGTCCAACATTCCCCCCCTAATCCGAAGGGTTATGTATGAGTCCAAGAAGAGAGCTGTAATACAAAATGTGCAAAAATGGATGGCAGTACTAGGCTGAATGTGCTCTCTAAAATGTTGGTATAAAGGGCAGTGGTTTAAGGATGACCACCAACACTGGAATGCTTAGTACAGTTCCCAAAACTCTTCCAAAACTGGAAAGAAGTTGAAGTCTTCTACTAGAGGAAGTGCTCCTATTGTTTTGAAGAGGGAAACCTTCAACCATGAAAGGGAGGTTTCACCTCGCATAAAAGGGAGAACTTTAACATGAAAAGGGAAGTCTCAACCTATGATGGTTTAAGGATGACCAACAACTTTGGAATGCTTAATGCAATTCCTAGAACTCTTCCAAATCTGGCAAGAAGATGAAGTCTTCTGCTAGAGGAAGTGTCCCAAATTTTGTTCCTAGAATTCTTCTGAAACTAAAAAGAAGTTGAAGTCTTTTGCTAGAGAAGTGTCCCAGATTACCAACTAAAGGCATTTTTAGGGGCATCTTTGTTTCTGGCTACAACTCTGAAACTGGTGTGGCAGGTTGTGGCTCAGGCTCGCTTGATGTGACTTTGAAGCTTGTAGATGACCATCATTGCCCCCCTTGTTAGATACAAGGTGAGATGATGGAGAAAACTCAACTGCAAGACTATTCAATACTCTAGAACAAGTTCTGACATGTTATTGGAATATCTTCTTAGTTTTTTATGCCCATTTCCAAGAAGCAATCGATCCAAGATGAATCTTTGTTCTTGCAGGACATTTGTTTCTGAAGCATCTGTGTGAAGAATGGGTGGTTTTATGATAGTACTTACATGGATGAAGATCAAAATAGTGATCTCTCAAATGGCTAACTCAATGACAGTGTTGGCATTTCACAATCTATTGTTGTTGTTGTTGTTGTGGAATAGGGGCAGAATCTGGAACAGTTGGAGGTGAAATGTCATGAGTAGTAGGTGAACTGTCATGAATGAATCTAACACTTTGAAATTGAATGGGCTTTGAGTAGTTTGGAATATGAAAGGACAAGTCCTTGTTATATCCAAGACCAGTTCTATGCTTTTTGTGGATAAGCTATTCCCAAGGTCTGATGATGGGCTTAGGAAGTGCAGAGTGAGTTTCTACATCTGCATGACAACTGCTGCTTTATTGGGTACTAAATCTGAACCAATTGTAACATTATTGACTTGCTTCTGATGGGTTGTAGTCTCAATGTTCTAAACAGAAACATGTTTAGAATGACTCCTCTATTTTAGTTCTTCTTACGGTAGTTGAGATTCGAGCTACAAAAAATCAATTTTCTCTTGTGCATTTTGTAGACAAATTTGAATGTCAGTGAGAATGACTTTGTTGATTTTCACTGTATCATGAGTAGTAGAGAATATCATAGTTTTTAGGAACTCTAATACTTCACTAATTCTAGTCATTTTCTCCAACCTTTTTTAATTAATATCTTATGCTAGAAATTACATAAAACTTATTGGACTATTGTTGCAACACTGAATCATGATGACAAAGGAACATGAATATGCCACAAAATTCAACGCGTCAACCAACTCAGTCGATTAATATATATAGTGGCACAGTCTTCAAATATGAATCAACTCAATTAATATTCCATGTCATATATAACCAATACTAATTTGAACCAGTACATTCACCAAGGCAAATCAATCACAAATGCTCATACGAAACTTCACATATAAACTCAATGCACCATGAGATGATACACACTCTACATAATATATCAACTCTACACTACAAAAACAAATCACATTTTCTCTTCAATATACCATGGAGTGGCGGTTTGGAGAGCCACGAATGGTGGTTTCAAGCCACCACACTTCCGCTTCAATGGAGCTGACAACACACAAGCTGAGGATGATGGTGCACACTATCAAATTCCTTTTGATCCCTGGTTATTTAGCTCAAATATTCAATTATTTATAAGACTTCTGCAGTATTTTCATTCAAGTCCCAAATGGCGGTCTGTTCAAACACACCAGCAGCAAGAACAATGTGTTCACTCTACACATATGATTATCTCACCCTCTTCCAGGATCCTGAGTGATACTACATCAAGCTTTATTTCCTCACAAATTCACCTTGTTTTTGAGAGTTGTAACACCAGGTTCACCAAGCTTCCATGAATTTGATACTAACTCGATAAGCTACATAGGAAACAAATGTAGCACACCAAACACACCAAGTTCCATAGGCCACCAATCAACGTGCATATACCAAATGACCTTAAAAAATAATTTAACACATAAGATACACACAGTATGAATGAGTGAGCAAGCTAATACGGTGGATTCATGTGTATAGAATGACCCTTACAATGTAGTAACCAACCATTTTTTTTTAGCCACAACACCACTACACTGCACCAACATGCATTCAACGTTTAACCAAGGCTTGAACGCACTCCAACAAGTCTTGAGGTATATACCATGCGAAGTAGTGCGGACAGCGAGGTATGAGTCAATATGGAGAGTGGTATGATGAGTTTTGTAGTCAGATACAACATGGACTAACCGATCCATTTTCCTTTATCAATAGATGTCTTTTCTACATAATGTTGGCTCCATCCGTAATAACGATGAATAGATGCTTGGATTTATGTAATGTTTCAGCAAACAAAGATATATTTTTTTTTTTCACACCATAAAAACCATCTATACTCAACATTCAATTTACCAATATTACATCGCCCAGTCAATGCAGCATATACACTTGCAGGGTAATGTACATTCAATGTAGTTCTAGAAAAACTACCAATTTCAATGAATCTGTAGAAGTCACGCATCATCAGTCACAATTTTCAAATTTTCCATTCAACGATGGGCCATAGCGAGTGCACAGACTACGACATTCAACACAGGGCGTTCCATTTCTGCTCCCTGTAGACTACTAAAAGCCTCAACTGTCACTGTAAAAGTAACAAGTCACTTTAAAAGTCCATAGACTTGATCAAATCTATAATGAAATGTCCTTGATAGTTAATTAGGCTTGGATTCATCCGCTCGATGGATTCAAATGCATGGATATTTGAGATTCAAGAAGATTCTCAATTTTAAATAGCCAGTCTCTCATTTGCGCAGAATGCAAAAAAATAGATAGAACCTTCAACAAGGTCTGAAAACATTGTAATCATAATGCTACCATGCAGATTAGTTTCAATGCAGTAGGGAATACTACTGGTAAGAAAGGCACTGATACATTTAATGTTCAATACCATGGAACCATATGACAGGAATAATTGGACCAGGTGTTACATGCATTACTTGGACAAGAAACAAGTAGACAGATAGGTAAAGATGGAATCCAAGGCAACAATTTTGTGAGGAGTATTGTGTGATGATTTTCTGTTGATGCGAAAGGCATAGACAATTCGAACTTCACATCCAGGCTATGCGAGTATGGTGAGACCTAAATGGAAATGTCATTGGCAAGGAGTAGGTACAAAGACGTTACGCCAAGTATTGTTAGGCACCCCTTGAGAAAGCCAAAGCAGAAGAAGCTCGGACCAATGCTATTTAAGAAGTAGTTAAACTTAAACTGGGGATTTGCAAACCTGACACTCTCATTTATGCAGGTGATTATGAGTAGAAATGGTCAGCGAAGAGCAGAGGAGCAGCGCTCTGATTTATGTGGGTGATTATGAGTAAAAATGGTCAGAGAAGAGCAGAGGAGTAGTGCTCTGATTATATGCGGGTGATTATGAATAAGGGAATCTCTGGTTTGTATGTGGTAGGTCAAACTATATGGAATATGGTAGACAATGGTTATGAAGAGAGCTCAGAGAGTGCAAAAAGGAAAATTATGCACATTCCAAAGAGAACGGAGGGCGCAGAGAGAAAATATGGCAGAAAGACTGATACAAGGAGTTACAAAGGCAGGAACACTAAAAATAGGACCTGTTCATAAAGACCATAAAACAAATGGCTCAAAGAAATTATGCATGTTAGGAATACGCCTGCTCTGATACCATGTTAGACACACATGGGTAGCAACATAATCTGAAAGATAAAACATGAGAATACCTTTTTTATTAACAACTGATATACATTTATAGTACATGGTTTGACCATTGGATTTCACATCCCAAGGTCTCTTGGACTTCTTTTTGTCTATTCGGCTTCCACACTAACCCATTGAGGATTAGGTGTCCAGCATGAACCAACATTGGGCTCACCCAATCAAATGCTTCAATAGGTTCTATGATGCCTACCTCCATCATTTTATCCATCTCTTAGCAAAAAAAATCATTGTATTTAGGATTAAGGCAATACAACCTCTATTTAATAGGCTTCACATCTATCTTTAGAGTCATCTTCATAATGCCAAAATCGCCAAGTATGCCCTTCAAATCCAAAAACTTAGTGGGGAAGAGATCTTGACATTGACAGAATAACTCAACATCTTTATCCATGGTAGTGTCATCCCAATAATCTCCAATTTTTGCGAACTTCAATTCTTCGTCAATGCCAATTCTTACTTGCTTTTTCTTCAAAGGTGTGAAGATGTCTGAGTTTTCTATTTGCGGGCCTTCGACTTCGCGATTCCCTTCTGCTTCTGGAATATAGTATTTCATGGGTCTTCATCTTCATCTTCAATAGTAACATTGTAACATTCCAAATCATGACAAAACTGGGTGCTCCAGTCTCGTTGGGTCCATTCCATAGTTTTCGTCGGCATTCTAAAGATAGACGCTTTAATTTTGTGCAATGCTTCATCAATGCTTGTGAAGCCATATTCAATTTGAAGGTTAATAAGAACCATTCCTTCAGTACATCCCATTCTGCGGTGCCATAGAGGAGCTTTGTTTCCAAATACCATTGTTAGGATATTCCGACACATAGGAAATAGTTAAGTTCAACTTGGTCTAGTATAGAGTTAGGTAAAGTGTGTTTCTTTACCGTTGTACATTTTGTAACTTACAATCCGACGGTCACGATATGTAGTGATCCGACGGTTCACTCTCACCTCGGTATTACCGACACTTGATCCGTGGCTTGACACCCGATTGGTCCATGCGTTCTATTTAAAGCGCATGGAGGGTCATTGTTCGGGTAATCCGTGCATGAGAGAAGCTTATGTAAATTTTCATTCTTTGATTAATAAATTGCCTGTAGTACCCACGTTGGGACAGGCCGTGGACTGTTTCCCTCTTTGAGGGTTTTAACCACGTCAAAAATACCAGCGTATTGATCTGTGATCTGGTTGTGAGCGGTCTCCTTTTGGTGTTCTTTCTGAGGAACTTACCCTGTAAATTCCTACATGGTATCAGAGCTATTTGAGGGCCGCGTCTGTTGGTGATCCAAATCTGAAGCCGATAGAACTACATGCGGCTGTCATTTCCTAGATCTGCTGTTTCTGACTGCTTTCGGGCCGAGAGGACTGCTCTGTTGCGTTTGGAGCATCTGTTCCAGTGAGGAACCCCTTTCGTTTCACGCGAAAAGGTTTCTGGTAGCCCTAGCTGCGTCATTTTTCAGATCGAGAGGTATACAGTGTTTTTGCAGTTTATAGTTATTTTCTCTCTGCTTATTTCGGTTTCGGTTTATTTAGCCATTTTTTTAAACCAGATCTATACCTTTCATTCCTGCGTATGCTCTTTTCCCTGTGACTCTGTGCGATCTGGGCAAATCAGAAACAGAAAGGAAGGATTTTTCTCATGCGTATGCTCTTTTCCCTGCACCTTAGTGTGATCTCGGAAAATCAGAAACATTGAGAAAAATATTTAGTTTTTCAGCTAAAGCTAACTTTGAGATTTTTTTTTTAAATTTCTAGTTTTTTGGCTAAAGCTAACTTCGAGCCGCAAGGTTCGTTTTTCTTTGCATATTCGTGTTGGGTTTTGTGTTTTGTGTTTTGTAGGGAAAAAGAGCTTTCTCAAGGCAAGCACGCAAACCAAGGCCCCCCCCCCCCTCTCTCTCTCTCTCTCTCTCTCTCTCTCTCAAATTTTTTGTATAGATCAATTGGTTCAAAGCTATTTTAAGAGAGTAGAGGTCTTGGGTTCAAGTCTCCATTTTGTGGGGGCGGATTTTTTTTTTCATTCCCGCACATTCGCGCACTTTGCCGGCAACTTCAACAATTTTTTTTCAAAAAAGCCATAACTTCTTCATCCGGAAGCCTTTTTCAGAGCCGTTTTTTTTAAAACAGCCTAATTTTTCGAGATCTATCCATTGGAACACTTACTTTCAGCATCTTCAGCTTCAGTTTTTTTTAAAAATGGAAAGTCCATGCCAAGTCATTCTTGACAGCACTAACTACTTCCAATGGTTAGCCTACATGGAAGATTTACTTAGAAGTAAAGGTCTCTTCAGAATAGCCACAGACCAAGAGAAGAAACCAAAAGATGAAGACAAGGCTGCAAAATGGGAAAATAGACAAGATCAAGCACGTGGTTTGATAGGGATGTCTATTTCTCCTGATCTTAGATTCCATATTGCAGAACTTGAGACTCCTCATGAAGCATTGGAAAAACTCGCTAAAGTTTTTGGGATTAAAAATGAAATTAGAGCCCATCAACTTGAAAATGAGTTGCTTACTTTGGATCCTAATAATTTTTCTTGCATTGAAGATTTCTTGTCCAAATTCAAGACCCTTAGATATCTCTTGGAAGGTGTTAAAGTTAAGAAAGAAGATGGTAACCTTATTTATTCCATCCTTACTAAGTTGGGACCAGCCTACTATGTATTTGTTTCCACTTTCCATTCTACAAGGGAAGCTTTCATTTGTCAAGGAAAAGACTACAAGGCCCCTTCCTTTGACTCCTTTTGTGATTCCTTAATAAGAGAACAAGAAAAACTCTTACACCTTGGTCTTCTCAATCTTGGAAACTCTTCCACGAAAGCGTTAGCCGCCCAGCAGCAACCAAATTCAAACAATCCTAAGAAGTCATATCCTCAAAAGAATGGTCCTAAACCAACTCAAACTCAAAATGAAAGATCATTTCAGCAAAATGATAAGACCAATAAAAACAAATGGAAGAAGACTGATAGACATTGTAACTTTTGTAATCGAGATGGCCACTTAGAATCTAAATGCTTTAAGAAGATGGAAGCCTTGGAAGCCGCAATGAAGAAACATAACATCCATGTGGAGCCTACTTCAACTTCAACTTCCGGAATGGCATTTTCTGCATGTTGTTGGCCATCATCTCAGCCTGGTTATGCATTAAATGTATCTTCTTCCTCTCCTTCTCATGAGTGGCTCATTGATTCTGGAGCCTCTTATCACATGGCCAAAAACCAAGCCATGTTTTCTTCTTTAAATGATTGTAACACCAAAAATATATATGTTGGTGATGATAGATCTCTTAATGTTGTCGGGACTGGAACTGTTCATCTAGACAATGGTCAGTTTAATGATGTATTATGTGTTCCAACCTTATCCTGCAACCTTCTATCTGTATATCAGATAAATCATTCAGGTGAAGGTAAAATTGTTGAATTTTCACCTCATGATGTTGTAATCAAGGATCTAAGAGATCCTAAACAGATTCTAGCTACTGATATTGCTGATGATTCCACAAGGTTGTATAAGTTTCACAACTTTGGGTCATCAAATCTTCCCTCAGTATTTGTTGCTCATAATGATGAAGTGAGCAAACTTTGGCATGAGTGATTTGGTCACTTAAACTATCGCTCCCTTCAGCATCTATGTAAAGAAAATATGGTGAAAGGTCTTCCTATGGTATCTTGCAGAGATGGTGTTTGTTTCGGATGTGTACTCGGAAAACATCATCAGGACAGTTTTGACAAACGTGCCTCTTGGCACGCCTCAGCTCCTTTACAGCTTGTGCACAGTGATTTATGTGGTCCTGTTCCTGTTGCTTCATTCTCTGGCTGCAAGTATTTCTTAACTTTCATTGATGATTTCTCCAGACGCACTTGGGTATACTTCTTAAAACTCAAGAGCGAAGTATTTAACACATTTTTGGCCTTCAAAGCCTTTGTTGAAAAACAATATGGACATCAAATTCTTAAGCTAAGAACTGATAATGGTGGAGAATATGTTAAAAACACATTCATCAACTTTTGCACCGAAAATGGAATTCAAATGCAACATACTGTTCCATACACTCCACAACAAAATGGTGTAGCTGAAAGAAAAAATCGCACCTTAAAGGAAATGGCTAATTGTATGCTGCAATCTAAAGGACTCAGTCTTAGTTTTTGGGCCGAAGCAATTAATTGTGCAAATTATATAATCAATCGCACTCCTACTAAGGTTCTAGAGAATATCACTCCAGAAGAAGCTTGGAGTTCCATTAAACCAGATGTAAGTCACTTTCGTGTTTTTGGAAGTGAAGCATGGGCCCATATTCCAGATGAAAAGCATAAGGCTTTAGAACCTAAGAGTGAGAAATGTGCTTTTGTTGGATATTCTGAAGATGTAAAAGGTTATAGACTTATTCCATTTAAGTCCAAAAATGTTATCATTAGAAGAGATGTAAAATTTGATGAAAATAAATCGGCCTGCGAGCCTACTCCGGCGGATGTGCTACCTCTTCCTATCTCTTCTACTTTTGAAAACATTTCTTCTTCAGATGATGAAAGTGAGGATGATAATCCTCCCCCACCTTCTCAGGATCCTCAACTTCCAAGATGGGTCCGTGCTACTCAGGATGCAGCAGGTGATCTTGCCGGTGATCCTATAGATCAACGACGTACACATTCTCAGTTTGAGTAGAGGTCTTGGGTTCAAGTCTCCATTTTGTGGGGGCGGATTTTTTTTTCATTCCCGCACATTCGCGCACTTTGCCGACAACTTCAACAAATTTTTTTCAAAAAAGCCATAACTTCTTCATCCGGAAGCCTTTTTCAGAGCCGTTTTTTCTAAAATAGCCTAATTTTTCGAGATCTATCCATTGGAACACTTACTTTCAGCATCTTCAGCTTCAGTTTTTTTTAAAAAATGGAAAGTCCATGCCAAGTCATTCTTGACAGCACTAACTACTTCCAATGGGTAGCCTACATGGAAGATTTACTTAGAAGTAAAGGTCTCTTCAGAATAGCCACAGACCAAGAGAAGAAACCAAAAGATGAAGACAAGGCTGCAAAATGGGAAAATAGACAAGATCAAGCACGTGGTTTGATAGGGATGTCTATTTCTCCTGATCTTAGATTCCATATTGCAGAACTTGAGACTCCTCATGAAGCATTGGAAAAACTCGCTAAAGTTTTTGGGATTAAAAATGAAATTAGAGCCCATCAACTTGAAAATGGGTTGCTTACTTTGGATCCTAATACTTTTTCTTGCATTGAAGATTTCTTGTCCAAATTCAAGACCCTTAGATATCTCTTGGAAGGTGTTAAAGTTAAGAAAGAAGATGGTAACCTTATTTATTCCATCCTTACTAAGTTGGGACCAGCCTACTCTGTATTTGTTTCCACTTTCCATTCTACAAGGGAAGCTTTCATTTGTCAAGGAAAAGACTACAAGGCCCCTTCCTTTGACTCCTTTTGTGATTCCTTAATAAGAGAACAAGAAAAACTCTTACACCTTGGTCTTCTCAATCTTGGAAACTCTTCCACGAAAGCGTTATCCGCCCAGCAGCAACCAAATTCAAACAATCCTAAGAAGTCATATCCTCAAAAGAATGGTCCTAAACCAACTCAGCCTCAAAATGAAAGATCATTTCAGCAAAATGATAAGACCAATAAAAACAAATGGAAGAAGACTGATAGACATTGTAACTTTTGTAATCGAGATGGCCACTTAGAATCTAAATGCTTTAAGAAGATGGAAGCCTTGGAAGCCGCAATGAAGAAACATAACATCCATGTGGAGCCTACTTCCACTTCAACTTCCGGAATGGCACTTTCTGCATGTCGTTGTCAATCATATCAGCCTGGTTATGCATTAAATGTATCTTCTTCCTCTCCTTCTCATGAGTGGCTCATTGATTCTGGAGCCTCTTATCAGATGGCCAAAAACCAAGCCATGTTTTCTTCTTTAAATGATTGTAACACCAAAAATATATATGTTGGTGATGATAGATCTCTTAATGTTGTCGGGACTGGAACTGTTCATCTAGACAATGGTCAGTTTAATGATGTATTATGTGTTCCAACCTTATCCTGCAACCTTCTATCTGTATATCAGATAACTCATTCAGGTGAAGGTAAAATTGTTGAATTTTCACCTCATGATGTTGTAATCAAGGATCTAAGAGATCCTAAACAGATTCTAGCTGCTGGTATTGCTGATGATTCCACAAGGTTGTATAAGTTTCACAACTTTGGGTCATCAAATCTTCCCTCAGTATTTGTTGCTCATAATGATGAAGTGAGCAAACTTTGGCATGAGCGATTTGGTCACTTAAACTATCGCTCCCTTCAGCATCTATGTAAAGAAAATATGGTGACAGGTCTTCCTATGGTATCTTGCAGAGATGGTGTTTGTTCCGGATGTGTACTCGGAAAACATCATCGGGACAATTTTGAAAAACGTGCCTCTTGGCACGCCTCAGCTCCTTTACAGCTTGTGCACAGTGATTTATGTGGTCCTCTTCCTGTTGCTTCATTCTCTGGCTGCAAGTATTTCTTAACTTTCATTGATGATTTCTCCAGACGCACTTGGGTATACTTCTTAAAACTCAAGAGCGAAGTATTTAACACATTTTTGGCCTTCAAAGCCTTTGTTGAAAAACAATCTGGACATCAAATTCTTAAGCTAAGAACTGATAATGGTGGAGAATATGTTAAAAACACATTCATCAACTTTTGCACCGAAAATGGAATTCAAATGCAACATACTATTCCATACACTCCACAACAAAATGGTGTAGCTGAAAGAAAAAATCGCACCTTAAAGGAAATGGCTAATTGTATGCTGCAATCTAAAGGACTCAGTCTTAGTTTTTGGGCCGAAGCAATTAATTGTGCAAATTATATAATCAATCGCACTCCTACTAAGGTTCTAGAGAATATCACTCCAGAAGAAGCTTGGAGTTCCATTAAACCAGATGTAAGTCACTTTCATGTTTTTGGAAGTGAAGCATGGGCCCATATTCCAGATGAAAAGCATAAGGCTTTAGAACCTAAGAGTGAGAAATGTACTTTTGTTGGATATTCTGAAGATGTAAAAGGTTATAGACTTATTCCATTTAAGTCCAAAAATGTTATCATTAGAAGAGATGTAAAATTTGATGAAAATAAATTGGCCTGCGAGCCTAGTCCGGCGGATGTGCCACCTCTTCCTATCTCTTCTACTTTTGAAAACATTTCTTCTTCAGATGATGAAAGTGAGGATGATAATCCTCCCCCACCTTCTCAGGATCCTCAACTTCCAAGATGGGTCCGTGCTACTCGGGATGCAGTAGGTGATCTTGTCGGTGATCCTACAGATCAACGACGTACACGTTCTCAGTTTGAAAGAGCCTCTTCTTTACTGGCTCAAGCTCCAGTAAATCATGATCCTGACACTTTTGCAGAAGCTTCAGGCCATCCACATTGGGAAGCAGCTATGAATGAAGAATATCATTCATTGTTGACAAATGATACATGGGATCTTGTTCCTATACCAAAGGGACGCAAACTTGTAAGATGTAAATGGGTTTACAGAACCAAGTATGGACCAGATGGGAAAATTGATAAACATAAAGCTCGTCTTGTTGCTAAGGGCTTTTCACAGGTTGAAGGTATTGACTACACTGAAACCTTCTCCCCTGTTGCCAAAATGAACTCTATCCGCCTTGTTCTTTCCCTTGCTGCCTCTTTAAAATGGGAAGTCCATCAGATGGATGTTAAATCTGCCTTCTTGCATGGGGACTTGCAGGAAGAAATCTATATGGAACAACCCATTGGATTCATACAAACAGACTCCAGCCTTGTTTGTCGACTTAAGAAATCCCTTTATGGTCTCAAGCAAGCTCCTCGGGCTTGGTATGCCAAAATGGATAGCTTTCTTTTAGAATCTGGCTTTTCTAGGTGTCATTCTGACAATACTGTCTACACCAAGAAAGTGGGCAACTCTCTTATCATCCTTGTTCTTTATGTTGATGATCTTATCCTTACTGGTAGTGATCCCAACCTTATAAACCATGTAAAGTCTAGCCTCAAAAGGAAATTTGAAATGACAGACTTAGGACACTTACACTATTTTCTCGGTCTTCAAGTCTTGCAATCCAAGGAGGGTATTTCCCTTTCCCAGTCCAAGTATGCTTGTGATATTCTTCGTCATTTTCACATGGAAGACTGTAAGCCAACCCCTTCTCCCTTTCAGTCTGGAGTCAAACTTTCAGTCTCTTGTACTTCTCCTGAAGTTGATGCTACCTTATACCGTCAACTTGTAGGAAAACTCTTGTATTTAACCCATACTCGTCCTGATCTTTCCTTTGCTATTGGCCTTGTTGCTCGCTTTATGCAAAACCCCCGTGAAAGTCATTGGAAAGCAGCTAAAAGAATACTTCGTTATGTTCGAGGTACAGTTCAGTTTGGGATTCATTACAGTGCCAAAGCAGCTCCTCTATTAGTTGGTTTCACTGATTCTGATTGGGCTGGTGACCCTGATGATCGGAAGTCTATTGCCGGTTATGTCTTCACTCTTGGTTCAGGACCTATTACATGGGCTTGTAAGAAACAGGCTGCCATTTCTCTTTCGACAGCAGAAGCAGAGTATCGTGGTGCCGTGGAAGCTAGTAAGGAAGCCTTGTGGCTTCGTCAGATCCTATTAGAGTTTGGCTTTGAGCAGCAGCATCCAACCACACTTTGGTGTGATAATCAAAGTGTCATTCAGCTATGCAAAGATCCAGTCCAGCATCAGCGCAGTAAACACATTGAACTACACATGCACTTCATCAGAAAGCTCATTCATGACCATGTTCTTGAAGTGCAATATTGTTCAACAGATGATCAGGTTGCAGACATCTTCACAAAGGCTCTCACAGAGGCGAAGTTCACCAAACTTCGATATATGCTTGGAGTTCAGGAAGTTGTCACTAA
This sequence comes from Pinus tabuliformis, assembly GCA_031772625.1. Taxonomy (NCBI): domain Eukaryota; kingdom Viridiplantae; phylum Streptophyta; class Pinopsida; order Pinales; family Pinaceae; genus Pinus; species Pinus tabuliformis. The sequence goes on from CM062816.1 coordinate 437,135,250, forward strand.
GGGGGGATAGGCTCTAGTGCCTCCTTCCTTCTCCTATTGTGTCATATTTGTAAATCCTTCAATCCTATCCCAAGTTGTTCTTAAGGGGGGATGTTAGGATATTCCGACACATAGGAAATAGTTAAGTTCAACTTGGTCTAGTATAGAGTTAGGTATAGAGTTAGGTAAAGTGTGTTTCTTTACCGTTGTACATTTTGTAACTTACAATCCGACGGTCACGATATGTAGTGATCCGACGGTTCACTCTCACCTCGGTATTACCGACACTTGATCCGTGGCTTGACACCCGATTGGTCCATGAGTTCTATTTAAAGTGCATGGAGGGTCATTGTTCGGGTAATCCGTGCATGAGAGAAGCTTATGTAAATTTTCATTCTTTGATTAATAAATTGCCTGTAGTACCCACGTTGGGACAGGCCGTGGACTGTTTCCCTCTTTGAGGGTTTTAACCACGTCAAAAATACTGGTGTATTGATCTGTGATCTGGTTGTGAGCGGTGTCCTTTTGGTGTTCTTTCTGAGGAACTTACCCTGTAAATTCCTACAACCATTTCATGGGAATTGTATCCAAAGTATGGAAGAATATGTGTACCCACTCTAGCTGTTGTTCTATTCCCCATGATTCTATCCATTTCGCTAGGTGATCGTTCGGATCATCCCTTCCATTATATTTCTCAGTCATTTCGGTGTTATCACAGCCAAACTATATCTTCACCATTCATTTGTAATATTGCCATCCAATAATACTATTCTTATGTGTACCACACCATCATGCGGGCATAGCGCACAGTGCTAGCTCTAATGCTTGGAAGTGGTGATCCTCAGGGACTTCATGCTCAAACTCATCCAAAAACAGATCTATATTAGTCAAACCATAATATGTTAATTTTATTACCTCCAACGAAACACAGCGGAGTGGCTTCGTCATCATATTGAATTGCAAGGTAGACACTTCATGTAAGTGATTCTGCCAATGCTCTAGCTCCTCATCTATGTCAGAGGTGCAGGAACTCTCCCGGTCCCATGCAATACTCCCTTCTGCCATTGACTCAATCCAACCCTAATATCACACCGTTATTTTGTAGATTTGATCTATTTTATCATCACTTTCTTCATAATCATGGAGTGGTTTAGTATATCGCACCCCTTTTGCAGGTCCAACAGTACTATAACCTGAAGCTACTACTTTTGAAATAACATTTTCCTTTTCTTCACATTGAGGACTCCATTCATATCAGTAGCCCAATCAATTCCTAGGAGCATGGGGTTGTGGATTACTATCATAAACAATTTCTATAACTTCAAAGCCTATTGTTGCTCTCGCACCTTCAATATCAATTGTTACTCCATGTAACCATCCCATGGGGATGATTTTCTATTGGTTCTCCATTTTGAGCTGAATCAGAGACCAATGTAGTGTAGGTCTCCCCATCCTTTCCCATGTTTGTTTTGGTAATACGTTCGCATCGGACCCGAGATCCAAAATTACCTCGTCGAGCTCATAATCACCTATCTACATGGTGAGCCTCATCTCTCACCCTATTTGTTCCGTATGTTTGCCAATCTTTCTAACTATGCAGTGTCCGTCATGGGATTTCTCTTTGCTGTTACTTTTATTTATTAATTCCTGTAGGCCCTCAAGAGTGTTGCTATCATGCAACAATTTCATGCAGGTCTCCAAGAATGTAGTGAGTACAGAGGGATCAACCTCTAGAGGCGCGCTGATTTCTTGCATCTCGTCCTAGCTCAATGAGGTGGAGGCTTTAGTGAACATCTTCTTGGCATCCATAAAGGCTTCCTTAGTGTGATCCAAATCCAAGCCAACTTATGTTTCTGGTACTTTGAGGAGCCATCCTTCTTCTTCACATTGTTTACCCTTATCAGTGCCAACTATCATTCCACTTCTTAGAACAATGTTAAATTTTTTTATCTTATTCATGGGACTCAACCCTCATACTCTATATATTTTGTGTAGGATGTTGAGGTTTTGTTTTCTTCTCTTGCATTTTATCTATGAGCATTGGGAATTCTTCTATAGTATGGTCAAGCTATTTGTAGTATTGACATGATGGGTTCGTAGGATTCTGGAACTCTCATGCGTAGTGCCCTGACTATCTGCAATTTTAGCAGATAATCTGATCGCAGCCACTAATATGTCCTCCTACTTTGCAGCCCTATCCTTGAACCTGATAGCCTTCGTGTGCTCCTTCGGCGCCCTGATCTAAAGGTTGAGTTTTCACTTGCATCTATTATTTAGGCATCCTTTCCATAGCTTCAACAATGGCACTCATCGTGGCCCACAAATGTTTAGAATTTACAGAACAACTATTGGTGTGTCTGGATGAAATTTTAAAGTAACTGGAAATTATTCGTTGCATGTTGTCCAACAACCTGAAAAATAGACACCATATTGCAGCCCCCATGCTCGGCCCTGCTGGATTTTCTAGCTTCAGGAGAATTGGCCCCCCTCCAATAATATAAATCGCGTACAATGGACAGTGATATTTATCATGCCCCTGGCCCTTACACTTCAAACACTAGACTTCTATGTGCACTTCTGGTTTAGTTTGCTTGTCATTCTTCAAACCTTGTAATTCTAGGTTGTAAGCTAGCTAATTGAGAGTGGACCTGTTGTAATCCTAGGTTCATGTCCTAAATAGGTGATGCATGAAGCCTCATAGAAATATCCAAGGCTTCTTCTTATGCCTATTCATGATGCTAACTATCTCTCATCTACATGTTAACTTCTCTGATCTGACAATTCAACTTTTGATCAAATTCCCGAGGTGTCTCATCAACCCTCATCATGATTTCTTTAAATCAAATTACTGACTATGAGTGATACTTAGACTTACTGGATTATTTGTTTGGAGACACCTTAGTTTATGTCAGCATTGCAAGAGGATTATCATAAAAATAATTAATATACTAGGTTAGCACACGATCCTACAAAGTAGTAACCAATTATGCCTTCTTTATGTTGTCATCAGTAATCTGTTGTGCTCTCCATATAAAATTCACAACAAACCAAAACATCTCTGCATCTCCAATCCCTATGCCTTTAAAGGTTGGCATCTTCATCACATTCACCATGTTTAATGGTCATGGAGATGGAGATTTGGGTAAAGGTCTATGCAGTGGAGGTGGAGGTGGAGGTGGAGTGGAAGGATGATATATTCGAGGAATCCCCTGAGTGATTATCTGAACCGTGCTTCACAGCATAGTCTGTCCCACCCCTTCATCGTCACTTGAAGGAGGTCCAATTAATGAACTATACTCTGATCTTGGTCCTTCACAATTTATAAAGAATCATCCACTTCGTGTAGCTCCAAAAATCAAGGTAATGGCATAACTCATTTTTCACATAACATTTTAATCCAAGTATTCAATGATCTTAAATACTTACCTCGCGATCCTTTGAAAAATATTCACCTCACTTAGCTATAGCTGATTAAGGTATCAACTAAAAATTATATAAAAAATCATCTAATAATTTGATCGAACCAGTGATCAAAATCCTGCGTGATATTTCTTTCAAAGACTTCTAATTGCTGCACTAATTCTAGAGTCCACACTATAGGATTATCGAGTTTCCACCTTCTTTGGCTATCTATCAGTTTGGATGACCATTAATACAACTCAATTGGCAAGGTGCGGAAGAAGATCTAGTGTATCTCTATATATAGATACCCATTCAACCACTCTTCCTTCGATAGGAGTGAATTCCTATTTTCTTATGCCACAAACTAATGAATATTTTGATCCAACCAATTTTCAATCTCTTTCTTAGTGGGATTCCAATGACACGGCATCACACATCTCTTTCAAGAAGATCTCAGTCCCAACAATAGAACCATTTGTTGTCTTAGGGGTCCCTAACCCAGGTTCAGAGTTAGTTGTGCCAACCAACAAAATCCTACACTATTGTCCCTTTTGGCAACAACCTATGTAGTGCAGGCTGCAATCTCACCCGAAGCAGTATGGGGGGATGCAAGAAAGAATGTTCTGCATACAGACACTAGTGTGATTTCATTTAACACCTCATATCTCCCTTCTCACATTTCGATAAAATCTTAGGGCTCACTATTGTACTGTGTTAAAATTGCCTTCAGACCTTGGCGAAGGTGTATAATCAATCCTTGCGGACCTTTAACAGTTAATTTCCTACTTACGCATATCAGAGGCTGATTTACTTAAGTTATTAGTAAATATAAGAGAATTCATTAGAGTCTTTGTGAAAGTACTTAAACATCCATTACGTACATTATTAAGACTTATTTAATATGATCCCATAACATTCAATCAATATCACGTAAAAAAAATAATTCACCGACAACATATAACATTAACAGAGATAAACAAAAATACTCAAGAATTAATCAGAAAATTATCTTTATTGATCTTCAATTCAAGATTACATACTCAACGTCTCCCTATTCACATAGCTGCAGGGATTCACGCACTCAGCTGTGGACTCTTCCTAGGCCTCTAAACACTCAGTTGCAAAGCCTTTCTTCTTTTATCTGACCCACTTCTCTATCTTCTCTCTTCCTCCCTCTCACACTGTTACCTATTCCTTTCACTATGACTTACTACTTATAGATTTTTTCATACAATGCCATGGTCTAAAGACCATGGGTGAATCCAAAAATCGACTCAAAACGTATCCAAAACAAGGGGCTAAGCCCCTTTGACTCCTATTTACTGATGTGCTTTGCATACACAAATTGGGGAGACTTTACATTATTTACAAAATTGTACCAAAAATTTAGGTTATCTTAACCCCAAAATAACCCAAGGGATCCCATCCCAACAACCGAAGAGTGTGAGGATAGCTTTGAGGATCTTAAGTAGTTGATGACACATGCACCAGTGCTACAAATTATAGATCTAGACAAAACGTTCGTAGTATGTAGAAATTCTTGCAAGAGAGGAGTTGGTGGAGTCCTTATGTAGGATGGACAAGTGTTATGTTATGAGTCCAAAAAACTAAATGAGCATGAGAAAAAGTACCTGAAACATGATATTGAGTTAGCAATGATTATACATGCAGTGAAGATATGGAGACACTATTTTCTTGGTAGGTGGTTTGTGCTCATGAGTGATCACATTGGGTTGAGGTTCTTTTTTTACCAACTGAATCTGAATGGAAGGTAGGCTAGATAGTTGGCCACGATTAGTGAGTTTGATTTCGAGATCAGGTACATCAAAGGCAAGGAGAACAAAGTGTAAGGTGATCTTAGTAGGTAGGTGTAGGCGAATCACTTAGCAACTATGAGTTCTTATGGGACAAATTTACAAGACAGGATCTTGCAGGCAGGACAACACGATTTCAGGTATATGGAGATTGTGCACATGCTGCAATAGGGTGATGGCATAGGTACAGGTGACTAGATAGAGGTCAAGTTATAGGTATAGGTGTGGGTACATGTACATGTAGTAGTGTTGGGACAGGGTCCCCTAGGGACAAATTTGTAATAAATTTTGTTATCTATGTAAAGTCTCTACATTTGGAGGAAGCGGAGCATGAACATCGTAGAAGTAAAAGGGGCTTTACAAAGGTATAATCCCCTTAGTTTGTTATAAGTTAAGATGTTTTGCGACTCGCACATGGTTCGCGAACCATGGTATTGTAATGAAAGAAGCTATATAAACAATTCTTAGTGATTCATAGGAAGTAAGAATTCATTAAAGGTCTATAAATGGGCAAGTGATCTAAGGTAGGAAAGTTTGTTTTCTATACTTAAGCGAAGGGAAAGGATCTTGTAGCTGTGTGAACGGTGATCTTGGTAAGTCCACAATTGATTGTGTGGGTTAATGAGCCTCATCATTGGGTAATTAGATGGGCCTTAATTCACCTCCTAGTTTAGTCAAACCAACGATTCCCACAACTTATTGCATACTCTTGATCATATTTTGTTTATGAGATGAGTTGGAGTTGGATATTTTGCTTTGTGGTCTAGTGTGCATTTAATGTAGGAATAAAGAATAAAAGCAAGGAACTGTGGCCAATACCTTGGTTAAAAATTGAATGGAACAAGGGAGAGGAACTATAGGAGGTAAATCCTCCTCCTTTACTACCCCTCCATTCAAATATTCCTCCATCAGCTCGGAGTTCAAACAACCAAATAATGACGACTAGAAGATAGCCGAGCAAGTGAAAAGGACAGAAACCAATTTATCTTTAGTTGGGAGCCAAGCATCCCTAATTGGAAGCAAGTCGTTGTAGACTTTAGATATATAAGTAGAGAGGCTTAGGACCTTAATGGGATTCAGATTTTGATTATAGAACTCAACTTTATTTTTGAGCTGCAAGACTTATGACAGTTTTTTATCTAATCCATGGTTTTTATAATAAGAATGAGTTTCCTTTTGAGCCAGCACTGAGTTAACTCAGAGTGTTGAAGCTCTTGGGTTAGGGCCCAACCCGAGTAGCCAAAGCTCCTTTGTATTGTACACGTATGCTAGCATAGATTCCTAGTTTTCTGTTCATTTACTTAAGTAGCTACATTTCCATTATAGTAGTATAACATAGATTCCTATTTTTCTGTTCATTTTCTTAAGTAGCTGCATTTCCATTACAACAGTATAACATAGATTCCTGGTTTTCTGTTCATTTGCTTAAGTAGATGCATTCCAATTACAGTAGTGTAGAGTAGATCAATTTTGCTTTAGTCTACTTCCATTTGTGTCTTCTTTCAATTAGTAGGTTAGCTAGGAGAAAAAGATAACGATAAGGTTGTCTGCAAGTGTCTCAACCTCACCTCCTCCCTCTAGGACCATGACTTGAGGAAGAGACCCTTCAGCAACCCAAAAAACATAGGTTTCTAGTTCTCGCATGAGCTTTGGAGTTTTTTGGTTGATGTCATTATTTGTTTCATTTCACTATCGTTTTTTTCCATCACTCTCGGTCCACTATCACCCTCAATGTTCTTTTTGTTATTTTCATTGAAACCTCCTTCAACACGTTCTTCATGCATAGTTTCCTCACCATTCGATCCACAACAAACCTAACCAATCACCATGCAATTCGTTATTTTATCCAACAGCCATCACACAACCTCACGTGAAGTGTTCCACCTACTTTATGCACTTTAAATCCCCACTGTCGATCTGCCTTGCTTGATCCGACAACTATAGTGTCACCTACTTGCCAACTAGCTTGGCCAATCTCCACTATTGATCAGTCACACCTGATCCAACAGCCATTGCGCAATCTCGCATGGATTGTTGCATGGTCATTATTGTTATAGGACAAATTGACCTCCTAATCAACTCAGAGGAGAAAGACAAGATGACTGGATCCATGACCACAATTGCAGGCCCAGAATCCACACTAACACTCCTTGTACACTAACAACCTGATTTATAAAGCTTGTTACCAAGCATAAAGGAACGTTAGTCAACCTCCTGACTCTTCTTGTTAGACCAGAGGGAGCGTTAGTGAACTTAAGTGATGTTCAAAGAGGTTCTACCAACGAATCTACCAATAAATATCTTGATATTAAATCCTTATATTTAGTCAAGAAAAGTAAGGAAACTCCAAAAATCAAGATATTTTGAGAAATTCTATTCCGAGAATAGAGGCAAATGGGAAAAATCTTGTAAACAGGGCAAGTTCATGGTTTTTTCCATAATGAACTACAGGTGGAGTTTGGCAACCCTAAATCGATTGCTACATAAGCAACGAGAGGGCCATTTCAAAAGTGTCAGAGCATTTAGAAGGATAGCCCATAGTGTTGTTGTGAAACTGTCATATTCTTGAAGGAGCTAGCTGAAAGAAGGAGAGAGAGAGAGGAAGAAGGGATAAGGAAGGCTAATGCAACAGGGTTGTTGTAATCACTCTTTCATTCTGAATATAGGACTGCGGTTGTGTTCCCTACTCCAAAGTGTCGGTGATATTGTGCATTCATTTGTTCATTCTGATGCTTGTTGTGTTGAGTAGATAAGTTATACATTTATACATGTTTGTTATGAATTCTTGCACTAATTGTCAGAAGTGTATGGTGTGACTGGTTTGCTTTGTTATTTTGTACAAGAATCGTCTTGAAGCTAGTTACGAGGAGTTCGTCTTACTGCATGGAGATCCCCAAGCAAATCTAGAAAGAACCAAAGGTGGTCCTCTTTCCCTACCCTTTCAATATATGCATGATAGATGAACATGTGTGTAACAGGTAGCTTTTGCAAATAACCTTATGGTCTGTCTAAGGTCCTAGGTAGACTTTCGAGGGTAGCTTTCATCCCATGCATTTTACCCCATAACAGTTATCCACCCAAGAGCACGGAAGAAAAGTGGTTTTCTCATGTTACATGTCACCCAGTTAGGCTAATTGCGTGAAATTTAGAAATATAGCTTACAGATTTGAGGGCGCGTGAGAAACTGCTTACTGCCTCCAAAAACCCGCTCCATCATTTCTGCACGTTTTTTTTCCACGATAAGGTCTCCATTATCCATCCTCCGTTAATCTTGTCCATCCATCTATTCACTTAATCTCCCGAGATAAGATCTCCACTGTCCATCTTTCGATTAATCCTGTTCGTCCATCTGTTAACCTGATCTCCTGTGATAAGATCTTCGTCGTTCTTCTTCCATTAGCCATGTTTGTTGATCAATCTATCCATCCATTTACGTATCCTCTTGTGATATGATCTCTACCATTCATTTCCTGTTAACCGGACTGATGTAATGGTTCTTATACACTATTGCTTCCTTACTCCCTCCTTTCACCAATTTCGATCTACGACTGCTCTTCCGCTTGAAGACAGACTTAGTTAGTTTCCTTGCTTGCACCTTAGTATATTTTGATGCTCTTTACTTCTACAATTTAGATAGCAACATTAGGTTAGTGATTGTTTTAGAAATTATGCTTAACATAGTTGTTTAATCGGTTAATTAGGTTATGGTGTGAGTTAGAATTACATGTTGTTTTCTTCATTACTGCAGTAGAGTAGCTCTCTCTTATAATAGATTTTCTCTTCTTCCATCAAATAATCAAGCTTCTTCTAACCCTATAGAAGTATGGCTTGGAACCCCTACGGTCTCTTGCCAGATGAACAGTGACAACAGGCAGGACCTTCGGTTTTACTTGTGCATATAGCACTGTAACCTCTAATTTTGTACGAACCCCAGGTTGATAAGTAAAGTTGGTAGTCCAGGAGTTGCAACATTCTTGTTGCAATACCTAGGCTCACCAATTTTTGGTGTCGTTGCCAGGGAGGTGTCAAAGTAGAATGTGATTACTACTTTCTTCTATTTATAGTCTTCAATTTTCTTCCATTAATTTATTTCTGCAAAAGTAATCTAGTAGCTTCCTTTCTTTCATTTGTCATTATTTTCTTTCCTTTCCATTCTGTAAGTAGAATTTCAATTCAACAAGTAGTTTTTTCTGTCAGTAGTTTTCATTCAATCAACAATTTTATTTCTACAAAGTACATTCTAGCTCTAACAAAATCTTACCAAAAAAACCCAAAAACATTTCCTTTCATGCCTCGTAAGAATAGGGACAATTTACAGAAATTATTTCCAAATACCCCACTATATCCAACAGTCAAACTTGTTTCTTCTTTGGTGACTATGAACTAGAGGAACCTTTAGGTGAGCAACCTTACATATTTGAAGAACCTACAGGGGAAGAAGAAGAGGAAGAACCCATTCCTACTCAACCAATGGCTGAAAACCAAAATGACATAGGAAATATAGAGAGAATTGAGGGTACCTTCCCCATCAGGGAGACAAATAGCGACACTAAGATGAGGAATATAAGCCCCTCTGCTCTACCTCATTTCCATGGCCTAACCACAGAGGACCCTGACACTTTCCTATTTGACTTTGTTTTTATATGCCAAACCTATGACTCTACATATGATGAGAAAAAGTTAAAATTATTTCCATCTACACTCAAGGATGCAACATTTCTGGTTCATGGGTTTACCTGGAGATAACATCACAACTTGGGCTCAGATGCAACAATATTTTAACAACAAATATAAGGGGTAATGTAGGTCAAAGGATACTAAAGAAGATATTTTCAGAATGACCATAGGCTAGGATGAATCCTTATAAGACTACGAAGAAAGATTTCGACTTAGTTACAAAAGGGTGAGGCCACACTTGACCCTGAGTCACTAAAGTTGGTCCTGCCTAGAGGAGTAAGGGAAGATCTTCTGGATACCTTACATTTGTTAGCAGGAAGAGATATCTACTAATTACTCTATAAGGATATCAAGAATGTCTTTAGAAACCATTCTAGGGCAACTAGGAAAAAGGGTAGGAGTAGTCAACCTATGGCTAGTACATCATCTTCCAACTCATCCATCAAGGGTGAAATTGGAAATATGCTAGAGGATTTCAAAAATGAGATGCTAAAAACACTTGCCCTGTAATTGGACACCATGAACATCAAAAGAAAGAAATAGGAAGCAAAGAGAGCCTTGGCCATATTTTGTCCTAGATGCACCAAGAGGCATCCTAGGAACGAATGTTCATTGAACTGTATTGAGATTTGCTCGGTCTGTGAAGAAAACAACTCCACAGACAAGTTCCCTTCTTTACCTTGACTCAAATTTGTATATGAAGGAGCTGAAGGGGTCACTCAGTAGCTCTTCTACATCAACCAAAGGAGACCTCCTAGGCCTAGACCATACCAACAGGGTATGCAAGAGTCATCCCATGCATTTTACAAACCCAACCAAACTGCAACTATACCCTCTTGGGGACCCAATATCATCCTTCCTAGTCTACACCCCCTCGTTGGTCCTATGTATCTCAGTGTCATTCACAGCTAGCCAACCATTCATTTCAACCTTATGTTTAGCCATAACCTCAGTGGAATACCCCACTCTAGGTGTGGAGGGTCCAATTCAACAATGTTCCAGCCCTATTTCCTCCACCACCTACCAGCCACAACTCTTGCACTCTGTTCTAGCCAAGCAACCCTAGATGCCTGCCCAGCCAAATCCGGACCCGAAAAATAGGTAGGCTCAACAAGTATACAGTGGAGATACATCATACCAAACTTATGCTGTAGAAATCCAGGAGATCAACCTAAGATCTAGGATAATTCTCCCTGATAACCAAACTTTCTCCCCACATAGGGAGGTTGAGGAAGGAAGAGAGTAAAGAAACCTTACAGTAAATCCAACCTTTCCTGAAATATTAGCCCAACCACTCTAGCCTACCCCAGAAGAAACTAAATTTCTAGGAGAATTGAAAAATCTATTTGTAAAGATCCCCCTTCTCCACGCAATAAAAGATGTTCCTATTTACAATAAGTTGATTAACGAGAGGTGCTTGAAGCATCTAGGAAGAAGAAAAATGGATGCCTCTACCATTAATTTCATTGGGACGTTGTATTACTTAATGTTGGGGTAGGTAATATGTCCAAAATATTTGGACCCTGGAATCCTTGTAGTAGATGTGCACATCAATGGCATCATTATCCCACACACTATAATTGATCTTGGGGATGCCATTAATGTGATGACTGAGGAAACCATGCTCAAGCTCAACCTCCAAGGTTCATTGAGAAAGACCACAACAATTATGTAACTTGCAGATCATTCTATAGTCACCACTGAGGGAATTGTGGAGGATGTGATGGTATCAATTGACTCCTGGGAGTACCCTGTAGATTTTATAGTTCTCCAGCCTAAGGCTAAGCTTACTGGTTACTCTCTCATCCTTGGGAAGCCATGGTTGGCCACAACTGATGCTTACATTAGCTGAAGAGCTAGGAATATGACCATCAAGAATGGCCATATGTCCAAATAGTTAGTCATACACCCTCCTACTCAACCTACCCTAGAGCATGACTTACCTTTATGGTTGGAGGAGGATGAAGAAGATGAGGTTTACTCTGCCCAAATTTATGCTTTGAAAGCAACCATAGGAGGAGGACAACAAGATGAGGATGACTTAATTGAACACCTACTCCAAAGTCCAAATCCTAGTTCATTACCATTAGAAGAAGAAGTAAGGGAAGCCCAGAACAATCATCCAATTAACTTATGCTTGGCCAATTCCAACCCACTTCATGTCAAAACCATAGAATTCAACCCAGATAAAACTTTGAAAATTAATCCATCTTTGTCTGGTTTTGGAGAGGAAGATTTATGCAACATGTTGAGATAAAACCTAGAATCCTTCGCTTGGAGTTACAAGGAAATGAAGGGACTACACCCCTCAGTGTGTACTCACCACATATACATCAAAGAAGGTTGCAAGCTAGTCAGGCAACTACAAAGCAGGATGAATCCAACTCTTAAATACATAGTCAAAGAATAATTGCAAAAACTGCTAGATGCGAGATTCATTTACCATATCTCAGACAGTGAGTGGGTCTCTCCTTTAGTGTTAGTTCTCAAGAAAAATGGTAAGTGGAGGATTTGTGTCAATTACAAGAAGTTGAACAAAGCCACAAAGAAGGATCATTTTCCCTTACCCTTCATTGACCAAGTGCTAGATGGTCTGGTAGGGAAGAAGTTTTTTTTCATTGCCAGATGGATTTAGTGGGTTCAACCAAATCCAAATCAGTCCAGAATACCACGATAAGACCAAATTCACTTGTCATTGGGGTACTTTTTCTATAGGTTCCTTCCTTTTGGCATATGCAATGCTCCTGCCACCTTCCAGAGAGCAGTCTTGAGTATTTTTGCTGAATCAGTACATGATACGGTGGAAATTTATATTGATGATTTTACACCTTATGGCTATTATTTTCAAGAAGCTCTCACTAACCTAGGAAAGGTATTACACAAATGCATTGAAATGAATCTGTCTCTCAGTCCAGAAAAATGTGAATTCTTAATGACTGAAGGGACTGTGTTAGTTCATTCAATATCTCAACAAGGTCTGCATGTGGACCCAAACAAAATACCAATCATCCAAATGGTCCCACCTCCACAGAAGCAGAGAAATTTCAGGAGTTTATTAGGGTTATTTGGATACTACCGAAGGTTCATAAAGGACTTCAGCAAGTTGGCCTCTCCCTTTTTCGGTTCTTTGGCCAAATATTCTGAGTTTATATGGTCAAAGAGCTGTCAAGAGGCCTTACACATTCTAAAGGGTAAGTTAACAACTACACCAATTCTTCGAGGCCCAAACTAGGCCCTCCATTTTCATATTCATGCTGATGCCTCACATAAAGCCATAGGCTTAGGTCAAGAAGAGGGGAATTTTCCCTATGTCACCTATTTTACCAGTAAGATATTGTCAAAGGCTGATATAAATTATATTGTGACCAAAAAGGAACTCCTGGCTATTGTGAATTCATTAAACAAATTTAGGCATTACATTACAAGCTATCAAACATTTGTGCATACGGACCATGTTGGAATCAAATATTTAATGAAAAAACTAGATGTGAATGCTAGAATTATAAGTTGGTTGTTTTTATTACAACAGTTTTATCTAACTATTGTTGATAAGCCACGTAAGGTGAAGAAGAAATGGTCGATGACCAATTACCAGATGATCATTTGTTTGTTATTTTAGTTCTCTCCCCATAGTTTGTTGATATAGAAAATTATTTGGTATCAGCACAGTTCACACAAAACTTGCCCTCCAAAGAAAAGAGAAATATAATAAAAATATAATAATAAAAGAAAAAAAGAAGAAAATATATAATTGTTATTTGCAAGTGGGTGAGAAAGACAATCAAGGAGCAAAGAGAAGATCCAAATGGTGCCCTGCCTCACATATATTCATCTCCTCCACTCCTTACCATGCATCCGTCCATCAATTCCATTGCTTTTTACTTCATTGATTCAATTTAGGTGTAGATTATGTTTTCTATGGGATCCCCTATATTCCTACAAGATCCCCTAAATGGTCGATTGGTTAGGTCCCCAAAATTCATTCTAGATATGATATAACCCCTCACCTCGTCCATCACCATCACCTTATCCCACATAATATCAATCATCAACTACAGATGATCCAAGAGCTACACAGCAAGAACCAGCATCAGATCTGCAATCACAGACACCATCAATAGACAGCAAAGGAGGAAGAGGAATGACCATGTAGCAAATACACAACACATCACCTCTGATCCTCGACAAAGTAGCATGGCATCAAGACAATAGGTAAGTATCCCACTCACTCACTCATATGCATCATTTGATCAAAAGTTGTAAAGGTTACGAGGTAGTTGGCTTGTAAGTGAAAATGTGGCGATTTAACTTGGCCACCTCCATTCAATCATCAAATACAAAGTAGGGTGTCCTCTCACACGTGGTTGTAGTCAAATCAAAGAACAAAGAAGGATGAGGACAAGAAGTGGTTAACTATGGATTTAACAACTGTTGGAGCTGATTATGAGGAGTGGGAATGATGAGGTGGTATAAAGGGAAACACAACATCATTTGCATGCATTCATGCATTCCACCTCCTTGAAACTCCATCACTCAAGTAGCTCTCATAACTCTAGCCACCCACTAGAACCAAGGATCCATAGTTCTGCAAGAGAATTCCTACAAGAACAATTTAAAGGAGCTAACTACATGATACACAAAGGCAACCTATAGGATAGGCACAGAGGGGCTCAAGGGGGAATAGCAAGAGAATTGGCCACTGCCACTATTCTAAAGAGGTACGATCTAAAAATCCATCCCCATTCACAAGAAAATGAACTAGAAGTCCTCTAAAAAGCTAGTGGATTACATACATAGGAAACATTGTTTTCTCAATAATTTTCTCATTCACTCACTCTAGATAGTGTAATCCATGCCACTATTATAGTTAGAGGGCTCACTATAGATCTCACCCCAAAGCTCATCAATAGGGTCACCACACATCCCTCTTGGAATTGCATGGAGGAAAGGAGAAAAAGCAATCAATCACGTGGAAAAAAGTAAATTCTTTTTAGAAAGTGAAGAACCCACAGAGGATAAAAATGAAGGAGGGATAGTCTGCCATAACCATGGAGCGAGGTAGGTTACCATATCATCAAATATATCTCATGTAAGGGTAGATACATAGTTTTTTATGGCTACCATTTTAGGATGCTTTAAGAACTAAGATTTGGGGTAGAAACACCAGTTCACCAAAGACTAAGCATACCTTATTTCTTGATGCAATCACTCATAGACTCCAACAACAAAGTAAAGGAAGGGAATTTGCAACAGTTGCCTCACCATGGGTTGATGAGGATCCACATTGAGGATTCCCTCAAAAACCTTAGGATCCCTATAAAATGGTCAATCTTCAGAGACTTACCACTAGAGGATGACATCAAAACCCTCATCTATGATGTTAGCCCTTTTGTAAGTGAGGAGGAGAAAAAATAAGAACAAGATACAGAGCTATATGGGGATGAGATGGATGAAGAACAAACTAATATAGAGGAACATGATGAAGTAGAAAAGAAGGGGGATGATGTTGAAATAGAGGAGGAAACGAAGGAAGAAACTAATGGATATTAGAAAGAACAACAACAGGAATGAGGTAAGAGAAACAGAGAGGAAGAAGGCATTGAAACTGAAGGGGAAGAACATAAGGTGGAGTCACCTAGGTTGTCTCCAAAGGCCCCTAAGAGGACAGCTGCAAGAAAGAGAAAACCAACTAGCATGTATGGCTAGACTCTCCTTGGAGGCCATCCAGTGTAGGATGCCAACTAAGTCCTATGCTCTTTACCTTAGAGAACAATGGATGCAATTTCAAATTAAAACACTAGCACAAAGGGGCACCATGTGAATTCAGGAATGCAGGCAGTTTATTGATCTTTGTGGTCAAAGTGCACTAGAGGATAGGGTCAAAATCGTGAGTTTTACTTGAACAACATGGCCCTCACAAACATGAATATTTGGGATCCTAATGTAGACCTAGGAGATCTACAATTAATGGCTTTAGCATCATCGATGAACCATGAGGATTCAAGGGCTGCAGAGATGAAAATAATATTGGCCAGAGAGAAAAATGAATGTCTTTTCATAAGATCTGAACAATCAAATCCCATGGCCATAATCAACACCCATAATATAATTGCAAATGATCCTCAGCTAGCACCTAGATATCTTTCTTCCCAAGAACAAGCAATTTCACATTTTGAAGATATGTTTAGGATGCTAAGAGATGATAATATACATGCTTGCTAAAGGAGATGGAACACACTACCACACAAATTGAAGATCAGAGAATATCACTCCCCTCAAAGGATTAGAGAGGCACTCAACAAGACACCTATGTATAAGCAATCAATGAAAATGTTGAAGGTCAATTGGATAGGCCTAAAACTCAATCCACCACTACTCCTAGGGATGCTAGAATGGCGAAAAGTAGCAGAGGAAAAGAGGTAGTGGGGAGAAGTAGAAAGGAAAGCAGTCTTATATAAACAAGAAGAAGAGACTACAACAGAATCATGGGATGTCATAGAAGCTACTAGAGCCATGAAGGACATGGCCATTGACTAAGTTGCTCAAAGGATGAGAAACACTTTCAATAGGGGGTTTATGATGAGCCTCATCATTGAGTAATTATATGGGCCTTAATTCACCTCCTAGCTTAGTCAAACCAACTATTCTCACAACTTATTGCATACTTTTGATCATATTTTGTTTATGATATGAGTTAGAGTTGGATATTTTGCTTTGTGGTCTAATGTGCATTTAATGCAGGAAGAAAGGATAAAAGCAAGGTGAAATGTAGGAATAAAGGATAAAAGCAAGGAACTGTGGCAAAGACCTTTATCAAAACTTGAATGGAACAATGGAGAGGAATTATAGGAGGTAAATCGTTCTCATTTACTACCCCTCCATTTGAATATTCCTCCATCATCTCGGAGTGCAAACAACCAAATCATGAGGACTAGAATACAACCAAGCAAGTGAAAAGGACAAAAGCTAGTTTATCTTGAGTTGGGAGTTGAACCTCCCTACTTGGAAGGAATTCGTTAGAGACTTCAAATGTATAAGTAGAGAGGCTTAGGACCTCAGTAGGATTTAGATTTTGATTATAGAACTCTACTTTATTTCTGAGTTGCAAGACTTGTGACAATTTTTTATGTAATCTATGGTTTTGATAATAAGAATGAGTTTCGTTTTGAGCCAACACTAAGTTAACTCAGAGGGATGAAGTTGTTGGGTTAGGGCCCAACCTAAGAAACTAAAGATCCTCTTTATTCTACATGTATGCTAGCATAGATTCTTGGTTTTCTATTCATTTGCTTAAGTAGCGTCATTTCCATTACAAAAATATAGCATAGATTCCTAGTTTTTTTTCCATTTTCCTAACTAGCTTCATTTCCATTACAATAGTATAGCATAGATTCCTGGTTTTCTATTCATTCTCTTAAGTAGTTTCATTTCCATTATAGGAGTATAACATAGAATCGTGGTTTTCTGTTCATTTTCTTAAGTAGTTTCACTTCCATTATAGTAGTGTAGAGTAGATTGGTTATGCCTTACTTTACTTCCATTTGTGCCTTCTTTCAATTAGCAGGTTAGCTAGGAGAAAAAGATCACCATAAGTTTGTCCGTAGGTGTCTTGGCCTCACCTCCTCCCTCCGGGACCATGACTTGAGGAAGAGACCCTTCAGGAACCCCAAAAACACATGTTGCTAGTTCTTGGATGAGCTTTGAAGTTTGTTGTTTGATGCAGTTACTTGTTTCCTTTCACTGTCATCTTTTTCCATCACTCTCGGTCCACCATCACCCTCACTGGTTTTTCTGTTTTTTCATTGAAACCTCCTTCAGCATGTTGTTCATGCATAGTTTTCTCACTCTCCAAACTACAACAAACCTAACCAATCACCGTCTAATTCATTTATTTATCCAATGGCCATTGTGCAACCTCACATGAAGTCTTCCACCTACTTTATCTGCTTTAAATCCCCACCATCGATCTACCTCGCCTGATCCAATGGCTATCGCATCACCCATTTTCCAACTAGCTTGGGAAATCTCCACCATTGATTAGTCTCACATGGACTCTTGCATTCCCGTTATCTGCCTGAGAGGATGCGAGAAAACTGGTTTTCTCATGCTACATGTCACCGAGTTAGGCTAATCATGTGAAATTTAGAAATACAACTTACAGCTTTGAGGGCACATGAGAAACTGCTTACTACCTCCAGAAACCCGCTCCATCATTTCCACACATGTCCTTCCCACAATAAGATCTCCATTTCCATCTTCCGTTAATCTTGTCCGTCGATCTATTCACTTAACCTCCTACTGTAAGATCTCCACCATCCATATTCTGATTAATCCCGTTCTTCCATCCGATAACCTCATCTCCCATGATAAGATCTCCATCGTTCATCTTCCATTAGCCCTATTCATTGATGGATCTATCCATCCATTTACATAACCTCCTGCGATATGATCTCCATCATTCATTTTCTGTTAACTCGACTGATCGAATGGTTCTTATGCACCGCTACTTCCTTACGTCCTCCTTTGACCAATTTTGATCTCCGATTGCTCTTCCACTTGAAAACAAACTTAGTTAGTTTCCTTGCTTGCACCTTAGTATAGTTTGATGCTCTTTACTTCTACAACTTAGATGGTAGCATTAGGTTAGTGATTGTTTTAGCAATTCTAGTTAGCATAGTTGTTTAATTGGTTAATTAGGTTATGGTGTAAGTTAGCATTACATGTTGTTTCCTTCATTACTGCAGTAGAGTATCTCTCTCTTAGAATATATTTTCTCTTCCTCCATCAAAGAATCAAGTGTCTTCTAACCCTATAGAAGTCTAGCTTGGAACACCTGGGGTCTCTTGCCAAATGAATAGTGACAACAGTCAGGACCTCCAATTTTACTTGTGCATATAGCAATATCTCCTCCAAGTTTGTATGAACCCTGGGTTCATAAGTAAATTTGGTAGCCTAGGATTTGCAGCATTCTTGTTGCAATACCCAGGCTCATCATGGGCCCCTGCAGCTATTTTCACATGGAAGAAAGAGTCTATAACTGAAGGATTGATCATAATCAAGAATATTTTGGAGCCACATTTGTGTATCTATGACTTTCTCTTAACTTATGCAGTTTTTTTATATTCTCTCTATTTTCTGTAATTATTTGAAGAAACACTTTATTGGTGTGTGAAAGTAATAGATATTCTATTTTACATAATGATATGAAGGTTTAAGGAAATCAAGGTAGGGTTAGAAGTTGTTATCCATAAGTTATCTTAATTTCCAAATTTTAAACGTTAGGGTTCGCGAAGGTTAGAATAAAGCCATAGAAGTACCAAAAACCAATCACACAGACCTCTAAATGTAGAAACCTAGTTCTATCATCCCCTAATACTGCTTCGGGTGAGACTACAACCTATGCTATGTGCATTTCTTTCCAAAAGGGCTAGTAGTGAAGGGTTTTGTTTGTCGTCATAGCTAATTCTGAACCTGGGTCTAGGGCCCCTCAATCCAACAAGTGGTATACGTACATGTGGTAGTACAGGTATAGGTATAGGTGGCAGTATAAGTACAGGTATAGGTGCACATGGCATGGACTATTTTCTTACACCAGAAGCATTGGTCAGGTTCTAAGACAGGATATATGTACCAGATAGTAGTGAACTCAAGAAGGTGATCTTGAGGGAATTTCATACGAAACCTTATTCATCACACGTAGGTTATGAGAAGACACTCACAATGGTGAAGAGATATTACTATTGGTTGAATCTGAAGAGGGATGGAGCAGAGTTTTTGGCTAGATGTTTCCACTGTCAGCATGTGAATGCAAATTGAAAGCATCCATGTGTACTGCTACAACTGATTGTAATTTCGGAATGGAAATGGGAGGTCACTTCCATGGGATTCATAATAGGGTTGTTCTCACTCAGATTTCCCTTAGAAGTTATCAAAAGAAGGGACACTCTGAGGTAACCACAAAACAATCTTTTAAGTAAAAAATCTAGCCAATTTGTACTTAGAGAAGCCTCTCTCTTTGTGATTTGGCTTTGTTTTGTGAGATATTAGGCTAGTTATGAAATCTTGGGGGGTTTTGATTTTTTTTGGTGGTGGAATTCGAGAGGAGATGGATAGAACAAGGTATTTCAGGCCATTGGGCTATGGAGTCAACTGAAGGATGGCTTAACTAGATTAGGTTGATTTAACAAAGGAGAAATTTCACAGGGAAATATAGCCAAACAAAAGACAAATGATAGTTTCAAATGGGTGAAATGGTCTTGAACGGGGACGAAGGGCAACTAAGAATCCTTCAACAAGGTCCAAGATGAGGCAAAGTGGGTGCTCATGAACAAAAAGTAATTAAGTATTCTTCGTTAAATGGTCACAGTGATAAAATATAAAAGCAAGAAGAAATTAATAATTCCCTACCTATAATGGCCTAGAAGAAAACATTAAGAATATAAATGATTTTAAAGACAGAATGTAGTAAAGATCTTTCTAAAATATAACTTTTCTTTTATCCTTTAGATATGAAACACATATGAATATTTAGTAAATGAGAAAAAATGTAAAAACACAAGATATAGAATGGGAGGAAGGGCAACTAAGAATCCTTCAACAAGGTCCAAGATGAGGCAAAGTGGGTGCTAATTAGCAAAAATCAATTAAGTATTCTTCACTAAATGGTAATAATGATATACTATGAAAGCAGGGAGTAATTAAGAATTCCCTACCTATAATAGCCTAGAAGAAAACATTAAGAATATAAATGATTTTAAAGACAGAATGTAGTAAAGATCTTTCTGAAATATAACTTTTCTTTTATCATTCAGATATGAAACACATATGAATATTTATTAAACTAGAAAAATTGTAAAAACACAAGATATAGAATACTTACTTGTTTCTCGTTTGACACAAGTATCCTGTAAAAGTCCTTTGCTTTATTACTTTGTTCCAGCCAGCCATACAAAAGTTTTTCAACAGCACTTCAATTCCAAAAGTAAATTATCTACAGAAATGTCTAAGAATCCTCACCTAATACTTCAAATGAAGAAGTATTTATACAAAGGTTTACATCAAAATATATCCTAACTAAGATATATTCTAGAGAAACTAAATATCTTTTACATTAATATAGAGACAAATGGTCTCGAATGTAGAAATAGAATGTGAACTGACTGCTGCTATCCATGTTTTTGTTGAAGGAGCTGGAGGCAGGTCCTATGAATATGCATCTTTTTGTCATGCTAGTAACTCTATGTTGGACATCTGATGTTATCTTTTCACTGATACTCTTTCACATGTATCTAATACTATTTACCTGTTCACCATTTTTCACCCTTTTTACCAAAATTTTATTGTGGTAATTATTTCTCTTTACCTCACTTAAGTCATGGTAATTTATAACATGTCAATCATGTTGGACCACCAATCATCTTTTTGTATTCTTGTCCTTGTCAGCTTCCTATAGATTTCATATGTTTCAGTATATTTCACAAAATTAGGTTGCACTAGGAATAGGTGTTTTACTTCATGTTCAATGTAAAAAAGGTCCTCCAAACCATCATACAGAACTTTCCCCGTGGGAAATTCCATGACTGTAGCTGAATTGGCCTAACTGTCAACTTGCTGATGCAACTTGTTGATGTAGTCTATCTGAACCATTAGCTTGTCATTTATGACTAAAGGACTTGGGGGTCCATTACTTTATAAGATGCCAAATTTACTCATGAACTCATCGATATCTTCCTACATACTTTGACATCTGCATTTCAGGCCTTGCATTAGATTCCTTTTGGTCAACACTTTCTTTATTTCGAGGATGGTAGCAGTCCTATCCTCAATGTTTAATTGTTCCAACTATTGTCTGCTTCTACTGTTTACAAAATTGATTAACTAGATCGCCTCTTCAAGCTTTCTACCCAATTCCCCTCTGGTTCTTTGAACTTCTTCAAGAGAAGGCTTAACCAAATCAATTTGTTCAAAAATAATTTGAATTTATGACCAAATATCATTAATGGAATCAATGATATTGGTCCACAATATCCTCCTGATATCTTTCAAGGGATTTTCAAATGTAAGGTCTTTCTCCAGTGATCTAATCTGTTGGGTTAAGCCTTTGTTTTTCCTCATCTCTTCTGCAAAATTGATATTTGATACATCATATTTCTACACCAATGTAGTGAATTTCTCTTTCAGTTTCTACAGCTCTATGACTTGGAGCTTCATCTCCTCCATGGACTTAATCAAGTCTTCTGTACTCTATGTTGGTGTACCTATTACTTCTATGGGTGTAGCTATTGCCAAAGGAATATTTGGTGCTAAAGCTGATGCCAACGTAGAAGATATTGTTGTTGAAAATATAGGCACTACAGTTTGGGGCTGTGTGGTTGACTCAAGATGCCTTAACTGTACTGCTTTCTCTAATTCCTACTATGTTTTTTTTAGTTTCTCATTTAACTTAAGGACCAAGTCCATAAGCTCTTCTCCATTTTTCTTCTCAATCACTTTAGTAGTCTGAGGGTGAACAAGTGGTGGCAATTTCAATTGTTTCCTAAGTGTAGCTATATCTTCATTTATCTTCTTTATTACGTTTTCTGTTGCCTTGACATCTTTTGGGTCATGGCCCAACTCAATAATCAACTCCTCCAATTATTTGATTCCGTTGTCTTTTGCCCATGAGGAGGCCTTTTCTAGTTGAAATTGGGAAGTAGTGTTGCTCAATGAATTTTGCAACCTATGTGCCATCATTGCCTTTCTAGTCAGTGTAGAATAGACCATCTCTCCTGTTTGTTTGTTCAATTCTATCTGGTCTATTGGGTGGATCTCTTTAGCCATGACTTCAAAGTTAGTTTTGAGATAATCTTCCAAGGATTTTGGATGCGGCACTGTGGGCTTTAGAAAGCTCATTTGCATTTTTCCTTCTTTGATGTCAAAAGCTAACATCAATCTTGTTTGATTTGTAGGGGCCATCATTAAATACTAAGCATAGGCTTGGGCCTTCAGCTGCTCATTCTCTATCTCGATTTCCTGAAACATTCCTTTGATATCTATAATTTTTTCAGATGAAGACCTGAGAGATGAAAC
Organism: Pinus tabuliformis; assembly: GCA_031772625.1. NCBI lineage: Eukaryota > Viridiplantae > Streptophyta > Pinopsida > Pinales > Pinaceae > Pinus > Pinus tabuliformis. Next base: position 437,158,190 of record CM062816.1, read on the forward strand.
TTCTATACTTTGTTGCCTTTCCAGTTCTTGCCTCTGTGAGCTTGAAGGTGTCCCACCTATTGGGAAGCATGTAGATTGTCTACTCCTTCCTTCCTCATGCTCTATATGGTTTCATCTATGAACTCCTCTTCTGAATAAAGATTCAACCTTTGCCTCTTAGCAAAGGTTAGATCTATAGGTCTGTTAGAAGGGGTAGCTACTTTCCTATCTCTTTCTAAATTATTCTCCTCATTCAGAGGAGTCTGCACAACTAGGGGATTTCCCATATTTGTAGGAGCTAGGTGTGGCTACGGTGGAGCTCTTTCTTCAGAGATTTCAGGTTACTTTAATACCTCTGGCTATTCTGTTTGTTCTAATGTAGGAACACTAGTTTCCTATGTTTGTCCTTGTGATCGTCTGCTATCAGAGCATTGGTTTCGTGGGATGGCCTTTGGGAAGACTCGGTATGCACCTATACAAAAGAGTCCAGGTCAAGTCTCTTCTCAAAATATTTCATTACATTCTCAACATCAAATTTATCACTATCTTCCTCTATCAATGTCCCTTCCCTCCATTCATTCATATTGGCATATTGTTCTATCTCAAGAATTCTGTGATGGATGTAGGGTGAAAGCTTATGTTTTGTCCTCCTGTCACTAATGAAACCATGAGGGTCATAAAACCAAGCAAAGATTTTCATTAGTCTCATTGTTGTTTCTATGATTTCTTCTACCCTTTTCCCTGCTTCTCTATTGTTGTAGACAAATGGGCCTAAGTGGTCTTTAATCCTCAATTGGGCTTTCTTCTTTGCCTTGGTGAAATGAATTTGGTTAGAGTTTAACATTTTCCTGTAATATTCTAGGGCAAACAATCTCATAGGAACATACTTAGGCAGCTTGAAAGGCGGGAACTCACAACCATAGGTTTGGATCTCAGTGTGATTCGGATACAAGTACTAGGCACTTATCTTGTACTGCTTTGACAGTTGAAGGGTTCTCTTGATATCATCACTAATTCTTAGGGGAGGATGACCTGTTAACATGGTGGTTACAGGACAGACAAATTGATCTATGAATTCATTGTATGAATGGGGAGAAGTGTATGAGTAATCGAAGATGGAAGTCAAGAAAATGAGTGATCTGGGATTAACTCTAGTATCAAGCTTATTCACAGAGAATGGAAATTTGTCTATTTGGTAATACAAGAAGAGGTGATACAAGACTATGGAATACTTGAACGCTCTCTCATTTTCCAATCTCATGAACTGAACATGGATTTTGTTAGCTATGAATGTAGCATAGTCATACTTGGCAGTAGGAGTCTGGCCAAGGGTGAAGATAGTCATATAAGCAAAGGTCGTTTCTGGTTGAGGGGAAAGTACCCCTAGGGTCCTTTGGGTTAAGACTCTACCAGACCAAAGATTGCTTATTCAAAGAAACACACGCACAGCCATTATCTTTATTGTAAGCAAATTCTAATGTTTAGGGTACGTACCTAAGGTCCTACGTTCGAGAAGGCCTTTAGGGTCCAAACCCTTCTTGGAGTTCCCTTCTTCTCCTTTGACCTGTAAAACAAACAAATCAAATAACACAACGGTACATGGACAAATACTTATATATAAACCATCTTCATGCTATAAAGTTAGTTATAAAAATCTTTAAGTAACTACTTGCATAAGAATTCAAGACAAGAATCTCATAAGCATAAAGAAAGATTGTTTCGGGAACCAAGACGTGTTTCTTTATATAAAGGCAAGTAAAGTACATATAACAGAAAGATTTCACCTGAAACACCTTCAGCAGGCTCCAAGCAAAGCTTCCTCCCGGATTCGTTCCAGCCTCAAGCCTCCAACAAGAGCTCCTTCCAAGTCTTACTCAATGGTGATATAAAGGATGAATGATCACCAATACACATGGAAACAAGGGTTTCCTATGCAATATGGGGGAAGTGCAGAAGGCACCAAGGACTTCAGACTTGGTCTAAGGGAAAAATCTCAGCATAATAATCTTGCTCTCTTTTCTCTCTCCCCTTTGGCCTTCCCTTTGATGTCTTTTTATACCATCTCCAAAGTAGTTTTTTAGTTAGGAGTTGGTTGGGAACAGTTGGGCCACGGGCACTAACAGGTGATCAGCAGGTAAAACCCGCGATCTCCGCCCGAAAATGAGGAATTATTTATTTTTTTAAGTGTTTTAATACATACACGCGGGTTGGGTATACACATACCCGCGTGTACACGCGTTTAACTCAGGGCAATGTCACGTATAGGGAATAAAACACTGTTTTTTAAATTTTTGGACCAGGTCTAGAAGGAGGGGTTGCCCTAGGCCATGAGTGCAGCATCACAAACCATAAGAGTGAGATTTGGAGCTATAACAGATGCCCCCTAATATATGAGGTCAGAAGGGGAACATGATGGCCGAAATATATTATTTAAGTACATGGAAAGGAACTCTGTCGAAAAACCGAGGAGGAATTCACTAGAATTCAGCCTGCCAAGTCACCAAAAGGAGATCAGAAAGAAGCACTGTCTGAGGTGGGCATACCCATGCTCAGAAAAATTAAAGCATGTCCGCATATCAAGTACAAGCGGATCCACTAAGTACACAAGTATAAAGGACTGGGAGATACATAATGGATCATCTGATCATAATGAGTAAGTACATGTCTGAATATCACATATAAGACTATCAATGATGCTGAAAAATGCAACGGATCACTGATATCAAAGACTGATCCCAAAAGGTACCAACTGAACATGATGGAATAGGATGGTACTATACTGCAACTCAGGTGCCAACATATAGAATGTCTCCATAACTGACTGCAACATATAAGGTGGAGTGGTATCAACTAGCAGCAACAGAAGCAACTGTCAAGTGAACCAATGAATGCTGATACAACCTGAGGTCTTCACCGACCGCCGTGGTACATTTCTACACCATGGGAATAAATGATCTGAAGTCGACCATGTGAGAAATCGTTTGATTACCGGTCATTGATGTATACCGTTAACAAACGCGAGACTACTCACCGATAATGATAATGAGCGTCAAGGTACCCAGTACAATCTAACAGGTGTGAATAGATGAGCTGAAGTCGAACACTTGTAAGAATCTATCGATCAGGAGACAATGATGGTTTCCCACTGTCGATAGCGAGGAATCTGCCACTAATGACTAGAAACCCCAAGGTACTGCCAAATGGACTCTAGATCTTTGCCCCAGAGCAATGAGTCGGAGTCGATAGGGAAAGATCCATTAGAAGGAAGGCATTAAGGCATCCTCCATCAATCTAGCGTGAGTGTAACCCATAGGCCAATAATGTGGAAGGAGTCGGACGAAAAAGATGTAGTAACCCAACCGAAGTACGTTTCCGGCGTACACAAGATGTGGCTAGCGCACGGCAGAAACCCTCTGAACCAACCAATAATTAAAGCCGACACAGAGGCGAGGTATCCACCAATAGGGTCAAATGGAAACCAAGGTACTGCACGAATCCCAATGTGTGATAATGTATGCTGATGTTGAACACAAGGGAAACCACTCAGTCAAAGACCCATGATACTGATCGATGCTGAGCACAACATGACCTATCAATAATGAAAATAGGGCCAGGGTGCGGCTCTAGACCTGTCCTCAGAGCAAGGTGTCATCGTCGATAAGGACAAGACCCGCCAGCAAGAAGTCAATGGGGACCTTCTCAAACCGGCACGAGTAAAGGACCAATATAGCTGATGTGATGATAGATATGATACTGACAACCAGGGATGGCCAGCTGAAAAATGAGTCAAGAGACACCGCAGAGAGGCCGACTCAGGCTAACTTCCCTTGAACAAAAGCATGACTCAATGTGACTATGTGGCAGCATATGATGACTCTGTGTAAGTTCGCCATGCAGGAGGCACGAACGAACCCTCCATATGATTGGAAGAGATAACCAATCGGGGGAGAACTGACTCAATAACAAGGTTATGGCATACCTAAGTCAAACTAAATCCCACCCATGTGAAGGAGACTTTGTTTTGAGTGCTTTGTTCAAGGGCGACACGACTGACTCTAGCTGCCAACAATAAATGGAAGTAATGTCCCTGTTTCCGCTCTTTTTTGGAATATTTAGTTTTTTTTGTCTTTTTCTATTAAGCCAGAAAAAGAATAAAAGAATGCTATGGTACAGTGGAAAGAATGAGTGTCGGTGAAACAGATGATCTAGTTCCTGGGAAAGGAACGTTCCTATGCTCAATGCAGGGAGGTGAAAACGGGTCAGTGACACTCAAAGGTATGTCCCTTCCACGGGTCAGGGTATGTCAAGCTGTAGAAGTCAAAGGTATGCAAGGTTGATTTTGCAGACGTCATGGTCAAAAGTTGGCTTAAACACGAGTCCAAGTGAAGCCGGCTCTAGGCCAAAAGGTGCAAATGGTCAACATGCAATGCAAAAGTACAACTTGACACACATAGGAGCCTCTAGGGTATAAGGCCAGAACGAAGCGAAGAAGTAAAGAGGAATGAGTCTTCAACGCATAAGTCATGGCGGGACTACAGAGGACTCCCAAGCCTACTCAAAACGAAGCAGCATGGGCAACAAACGTCAGTGAGGTGCTAACTACGATGCCCATGTAAAGGAATGGCTCTACCATCGTGTCATGATTTAAAAAATCGGCGAGTGAAAATGGCTTACGAACCATAACACGATGGGGTGGACCCTACGGCATATGTATCGGTCATGTGGAGGCTAGTATGCATAATGCAACGGAAAAAATGGTGTCCCTAACCTATATGCCAGTGAAAACACGATACCTGCCATGACAGGTCAGCGGTCATGGAACCGTCTCGAGCTGTCGAAAAATGTCCAAAATGTCCTGAAAAACAAACCAAACTCGACATTCCAAGCTCCCAAGTTAAAAGTCACATGAGGTCAAACAAAATAAAATTTTGAAAAAATTTTGCATTTTCAAAACTTATAAAAGGCATTTTTGACTTACCATTATCACCATTTGACTTGGAGAGCAAAAATTATGGAGCAAAAGGAGCAAACTTCCCTGTGACCAATTCAACCGTTCAAACTTGCCGAAAACTTCCAGGTAAGCCTCAAACTTGTCTTGCAATTAATTGTGATAGTTTCTAGGAAACTTAGTTGATGTTTCACCATTAGATTTTTGCAAAAAATTGTTTTGCGGCGTACACGCGGGTTGGCATTATAGAACTCGCGTATACGACGGCCCTACACGCGACTGTGTACATTTGAACCCGCGTGTGCATAGCAAACTAATTCTATACACAAAACTAACGGATGGAATTGATTTTTTCTTCCAGGATGACTCTCACATGGTGTGAAAGAGAGCACTCAGTTGTGGATAATGAAGTTATGGGCAATGATGAGGCATTAGAGGCCTTATGGGGATGCGGGTTACTAAAATTCTTCAAATTGCCAAATATGAAAGGGAACACGCGTCTGCTCGAGAGGCTCATTGACTATTGGGATGTCGATGAGGAAGCATTCATCATTGATCAGATGCCACTCAGGATAGAAGTGGAAGATATATCTTTTATCACGGGCCTTTCCCGAAGGGGAGAGGTAGTACATTCCTGGGGCAGAACCTGGAATAGCCTCAGTGTAGATGACTATGTACAGATTTACTGCCCGGGTCATCGGAAGGTTGAGAGTCAGATTTCTATCCCACATGTGGCGAGTTTGTCACTCAAGATAATCTTGTTCACCATAGCTTGAGTGAACAGATCATCCTCACTACATCAGGCGTCACGGGTAACCATGAGCGTGGCAGTGGACTGTCTCACTACAGTGTTTGACTGGTGTACTCCTCTTCTTGCCAACATGAAGGAACAACTCACTTCTATCAGGAGGGGACAGACCAAGAACTTTGGGTTCGGAACCATCTTGTGCACTTTCTTCTTCGAGAAGGTTCCCACACTCCGCCCCAGGGTAGCAGTTCCCATCAGCAATCCACGTGATCCATGCATGGGCCGGTGGGCTGACTTGATGAAACGTCTGGGGGGTGGGGAAGTCCCAAGGAATGCATTCGACGACGACTTCTTTGCCTGGTGGGAGCAGCAGATCATCGCCGTAGATGACTACCCCTATGCTGGGCTGGATTTCTGAGGAGATCCTGACCTAGTGTTACCACCGGACGTAGCATGGGGCGAGATTGGTAAGAATTTTTATGATTTTATGATTTTTTGGATTTTTCAAATATAATGATAAATTTTGAAAAATATTTTTGGTGAGACTCAAATGACTAATATGATGATCATGTAACAGACATCGGGCCTGTACGACCAGATGGATTCCCGCGGCATGGACGGCGTGGCCGAGGAGCCGAAGAGGCGGCTGCCAATACGAAACGGACCCTCAACAACGTCCAGCGACACTTGGCAAGACTGAGCTGCCAAGTACCGATGGCTGAGATAGAGGACCTTCCTCTGGATATGCAGCGTCATGTGGTTGGCATGCCATGTGACTGGGTTCGTGTCTTTCGGCGCATGGCCAATGCCATAGTTACATATTTAGATGCTCATCCTGAGCCGCGGCGTTAGATATGCCTGACATGATTATGGGCATTTGAGTCCCAATTTTGTATATTTTGGACACACATATGTACACTCGAGGCGTTTTATGATATATATATATATATATATATATATATATATATATATATATATATATATATATATATATATATATATATATATATATACAATTTGACTTTTTGATGCATGATTTTATGATGATGAATGATTGATATGCCAGTCTAATGCTTGATTAGCGATAGAATCAGCTAACCAATTTTGAGATCTTGGAATGTGCAAATAATTAATGTAAATGAATGATCTTTGCAACAACCTCACCCTTAAATATTGGCGATATAATAATGGATCCCTAACGCGATAAATGTTATTTAATTGAGACACTATCAATTGAGAATCAAGATATACTACCAGCGAGTCGATCCCATAAGAGATTGCCTCGGATAATAAATTAATCACAGCTGTATACTCGGCCATATTGTTTGAAGCAGGACTGATACACATGCCTCTCGATACCATCAATTGACCAGTTGGATAATAAAGTACCCAAGCTGCGGAAGCAAGATTCCGAGTGTGCCGACTAGCACCATCGGCGAACCCAAAATGGACCAAATCATCCATCAGCACCTAACACAGCAGACCAAAAAGTACTGATATCAGAAAACGCTCTACGATATATGTATAAATATGTACATAAAGTACAAAGAAGTCATTACCCAGCCTAAACTAAGGAAAGTACTTCTTTAGGTAGAGCCCATTTCGGGGCTCCGCCAGCTTGTTCCCTTCAAAGTCAATCAACTCATACGACCCTTTTTCTAAAACTCGTTTAATGATGAAAGTACCGTACCAAATAGGATTGAATTTGCCTTCCCCCAAGGCGTCCTTATCTTGGTCGTAGACCAGGACAAGGTCACCTTCAGAAAAGACTCGAGGATGGACAGACTTATCATATTGAGTTTTAACCCTTTTCTTATGGGCCTCATTCATCGTGGCAGCATCTCGACGCTGCTCATCAAGATGTTCCAAGTGAACTAGGTGCTCTTCGAGACTCGACGTCTCAGGAAGAAGCTCAACAGCCAACTTGAGAGATGGAATTTCACATTCAACCAGAAAGATAGATTCCATCCCATAAACCAACTGAAAAGGAGTAAAACTGGTAGCCGTTTTGACGGAGGTTCGATATGCCCAAAGAGCCGAATACAACATAATGTGCCAATTGGACCTATTTTTATCGATTGTCTGTTGGAGTATCGTCTTAAGAGTTTTATTAACTACCTCGACCTGCCCATTGGCCTGAGGATAATAAGGGGACGAATGCTCCTGATGGAAACCTAATTTACGAGCCAATTCAGACATTAGTTGATTTTGGAAATGACTGCCATGGTCAGTGACAATCTCCCTTGGGATACCGAATCTTGAGATGATCTGATTGAAAAGAAACAAATTTGTCGTGTCACTGTCGTTCTTATAAGTAGGCATGGCCTCAACCCACTTCGTGAAGTAGTCTACAGCCACGATAATGTACTTGTGATTCGCTGCTGAAGGCAGATTACAAGTCGTAAAGTCAATGCCCCACTTATTAAAGGGACCGACAGTGACGACGGGGAAAAGAGGAGCTGGATGCGCACGCATCTTGCGAGTAAAGATTTGACATGGGTGGCAGCGTTTGACTGCTTCCACACAGTCCTTAAAAAGTGAAGGCCAAAAATAGCCGGCACGTAAGATGCGTTGGGCTGTAGCAAGCCCTGATAGATGACCACCACAAGCTCCACTGTGGCAATCATTGAGCACGAACTTTGCTTCCTCTAATGTTAAACAACACCGAAGGATTGAGTCAACCCCTCGACGATATAATGTGTCACCAATAATAACATAGTTCTTTGCCAGGTGACGTAATTTGCGACGTTCATCCTTGGAGAAAGTAGAGGGGCACTTCGAAGTCTGGAGATAAACAATGATATCTCCATACCAAGGGTCTTGTGCAGAGATGAGGAATATATGTTCGTCGGGTAGACTTTCCTCATAAACAATATCATCTGCACAAGGTAGCTCCGAGATAAGTTCCGCGAAAACCTCCAACAAGAGCTCCTTCCAAGTCTTACTCAATGGTGATATAAAGGATGAATGATCACCAATACACATGGAAACAAGGGTTTCCTATGCAATATGGGGGAAGTGCAGAAGGCACCAAGGACTTCAGATCTGGTCTAAGGGAAAAATTTCAGCATAATAATCTTGCTCTCTTTTCTCTCTCCCCTTTGGCCTTCCCTTTGATGTCTTTTTATACCATCTCCAAAGTAGTTTTTTAGTTAGGAGTTGGTTGGGAACAGTTGGGCCACAGGCACTAACAGGTGATCAGCAGGTAAAACCCGCGATCTTCGCCCAAAAATGAGGAATTATTTATTTTTTTAAGTGTTTTAATACATACACACGGGTTGGGTATACACATACCCGCGTGTACACGCATTTAACTCAGGGCAATGTCGTGTATAGGGAATAAAACACTGTTTTTTAAATTTTTGGACCAGGTCTGGAAGGAGGGGTTTCCCTAGGCCATGAGTGCAGCATCACAAACCATAAGAGTGATATTTGGAGCTATAACAGTTTCATCCACATATTCATTGCTTGAGAAACCAAGAATACAGGAAATCATGGTAATAATATCCCTCCCTAAGCTTGTAAAAGTAGTTGTCATTTAGGGCGGAAGGTTTTCTTAAATGTATTGTTCTAACAAGAACATTTGGAAAACTCTGGCAATCTCTGAGCTGGAAAGTTTGGAATATTTTTTTACTAAATCAGTAATAGACAAACAGGTAAGGTTCTAACTAGGTTTCAACTGCAATATTCCATTTATGGAGTTTGTTGTAATGGTAAACAAGATTTGTTGGTCAGGGGACACTACATCTCTAAGATTAGGGTTATAATTGGCATGGAACTGGTGAACAATGTCTGGGAAAATATGCATAGAAGGGAATTGGTACTTTGGGAGATTAGATTCCCACGGACCAGTATTGTCAACATTATTGAGGTAAAGGTTCTGGTATTTACAATACAGTCTCAAGGGGGAGTAGTCAAATGTGAGGTCTTTTATTTGAAAATATTTATCTGCTAGGAGTTGATAATCTAAATCTCTATGAGGAGTGGTGATAGGAGGTACATTAATGGATATAGGGGCTTCCATTTCTGGTTCTTGTGAATTCATAGATGGAAATAGGGTTTTTGAATGGGATAGGCGAAACAGGGGGTCCTGGGTTTCTTTTACTATAAGTTTTGCAACTGAATTACATTGAATTTTGGGGTTTTCAATGTAATCACAGAGGAAATTAAGTACTTATAGAGTTTCTAGAAGAAAACTAGTAAATACATGTTTATGGAGTGATTGATAATGGGGTATTGGTTGACTGGGTGCAAATGGTGGACTGGAGTAGCGTCGGACTGCAATTTTCGGGGCAGTTGATGGTTGGAGTATGAGCTGGTCGAATTCACGTTCTGGTTACATGCATGAGTTTTTAGAATAATAACGGAAAAATATATTAACTTTTTTTTATGCAAATTCAAAATTTTTGGCGAGTTTCGTGATACAGATAGGTGGCGTCAGCGGGGAAACAACTTGATGTTTTGTCATTAGCGGGAGGCGGTAAGTGGGTTTCATCACACCGCTTTTGGAGGGTAAGTGGTTTTTTGGAGGAGCAGTGTGATGCCATACATCTTTAGACATGTAGCATCGGCACTGTTCATGAAACCACTCACATCATGCGCTAAAGGTCGACCAAAAGGCCTGCGCGATATGAGCGAAGGCCATCGGATCTGAAGGATTCGATCAGACGGTTGTCGGGGTAATGACGTGACAGAAGGATAACAATGGTGGGCCTGATATTAATTAAAGGATTTAATCATATCGAGGGAAATTTGATTGGTTGGGAGAATTATTAATTAGTCTGGATAACTAAACTAATCCTCATTAATTGGTGGCGAGGTCGGGTTCTTAATTAACTACAGATTAGTTAATTAATCCCACATATTATTTGTTTTATGGTTATACTTAACCATCGAGGTAGGATATGTAATAATTTGGGGTTTTGCATAATATAGTAATACGGGCGTGGGTAATTTTCTTTTATTTGATAATTATATAATAAAACATTAATGGTTAATATGACCAAATGAATGGGAAAGTGCTAATTCCAATGTTTTCTGAAAGTATCTCATCATATAACATATTGACTTAGGCTAAAGTATATAAAAGGGTTTTTATGAAGATTTATTTCAATTTCCCTAAGTAAAATAGGATTTTACTTAGGAGAAGTTTTATCAAAGGAATGAGTGATCTTGTGGGGGGGTAATGTTGATGAAAGAGACTTAAGTACTTTAGGCATTTCCAATTATTGGGTCGAGGGTCTGGTCCCTCAAAAAGTCAGAGAAATGATCTGAGCCCCTCTAACTATGGCAATTACCTTTAGCAGTGAGGGAATTAGTGAAAATTTTAGGGGAAATGAATGGGGAGGTTAATTATTGTGACTTTGAATGTTGATGTGCCTTCCATGTGACACATGCCTTTGCCTAGTTATGAAAGTAAAATATTTAAGCATTTAAACTTAGCATTCACCACACATTTCTTTCTGCAACTATCAGCAACTTACCCTACCTACTTTACCCTAGCACTTTCACTTCTTTATTAAGGTGCACTTAGATTGGAAAACCCTTTTCAAACTTTCTTTTCTTTTACATAGTGATACCTATCTAAATCTACACTTATTACATCCAAGGGCTCAGATCTGTTGAGCTCCTTTTATTCCCTCTACCTATCTACTTATCTACCAAGATTAAAATGTATGGTCAGATCTTTATTCTCTACTTCTAAAACATGAAATTGAAAATATGAACTAGCCAAGCTTAAACTATTTGACTATTCATGAATTGTGGCATAGGTGACAAGTTGCACACAATTTTTTATTATACAAAAGTAAAAAGTAGTGCCATTTAGACTTTCACACTTTCATGGTCTTTTCTTTTTGTTGGGGTTCATTTTCTTTCCTTTTTTGACCTTTTCTTTATTCTTTCCTAGTATGTTTTTGGGCAGTATAGGTTCCAGTGCCATCAAAGGATGTGATCTTACTTTGATAGTCTTGGGGCATGGCACCTAAATTGGCTGGTAGTACTAGGGGAGTATATCTGTTGGCCATTGCCGTAGGTAGTGTTGAAACGAAGGCTGGAGTTTGGGTAACAGTGGATGTTTGAGGTGTGTATGGAGGACTAGGGGTTAAATTCAATTGTGGAGTGGTTTGAGGTTGGGAGATATGGGAGATAGATGAGGAGCTTGCAGAGAAAGAAGTGACTATGGAAGGTTGGGAGTTCCTTCAGTGGTAAGATCAAACTGAGGTGAGTTCTGCAAATGTTGGTCAATTAAAAAATTAGCTCTTTGATCTCGATTTCTCTGATGAACTCTGAGTCTTGGACTAGGTCTATTAAATTAGAGTCGAATGAAGTCCGAAATAGAGAGGTTTCAAAGTACTCATCGAAGGGTAGGTCTTCTAGGTAAACCCACATAGCAGGACCATATTGAGATCTAAAGATGGGTCGAGGGCTAACAAGGCTTTCTTGTCTTCTATGTATTCTGGGGATCAAATTGGGGTTCTCAAACACTGGGGGTGGATTAGGGTTAGGATTAGCCATAGTGTATCGAGTCCTTTCTGAAGCCAAATTTTATTTTTTTCATTTTGCAATTTCTTACAAAGACATCAAAATAACTTCTATGAAGTCTTTAAGATGCATATAATCAAACTTTGTGTTTCTTAAATATGTGTTTTGACTGAGGAAATGGTTTCCCCAGTGGAGTCGCCACTATGTTATCACTCAGAGTTTCCCTTAGAAGTTATCAAAAGAAGGTACACTCTGAGGTAACCAAAAACCAATATTTTCAGTACAGAATCGAGCCAATCTATACTCAGAGAGGGCTCTCTCTTTGTGATTTAGCTTTGTTTTGTGAGATATTAGGCTAATTATGAAAGCTTGGGGGGGGTTTGATTTTGTTTGGTGGTGGAATTCGAGAGCAGATGGATAAAACAAGGTATTTCATGCCATTGGGCTATGGAGTCAACTGAAGGATGGCTTAATTGGATCAGGTTGATTTAACAAAGGAGAAATTTCGTAGGGCAAGATAGCAAACAAAAGACAAATGATAGTTTCAAATGGGTGAAATGGTTTTGAATAGGGAGGAAGGGCAACTAAGAATCCTATAACATGGTCCAAGATGAGGGAAAGTGGGTGCTCATTAACAAAAAACAATTAACTATTCTTTGTTAAATTGTCACAGTGATAAACTATGAAAGCAAGGAGCAATTAAGAATTCCCTACCTATAATAGCCTGGAAGAAAACATTAAGAATATAAATTATTTGAAAGACAGAATGCAGTAAAGCTCTTTCTGAAATATAACTTTTCATTTACCATTCAGATATGAAACACATATGAATATTTATTAAACCAGAAAAGCTATAAAAACAGAAGATATATAATACTTATTTGTTTCTCGTTTGACACAGGTATCCTATAAAAGTCCTTTTCTTTATTACTTTGTTCCAGCCAGCCATACAAAAGATGTTCAACAACACTTCAATTCCAAAAGTAAATTGCCTACATAAATGTCAAAGAATCCCCACCTAAGACTTGGAATGAAGATGTATTTATACAAAGGTTTACATCAAAATATCTCCTAACTAAGAGAGATATATTCTAGGAAAACTAAATATCTTTTGCATGAATATAGAGACAGATGGTCACGAATGTAGAAACAGAATGTGAACTGACTACTGTTGTCCCTATTTTTGTTGAAGGAGCTAGAGGCAAGTCCTATGAATATGCATCTTGCTGTCGTGCTAGTAACTCTGTGCTAGACATCTGATTTTATCTTTTCACTGATACTCTTTCACCTGTATCTGATACTCTTTACCTGTTCACCATTTTTCACCCTTTTTACCAAAATTTTACTGTGGTAATTATTTCTCTTTACCTCACTTAAGTCATGGTAATTTATAGGATGTCAGTCATGTTGGACCACCAATCATCTTTTGGTATTCTTGTCCTTGTCAGCTTCCTATATATTTCATCTGCTTCAGTATATTTCACAAAATTGGGTTGCACTAGGAATAGGTGTTTTACTTCATGTTCAATGTAAAAACGGTTCTCCAAACCATCATAGAGAACTTTTGCTGTGGGAAATGCCTTGACTGCAGATGAACTGGCCTGACTGTCAACTTACTGATGCAACTTGTTGATGTAGTCTATCTAAACCATTAGCTTGTCATTGATGACTAAAGGGCTTGGGAGTACTTTACTTTGTAACATGCCAAATTTACTCATGAACGCATCAATATCTTCCTGCATACTTTGACATCTGCATTCCAGGCCTTGCATTAGATTCCTTTTGGTCAACACTTTTTTTTGTTTCGAGGATGGTAGCAGTCCTATGCTCAATGTTTAATTGTTCCAACTGTTGCCTGTTTCTAATATTTAGAAAATTGATTAACTGAATTGCCTCTTCAGGCTTTATACCTAATTCCTCTCTGGTTCTTTCAATTTCTTCAAGAGTAGGCTTAACCAAATCAATTTGGTCAAAAATAATTTTAATTGATGACCAAATATCATTGATGAAATCAATGATATTGGTCCACAACATCCTCCTAATCTCTATCAAGGGCTTTTCAAATGTAAGGTCTTTCTCCAGTGCTCTAATCTGTTGGGTTAAGCCTTTGCTTTTCCTCGTCTCTTCTACAAAATTGATTTTTGATACATCATATTTCTGCTCCAATGTAGTGAATTTATCTTTCACTTTCTGCAGCTCTGTGACTTGGAGCTTCATCTCCTCCATGGACTTAATCAAGTCTTGTGTACTTTGTGTTGGTGTACCTGTTACTTCTATGGTTGTGGCTATTTGCAAAGGAATATTTGGTGCTAAAGTTGATGCCAATGTAGAAGGGATTGTTGTTGAAACTATAGACACTATAGTTTGGGGCTGTGTGGTCGACTCACTCTGCCTTGATTGTACTCCTTTCTATAATTTATGCTCTATTTCTTTTAATTGCTCATTTAGCTTAAGGACCATGTCCATAAGCTCTTCTTCATTTTTCTTCTCAATCACTTGAGCAGTCTGAGGGTGAATGAGTGGTGGCAATTTCAATTGTTTCCTAAGTGCAACTATATCTTCATTTTTCTTCTTTATTAGGTTTTCTGTTTCCTTGACATCTTTTGGGTCATGGCCCAAATTAATAATCAACTCCTCCAATGTTTTGATTCTATTGTCTTTTGCCTGTGAGGAGGCCTTTTCTAGTTGTTATTGGGTAGTAGTGTTGCTTAGTGAATTTTGCAACCTATGTGCCATCATTGCCTTGCTATTCAGTGTAGAATAGACCATCTCTCCTATTTGTTTGTGCAGTTCTATCTGGTATATTGGGTGGATGTATTTAGCCATGAATTCAAAGTCAGTTTTGAGATAATCTGCCAAGGATTTTGGCTACAGCAATGTGAGCTTTAGAAAGCTCATTTGCATTTTGCCTTCTTTGATGTCAAAACCTAACATCAATCTAGTTTGATTTGTAGGGGACATCTTTAAATACTAAGCATAGGCTTGGGCCTTCAGCTACTCATTCTCTGTCTCGATTTCCTTAAACTTTCCTTTGATATCTATAATTTTCTTAGATGAATACCAAAGAGATGAAACTTTTATACTTTGTTGCCTTTCTAGTTCTTGCCTCTATGAGCTTGAAGATGTCCCACTTGTTGGGGATGTATGTAGACTATTTTCTCCTTCCTTAATCATGCTCTCTATGGTTTCATCTATGAGCTCCTCTTCTGAATAAGGATTCAATCTTTGCCTCTTAGCAAAGGTTTGATCTGTAGGTCTGTTAGAATGGGTAGCTACCTCCCTATCTCTTTTTATATTAGTTTCCTCATGCAGAGGAGTCTGCACAACTGGGGGATTTCCCATATTTGTAGGAGCTAGTTATGGCTGTGGTGGAGCTCTTTCTTCAGAGATTTTAGGCTGCTCTAATACCTCTAGCTATTCTGTTTGTTCTGATGTAGGAACACTAGTTTCCTATGTTTGTCCCTATGATTGCTCTGCTGTGGGAACACTGATTTCCCAGGCTGGCCTTTGGGAAGACTTGGTATGCACATGTACAAAAGAGTCCAGGTCAATTCTGTTCTCCAAATCTTTCATTACATTCTCAACTTCAACTTTATCTCTATCTTCCTCTATCAATGTACCTTCCCTCCATTCATTCATATTGGCATACTATTCTATCTCAAGAATTCTATGATGGATGTAGGGTCAAAGCTTATGTTTTTTCCTCCTGTCAATAATGAAACCATGAGGGTCATAAACCCAAGCAAAGCTTTTCTTTTGTCTCATTGTTGTTTCTATGCTTTCTTCTACCCTTTTCCCTGCTTCTCTATTGTTTCAAACAAATGGGCCTAAGTGGTCTTTAATCCTCAATTGGGCTTTCTTCTTTGCCTTGGTGAAATGAATTTGGTCAGAGTTTAACATTTTCTTGTAATATTTTAGGGTAAACAATCTCATAGGAACAGACTTAGGCAACTTGAAAGGAGGGAGCTCACAACCATAGATTCGGATCTCAGTGTGATTCTAGTACAAGTACCAGTCACCTATCTTGTACTGCTTTAAATGTTGAAGGATTCTCTTAATATCATCAATGATTCTTGGGGGAGGATGTCCTATCAGCATGGTGGTTACATGATAGACAAATTGATCTATGAATTCATTGTATGAATGAGGAGAATGGAAGTCCAGACAATGACTGGTTTGGGATTACCTCTGGTATCAAGCTTATTTAGAGAGAATGGGAATTTGTCAGTTTGGTAATATAGTAAGAGATGATACAAGACTGTGGAATACTTGAACACTCTCTCATTTTCCAATCTCAAGAACTAATCATGGATTTTGTCAGCTATGAATGTACCATAGTCATACTTGGTCACAGGAGGCTAGCCAGGGGTGAATATAGTCATATAAGCAAAGGTCATTTCATCCACATATTCATTGATTGAGAAACCAAGAATACAGGAAATCATGGTAATAATATCCCTACCTAAACTTCTAAAAGCAATTGTCATGTAGGGTGGAGGGTTTTCTAAAATGTATTTTTCTAACATGAACATTTGGAAAACTCTAGCAATCTCTGAGCTTGAAAGTTTGGAAGAGTTGTCAAGTAAATCAACAATAGACAGAGGGGTAAGGTTTTGACTAGGTTTCAACTGCAATCTTTTATTTATGGATTGTGTTGTAATGCTAAACAGGATTTGCTGGTCAGGGACACTATAGCTCTGAGATTAGGGTTATAATTGGCATGGAAATGGTGAACAATGTCTGGGAAAATGTGCACAAAAGGGAATTAGTATTTTGGGAGATTGGATTCCCATAGACCAATATTGTCAACATTATTGAGGTAAAGGTTATGGTATTTACAATTCAGTCTCAAGGGGGAGTCATCAAATGTGAGGTCTTTTATTTAAAAATATTTATCTGCTAAGGGCAGATAATCTAAATCTCTATGAGGAGTGGTGATATGAGGTACAGTGAGGGCTACGGGGGCTTCCATTTCTTGTTCTTGTGGATTCAAAAATAGAAATGGGGTTTTTGAATGGGATAGGTTAAATAAGGGATCCTGGGTTTCTTTTACTGTAAATTTTGCAACTGAATTACATTGAATTTTGGGGTTTTCAACGTAATCACAGAGGAAA
Source organism: Pinus tabuliformis (assembly GCA_031772625.1). NCBI lineage: Eukaryota > Viridiplantae > Streptophyta > Pinopsida > Pinales > Pinaceae > Pinus > Pinus tabuliformis. Next base: position 437,175,462 of record CM062816.1, read on the forward strand.
TTAAGTATTTACAATATTTCTAGAAAAAAACTGGTAAATAACTATTTATGGAGTGATTAGTAATGCAGTATTGGTTGATTGGGTGCGAATGGTGGACTGGAGTGGTGTCGGACTGCGATTTTCGGGGCAGTTGATGGTTGGAGTACGAGCTGGTAGAATTCACATTTTGGTTGCATGCATGAGTTTTTAGAATAATATTGGAAAAATAGATTAACTTTGTTTTTTATGCAAAGTCAAAGTTTTTGGCAGGTTTCATGAAATGGACAGGTGGCGTCAGCGGGGAAATGACTTGACGTTTTGTCGTTAGCAAGAGGCAGTAAGCGGGTTTCATTGCACTACTTTTGGAAGGTAAGTGGTATTTGGGGGGAGTAGTGTGATGCCATACATATTTTGACACATAGCATCAGCATTGTTCATGAAACCGCTCACATCGTGTGCTAAAGGTCGACCAAAAGGCCCATGCGATATGAGCAAAGGCTGTTGAATCTGAAGGATCCAATCGAATGGTGGTTAGGGTAATGACATGACTAAAGGATAATAGGGCGGGCCTGATATTAATTAAAGAATATAATCATATCGGGGGTGATTTGATTGGTTGGGAGAGTTATTAATTAGTCCGGATAACTAAATTAATCCTCATTAAATCGTGGTGGGGTCGGGTTCTTAATTAACTACAGATTAATTAATTAATCCCATATATTATTTATTTTATGGTTATACTTAACCATTGGGGCGGGATATGTAATAATTTGGGGTTTTGCATAATATATTAATACGGCCGTGGGTAGTTTTCTTTTATTTGGGAATTATATGATAAAACATTAATGGTTAATATGACCAAATGAATGGGAAAGTGCTAAGTCCAATGCTTTCTGAGAGTATTTCATCATATAACATATTGACTTACACTAAAGTGTATAAAAGGGATTTTATGAAGATTTATTTCAATTTCCCTAAGTAAAATAGGATTTTACTTAGGAAAAGTTTTATCAAAGGAATGAGTGACGTTAATGGGGGGGTAATGTTGATGAAAGGGACTTGAGTACTTTAGGAATTTCCAATTATTGGGCTGAGGGTCCGGTCCCTCCAAAATTCAGAGTCATGCTCTCAGCCCCTCTAACTATGGCAATTACCTTTAGCACTGAGAGAATTAGTGAAAAATTTAGGGGAAATGAATGTGGAGGTTAATTATTGTGACTTTGAATGTTGATCTGCCTTCCATGTGATACATGCCTTTGGCTAGTGATGGAAGTAAAATATTTAAGCATTTAAATTTAACATTCACCACACATTTATTTCTGCAACTATCATCTACTTACCCCACCTACTTTACCCTAGCATTTTCACTTTTTTATTAGGGTGCACTTAGACTGGCAAACCCTTTTCAAACTTTCTTTTCTTTTACATAGTCATACCTATCTAAATCTACACTTATTACTCCTTTTATTCCCTCTACCTATGTACTTATCTTCCAAGATTAAACTGTTTGGTAGGATATTTATTATCTACTTCTAAAACATGAAATTGAAAATATGAACTAGCCAAGCTTAAACTATTTGACTATTCATGATTTATGGCATAGGTGACAAGATGCACACAATTTTTTATTATACAAAAGTAAAAAGTAGTGGCATTTAGACTTGCACACTTTCATGGTCTTTACTTTTTGTTGGGGTTCATTTTCTTTCCTTTTTTGACCTTTTCTTTATTCTTTTCCTAGGGTGTACCCTCTCTACATTTTCTAATTTTTTTACTTTTTCACAAATATGGAAAACCTTTGCAACAAGTGAAGGTATGAACATATTTCAAAGCTAAACCAAGTCAGTCATGATATATGACACCTATTGGTATAGCGGCATAACAAGGGTTACCAAAGACAATGAAGTACCATGATTCCATCATGGTCATTGTTGAAAAGATAACAAAGGTTTCACACTTCATTCCAGTGAATTTTACATTCTTAGATAGTTATGTCGCACAGGTATTTATCAAATATGTGGTTATAGTACATGATGTCTTGAAGAATATTGTGTGAGACAAGGATCTGAAGTTCACTTCCATGGTTTCGAAGGAGTTATTTGCACGTTTTGGCACAGATTTGGATTTCAAAATAGCTTATCATTCCCAGACAAATCGACAAACATAGAGTGTCAATAGGAATTCAGAGCACATGTTGCAGATGTATGTGATGCATCAGCGGAGGAAGTGGGAAGAATATGTCCCTTTGGTCAAGTTTTCATACAACAATGGTTATTAGGATTCCTTGAGGATGAGTCCTTTTGAGGCATTGTATGGGTGAAGTTGTAACACTCCCATTAGTTGGAGTTATCTGGTTAGCAAGATATTTATTGGACTAGATATGTTGGCAGACATGGAACAGGAGATGCAGGTGATAAAGAAGAATCTTAAAGCAGCATAGGATGGGCAGAAGATCTATGATGATAGGAATAGATTGTTCAAGGAGTTCCAAGTTGGGGAGTAGGTGTACTTGCACAAAAAATGGAAGAAGAGCTCCTTATGGATTGGATCATGTGTGAAGATAGTTCCAAGGTTTTGTGGACCCTTCAATATCATTGAGACGATTGGGCTAGTATCCTATTGACTTGTACCGCCTCTAACAGTGAAATTCCATCATGTTTTCCATTTTTCCTTGCTTAAGAAGTATGTTAAAGATGTTGATCATTTGAATGAGTGGTATGTATTACAGGTGGAACTAGATGGAGAATTCCAGCTAGAGCCTTAGTTTGTATCGCAGAAAAAGGTTCTCATGCTCTGGAACTGATGAATATAGCAAGTTAAACTTCAACGGAAGTACTACGGGCCCAATGAAGGTACATGGGAGATTGTGGATCATATGTGGGCTATGTATCCTTCCTTGTTTGTCAGTTGAGGCAAAGAAACTTGATATGGTGGTTTGGTGATTGCTTATGGTGGTTTGGTAGTTTCTTTATGGTGGTTTAGTAATTTCTTATGATGTCTTGGTATATGCTTCATGGTGATTTAGTATTTTCTTCATGTTGGTTTAGTAGATTCTTTAAGGTGATTGATATATTATTTATGATGATTGATATATGTTATATGATGTTTTAGATATATGCCTATATATATGATGTTGGTATATGTTTGATATATGTTTTGGTAAATTATTTGGCACATGTGTTTGGTATATATAATTTTGATGATGTTGCTATATGTACATGTGTGTATGGATGCAAATACCATACCGAGCTTTGTTATAAAGACCCACTATCCAATATGGGTGTTATGCTATTATGCTATCATGTGGTTATGTTATCATCGTTTTATGATGCCATAAGGATTGGAACTCAGTGGGATGATCATTATAAATATTCTAATGAGCTATGCTATAAAGCTCCACTATGCGGTACATTGTCATGTTGTGATGATGTTCTTCTCTTGAGAATATATTTCATTGTAAATAATGCATCAAGTTGCATTATAAAGCTCCATAAGAAGTGTGTATTATTTCAACAGGTTGTTGAGGTATATGTGTGACTGAACATCGAGGATGGTGTCCCCCAATCGAGAGGCTTCTATAACAACCTTGGTGAAAATTCCATGCAATAAGTGTTAAAATAAAAAACCACAGAAGTTGAAGGTTGGGCAAGACATCCTAGGGGGTGTTCATTTGGATGTTTATGGCTAAGGAAATTGGAAAAGGAAAAGGCTAAGGCATTAAAAGTTATTTTGGCGCAATTATTTACGAAAATAATGGAAATTAGGATAAAAAGGAGGTGAAAAATCACAGGTTTCATGTGAGGAGGAAAATGAAGGAAAATAATGGAAAATCAAGAAATTAGAGGCCTCATTCATAAAAAGGCTTCTAAGGATCAACTGGTAACTTTCAGTCAGTTCAGTGTTGGAGCTCTCTCATTTTCTCTCTCTCTCTCATAAACTTTGATACTTAGAGCTTCCTTGGAGCACTCTTGCAGGGTGTTGCATACTTAGATTCTTGGAGAAAGAAGGAAAGGGAAGAGTAGTAAAGCACAAAAAGGCATCGACATTAGTAGCTTTATCAGATTTCCTTGTAGGTACAGAGTTGCATGTATGATTTCTTCACTCGCATATGCATGTGGATTCTTGGTCGTGATTTGGCATTGGCATGGATGATTGCCTGGATTGACAGTGGATTTCACAGTCTTGCCATTTCTTGGATAGCCATGGTGATTGTGGGTTTATTTACATTGTTTTGTTTTGGTTGGTTCTCATGTTTCCTTAGCTTGGGTTGAGTTATTATTTCCTCGAGTCTTGGTTGGACAAATGATTTGGAGCCCTATAACAACTTGCATTCAGTTACTAGTCTTCGATCCTTCATTGGAAAAAAGCTCTGGAGCCTGACAAAAGTTGTGGGTTGAGTTACTAGTCGGAGAGCCTTGGTTGAAACGCATGCTTTGGAGTGATGGATGGATAGGGTGGAGACCGATCTGGTAATGGTTTTGGTGATGTATGGCTGCGAGGTGGAATCATTGTTTGGTTGGTTGAGGTGAATGGACTTTGGAATCCTTGGATGAGTTTTGATTGATGTGTTCTATGACATCCCACATTCATGTTTGGAATATGTCATGGGGGTGAATGGCTGAAGAGAGATTCGACTCAGCCATTCTACGATCAAGTGGAACATGGTTGTCCCATCTCTGGTTGGTTCATTGCATTCATTAATGAGAAATACTTTCCCTTGATTTTCATGTGTAAAGGTATTGATGTATTTATTTATTTAATGGCTGATATGTTTATTGTATTTATGTCCCTATAATGTTTTTTATATGCACATTTTATGACAGAAGTTATGTATGGATCTCAACATGTTTTTACTTGTATGTGAATGGATGATGTGTTTATGACCTAATAGATCATAATGCAGAAAATGGCATAAGGGATAGATGGTTCATAGTGATTCTTAAATAAGTATGAGATCCCTACACCTAACTCTGTAATTTAGATCTGTAGATTACATGTCGATAATATGTTTAAAAAGTTGCTTATCATGGCTAGTAGGGATCCAATCAAGGTCTTAAAAAAGTATTTTCTTTAGTAGATTCATTTACCTGTTACTTTACTGAATTGAAGATATGGATAAGTTTTGGGCAATGACCTGGGCTCTCGGCCTGAAAAAGTGGCTCAAATCCTACAGTCACTAACATAGCACTGACAATTTCAATCCAGAGTCGCTGGTAGGCAAGCCTCTAAGAGTGACTTTAGGTTGTTGGTTGCTCCCTTTCCCATAGCATGAGAGTGACTATAGCCCAAGAGACCTAGAACAACAACGGGACAGAGGGACAGGTTGTCTGTGGGGTTGACTTGTCTTCTGAGGGTTTTTTGATGATGATGGATGTTTGTATGGTGTTTTTTCATCGATTCCACTTCCTTAATGTGACTTAGCAGGTTTAATCATATCATAGTGGCCTGTCGTGACCTGATTACCCCTTCTGGATAGTTTCTTGGGTAGATGTGGGAGGAGGGTGTTACAAAGACTAAGTCAACATCCACACTCCATATCCTTTTGGATGTGGAAACGTGGTTCCATCATCCCACAATATCGCCTTGTGTGAGACTGTGGTCTACTTGAGCATATCATTGTTGAAAGGGCTGATGATAGAGGGTTTTGTTGGTCAATATAGCTAACTTTGAATCGGGGTCTGAGCCCCTCAATCCAACAAATGGTTTTGTTGCCATGATTGGGATATGTCTGAGCAATATGTGATGTGGCATCTAACCAAAAAATAAATTCAAGATTAGATTGATCTGAAGTTACACAAATTTGCATCACAAGAGAATAGAAACCCATGTGTGTCAACAAAAATGTGGTTATAAAAGTAAATATTTACAAAACAACACGAGATCTTTTCTGCATCGCTCGCTAATGGGTTGCATGAGTGGCTTTCAAAGTAGTAGGATAGAATACCAATTGGAAGCATGGCGAGCCTACTACGTGCACCCCAGAGATGATTAAGCGACTTAAGGAGACTAAAAATAAGATCACAAGAGTTTTTGATTACTGGATTGATAAAGTTCTCAGAGGCTTTATTATTGAATTCGTCATTGACACATCGGTATCCTATAATGAAGGTTAGCTCTGGTTTTCCAAGGGTCCATAATGTAAGTATTTGAATTCCTTAAAGCTCTAGAGTAAGATGCCATTATGTGAAAAGGGCGTACAATGCATGAAATTAGATTGATGTTTAAAGGAAAAAAGACTAGATCCACACGGAGCAGAAAGAGATTCAGAATAGACTATGATGATTTTTTTGAAGCTATTTATAGTCTGTTATTGGATGAATCAGAAAGAAAAGAAGAAGGAAGCAACCCTAGCATTCCTAGAGGTGCATCTCAGTCAGATAATGAAGGCACTTATGGGATTCTCGATTTGACCACTCCAATTCCACCTCCATATTCACCTCAAACACCTACACGCCCACCTCCACCCTGTTATAGACATTTTTGGGCACTCAACCCCAATCATAAATGTCCATAAACCAAGGGCTCCTAAGTCCCTAAAGTTGTTTTTCCAACCCCTAGAAGAACAAGGTCAACTGATTACAGCATCTCCCAGAAGTTATCCATGAAAAACTACTCAAAACTAGTCAAAATTGGACCATTTCAACTACTCCATGGTCAAAGTGCATTGCAGCCCACCTGAATACACACAGTAGGTGCGATGCATGTTGAAAATTCCTTCTATGGGGTGTGATGGGCGAGAGTGGACAAATGGCAGGGTCAATCCGCAAGGTGGAGGACCATGGAATCTTCCAGAAACGTCTCATGTAACACTTGCCTCTCTGCATTCGCCCAGGGATGAGTAAGAGATCATCAATCTCCAAGTGGAATCAAGAACTATCAGAGAGAGGACACTAATCAAATCTTAGAAGCTGACTCACCTCCCTTGCAAACATCTATATATGGATCCCTCATCCCAGAGATCCAGAGGTTGGAATTTTGTATCTTGTAAGGAAGTGTTGTTGGTTTCTTGGTGCAATATCATAGTGTTGCGTGATCTAAGCTTTTCGTGAGGTGAAGAAGGGATTTCTTACTGAGAAGATGATGCTGGGTCAGAACAATTGGCTTTAATCCTCTTTTCTCTTTCTTGATTATAAATAAAGCTATTCAAGTTTTCCTCCACATCCATTTATGATTGATGTTATATGCATTTGTGTGGTCAATATACATCTAGTCCTATATTGTTTATGATAATAGATATATGTTCTTGGATAGTGTTATGCTGCTTTGATTCTACAGGTTCTCTTTGAAGCTAGGTATACGAGGAAGCGAGTGGCGAAGACCTATCATAAGGGAGAGGAATCGAGCAAGGAACCAATCGCAAGACAGAGGTTGGTCTCCTTATTCCCCTCTTATCTATTTCTCATAAGGGAAAACAAAAGTAGTTTTTAGTTTGTTTGTTTCTAAGGTATCTACCAACCTTAGTGGGACTAGCAGCTCTGCATAGACACTAGTTTTCCCGATAACAAAATGGCGACTCCATTGGGGAGTGAATAGATTGTTTGTTTATCTACATTTGTTTACTTTATAAACTTACAGATGGAGCCTGAAGTCAATCCAGCTAGCCTTCGAACTGCATTGGCTATGCAAGTGCAAAGTAGATCAATGCTGCTTCAGTCTATCTTCGGGTTTTGTTTATGAATTAAATGATTGAATTACAAGCTCTCTAATTTCCCTTGTGGTGGCTCTAGTAACTTCATAAGATCCACCCCTGCGATTGATTTACTGATTACCATTTGCTCGGCCTAAATCCATGAACTGAGCTGCAAACTGTGACCCATAACCCAGCTAAAGTCTCGTCCCTAACCCATCACATTGTGTCTTCTTTGAAACCTGAATGCATCGCACTTCCCAATTGTAGTAGGTGTGTTTCATTTCAGTTTCCTTGTGCTACAGGTGCGCTGATCAGACCTCTTTTGCTCTTATATTTTGGCTTCTGTGTTCATTCTTTTTAGCTCTATTCAGGAGTTTTGCTGCCTCTAGTCAGTATACCTCTGTTGAAACCCCCTTCCTTGCCATTATTATGCCTCTATTGTGAAAAGAACTGTAAATGTTTTTATGTATTTTGAGTCATTTTCAATTCTCTTTTACAAAGAAGTAGCGTAATTGAACTGTCGTTTCTTGATTTGAAAGTGTCGCAAGTTTCGTTTTCAGTCATAGAAGAGAATCCAATTGTTCTTGATAGTCGACTACACTGTTACTCTTGTATTTGATTTGAATTAGTATTTTTTCAAGTGTCGAAAGCAAGTTTTCAATTCTGAATAGCAAAGTGTCATCATTGTGCTCATTTTGTTTTGAAAAAGAAGCTTGTTAGTAATTGTCACTTTGAAAAAATAATTCAGATTTGCGCTTAAATTTCTTTTTATCATTCACACACTAAGAAGGTTGAAAACAAATACATGCATGTGCATTTGCATTTAGACTGTTTGTTGGTTTGATTTAGGACAGTGCATATAATGTGTGCTCTCTGCTCTATGTTGAAAGAAAATCATCTCTCTTTCCTTAGTAGCTAGGATTTTCATTGCAAAAAGAAGATTAAACGACTGTTTATCTTCTTAGATTGCATTTTAGGAATTGTACATCTACATCACGCGGTGAACCTGAAAGGAAAATTTCTTAAGCAAGATCAACTATAAAATAAATTTAATGAATCTAAAAATGCTTTAGAACCTAATGCACAACATTTAGAAGTCTAGGTCCAGATTATTCAAACTATGACCCAGAACCTAGGTAAAGTCTCGTCCCTGGTCCATCGCACTGTGTCTTCTTTGAAACATGAATGCATCACACTTCCCGAGTGTAGTAGATGCGTTGCATTTCAGTTTCCCTGTGTTACAGGTGCGCTGATCAGACCTCTTCTACTCTTAGATTTTGGCTTCTGTGGTCATACTTTTCAGCTCTATTAAGGAGTTTTACTGCCTGTAGTCAGTACACCTCTATTGAAACCCCCTTCCTTGCCATTATTCCACCTCTATTGTGTAAAGAACTGTAAATGTTTTTATGTATTTTGAGTCATTTTCAGTTCTCTTTTACAAAGAAGTAGCGTAATCGTACTATCTTTTCTCTATTTGAAAGTGTCGCAAGTGTCGTTTTCAGTCATAGAAGAGAATTTGATTGTTCTTGATTGTCGATTACACTGTTACTCTTGTATTTGATTTGAATTAGTAGTTTTCCAAGTGTTGAAAGCAAGTTTTCATTTCCAAATCGCAAAGTGTCATCATTGTCCTCATTTTGTCTTGGAAAGAAACTTGTTAGTAATGTTGCTTTGAAAAATAATTCAGATTTGCGCTTAGCTTTCTTTTATCATTCACACATTAAGAAGGCTGAAAACAAATACATGCATGTGCATTTGAGTTTAGACTATTTGTTGGTTTGATTTAGGATAGTGCATATAGTGTGTGCTCTTTTCTCTTTGTTGAAAGAACGCCATCTCTCTTTCCTCAGTAGCTAGGATTTTCATTACAAAAAGAAGATTAAACAATTGTTTATCATCTTAGATTGCATTTTAGGAATTGTACATCTACATCACACGGTGAACCTGAAAGGAAAATTTCTTAAGCAAGATCAACTATAAAATATATTTAATGATTCTAAAAATGCTTTGGAACCTAATGCACAACATCTAGAAGTCTAGGCTAGAGATGTATTCTGGAGTCGTAAAGCCTGGTAACTGTTGTTTTCACTGTTGGTTGGGTGATTCCTCCACTTTGAGATGATAAGTGCCACTACGGACTTATGCTCCCACGTACCTTCGAGTATATATTGGGAGACCACAAGAGGCTTTATCCTTCATCCATAGGAAGTCGTGTCTGCCGCCCTATCGATCCCAATGCACTGAACATAGCTTTCGGGAAGATTGACTTCCGTACCGTAAATAGTATTCTGCAGTTTTGTGATTGGTTTGGTAATCCCTCTGTCTAGATTTCCAGAGCAGTCCCTTTCGTTCCTTTTCAGACTCCTTAAAGGAAAAGTTCCATCTGAGCACTTTTCACTTCAAGCTCATTAAAAATCGAAGGTGACTAGAGTCATCTTTTGTTTTTTCTCGACTCTTAAAAATTGAAAAAACAAGTTGTGTCAAAGCGTCTAAAATTCATCTAATTTGGAAATATACTTCCCCTTGATTTTTAGTTGATCGAGTAATCCGCAATCATGGAAGAAATTCAATTGAAGCCCCTTCGGTCGTGGAGGCTTACGAGTCAACCGTCTTTGTCTCCAGAGTTGAAACTATTACGAACAAAGAGAACTCATTTAACCGGTTCCAAATCCCCTGGTAAAGTTAGAACAAGTGTTCCAACACCATCAGAGACTCCGGTTACTCCAAACATTTCTGGTATCCCTTCCTTTACAGAAGAAGTTCAGCAACCACCAAAGGACAGTAGAGTTGATCCCAGTGTGAAGGTAAACACTTGTGTTATTGAGCCAGCTCCATCTACAGCTGATTCAGAAGGTGTTATTCCCCAAACATCCGTCGCCGCAGATTCTATACCTTCTTTGGCACCAGAAATATTTTATGGACTTGACGGTCTACCTCTTCCACCTGGTCTGACTGCTATAGAAGAGATTGTGGAGGATCCTCCATCTAGTACTCCATCGTGATTTGGAGTCGGGATCACTCTATATCCTTCTTCATTAGAAATTAGTCTACCGTCATCGGAAGCTCCTGTAGAATTGCTAGGCAATCTTTTGGATAGACTAGAAATGTCTGAACAACCGTCAACATCTAGGACTGTGTCATCCGACACAACGACGACAAAACTTCCTGCTGTCACTCCAACAATGTTTGTTGGCATACCATCTATCCCAACTAGCTCTCAATCGCTAGAAGGAGCCCACCCAGGGGCCATTTTGACAGTACGGTCCATTCCTGTTTGTTCATCCGGAATAGTATCCAGGAACTCTTATGTTGAGTCTTAGCAAATTGATCCTTCAGGGTGTCAATTTGGGTAGTCCGATCCTCAAGGGCAAACAATTCCTTTAAGTACCAGATTACCGTTGTATGGGGGGCAGTATACCCTTTCATTGTCTCCTCTAGGAGGACAACCATATGAGAGTTCACAACAAAATTCAGGTTATGCTGGAATTACATCTAGCGGTTGGGTGCCAATCTTGCCTCAACAACCAAGAGTTGTATATTCGATGCAACAATGTTTACTTATGTCAAATATACCAACTACGCCAGCTATTGTGACGGTGTCGCAAGTACAAGTGTTGCCTATTGTATGTCAACCTCAGGTTTCTCAGGTTGTAATGCAAGAGCCTATTGTCCCTGCGACTCAACCACAATTGCCAACTAGTGTAATGACACAGGCCCAAATGGTTACAATTACCCCTCATCTTGGTAAAACGGTCAGCATTGGACAACAGAACATGGCTTCACAACCATGGCTCGCGCAATACCAACAACCGCAATTCCAACAAGTATACCAAGGATCTAAGCAACAAATCTTTGCAAATAGTGGGCAACAATATATTCAAAACGGTCAAAATCAACCATTCTACAATGATTATGCCCATCAACCTTCCCAAAGTTACCAGCATCAAATGCATTATGCTGGTATGCAGAGACCAACTGCTTAGGCAATCCCATCTTATCCTGGGTATGCTTTGCCAAACCTGAATCAACAGTTACCCTTCGTGGTGACTTTAGAGTTGCCAGATCTAAATCGGCTAACGAACGATCCAATTGCTTACGCCCCTTGGTGGCCAGCGATTCCGCATAAAATTCCGTCAGATTTTTCTAAATTTAATGGAAATTCGGGTGAATACCCATCGAATCATGTGATTACATTTCATCTGTGGTGTTCATCAAACACCCTAAACGATGATTCAATTAGGCTTCGCCTTTTTCAGAGCACATTAACTGGTCCAGTAATAAAATGGTATATCGAGTTACCCAGAGCTTTGTTTCACAACTTCAGTACCCTAGCCACCACCTTTTTAACCCATTTTCAATTACCAATAAGGTACGAAATGGGAACAGAACTTCTTACCAATTTCAAGCAAACAATGGCCACTCACATATCAGATCATATTCATGAGTGGAGACGTCGTCGTAGAATGGTAAAAATGTATGTTCCTAATCAGATTTTAGCTGAATGGTTTATTAAGTCATTATTACCTTCTATTACAGAAGATGTGGCAAAAGGAGGAGTCATCATTGAAGAGCAAGTTATTGCTCGTGCAAAATATTTAGACTTCATTTATACTCAGTCTGGCATGCTCTACGATAAAATCCCTGATGCTCCCAGACCAGAATTTTTCGTCCCTCCTCCTCCTAAATCAAACAATGAATCTCATGTCGTCGATGGCGTGATTGGTACGACAGACACGAAATCGACGAAGGCTACATCTAAAAAGGCCCGTAAGATTTCTAGTCAAAATGAAAAAGAAGAACTTCTCGCCTCGGAAGTAAATGTCGTCTCGACTGATAAAGGCAAAGAAACCAAGCAACCAGGAGGCAAGAAGAAAAACAAAGGGAAGAAGAAGAAACAGGAGGAATCATCACCTGAGAATTCTTCTGCAAACCCTCCTGAAGATAGGAAACCAAAAAATCCATGCTTAATATGTGATGAGGACCATTGGACAAAAAATTGTCCACATAAAGCTGAGCTAAGATTCTTCAGGAATCCAAAAACCTTGGCGGTATTAACTGATCCATTTCCAAATCTAGGGACAAATCTGATTGCTAGTGAAAATGCTTCCTCGTCCCAAGTACTGATGTTGTCGGTTTCGAAACAACAAAATGATGCTTTGATAATGACAAGGAATAAAGATTACGGGAATCCACAATTGTTGAACAACAAGGATAAAGATCAACCTAGTAGTTCGACAACAACTTTGACCAAAGTTGTGCCACCCATCATTCCTGAGCTAACGATAAAGCCACCAAAGGGAGTAGTACACAAATCGACATTTAATCCTCGTGCCAAAGTTGCACAAAATTATAATATAGTAGAGGACCTGGCCCAATCGCCGTCCACTATGTCGACACTTAAGGTACCACAAAATTGCCCCTCCCAAAAGTAGACACTATTATCAGTAATAGGTGGAATTGAGCCAACGGATTCTAATCTTGTATCCTTTAATCAGAAAGGATATGACCCTCAGTTACCAGCTCAACTAGCTTTCCTTATTCAAGTGAAAGCCCTCAACAAAACTTTTCATCGAACAATTATTGATGAGGGGGCATCTACATGTATTATGTCGATGTGTTGCTGGAAAAATTTAGGCTCACCACCCTTGTCGCGATCATCAACGATGTTAAAAGCATTTGATGGGCGATCATACACTCCATATGGGTTTTAAGTAACTTTCAAGTTGAACTGGGGGGAAAAACAGTAGAAATTGATGTTGAAGTAATCGACAAAAACCTCGATTACAACATCCTACTGGGAAGGCCCTGGATATATGCCATGGCTACAGTTGTGTCGACCTACTTCAGGAAGATTGCATTTCCCTTCCAAGGAGGAATTACAATCATCGACCAACAAACATTTCTCCCCAACAGTTCACAAGTTACGAGAAGCATTCCAATGATCCATGCAAGCAATCATTCGCTTCAAAATATTGGAGTAGGCCTCCTAAAAGACCCTGCCTTAATGGGTACTTTTTCCCTACTGCCTTCGAGTAATTTGGCGGAAGTGGCCACAGTGGAAACCTGCAATATGAAATCTTCTATATCTAATGGATTTGGAAGATTCCTAAACATTTTGTCAGCATGGATCATCGCCATTTTAGAAATATTGTAGCAATCAATTTTCTTGGCTTGGGGGGAAAACACAAATCAACGCTCATCGAGTGTTTGGATAGATAGGTGTAAGGAATATGGCACCTCTTTAGATCCTTGTTCGCATGTACATTCTATAGACAAAGGAATCATTCAATCAATGATGATAGGAGAGGCACCATGGGAAGATTACCACCATTGCTCCCATCTTCCGGATTACCACGAAGATTATTCCAACAACCTTAATCATCCTTCAGTTTTTGATTTTCTATCAAATACTGTAAATACAGTGGATTTCAAGGATGGTTCTTATCTCGTGTCGACCTCGTTAAAAAATAAAACAAGGAGTCATGAGGATAGTTCTTTTACTGTATCAACCTCATTAAAAAATGAAACGACTGCCTTTCCAAATCGAGTCTTTGATTACCATCTCGTAAGATCAAAGTCGAGTCTTTTGAAGATCTCGAAGGTAAACCTTCATTCCAACCATCGAGATGAATGCAATGAAGCTTTGGGGGCATGCACCTCGATTTGCGTTATTATGCTGGGGGCACCTCGATTTACGTTATTATGTTGGGGGCATGCAAACTTATCACGAGCAGTGTTACCGCAGGGTTCAAGCTCATTAAAAAATAAACCTACCACGAGCAGTGTTACCGCAGGGTTCAAGCTCATTAAAAAATAAACCCGCCTTGAGCAGTTTTAACACGGAATTCAAGCTCATTAAAAAATAAACATAAGAAATGAGCAAATGTTCCCCCAGAGTTTAAGCTCATTAAAAATGAACCATTTTTCGGTAAATAACCATCGTGAATGTATTATCACCAGCCTTTGAAGCCTCGGTCGTGTTCTGATCATCACCTCCACTCTGTATTGGTCGATCATTCACCTCCATTTGATTGTTTACCCTTTTGAGGAACAGCTACAAAGAGTGATCCTGTTAGCGATCCTTGTGAACTTCCATGATTGGAAAATTCCAAACCTTACCTGGAATCAGCTGCTACCCGAATTTATCACTCGTTCCTCAAAAAACGAGTCTCCTTTAAGCTCTTTTCAACTCACTTATAAAATATGAAAAGATTGTCGAGCCATTAGCCTCTCCAGCTCGTTAAAGTGATCGGAAGTGCTATCCCTCCTTTAGATTTTAATCTTTTTCGGACTTGAGGGATTATTACAAAAAAATATCGAGCGCTTGTTTTGTTCGGCTCGTTAAAAATACCGAAAATTCATCCCTTTTGTATTGTTTTATACTTTTTCAGACTCAAGGGATTATGTGACGAAAAAGGATTTTTGGAGTTTCCTTTACGTCCCTTTTCAGACTCTCTAAAATTGAAAAGGACCGAGTTATCTTTTTCGTTAATCTCATTAAAACTGAATAGCGAAAAACTTGTCCATAACAGGAAAGAATGAGTTTCACTATCGCTAGGCTCATTAAAACATAGCGATGGGTTTGCCCGAGGGGAAAATTATAGAACAAGCATATATTATACTCCTCAAGCTTTACAAAAATAAAGAGGTACTGGTCAGCAATGACTGGGGAAAAATTGGGAAGAAAACATGAAGAAACTTTGTTGGTAGCAAGTCGCTCTTGAACATGACACTTTTGCTCCGCATCTGAGTCGGGTTGGGTTGTTCCATTCGCTGGTCACATCACCATGGTTCCGTCACACCATCCACATTTGGGGTTAATGCTACCAATCCATCATGTCAGTGTCACCAATATGTTCAAGAGAAGTCGCTCAAAGAACTCACCTGTGTCTCACCCACTACAATACATTTACGCTCCATTCTTTCATGACCGCCACCCTGAACCTTATATCACCAGATTGTTTTCACCTCCATTAAAATCATTTGCCCCATTCCATGTCATTGATGTGGGATTCACTAAGGCCCTCCTATGACGGATCGCTTCTTGTCGACATCAACTCATTATCCAAGAAGTCGATCTAGGAACAACCCTTTCCGTACTTTGAAGCTTGCATGCCTCAATGGCAAGTTTCTCATTTCCGGCAACATGTTTACATCTATGGCCTTCGACCGAAAGATTTTATGTGGTGTTCGACGCCAAGTCCCTTATTCACACCACGTGAATTGTACTGTAGTACCTTGAGGGTCATAATCATTATCGGTGATTCCTCTCGCACCTGTTAACAACTTACATCATTGGCTGGTAATCCGGCGATTTCTTTCCATGTTCAACTCCAGAACATCTCTCACATGGATCGACTTGTACTTTGAGTGAAGATCGAACGAGATTGAATACCCCGGATCTAGTTTCATCCATTCGGGCTGCGATATAAATTCAGGTAAATAAAGACATCAAATGTACATCATTGTTGCACAGATAATCATCCAATATAAGGGATGATGCCTCTACCAGAATCATTAGTCTACACTCAGACGATTGTCTGTCTCATGTACATGAAAATGAATTTATAAAGCTGATCATGGGAATGCCCACCTCAGCTAGATCATGAAAATATTATGAAGATAATGTATTGTATTGTATCTTATTACAGGTCGCCTTCCAGCTTGAAAAAACTTTTGATCCTCATGATAAAGCATTTCACCCGACATCAAAAGATTAACGACCTCATGCTTTAGGGGGCAATTGTTATAGACATTTTTGGGAACTGCAACCCAAATCATAAATGTCCATAAACCAAGGGCTCCTAAGTCCCTAAAGGTGTTGTTCCAACCCCTAGAAGAACAAGGTCAACTGATTACAGTATCTCCCAGAAGTTCTCCATGAAAAACTACTCAGAACTAGTCAAACTGGACCATTTCAACTGCTCCATGGTCAAAGTGCGTTGCATCCCACCTGAATACACACAGTAGGTGTGATGCATGTTGAAAATCCCTTCTATGGGGTGTGATGGGCGAGAGTGGACAAATGGCAGGGTCAATCCGCAAGGTGGAGGACCATGGAATCTTCCAGAAACTTCTCCTGTGACACTTGCTTCTCTGCATTTGCCCAAGGATGAGTAAGAGATCATCAATCTGCAAGTGGAATCAAGAACTATCAGAGAGAGGACACTAATCAAATCTCAAAAGCTGACTCACCTCCCTTGCAAACATGTATATATGGATCCCTCATCCCAGAGATCTAGAGGCTGGAATTTTGTATCTTGTAAGGAAGTGTTGTTGGTTTCTTGGTGCAATATCATAGTGTTGGGTGATCTAAGCTTTTCATGAGGTGAAGAAGGGTTTTCTTAGTGAGAGGATGATGCTGGGTTAGAACAATTGGTTGTAATCCTCTTTTCTATTTCTTGATTATCAATAAAGCTATTCAAGTTTTCCTCCACATCCTTGTCTGATTGATGTTATATGCATTTGTGTGGTCAATATACATCTGGTCCTATATTGTTTATGATAATAGATCTATGTTCTTGGATAGTGTTATGCTGCTTTGATTCTACATGTGCTCTTTAAAGCTAGGTAGACGAGGAAGCAAGTGGCGAAGACCTATCAAAAGGGAGAGGAATCGAGCAAGGAACCAAGCACAAGACAGAGGTTGGTCTCCTTATTCCCCTCTTATCTATTTCTCATAAAGGAAAACGAAAGTAGTTTTTAGTTTGTTTGTTTCTAAGGTAGCTACCAGCCTTAGTGGGACTAGTATCTCTGCATAGACACTAGCTTTCCCGATAACACACCTACACCTCCACTTCCACCATTCAATATGGCTAGCGTAGTAAATATTCTTATTTTTAAAGGTCAGGGATTAGAGGATCCAGAGAAATTTTGGTTTGTTGCAGAACCTCTATGGAAAGTGCAACAATTCAATGATGAAGATATGAATAAAGCTCAACTTGTTATAGTGATGCATGATATGTCATTGTCATGGTATATTAAGTACATTACAAGAAACCCAACCAATTTGTTAGCTAATACAAAAAATGCACTCAATGCAGAGTTCAAGAAACTAAAGTTACAGTCACAGTGAATTACAAAGATAAAATTGATTAAGAAAGATGTCAATGAGACTACTTGGGAATTAGATCATAGATTAAAATGTTTTTTTGGGACAAGTCAACATTCATATCTTCAATGAGAAGCACAAAGAGTGGTATATATTTGTGCTATTACTGCATGTCAAATTACCGCTATTATAGGAAAATATTGCATTACAAGTTGAGGCATTAGAAATTGTGATGAAGCTAGAAGCATCACTAGTATAAGATACTAACATAGGATTTCAACAGATATAGACCTAGTTATAGATCTTACATATGGAGCTATGAGATTTGAATAAGGGAAAATAATTTTGGCTTGATATGTGCTTAGACATTTGTTGCATAAAGTGTAAACTGGAAGGCCACTATAAGGACCAATGTCCTATCCATCATGATTATTTGGCTGTTGGAGGTCCTAATCCTTTGAAACCAGAACCTAGTACTAGACCAAGTACCAGATTGAGCATCTGGTGTAGTATTTACCAAGTTTCAAGCCATCACCCGAAAGTCCACTGTTATTTGTTACAGAAGTATGTGCAGGCACCAAAGAAATTATTTTTTAACTTTTTCTCGTCAGTAGGACATGACGAAAGAAATTTTCGAAGCTATGATTTGATGATAGAGAAAAATATGGCATGAAAAATGGAAGTTGAACACGCCGGATAGGAAGTTCATGTTTCACCTACGACCTGAGGAGGATTTCAGGTCCAAGGATTGGGACGAGGACGTGGCCCTGGACAAGGTCGGGGTCAGATTATATGTAATAACTGCAGTGAAGCTAGACATTTTGTGTGGGATTTTCATAACCCCACTACCCCTTCCTATAATTATTGTAGATAGTTCGACCATGGAATAGAGGATTGTCCTATTTTGATGGCTAAAATGTAGGAAAATAAGAATCAGCAACCTACACAGAACTTGCAAATGGTGAGGGATGAATCAAATGAAGATGATCCAAGTGTTAACGTAGTGATGCTAAGTGGAACAGATATAGGAGAAGATAAGGCATAGGGAAAAAAATTCTATGGTGGATACATGGGTTAGGAAGGTTGGAGAAAAGAGTATCAGGTTCAATATGTGTTGGGAGAAAGAAAGCTTCATGGAAGTGAAGAAGAGTTTCATGGAACTAAGAGCTTAGACATCAAAGGCATAGATGCAACTAGTACCACCAAAGAATAATCCCAAAGTGGTTACTATGATGGAGAACCTTGATTCAACCATTCTGAATTCCTATCTACAGACTAATGAGCATGAGTATTGTAGTAAGAATGCTACAACTCATGGGGTTGCAAACTTTCCTTTATCAACCTGTGGTTCGTGCAAACTTGGAGGTGACAATGTTGTATGAACAAGCAAATGTGATGGGTCCTCTCTTTGTCATTGCTAAGCTAGTGATCGACCACTAATGTTTTTCAAACCAACCTTCTACTGATTCAGAAGAAGCTTGATTACCAATGAGGAAAATACAAATCTACACTAAAAGAAATCTTATCTATTGTAGTAAGGAAAAATATTGAAATCAAATGCTTAAACATAGTATTCTTCTAACTAAATGCTAAGAGGATTTTCTTCAAAAGAATGTTAGGGTAACATGTATGCAATTATACTATCCTAGACATGAAAATTGAAACATCAAACATTCTATTGTTGTGCATGTAAATGAATAAAATAACTCTGTGTTTATTTTTTGTCTTTTTTTTATGTGAAAGTGTGGAAGCTAAATCCTTTTGGTGATGTGGCAGGTCATTTAGGGATGATGGTGAATGGTCAGAAGGCTTGGGAGGCAAGTAGGCATCCTTTTCTAGCTTCCTAGGGGATATTTCCCCAATTTGGCCTCAAAACAAGCCATGACAGGTCAACCTACAGGATGTCCTAATGTGTTCTACAGGATGTCGTGAATTCCTACAGGATCCCCTATATTCCTACATGATACAATTGAGAGAAAAAGGATGGATGGTGAATGTGATGTGACACTTATAGAAGGTGTATGGTGGATGTAATGAGGCAAGGGAGTCCATAGGACTTTTTCAAAACTAAATACCAGAGTTGTGAGATGGTTGGATTTGCTCAACAAGCTTGGAGAGGTATTCTTGCTGAATGATGAAATTAACGATGGTTTTAGTGAAAGAAAGTGATAACCATGGATGGATGAAGTTGGGATGAGTTCATTGATCATGAAATCTCTATGTACTGCTGAAATTCTTGCACTACATCAACCATTAACATTTATCCATAAATCATGTAAACAAGAAGGATTTCGATTAACCAAGGAAAATAGAATTTCATGAGCTAGGTACCTATTTCATGCATGGGGAGAACTTTAAGAATAACATGAAACATTTATAAGATCTAAAGTAAGGCTGAAGATAGCAAAAATAACAATCAATTCCTGTTCTTGAAAACTAGCAAAATGTTGGCATAAGTAATAGAAAACCGTAAATTCTATGATAAATCATAATTCTGTCTTTTTGGGGCTACATAGTGGTTCTTTCCTCAAACCATGATCCCTAAAGGGAGGAGTGTGACCTATTGACAGTGTTTTGACTTTCTTTTATCTCTTCTAAGACATTGTTGAAGTAAGTCACAAATGGAAGAAAACTAATCAAATCCACAATTACTTGCAATGAAATAATGCTAAAGACAATTCAACCATTAATCTATGAAATCAACTAAGCATACAAATACAAGAAGAGGAGACTTTGCTTCTAGGATTGGTCCCTAACCCAAGAGCTTTATCCCTCTGAGTCAACTCAGTGTTGGATCAAGGAAATGTTCATTCTCATTATCAAAATAGCAATTACATCCCAATGCCTTCCACAAGTCTTGAACTCGAAAATAACTAGTTTTTTTACAACAAAAATTTGAATCCTACTGAGGCTCTAGGCCTCCTTATTTATGTAACTGAATTCTTCAATGAATTCCTTAAATCTAGGGAGGCTCAGCTCCCAAACTCAAGATAAAATGGCTCTTTAATTGTCACTTGATCGAGTGCCCTTTGAGCTCCATGACTTGGTTGTTTGTAACTCTGAGATAGTGCGATTGATGCATGAATATTAGGGTGAGTGAGGAGTAAATGAGGAGGATCTATCTCCTCCAACATTTCCTGCTTGTCTCATTTGAGTTTCAGCCCTTAATTAGCAAAAAAAATCATGATTTTCTCTCAAAAAACTACAATCAATGCACATTAGTCCACTAGGCATAATATCTTACTTTGACTCATCTCATTAAGAAAAATAAAATCAGTATATGTAAGAAATTATGAGAAGAGTTGATTTGAATAAGCTAGGAGGTGGATTAAGGTCCATATAGTTACCCAATGATGAGGCTCATCATCACCCCTTACTGAAATTGTTTCTTGTCCTCTGAGCAACTTAATCTATATCCATGTCTTTCATTGGTCTAGTGGCCACCCTGACATCCCATGCTTCTAATGTAGTTTCCTCTTCCTGTGAATAGAATCCCGCCTTCCTTTCAATTTCCTCCCACTGCTTTCTTTCTTCCTCTTCCTTCCTTGCTTCCAACATTCCTAAGAGCAGTGGTGAATTGAGTCTCAAGCCAATCCAATTGACTTTGAGTCTCTCGAGAGATTTCTTTTCAATGGGTGTTATGTTCAGTGCTTCTCTCATTCTCTGAGGAGAATGGTACTCTCTTATTTTCAAGATGTAGGGAAAAGTGTTCCATCTCCTTTAGAAAGCTTACATGTTGTCATCCCCTAACAGCCTGGACATGTCCTCAAAGTGTGTGATTTATTGCTCTTGGGTAGTAAGGTACCTCAGTGTAAGTTGACCGTGATTTTCAATCAAGTTATGGGTGCTTATGACAACCATTGGATTTGATTTCTCATCTCCTATCATGAGGGGTTATGTTCCTTCCCTTTCTATTACTTTCTTCATTTTTGCAGCCCTTGCTTCCTCATGATTGATCCATGACGTCAAAGCCATCAATTGTAAGTCCCCTAGTTTTATATTAGGGTCCCACACATTCAAATATGTCAAGAAAAATTTATGTAGGTAGAACTTCGACATTTTATCCATATCCTCCAATGTGCTTTGATCACAAAGATCAATGAATTGTCTAGAATCCTGGAAGGGCATAGTGCCTCTCTGTGCCAAAGTCTTGATTTGGAACTGCAACCACTGTTCCTTAAGATACAATGCATAGGACTTTGATGTCATTCTGCACTGGATTGCCTCTAAGGATAGACTAGCCATGGATGCCAATTGATTCTCTCTCTCTCTTGTAGGTGTCCCCTTAACCATGCATTTTTTTCCTCCAACTAAGATTTCATCATTCCCTCTCTGTGCCTTAGGCTCCTTAGTTCTCTCCCCATCTCCTTTACATTCTCCTCCATGTGACCTATGTTCTCCACTCCTTTCGATTTGGCAATTTCATCCATCCATGTGTTATTTCCCTTTCCTTCTGAAGCTCAAAGAATAAGGGGATGGAAAATTTATGTGGAATGGACCTACCCCATTCAATGAACCTATACTACGAGTCAAGGATAGGTTGAGGACTAGGTTCCCTCAACTTTGGATCCTTCTTCTTTGTTTCTTGCTGCATACTCCCTTCTTTGTCCAATTTCTGAGTTTCCTGTAGGTTTAGTAGAGTTTCCTGTAAGATTTCCCTTGCTTCTTGTAGGTCCTTCTATGTCTCCTGTAGGAGGCCTTTTCCTTTGAATGAGGCAGATCTAGTGACATGTATCCTAACATAAGTGATAGGAGACTTAGGAGAGGCTTGTCTTGATGATCGTTCTCCTTGATTTTTCATAACACGAGCTATGTTTTCTTGCTATTTTGGTGAGACTTCAATGACAATAGAAACCTTGGTTTGAGTTTGAGTTTTTCCTTGACTTATTCTTGTACATTTTCTTGTCCTAAAGTATAATGGAGTTTGTCTTTGTCTCTTCCCTTTTTTTTGATAGGGGTACTAAGAGAAGTGAGGGCGATTGTTGCCTCTTTCTCAGTGGGTTCTGGAGATACTCTAGGAGATTCCTCCCCTTCTTTGTGTTTCATTGTAGACATCTTTTCTTCCTTGTTTTTTGTTTCCGCTTTTCCATTCTCCTTCTCATCCTTGTCTTTCTCCTCTTCCTCTCCCTCTAGTTCCTCATTATGTTCATTAGTTTCCCCCCTTTGCATCTTCTTCTATCTCTTAACCACTTTCCTTATAATTTTCTTCCTCTTCTTCATCCTCTATTTCATCTTCATCGTTTTCTTCATCCCTTTCACCAGTACTGGGGCTTTTATCATAATCAAGGGCTTTTGTGTCTTCCTCTGTGTGCATGTCTCTGAACGTTGCCCATGTGATAAGGAGTCTGAGGTTTTGGAGGGAATCTTCTATGATAAGTCTAATTAACCCGTGATGGGCTAGTTGTTGATGGTTTTCTTCCTACACCTTAATTCTCATATCTATCACTAATTGAAGAAGGAGGTAGGGTATGCTAAGTTTATTTTGAGGAGGGGTGTTTGCTCCAAACCTTAGCTCTTGGAGAAGCCTAAAATGGTATCTATATACCACACTGTAGCTACCTTCACATTATATATAGCTAATTCCATTCCAAGGATATGGCGGGCTTGTTCTTCTGACCCCATTTTTCTCTTCCATTGCCTCCTCTCCTTCTAAAAATAGTTTCTTCTTTGCAATTGGGTTATTACCCTTATCCTCCTTTATCGAAGGCACCCCTAAAGGAAGTGTAGTGATTTTGTCTATGATTTCAGGGGTGATTTCTATCAAGAGGCCTTTCACCACAACAATGGAATGGGTCCTAGCTAGTGGAATGAGGGAGAGAGAAAAGTCTATGGCCACTTCATCATCATATCCCCTCATTTTTTGAAAGAAACCCATCTAATTGTGCCTTTTGAATATCTCTAGTACCAAAGGATGTTGATGAATCCTCACAGTGTTGGTGGGTTCCCTCTTATTAATCCCCCTGTCATTTTTCTCTGATAGATGGAGGGTTGTATATGTCTACTACCAATTTTAGTGGATGGGGAATTTTAAATGGAAATTATTTGTACAAATCCCCTAGACTACAATATTTTCAACAAAATAGAAGGCTTTTGTATATCCTTTTTACTTGGAAATTGTGGGAAAGTTCATCTCCTACCTCCTTATCACTATCCGATGAAGCCAACTTTTGGTTTTTCCCTTTAAAACTACTCACTGCCAATCTTCTAGGTGTTGTTCTGTATCCTGTAGGATCCTGTAGGTTTTCCTATAGTATCCAATAGGTTCTCATGCGTTGGAAAAAATGATCACTGCCTTTCCTGTAGATTGCTTGAGGGCTGAGAGAAACCTTGCTAGTGCGTAGCCTCAATAATGTGAATGCCTCTATGCATTGGAATCAACGTTTTATTTCCTCATATGGGTGATTTGAGTGGGGTGGTGTGCTGGAAATCGAGGTATGAGTATCCATTTTTGGATCATTGGTCCCACTACCACATCATCATTCTCCTTACCTCATAATCAATTCCCACTTCAAGCATCCATAGCTTAACCACTTTTGACCTCATCTCTCCTTTCCCTTGACTTGACTGCTACCATAGGTGAAAGAACTAATTGTATTCTCCTTGTTGATTGAGTGAAGGCAGCCAAGTTATCTGGCCACCTTCTCCTATAAAACCAACCCTTGCACAAATTTACACGTTTCATCATATTATGCTAACGAGAGAGTGGAAGCGAGATACATACATGTGGTAATGATGCCTTGATGTTGTTTCTCGAAGAGTGAAGTCCTTGTTGTGTAGTAGTTGCATGTGTTTTTCTCCTTTTTTATTGTCCTCTAATGTTTTCCTTTGATGTCGAGGTGCTTGGATGGTGATGCTGATGATCCTGATGTTGCTGCTAAGCTTTGGAGGAGCTTCTTTGACCTTTGGATCTCCATGCTGCAACTAACTGCAACCTATGATTTTTTTTGTTTTATGGGACAGGTTGCTACATGATTTCCTATAGGATGTCCTGTAGTTACCTCTTCCTAGAATTTTTTAATCATTTTTTCAGTTCTGGAGCGTGAGGATGGTTGGCATGCATAGAGAAGGGGCCTAGGGATTAGTGAATGAGAGGTATAGCTTTCAGGTGATCACCCCTTTGTTATACCTCCAAATCTCACCCTTGATGTTTGTCATGCTGCATTTATGGCCTAGGGCAACCCCTCCTAAACTTGGTCCAAATACATAAAAACAATGTTTTACTCCCTGTACGCGACATTTCCCTGAGCTAAATGTGTGTGTACGTGGGTTAGTGTATACCCAACCCACGTATATGTCTTAAAAGACTTTAAAAAATTACATCTCCTTAATTTCAGGTGGAGATCACTAGTTTTACCTATTGATTACCTATTAGTGCCCATGGCCCAACTGTTCCCAACGAATTCCCAACTAAAAAACTACTTTGGGAGAAGTATAAAAAGACTTCAATCAGAAGGCATAATGGAGGAGAGAAGAAAGAGAATTAATTTGTTGAGATTATCCCTGATCAAGCCTGAAGATCCCTATGCTTCCACCACTTTCCCCACTATAGGAAACCCTTGTTTCCTTGACTTATGATGTTATTTCACTAGATGAGATATCCTTGCGTGAGTCACGAAAGGAGCCTTTTGAAGACTTGGGATTAGACGGACCCGGAGGACGTTCCACTTGGAGCCAGAAAGAGGAAGATTGGGGTGATATCATTCCTTGTTCTATTTTAGTTATCTAAAATAAAGAAACATTTGTCTTGTTCCCGAAATAAATCTTCTTTATGAATATGATGTTATTGTTATGGTTTACATATGAATAATTGTTTAAATGTATAACTAACCATCTTTCAATAAGTTATGAACTTGATTTCTATACGATACTATGTCTGTACATTGTTATGCTTCTTTGAATTAACTATTTTGTAGGTTCAAGGATGGAGAGGAAATCCAAGAGGGTTTGGACCCTAGCTGGATCTACCCGAACAAAGGAACCCAGGTGCACCTCTCTTCGTGTAGTTTGCTTATTTAAGTATCATGTCTATGTGGAATGCTTGTCTTTTACTGCAAATAACCCTACGCTCTATTAGGGTGTTGACCCAAAACCCTAGGGGATTTAGTCCCTCAATTGAATTGGTGATTCCACTGGGGACAACAATATTGTTGTTCCTAGTTTGGGTTAATTTAAGCCAATCAGGACTCAGCCATTGATTTTCTTACTGTAACTAATTTGTTTGTTCCTGTAGGAACTCAAACTTTAAGTTTGAGTAGTTTCTTTAGACCTATTTTTGTTTTTTCTTGTGAACTGTCATATACACATCTTTATCAGGTTACAGTAGCAGATGTATGCAAGTTTCGCCATATGAACCCACGTATACACATGTTTCTTTGGGCTGAATCACATATACATGCAACTGTGTATTTACACAATCGCGTATACCCTAATTTTCCAAGATTTCTTCAATTCTTTCTATCTCAAAGGATTTGTTTGATGGTCTGAGTGTTTCCTGAGTGGTCAAGTTTTGGTATCAGTCTTTGGTTTCACAACAAGTTTCCGATTCCAAATTCTCTCCTATTGTGGAAAATTTTGGTCTTGTTTTGTTTCATTGTAAGTGTCATCATTTGTGTTTAAGCACATGAGATTCCTTTCTGAGAATCTTGGCTGTTATGGTCTTCCAGAGTAGAAAGATTGATTTCAATATTTGTGACAAACTTTATCTTTGTGATCTTCTTACTTTGTGTCAAAACTGCATCTTGTGGCCATTTTCTTTTCTCATTTTTTGAAATTTGTTGATTGACGACTTTGAAAGTTGTCTTTCTTGGTCTTCTGATCATTGTCCCCAAGTTTTTGTTTTTACTTTTTAGTCATTCAAGGCATCTTGAAACACCTATTTTGTTGAGTTTTCACCCATATTGAGTAGATAACTTGCAAAGTGCTTTTGTTGCCTATTTTTTTGTCTCAAAGTCTTCAGTAATATTTGGAGCACTTTTGAAAAGTTGTTTTTTAATTTTGTGAAAAATAAAACTCTTTAAAAACTTGGTTTTTTCTTTCTTTTGCCTTGTTTTGATTTGGTTTCTTTTTGCGAGTGAAAGTGCACTTTGTTTGTCTTAAGATTTGCTTTTAGTGTTTGGACGAAAATGAGCATTAGAAACTTATATTCTATCTAAACATCAAAGTGGCTAATTAGAAGTGATAAACAATTTGCTTTCATTGTTTGCTTTAGAGTAATATTAAGTTTTTGCATTAGCATATACTCATTGCATTAGGGTAGTTTGTGCATATTTTAGGCCATCCAATAGTTTTTGTTAGTTTTTGCGAGTGTGAAGCTTGTTGAAAGAAAAGAAAAGAGAATTTTATTGTTTTCTTAGAAGTTCCTTAGGACCTGGTAGAAATTTCTTTTCATCGAAGAATGAAACAAGTGCATTTTTATATAGTTTGGTTTTTATTAATTTCTTTTGCATCAATAAACACCATAAGTTTCACTTCCGTTTATCCCTTGACTTAATAACATCGCATTTAAAAACAAGTGCTAAATAAAATATACTAGAACTTTTTTATATTGTCAATTTAGCAACGCCAACAAGTTTTAGGATATTTATGGCCTTGGATTAGGCGAGTGGAGAGAAAACTCTCCAAGGCCACTTTAAACTGTCAAACATAGAAGTCTGAATAGCGAGTGAAAATCCAATAGTGTTAGGGAGACTAGGAAAGCTCTGGATCTGGGAGTTAAAGACGAGGGTTTTTGAAGATAAGGAAGAGAGATACCCCCTCTCCTACTTGTTGGATCTTACCTCAAGACTGTTCCACCTGGCTTCTAACATGAGTTGGTAACCTTAGTTTCTTATCCTAGGGATCTACACAGGTGGTTGTGGTGGGGAATCCTATGGAACCTAAGGTTGATGTTGTATCACTCTCAACAATACTTCTGGAGGGCACCCTTGCGAAGCTTGGGGGCTTGCACCGGCATATGCTATTGTTTGGAGGTCAGTGTAACATCCTATGATACCTTCCGTGGTATTTCTATTCCATCATTATCCCAAACTATCTTCAAAAGGCCCCTACTTCACTTTCTTATATTTTGGTGTCCGATACAAATCACCCGGAGCGGAAATACTTGAAAGTTGTTTGACTGGTTAACATCTTTTAGGGACTCTTTAGTGTGTGTTTTGTACTCCTAGTTGGCCTAGATTTCATTTTTTCTTGAGTCTTTAATTAGATCTTAATAAAAAATTCAAAGTGGCTGACTGATTGCCTAGATGGTCTCAAAGACTTCGTGGTATTTCACCACCAAGTTTAGAGCCTTATCCCAGAAGGTGTAGAGACAATACTGCTAGTGGGGTTCACCCCATCATAGCCGAGACATCGGAGATTGATCCTCTGCTCAGGGGAATTAGTGTTCAAGGTAGCATGTTGTCTTTCAGTCGGAAGATAGAATTGACATAGAAGAACTCCCAAAGTCGTTAGCAACTCTGAATTCTCCTGTACCTTCTGATCATCCAAACGTATTATAATACATTGGGATTCCGATGCATAGACTGTTAAGTCCAGGTTATTTCACACACTTACCTTCGATGACCACCACTGGAAGCATGGCTTCTACCATGAGTGCTACCACTGTGCAGACTCCAACATCAGTACAAGGGGGAGGAACTATTTCCATCCCCTTTGCATCCTTATTTGGGTCTATTACTAGGACATCCTTAGTTGGGTCTACATCCATTCCATCTATGAGTGGAAGTTAGCTAATGCATCTAGTTATGGATTTTTCCCATTTTGCACCCATTCAAAGGGTTTTCTATTAGTTCCATTTAGTGTCTCCATGTCCATGATGAGTGGATCGGCTTCATTTCAGAATTTTCCTTTTGGAAGTGGTCATATACCACATTCCAACCCAATGATAGGATCTATGCCTTTTTCTTCTATAGGTCAAGGCAGTAATCCCTTTCAAGATTGGACTAACCCTGTAGTTAGTGGCATAGGAAATTGGGATCTATTTTTTGGCCAACAAGGGAATACGTCGTACTCCATAGTTAGTTTGTTTTAGAGTATTCCTCCCTTAGCTATCGCTTGGAATCCTTATGAGGGGTTATCGACTCCTTATAATTATTTAGGAGGGAACTTCGCTAGTTATGGAGGTTTTTCGGTTGGAGTTGGTCAAACTCCGAGTTTTTCTGGACCACAAGGCTTACCTTTTGGTTCAGCAGGTTCTGCTGGTTACTTCAAGCAACCTAGCCTTTCAAAATCAAGGCCAATATTTTTCAGAACTTTGGGAACTTCACCCAATCTAGGTGGAATCCCCAAGGTCCTACTAGGCTTCCTTTTCTGGCAAACTTGAATTTTCCAGATCTCATGAAATTGATAGATGACCCAATAAAATACAATCCAGCCTGGCCTTCAGTCCCAACCAAACTCCCATCGAATATTCCAAGGTTTGAGGGGAAGGGCAGTGAAGACCCAGGTGACCATGTAACCATATTCCATTTGTGGTGCCCATCAAACTCCTTCATCGATGACTCGATTAGGTTGAGACTTTTTCAACACACCTTTATTGCTAATGTAGCTAAGTGGTAAATAGAGTTGCAAGGGGGCAACTTTACATCTTTCACCAATTTGGCTAACATTTTTCTAAACCATTTCCAATTGCCTATCTGTTATGATGTTGGAACTGAACTTCTGGCCAATTTTTGTCAAGATACAACAATTCACATCTCTAATCATATTTAGGAGTGGAGACGAAGAAATAGGCTCATTAAAGCTGAAATTCCTCCTGAATACCATCTCGAATGGTTCTTGAAATCCTTACAACCTAAGATCTCTAAGGATGTCTCTCTGTCCAGAGTCTATTATAAAGAGCAAGCCATTTTTTGAGCCAACAATTAGAATTGATTTACTCTCAGTCTGGGATTCTTCCTTAAATCTTGGTTGATGCTCCTAGGACTAAGGTTGATATAGCTAAATCAAAGCTAGGTCCCAATGCGAATGGTATTGTTGGATCTATAGACACCAATGCGATGAACCTGTTGAGCCAATTGCAGCAGTTGTCTTTACAAACAACTCCTACAATCAAGTCACATCGTCTAACCCTTTGCCTTCCCAACCCTCTTCCATTAATGCCATCCAATCTTCTAACCCCAAATAAAATCAAAATTCCAATGGGAAGAAGAAAGGATGAGGTAAAAATAAGAATCAAGATGGGAAGGCTGACAAAAAAAACCTAGAAACAGTGCTGGTGAGGGTGGAAAGTAGTCCAAAAAAAAAGTTAAGTTTCTATGTAAGTTATGCAATGGAAACCATTTGACTCATCTCTGCCCCAAAATTCAAGATGCTCAGTGCTTTTTAGTGCAGCAAGGGTCTTCTAGCTCTCAGGCTGTGTTAACCAACCCTTTTCCCCAAGGGGAGCAGTTGCTTGTTGGCGCAAACTCAACTCCTGGTACCTCTGTAGGGGGCAGCCAGGAAGGGGATAAATCATCAAATGTTTTCATGATGGGTTCTGATGTTAATGTTGCCAATCGGTCACATGGTTATGGTGAAACTGAAACATATAAGGACAAAATTGCTCCTGGAACTACCAACCCACTTCATATTGAGTGACCCTTTGTTGAGACTACACCTTAGATACCGAAAGGTTCCACTAAATGCACGACTATTAACCCTAATGCTAGGGCCACCTAGAATTACTCCATTGTTGAGGATTTTCCTCAAAGTCCATGCATTATGTTTGCTTTAGAAGTCTTCCAGTTGTGTCCAGCTCAATGAAGTGCTTTGCTTTCGGCGATAGGGGCAGTTGATCCAAATAACTCCACTGTGCTCACTTTTGACATGCTTAATGCCAGAAAGTGACTTCCTCATCATAAGGCTTTTCAAATTAAGTCTACTTACTAGAAAATTAACATTTTTTGAACAGTTGTAGATGAGGGAGCTTCCACATGTGCGATATCGATGTCATGTTGGAAGGCCATTGGATCGCCTTCGGTTGTTTGTTCACCTACCCTCCTGACAGCATTTGACGGGCATTCTCATAGGCCGCATGGGATTATCCTGACCTTTCATATATGTGTTGGGGGAAGGTCGTTAATATCGAAGTAAAAGTCATTAATGCTAATCTAGATTACAATCTCCTCTTAGGACAGAACTAGATCTACGAAATGGATGTTGTTGTTTCAACTCTCTTTCGTGTCATTTTCTTTCCTCCTAAGGGGAAAATTGTTAAGGTTGATCAATTAGATTACTCTCTGATTGATCCTCCAACACCTGTCTCCACTGAACTATCCTTGCACTGAGTTAACTAATGTATTCTTTAGTTACTTTATGAGTTAATAATTAGTGAATTAATTAACAATTAATTCACATCACTCATCACTAGTGTATTCTGCAGTTAGACTAAATACAACTAGTTTAATGAATTCAAACTGAACACAACCCATCAACTCCACAATCAACTCCACCAAACTCAACCACTTGAGTTCTAACTGAAGTCCATCATGCAATAGCTCAACTAACCCATAAGAAAAGCGTATTTCCTTCTGACAGTTGCATGTGCCACATCCGTAGCTCGAACTGAAGTGCTCCAAGAGGATAAGATAATGTTTATAGTCCAAATATTATTAAGAGCTAATAATATTCGGTTGTTCTATTTTTAGACTGGCAGTCTAAAAATAGACTCCACCCATATGTCTAAAAATAGAAGTCCATCTATTTTTACCAACATGACCAATCATCCACAAATAGCATCCTGCAACTCATAGACCATGATCCATATGTCTAAAAATAGACATAGTCTAAAAATAGACTTTGCATGAAAAATAGCATGCGGGCCCACTTAGTGAAGGCGACTTCTTTTCACTAAGATCCATCATCTTGTTGTGTTTTCAACAGTCTCTTCCTTTTAGGTTTGTCTCAGGTGATTAAGGTATCTAAAGTTGCAACTACCTCCTATTCATTGGTTCCTGCAGAAGAACTTATTTTATTTGGGGTATCTTTGTTTCTCTAAACTCAATAGTCTTCTTAGGATTTGATTTTCCTATTTCCCCCCTCTTCTTTTTCATGTTAGGCTCCTCCTACATTTGCCTCTGTTTCTTCTTCCTCTTTTTTTTCATCTCTACTTCTTCTACACTTATTTTTTTATGTCTCTCTTTAGTTTTCTTTTGACCTTGCTACTTCTTTCTCTTATGTCCTTTCCCCTTCTTCTTCTTCCTCTATTTTTCCCTCTCTTCCTCCAACACTAGAGGTTGGGGTTTCACATGGTGTGAGGTTTTATGTCTCTATGAAAGTTTTTCTATCCATGTATATAAATTTTGACAAAGGGATAAGGATTCTAAAATTTCTCAAGGCATCCACCACTATCAGTTTAATGAGGCCATGGTGGTCAAGGTGTTGGTGTTTTCCCTCTCTCAATTTTTGCCTCATTTCCCTGATGGATTGCAGGAGGAAGTATGACACGCTAAGTCTTTGAGCAAGAGGAAATCATCCTTAGAACCTGAAATCAACAGGTAATCTAAATTGGTAATCATATAAGTCACTAATTCTTCCCTCACTGGATATGTATTTCAAAATATGGTAGGCCACCTCATCCCAAGGATAATGTAGGCCATCCCTCCTAACTCCATTGTTGTCCTCAACAAGATTTTCATTAGCAGTGAAGGAATTCGTTTTAGAAGTAACACTGATGGCTTTGTCTTCTCTACTCCACTTAATCCCTAGAGGTAGGGTTGTTATTTTGCTAATTATTTCAAGAGTAAGAGATATAGCCAACCCCCTCACCACACTGGTGGCATTGTCCTATGTTTGTGAATATACATCCATGGAAAATTTAAATTCAAGTTCATCATCATCATACCCTTTCAATAACTCAAAGAATCCTAACCACTAGTGTCTTGTAAAAATGTCTGCCACAGGAGGACATAGGTGGATTATCTTGGTATATGGGGGCTCCCTCCTCTTAAAACCTCCCCCCATATCTTCTCTATGTTCTTAATTAAGTGAGGGAGAGATGCTTCTTATATAGTTTCAATGTGAAATTCAGTGGCAACAGTGAGTTAAAAATTCCTTGTTTATGGCAATTTCCTGCATTCCCATCACTCTACTACTTGAAAAGACCTTTTAATTTCAAAATTATATTTCCACTTCCTATAGAAATGAAGTAAAATTTGCATGCAATCTGATCGATGGATGAAGGAGATAGTGTAATTTACTTCTTTTCAAGTATTCTAGGATGAATTTGGTAATTTGGATATCAATTTGAACCTTTGTTGCTCTTATCCACCTTCTCAACCTTCCTGTAGCAATATCTCAACCGTCCTGTAGCAATTGCAAGCTTCCATGTAGCTCCTTCATGTAGAAATTGCAAAATGGGGTTCGAAACTCCTTGATGGAACCCCGAGCTTTTCCTCTCCCTAACTATTTTCAAAATTGGGGAATATGAAAAAGAACCCAAGCCTAAGTACATAATATGCCATTTTCAGTTGAGGCTTGGAGTGTTGTAGTGACCTAGCAATCACACAAGGTTTCCTCTTTTGGACTGACCATTGTCCCCACTATGAGTAATTATTTCTTATTTTTTCATAATCACCACCCACTATTTTTTATCCCAACTCTGCTGATGTGACATCTCCATGTTGCATGATTGATCACCATCACTTTTAGTTTACTATCTTAGGGTGGCCAAGTTAACTCGCCACCTCCAACTTATTAAAACATCCCCTCTCAACATTTGCACATTTTCATTATTCATACATAGGGAAGAGGTAATATTTTTCCATACATGTGCCTATCTCATGATCAAACTATTGTAGGGATTTGCATGTTGGACCTAGACCATGTCATTAGAATTAAGGGAGTTGATTTTTTGGCTTATTCCCTGTGTCTCGCTTCATTTCTCTTCATGATACTAACTGTTGTGTTTGCTATGTGTGTAGTGACCTCATTGATTTTAAAGATGCTACTACTGGTAGAAAGTCCTCTTGGGAGTGATGTGACTACTTCAGAGTGGTCTCATAAGTTTCCATCACCCCCTATTGATGAGAAAAAACATTATCAATGCTTTTAGTGATGTGTGCATAGGCTGCTACAAGATGAGGTTTTCTTCCTGTAGTAGTCCTTTCCTTTTCTTGTAGGGTATTCAATCTACATGGGGGTGATGAGAGAATTTTTAACAAGTCCTGAGGATAACTTTAGGACCATGACGGAGTAGTGTAGAATTGTAGAAATGAAGATGATGGATTCTCTATTTTTTCTAAAAAATTTAGCAAGGATAAGACAAATTAGAGGAATTGAGTGAATTTTTTTAATGAGGTGGATGAGTGATATATGGATGATGTACCATGATCGAGGAACCTTATTCATCATTTTAAATGGCATAGGGTCCTTGTTGGGTTTTCATTGCCCTCTGATCTTCCTCCTATATATTTTCATAACCATCTTGTAGCTCCATAGGACCTTCTTGTAGCAATTACAAGCCCTTCCTGTAGTAGTCCATAAAGGATGTGAAACTTAATTTTAGGTTGATGGGATGATGCATAGAGGTGATTACATGAGTGGAGATGATGTATAGGAAGTGGATGGATGTAAGAATGAAATAAATATTCAGAATTTTGGCCCTAGAACCATGAAATTTTCCGTTGTATATAATCTTGCAAATGAAAAAAAAGGTCAGCAAAGATGGTATAAATCCTCTTCTTGTGTTTTTTTCTTATTTCTTGAGACACACGGGCTATGTTAGAGGAGGTTCCCAACATGTATGTATATCTTAGGTGCCTCAAGAGAAATTTTCACTTAAGGATCTTTATTATTATTTTTTCTCTTTTTTCCTCTTGGGCTACCTGAGAGAGGGTTTCAACCGAGGAGTTGGCCTCATATGCCTCATAAAGGTTTTCATACATGCCTTTTTCCTTATTTTTTTCTTTTTTTTTTTCTTTTTTTTTAATAATAAAATGTAAGAGTGTTAAGCATTGGAGGCTAAGATACTCCCAATCACATTGACTTCTTTGCTGACTGTAGTGATGAATTTTTTCTTAGAAATAGGTTTCCTATATAAATTTAGCTTGTAACTATTGAAACACAAGGGGATCCCTTCCTCATCAATGGTCATGACTTGACAACTCCATTGCAATGACATTTTTCTATCAAGTATGGGCCTAAGCACCTTGTCATTATTTTCCCATTAAAATTTTTAACCTAGAATCATATAATAATGCCCAATCCCCTTCTTGAGAAACCCTTTTCTTGATATTCTTATCATTTGAGACCTTCCTTTGTAATTGTATAACTTCAATGTGGAGGAGGGCTTGCATTCTGAACTCATCCAAGCAATTCAATGGAGTAGCCTTTCTTGTTGTGCTTTGGTGACATCTATGTTTGTTTGGGTTGTGATTCTCAAAGTGTGTTCCTTTAGAGAAACTTTGTTTAGATTCCTAAAATCTACATAGAGCGTTATTTCTCTTGTTTTCTTTCTTGTTGGTACTAGATTAGAGACCCATTTTGAAAATATTAGGGGCACAATGAATTTTGCATCAAAAAAAAATTGTATTCTTTTTCTATCAAAGGTAACATGACTGGAATTACTCTCCTCAATTTAGATTTCAAGGGTTTTTTATCTTCTCTGGTGGGAATGGTATGTTGCATGATACTAGTATAATAAGATTTTAAATATTCATAGCTCCAAGGAAACACATAAGAAAATTCTTTAAATATCTTAATGTACTTATGCTTTTCTTTAGGAGGCAAGGACTTCGAAAACTTTACAATTTTTGGACTTCCTTTAGTACCTATATTATAGTCCTCTACCTCAATTCCTATAGGTTCTATTTTTGGCTTTTTGGCTACATCGTAGAAATAAAAAATATCTTCCAATGGCACCAATCCTCTTGGAAACACATTGCCTTTTAATTGTGGAACCTCAAGTTCTTCTGGGTTATCATCAGTTTGATTCAACACTATTTCCATTATATTCTCATCTATATCATTATTTTTATCAATAAGTACACATTGAAATTCATCTTTCAATTGTAAAAAAAAATATACTTTATTCTCACTACCAAAAACCTGCCAATATCTCACATTATCTAGAATAGCTGGTCAGTTTTTCACTTCCACCTCATATTTTTTATCAGGATGGAATAGAATTTTACAAGTACTAAATAAATTAGCCAAAGCATGAGCTAAGATATTTTACCCTCTAGATATAACAGACAATTGATATTTAGGAAAATATTGCAGAAAATCTAAAACTACATTTCTATCGGCTCTTAGTCTATGGTTGTTAAGGGATAAATTCCCCTAGGGTCTTGGGTTGATACCCTAGTAGATCGTAGGTTGTCTATATAGAGAAACACACATTCCATACAGCCATAATGCTAATATAAGAAAACTATATGATAAGGGGTGTACCTTTGGGTCCTTCATTTGAGAAGATCCTACCAGGGTCCAAACCCTCTTGGAGTTCCTTTTGCTCCTTCAACCTGAAAACAATCAATTCAAGAAAGTACAACAGTATATGGGCTAAATATCATAAAGAAATCATCTTCATAATATATTGAAAGGTATTTAGCTATGCAATTAAACAACCATTCATATATGAATCATAACATGGATATCATAAACATGAAGAAGATTTATATCAAGAACAAAGACAAGTGCTTTTTTTTATTATAGACAAATAAAATACAGAAGGGAATAATTTCCCTAATTCATCCTCTCGCAGGCTCCAAATGGAACCATCCTCCAGATTCGTCTAGTCTCAAGCCTTTAACAAACTCCTTCCATGACTTACTCCATGATATCTCAAGTAGTAGATAGACATCATCACACAAGGAAACAAGGGTTTCCTGTAAATGGGGGAAGTGCAGGAGGCACTAGGATCTTCAGACCTGGTCAGGGAAATCTCAACATAGTAACCTTTCTCTCTCTTCCCTCCTCTCGTAGGCCTTCCCATTGAAGCCTTTTTATACTTCTCTCAAAGTAGTTTTTTAGTTGGAAATTCGTTGGGAACAGTTGGGCCGTGGGAACTAATAGGTGATCAGTAGGTAAAAACCGCGATCTCCACCCGAAATTAAGGGGATTTAATTTTTTTAAGTGTTTTAATACATATACATGGGTTGGGTATACAGAGACCCGAGTACACATGCATTTAGCTCAAGACAATGTCATGTATATGGAATAAAACACTGTTTTTTTAATTTTGGACCAAGTCTGGAAGGAGGGGTTGCCCTAGGCCATAAGTGCAGCATCACAAACATCAAGAGTGAGATTTGGAGCTAGAACGTATGCCCCCTAATATATGAGGTTAGAAGGGGTACATGATGGCCAAAATGTATTAAGCAAGTACATGGAAAGGAAATCTGTCAAAAACTGAGAAGGAATTCACCATAGTTCAGCCTGCCAAGCCACAAAATGAGATCATAAAGAAACAATGTCTAAGGCTGGCATACCCATGCTCAGAGAAAGTACATCATGTCCCCATATCAAGTACAAGCGGATCCACTAAGTATACAAGTATAAAAGACTGGAAAATACATAATGGATCATCTGATCACGATCGAATAAGTACATGTCTGAATATCACATATAAGAATATCAACGATGCTGAAGAATGAACCAGATCACTGATATCAAGGACTGATCACAAAAGGTACCAAATGAACACGATGGAATAGGATGGTACTACACTAAAAACTCAGGTGCCAGCATATAGAATGTCATCATGACTGACTGCAACATATAAGGTGGAGTGGTATCAACTAGCAGCAACAGCAGCAATTGTCAAGTGAACCAATGAATGCTGATACAACCTGAGGTCTTCACTGACTGTCGTGGTACATTTCTACATTATGGGAATAAATGATCTTAAGTCGACCATGTGAGAGATTGTTTAATTATCGGTCATTGATGTATACCATTAACAAACGTGAGGCTACTCACCGATAATGATAATGAGTGTCAAGGTACCCAGTACATTCTAACAAGTGTGAATGGATGAGCTGGAGTCGAACACCTGTAAGAATCTATCAATCAGGAGACAATGATGGTTTCCCACTATCGATAGCGAAGGATCTGCCACTAATGACTGCAAACCCCAAGGTACTGCCAAATGGACTCTAGATCTTTGCCCCAGAGCAATGAGTCGTAGTCGATGGGGAAAAATCCACTAGAAGGAAGGCATTAAGGCATCCTTCATCAATCTAGCGCGAGTGTAATCCATAGGCCAATAATGTGGAAGGAATCGAATGAAAAAGATGTAGTAACCTGACCGAAGTACGTTTCTGACGTACACAACATGTGGCTAGCGCACAACAGAAACCATCTGAACCAACCAATAATGAAAGCTGACACAGAGAAAAGGTGTCCACCAATAGGGTCAAATGGAAACCAAGGTACTGCAAAAATCCCAATGTGTGATAATGTAAGCTGATGCGAACACAAGGGAAACCACTCAGTCAAAGACCCATGATACTGATCAATACTGAGCACAAGGTGACCTATCAATAATGAAAATAGGGCTAGAGTGCAGCTCTAGACCTATCCTCAGAGCAAGATGTCATCGTTGATAAGGACAAGACCTGCCAGCAAGAAGTCAATGGAGACCTTCTCAAACTGGCATGAGTAAAGGACCAATATAGATGATGTGATGATAGACATGATACTGACAACCAGGGATGGTTGATTGAAATATAAGTCCAGAGACACTGTAGAGAGGCCGACTTAGGCTAACTTCCCTTGAACAAAAGCACAACTCAATTTGAATATGTGGCAGCATATGATGACTCTGTATAAGTCCGTCCTGTAGGAGGCACGAACGAAGCCTCCATATGATTGGAAGAGATAACCAATCTAGGGAGAACTGAATCAATAACAAGGTTAAGGCATACCTAAGTCAAACTAAATCCCACCCAGATGGAGGAGACTTTGCTTTTGAGTGCTTTCTTCAAGGGCGACATGACTGACTCTAGCTACCAACAATAGATGGAAATATTTTCCCGTTCCCGCTCTTTTTTTGGAATATATAATTTTTTGTGTTTTTCTTTTAAGCTGGAAAAAGAATAAAAGAATGCTATAGTACAGTGGAAAGAACGAGTGTCGATGAAACAAATGATCTAGTTCCGAGGATTGGAACATTCCTATGCTCAATGCAAGGAGGTGAAAACGGGTCAATGACACTCAAAGGTGTGTTCCTTCCACAAGTCAGGGTGTGTCAAGTTGTAGAAGCCAAAGATATGCAAGTTTGATTTTGTAGTCGTCATGGTCAAAAGTTGGCTTAAACACGAATCCAAGTGAAGTTGGCTCAAGGCCAAAAGGTGCAAATGGTCCACATGCAATGTAGTAGTACAACTCAACACAAAGGAGCCTCTAGGGTATAAGGCTAGAACGAAGCGAAGAAGCAAAGAGGAATGAGTCTTCATCGCATAAGTCATGGCGAGACTATAGAGGACTCCCGAGCCTACTCAGATCAGAGTAGAATGGGCAACAAATGTCAGTGAGGTGCTAACTACGATGCCCATGTAAAGGATGGCTTCTACCATCGTGTCACGATTTAAAGAATCGGTGAGTGAAGATGGTTTTCTAACCATAACACGATGGGATCAACCCTTTGGTAAATGTATTGACAAATGGAGGCTAGTATGCATAATGCAATGGAAAAATGGCTTCCCTAACCTATATGCCAGTGAGAAAATGATACCTACCATGATAGGCCAGCAGTCATGGAACTGTCTTGAAACCGTCGAAAAACATCAAAATGTCCTAAAAATCAAACCATTATTGACATCCAAGCTCCCAAGTTAAAAGTCACATGAGGCCAAACAAAATAAATGTTTGAAAAATTTTTGCATTTTCAAAACCTATAAAAGAGTTTTTGGACTCACCATTTTCACCATTTGAGTTTGAAAGCAGCGAAGTGGAGCAAAAGGAGCAAACGTTTCCTACACCAAATTCAACCATTCAGATTCTTCCAAAATCCCCAGGTAACTCTTATACTTGTCTTGCAATCGATTGTGACTAGTTTTAGAATTTTTAATACCGTTGAATTTTTTGTAAAAAATTTCACTGTGGCATATATGTAGGTTGGAAATATGAAACCCGCGTACACATGGGTCCTACATGCGACTATGTAAAATGACCCGCGTATATGCCGCGAACATTTCAAAAAAAAAACTAACGGTCTAAAATCATTTTTTCTTTAGGATGCCAGTCACTTGGCGAGAAAGAGAGCATTCCTCAATGGATGATGAGGTCATGAGCGATCCTAATGCTTAGGATGCCTTATGGGGATGTGGTTTGCTAAAATTATTCAAATTTCCAAATATGAAAGCAAACACACGTCTGTTTGAGATGCTCATTGATTACTAGAGTATCAATGATGATTCGTTTATGATTGACCAAATCCCACTCAGGATAGAAGTGGACGACATTTATTTCATCACAGGCCTTTCCTGAAGGGGAGAGATAGTACATTCCAGGGGCAGGACACGAGGCAGTCTCTCAATCGAGGACTACGTACATATATATTGCTCGAGACATCCAAAAAAGGTTGGAAGTCAGATTTCAATCGCACATGTGGAGAGTTTGTTGCTGAGGATAATCCTGTTCACCATAGCTAGAGTGAATGGATCAAATTCTCTACACCAAGCATCATGGCTAGCCATGAGCTTGGCAGTAGACTGTCTCACCACCGTATTCGACTGGTGTACTCCACTTTTGGCTAGCCTGAAAAGCCAGCTCACTTCCATCAAGAGAGGGCAGACCAAAAACTTCAGATATGGGACTATTTTGTGTTCTTTCTTTTTTGAGAGGGTCCCTGCACTTCATCCTAGAGTACTGGTTTCAATCAACACCCCATGAGATCCATGAATGGGCAGGTGGTCTGACCTAATGAAACATCTAGGAGGTGGGTACATCCCACGGACTACATTTGACGATGACTTCTTTTCTTGGTGGGATCAGCAGATCATCACCATAGATGACTACCCTTATGCTGGGTTGGATTTCCGAGGAGATCCCAATCTATTATTACCACCGACCGCAACATGGGGCGACATTGGTAAGTATTTTTTGATTTTATTATCTTTTGTGATTTTTAAAATATAATAATGAATTTTAAAAAATGTTTTTGATAGGATTCAAATGACTAATATGATGATCATGTTCCAGATATTGGGCCAGTACGACCAGATGAGTTCTCATGGCACAGATTTCACGGCCGAGGGGCCAAAGAGGTAGTTGCAAACACAGAGCGACTACTTCACACAGTCCAGCGACACTTGGTGAGACTCACTCACGGAGTACCAATGGCAGTGGTAGAGGATCTTCCTGAGGATATGCGGCGTCATGTGGTTGGCATGCCACGTGACTGAGTTCGCACTCTTAGGCCTGTGGCCAATGTGATAGTTACCTACTTAGCCGCTCATCCTAAGCCAGGGCATTAGATGTACTAGACATGATTATGGGCATTTGAGTCCCAATTTTTGTATATTATTTTTGGACAGACTTATGTACACTCGAGATTTTTTATGATATATATATATATATATATAGTTCGAATTTTTGATGCTTGATTTTATTGTGATGAATGATTGATGTGCCAGTCTAATGCTTGATTAGAGATAGAATCAGCTAACCAATTATGAGATCTTGGAATGTGCAAATAATTAATATAAGTAAATGATCTTTGCAACAACCTCACCCTTAAATACTGGCGATATAAACATGGATTCCTTACCCGATAAATGCTATTCAATTGTGATACTATCAATTGTGAATCAAGATAAACTACCAACGAGTCGATTTCATGAGAAGTTGCCTTGGATAGTAAATTAATGATGGCAGTATACTCAGCCATATTATTGGAAGTGGGACTAGTGCATGCTCCCCTTAATACCATCAACTGACCAATTGGATAGTAGAGTACCCAAGCTGCGGAAGCGAGGTTCCGAGTGTGCTGACTAGCACCATCGGCGAATCCAAAATAGACCAAGTCATCCATCAACACCTACCACAATAAACCAAAAAGTGTTGATATCAAAAAATCTCGATGAGATATGTACAAATATACACAATATACAAATAATCCATTGCCTACCTACTACTTAAGCAAATTACTTCTTGAGGTAGAGCCAGTTTCAGGGCTCTGCCAACTTGTTTCCTTCAAAATCGATTAACTCATACACCCATTTTTCTAAAACTCGTTTAATAATGAAGTGACCATACCACATAGGCTTAAACTTGCCTGCCCCCAAAGTGTCCTTATCTTGGTCATAGACCAATACAAGGTCACCTTCAGAAAATACTCGAGGATGGACAACTTTATCATACTGCGTTTTAACCTTTTTCTTATGAGCCTCATTCATCATGGCGGCATATTGACACTACTCATCGAGATGTTCCAAGTGAAGGAGGCGCTCTTCGAGACTAGAAGTCTCTAGAAGGAGCTCAACAGCTAACTTAAGATATGGGATTTCACATTCGATAGGTAAGATAAATTCCATCCCATAAACTAACTAAAAAGGTGTAAAACTAGTAGCAGTCTTCACGGAGGTTCGGTATGCCCAAAGAGCCGGATACAACATAAGATGCCAATTGGACCAATTTTTGTCTATTGTCCATTGCAGGATCGTCTTAAGAGTTTTTTTGACTGCCTAAACCTGTCCATTTGCCTGCGGATAATAAGTAGATGAATGTTCCTGCCGAAAACCCAATTTAAGCGCCAACTCAGACATTAGTTGATTCTTGAAATGACTGCCATGGTCAGTGAAAATCTCTCTCGAGATACCGAATCTTGAGATAATCTAATTAAAGAGGAACAATGCTGCCATTTCACTATCATTTTTATAAGTGGGCATGGCCTCGGCCCACTTCATAAAGTAGTCTGCAGCCACGATAATGTACTTGTGATTCGCCACTGAAGGTGGATTACAAGTTGTAAAATCAATACCCTACTTAGTAAAAGGACTGACAGTGACAATGGGAAAAAGAAGAGTTGTATGTGCGCGCATTTTTCGAGTATAGATTTGACACGGGTGATAGCATTTGACTGCTTCAACACAGTCTTTGAAGAGAGAAGGCCAAAAATAGCTGGCACGCAGGATACGCTGGGCTATAGAAAGCCCTGATAGATGACCACCACAAGCTCCACTGTGACATTCATTGAGCACTGACTCTGCTTCCTCTAAGGTTAAACAACACTGAAGGATTGAATCAACCCCTCGATGATATAATGTAGCACCAACGATAACATAATTTTTGACCAGGTGACGTAATTTCCGGCGTTCATCCTTAGAGAAAGTAGAGTGAAACTTCAAAATCTGGAGATAAACAATGATATCTCCATACCAAGGGTCGAGTGAAGAGATGAGGAATAAATGTTCATCGGGAAAGCTTTCCTCATAAACAGTATGCTCTCCACAAGGCAGATTGGAAATTAGCTCAGTAAAAACCGTGGATTTCTTAGACTTGTCGGACAAGAACTTGAGATCAAATTCTTGTAAAATGACTATCAGTTGATTGTTTTTTCCCCAAATCACTCACCTACTAAGGACAACTGAAATGGATTGACCGCCGCTAAGACAAAAATTTTTCATAGCAAGATATAATGATGGAGCCATTAGACAGCATGGACAGCTGCCAAAGCCAACTTCTCAATCGAAGAATAGCAAAGTTCAGGACCTATCAAGCCTTGGCTCAAATAATAAATCACATGCTCTGTGAGAACATCGTCCTCCTAAATGAGAACCATACCGATGGTTGATTATGCTACAGCGAGATATAAAAGGAAGTCCCTACCATAATTCGGTGGACTCAAAAGTGGGGCAGAGACTAATGCATTTTTCAAAACATCGAACGACTGCTGCACAAAGTCATCCCACATGAATGGAACTCCTTGTTGTAGCAAACGTGTAAACCCTTTAGTGATCTCGACATAATTCACTATAAACCATCTTAGGAAATTAGCCTTCCCTTGAAGACTTTGAAGTTCTTGAATTGAGGATAGGGGAGGCAACTGAATTATTGCCTCAACCTTGAAGGGATTAACCTGAATCCCTTCATTTAACATGATGAACCCTAATAACTGACCGGACGTAACCGTGAAAATTCACTTGTTGGGATTCAACTGGATTTTATAAAAATGACATCACTCAAAAAACAATCGAAGATGACTAGGGTGATAAGTTCTCTTTCGAGAATGAGCAGCGAGATCATCCAAGTATGCTTTGATGATATGCTTAATGTCATGGAAAGCATATGACATGGCCCACTGGAAAGTAGCTCCAGCATTTTTAAGACCAAAAGGCATATTTCTATATGCAAAGGTACCCCAGGGACATATAAAAGTTGTCTTATGTTGATCTTCAAGATGGATAGAAATTTGATTATAACCGGAAAAACCGTCCATGAAGGAAAAATCTCATTACCCACACACTCGTCAATAATCTGATCAATAAATGGTGTGGGGTAGTTATCTTTGGGACAAGCTTTATTTAGGTCCCTAAATTCAATGCAGAATCGGATTGTTCCTTGCTTTTTATCCACAGGGACTGGATTAGAAACCCAATCGATAAGAGGAAAAGGGTCTATAAAACCCACCTTGAGCAACTTCTCTACTTCAACTTTAATGGCTACTACATTCCTAGGATTAACCGACTGAAGCCTTTGACGAACTGGTTTGGTATTTTCATATGTCTTGATCTCATGTTGAACTATAGATGGATCAATGCCAGGCATTTCTTCATAAGACTGAGTGAATACATCTTGAAATTCCTTGAAAAGGTCGATGCAAACTTGAATTTCCTCAGGGGAACATTCGATTCCGATGAAGAGATTCTTGATCATGTTAGGTTTCGTAGATATGTTTATAGGTATCGTTTTTGAAATCACCAACATATTACCTTTGGTACGAAAGTGTGCGGGAGCCAAAGGATTTGATACCGTACAAACATCGCTAGTAAAGAGCTCGGAGAACCTA
This sequence comes from Pinus tabuliformis, assembly GCA_031772625.1. Classification (NCBI taxonomy): domain Eukaryota; kingdom Viridiplantae; phylum Streptophyta; class Pinopsida; order Pinales; family Pinaceae; genus Pinus; species Pinus tabuliformis. The sequence continues at coordinate 437,220,054 of CM062816.1, forward strand.
GATTCTACTTCCTGTAATGGAGGAAGAAAATACGAATGATGGTGTAAGTCTTCCCAAGGTTGATCTATACCCATCGTTGCTTCTAGGATTGCTTCTTCAGAAGGTAAAACCATATCTAAGCAATCCAAAGTGGAGGTAGAATCAAGTGTCCAAGCCGGGGCCACATCACCATCTAGCTCCTCCTCAGAAAAAGGAGTAGAGTGGTCGTCTACAGAGTTAACGATAGACTGGTATCTAAGCTCAGCTACAGACATAGGAAATGCCATTCCATTAACTTATCCTTCAGCTAATGTGGTCGTAGGTGAAGGCAAAGTGCAAGGGTCCGAAAAATAATGAGTTCAGAAGAAATCTTTTCAAGGAGACTCCTTAGATGATGAAAGGACATTGATTTTAGCGATAGGAGAGGGAAAATCAAAGGTACCCATTTTTATATACATTTTTGTGCCTTACAGCATTGAGCATGAAATTTCCATAATCCAAGGGATCCAAAGTCCTTAAAAGAGTTGTTCCTACCCCTAAAGGAACAAGGTCAACCAATGACAGCTTCTCCCAGAAGTTCTCCACCAAAATCCACTCAGAAACAGTCAATTCAGGATCAATTCAGAAGCTCTTCTAGCTGCCTGCGTTGAAATGCACCCCAGTACACTAGCTAGGTGCATTGCAACACACCTAAAAGCACTACCAGGGTGCGCTGAGTGAGAAATGCCAAATGGCAATGTAATTCCGCAAGGTGTACAGACACTGGAAGCTTCCAGAATCTTCCTCAATGACACTTGCCTCAATGAATTCGACCAGTGATGAGTAAGAGGCTCTCAGTCTCCAAGTGGAAGCAAGAACTGACAGAGGGAAGCCACAAGTCAAAACATAAGCTGATTCATTCTCTCTGCTTACATCTATATATGGATCTCTCACCCAGAGGTCCAGGAGGCTGGAATTTTGTACTTTGCAGAGAATTGTTGTTGGTTTGACATTGAGATTAGTACATTGGGTGATTTATGCTTTGTTGGAGGAGAGGAAGGGATTCCTTTGCTGGGAGGTAGATGCTGGATCGAGACTCACTTGGTTGTATCTCCTCTTGGACTTTCTTATCATATCAATAAAACTATTTGAGTTTCTCCTATATGCTTGTATGTCAATGATGCTTTGTTATATTTGCATATTTAGTTTATATCTGATCCTAAAATAGTTATGAATGTAAATCCATGTCTTTTGTGTAGTTTTCCTCTCTTGTGATCTTGCAGGAACTTAGTGAATCTAGACCAGTGAAGGAACAAGCAGCAGGAAATGAACAAAGGAGAGAGCGATTGGATCGACAAACTAGTGGAAGACATCGGTTAGTTACATCCTTCTTCTCTATTTACATTTCATTAAGAAGAATACTCAGATAGTTTTCCTTGTTTGTTGCTAAGGCGCTATCACACCTTAGAGTGGGATAGGGGCATTCTGAATTGGATACTTTTCCCAACAACAAATTGGAGACTCCACTGGGGATCGTATCTTGTTAGTTTATTTGTGTTTCTATTGTTGTTCATCTCATAAACTCAAGAGTGCCGAATCGAACTGCATTTGCCATTTTCAAATGCAAAGTAGAGATCAGCTACTCTAGTCCATTCATTGGGCCTGTTTATGATCTGAACAGCTGATCCACAAGTGCTCTAACAGCCCTTTGTGATAGATCTTAGTCCTCCTTTAAATCATCCCTCTAATTGTACCTAATTGATAGCTTTTATCCGGCCAAAAACTGTAGATTAAACTGCAAACCGTGACCCAGAACCTAGAGACAACTCTCGTTTTTGCTTCAGCGTAGACTCTGTGAAGAGGTTCTGCATTTCAACGCAGGTCCCGTGAAGGCTACCTGCGCTGAAGTTCAGTTTCTCTGTGCTGAGGGTGCGCTGATCAGCCTTTGCCTTGTGCAGTTGTGGTCCTCTGTTCCTTTTGCTCAGTTTTATCTCTGTTTTTTGCAGCCTGTTATCAGTGTGTGTACCTATCTGAAACCCCTTTTCTTTGCCTTAATTCCGCCTCGGTTGTATAAAGAAACTGTATTCGTTCTTTGTGTATTTGTTACATCATTTGCAGTTTCCCATTACAAAAGTAAACTAGTCATACTGTCGCCCTTAGATCTAGACCTGTCGTAAGTGTCGTTTTGATCTTAGGAGTGAGCTTGTTTGCTGTTCATAGTTGATTACGCTTTTAATTTTGTCTTTTGGTTTGAATTTATGCATTTCTAGTGTCGAAACAAGTGTTTACTTCAAAATCATAAGTGTCGTAATCGTCTTTTTGATTTCGAAAGAGGCTTGTTTGTGTTTTTCACTTGAAATCAAATTCAAATTTGTACAACAGCTTTCTTTTTAGGCATCAATATTAAGAAAGTGAAAAGAAATACATGCATATGTGCATTTGCATTTTGACAGTTTTTATGTTGATTTAGGAAAAGTGCATTTACAGTGTGCTCTATGCTCTTTGAGAAAAGATTGTGTCTTTCTTTTCCCCTTGTAGCTAGGATTTTCATTGTTGAAAAGATATAAAAGCTTGCTTATCATCTTTAGACTGCATTTAGGAATTGTATCATACATCTCGTGGTGATCCAAAAAAGGAAAACTTCTAAGAAAGATCAACCTAAAATAAATTGAATGAACTTAACAATGCTTTGTAACTTAACGCACAACATAGAGGTCTAGGCTAGATACGTGTTCCGGCGTCGTAAAACCTGGTCACTGGTCGCCTCACTGATGGTTGGGTGATTCCTCTTGAGAGACGATAAGTGCCAGTACGGATTGTGCTCCCACGTACCGTCGCGTATATATTGGGAGACCCCTATAGGAATAAAACCTTTATCCATAGGAAGCCGTGTCAGCCGCCCTACTGATCGCAATGCACTGAACACAACATTCGGGAAGATTGACCGCCCGTACCTTAAAAAGTATTCTGCGGTTTTGCGAAAAGTTTGGCACACCCTCTACCTAGAACTCCAGAGCAGTCCCTTTCGTTCCTTTTTAGACTCCTTAACAGAAAAGGTCCATCTGAGCACTCGTCACTTCAGGCTCATTAAAAATCGAAGGAGACTAGAGTCATCTTTAGCTTTTTCTCGACTCTTTAAAATTGAAAAAGCAAGTTGTGTCTAAAGCGTCTAAAAATTCATTTAATTCGGAAACACACTTTCCCCTTTTGTATTTTGGTTGGTCGAGTAATCCGCAATCGTGGAAGAAAGTCAATTGAAACCCCGTCATTCACGGAGGCTTACGAGTCAACCGTCTTTGTCTCAGGAATCGAAAACAGTATGGACAAAGTGAACTCGTTTAACCGGTTTGAAATCTCCTATCAAAGTTAGAACAAGTGTTCCAACAATATCCAAGATTCTAGTTACTCCAAACATTTCTGGAAACCCTGCCTCTACAGAAGAAGTTCAACAGCCACAGAGGGACAGTAATACTGATCCTAGTCTGAGAGCAAACACTTGTGTTGCTGAACCAGTTCCATCTGCAACCGGTTCAGAGAGTCTTGCTCCTCAAACATCTGTCGCTATTGATTCAACCCCTTCTTCGGCACCAGAAATATTTTACGGACCTGACGGTCTTCCCCTTCCACCTGGTTTAATTGCGATAGAGGAAATTGTAGAAGATCCGCAAGCAAGTACTCCAACACATTTTGGAGTCAGGGTCACTCTATTTCCTTCGACATCAGAAGTCAGTCTACCACCAGTGGAAGATCCTGTAGAATCGCTAGGTAATCTTTTGGATAGACTCAAAATGTCTGAACAACCGTCAACATCTAGGACTGTGTCGAATGACACAGCGACAACAGAACTCCATGCCGTCACTCCGACAATGTTTGCCAGCGTACCATCTGTCCTGACTAGCTCTCAACCGCTATAAGGAGTCCATCCAGGGACTATTTCAACAGTATGGTCCGTTCCTGTCTGTTCCTCCGGAATAATATCCGGCAACTCTTATGTTGAGACTCGACAAATTGATCCATTTGGAGGTCAATTTGGGCAATCTAGTCCCCAAGGGCAGACAATCCCCTTGAGTTCCGGATTACCACCGTATGGGGGGCAGTATGCCCTTTCATTACCCCCTCGGGAGGGTATCCATGTGGGGGTTCACAAAAGTATTCAGGTTATACTGGAGTTACATCAAGTGGTTGGGTACCTATACTACCCCAACAACCAAGAGTTGTGTATTCTATGCAACAATGTGTACCTATGTCAAACATCCCGACAACACCGACTATTGTAACAGTGTCACAAGTTCAAACGCTGCCTGTTGTATGTCAACCTCAGATTTCTCAGGTTGTAATGCAACAGCCCCTCGACCCTGTGACTCAACCACAATCGCCAACTGGTGGGGCGACACAGGTCCAAACGGGTACAATTATCCCACATCTTGGTCCAACGGTTAGTATAGCACAACAGAGCATGGCTTCACAACCGTGGCTGGTGCAATACCAACAACCACAATTCCAACAAGTGTACCAAGGTTCTGAGTAGCAGATCTTTGCGAACAGTGGACAGTCGTACATTCAAAATGGTCAAAATCAACCACTTTACAGTGGTCAAGTCCACCAACCGTATCAGTCATACCAGCATCAACTACATTATGCTGGTATGCAAAGGCCAACTGCTCAGGCAATTCCATCGTACCCTGGGTATGCTTCACCTAACCTGAATCAACAGTTACCATTCGTGGCAACTTTAGAGTTACCTGATTTACACCGGTTAACAAATGATCCAATTGCTTACACCCCTTGGTGGCCGGCGATTCCTCACAAACTTCCATCAAATATTCCTAAATTTAATGGAAATCCAGGTGAAGACCCGTCGAATCACGTGATGACATTTCATCTATGGTGTTCATCAAACACCCTAAACGATGATTCGATAAGGCTTCGCCTTTTTCAAAGGACGTTAATGGGTCCAGCGAAAAATGGTATATTGAATTGCCTAGAGCTTCGTTCGACAATTTCAGCACCTTAGCCACGACTTTCTTAACCCATTTTCAATTACCGATAAGGTATGAAACGGGAACGGAAATCTTAACCAACTTCAAACAGATAATGGCCACTCACATATCTGATCATATACATGAGTGGCGACGTCATCGTAGGATGGTAAAAATGTACATTCCCGATCAGCTATTAGCTGAATGGTTTATCAAGTCGTTACTTCCTACCATAACGGAAGATGTGGCGAAGGGGGGAGTCGTAATGGAAGAGCAAGTTATCGCTCATGCGCAATATCTATACTTGGTCTATACTTAGTCTGGCACGCTCTACGACAAAATACCTGACGCCCCTAGACCGGAATTCTCAATTCCTCCTCCTAAATCAAACAATGACTCTCACGCCGGCGATGGCGTGATTGGCACGACAAACGCGAAATCGACAAAGGCTGCCTCCAAGAAAGTCCATAAGATTTCAGATCAAAATGCAAAAGATGAAATTATTGCTTCGGAAGTAAATGTCGTATCAGCAGATAAGGGCAAAGAAACCAAACAACCAGGAAGCAAGAAGAAACAAAGCAAAGGGAAGAAGAAGAAACACGGTGAGTTATCTCCTGAAAAAACTTCTTCAAACCCTCCTGGAAGTAGGAAACCCCCCACAACGGGATGTCACATATGTGATGAGGATCATTGGACCTCACAATGTCCATACAAAGTTGAGCTTAAAAGATTCTTTAAAAGTTCGCAAAACTCAGCTGTGTTAACTAATCCGTTTCCAAATCCAGGGACAAATCTGGTTGATAGTGGAAATGCTTCCCCGTCGCAAGTGCTAATGTTGTCGATTTCGAAGCAGCAAAATGATGCTTTGATTTTGACAAGGAACAAAGATTACGGGAATCCGTAGCTACCGAACTTGAAGGAAAAAGATCAACCAAGTAGTTCGACAACAACTTCGACAGAAGTTGTACCACCCATCTTTCCTGAATTAACAATAAAACCGCCAAAGGGAGTAGTACACAAGTCGACATTTAATCCTCACGCCAGAGTAGCACAGCATTATAACATAGTGGAAGATTTGGCCCAATCGCCATCCGCTATGTCGACTCTTGAAGTACTACAAAATTGCCCATCCCAAAGGCAGGCTTTGTTATCGGCCATTGGTGGGGTTGATCCTAAGGATTCCAATCTTGTATCCTTTGACCACAAAGGATACAATCATCAGTTACCAGCTCAACTAGATTTCCTTATTCAAGTGAAAGCCCTCAACAAAACTGTTCATCGGACAATTATTGATGAGGGGGCATCTACATGTATTATGTCGATGAGTTGCTGGAAAACTTTAGGATCTCCAACCTTGTCACGATCTTCGACAACATTAAAAGCATTCGACGGTAGGACATATACCCCATATGGTATCCTAAATAACTTGAAGGTTGAACTAGGGGGAAAAACAGTAGAAATAGATGTTGAAGTCATTGATGGGAATCTTGATTACAACATCCTACTAGGAAGACCGTGGATATATGCCATGGCCGCAGTTGTGTCGACCTACTTCAGGAAGATTGCATTTCCCTTTCAAGGAGGAATTACAGTCGGTGACCAACAAACTTTCCTCCCCGACAGTTCACAAGTTACGGGAAGCATTCCAATGATCCATGGAAGCAATCATTCGCTTCAAAATAGTGGAGTAGGTCTCCTAAAAGACCCTGCCTTAATGGGTACTTTTGCCCTACCGCCTCCAAGTAATCTGGCGGAAGTGACCACAGTGGAAACCTACAATATGAAATCTTCTATATCTAATGGATTCCAAAGATTCCTGAACATTTTGTCAACATGGATCATCGCCATTTTAGAAATATTGTAGCAATCAATTTTCTTGGCCTGGGGGGCAACCCCAAATCAACGCTCATCAAGTGTTTGGATAGATAGGTCTAGAGAATATGGTACCCCTTCAGATCCTTGGTCGCGAGTGCATGGAACCGACGAAGGAATTTTCCAATCAACGGTAATTGACAGGGCACCATGGAACGATTCCCACCATCGTTCCCTTCTCTCGGATTGTGGAGAAGATACTCAAGATGACCTTTATCATCCTTCAATTTTTGATTTTTTATCAAATACTGTAAATACAGTGGGCTCCGAGGACGGTTCTTATCTCGTGTCAACCTCGTTAAAAAATGAAACAAGGATTCATGAGGATAGTTCTTTTACTGTGTCAACCTCATTAAAAAAATGAAACCCCCCCCCCTTTCCAAATCTCAAAGGTAAACCTTCATTCCAACCACTAAGTTGAATGCAATGAAGCTTGGGGGGCATGCACCTCGATTTGTGTTATTATGCTGGGGGCATGCGAACTTATGCACCTCGATTTGCGTTATTATGCTGGGGGCATGCAAACTTATCACGAGCAGTGTTACTGCAGGGTTCAAGCTCGTTAAAAAATAAACCTGCATCGAGCAGTTTTAGCACATAGTTCATGCTCGTTACAAAATAAACATAAGATCGAGCAAATGTTTCAATCCGCGTTTAAGCTCGTTTAAAAATGAACTATCCTCCGGTAAATAACCACCGTGAATGTAAATTTATCAGCCATTAAAGCCTTGGTCGTGTTTGCACCGTCACCTCCACTTTTCCATAGGCCGATCATTCACCTCCATTTGATTGTTTACCCATTTTGAGGAACAACTACGAAGAGTGATTTCACTAGCCATCCTTGTGACACTGCCGTGATTGGAAATTTCCAACCCTTACCTAGAATCAGCTGCTACCTGTTTTATCACTCGTTCCTCAAAAGACGAGTCTTCTTTAAGCTCTTTTCATCTGACTCGTAAAATATGAAAAGATTTCCGAGTTTTGGCCTTCCAGCTCGTTAAAGCGACCGAAAGTGCTATCCCTCCTCTAGATTTTAATCGTTTTGGACCTGAGGGATTATTGTACAAAAAGATCGAGTGCTTGTTTTGTTCGGCTCGTTAAAACTATCGAAAATTCATCCCTTCTGTATTGTTTTATTCTTTTTCGAACTTAAGGGATTAGATGACGAAAAAGGAACTTTGGAGTTATCTTTACGTACCTTTTCAGACTCTCTAAAAATGAAAAGGACCAAGTTATCTTTGTCGTTAGACTCGTTAAAAAGATTAATAGCGACAAACTTGTCTTTAGACGAGAACGAGTTTCACTATCGCTAGGCTCATTAAAACATAGCAATGGGTTTGCCCGAAGGGAAAATTATAGAACAAGCATACGTTATCCTCCTCAAGCTTGACAAAAATAAAGAGGTACTGGTCAGAAATGACTGGGGAAAAATTGGGAAGAAACTCAAAGAACTTTTATTGGTAGCAAGTCACTCTTGAACATGACACTTCCACTCCGTGCCTGAGTCGGGTTGGGTTGTTTCATTCATCGGTCACATCGCCATGGTCTCGCCATACCATCCATATTTGGGATAAATTCTACCAATCCATCACCTAAGTGTCACCAATATGTTCAAGAGAAGTCATCCAGAGAAGTCAACCGTGTCCCATCCACTACCATACATTATCCTTCATTCTTTCATGACCGCCACCCTGAACCATATATCATCAGATCGTTTTCACCTCCATCAAAATCATTTGCTCCGTTCCGTGTCACTGATGTGGGATACATTAAGGCCCTCCTTTGACGGATCGCTTCTTTTCGACATCAGCTCATTATCCAAGAAGTTGATCTAGGAACACCCCCTTCAGTACTTTGAAGCTTGCATGCCTCAATGGCAAGTTTCTCACTTCCGGCGACAGGTATACATCAATGACCTTCGACCGAAAGATTTTGCGTGGTGTTCGACGCCAAGTCCTTTATTCACACCGCATGAATTGTACTGCAGTACCTTGAGGGTCATTATCATTATCGGTGATTCCTCTCGCGCTTGTTAACAGTTTACATCATTGACTGGTAATCAAGCGATGTCTTTCCATGTTCGACTTCAAAATTCCTCACATGGATCGACTTGTACTTAGAGTGAAGATCGGATGAGATTGAAGACTCCGGATCTAGTTTCATCCATCCGGGTTACGATATATATTCAGGAAAAATAAAGACATTGACATGTACAGCATTGCAGCAGATAATCATCCTGCCAAAAGGATGATGATTTCATTAAAATCATCAGTCTACCATCAGACGATTGTCTGTTCTATGTACAGGAAAATGAATTTAGAAAAGCTGAGCATGGGAATGCCCACCTCAGCTAGATCATGAAAACAGTATGAAAAATAATGTATTGTATTGTATCTTATTACAGGTCTCCTCCCAGCATTGAAAGAACTTCGGATCCTCCTAATAAAGCATTTCACCCGATAAACGGCCTCATACTTTAGGGGGCAACTGTTATAGACATTTTTGTGCCTTACAGCTTTGAGCATGAAATGTCCATAATCCAAGGGATCCAAAGTCCCTAAAAGAGTTGTTCCTGCCCCTAAAGGAACAAGGTCAACCAATGACAGCTTCTCCCAGAAGTTCTCCACCAAAAACCACTCAGAAACAGTCAATTCAGGATCAATTCAGAAGCTCTTCTAGCTGCCTGCGTTGAAATGCACCCCAGTACACTAGCTAGGTTTGTTGCAATGCACATAAAAGCACTACCAGGGTGCGCTAAGCGAGAAATGCCAAATGGCAATGTCATTCCGCAAGGTGTACAGACACTAGAAGCTTCCAGAATCTTCCTCAATGACACTTGCCTCAATGAATTCGACCAGTGATGAGTAAGAGGCTCTCAGTCTCCAAGTGGAAGCAAGAACTGACAGAGGGAAGCCACAAGTCAAAACATAAGCTGACTCATCCTCTCTGCTTACATCTATATATGGATCTCTCACCCAGAGGTCCAGGAGGCTGGAATTTTGTACTTTACAGAGAATTGCTGTTGGTTTGAGATTGAGATTAGTACATTGGGTGATTTATGCTTTGTTGGAGGAGAGGAAGGGATTCCTTTGCTGGGAGGTAGATGCTGGATCGGGACTCACTTGGTTGTATCTCCTCTTGGACTTGCTTATCATATCAATAAAACTATTTGAGTTTCTCCTATATGCTTGTATGTCAATGATGCTTTGTTATATTTGCATATTTAGTTTATATCTAATCCTAAACTAGTTATGAATGTAAATCCATGTCTTTTGTGTATTTTTCCTCTCTTGTGATCTTGCAGGAACTTAGTGAAGCTGGACCAATGAAGGAACAAGCAGCGGGAAACGAACAAAGGAGAGAGCGATTGGATCGACAAACTAGCGGAAGACATCGGTTAGTTACATCCTTCTTCTCTATTTACATTTCATAAAGAAGAATACTCAGATACTTTTCCTTGTTTGTTGCTAAGGCGCTATCACACCTTAGAGTGGGATAGGGGCATTCTGAATTGGATACTTTTCCCAACAAGACCCATCAATGAGGAATACATCCCAACTCCTAGATTTTTAGTAGGCGGATGAGGGTTATCCACTAAAGGCATAGTAGAGTTAGAAGTTGCTTGAGGATCAACTGGAAAATAATCCAATTGATCAAACTTAACGATTTTCCCTTCATGAGGAAAGCAAACGACATGAAAGAGAGTCGAAATAACAGTGTCCATTTCATATACCCAGTTCCTTCCTAAGATGAGATTGTAGTCTAGGTTAGCATCAACGACTTCTACTTCAATATTAACGACCTTCCCCCCAACACATATGGGAAAGGCCAGGATAATCCCATGTGGCTTATGAGAATTTCCATCGAATGCAGTCAGGACGGTAGGTTAAGGAACAACTTACAGTGATCCAATAACCTTCCAGCATGCCATCGACATGACTCACGTGACAGCTCCTTTATCAATAACGGTACGAAAAATGTTAATTTTCTGGTATGTAGACTTTATTTGGAAAGCCATATGATGAGGGAGTCACTTTTTGACATTCAATATGTCAAATGTGAGCACTACAGAGTTAGTTGGATCAACTACCCCAATTGCTGAAAGTAAAGCACTTTGTTGAGATGGACACTATTGGAGCACCTCTAAAGCGGACATGGTGCATGGACTTTGAGCCAGATCCTCAACAATGGAGTAATTTTGGGTGGCCCTAGCATTAGGATTAATAGTCACGTGTTTAGTGGAACCTTTCGGTATCCGTGGTATAGTCTCGACAGGGGGTTGCTCAATGCGAAGGTCAGTATTTCTGGGAGCAGCTTTGTCCTTGGAAGTTTCTGCTTCACCATAATCACATGACCGAGTGGCCACATGGACATTAGAACCCACCTTGAAAAAATTTTATGATCTTTCCCCTTCCTGGCTGCCCCCTACAGAGGTACCAGGATTTGAACTCGTGCCATAAAGAAGTTTCCGCCCTTGGGGAAAAGGGTTGGTTAACATAGCTTGAGAGCTAGAAGTCCCTTGCTGCCCTAACAAGTGTTGAGCGTCTTTAATCTTGGGGCAGAGATGAGTTAAATGGTCTCCACTGCATAACTTGCATGGAAAGTTGACTTTATTTTTAGACTCATTTCTACCACCACCAACATTATTGCTGGATTTATTTGTGTCAGCTTTCCCATCTTGGCTCTTTTTCTTACTGTTAGCCTCCTGCTACAGCAGGTTAATCATCTTTCATGATTGACATTTTTACATGCCAAATATGTCATACTATGCATGTTGCAATGCTCCATATTTGCTACAGATGGCCAAAGAAGTGTCCATGAGAGTGTGCTAGTCTCACTGCCACTGCTGTGTTCCAATTTTGTTAAGCAATCCATTTTTTGGTTTGAGGCAGTTTTTCAGTTGGAGGACTTTAAGCGAGGCATGTCTAACTCCTCCCTTCTTCCTTTTTCCCCAAGTCACTCACTAACTTCCCGTAAAGAGGTCAAGATCTGCTTGATACCTCTTAGTTTCATCATTCTCCATATCATTTACCTTGGTGAAGATCTGCTTCACTCAAGGAATGTACACACTTCTTCTATCAGTCATTTTCCTCCATTGATAGCCTAAGACATCATTCTTAGCACTTTTTCTCATCAAATTCATATTAACCCCTAATTTCACTATTTAGCTCCCCAATTTTCCCCTTTTCCCTATTATTATACCATTTTTGTGCAAAAATCCCATAAAATATATCCCCCCCCTCAGGAAATATAGCCTTAATACTCTAAAAGGCAGGCGTGATAAAGTCGGGCGCTAATGAAAGTGTGCGTGCATAGGTTATTTTGGGGAATTAAATCAACATCCGGTTGATCTAATAGCCCTAGCGCACCTTATAACCCTGTATGCAGTTTACCCGTTGGTACCTAAAAACCTCATAAAACCCACGAATTCGGTTTATCCAAAGTTTATCCCGGCACCATTTTCCACAAATAATCATTGTTTATTATACGGGCCCCGCCGTATCGCTCTGCCATGTCCGCGTCTCGTCATCCGTCGGATCCGGGCCCTCCCATCCGACGGTCTTCGGCGATTTCGGACTACCCCCGATCGCCGACCTTTAGCGCCCGAAAAGTGTCAAAGGATGACGTAGGGCCTGAGGCGCGTGTCAATTTCTTATTGGATCAGGCGGCTTCCGACACAAATTGGGCCCATACCAAAAGCGGTCCGATAATACCGCTTACCGCCCCCCGGTCCGCCCCGATGCCGATATTGCAATGAGATCTGAGCCATTGGATCGGCCCGCACCGGATCCAACGGCCAGGACTTAAAGTTGTCCCCAGTGCCCGCCAAAGCCAATTTTTCATTAAAATTTCATGTTTTTGACACATTTTTTGTGTTATTTGGAAATGGGTCGTTTTCAAAGGTTTTTGTATGCGGTGACTGCGCCCGCCCAGCAAAGAAGAAACAATGGTTTTTGTAGCAATTTTCTAAGTTGCTCTGGCCCAAAAAACACTTCTAAAGGCATGATTCCTCCTCAGATGCCTCCAGAGTGCTGCTCCTCCATCAATTATGGAATTGTATCAGTTTAAAGGCATCATTTTTGATCGGTCAAGCGCCGATAGCATCCCAAAGGCCACGAAAGCATTTGCAGTAGTTATTCTTGCATTAAATTGGCAGATAAAGGGGCGATTAGACAGTTAAAGAGTATCAGAGAGAGAAAGTGGCCTGATTCAGTGTCAAAGTGTATCAGAGGAAGCAACAAATAGTATCAGATCAAAATATCAGCAGCCCGAAGCAGCAGAACATTAAAGAGGCCCCCATCAAAGTCAATAAAGCAGCTCAGAGCCATCAAAGCATACCAGATCACAGTTATGAGCATTAAAGCCACTTGGTAGCAGCAAAACCGCCTAGAGGGGCAATTCAAGTGTTTAAAGCCCAGATTTTGCAGAGACAGTGTACAAAGACGCATATGAGAAGTGCAACAAGTCCCAAGGCACAGTTATTGCAGAAGTGCCAGCACATTGCTCAAAAGACCAATAATTTATTCATTCTTATGGTTGCAGTCCCTGTGCAGCTGGTAGATAGGCATTTTTCACTTATTTGCAATAAATGTTAGGTTAGAAGCATTTATTTCTCCAGATCTGCTATCAGATCTGTTGTTGTAGATATTTTGTAGATATTTTCTCTATTTATACCACCCTTTGGATAGTGTAAAGGGTTGGTTGGTTGTATTTCTCATTCCAGACTTGTGCTATAAGCTTAAGAACTTCTGTAATCAAAGATTGTTGGAATATTTGCATCTGAACTAGCTGGTTGTGCTTTCAATGGCTGAAGAGCTTTGATGTGGAATTCATGTGCTTGCTCATGGTTCAATAAGTCTTTCCTCCCTATGTTTATCAGTTTATATGTATCTGTATCATCTGTATAACATAATCTAAGTTGCAGGAAGAAGGAATAGTTCAGAGTTGGCTTTCATGCCCTCTACGCTCAATTCTTGTAACTTTTCTATGTTTTCCTCTGAATTAGTGATAAATATGAATACTTAATTGATCATGTTTAAGCTATTTCTCATTTCTGAATGTTGTTTAGGAATCCTTCATTCCTCCTATATAGTCTTCATTCACTTTCCCTCTTTGGCTGGATGAGAGATGCTTAATTGCCTCTCATCCCCTAACCTCCATTTCATCCTTGTTCCAGCATTTAATCATTGTGCCATGCGTAGCTATCCTGCTCCATATTCCCCTCTTCTGCCAAGGAAAACACACCCTTCAGTTCACATTCATTGACTCCATGCCCAATGGTTTGAACTTCTTACACTTTGTATGCCAACTCTGCTTGAATAGATCAACCATCCCACCAAACTCAAACAAAACTCATGTGCATCATATCTAGCCTAAAATCATCCCTTAAACAAAGCTAAATCCTAAAGAGAGAGCCCTCTCTGACTGCAGGTAGGCTAGGACCTGCAGTCCAAAGACTGGTTTGTGGTTACCTCGGCCGTATTCCCTTGGGAGTCAAAGGGAACAACCTAAGATTTAACATAATGGCGACTCCACTAGGGACCTGAAATCATTTGTTTATTACTGTATACCCCCAATTTTGACCAGTTTGCCTTGTTTTGTGGAAAAAGTGTTCTTTTTCTTCAGAGCTTCTTGGTGGGCTCCAGTATTGTAGCAATAATGCTACAACTCCTGGAGCTTCCTGTCTCTTAATTTTATCAACCCGGTAGTTCGTACAAACTTGGAAGCGACGGTGTTGTATGCACAAGTACTAGCTCTTGTCGCAGCTGTCACTTGGTCAGCTAGCACAAGTCCGCTAGGGCTCAAGCCAACTTCTATAGGCTCACAGAAGAAGCTTTATCAATGATGGACGAAAGCTAACTCAAAGGAGACTAGTCTAATTGTAGAAGGAAACTGAAAACCAATAAAGCATGGAAACCCTAATTTGACTAGCTAGACCCTAACTATGCAAAACTGTGAATGAAACAACTACCAATAATGCCATTACTTGCAGTGAACTGAAATACATGCATCTGAAAAATCATGTTTTTGTAATTTTTCATTAAGTGGTTGGACTTATTGTGATGATGCTTTTGATTAGGGTTTGGTTGTGCAGGAGCGGTTGGAATGGAAGGAAAGCCTGGGCAAGGTCAGGATGGCTAAGGGAGGTCCCAGAGGGTCTCCGGCATCAGTCCTCAGAAGCCTACCACGTTCGGATGCTCAACAACCGAGTTTGCAGGTTTCTACAGGAAGTCTACAGGGGATCCTAGAGGAAACTCAGGGGTTTCTACAGGAAGTCTGTGCAATTCTACAGGATGATTGGCCGTGGAAACTTGGAAGATGGTGAAGGGTTGGAGTGGTGAAGAAGGATAGGTGAGATGGAGATGGAGCTGGTGATGACTCAGGAGAAGAGGAATCAGATGGAGGAAGAGTGTATGCAGTGGTTTGATGATTGGAAGGATGGGATCTATGAAAGTTGAAGGAGATGGAGCTATGTGGGAAATGAGAGAGTTGGAGGGTAAATATGTAAGACAGAGGTTAAATAGGACTTGAGGATAGATCAAGAAGAAGAAGAAGGAAGTGGATTGAGAAGGAGCAGCGTAAATGAAACAAATGACTTATGCATCAAAACGAGAAATTCATTAACCTATGATAATTGTGCCATGAAACCTATGAACAAAAATGGAAAACAAGAAATGAAACCTATGCGTGGGAGTGAAATGTGGAAGTATGGTTCGATGTCAAAAATGCATGGATGGATCTTCAATGAAAACGTTTATGTTGCAGCTTGCATGGAAATGAGAAGAACTGCTTTTCTTTTTGGTGGTTGGTCATGGACTGCACCCCAATCCCTAACAGAGAGATGGCAATGAGCCTTTACAACCTTTTTGCTGGAGCTCCAAGAGATTATATCTATCCTCCTATCGAACTTAAGCAACTGAAAGCAAATGACCATAAACTGGTCCTATCTATGCTCATGAAAACGACTAAATTAACAAACTGTAAATTCGAATTGCGTGTGAAAGTAAACAAACTCAAAGTGCTGGAACGAAATGCAAACACATTACAACACTGAGGAGATCTATTGCTCTCAGGTTGGGCCCTAACCTAAGAGCTATAGCTCCCTTAGAAACTCAGAATGAGACCAAAATTTGACTGCCTTTATTCATAAACGAAAGTCTGATGACATGCCAAAATTGGCTTACAAAACCGAGCTGTAGCTCGTACTTCCAAATTACAAGAGTAATGCCAAGGTTCAAAAAGCTTCTATCCAAGGCTACGGCCTCAGTATTTATGCAAAAACGATCATCCAACAGGTGTCCTTGATTTTAGGAGCTCGGCTGTCCAACTGAAGTTTAACTGCTGATCCTGTAGGACAGTCATAACTACTGTTCCTGTAGAACAGTTATAACTGTTGTTCCTGTAGAACAGCTGGCTACTTCTAAGCTCGGTGTGGAGATGGATTGGAGCTCGAGGTTCTTGGTGGGAATCACGAGGAAGGTCCCCAAGACCATGGACATCCTCTCCTAAAAACCAGCAGTGCCACCTCATTGTCTCCTTGTCTCCTTTTTCGCTGTCTTTTCTCCCTTTTAATGTAAAAAACCTAAAAGCATCATGCATTAGTCACGTAGATAGAATGTCTACCCTTCTTCCTACAAACAACACGAATAAACCAAGAAATGCATGCATAAGCAATAAAAAATGAATGGTTTGAGCAGAGCAAGTAGGCCAAATGAGCCCAAATTGTACCAAAAATTGGGGCTCATCATCACCCCCCAGCTAAACTATTTGCTCATCCTTGAGCAACTTTGCCCTGGCTCCAGATGGTAGAGGGGTCTCCCTCTCCCTTTTCTCCTTCGGTTTTGGAGGTGTACTGAGGGCAGCCAGTGCTACTGCTACCTCCTTTTCGAGAATGCCAGCCTTTTCTTTCTTGCGTTTTGCTCTCTCAGAGCTCCTTGTAGAGGGCCCCTCCTTTTCAGATTTCGGGCTTCCTGTGGAAGACCCTGCTTTGCCCACTTCTGGACCTCCTGTAGAAGATTCTTTCTTTCCCACTGTTGGGCTTCCTGTAGAAGGCCCTCTCTCTGCCTTCAGACTCTCTGTATGAGGCTGTTTCTCAATGACTTTCGGGCCTCTTGTAGAAGCCCCTTTTTCCAATTTCAGGCTTCCTGCAGAAGCCTTTGTCTCTGTCTTCGAGCTTCCTGTAGAAGCCTGTGTTTGCACCTTCGGGCTTCCTGTAGAAGCCTTTGTCTCCATTTTTGGGCTTCCTGTAGAAGCCTGTTCTCCAACGATTTTCAGGCTTCCTGTAGAAGCCTTGGTCTTTGCTTTTGGGCTTCCTGTAGAAGCCTTTGCTTTTGTTTTCGGGCTTCCTGTAGAAGCCTGTTTTTCAATGATTTTTGGGCTTCCTCTAGAAGCCTTAGTTTGTGTTTTCGGGCTTCCTGTAGAAGCCTGTTTTTGCTTTCCTATAGACACAGGTGTCTCCACTTCCGCTTGCTTGCCTGCTTGAGTTTTTCTTTTTGCTTTGGGTGCAAGTGCTGTTGAGGTACTTGGGCTGACGTGGAACACCTCTGCTTTGTCCATTCTGCTCTTCATCCTCTTTTCCCTTGCTGACAGGATAGGTGTGCCACCCTTTTCTTTGTCCTCCTTTCCCTCATGCTTCTTCCTCTGTTCTCCCTTCTGTACTGTTGTTGGGGTTTCTTGGCCTTCTTCTCTCTGTTCCTCGGCCACAGCTTCGTGTTCCTCACTGCTGGAGGAACCCGTTTCTTCGATCAACATTTTAATATCCCCATCTTTTGTTAAATTCCGGAAGGATTCCCATGAGAGGGGGACCTTATATGAGTGCAATGCATCTTCCACAAGCAGCTTGATCAACCCATGATGGGCTATCTGATCTGGTATTCCCTCTCTTAGCTTTGTAGCACACTCCATTAGAGACTGCAAGAGGTAATAAGGGATGCTCAGTTTTTGTTCTACAGGAAGGTCAATTCGGTGCCTCAACTCAGTGAGCAGCCGAAAGTGATATGCATACACGATGCTGAAACGACCTTCACAAGTAATATATTTCATGATTTGAAAACTGACTTCATTCCAAGGTGGTGAGAGGCTCGTTCTTCGTACCCCACTTTTGTCCTTCGAGAATTCTTCCTCAGGTGGGAAGAATTCCTTCTTTGCCTGTTGACTCAGCTTTCTCTCCTCTTTATCCCACGGCAGACCCATAGGAAGTTCTGTGATCCGACTGATATGCTCTGGGGTGAGTTTGAGGCTTAGACCTCTGAAGTTTACCGTGGCCAGTGTCTGAGATTTAGGCTTCAGAGCCTGCAAGAATTCTTCGGCCACTTCATCATCGTAACCCTGCAGCTTATCACAAAAAGGCATCCATTGTGCTCTGGTGAAGAGCTCTACCACTGCCGGGTTTCTCCTTAGTTTAGTTGAATCAGTGGGCTCTCATCTTATAAACCCACCCGGCATGATGAACACGGTCGTTTTAACTAAAAGTGGCAGATGCAAAAGAGATTTGGTCTATGAAGACAGAGCATGCACATACAAAATTTCAACACAGACTACTTATACCAACATCCTGTAGAACGGTAGCAAAGGCACAACAAACAACAATTCCACCAATATCTTTATAACTCGACTGTGGATGATGGTCTTGCCACTTCTAATAACCAGTTACATTAAGAGTTCAGGGTTACCTCTTTAATTGGCCACCTTTTTCGTGAGGCACCCTGTTGTTGGGAAAAGTATCCAATACGGAATGACCCTATCCCACTCTAAGGGTGATAGTACCTCAGCAACAACTGAATGCAAAGCTATTCAAGATTACTTCTTTATGAGATGAGAGAGAGAAGAGAAAGAGGATCCACTAACCATTATCTTGCGCTAATGGTTGATCCAATCTTCCCTCTTTGCTGCTTGCTCCTAGCTCCTTGCTCTTTCACCGGACCAGCTACACAAAGATCCTGTAAAAGCACAAGAAAAGGAAACTACAAGAAGCATTCATCTATAATCGATTCAGGGATTAGAATAAATCAAATATACAAGCATCAATTCACCATTGAGACACATGCATATAGAAGAACCTCAAATACTTTATTAATGGAAGAAGCAAAGTTCTGAGAATGTTACAACCATAATAGGCCCAATCCAGCAACACCTCCCAGCAGAAAGAAATCTCCTCTTCACCTCCTTCAAGCAAATCACCCAATATTTCTATACTCAAACCAACAGCACTTCCTTACTTGCACCAAATTCCGCCCTCTTTAGACCTCATGAGAGAGCTCTATATATAGGAGATTTGGGGAAAGGATGAGTCAGCTTGAGGCTGGCATGAAGCTAACTAGTGTCCTCTCCCACTTTAGTTATTCTTCAGTTCTTGAGTCCACTTGGAGATTCTTGCTTCCACTTGGAGATCAAGACCCTCTTACTCATCACAAGGCGAATTCCTTGACCCAAGTGTGAGTTTGGAAGCTTCCTGGGCAATTGACACCTTGCAGAATGACTGTCCCACTTGGCCAATCTCGCCCAGCGTAGGTAGCCTTCATTAGATTTGACATTCAGCGCAGGTACAGAGTAGAGCAGTTGACATTCAGCGCAGATGCTCAGTGGAGCAGCTGACATGATCCAGAAATAGCTTGTTTTTGAGTGTTTTCAGGTGGAGAACTGATTTTTAGTGCTGTGGTTTGCTGACCTTGTTCCTCTAGGGGTAAGAACAACATGTTTAGGGACTTTGGATCCCTCAGATTATTGACATTTCATGCTTCATGCTGTTAGGCACAAAAATGTCTATAACAGTTGCCCCCTAAAGTATGAGGTCGTTCATCGGGTGAAATGCTTTATCAGGAGGATCCGAAGTTCATTCAATCGCTGAGAGGTGCCCTGTAATAAAATACAATACAATACATTATTTTTCATTATGCTTTCATGATCTAGCTGAGGCGGGCATTCCCATGCTCAGCTTTATAAACTCATTTTGGTACATATAACAGACGATCGTCTGATGGTAGACTGATAATTCTCTGCTGAAATTATCATCCTTTGAGTAGGATGATCATCTGCTGCAATAATGTACATATCAAATGCTTTTATATTTCCTGAATATATATCGCAGCCCGGATGGATGAAACTAGATCCGGGGTCTTCAAACTCGTTCGATGTTCACTCTAAGTACAAGTCGATCCATGTGAGAATTGCGCTGAAGTCAAACATGGAAAGACATCGCTTGATTACCGGTCAATAATGTAAACTGTTAACAAGCGCGAGAGGAATCACCGATAATGATAATGACCCTCAAGGTACTACAATACAATTCACGTGGTGTGAATATAGGACTTGGCGTCGAACACCACGCAAAATCTTCTGGTCGAAGGTCATTGATGTATACCTGTCGCCGGAAGTGAGAAACTTGCCATTGAGGCATGCAAGCTTCAAAGTACTGGGGGGGGTGTTCCTAGATCAACTTCTTGGATAATGAGCTGAAGTCGACAAGAAGCGATCCGTCAAAGGAGGGCCTTAATGAATCCCACATCAGTGACACGGAACGGAGCTAATGATTTTAGTGGAGGTGAAAACAATCTGTGAGATATGATTCAGGGTGGCGATCATGGGTGGATGAAGGATAATGTATGGCAGTGGATGGGACACGGTTGACTCTTTCTGAACAACATCTCTTGAACATATAACGACACTGATGTGATGGATCGGTAGCATTACCCCAAATACGGATGGTTTGGCGAAGACCATGGTGATGAAACCAGTGAATGAATCAACCCAACCCGATGTGATACGGAGGGCAAAGTGTCATGTTCAAGAGCGACTTGCTACCATTAAAGCTTTGAGGTTCTCCCAATTTTTCCCCAGTCATTTCTGACCAGTACCTCTTTATTTTTGTCAAGCTTGAGGAGGATAACATATGCTTGTTCTATAACCTGCCCTTCGGGCAAGCCCATCGCTATGTTTTAACGAGCCTAGCGATAGGGAAACTCGTTCTCGTCTAAAGACAAGTTTGTCGTTATTTAATCATTTTAACGAGTCTAGCGACAAAGACAACTCGGTCCTTTTCATTTTTAGAGAGTCTGGAAAGGTACAGAAAGTTAACTCCAAAATTCTTTTTTCGTCATCTAATCCCTTAAGTCCGAAAAAGTATAAAACAATACAGAAGGGATGAGTTTTCGATAACTTTAACGAGCCGAATAAAACAAGCGCTCGACCTTTTTGTGCAATAATCCCTCAGGTCCAAAAAGATTAAAATCTAGAGGAGGGATAGCTCTTCCGGTCCTTTTAACGAGCTGGAAGGCCAAAACTCGGCAAACTTTTCATATTTTACGAGTCAATTGAAAAGAGCTCAAAGAAGACTCGTCTTTTGAGGAACGAGTGATAAACAGGGATAGCAGCAGATTCCAGGTACAGGTTGGAATTTTCTAATCACGGCAGTGTCACAAGGATGGCTAAATGAAATCACTCTTCGCAGCTGTTCCTAAAAATGGGTAAACAATCATATGGGGGTGAACGATCGGCCAAAAGGAATGGAGGTGGCAGGTGCAAACACGACCAAGGCTTTTCATGGCTAATAAATTTACGATCACAATGGTTATTTACCGAAATAGGTTCATTTTTTAATGAGCTTGAACTCTGGAGGAAACTCTTGCTCACGCTTTTCTATTTTTTAACGAGCATAAATTCCACGGTAAAACTGCTCGGATCTTGCGTTTATTTTTTAACGAGCATGAACTTTATGCTAAAACTGCTCGAAGATATGGTCAAATTTTGATTTTTTACCATTACTAGCTTTTCTCTTTTCAAATATAGTACTGCATTTTTCAATTGCTGCAACAAACTTTGTTAGAAATGAATAATATTTGCATGAAAATGAGATTATAACCCTAATATTTCACTTTGTACTACGTAAAAAGCCATTAAAAGGTGTTTTTACCTCTCATTTACCATTTCATTTGCATTTGGTTTGTTGGAGCTCTGGAGGTGCCTCTTCCCCCTTGATTTTCACCAGCTGATTCCGGGAGATTCTGCGGACGATTTTCGGTGCCGTCTGGACCAGGTAGGAGCTAAACCCTAGCTCTTTCTTTTCACGGTTTCATTTCCCTGTTTTTTGCCTGTTTTCCGGTCTTTTTGAGCCCCTAGGGTTTTTCCAGGGCGCCCTAGGTTCAGCGCAGGTTCCCCATTCGAAACCTGCGCTGAAGGTCAATCTGCCTTAAGGCAGTCTGACCCTCAGCGCAGGTAGAGGACCTTCTGCCTGCGCTGGGCTCAAAAGGACTGAGTTTCCAGGTCATTTTTGATGATTTTTTCGCCAGTTTTTCACCAAAATAGGAATTCACCCTTTCTCTTGTTTTCTTTGCAGGGAAACTTGAACAAAATGTCCCTTACATGGCGAGAACGAGAACATGAAGAGGAGGACATGATTGCCCTCCATGACCCGGTCATGGTGAACGCGCTGCGGAACTGTGGCCTGCTGAAGTTCTTCCGTATCTCCAGTATGAGAGCACAGATTTCTTTACTGCAGTATATGCTTGATGCTTGGGATCCTGTTAACCAAGTATCCCAGATTAGGGGGAAGACCATCCCCTTGACCATAGAGGACATGTACTTCTTGACTGGATTGTCAAGACGAGGTGCCCTCGTTTCCTTATCAGGTACGGCCCGGGGGACTGATTCCACCAGAGATTATGTCCGCCAGTATTGCAGGGAAGGTTCTCAGCTGAGCAGAGACGGCAAGATTGTTATCCGTGAGATCACTGATCGAGCTCTCAGGTCCATTCTGTTTACTATTGGTAGGATGGCCGGCAGCGCAGCTCTACATGTTGCCAACAGGTCTTATATGCAGCACGCCTTGGAGTGTCTCCAACCGAAAGTATTCAACTGGTGTGATGCAGTACTTGTTCAGATGAAGAGTCAATTGACCAAGGTAAAGGACGAGAAGCTGAAGAACTTTGGATTTGGTTCTATTCTGACTGCCTTCGCCTTGGAGAAAATCCCACTGATGCAGCCTCAGTACATCATACTTGACCTGCCTTCTCCGACCGAGCCACGCATGCAGAGGTGGGTTGACCACATGTCTAGGCATGCAGGTCAACCTCAGATTACTTTTACTGAGGCCTTCTTTAGGTGGTTCGAGTGCCAGGAGATGGCATTTTCTAAGTATCCATATGTGGGTATGGATTTCCGAGGTGATCCGGATTTGGTGCTACCGGATGGCGAACAGTGGGGTGCCATTGGTACACTCTTTGACCATATTACTGTTTATTGTTCTTATTCATAATGTTGCTGTGCTTTATTCTATCAAGACTTTTAATTGTACTCTTGGGTGCATGCAGATATTGGTCCTGTTCGTCCAGCAGTTCGTCCGAGATCGCCAGCTGCTGCCCCGGCAAGGGAGCCTGCTAGGAGAGTTGTTATTCGCGATCTTGACGACACTGAGACCCTTACAGCTGTGCAGGAGCAGGTTGAGAGCCTTACTCGTGGCCTTCCGGATGTACAGATTGACGAGTTACCTTTGCAGCTGCAGCGGCATACTATTGGTGTGCCTAGACGATGGACTCGTCTCTTGCGCATGATTGCACAGGCCGTGACGTACTATCATGAGCACCACCAGGCTAGGGTGCCCCCTAGCATCTTTTTGAGTTTTTAGGTCATATGACCAATTTTTTCTTGGTTACAGAACATTATGTATGAACTTATATAAACAACTTATATATTTTGATTTTCGGATTTTATTTTGGGTGATTTATGTGATCCATATGTACAATCTTTGATGATGTGTCCTTCTTACAAATGTTGCAAATGTCTATCTAACACATAGTTTGCTAATGAGTCGGTTAATGTGTTTAAATTTCTTGAAATATGTTGATATTGAATTGAATCAAATCGTCTTTCCAAGATCTTAACCCTTAGGAACATGCGATAAATAGCTGGATTGCGAACAGAATATATCCCATTGAGTTGTAGTATTACGAGCTGTGAGTCTACCCTGACAATTAGTCGGCGTATGCCACGTGCGATGGCATCAGAGAGTAGTTCTATCAACGCGCTATACTCAGCGATGTTATTCGTTGATTGCCCAATACATACACCTCTGAAACTTACTAACTCGCCGCTTGGATCAAAAATGGCCCAGGCCGCGGAAGACAGGTTCCGCGAACTACGACTCGCTCCGTCGGCATATCCAACACATGTCTCCATAAGGTTCGACATCTGCCACAAATGAAAAAGGTGGATCATTCGACCAGAACAAATACTTTAGCGAAAACAAAATACAACAAAAGCATGCAGGTTACTATTTAAGCATAGTAACGCTTGAGGTACAACCCGTTGCGGGGCTGCGCCAGTGGAATTCCATCGTAATCCATTAACTCGTAGGCTCCTTTTGCTAACACCCTTTTAACAATATAGGGGCCCATCCATAAGGACTTGAATTTACCTGCTCCCAATTTATCGGATTCTTGGTCATAAAGCAAGACCAAATCACCTTCTGAGAAGACACGGGGTTTGACATTTTTGTCGAACTGAGCCTTGACTCATTCCTTATGGGCCTCGTTAGCCAAAGCGGCATCACGATGGGTTTCATCCAACTGGATTAATTCCAAGAAACGAGCCTCTTCCTCTGAAGTTCCGGGGAGGAGGTCGATCGCGAGTTTAAGCGACGAAATTTCGCACTGGATTGGCAAGACTGCTTCCAGGCCATACACCAGTTGAAAAGGTGTGAACCCGGTTGCGTTCTTTACCGAGGTCCGGTAAGCCCACAAAGCTGAGTACAGGATTAGGTGCCATCTTCTTTTATGAACCCCGATCATCCTTTGCAACATACGCTTCAGGACCTTGTTGATTGCCTCAACTTGTCCGTTGGCTTGCGGATAATATGGGGTAGAGCTGTCGTGAGATAGCCCTAGCTTGGCAGCTAATTCGACCATCATGTGATTGCGAAAATGCGATCCATGATCTGTAACTATAGCCTGTGGTACGCCGAACCTGGCGACTACATGATTGAAAAAGAAAAGGGCAGCTGTTTCACCAGTGTTATCCAATGTAGGCATCGCCTCGGCCCATTTGGTAAAATAGTCAACAGCGACTATAATATACCCATGCCCCCCAGTCAAGGTGGGGTTACATTGCATGAAATCGATGCCCCACTTGGCGAAGGGCCCAACAGCGACTATCGGCTCCAAGGGTGCGGGTGGTCGTCTGGTTTTGCTATCAAAGATTTGACAGGCATGGCAACTTCTGACTGCGGTTATGCAATCTTTAAACATGGTTGGCCAGAAGTATCCTGCTCGTAAGATTCTTTGTGCTGTTGCATATCCAGATTGATGCCCCCCACACACGCCTGAATGACAATCATTCAGGGCTTTTTCGGCCCCCTCATGGGTAAGGCACCTCCTCAGAACTGTATCGACACCACGACGGTAAAGCGTATCACCGACGATCATGTAGTCTTTTGCTTGGTATCGTATACGTTTTTGTTCGGAGCGAGAGGTGTTAGGCCTGAATTTTTGGGTTTGGAGATAAACTATGATATCTCCATACCACTCATCGCTTGCAGATATGAGAAACAAATTTTCGTCCACGATTGATTCTTCCGATGTTTCATCGTTGGACGACGATGGGAAATCACATAATAATTCTGCGAAAGCTAGAGCTTTCTTTGATTTGGATTTTACAAATTCCGGATCAAACTCTTGAAGGATCGCTATCCATTTTGAATATTTTCCCCCCAGCAACTGTCGCGACAGTATATATGTCATGGGGTTGCAATCTGACAAGACCGTAGTTTTCCTAAAGAGGACATAATGTCGAAACCTTTGAATCGCTTGAACAGCTGCAAGCGCTAGTTTTTCAACATAAGAATATTTACTTTCTGTATCGTTTACATTTTTACTTAAATAATAGATAGGATGTTCAATTCCATCGACTTCTTGAACTAATACCATTGCAATGGTCGTATCCGCTGCAGCCAGATACAGGTTAAAATCTCTTTGATAGTCTGGGGCGTACATTAATGATGTTTTTACTAGACAATCTTTCAGAGCATCAAAGGAAGCTTGCGCCACCTGATCCCAGACAAAAGGTACATCCTTTTTCAAAAGACGAGTATAACCTTTAGCAAGTTCTGCGTAATTTGGAATGAACCTCCTCAGAAAGTTTTCTTTCCCTTGGAGTTTCTGAATCTGAAGCAAATTTGAAGGTGGAGGCAAATTAATGATTACCTGGACCTTACAGGGGTCGAGACGAATCCCATCCTTAGAGACTACAAAGCCAAGTAAACGACCAGAACCGACGCAAAACACACATTTTGTGTGGGTTGAGTCTTATCTTGTAGTGTCGGCAACGTAGAAATATCGCTCTTAAATGCTGCGGATGATCAGTCCGCTTTCGCGAATGAGCCGGAAGGTCGTCGAGATAAGGTTGAACAATGTTCTTGATGTCATGGAAGGCATAATTCATCGCCCTCTGAAACGTCTCCCCTGCGTTCTTTAAACCAAAGGGTAATTTTCGATAAGCGAATGTGCCCCACGGACAAATAAATGCAGTCTTCGACTGGTCCTGTGGGCGGATATTTATTTGATTATACCCGGAGAATCCGTCCATAA
Source organism: Pinus tabuliformis (assembly GCA_031772625.1). NCBI lineage: Eukaryota > Viridiplantae > Streptophyta > Pinopsida > Pinales > Pinaceae > Pinus > Pinus tabuliformis. The sequence continues at coordinate 437,246,437 of CM062816.1, forward strand.
ATGAAAAGATTTCACATCCGGCGCATTCATCAATTATCTGTTCGATGAAGGGTGTAGGGTAGTTGTCCTTCGGACAAGCTTGGTTTACATCCCTATAATCAACACACACTCTAATCGTCCCTTGTTTCTTCATAACAGGGACAATATTCGATACCCAATCGGTTAGAGGAACCGGGTAGATGAATCCAGCATGGAGAAGTTTTTCAACTTCTGCCTTAATGGCAGCGGCTTTCTTCGGGTGCACTTGCCGAAGCCGTTGTCTTACTGGTTTGACATCAGGATACATTTTAATTTCATGTTCAACTATACTCGAGTCAATGCCTGGCATTTCATCATATGACCAAGCAAAGACATCTCTAAATTCGCGAAAAAGAGCGTTATATATTTCCAGTTCTGAAGGGGAACAACCTTTGCCGACATAAATATTCTCTACAACATTCGTTTTGGTCGAGATATTTATGGCTATAGTCTCTTCAATATTGGATAGGTTTCGCTCGGAATCCACCGTATTTACAGTATTTGTTAGGAACTCAAATACTGAATGGTGATAAAGGTCACTTTGAGTATCTTCTTCATATTCCGGAAGAAGGGAACGATGGTGGTGATCATTCCATGGTGCCCCCTCAATCATCATTGATTGTAAGATTCCTTCGTCAGTCCCATGTACTTTCGACCAAGGATCTAATGGGGTTCCATATTCTCTAGACCTATCTACCCAAACGCTTGACGAGCGTTCATTTGGGCTCGCCTCCCATGCCTGAAACATTGATTGCTACAATATTTCCAAAGGGCTTGGGGACAATACCATTGCATGATCCATGTTGACCTTCGTGGAAGATATCATGTTGCAGGTTGCTACAAACGGTACATTTCCTGTATAAATAGGAGGTGGTAGCGCGAAAGTTCCCATCAATGTGGGGTCTTTCAATAATCCTACTCCGATATCTTGAATTGAATGGTTACTTTCATGGATCATGGGAATGCTTCCTGTAACTTGTGAACCATTTGGGAGGAAATTCTGTTGGTCGACGATCGTAATCCCTCCTTCAAACGGGAATGCGATCTTCCTAAAATAAGTCGACACGACAGCTGCCATGGCATAAATCCATGGTCTACCCAGTAGGATGTTATAGTCAAGATTTCCATCAATGACCTCAACATCAATTTCTACTGTCTTTCCTCCTAGTTCAACTTTCAAGTTATTAAGGATACCGTAAGGGGTATAAGTCCTTCCGTCGAAAGCTTTTAATGTCGTCGATGATCGAGACAAGGTTGGAGATCCTAAAGTTTTCCAGCAGCTCATCGACATAATACATGTCGATGCCCCCTCATCAATAATCGTTCTGTGAACAGTTTTGTTGAGGGCTTTCACTTGAATAAGGAAAGCTAATTGAGCCGGTAACTGAGGATCATATCCTTTGTGATCAAAGGATACAAGATTGGAATCCTTAGGATCTACCCCACCAATTGCTGATAACAATGCCTGCCTTTGGGTTGGACAATTTTGTAGCACCTCAAGAGTCGACATAGCGGATGGCGATTGAGCCAAATCTTCCACTATGTTATAATGTTGCGCCGCTCTGGCACGAGGATTAAATGTCGACTTGTGTACTACACCCTTTGGCGGTTTTATCGTTAATTCAGGGATGATGGGTGGTACAACTTCTGTCGAAGTTGTTGTCGAACTACTTGGTTGATCTTTACCTTTTTCATTCGACAGCTGAGGATTCCCATAATCTTTGTTCCTTGTCAAAATCAAAGCATCATTTTGCTGTTTCGAAACCGACAACATAAGTACTTGCGACGGGGAAGCAATTCCACTATCAACCAGATTTTGACCTGGGTTGGGAAATGGATCAGTTAACACAGCTGATGTTTGGGAACTTTTAAAGAACCTCTTTAACTCAGCTTTGAATGGGCAATTCTTTGTGTAATGATCCTCTTCATCACATATTTGGCATGGATAAATTTGTTTCCCTTTCCCAGGAGGGTTTGAAGAATCTTTCTTAGGCGATGATTCACCTTGTTTTTTCTTCTTCCCTTTGTTTTGTTTCTTCTTGCTTCCTGGTTGATTGGTTTCTTTGCCTTTATCTTCCGATACGGCATTTACTTCCGAAGCAAGAATTTCTCCTTTTGCATTTTGATCCGAATTCTTACGGGCTTTCTTTGATGAAGCCTTTATCGATTTCGCGTTTGCTGTGCCAATCACCCCGTCACCGGCATGAGAGTCACTATTTGATTTAGGAGGGGGAGGAATTGAAAATTCTGGTCTAGGGGCGTCAGGTATTTTGTCATAGAGCGTGCCGGACTGGGTATAAACCAAGTCCAAATACTGTGCACGAGCAATGGCTTGCTCCTCTGTTACGACTCCCCCCTTGGCCACATCTTCCGTAATAGCCGGAAGTAACGACTTTATAAACCATTCAGCTAATAGCTGATCGAGAACATATGTTTTCACCATCCTACGAGGACGACGCCACTCATGTATATGATCAGATATATGGGTAGCAGTTGTCTGTTTGAAGTTGGTTAATATTTCTGTTCCCGTTTCATACCTTATCGGCAATTGAAAGTGGGTTAAAAAGGTCGTGGCTAGGGAACTAAAGTTGTCGAAAGAGGCTCTTGGCAATTCAATATACCATTTAGCCGCTGGACCTGTCAATGTCCTCTGAAAAAGGCGAAGTCTTATCGAATCGTCGTTAAGGGTGTTCGACGAACACCACAGATGAAATGTCATCACGTGATTCGACGGGTCTTCACCTGGATTTCCATTGAATTTAGGAATGTCAGATGGAAGTTTATGAGGAATCACTGGCCACCAAGGGGCATAAGCAATCGGATCGTTCGTTAACCGATGTAAATCAGGTAACTCTAAAGTCGCCACGAATGGTAACTGTTGATTCAGGTTAGGCGAAGCGTAACCAGGGTACGATGGAATCGCTTGAGCAGTGGGTCTTTGCATACCAGCATAATGTAATTGATGTTGGTATGACTGATACGGTTGGTGGACTTGACCACTTTAAAGTGGTTGGTTTTGACCGTTTTGGATATACGGTTGTCCACTATTCGCAAAGATTTGCTGCTCATAACCTTGGTATACTTGCTGGAACTGCGGTTGTTGGTATTGTACAAGCCATGGTTGTGACGCCATGTTCTACTGTGCCATGCTACCCATTGGACCAAGGTGTGGGGTAATTGTACCCGTTTGTACTTGTGTCGACCCACCAGTTGGCGATTGTGGTTGTGACCCATGGTCAAGCGACTGTTGCATTACAACCTGAGAACTCTGAGGTTGACATGTAACAGGTATCGCTTGAACTTGCGACACGGTTACAATAGCCGGTGTGGTTGGGATGCTCGTCACAGGTACACACTGTTGCATAGAATATACAATCCTTGGTTGTTGAGGTAGCATAGGTACCCAACTACTTGATGCAATTCCAGTATAACCTGAATATTGTTGAGAACTGCCGTATGGATATCCTCCCGGAGGAGGTAATGAAAGGGCATACTGCCCCCCATACGGTAGCAATCCTGAACTCAGAGGGATTGTTAGTCCTTGAGGACTAGATGGCCCAAATTGACCTCCATGAGGATCAATCTGTCGAGTCTCAACATAAGAGTTGCCGGGTATTACTCCGGATGAACAAACTGGAACAGACCACACTGTCGAAATAGTCCCTTGGTGGACTCCTTCTAGCTGTTGAGAACTAGTTGGGACAGCTGGTATGCCGGCAAACATCGTCGGAGTGACGGCAAGGGCTTCTGCTATCACTGTGTCATTTGACACAGTCCTAGATGATGACGGTTGTTCAGACATTTTAAGTCTATCCAATAGATTGCCTAGCGATTCTACAGGAACTTCCACTTGTGGTGGATTAACTTCTGATGAAGGAAATAGAGTGACCCCGACTCCAAAATGAGTTGGAGTACTTGCTTGCGGATCCTCTGCAATTTCCTCTATCGCAATCAAACCCGGTGGAAGAGGAAGACCGTTAGGTCCGTAAAATATTTCTGGTGCCGAAGAAGTGGTTGCTTCGACAGCGACAGTTGTTTGAGGAACAAAACTCTCTGGACCGGTTACAGATGGAACTGGTTCAGTTACACAAGTATTTGCCCCCAGACTAGGATCAGTATTACTGTCCTTCTGTGGCTGTTGAACTTCTTCTATAGAGGCAGGGTTTCCAGAAATGTTAGGAGTAACCGGAACCTCAGATGTAGTCGGAACACTTGTTCTAACTTTCAAAGGAGATTTTGAACCGGTTAAACGAGTTCGCTTTGCCCGTACTGTTTTCGATTCCGGAGACAAAGACGGTTGACTCGTAAGCCTCCGCGAACGACGGGGTTTCAATTGACTTTCTTCCACGATTGCGGATTACTCGATCAACTAAAATATTAAAAGGGGAAATTTGTGTTTCCGAATTGAATGAATTTTATTAGACGCTTTTAGACACAACTTGCTTTTTCATTTTTTAAGAGTCGAGAAAAAGCTAAAGATGACTCTAGTCTCCTTCGATGTATTAACGAGCCCGAAGTGACAAATGCTCGGTTGGACTTTTTCAGTTATAGAGTTTGAAAAAAGCCAAAAGAAACTGCTCTGGAGATCTAGGCAGAGGGTGTGCCAAACCTTTCGCAAAACCACAGAATACGTTTTACGGTACGAGTGGTCGATCTTCGTGAATGCTGTGTTCACTGCATTGCGATCAGTAGGGCAGCCGACACGGTTTCCTATGGATAAAGGCTTTGATCCTATAGGGGTCTCCCAATATATACGCGACGGTACGTGGGAGCACAAGTCCGTATTAGTGCCACCGACTCTCAGGAGGAATCACCCACCTTCGTCGAGATCGACAGTCACTACGTTTAACGACGCCGAAACACGTCTCTAGCTTAGACCTCTAGATGTTTGCGTTATGTTTCAAAGCGTTGTTAGGTTCATTCAATATATTTTAAGTTGATCTTTTTAAAGTTTGCCTTTCAAGGTTCACCACGAGATGTATTGATACAAATTCCTAAATGCAGTTTAAGATGAGAAGCAAGCTTTTTCAATCTTTTCAACTTATGAAAATATTAACTACTGAGGGAAAAGAGAGACAAAATATTTTCACACAGATCAAAGAGCACTCGCTAATGCACTTTTTCCCTAAATCAACATAAAAACTTATATGCAAAATGCAAAAATGCAGGTATTTCTTTTCTCTTTCTTAATGTTGGTGAAATGCAAAAAGAAAGCTGTTGTATAATTTTGAATTCAACTTCAAGCGAAAACAAACAAGTTTGTCCAAAATCAAAAGACACCTTAAGATTTACTTGTTTCGACACTAGAAATATATGAATTCAAACCATATGACGAAAGCGAAAGCTCAATCAGCTATGAACAGCAAAAAAACTAACTCTTAAGATCAAAACGACACTTAATCACAGGTCTAGATCTAAGAGGCCACAGCAAGACTGGTTCACTTTCGTTATGGGAAACTGTAAATGACACAAGAAATACAAAAGAACAAACACAGTTTCTTTATACAACTGAGGCGGAATAGTGACAAGGAAAGATGGTTTCAGATAGGCACATTGACTGGTAACAAACAACAAAAACAAGAGTGAAAACAGGGCAAGAAACAGCAGGAAACCCCAGTAGCACAAGGCAAGACTGGTCCAGCGCAGGTGGGACACTGTCTGTTTGACCTTCAGCGCAGGTAGCCCCTTCGGGAACTGCGCTGAAATGCAGACAGCCTTTGTACAGCCTGCACTGAAGAACGAAACTTTCGTTTCTCTTGGTTTCCGGGTCACAGATTGCTCAAAAATTCACAGTTTTTGCTCAAATCAGAAGCTATCAGTCAAGGACACACTAAGGGATGAAAAGGAGGATGAAAAGCTATCACTAAGAGCTTATTAGAGTCCTTGTGGATCAGCTCTTCAAATCATAAACTTGCCCAGAAACTGATCTAGAATAGCTGCCCTCTACTTTGTATTTGATAGATCCAAATACAGTTCGATTCGGTACTCCCTTTGTTTATGAAATGAATAGCAAAAACCACAATCAACCAACAAGATACGTTCCCCAGTGGAGTCGCCAATTTGTTGTTGGGAAAAGTATCCAATACGGAATGACCCTATCCCACTCTAAGGGTGATAGTACCTCAGCAACAACTGAATGCAAAGCTATTCAAGATTACTTCTTTATGAGATGAGAGAGAGAAGAGAAAGAGGATCCACTAACCGTTATCTTGCGCTAATGGTTGATCCAATCTTCCCTCTTTGCTGCTTGCTCCTAGCTCCTTGCTCTTTCACCGGCCCAGCTACACAAAGATCCTGTAAAAGCACAAGAAAAGGAAACTACAAGAAGCATTCATCCATAATCGATTCAGGGATTAGAATAAATCAAATATACAAGCATCAATTCACCATTGAGACACATGCATATAGAAGAACCTCAAATACTTTATTAATGGAAGAAGCAAAGTTCTGAGAATGTTACAACCATAATAGGCCCAATCCAGCAACACCTCCCAGCAGAAAGAAATCTCCTCTTCACCTCCTTCAAGCAAATCACCCAATAGTTCTATACTCAAACCAACAGCACTTCCTTACTTGCACCAAATTCCGCCCTCTTTAGACCTCATGAGAGAGCTCTATATATAGGAGATTTGGAGAAAGGATGAGTCAGCTTGAGGCTAGCATGAAGCTGACTAGTGTCCTCTCCCACTTTAGTTATTCTTCAGTTCTTGAGTCCACTTGGAGATTCTTGCTTCCACTTGGAGATCAAGACCCTCTTACTCATCACAAGGCGAATTCCTTGACCCAAGTGTCAGTTTGGAAGCTTCCTGGGCAATTGACACCTTGCAGAATGACTGTGCCACTTGGCCAATCTCACCCAGCGCAGGTAGCCTTCATTAGATTTGACATTCAGCGTAGGTACAGAGTGGAGCAGTTGACATTCAGCGCAGATGCTCAGTGGAGCAGCTGACATGATCCAGAAATAGCTTGTTTTTGAGTGTTTTCAGGTGGAGAACTGATTTTTAGTGCTGTGGTTTGCTGACCTTGTTCCTCTAGGGGTAAGAACAACATGTTTAGGGACTTTGGATCCCTCATATTATTGACATTTCATGCTTCATGCTTTTAGGCACAAAAATGTCTATAACACACCCGCTTTCCTGTAGATGACTGTGTTCCTGTAGACTGCGTTCCTGTAGAACTGCGCTCCTGTAGAAGCCGTGCGAAATTCTCGGGGAGGACTGTAGTTGGCCGCGCTCGAGGTGTGTTTTACCAGTGATCTGGTAGCCAACAACTCGGCGTATCAAAGTGCAGAGGAGATCATAGTAGCCACCCGAGTTTGAAATGTTGGATTATAAATGTAGGCGCATGATCTAGCCGATTAGATTTTGAATCGGCGCAATCCGTGGCGCGGGGGATGAGTTGTCCCCGCCGGACCATTGGGCAACGTCATCCATCATTCGCCTGTGTATTTACTTGCTGCCGCATTCATTCCCACAGATTTGCCGCCGCCTTTTCCTGTTAAACTCATGCTCTGACGAGAGTGTTCTCACGTGCGTGCAGTTCATTCTCATTGTCGTGGCCGCCACCCACACATCCAATTACACTTTAACTAGCTGACGTGGCCAGTCGACTGGCCATACGACCGCTCAACCATTCAATTTTACGCCATGCAAACAATTTCAAAGTAAGATTCATGCGATTTGATGGAAGGAAGGGTTGAGACACTTACCTGCGTGGCTGCACATGATATTTTCAGTTCTCGGACGATGGTGGGTGGATCTACCTGCTGCGTGCGACTTACACAGACCCGGAGGCTCGTGGTTACAGGCTGCCGAGGATGGAGTGGATGTTTTGCTTGCATGCGCCCACGTTTCATTTCAGATGGCGGTGCTGTGAATGGTATCCACTCGAGCAGGTTGAACTGTTATAGGATTCCCGCGAGGGGTCTCGTAACAGTCCTTTCTCCTTGGGTGCATGCTGCACGATGGAGGTTCTGGCTTCTCGATCACGATCCCGGAGCTCTTGATGCATGTGGTATGAGATCCCATCATTTGTTTAACTTTGGAAATGGCTTTCCCGCGAGAACTCATCGATTTTCTTTGTTTGTGCAGGGACTTGGCCGCATGTCGACACGGGTGGTGGAGCATGGTGACAACAACGTGCAAGGATGCCAACAGAGTCTTGCATGCATCCAAACCAATCCATGGTCGTGAAATCTCTTTTTAAGATGAATTCTGGCCGTCCAAAACTCCTACAGGAAGTTTCCTGTAGAACACAGAGCTTCCTGTAGAAAGTTCGGCCTTCCTGTAGAAAGTCTGCACTTTCCTGTAGAAAATCCGTGCCTTCCTGTAGAAAGACTGCGCCTTCCTGTAGAAAGACAGCAACTTCCTGTAGAAGATTCAAACCATGATAAAATTGTACATACCTTGAAAAAAACATGGGTGCTCTTGGAGGAGGTACTGATGAGGTTCCTCGACAGCATGATAAGGACCCTTGGCTGTGAGTTGAAGGGCTTCCTCTTCTCCATAGAGCATCTGCAACCTGCATGCAATTTTTACCATATTTTCTTATTGTTTTTTTCCTTTTTTTTTTTTTGAAAGATGACAGGGGTGCCTCAAAGAGGTTTTCACCCATGCCATCTGCCCTGAGTGCCTCAGAGCGGTTTTCACTCAAGGATCTTTTCACCTTTTCTCTTTTTTTTTTTGAAAGGCAATAGGGGCGCCTCAATGAGGTTTTCACCCCTACTACCTGCCTTGGGCGCCTCAGAGAGGTTTTCACCCAAGGATCTTTATTTATTTTTCTCTTTTTTTTTCTTCTTTTTTCTTCTTTTTTCTTTTTTTTCTTTTTTCTTTTTTTCTTTTTTTTTTCAGATATTTTTTCAGGGTGTGCCAGAGGCAGAGGCAGAACCCTTCTCTATGACCAATACAGATTTCTCCATAGTTTTGATAAACTCTTGTCTTGAGAGAGGTCTCCTGTAGATCTTCAATCGATGCCCATTGACAAGTATGGGAATGGCTTCCTCATCAATGGTTCGAATGAGGACAGATCCATTGTCATGGCATTTCTCCACTGTATATGGTCCTAGCCATCTGGTTCTCAGCTTCCCCTTGAAATCTTTGTATCTGGAATCATACAACAAAGCCCAATCTCTCGGCTGAAATTGCTTGTCATGGAGATGTTGGTCATGCCACACCTTTCTCTGAAGTTGAACCACTTCTGAGTGAAGGAGGGCCTGCATGCGGTGCTCATCCAGGCCATTCAGCTGCAGCAGCCTTTCTTGTTATGCATGGCTGAGATCTAGGTCCAGCTGAGCTGCCATCCTCAAGGTGTTGTATTCAAACTCAATGGACAGCAAAGCTCTCTTCCCATAGACCAGCTCATACGGTGTGAAGCCAGTGGTGGTCTTCCAAGTGGTGTTGTAAGCCCATGTGGCTTCAACCAGGCGATCTGCCCAGTCCTTTCTGCTGCTGCTCACCACTTTAGTCAAGATCCCTTCTAATGCTCTATTGGTGACTTCCACCTGCCCATTTGCTTGAGGGTGATAAGGGGTGGAAGTCCTATGCTTGATCTTGTGATGAGCTAGGAGATCTTCAACCAGGTTGGAGGTGAACTGGCTCCCTTGATCGGTGACCAGCTCTCTTGGATAGCCAAACTTATAGAAGATATTCTCTCTTAGGAACTCGGCCACCTTTTCTTCTGTTGCTGCTTTGATTGCTTTGGTCTCTGCCCACTTTGTCAAATAGTCAGTACACACAATGATGTAAGTCCTTTGCCTCGAAGAGGGGTTGATTGGGCCCACAAAGTCCATGCCCCACTTCTCAAATGGCTCAAGAGTCACTTGAGGTTGGAGAGGCATCTCATCCCTTTGGGTCGGTTTCCCCATTCTTTGGCATTGGTCACACTGACTGACATATCTTCTGACATCTTGATGAAGTGTGGGCCAATAGTAGCCTGCCTGCAGGATCTTGAAGGCAGTTCTCTTTGCTACAAAATGCCCTCCACAAGGCCCATCATGACAAGTGAGGAGGATATCAAAGACTTCCTCCTCCCTTACACAACGCCTTAAGATCTGATCGGGGCCAAGCTTGAACAGATTGCCCCCGATCCAAGTGAATGAGGCACTTTTTCTGATGATTCTGCTCTTCTCTCTGGAAGATAGGTGTGGAGGGAACTGTGCTGAAACAAGATAGTTTGCTATATCAGCAAACCATGGAGAGAGTACTGAAATAGCAGATAGATGTTCATCAGGCATCTGATCGTCCATTGTTCCATCCTCATCTGCAGACAAATCCAATCTAGATAAAAAGTCAGCAACAACATTTTCTCTACCTGGTTTATCAACAATGGTTAGATCAAACTGCTGTAATAAAAGTAACCATCTAATAATACGAGCATTCACATCTGGTTTATTCATTAAATATCTAATAGCAGCATGGTCAGTATGTACAAAGGTCTGGTAACCAGTAATATAATGTCGGAACTTGTTCAATGCATGGACCACAGCCAAGAATTCTTTCTCGGTTACAGTGTAATTCAGCTCAGCTTTGGACAAGTTCTTGCTAACAAAGTAAATGGCATATGGAAGTTTCTGCTCAACTTGTCCTAAAGCTGCACCTATGGCTTTGTTCGAGGCATCAGTGTGGATGTGAAGAGGTAGGGCCCAGTTTGGACCTCTCAGGATTGGGGCTGACACCAACTTGTCCTTTAATTCATTTAAAGCCCTCTGACAATCGTCAGTCCAATTAAACTCCACATCTTTTGCCAACAGGCCAAACAATGGCGAGGCTAACTTGCTGAAATCTTTAATGAATCTCCGGTAGTATCCTGCTAATCCCAAGAAACTCCGGACATCCCTAACCTTTTGAGGAGGTGGAACCCTCTTGATGAGAGCAATTTTGTTAGGATCCACCTGCAATCCTTGGCAAGAAATGGTATGGCCTAGCACGGTCCCTTCAGTCATTAGGAATTCGCATTTTTCAGGACTAAGGGACAAGTTCATCTCGGTGCATTTGGTTAGGACTTTTCCCAGGTTGGACAATGCTTCCTGGAAGTTGGCCCCATAAGGAGTAAAGTCATCCATATAGATTTCTACTGCATCATGAACCAGCTCCGAGAATATGCTCAAGACAGCTCTCTGAAAGGTAGCAGGAGCATTGCATAGCCCAAAGGGAAGGACTCGATAGGCAAAGGTACCCCAAGGACAAGTGAAGGTGGTCTTATCTTGGTCTTCCGGGCTTATTTGGATTTGGTTGTACCCGCTAAACCCATCCAGGAAAGAGAAGAACTTCTTTCCTGCCAGTCCATCCAACACTTGATCTATGAAAGGTAGAGGGAAATGGTCCTTCTTGGTAGCTTTGTTCAGTTCTCGGTAGTCCACACAGATTCTCCATTTCCCATTTTTCTTGGGAACCAACACTAGAGGGGACACCCATTCACTATCTGAGATGGGGTAAATGAATCCGGCATCCAACAATTTTTGCAATTCCTCCTTAACAATGTCCTTAAGGGCTGGATTCATTCTCCTCTGAGGTTGCCTAACTGGTTTACAATCCTCTTTGATGTATATATGGTGGGTACAGACCGAAGGATGGACTCCTTTCATCTCCCTATAGCTCCAAGCAAAAGCATCTAGGTGGTTGGCCAACAGACTACACAGCTCCTTTTCCTGGGAAGGAGATAGGGAGGAGCTGATCTTCAATGCTTTCTCAGGGCCGAACTCCACATTCTTGACTCTGGGAGTAACAGGGTTGGTTGTACAAAGATCCACTGAGGTGCTAGCTTGGGCATCCTCCACCAATTCCTCTAAGGGTAGTGCACTGGAAGGTGGATTCTGGATCAAGGTCTCGATCAAGTCATCCTCGGTTGGGGGGTCTTTTCTAGTGGTATCTAAGGTGCACAGAGGTGCTGAGTACACCTCATCTTCCTCTCCTTCTTCCAACCAGAGTGGTAAGTCATGCTCCAAGGAGGGTTGGGCAGGAGGGTATAGGACTAGCTGCTTGGACATGGGACCATTTTTGATGGTCATGTTTCCTGCCCGACAACTTATGTAAGCATCTGCAGTAGCTAACCAAGGCCTTCCCAAAATGAAAGGATATCCAGTAAGTTTGGCCTTTGGTTGCAGAACCAGGAAGTCTGCAGGGTATTCCCAAGAGTCAATAGAGACCAAGACATCCTCCACAATCCCTTCGGGAGTCACGGTGGAGCGATCTGCTAATTGCAGTACTGTCGAGGTCTTCCTCAAGGAACCCTGAAGATTAATCTTAAGCATGGTATCCCTGGTCATCACATTAATGGCAGCCCCCAGATCAATCAAGGTGTGAGGTATAATAGTGCCATTGATGTGAACATCTACTACAGGACTTCCAGGATCTAGGTACTTTGGGCAGATGACTTGTCCTAGCATAAGGTCAGACAGTTGTCCTATGACATTGATAGTTGAGGCATCTTTCTTCCGTCTGCCTGGGTGTTTGAAACACTTCTCCTTAACCAGCTTGTTATATATTGGCACATCCTTGATGGCTTGGAGAAGTGGTATTTTTACACACAACTGCTTGAGCTCACCCAAAAGCTCTTCCTCCTCTGGGTTGGGTTGTGTGGTGGCTGTTAGTCTCTCAGGAAAGGGTGGAATAGCCTTTGGTTCACTTTCCTGTTTATCTTCCTCATCCTCTGGGGGAGGAGGTTGGCGATCTGGTAGAGTCTTTCCAGATCGAAGGTTGATCTCCTGGATCTCCACAGCATAGGTAGGGCATGAGGTTTCCCCAGTGTATACTTGCTGGGCCTGTCTATTGTTGGGGTTCGAGTTCGGTTGAGCAGGCATTTGAGGCTGCCTTGGAGGAGCAGGAGGTAATGGCTGAGGTTGAACTGGTGGTGGAGGCAAGATGGCAGGAGGAGTGTTGTACTGGGGCCTCCACCCCGACTGAGGTGCATTCCATTGAGGCTGAGGCTAGGTATGTGAGTTATATGAATGAGAAGTAGGTTGAGTGGGGTACTGAGGTGGATAAGACCATGGAGGAGGCATGGACCATGAAGGATGAGCAGGGGGACCCCAGGAAGGCATAGGAGTCGATTGGTTGGGGCTGTAATAAGCTTGAGATGCCCCTTGCATCCCTTGCTGATAAGGTCTAGATCCCTGTGGCCTCCTTTGGTTGAGGTAATAGAGAGGCTCTGTGGGAGCTTCGGTCCCTTGGTACATGGCTTTAAACCCAGGTAAGGTTGGACACTGATTTGTGGGATGGTCCTCCTCACAAACGAAACACACTTCAACTGAATGCAATGGGCATTCGTTCTTAGGGTGCCTCCTTTGTGCACCTAGGACAGAAGACAGCTAAGGCTCTCTCAGCCTCTTCTTTCTTTTGCTGAATCCTAAATGTGTCAAGCTGCATGGCAATGGTTTGTCTCACCTCACTCTTAAGATCTTCTAATTGGTTTGCAAGCTCATGTTTGGAGAAAGGGACACTAGTGGTGAGGTGGTTTCCTCTACCTCGTTTCCGAGCTGCCCTAGAGTGGTTTCTAAACACTGTCTTGATGTCCTCATAAGGCAGTTGGTAAATGTCCCCCCCAGCTAACATGTGAAGGGTATCTAATAGGTCTTCAGGGACTCCTCGGAGCAGGACTAACTTGAGGGATTCAGGGTCAAGTGTGCACCTGGCTCGCTTATAGCTTAGTTGGAACCTCTCCTCATAATCCTCTAAGGACTCATCATTTCCCATGGACATCCGAAAGATTTCCCCCTTTGTTTCCTTGGACCTACAGTAATCCCGGTACTTGGTGTTGAAAGCTTGCTGCATCTGAGCCCAAGTGGTGATACTATTTCCAGGTAAACCCATGAACCAACGTAGTGCTGCATCCTTGAGAGTGGAAGGGAAAAGTTTCAACTTTTGCTCATCTTCATTATAGTCATAGGTTCTGCAAAGGACAGCAAACTCAAACAGGAAGGTATCTGGATCTTCAGTGGTCAGCCCATGGAAGTGAGGTAGGGCGGAGGGGCTAATGTTTTTCATTTTCATCTCTCCATTGGTCTCTCGGATGGGGAAGGCACCCTCTATTCTCTCATCTTCTCTTCTATTGTCAGCCATAGCTTCAGATGGATTGGTCTCTAACTCTTCTTCTACTATAGGGTCTTTGGATATCTCAGGTTGTTCACCTATAGGTTCTTCTGGGTCACTGTCACCAAAGAAGAGAGAAGGGTGACTCAGTGATGTGGTGGGGGTGTTTGGTAGGAATTTTCCTGATCTATCTCGGTTCCTACGAGGCATGAAATGGAAAAGACTTTCTTTTTCTCTTTGATTGCTTTTGCTTTTGCTTTTCTTTTGGTACCTGCAAAACTGAGACAGATTGATCTACAACTATCTATGAAAGATGCGAAATTAACTGAAAGCAGGAAAGGACTAATCTACTTTGCTCAAATGAAATTGCAGAAAGGAAATGCTAGTCTACGCTTGCAGAAAGGAAATGCTAATCTATGAAAGCAGGAAAAGTCTATGCTACTTTTGCAGAATGGAAATGAAGTAAACTACTCAGTAGAAGGCAAGAGTAAGGAAATAGAAGAAAAGCAACAATTACTAATACTCTGACGCTTCCCCGGCAACGGCGCCAAAAAGATGGTGGGCTCCAGTATTGTAGCAATAATGCTACAACTCCTGGAGCTTCCTGTCTCTTAATTTTATCAACCCAGTAGTTCGTACAAACTTGGAAGCGACGGTGCTGTATGCACAAGTACTAGCTCTTGTCGCAGCTGTCACTTGGTCAGCTGGCACAAGTCCGCTAGGGCTCAAGCCAACTTCTATAGGCTCACAGAAGAAGCTTTATCAATGATGGACGAAAGCTAACTCAAAGGAGACTAGTCTAATTGCAGAAGGAAACTGAAAACCAATAAAGCATGGAAACCCTAGGAAACCCTAATTTGACTAGCTAGACCCTAACTATGCGAAACTGTGAATGAAACAACTACTAATAATGCCATTACTTGCAGTGAACTGAAATACATGCATCTAAGCTACTTGCATCTGAAAAATCATGTTTTTGTACTTTTTCATTAAGTGGTTGGACTTATTGTGATGATGCTTTTGATTAGGGTTTGGTTGTGCAGTAGCGGTTGGAATGGAAGGAAAGCCTGGGCAAGGTCAGGATGGCTAAGGGAGGTCCCAGAGGGTCTCCAGCATCATTCCTCAGAAGCCTACAACGTTCGGATGCTCAACAACCGAGTTTGCAGGTTTCTACAGGAAGTCTGCAGGGGATCCTACAGGAAACTCAGGGGTTTCTACAGGAAGTCTGTGCAATTCTACAGGATGATTGGCCGTGGAAGTTTTGGAAGATGGTGAAGGGTTGGAGTGGTGTAGAAGGATAGGTGAGATGGAGATGGAGCTGGTGATGGCTCAGGAGCAGAGGAATCAGATGGAGGAAGAGTGTATGCAGTGGTTTGATGATTGGAAGGATGGGATCAATGAAAGTTGAAGGAGATGGAGCTATGTGGGAAATGAGAGAGTTGGAGGGTAAATGAGTAAGACAGAGGTTAAATAGGACTTGAGGATAGATCAAGAAGAAGAAGAAGGAAGTGGATTGAGAAGGAGCAGCGTAAATGAAACAAATGACTTATGCATCAAAACGAGAAATTCATTAACCTATGATAACTGTGCCATGAAACCTATGAACAGAAATGGAAAACAAGAAATGAAACCTATGCGTGGAAGTGAAATGTGGAAGTATGGTTCGATGTCAAAAATGCATGGATGGATCTTCAATGAAAACGTTTATGTTGCAGCTTGCATGGAAATGAGAAGAACTGCTTTTCTTTTTGGTGGTTGGTCATGGACTGCACCCCAATCCCTAACAGAGAGATGGCAGTGAGCCTTTACAACCTTTTTGCTGGAGCTCCAAGAGATTATATCTATCCTCCTATCGAACTTAAGCAACTGAAATCAAATCACCATAAACTGGTCCTATCTATGCTCATGAAAATGACTAAATTAACAAACTGTAAATTCGAATTGCGTGTGAAAGTAAACAAACTCAAAGTGCTGGAACGAAATGCAAACACATTACAACACCGAGGAGATCTATTGCTCTCAGGTTGGGCCCTAACCTGAGAGCTATAGCTCCCTTAGAAACTCAGAATGAGACCAAAATCTGACTGCCTTTATTCATAAACGAAAGTCTGATGACATGCCAAAATTGGCTTACAAAACCGAGCTGTAGCTCGTACTTCCAAATTAAAAGAGTAATGCCAAGGTTCAAAAAGCTTCTATCCAAGGCTACGGCCTCAGTATTTATGCAAAAATGATCAGCCAACAGGTGTCCTTGATTTTAGGAGCTCGGCTGTCCAACTAAAGTTTAACTGCTGATCCTATAGGACAGTCATAACTATTGTTCCTGTAGAATAGTTATAACTGATGTTCCTGTAGAACAGCTCGCTGCTTCTAAGCTTGGTGGGGAGATGGATTGGAGCTCGGATTTCTTGGTGGGAATCACGAGGAAGGTCCCCAAGACTGTGGACATCCTCTCCTAAAAACCAGCAGTGCCACCTCATTGTCTCCTTGTCTCCTTTTTCCCTGTCTTTTCTCCCTTTTAATGCCAAAAACCTGAAAGCATCATGCATTAGTCACGTAGATAGAATGTCTACCCTTCTTCCTACAAACAACACGAAAAAACCAAGAAATGCATGCATAAGCAATAAAAAATGAATGGTTTGAGTAGAGCAAGTAGGCCAAATGAGCCCAAATTGTACCAAAAATTGGGGCTCATCACTTCTCATGTTTAGCTCTGATCTGTGACGGTGGACAGAGATCAGGCACTTCAAGGTTAATTCATCCACCTGGCGACTCCACATCATCCCCATAATAAAGACTCCACTGGAGAAATGAACCCAAAAGAGATATATGAGCAGATCAGCCTTTTGACCTGGATTACTATCCAAGAGGTCATGTTTTTTCTCCATAAAGTTTTGTTGTGTATATTGTATTTTAAAGACGATTCTATATCAGATTTTTATGTTTTTCCTTTGGAAAATCTTGTTGAAAAGCCTCCTTGCACATTAGAGCAGCAGTCTTCAAATGTTGTTGAAGATCATCATACAGCCAAGGAGGAACCAAAAATAGAGCCCAGTCTTACAGTTCCTGTATGTACTCCTGTGTCTCGTAAAGTTCCTGATAAAATAAGCCTCTCATTTTGCCTCCTGTGCTGAATCCTTTGCCTGCAAATCATCCCGAGTATCTCCCTAGATTTAATGGAGAGAATGGTATTACTGCCAAGAAGCATATCCAGGCTTTTGAAGATTATCTTAATATATTTGAAGTGGAAGATGAAGATGTCAGTCTTAGACTATTTTCCCTTTCTTTGCAAAGCGAAGTTAGGACTTGGTTTAAAGCATTGCTTGAGGCTAGCATCTCTAGTCTTCAGCACTGTGCCAAGCTTTTCCTTGATAGATGGATTATTAAAATCAATTTCCTCTCACTCATCGAAGAATATAATCAGTTAGAAAGGCTTCCAAATGAATCTGTTCGGTAATTTTCTGATCGATTCAATCAAGTTTATCTTTCTATTCCTTTGAATATAAGACCTCCCCCTGATTTAGCTCTATTGCACTATCCTAGAGCTTTTGACCCAGAGATGGAATTCCATTTGAGAGAAATATTCCCATCCACTTTGAAACAGATTCAGGATGTAGCAGTGGACGTGGAGGCAAATCTAAAGAGGAGGGAAGAATAGCGCAAGACAGAGCAAGAAGAAAGACTTCATAGCGTGTTACAAAAGTCAGAGGAAATGATGCAGTTGATCACAATGAAAGTTGAATGCTTAGAGCACAAGAACACATCTGTTGTGCATGAGGAAAGTAGTGACATTCACGAACAAACCTACCACAAATCAGATGACATATTCATAGAGCCATATGTGAAGGAGCAGTCTCCTGATATACTGAGTGAATATAATAGCTTCTCTTCTTTCAACTGTCTGCCCAAATATGATCTGTATGATGATGATTATGAGCCTAACGACCAAATTAGCTTTGCAGAGGAATCAAATCCTATTTTGGCAGGAAGTGAAGTTCAAGCTCAGCAACTTGAATGTAATGATCAGCTTGCCCAGTCCAGCTATGAAGTAAAGGAGGAAAGCGCAGAAAATTTTGATTTCAGTGAAGGAACTTTACCATTTTGTTTTGAGACTTTTCAATTTATCAGGGATAATTATCATGCTGTGTATGATCAAGTGTCACCTTGTGTTGCTATTGACCGCCTGGAGGTTAATCAAAATATTGTTCCAAAGGTATTGCCTCTAGTTTTTCAGCCCCAAAGAACCATCGAATATCAGATTGAGGAAGACTTAGAAGCAGCAGCATATGATCAAATGATCCAAGTGGATCCCCTACTGATTTGTTTTCAGCCATCTGAGTTATTCGAAGAAGAAGAAGAGGAGCAGCCTGCGTATATAAGTCAAGTCCTATTCGAGCCAGATTGTAATAAATTGCAAGAACCTCTGCAAGTTTTGAATGACCTATCTGTTGGCAGGCAGAATGATGAAAGAGATCAGCGCTTTTCTCCATTAGCAGGCTGCAAGGCTCAGTATCGAGTTTTTGATGATCTCCTGACTCCAAGGCATGGTAGCGATCCTGAACCTTTGTACAGTTCTTTATTTCAGCCTAGCAATTGTATATATATGTTGCAGGAAAGTTTTGTACAGTGTTTAAACACAACAAAGGAGGTCAATAGCTTCCTGATCTTCTCAAAGATTAACAAATCCATATCAAATTGCAAGATCTCAATTGGTCTCACCAGCAAGCACAAGCAGCAAAGCCCACTCATGTTTTTATTGCTTAACTGGCTGCATTGGTTATTTCACTTCACCTAACAGCAAAGTAAGTGCTGGTTAGGGTAGGTATGTAGGTAGGATCAATAAGCTAGCCAAAGGGAATTTTACAGAACACAACAACAATTGAATACAAGGCAGTCTGACCTGATGTTCTTGGCTTTTCACAAGGAAAAGCCATCCACAAGTGGAGCCACTATTAGCCTCCTGCTACAGCAGGTTAATCATCTTTCATGATCGACATTTTTACATGCCAAAAATGTCGTACTATGCATGTTTCAATGCTCCATATTTGCTACAGATGGCCAAAGAAGTGTCCATGAGAGTGTGCTAGTCTCACTGCCACTGTTGTGTTCCAATTTTGATAAGCAATCGATTTTTTGGTTTGAGGCAGTTTTTCAGTTGGAGGACTTTAAGCGAGGCATGTCTAACTCCTCCCTTCTTCCTTTTTCCCCAAGTCACTCACTAACTTCCCCTAAAGAGGTCCTCTTAGTTTCATCATTCTCCATATCATTTGCCTTGGTGAAGATCTGCTTCACTCAAGGAATGTACACACTTCTTCTATCAGTCATTTTCCTCCATTGATAGCCTAAGACATCATTCTTAGCGCTTTTTCTCATCAAATTCATATTAACCCCTAATTTGACTATTTAGCTCCCCAATTTTCCCCTTTTCCCTATTATTATACCATTTTTGTGCAAAAATCCCATAAAATATATCCCCCCCCTCAGACAATATAGCCTTAATACTCTAAAAGGCAGGCGTGATAAAGTCGGGCGGTAATGAAAGTGTGTGTGCATAGGTTATTTTGGGGAATTAAATCAACATCTGGTTGATCTAATAGCCCTAGCGCACCTTATAACCCTATATGCAGTTTACCCGCTGGTCCCTAAAAACCTCATAAAACCCACGAATTCGGTTTATCCAAAGTTTATCCCGTCACCATTTTCCACAAATAATCATTGTTTATTATACAGGCCCCGCCGTATCGCTCTGCCATGTCCGCGTCCCGTCATCCGTCGGATCCGGGCCCTCCCATCCGACGGTCCTCGGCGATTTCAGACCGCCCCCGATTGTCGACCTTTAGCGCCTGAAAAGTGTCAGAGGATGATGTAGGGCCTGAGGCGCGTGTCAATTTCTTCTTGGATCGGGTAGCTTCCGACACAAACTGGGCCCGTACCAAAAGCGGTCCGATAATACCGCTTACCACCCCCCGGTCCGCCCCGACGTCGATATTGCAATGAGATCTGGGTCGTTGGATCGGCCCGTGCTGGATCCAACGGCCAAGACTTAAAGTTGTCTGCAGTGCCCGCCAAAGCCAATTTTTCATTAAAATTTCATGTTTTTGACACATTTTCTGTGTTATTTGGAAATGGGTCGTTTTCAAATGTTTTTGTATGCGGTGACTGCGCCTGCCCAGCAAAGAAGAAACAATGGTTTTTGCAACAATTTTCTAAGTCGCTCTGGCCCAAAAAACACTTCTAAAGGCATGATTCCTCCTCAAATGCCTCCAGAGCACTGCTCCTCCATCAATTATGGAATTTTATCAGTTTAAAGGCATCATTTTTTATCGGCCAAGCGCTGATAGCATCCCAAAGGCCACGGAGCATTTGCAGTAGTTATTCCTGCATTAAATTGGAAGATAAAGGGGCGATTAGACAATTAAAGAGTATCAGAGAGAGAAAGTGGCTTGATTTAGTGTCAAAGTGTATCAGAGGAAGCGACAAATAGTATCAGATCAAAATATCAGCAGCCCGAAGTAGCAGAACATTAAAGAGACCCCCATCAAAGTCAATAAAGCAGCTCAGAGCCATCAAAACCCACCAGATCACAGTTATGAGCATTAAAGCCACTTGGTAGCAACAGAACCGCCTAGAGGGGCAATTCAAGTGTTTAAAGCCCAGATTTTGTAGAGACAGTGTACAAAGACGCATATGAGAAGCGCAGCAAGTCCCAAGGCACAGTTATTGCAGAAGTGCCAGCGCATTGCTCAAAAGACCAATAATTTATTCATTCTTATGGCTGCAGTCCCTGCGCAACTGGTAGATAGGAATTTTTCATTTATTTGCAATAAATGTTAGGTTAGAAGCATTTATTTCTCCAGATCTTCTATCAGATCTGTTGTTGTAGATATTTTTTAGATATTTTCTCTATTTATACCACCCTCTAGATAGTGTAAAGGGTTGGTTGGTTGTATTTATCATTCCAGACTTGCTCTATAAGCTTAAGAACTTCTGTAATCAAAGATTGCTAGAATATTTGCATCTGAACTGGCTGGTTGTGCTTTCAATGGCTGAAGAGGTTTGATGTGGAATTCATGTGCTTACTCATGGTTCAATAAGTCTTTCCTCCCTCTTTTTATCAGTTTATATGTATCTGTATCATCTGTATATCATAATCTAAGTTGTAGGAAGAAGGAATAGTTCAGAGCTGGCTTTCATGCCCTCTACGCTCAATTCTTGTAACTTTTCTATGTTTTCCTCTGAATTAGTGATAAATATGCATACTTAATTGATCATGTTTAAGCTGGCTTTCTCGATTTCTGAATGCTGTTTAAGCTATTTCTCATTTCTGAATGTTGTTTAGGAATCCTTCATTCCTCCTATATAGTCTTCATCCACTTTCCCTCTTTGGCTGGATGAGAGATCCTTAATTGCCTCTCATCCCCTAACCTCCATTTCATCCTTGTTCCAACATTTAATCATTGTGCCATGCGTAGCTATCCTGCTCCATATTCCCCTATTCTACCAAGGAAAACGCGCCCTTCAGTTCACATTCATTGACTCCATGCCCAATGGTTTGAACTTCTTACACTTTGTATGCCAACTCTGCTTGAATAGATCAACCATCCCACCAAACTCAAACAAAACCCATGTGCATCATATCTAGCCTAAACGCATCCCTTAAACAAAGATAAATCCTAAAGAGAGAGCCCTCTCTGACTGCAGGTAGGCTAGGACCTGCAGTCCAAAGACTGGTTTGTGGTTACCTCGGCCGTATTCCCTTGGGAGTCAAAGGGAGCAACCTGAGCGTTAACACTTATCTCATCCTCTCTTTTCCCATTGGAATTTTGATTTCCTTTGGGGTTATCATATTCGACGACATTAATCGAAGAGGGTTGGGAAGATGAAGGGTTAGATTATGTGAATTGGTTGTTAGAAGCAGTTTTTAAAGACAACTGATGCAGTTGGCTCAACACGTTCACCGCATTTGTGTCTACCGATCCAAAAATACCATCCACATGGGGACCCAGCTTCGACTTGGCTATATCAACCTTAGACCGAGGAGCATTAGGCAAGATTTTTTGTAGGATCCCAGACTGAGAGTAAATCATTTCTAATTGTTGGGCCCTAAAAATAGCCTGCTCCTCAAAATAGACTCCGGACATGGAGACATCCTTAGAGATTCCAGGTTGTAAAAATTTCAAAAACCATTCGAGATGGTATTCTAAAGGAATTTCTGCTTTGATGAGCCTCTTTCTCCATCTGTATTCCTGAATATGGTCAGAAATGTGAGTTGTCGTGTCCTGACGAAAAGTGGCCAGAATTTCAGTTCAAGAATCATAACAGACAGGCAACTGGAAATGATTTAAGAAAATATTAGCTAAGTCAATGAAAGATGTAAAGCAGACCCCTGGAAACTCTACATACCACTTGGCTACATTACCAATTAAAGTGCATTGAAAAAGTCTCAACCTAATCGAGTCATCAATAAGGGTGTTTGATCAGCACCACAAATGGAATGTGGTTACATGGTCACCTGGGTCTTCACTGCCATTCCCTTCGAATTTTGGAATGTTCGAAGGGAGTTTGGTTGGGACCGGAGGCCAGGCTGGGTTGTATTTGATTGGATCATTTGTTAATTTCGTGAGATCTGGCAGGTTCAAAGTTGCCAGAAAAGGAAGCCTAGGAGCACCTTGGGGGTTCCACCCTGACCGGGCAGAGCTCCCAAAGTTCTGAAAAGATTGGCTTGGATTTTGAAAGGCACCAGGCTACCCAAAGTATCCAGCAGAACTAGCTGAACCAAAAGGCAAGCCTTCTGATCCAATAAAACTTAGAGTTTGACCAACTCCGGCTGTAAAACCTCCATAACCGATGAAGCTTCCTCCTAAAGGATTATAAGGAGTCGATAACCCCTGATAAGGATTCCAAGCAAAAGCTAAGGGAGGAATACTTCAAAATGAACTAACTGTGGAGTATGGCCCATTCCATTTTTGGCCGAAAAATGGATTCCCAGTTCCCATGCCAATAACCGCAGGGTTAGTCCAACGTTGGAAAGGATTTTTGCTTTGTCCTATAGAAGAAAAAGGCATAAATCCTACTGTCAGGTTGGAATGTGGTATATGACCACTTCTGAAAGGAAAACCATGAAATGAAGTCGATCCACCCATCATGGATGTGGAGGAACTAAAAGGAATTGATGGAATACCTTGTGAATGGGTGCCAAATGGGAAGAATCTAGTATTAAAAGCATTGGCTTGGGAATTTTCACTCGTAGAAGGAATGGAGGTAGACCCAACAAAAGATGTGTTAGCAAAAGACCCAAATAATGTTGCAAAGGGGATGGAAATAGTTCCTTCCCCTTGTACTGATGTTGGAGTCTACATATTTCTAGCACTTGTAGTAGAAGCCATGCTTCCAGTAGTGGTCATCGATGATAAGTGCGTAATGTGACCTGGACTTGATAGTCTATGCGTTGGAGTCCCAATGTATCGTAATACTTCTAGATAACTAGAAGGTAAGGGAGAATTTGAAGTTGCTAACGACTTTGGGAGTTCTTCTACCTCTATGTTATCTTCTGTCTAAAAGAGAACTCGAAAAAGAATCAGAGTGTTCCTCTCTTGTTCTGTGGAAGTACAAGGTTTTCTGAACACTAATGCCCCCGAGAGGAGGATCAATCCCTGATGCGTCAACTTCCATAGGATGAAACCCACCGACAGTATTACCTTTGTGCCTTCTAGGAGAAGGCTCTAAACTTGGTGGTGAAAGACCACGAAGTCTTCAAGACTGTCTAGGTGTTCAGTCAGCCACTTTGAATTTTATTAAGATCTAGCTAAAGACTCAAAAAATTGAAAGTTAGGCCAACTAAGAGCACAAAGCACACACTAAAAAGTCCCTAAAAGATATCAGCTAGTCAAACAAATTTCGAGTATTTCCACTCCATGTGATGAGGACTGGACACCAAAATACAAGAAATTGAAGTAAGGGGCCTTCCGAAGATAGTCTGGGATAATGATGGCCCAGTCCTATCAGCGAAGGTAACATAGGAAGTTACTGACCTTCTAACAACAGCTTGCGCCAGTGCAAGCCCCCATGCTCCGCAAGGGTGCCCTCCAGTAGTACCGTTGAGAGTGATACAACATCGACCTCAGGTGCCGTGAGATTCCCCTTTGCAGCCACCTGTGTAGATCCCTATGAGTAGCAACTAAGGTTACCAACTCGTATCAGAAGCCAAGCGGAACAGTCTTGAGGTTAGATCCGACAAGTAGGAGAGAGGGTTTCTCTCTTCCCTGTCTTCAAAAACACTCGTGCTTAACTCCCAAATCCGAAGCTTTCCTGGTCTCCCTAATGCTATTGGATTTTCACTCACTATTCAAACTCCTATGTTTGACAATTTAAATGGCCTTGGAGAGTTATCTCTCCACTCGCCTAATCCAAGGCCCTAAAATATCCTAAAACTTGTTGGTGTGTCTAAGTTGACAATTATAAAAAGTTCTAGTATATTTTAATTAGGGCTTGTTTTTAAATGGGCTATTCTTTAAGTCAAGGGATAAGCGGAAGTGAAACTAGCAACATTTTGAAGCAAAAGAAATTAATAAAAACCAAACTACATGAAAATGCACTTGTTTTCGTTTTTCGATGAAAGAAATTTCTACTGGGTTCAGAGGAACTTCAAAGAAAGCAACAAACTTTTATTTTCTTTAATTTTACTCACGCTCCACACTCACAAAAGTTAACAAAACTATGGATGTCCTAAAAATATGTGCAAATTTATCCTAATAAAACAAGTACATGCTGATGCAAAACTCAAAACTACTCTTAAATGAAGAAATGAAATTTACTTGTTTATCAATATGATTTGCCACTTAAAATGTTTAGATGGAATATGAGTTGCTAATGCTCATTTTTGTCTCTACACTAAAAGCAAGTTTCAAGAAGAACAAAAATTCACTTTCATTCACTAAAAGAAACTAAATCAAAACCAAGTTCAAGAAAGAAAAACCTAGTTTCAAGGAGTTTTCTTCAAAAGCAAAACAAAAATTGACTTTTCAAAAGTGATGTAAGCAAGACTAAAACTTTATGATCGAAGAATAGGCAATGAAACACTTTGCGAGTTTGCTACACAAAACAAGTGAGAACTCAACAAAAATGTGTTTCAAAATTCTCTTAACAATGAAAAAGCAGCAACAAGAGCTTGGCAATAAAGACCAAAGGATTGAAAAGACAACTTTCAAGAAAGTGTATACCAACAACTTTCGGAAAGCAAGAAAAGTAGATGGTCATAAAGATATAGTTTTGACATTCAAACCAAAAATGTCACCAAAACAAGATTTGACACAAAGACTGAGATCAACCTTTCTACCCTGACAAAACAGAGCAGCCAAGACTCCTAACAAGAAATCTTGTGTGCTTAAGAAAAATGATGACGCTTGTAATAAAACCAATAAGACCAACACTTTCCAAAATCGGAGAGAATTTGAAATCAGATACTTGCTGTAAAACTAAAAACTGACACAGAAAAGTAACTATTCAGGACTGAATCAAACCAACAGGCAGACCTTCAAAAACAAAAAGTTTTGAAAAATCTTGAAAATTACAAGATATATGCAACTATATTGATGTAAAGATGCGTGTATACACGACTGAGCCTAAGGAAACCTGCGTATATGCGGGTTAACTTAAGGAAACATGCATATATACACTTCTGTAAATAAGAAAAACAACGTATATAAAATATTTCAGGAAAAAAACAAAAAACAGTCTGAAGAAACTGACCAAAATTACAATTCAAGTTCCTACAAGAACAGACTACATAGTAACAGCAAGCAAACAGACAACTGAGCCCTCATTGGCTTGAATAAACCCAAACTAAGAACAACAATACTGTTGTCCCCAATGGAGTCACCAATTTTGTTAAGGGATAAATTCCCCTAGGGTCTTGGGTTGATACCCTAGCAGATCAAAGGTTGTCTATACAAAGAAACACACATTCCATACAGCCATAATGCTAATATAAGCAAACTATGCAATAAGGGGCATACCTGGGGCTCCTTCATTTGAGAAGATCCTACTAGGGTCCAAACCTTCTTGGAGTTCCTTTTGCTCCTTTAACCTGCAAAACAATCAATTCAAGAAAGTACAGTGGTATATGGGCTAAACATCATAAAGAAATCATCTTCATAATATATTGAAAGGTAGTTAGTTATGCAATTAAACAACTATTCATATATGAACCATAATATGGATATCATAAACATGAAGAATATTTATATCAGGAACAAATACAAGTGCTTGTTTTATTATAAACAAATAAAGTACAGAAAGGACTAATTTCACTTGATTCGTCCTCTCGTAGGCTCCAAGCAAAACTGTCCTCTGGATTCATCCAGTCTCAAGCCTTTAACAAACTCCTTACATGACTTACTCCATGATATCTCAAGTAGTAGATAGACATCATCACACAAGGAAATAAGGGTTTCCTATAAATGGGGGAAGTGGAGGAGGCACTAGGATCTTAAGACCTGGTCAGGGAAATCTCAGCATAGTAACCTTTCTGTCGCATGGAATAAGTCGATCTTGCGGACAAGATAAACCTTCCTAGAATCTAAAGAAGACCTAATGACAAGCAAACCAAACAGACACTATGTTTCTCTAAATGTGCTTTTATAAACAATGGCAAACAAGTGTTTTTAGGGCCTACCTTAGGTCCAACGCAAGTTTGTGGATGCCCTCGCTCCTTCGATCCAAATGAGCTCCTTTGTCGTGAATCTGCAAACACAAACAAGGAAAACAAATTAAATAGCACCTGAAAAGCCAATATCATAAAACATATTTAACATGAAAGTCAAGGAGTCCATGAAACAAATAACATGAGATACTTGTTGAGAAAAATGAGTTTGATTGTATTAATTCAAAAGAAGAAGAACTTTACAACCTTTGCCTTGACGTTGTACAAGCTCCTCCCAGGGTCCAGCAAGAAGTCTCCTCTACTTTGACAAGTTTCACTCACTCCCCAATGAAGCCAAAAAGGTATGTGATCTCTCCTCTTAAGCTCAACTAGGAAGTCTTGATTTCACCAGCATTTACCCTAAAAAATGTTCAGCTTCTAACCTCTCCAGCAACCAGCCCAATGCCTAAATTTATAGTGCAATGGAGGGAGGTTACTAGGTCCTCCTTCAAAGGAATAAAGCCCTCCTTCAAAGGGATAGCTCCTCTCATCAAGGGATTAGCTCCTTCTCTTTTGGGATGCATGAACCACCTAAGAGCGGCAAATCCATGTCAAAATTCCTTCTAGAATCATCTAGAATTAACCCAAAGTGAGTTTTTAAGATAAAACTTGCGCCTTTTGACTTTCATAGGGGTCTGCACCCACACCTTTAGGGACAGAGCGGGCAAGTCCGCAGTTTTTGTAAACAGAAGGTGCGGGACCATAGGTAATAGTGAGAGAAAGTGCGGAACCAGAGTTTCATTGATTTTTAATGTCTTTCTCTTATTTCCAAAGCTTGACTTGAAGAGCTGAGGTCTGAGACTTGCTTAGGAGGAGAGTACAAGTGATGATAGACCCATACTGACTGCAAATTATCATGGTGACGATATTTTGGTGTAACAGATTGCCCCCTAAAGTGCGAAGTCTGTAGTAGATGAGGATTTCATTTATCATTTAGGAAGAGTGAAGTACTTTATCTTTTCGAGGATACCTTTAAAAACATTCAATGCAAGATATATATATGAGATCATATCATCGCTGAGGTAGGCATTCCCATACTCAGATCAAAACTGACTAGAAAACTAACTACTGGTCTGATACAGGAATGATCTTGTAAAACATCACAAGTATAGAGTCATGTGGACACAGTATGGATGCAGCCATCTATTTATGAATAGCCCATTATATAATGAATGCAAAATTCCTCGCAGCCTGGATTGTGGAAACTAGATCCAGGGTCTTCATTTCTACTTCCCGAAACAGTACGATTCTATCCATGCGAATGAATGTGTTGATGTCGAACATGGTAGAAACCACTTGATTACCAGTCAATGATGTAAACTGTTAACAAGTGTGAGAGAAACCACCAGTGATTTCAATGGTTCTCAAAGTACCCATTACAATCCATGAGATGTGAATAAATGTGTTGATGTCTAACATGTCATGGAATCCTTTGATCGAAGGTCAATGATGCAACCTGTCGTCAAAGGCGATAAACCTGCCATTGAGGCATGCAGATCTCAAGGTACTGATAATTTCTAGATCATCTTTCTAGATAATGAGCTGAAGTTGATAGAAAGTGATCCATCGTAGGCAAGCCCACAACACGAAATCATAGATCAAGTCGAAGAAATTTAGTTGCAAGGACTGACTTAGGGATGGTCAAGATGGATGACAGATATTTTGCAGATGAATGGCTTATTGGCAGTGACCTCTTGAACACATAATGACACGACAGATGCTTTGGTGACAATTGACCCAAAGTTAATACCCAGAAATCGGCTGAATACTTTCAATGTGGTTTGATCAACTGTTAGGCAAAGGATTTCCCAACCCAGGTGAACAAAAGTGTCATGTTCAAGAGCAGTTACAAATTATGATAAACAGGCTCATTTTTCCCTCTTTTCCCCGACCATTTCTGGCAAGTACCTCTTTATTTTTGACAAGCTTGAGGAGGATAAGATTTGCTTGATTATAAGCTCATCCTTCGAATGAGTCCAAATTAGTTTAAATTCAAACCCTAAGAAGGTGTGGTTCGTTCCTGTTTGTAATTGAACAGGTCCTTTACTGTGAAATTTTAACGAGTTCAGTATAGGAGAAACTCGGCGTTTTTCAATTTTAGAGAGTCTGAAAAAACTTAAGAAGACTCCAAGGTTGACCTTTTTCATAAATTTGTGTCTCCCAAGCCCGAAAAAGTATAAAATAATACTTGAGAGAACCGCTTGATCTTTACGACCAAGGAGTACTTTTCGTAATTAGTGGCCCTGAACCGAAAAAGTAAAAAGGCGATCAATGACACGTCGTTTTATAACCAATATCGAATTTGAAATGACAAAAATCCGGCAATCTTTTCATGTTTTTATGGTCAGAAAAGAGCTGTAAGTGGACCGTCTTTTTAGTTCCGTTTTAATGAGTCTAAAAAGAAAAACTCGGCGATCTTTTCATTTTTTAGGAGTCAGAAAAGAGCTTAAAGGTGACTCTAAATGTTTCACTTTTTCGTAAGTTTTAACGAGTTCGAAAAAATGATAAAAATGTACTCATGGTTTTCATTTTTCGTAAGATTTAATGAGTTTGAAAAAATGATAAAAATGCACTCATATGGCCGACTTTCATTTTAATTTACAAGCAAGAAAAGACGGAAAGAACTCGACATTTTCATTTGTTTTACGAGAATGAAAGATAGCAAAATAATCTCAATATTTTCATGAGTTTAACGAGTCTTGAAAATAACTGAAATTGACTCGAGATAGGTTTCATTTTTACAAAAGCTTGAAACAGAGAAAAACTATGCTTCAAAGTAGTTTCATTTTTACACAAACTTGAAACAGAGAGAAAACTGTGCTTGATGCCCCCTAAGCATAACTTCTAGAGCGCATGCCCCCCATCTTCATTTCATTCAACTAAGTATAAGCTGGATCGAATAAAGGTTCATGTACAAGATCATTTGAAAGACTCGACCTCAAACTGTAAGAAAATTATGTAAAAAACTGAAATAACTAACCTAAATATACAACTTAACATTTATGAGATCTAGTCAGACTCTCGACTCAATTAGAGGAGGATTTGTTTCATTTTTTCTAACGAGCTTGACACAGGAAAAGAACTATGCTCGGATTCGGTTTCATGTTTACGCAATCTTGAAACGAAAAATTATGCTTGTTATAAGTTCGCATGCCCCCAGCATAATGACGCAAATCAAGGTACATGCCCCCAAGCTTCATTGTATTCAACCAGGTGGATGAAATGAAGATTTACTTTTGAAATATTGGAAAGACTCGTGGAAGTTGTTTCATTTTTTAGTGAGGTTGACACAGGAAAATAACTATCCTCAAAACCCTTGTTTCATTTTTTAAACGAGCTTGACACAAGATAAGGAACTATCCTCATGACTACTCTCTACAATCTACCTATATATCCTAAAATCTACCTGATTCATTTTTTAATGAGGTTGACTCAGTAATAGGAACTATCCTCTAACACCCTGTCTCATTTTTTAACAAGGTTGACACAGGAACAAAACTATCCTCGCTTATACTCTCTACAATCTACCTATATAACCTACCCTTGTTTCAATTTTTAAAGAGCTTGACACAAGACAAGGAACTATGCTCAAGACTCCTTGTTTCATTTTTTAACGAGCTTGACACATGACAAGGAACTATGCTCCAGAAGTTCGCATGCCCCCAACATAATGATGCAAAGTGAGGTACATGCACCCCAAGCTTCATTGCATTCAACCAAGTGGATGGAATGAAGGTTTACTTTCAAGATTTAACTTGAAAAGGGAGTTGTTTCATTTTTTAAGGAGGTTGACACAAGAAAAGAACTATCCTCATGGCAGCCTGTTTCATTTTTTAACGAGGTTGATACAGGAAAAAACTATCCTCATGGACACCTGTTTCACTTTTTAACGAGATTGGTACAGGAAAAGGAACTATCCTCGCACAACCTGTTTCATTTTTTAACGAGGTTGATACAGGAAAAAACTATCCTCGCGGACACCTGTTTCATTTTTTAACGAGGTTGGTACAGGAAAAGGAACTATCCTCGCATAGCCTGTTTCATTTTTTAATGAGGTTGATACAGGAAAAAACTATCCTCGCGCTCACTGATCATGGCTTCCAAATGGAAGAAAGACATGTCAATGGACACACCTTGATCACGGCTTCCAAAAGGTCTTCATCAGAAGGAAGAATAGTTCTTTGGAAGGAACACATGTCAAGGGACTCAAAAGGGATAAGAACATCGTGTTCAAGTAATCCCATAGATTTTTTCATGTCAATTACCGGATCTAAATCAAAGGAAGATGAGAAAACAGTGAGAGGCTCACTTACATCGGTAACTGAAAACATGGGACCAGTTGCCACATAATTAACCTGTGGCGAGGTAGATACCACTTGAGAATCAGGAACATTTAGGGCTGTCATATTATTGGTAGTTGAAACAAGACTAGGGAATGAAAGCTAGTCTACAGTCACAATATTTCCATTGTGAGGGAAAGACATCACGTGAAAGAGTGTTGATACGACAGCTTTCATTGCATAAACATAGTCTCGCCCAAGGAGTAAATTGAAATCCAAGAGACCTCGAACTACCATAAGATCAATAAAAACAGTTTTACCTTCTAGGGTAATAGAAAACTTAGGAAGGATCCCTAAAGGTTCACTAATGGTTCTGTTAAAAGCTTTCAGATTCTGTGTAATAGGCGCAAGCTAAGGGGAACCCAAAGCTTTCCAAGCAATTAAGGATAAAATACTAATAAAAGCACCTTCATCTACCTGTGTGCGATGCATGTCCCTACCACCAACCTTGACAATGATTTGGAAAGGGGTGGAGGAAGGAAGACGAGGTTCTGTCAATCTATTCCAATCAAAGGAAAAGACCTAATACTTGGAGGGGGTTGTATAGAAACAGGTGAAATGCCCCTGGCGTAGAGGAATCTGATGTAACAAAAAGAACCTGAGCGGTATGAAGTTCACTCTCTAAAGGGAAAGTGGGATCGATCGAATGTGAAATTGAATCGACCACTTGATCAACTAATGGATCATCAACCTGAGTGACATGAGTTTCACTCTCTAATGGAAGAGTGTGATCGACTGTACTTGAAATTAGATCAATCACTCTGTCAGTTGACGGTAGGTTGGGAGAAAGTTTACGGTAACCAGTTGGAAATTCTTGTTGTGGAAAAGTAAGGTTTTCCAACAATTTTGAGGTTTCATCCATGTGAGGGCAAATGTGAGTTTGATGACTCCCTTTGCATAACTTACAAGGAAACCTAACTTTACCGTTTTTCCCAAGAACCTTTCTATCACTGGTTGATGGATCAATGGAAAGTTGATGATATTTTTCTGACCATACTTCCAAGACCTTTGGAATACCAGGACAATTGATAAGGAAGTGGTCACCCTTACAAAGCCTGCAAGGGTATTTGGGTTTACGATGCATGTCAGAGTTTTCCTTAACACAACTAATACTTACAGTCATGGTTGGTTGGTTGACTTCTTTCTTATCTTGCTTCTTCTTCTTCTTCTTCTTCTTCTTCCCTTTCTTCTTCTTCTTAGACACCTGGTTACTAGTGTCAAGGCTTTTACCAAGCGAAGAGGAAGAAATGGAGGAAGAAAAATTAGGTGAAGGAGGTAAAGGGTCAACAGAAGGTTGGTGATGCTGAGATGGTGAACTCTGTTGAGGTGGAACAATTAGAGTATTTGGGGCCAACGAAGTTGAAAATAAACATATCAATAAACCTATTGTAAATCCAGGTAATGACAAAGTAGCCATATAAGGAGGACCAACATTTCCAAAATAAGGAAAGGTACTAGAATTCTCATTAAGAGGGGTTCCTTGGTCGGTAAATTCCGGAACACTTGCCATTATATTCAACTTCAGTGAATTTAAAACTAAAATTAAAAATTCACAATTCACACCTAACAATTAAAATTCACAATTCACACCAATGGTCTCTAAAAGTAAAAACAAACAAATTAACACGTGTTATCAAATCTAGGAGTCAAACCACACACAAACAGTAACTTTCCATACTGAAAACAGTAGTTGGTGATGAAATCCAACATCGCAGAATTCAATAAAGAAATGGCAGTTGGAACAGTTACCTCGACAACCTGCTTAATGAACAGACTGGCACAAGTTTCTCCACTAAACCATCTCGATTGAAGAGAACCCCCCAGAAAATCCAAGTGAGTCTAGCCGACGTCTGCTCCAGGTACAGTGGGATCTTCCCACCACTGTCACCTTAGGAAGAATCCTATATAATATGATCACTATGGTTACCAACGGAAACAAATATACTTGGGGGAACAGTCTATGATCTGATATGCACACAAGGGTAGAGTAACAAGCCCAATCCCCTTGAAGGCTCCTTGACATAATCCAAGGTTTACCAACAAGTGACCCCGGGCTCCTCGACAATGGTCAATCTAAGGTTTACCATTTTTAATACGTGAATATCTTCTATCGTTCCCAATGAGGAAGGATTGATTCCCACACTGGTTCAGATATGATCTCGTGCTTCTCCTTTAAGAGGATCTTTCCCAGAGCATAGATGTAACAATTGGATTTTTCTCCTATCGCAAGATACAACTACTTGTTTGTTTTACTGTCTTGGAGAGTTAACTAAAACCTATTCCAAGACACTATCCTAAGCTATATTGGTGGAAAGAGCCCTAAAAATGTAAAAATTACTAGATGAATTTTAATTAAGTGCTGTGTTATTTAGGTTGTTATTACTCAAAGGGGTAAATGGATACGAAACCAATGGTGTTATGACCCGACTCAAAACTAAATGCAATCGAATATGATAATGTAATCCTTTCAATTTGATGAATCCTAACTAAAGTAAGGAGAGAGTTTCCATTCACTTCCAACAATGCAAAAAAATGATCACTAAGAGAAAATATAACAAATTCTCTAATGCACTAATTTCATCAAGAAACATTAATGCAATTCAATTCCCAAACAGTTTTTTTTATTTTTGTATGTTAAAAACAAGAATAAAAATATGTAAATTCAAATCAAAGAAAACTGATCTAAATATACGATTGATTTTTCATAATGTAAACTATGAAATTGTAATCTATGCACAATTCACTTGAAAAGTATGCAAATGTAATCTATGCACATTTTTCATTCATATTCTGAAAATGAGAATTCTAATTATGAAAATGTGATCTATGCAAGAGAATTCTCAAACACAAGATGATTCTAATGTAATCTAAGAACCAATCAAGTGCAAATCAAAAAAAAAAATTGGGTGAGAGTTCCAAAGATCAAAAAATAAAAACACTCAAAGGCGATTAACACTCATACAAAAGCAAAAAGATGCAAAATTGTGAAAAGACTGAGACAAACCTCCAAGTAATGACCAAAGGAAATCAAATTAATAATTTCTCAAAAAAGAGACCCAAAATACCCAATTGATAAAAGCTTAAAACAAGAATGCCAATGGAATTAACCTAAGGAAAGCTTCTGACAGGTTATATGCAAGTCTGGGAAAAGGATAATAACTTTAAACAAAAACTAAGCTGACTAACAGAGAAAATCTTAGGTTTTCGAAAATTTTGACAGGGTCCACAGGCCCACAGTTAGCATAGGTTCAGTACCGCTCTGTGCTAAAAGGAAAAGTGCAGATAGGTCCGCACTGTGTCCCAAGCCGAGGGTGCGGTCCTCTCCCAAAGTTATGAAAAACAAAAAATAATCCTAGATCTACTAAATCTACCCAATTCCACACACAACAAGCCAAAAACAGAAACAAAAACACATTTTCTCAGGTCAAAGTAAAAACAAGGAAAAATCAAGTCCCCAGTGAAGTCGCCATTTTGTCGCACGGAATAAGTTGATCTTGCGGACAAGATAGACCTTCCTAGAATCTAAAGAAGACCTAATGACAAGCAAACCAACTAGACACTGTCTTTCTCTAAATATGCTTTTATAAACAATGGCAAAACAAGTGTTTTTAGGGCCTACCTTAGGTCCAACGCAAGTTTGTGGATGCCCTTGCTCCTTCGATCCAAATGAGCTCCTTTGTCGCAAATCTGCAAACACAAACAAGGCAAACAAATTAAATAGCACCTGAAAAGCCAATATCATAAAACATATTTAACATGAAAGTCAAGGAGTCCATGAAACAAATAACATGAGATACTTGTTGAGAAAAATGAGTTTGATTGTATTAATTCAAAAGAAGAAGAACTTTACAACCTTTGCCTTGACGCTATACAAGCTCCTCCGAGGGTCCAGCAAGAAGTCTCCTCTACTTTGACAAGTTTCACTCACTCACCAATGAAGCCAAAAAGGTATGTGATCTCTGCTCTTAAGCTCAACTAGGAAGTCCTGATTTCACCAGCATTTGCCCTCAAAAATTTTCAGCTTCTAACCTTTCCAACAACCAGCCCAATGCCTGAATTTATAGTGCAATGGAGGGAGGTTACTAGGTCCTCCTTCAAAGGGATAAAGCCCTCCTTCAAAGGGATAGCTCCTTCTCTTTTGGGATGCATGAACCACCTAAGAGCGGCAAATCCACGTCAAAATTCCTTCTAGAATCATCTAGAATTAACCGAAAGTGAGCTTTTAAGATAAAACTTGTGCCTTTTGACTTTCACAGGGGTTCGCACCCACACCTTTAGGGACATAGCAGGCAGGTCTGCAGTTTTTGTAAACAAAAGGTGCAGGACCGCAGGTAATAGTGAGAGAAAGTGCGGAACCAGAGTTTCATTGATTTTTAATGTCTTTCTCTTATTTCCAAAGCTTGACTTAAAGAGCTGAGGTCTGAGAGTTGCTTAGGAGGACAGTACAAGTGATGATAGACCCATACTGACTGCAAATAATCATGGTGACGATATTTTTGTGTAACACTTTCTCTCTCTTCTCTCCTCTCTTAGGCCTTCCCATTGAAGCCTTTTTATACTTCTCACAAAGTAGTTTTTTAGCTGGGAATTCATTGGGAACAATTGGGCCACAGGCAGTAATAGGTGATCAACAGGTAAAACCCACTATCTTCGCCCGAAATTAAGGAGATTTAATTTTTTTAAGTGTTTTAAGACATATACGTGGGTTGGGTATACACAAACCCACGTACACACGCATTTAGCTCAAGGCAATGTCGCGTATAGGGAATAAAACACTGTTTTTTAAATTTTTGACCAAGTCTAGAAGGAGGGGTTTCCCTAGGCCATAAGTGCAGCTTCTCAAACGTCAAGAGAGAGATTTGGAGCTATAAAAATGGTGTTTAGCCAATTTAATCACCTTTAATTTGGTGAATTATGAGTTCAGAATCCCCATGTATAAAAATTATTTTAGCTCCCAACCTCTTTACAATTTGCAATCCTAAAATCAGTGCTTGATATTCATGTATATTATTTTTACGTTGGAAATTAAGCTTGTAAACATGTCCCTTTGTTATATTTGTTTGTGTGTTTGAGATGAAAAAACCTATCCTTACTCCTAACCTTTCTCATGATCCCATCAAAATCAATAGTCCAAAGGGATTCTCCCTCTTCATATTGTTTCTCAGTATATAATTTTATATCTTCTATCTTATTCAATTCAGCTACGAAGTGTGACACTTCCTCGTCTACACATTCATCATTATAAAAAATAAAGGAGTCCACATCTGAATGTGTAGAGTACAAGGGGTAACTATTTGGTTTGTCTTTACTACTCACCATTTATTCCATTAATGTTTCCCTATATGACCTTCTCTACTGACCAACAAAGGGAATGGTAACATAGGTCATTTCCATTTGTAAAGTACCCTGTAACTTTGCTCCCCATGATATTGATAGCATCATTCCATAATTGGGAGGTATGCATGCCACTGCAATATCCATTACCAAACTCTTTTCCTATATTTGGATGAGTGTAATGCATAAATCTTTGATGAAGCCAAAGCACCTCACTTTGCTGGAACCAAAAGAGTATAAATCTTCATAAGACCTTATGATGTCTAAAAATAGTTTTTCCATGATATCTCTGGGCATTAGACTGTGAAATCAAAAGAATCGGGCTTTGCATTGTGAAAAATATTGTCATGAATGTTTAAACTGATATAGAAAGGTGGTAAAGTTCCATCTTCGGACTTGCATTCAACTTCAGGTTCAAATAATAAATCAGGTTTGTCATTAGCTATGTTCATTGTGTCTATCCCTTCCCCTACCTTTAGAGCCTTCATGATTTGAGATCTATATGCATTCATTTTAATTAATTTAGTGAGAGGAATAGAAATTTTCACCTTGGCCAATTCATTTTCAATACTAAAATATGTTTGATGTTTATCTATTTCTTTGATATTTAGATCCTGTTTTTTAGAAATATGCTTTTGAGAATCATCTTTTTAATGGCTAGTAGAAGGTGTGTCATTTTGAATTTTCATGGGAGGATTTTCAACAACCTTTTTACTTCTCAAATTGTACTGAATGTGCACCTCCATGATATCACTTTGGTATCCTTGTTTATAATAATTTCAATCTCAAGGGAATACTTATCATTGTGATAACAAGAACATATGTTGCTCCTCTTTGGTAAGAAATTGTTATCAATTTCACTTTTTCCTCAAATGAGTTTATTTGATTTTCTTCACAATCCTCTTGTAGCTCAAATTCTTCACTTGCATAATTCTCATGGAAAGGAGGTCTAATTTTCTACTAATCAGTTTGGCCTCTCTTCTCTTTGTTTCATTTGAGGTGGGTTTTTCTAAAATTATGGTTTCTAATAAGAGGACCACCTTGATTGTCCCTTGGAGGTGGCATATCAATTAAACTTATCCTTTCCATGGTTTTAACTAAGGTATCCAAATTAACATCTGATGAAGAAGAATTAGGTTCTTCTTTAATAGTGACTATCCTCTTAGCCTTTAACCTAACTCTCTTTTCCAAAATATTTTCTTCTACTCACTGCATTCCTCTACATTTCCTCAAGGGTAGTAGGACTCCTCTCCCTCAGTTGGTAATACATGTCCGGATCAAGTCCTTCTAGCAACTTGATCAGAGATAGTCATGGTGGGGGATGTATTGTGGTTGGGATAAAGTGGTAAATCTTATTGAACCTAGTGCAATAGTCTTGGACAGTTTCGCAAGGGGCTCTATTTATACTCTCATATTCAACCAAGATTTGGAGAGGATTATTCTTTACTTCCCATGTTCTAAGGAAAGTTTGGTGAGATTGTGCAAGATCTGCGACAGAGACAGTTGGAAATTATTTAAACCATTTGTTAACTTCTCGTGTGATTCTTTGGGAAAAAATTCTCATCTTCACACGATCATAAATTTCTTACAAATCTAAATAATAATTCATTTTTTCTATATGTTGTTGAGCAATGTTTGATCATGTGCCATCAAATTGACGCATTTAGCTCTAATAAACTTGTGCATGGAATTAAGTTGTTTATGTAGGAGGAGGGGGGTCATTTTAAGCTACCATGATCGGTAAATGAGAGGAAGATGTAACTACAACGGATGTGGATCTGGAAGGTATTAAAGGGTGTTAAATGGTACTTTGTTGTGTTGGTGTAGTGGTGGTAGGATAATAGATGAATTGGGTGCACTGGTGATAAGGGTAATTACACGAGGTGTAGTATAAATAGGGGAGTATCTCGAGGGGTACTAGAAATAGGGTGAATCTCTGGTGGGGTAGTATAAATAGGGGCAATCTCTTGAGGGGTTGGTGATGAAGCAGTAGAAGAAGAAGGTGAAGGTTTAGATTATTCAAGAGATTTATACACAACCTGATCTAATTCGGTTACCAACACTTCAAGCTTATTAAATTTTTTGATGACATCCTCATCAGAGTCTAGATTAATAGGTTTATGTTTTGAGATATAGGAATTCAAAATAATTTCATCAAAAATTGTTTCAGGTACAAAGTTATCTAACTTAGTACAAAAAATGTTATGTGAAAAAGGTAAATCTAATTCAATATCCTCTACAGTTACAAAACTTCAAGGGAGAGAATTAAGTCTAGGTAGTGGTTTATTACTTGCATGGCTCTCAGTAAAATTCTTTTTTCTGACAAGTTTTTCAGTATGATCTACACTTTTTCATGATTTAGGATCTCAATTAGCTTTAGTGTATATCTTTCTAGGAGCCAAATTTGTAATAGATTACTTACAGATAGAAATATGTACAAAATTTAGGTGGAAAACACCCTTAATAACATATATTTCATAGCCACGCACTTGAAATAGTGTTTAAGCTTTGAAATAAAAATTTTACCCAGGAAAAAATTAACTTTATATGAGATCTATTTTAAGTTCTAAATATGGTCACTAAAACATTATCACTCTGTAATTTTCCAAGGGTCTGAGAGAAACCTAAAGGTAACCACATAACCACTTTGGAAGCTGGGATCTAGCCCTTTTAGATTTGGAGAGGGAGCTCTCTATATGATTTATATTTGTTTATTTAAGATAGTAGGCTACTTATGAGTTATGAACTTGATTCTTCAAAGTTTTACTTGAAACAACAAGGATAGTTCATTGTGCATGGATTCAATGAGTCTTGGGTGATAAAATACAAGAATTATAGAGAAAATGTAAGAGGGAAAGGTAGGAAATCTTTTGGACCTTTAGAGTCTTTATGGAATGAATGTGATGAAAATATTTAGCTTCAGTTCAACATAGAGCATACTAGGATAAACTATATATTTAATATCAATGTGAAAACACAGATATTGTTTATTAGTTAGAGCAAAGTCTACTCGAACAAATTCAACCATTAATCTTCTTTAAATAACAATGACAGAAAGAACATATGGAAAATTGGAAAAATAAAAATTTTACAAGAGAGAAAACTTCACCAATTTCCTAACACATGAATCTTGGAACAAATTTCTGTATGAATGAAATGATCACTTCAGTACATGAACAACTTTACATCAAGGATCTGCTTTCTTCAATGAGTTCCAACCCTTTGTACTTCGAATTATGAAGTATTTATACAAAAATTATTAAAAAATCTTGATTTGAAATATCAATATTTTTACAAAATATCCTAAAAGTTTGTTTATAAAAATAGTTCAAAAATATAGGCAAATAAAACTGTTGTAACCCTCTAACAGTAATTCGAGGATTGTTGGTGATGACTCGGCCTAAAAAAATGTTGCTTTGCTGTTGAATATGAATGCCTATTTTACTCAATTAATTTTCGCAATTTATCCCATTTGTCTTCATATGGGGTGGAGAATTAAATTAGATTCCTATAGCTTTCATCCACCTTGGTGTATTTTTCGAAAGTAGGTTTAATTATGAACATATTCTTTATCTCATGTTTGATATGAAAGTCGAATTTCAAACCTTCCATAAAGGCCTTTCCTGTGATGGTTCCTTTGATGATGAAAAACTTTGATTTATCTCTTGCTATGGATTATAATTTATGTTGATAATCATCTAACTGAACCAATTTATCTCCATTTCCTTTAAACCCTAGAAGCCCCTTTAGATGCAGTACATTGAATTTTATATGAAATTTCTAGATAGTGGCATCCAAGTTATGGCACTTGTTCTCTAATTGTAACATTAAGTTCCTTTTTCTAAGGAATATCCTTACTTTAAGGATTGTTTATGTTTTATCTGCAATCTCAAATTCCTCTAGTTCCTCTTTTGTCTTTGAATTTAGAATCCTTATTAGGGAAATGGCTTCACCTGGTTTATGCCCCAAACTTTCTTTTGTTTCTTCAATAATGTTTTTTGATCTCTCCACTAATTCCTCCCGCTCAAAAATTATTTTGATGGAAGACCAAATTTCAGTCATAGCTTCATTGGTTTCCACCCAAATGTTCTCCTTTGCCTATGCAATTGTCTAGACCATGGCAGAATCATTCTCTACCTGTTCAATTCTTTGAGTTAACCTATGAGTCTTTTGAAGCTTTATTATGTACACATTATCAATCTATAATTTATGTTCTTGGAGATTGTTTATCTGAGCTCAACGTTTCAATCTCCGGCCCTCTCATAGACATGTCCTCCATAGATTTCACTAGTTCTCATGATGAGTCTATAGATTGTGCTTCAACTGTGATGGCTGCTGAAGTGGAATCTCTTACTGTCGGTGTACCTGTAATCAAAATTGCTATGAGTGGAATGAATGCCAAGTATCTTGATTGTTCTCTCTCCTTTATATTTTCTCCATATTAGTCTCCATCTCTTTAATCTGCCAATTTTGTTCAATGATAATCTTAAACATGTCTTGTTTCTCTTTCTCTAATTGTCTAACTTCCTTGGTCTCTGGATCTTCAGTCAATGGAAGCTTGAGTTGCTTCTTTAGGGATGTAATGTCAGCACTCTTTCTTCTAATAATTTCCTCTACATATTTCGCATTATTGAGATTATATCCTAGTTTGATTACTAGATCCTCCAAAGACTTAATCTTAGTGTCTTTGGCTAAATAATGTATCTTTTCTAGTTTTAGTTGGGACTAAATGTTGTTAACTGAATCCTACAGCCTAGAAGTTTTCATTGTTGAGTTTGTGAAGGTTGAATATAGTGTCTCACCTGTTTATTTGTGTAAGTCCATCTAATCAATCAGATGGATTTGATCAACATTGAAAGAAAAGATAGATTTCTTGTAATCATTTGGAGTTTTGGGAAAAGGAACCTCAACCTAGAGGAAGTTTATCTTCATATTTCCTTTCTCTATGTTAAAGGTAAAGACAAGTCTATGATGTGAGGATGTTGTCTATTTCCAAAATTGAGAATAGGTAGTATCTTTTAGAATCTCATTTTTCTTCTTAATGTCCTTATTCTTGGAAAATATGTTTGGTTCAACTTGGTCATGAACCTATTCTCCTAATAGAGATATGTTGAAAAGTCAAGAGGACCTTTCGAGTTGGATTATTGAGTGCTGGGATGAATACAAGGAAGTGCTCAGGATTGGGGATCATGAGTTGGCCATTGACCGAGATGATATATATTTCTTGACAATTTTTTCATGCAGAGGAGCACAGGACAACTTGACCGGGGGTAGTCCTGATCCCTGATCCAACCTAAAGCTAGTTCAATATTACTACATCTATGAGAGTGAACTCATCAGTAACAGAGTAACTATAGAGAGTATTAGAACCATATCTACAAGGGCCATTTTATGGATGATTTTGCACTAGGCGAGGTCGAAAATTCCCCATGTTGCGACAAAGGCCCAACTATTACTTATAGTTGACTATGTCAAGCTACAGATATTCAATGGGTGTTAGGTAGTGCTTCATCAATTGAAGGAAGAGTTCATTGCATGGAAGACTCA
This sequence comes from Pinus tabuliformis, assembly GCA_031772625.1. Taxonomy (NCBI): domain Eukaryota; kingdom Viridiplantae; phylum Streptophyta; class Pinopsida; order Pinales; family Pinaceae; genus Pinus; species Pinus tabuliformis. The sequence goes on from CM062816.1 coordinate 437,288,400, forward strand.
TACCCAACATAGTTTTGGGTATGGCACACTCATTTTCTCCTTCATACTTGAGAGGGTGCCAGTTATGCACATGTAGAAAAGCTTAGCTCCCCTCAACCTAAGGGAGCCTAGATAGAGGTGATGAGCATCACTTGATCCTCACATAGGAGGAGGACCATCCAACAGTTTTTTGAAGAAGATTTCTTCGAATGGCTCAGTGTACAAATTGTGATGATCAATGACTATGCCTACAAGGGCATGGACTACACCAGCGACCCTGACTTAATTTTTCTGCCTAAAACTTGGGGCCTCAAGGTAAGAAGGATTTTTTAGAGCACTTAAAATATTATTAAGCTTTTGAATGTTTATGTTATGTTCTTGTTGATTTTATGGGTGAATAAATGTTGATGTGAATCTTTTCTCTTGACACAGATGTGGCACTGGTACGACCTGCATTCAAGCCGAGCCAAGTGAGGCAAGGAGGCCAACTACCCGAAAGGGGGGTGATGCTGAGAGTCTTTGTGAGGTTATGAGGAACCTAGAGGGCTTGAGCATGGGCGTACCCCCACTTCCTATGAGGGAGATTCCCTCTCATATGCAGTGACTCATAGTCAGTGTGTCTAAGTGGTTTTTGGTTCCTCGTCGGAGGATAGCTAGAGAATTGTTATCTTTTCATGAGTAGTAGGCTCTATTAGTAGATGTGTGGTATAAACAATGGGTGTTTATAGCTAGGCTTAGTAGTCATATTTTACTTAAAACATGCAAGTTTAGGGAATTTTTAGATGTAAAAGACTAGATTCGATATATATATATATATATATATATATATATATATATATATATATATATATATGACGTTTTTTAAGTGTTTTTGTAAATTTTTAACTGTAAATATTTACTTTCACACATGTATCTATAGTGAATGAGAAAAATTCCGATCTAACACATAGTTTTCCAAAGAATCAACAACTGTCTTAAATTCTCTAGGAATGTGTTCATATGTGATAACCTCAAATTGATGTTCCAAGAGTTGCACCCTTAAATAATGACATAACAAGATTGGATTATGAATGTGATACTAGTTTGTCAATTGCATAACAACAAGTTGAGAGTCTAACCTGACCACTAGATTGGAGATGTCTCTTGATGATGCTTTAGTGAGAAGTGAAATTACAGACATGTACTCAACAATATTTTTCGTGGAAGTACCAAGAAAGACTCCCCTCTAACAAAACAATTCTGACTCAGGTGTGTAAATGACCCAAGTAGCTGATGAAATGTGTCATGTGTGACCACCGACATCATCTGTGTATCCTACATATGATAAGAGTAATGAAGACATCTGCGTAACGATAAATATGTATGAGAAAAATACTTCAAGAAATACCAAAAAATCTAGTCACATCAAAAAGAAGAAAAATTTATAAATACATAAAATTACAAAGCACATGGCTAGTGCAGTACTAGGCATAATACTTCTTCCGATAGAGCCCATTTTGGGGCTCTCGGAGCGAGACTCCTTCCTCATCCTAAAGTTCATATGCCCCTTTTGAGAGGTTTTCTTGATGACATATGGACCGAGCCATAAGAGCTGAAGTGTTCCTACCCCAAGAGGTCATGTTTTTTATCGTAGAGTAAAATAAGACCTCCCTCTCAATAAGAGTGAGGCTTGACCTTTTTGTCATACTAGGCTTTGACCCGACATTTTTGGGCTTCGAGTGCCAATTCAACATCTTGATGGGTTTCATCCAATTGATTTGGGTATAGCAGGTGCTCTTCTTCAAGAGTAGTGTTAGGCAAAAGCTTAACAGAAATTTGCAAGAAAGGAATCTGACACTCGATTGGTAAAGCTACTTCCAAGCAATAAGCTAGTTAAAAGGTGTGAAGCTTGTAACAGTTTTAACTAAAGTTCGGTATGCCCACAAAATAAAATATAATATTTAAGGTCATTTGGTTTCATGATTCCATAATAACCTATGGATAATGGTTTTTAACATGCCATTGACGGCCTCTACTTGACGTTTAGCTTGGGGGTAGTAGGAGCATGATTGATCCTAGTAAAAACCGAACAACGATGTCAAGTTAGACATCATGTGATTCTAAAAATGAGAGCCATGGTCTGTAATGATTGTGCGAGGCACAGCGAAGTGACATATGACCTGATTAAATAGGAATAGTGTCACGGTTTCTCCATCAGCCTAGAAGGTGGGAAGGGCTTTGGCCCATTTCGTGAAATAGTCTATAGCTACGATAATATAGTTTTGTCCAGCAGACAAAATGGGGTTTCAAGTTATGAAGTCTATCCCCCATTTCATAAAGGGGCCGACGAAGATAACCGAGTGTAGTAGAGCTGAAGGAGTGAACATTTTCTTTGTAAACACTTGACAAGGATGGCATTGTTGGATAACCTTGATACAATCCTTGAAGAAGGTTAGCGAGTAGTAGCCTGCACCCAAAATTTTCTGAGTAGATATGCCAGAAAGATGACTGCCACATGCCTGAGCATGAAAGTCATTTAAAACGTGTTTTTCTTCCTCATGAGTGATGCAACATCGAAGAACTATATCAACACCATGGTGATATAACATATCGTTAAGCACTAAATAATGTCATGCTTGGTGATGGATGCGACGAAGGTCACCGAACAATAGTTCAGAGCAGAAATGTTGCATTTGGAGGTAGAGAATAATGTCACCATATGAAGGGTTAGTATTTTCGATAATATAGACAGCTTCATCATGAGGAGGATCATGGGCTATCTCGTTAGGATCGACAATGGGAAGATTTGACAAAAGTTTAACAAATACTAAGGAATTTTTTGCCTTGGCAACAGTGAAAACCAACTCAAATTGTTGGAGAATCACTATCCATTTGGAATATTCCCTCCAATGACTTGACGAGACAAAATGTGTCTCATGGGATTCTCTAAGGTGATGATAATAGTCTATCACAGCAATATGTAATGTCAGAAGTGGTTGACAAAAAAGAAAACTGCCAAGGATATCTTTTCCACATGTGAATATCTGAGTTCGGGCCCAACTAGGCCTTTCAATAGATAATATATCACATGCTGAATCTGGTCATCATGAGTTTGAAACAAGACCATTCCTAGAGAGGATGCTGAGGCTGCCAAGTATGGAAGAAAGTCACGCCCATAGTTGGGAGCGCTAAGGAGTGGGGTTGATATAAGTGCCTTTTTCAAGGCATCAAATGATCATTGAGTTTGATCATCCCACAGATATGAAATTCCCTTCTTAAGTAGGTGCATAAAGACTTTCATCAACACATCATAGCTTATGATGAACCATCGTAAGAATTTTTCTTTCCCATGCAAACATTGGAGTTGTAGAATGGATTGTGCTTAAGGAAATTTAGTAATTTCCTTTACCTTATCAGGATCAACCCTAATCCTGTACTTGGAGACAATGAATCCAAGTAAGCATCCAGATTCGACAAAGGAAACACATTTATATGGATACAGACATACATTATAAAATCGACACCTAAGAAAGATAACTCTTAAATCATCTAGGTGTTGTGCTCGCTTCTTGGAATGGGTTGGAAGGTCATCCATGTAAGCTTGAACGATATGTCTGATATCATGAAATGTATAGTCCATGGCCCTTTGAAATGTTGCTCCAGCATTCTTTAAACTGAATGGGAATTTTCTATAGGAAAATATTCCCCATGGGAAAATGAAGGCGGTTTTGTGCTGGTCTTTTGGTTTTATGGCATTCTAGTTGTAACCTGAGAAACCATCCATGAATGAGAATGATTCAAAACCAGTGAAATCTTCAAGGATTTGGTCGATGAACAGTGTCAAATAATTATCCTTTAGACACGTGGCATTCAAGTCTCGATAGTCGACACATACATGGATGGTTCCTTGTTTCTTATTGACGGGAACTAGATTGGAAACGGATTTCATTAAGGGAAAAGATAGATGAAACCAACATGTAACAACTTTCTAACCTCAGTCTTCATGGCTGCCATTTTGTGGGGCTGGACTGGTCGAAGCCTTTGGCAGACATGTTTATCATTGCCATATATCTTGATCTCATGCTCAACAATAGGTGGATCTATGTTAGGAATTTCCTCATAAGACCAAGTGAATACATCATGGAATTCCTTAAAAAGGTAGTTGAAGCTTTTAATTTCCTCACAAGTGCAATTTTCTCCAACCTAGATGATTTCTATGATGCTTGTCATGATAGAAATATCGATGAGCAATGTCTTTGAAATATTTCCCATGTTTCCGTCTGAGTCCAAAGTTTGGATAGTCATATAAGGTGACGAAATGATTTCAGGTGCATCAAATGATAGGATTTGAAGGGGAATCATGTCTGAATCAGATATCAAAACAAGATGGTCAAAGTCCTCCCAAGGTTACTCTTCTAAGAAAATGATCTCTCTAATAGCTTCATCTGAAGGTAGGACTTGATTAAGGAGATCGTTAGAAGGAGAAGTTATGAGAGGGGAGGTGGTACCATTGGCCATGACCAAAGTGACTGGAGATTTAGATGCAGTTTGAATGGCCTAGTAGGCCAATTTAGCTCATGACAGTGGCATTTGTTATCCGTAAGTGTCAATGTCTGAAGGGGCCAGTAGGATCCAAGGATCAGTCAGCTCGCAAGGAATGGATGAAACAATATTGACTGTCCATGGAGATGTGTGCGGAAAAAGAGGGAAACAACCCATCAAGGTAGATCCCTTCAATAGAATGGTAATGATACTGACGTAAGAGTCAAGTACACCACCTACTAAGGGTACAGAGTCACTGGGTAATGTGGAATAATCAAGGGTGCAAAAGAACAACTAGTCCATTGTGACTATCTTTCCATCCAATTGAAACTGGATGATGTGAAAGACAATAGACACAATGGAAGTCTTGTCATAAGTCTAACTGTGACCCAACAATAGATTATAGTCGATATTTCCATCTATGACTACGATGTCCACCGTTACCATTTTCCCATTCAAGGTGATGGGGTAGCTAGTTAGGTAACCTTTTGGGATGAAAATGTGGTTTTCAAAAGCTTTAAGGGAATTTGATGGCAGGGATAGGGTTAGAGAACCCAAAGCGAGCCAACATGAAGCCAAAATGACGTAGGTTGAAGAAACTTCTTCAATGAGATTTCTATGTATTCCTTTCCCTTTCATAAATATTTTCACCTGAAAAGCAAGCTGGTGTGAAAGGGGTGGTTTACATTTTTCCATGTTGAAAATCGCAAGCATGGAATCCTACAAGTCGATACAACCAATTTTCGAAAGCAAAGCTTTCCTTTGTGTTGGACAGGTTTGTAATACTTCAAGCGCTGACATAGCAGACACTGCTTGCACCAAATCTTCTACAATATTGTAGTTTTGGGTAGTAAGTGAAGATGTATTGTGCATTGTGTGATGAAGTGCCCTTTTGGGGGGGAAATCACAAGATCAACACCCAGCCTTTTGATATGATGATAATTAGGCTACTGTGAGTTTTGAATCGACAAGGCTTCCTCATCATTAGTGACTGGCGCTCCATAAGATTTGGCTCTAGTTTGTATATCTACTGTTTCAAAGGTGTAAATCGTAGATGGTCTTTCACCAGTTGAAGGATGATGTGAACTGTCATTTCCCCCTTGCATGGGGTTAGGGTTGGTTTTCAATAAGGTGTTGCTGCTACTGAGCAAGGAAAGGAATATTTAGGACCACTGGGGTCTTGTCAATGTCCTTTTTAGCGATGAAATCCATGCATTCCTGAAGATGCTGAAAATGATATTTCATGTGGCCTTCCACATATATTTTTCAAGGGAACTCGACAGGTTTGTCCTTTCCATTACCAGAAGGCGCAACAACCTTCTTCTTTGGGTTGTACTACTTTGTTGACTACTCTTCAGAAGGAGAGCCCTTTCTCTTATCCTTCTTGTTCCTACCACTAGGTTTTTATGTAGACTACACAAAGCTTATTGAGATGGTAGGAAGAGTAGTAGATTTGGTAGAGGGGTCAACTGAAAACTCAGAAATGTGATCATTGAGTTGTTTTACAGTAGCCCCAGAGGTTGCGCCGATAATCCCATCGGCGTGTGCTCTGGGTTGCTGAGTAGCAGGAGCACTGGAGTTATGAGGGGCATTGGGAATGATGACATATAAAGTGCTAGACTGCAGATATATCAAATCTAAGTGTTGGGAATGATGAATGGATTGGTCTTCCATCACCACACCACCTAAGCCGACATCTTTAGTGATTTGGGGGAGTAGGGACTTGCAGAACCAATCCTCTAATAGATATTTTTGGAGTGGAGCTTTGGCGATCCTCCACCTACATCTTCATTCATGTATATGATCAGAGATGTGGGTGGCGGTGTCCTGACATAATGAAGTTAGGAGTTCCATCCCAGTTTCATAATGGATGGGTAGCTAGAAGTGCTTTAAGAATTCCATCGCTAAAGCACCAAAGCTATTCACTAACATGCGTGGTAACTCAATGTACCACTTAGGTGCATTTCTAGTAAGGGTGTGAGGAAAGAGCCATAGCCAGATACTATCATCCACCATGGAGTTAGAAACACTCCATAGATTATAGGTGGTGATGTGTGCACCCCGATCCTCCCCTTGTTTCCCTTCGAAATTTGGCATGTTTCTCGAGATTTTATGCGAGATTGGTAGCCAAAGTACATTGTGATAGATGGGGTATGTTGGTCAATATAATTTCTTATTTAATTAAACAATCAAGTGCTGCATAAATTGTCAACCCAGGGAAGTCTGTTTATTTCAAAGGCAATCACACACTGTATATGCTCAATCTCAAAAGCAATCCAAAGTTGTAATAAAATTTACACTAATCACACCTTCATTTGAATCAGATTGAAGCTCTACTTTGGATTACAATAAAATCAATCTTTCTATTGCAAAGTTCCAGATTCAAAGGAACACAACTATCAGACGAATCTTGGATTATATTAAGAAACAACAACCTAGGAAAAAGGATCCTTTCAGCAATCCATGAAATAAAAGACTAACTATGTCGTAATAGAGAACAGGACCCTATTCCCTAAAGTAGGAATCTTCAGCACCTGTCGCCGACCATCACACTTTCATCAACTCATTCAGAAAATAGAATCACCAATCGAATTGAATAACAATTACCTAGGAGTGAATTGTATGAAAATGATGCAACAATCAGCTGAAACAGAGTTTCAGCAACAAATAGTAGAGTTCTAACAAGGCATGAATAAAAACAATAATTAACACATTACATAACTAATGGTGAATCTTGTGAGGAAGGTGGGCTCTCTCCTTCTCACAAGATTCCCCAGAAATGAATGGGAACTAAGAAGAAGTGCTCAAAGTTATCTTTTACTTATCTGTCAAATGTAACATGTTACAATAAGAATAAACATGCCCTTCTCTGTAATTCCCTTCTAGATAAGCCTTCCATATTTTGTTGTTTTTTCATAATTTTGATTTCTCCTCTATTTAAAGAGGAGAAATCCTCTTAATACAATGATTACATGTGTACATAAAAATCCTATTCTTAGTCTGATCTAATCTTCTATGCTGGAATAGAATATTCTGATCTTCTATAGCAAAATGTTGTTACAGTAGTTGTAATGGTGATGGCTTTGAGGTGCAGCTATTGCGCCAATGTAATAGCTCCTTTAATTATCCTTTCTTGTTACTATTGTATATGAAATACCGTTTCAGCATCGTAATCATGGACTGTTTCAACATCGCAGATCACAAGTTGTTTCAGCATCGCAGATCATGGACTGTTTTAGCATCAGGATTTGGGTACTATTTACTATTTCAGCAACGTGGTCTTCAAGCAACAACAATATATTAACTGTAGTCTTCAAACTATTTTAGCAACTATATATTTCTGATTAGTGGCTAAGTATGAAAGTAATGTAAATTTACATGTAAAACAAGTTAAACATATATCAAAGAGAAGAAATGTTTTATACCTTTGGAAATATAGATTAATGTGATAATTTAAGCTTAAATGTTAGTTGGAAAAGGATGTAATGATAGCAAAAAGTATGAGCAAAAAAGGTGCATTATAGGGTCCTAACATCCCCCCCCAACTGAAAAGGTTGCATGTTCTCAGGCAACTTCACTGTGAATCAGAATCCGAATATTGACTCTTGGCATGCAAATTACTTAGGCAGTAGCTGTAGAAAGTACTATCTGTTGGAGCTTTGAATCCTTGAACATGTTGTAGTCTTTGCTAGGCTACTGCTTTAGCTTTCTTGGGCAATCTATGGTGAGCCTGATACTTTTCTGTTGGCATCCACAGAATGGGAAAATGGAACAGATATCCTATCCAATTTACATCACATTGCTGCACACATTTGATGTAACTGGGTACCTGAGAGATTGTTGTTTCAAGATTAGTAGGACTAAAGGGATCATGCTGCTGCCTTTCCTCATAAGCTTGTTTCCAAAACATGTTATTTGCTTTTAGGGTAGCAGTCTATTTGGATTTAACAATTTTTTGAAAATCCTGAAGTACTGTTACCTGTAGTCGCCGCATATGTCGAATCATCCCTATTTTCTTCAAAAATTGATAAAATTATTCAACAAAGGTGGCAACGTTCTATGGTTCTGACCGTATCCAAAGGAGACGGTTATCTTCATTATGCCTAGCAGCTAGAAAAGCACTCTACCATGTAATCTGGTTAGCAAGAAAGGAGGCGAATTCCTGAATCTCGATATCGCCAACAAGAGGATTAAGATTAAGCTATCTATTTGCAGGAATGGATTCATTATGAAGATATAACTCGCATAGTAGATGTTGATCACTAGTAGAGGCTTCTGCAAAAGTTTGAACAAAATCTGCTGGTTTGATCACTGCATAGCGTCTTCCATCTTTGATTGCTTTCATCTAAAAGAATGCAAGTCATTCTGTAAGGAAAAGAGAGTAATTTATATATGGTTTCCTAGTAGCCAACAAATTTTGTGCCAGATTGAACATCAGGAGTAATTTGATTTTTAACTCCTTATTTTGCTTCTTATGGGCACGAGATTCTTAGATTGTTTGCTCCAAAGCTTCCCAGTTTGAATATATGTGGTTTACTCAAATTAATTTGTGCTCCTGCAAGACTTTTTGATGTGTAATAGCAGACTCCTTCTTTCATTTTTTCATTATCACCTGCTCATTCCATCGTTGATTTTGTGTTCCAACATTGCAAGTAGTAAGCTGAGGTAGAGTCTGAGTAGAAGTACTAATAAAAATAGGAGCTTCAGATTGGACAATTGTATCAAGAGGAAGAGTTTGAAAATCTTTACTAATAATAATAAGAGCTTTAGATTTAACAGTTGATGTAGGCCAAGGTTCTTGTAGACTAGCTTTGCTTTTTGGAATTTTTGAAGGTCCTATTGGTTCTTGTGTAATAGTAGGGCATTCCTTTTCTTTAACTACAAAAGACATAGCTGCAAGTGAAGCTCCAGGCATTGGGATTTGAACCACTTTATAGCCTACTTGATCATAGATATCCCCACATTGGTTGCACATATACTCTCTATACTGATCATCTTTTATGTTTTTCTCTACCATGGCCATTGCGCGAGCTAAGGTATACAAATTAAGTTCCCTATCATAGGCTTCCTTTGCCATTACCAACTCTTGCTTGTAAGCTTATAGTTCTGATCTTAGATACTCATTCTCTTGTAAGAGTGAAGCCATTTTTGGTTCTGGTTGTTGATCTGTCATAGGTGTATCAAGAGAGATGACTGGTTTTTGTGTAACAATCACAACTTCAGTAGCTAGTTCTTGTGGAGCAGCTACAAAATCAGCATCTAATTTTACTTGATGTAAAGAAAATAATGTTGCCATACCTTGGGCATCTGATTCTTGTATTTCTAGAACAAAATCAGCAGGTGGTTCTTGTGTTTCAGTTGTAGCTAGTTATTGTGTAACAGCTATAGCTGTTTCTTATGTAACAGCTACTGAATAAGTAGTTGGTTCTTGTGTTTCAGCTACAAAATGTAAGGAAAATGATGTCGCAGCACCCTGGGCATTTGGTTCTTGTGTTTCCATAACAAAATTAGCAGTTGGTTCTTATGTTTCAACTATAGCTGGTTATTGTGTAATAGCTACAGCTGGTTCTTTTGTAACAACTACTGAATGAGTAGTTGGTTCTTGTGTTTTAGCTACTGAATGTAAGGAAAATGATGTCATAGCACCCTGGGCATCTGGTTCTTGTGTTTCAGTGCCCGTGGGTGGAACAGGTAAAAATTCAGGGATTTGGGAGGGTGGAAGTGTACAGGGTTTTAGCAGGATGGGTTGGGGGTTTAGGGTAGTGGCAGTAATTGCTGCTATGGTTGAAGTCCTCATTCTTATTCTAGGTAAAAAGGAAGAAAAACTATCAATTTTCTCCTTTCTTTTTCGAGTAGATTTTTCCTCAATAGTGGAATGCGGAGGACTATCAGAGGTGGTTTCTGCTTTGATTGAACCCCTCATTCACATTCTAGATGAAAAAATAGTAGTAGTTTTCTTCCTTCTTTTGCGAGTGGGTGTTTCCTTAGTGATTGGGTAGGGAGGGTTATCTTGAGAATCATTACTAAGGATATCAACAGTAGGAATAGATGATTCTGGTAAATTTTGAGGTGGACTTGGTATGGTAGGAGGGTCAATTGGATCAATTGAGTCTGTAGGTGGGTTAATAGGTATTTTTGAAGGGTCAGGAAGGTTTTGTGGTTGCTCTTCATGAGGGTTTTTAGGGTGTTCAGCAGCTTCCTGAGGGTTTATGGGTGGATTTTTTAGGGGAGGGTTTTGTTCGGAAAAACAATTTTGGATGAGTAATTGAATAGGACAATGATGGGTGAGGGAAAGGAGGGTTTTTTTAACAATAAGGTGACATATTTCTATGAAATCCGAGCAGAAAGTAAGGAATATTCACCAGTCTAGCATGTCATAAATGAGATAACAAGACAAATTCGTACTAGTAAACTACCTAGTATTGGCTTTTACAGGTAAGGTAGTTCTTGACAAACTCTGTAACTTTCAGCCAAGGAGGCAGCAATAAGATAAGTTGAACACCCTCTGCTTTAGGCTCAACTTGTTCTCCTGGCAAGAGAAAGTCTATCTAGGCATTAAGAATAATGTGTTTGCGACTGAACCAATGAATACCTATGACGGGAAGACCCGAAACTTGTGTTATATCATCCTCTGTGACTAAAATCCAAACCCCTTGAACAATAGAATGATATTCTTGAAGACTCTGAGCAAATTGAAGAACCTGTTGTTGATCAAATCCCTAGAGCCTCTGAAAATAACCCAGCCAGCCCGCCTGCTAAGATATTTGGTAGACTTCTAGATACAATTCTAGCAGGGTTGTCGTGATAGGTTCGTATCGTATAGCGGGACCTCCCATAGCTATTCAGCTCAATAAATGCACAGTCATAGAGGCTAGTAATCACACCCAAATGGAGTAAATTTTGTTGATGAGGACATGTAAATGATGGTGAAAATGCAAGATAATGGGTAAAAAGGAGTGACGGTTGTCAATTCCTGCGAAATGATGGCATAAAGTTTCGATACTCCCCCCAACTACGACTTAAATAATGACTTTAAGTGTATGGGGATCATGGTAATAATGAATCAACATCTTCTCATTAAATACATTTTAATTGTATTTACATATAAATTTTACATACCTCACCTTTACCTTTAATTCGTACTTCGAAAAAAATATAGTGCTTGTTCATGATAGATTTGCAGTAATCATGGAAGAACTTCGGAATTATGAGAGAAGTTGTACCAAGGATTTGTTTAATCATGGGAGAAGGCAATGAAAGGATAGAATGTAGCATGAAAAATAGGAGAAGTAAGAGCGAAAGAACTGAATAAGATGTTTGTATGATAGGAAATGTTGAATAGTTGTGTCTTAGCAAAAAAAGAAAAAAATGGGCAATGTTGAAAAAGTGGTGTTTCAACAACAAGAAAGGAATAGAAAAATGTTGATGGAGAGTGATGTTTCAACAATGGAAAATATTGTTGAAGAAATGGTGTTTTAGCAATGGAAAATATGGGGAAAATGTTGTTGCAAAATGGTGTTTTAGCAATGGGAAAATGGGGAGAAATGTTGCTGCAAAGTGGTGTTTCAATAATGGGAAAATGGGGAGAAATGTTGTTGAAGGATGATATTTCAATAATGGAAAATATTACTGAAGAAATGGTGTTTCAACAACAGAAAAGATGGGGAAAATGTTTCTGCAAAATGGTGTGTCAGCAATGGGAAAATGGGGACAAGGAAAGAAATGAGAGGGAATGAATGATGGGGATGTTGAAGATGAATGGATTGAAGAGAGCGGGAGCAATGCTTCACAAGATGAAGCTTCGATCTACTTGTAGTAATATTTTCCTTTCTTGGTAGGGCTTTTCTAGATCGAGAATCTGCAAAAGAATCAATTGTAACATGCCATCCCTTGGCAGGGATTATTAGTAAAAGAAATTTTAATCTAATACTAAAAATTAAATTCAGAAAAATTAAATGCAATGAGGGGCAAGAGGCTCCTCTAAAAATAGATAATGTGAATCTAACATGTATGTGGCCTTAAAATCTTCTTTGGAAATGGGATGCTGGTACAGATGGAGCCGATGACCATTTGCTAATAACGATGTTTTAGAGCCATCAATTGTTAGGAGCCTTACTGTTCCATTGGGGAAAACAATATCCACTTCGTAATGTCCTAGCCATCTTGTACGTAGTTTCCCTTAAAATTCTTTAAACCGAGAATCATATAATAAAGCCCAATTACCTTTTTGGAATTGCTTGTGATTGATGATTTTATCATGCCATTTTGTTCTTTGTTGTTGAATCATAGTTGTCTGATGAATGGCATCTAATATGTTTTCATCCAATTCGTTAAGTTGTTGCAACCTAGTTGTCTGTGCATCAGTCAAATCAAGGTTAACAACTAAATTAGTCCTTAAGGTTTTGATTTCAAATTCCCTAGGAAAAACATCACTTTTACCATAAACTAATTCATAGGGAGAGAATCTTGTAGTGTTTCTCCAGGTAGTTCTGTAAGCCCAGAATGCTTGAGGGAGCCTTTGAGACCAATCCTCCCAGTTTTCCTTCACTTTTTTTGTTAGAATGGCTTCTATTACTTTGTTTGTGCTTTCCACCTGTCCATTGGCTTGGGGGTGGTATGGTGTAGTCATTCTATTATGAATATGGTATTTTTGAAGAGTGGCTTTAAAACCATGAGAGGTGAAAGGAGGTCCTCGATCTGTAACTAATTCTCTAGGCACTCCAAATCTGACAAATATATCTTCAAATAAGAAATCTATAACAACTTCTTCAGTAGCTCTAAGGAGTGCTTTAGCCTCCACCCATTTGGTTATATAATCTGTCAGACTAATATATAAACTCTTTGATTGGATGGAGGGTTAATGGGTCCTACAAAATATAATTCCTGATCTGATAATCACCCTTGATTCATCTCAGTTAAATTATTAATGAATGAAGGTATTACAAACTCATGTGTTGGTGTGTGTCTATGTGATTTTAGGCAATGGATCGATCAAATTACGAAATACACAGACACTGGAAATATGGAAAACAACAGAGAAACACAATAAGAAAATACAAGAACACAACAATTAATAAGGAGTTCACCCTATTCTCTACGCCTCTGGTCCAACTTTTAATGGTGGCCTTCTTTTATTGTGTCTTTAAAGTAGAGAATTACAATGAAGAGCTCAATCTGAGTCTCCTGGAACAGAATTGCTTGGCAGGTGGTTCTTGGATTACCCAAGCCACTAGAGTACATAGACTCTTTTCCTTACCAGAACTTGACCTCTCTGGTCTTTAATGGGAGGAGCCCAATGTGGTGCTTAATTCCTGACAGATCCTCTCAAGGATTGCTCGATGCTACCTTATTATGTAGGTCAGCTTGGATCTCTGTATTTTCCACTCTTTGCTTCACAGTCTCTTCTTTTGTCTATCTTTGTCTTCTTTTCTCTAGTTCTTCCTCTCGATGTCCTATGTTCTATGTCTCTATTCATGGCTTTAAAGCCAATCGAACTCATGATTGCTCACTTCCCCTTCTGCCTCCATCGGATTGCCTGCTACTGCTTTCTTGGAGTTCCCTATCTCGGTGTCATCATCAATGGCTCACAAGAAGTGGCCACTTGTCCTCTTGTGAACTGTGCCAGCTCTTCCTTGTCAGTTCGGTTTTTTGGTTACATTGTGGAATAAGTCATTCACCATCTCAACAGTCAAATGGGACCTCAAATCCTTATAGATCGTGGCTTAATCCTCTGCCAAATCTGGTTCTTTCATTGGGGATGTTCTCAGTCGTTAGATCTGGAGCCCTCAGATCTAACGACATTTGCACATTTTCTGCGGTTGACTTGCTCGACCGTTAGCATGTGATGAGCGGCATTTTTATCTCTCCTCCACCTACCATGCATTGGGCATTGAATGGAATCGCTTGTTTTTATCCTAATCTGCTTACGACCAAAGAGTGCCCCCGATATACTGTCGGTTTTGGAGTAAAAGACCCGCCTTTAGCCTTTAGCGCTTTCCCCACTGTTTTCCCGGCTTCCATGCGACCGAGTGCTTCGAGGCTTTCCTTCTCGAGGGGTTTTGCCCAGCAATGCGCACACTAATCACGCATCAGAAATGGCCTCCTCTTCTCGATCCAAGCTTCCCAAGTGCTAGTTTTACCTCTTGCACAGTCTCCATGGGCCTCAATCAGAGTGCTTTGACTAAGGTCCCCATCATTCCTCACTGGCTACTAACTGCTACTGTTTAGAGGTCTTCCTAATCGCTCTGTGCTCTTTGAATTCAAAGTTTTTTCCTGATTTGATATAGTCATGGTGCTATGATAATCTTCATGGATCCAATTCGTATCATGACCTTCCCATTGAAAAATCTTATGGACCACCAAAAAGTTGGTTTTCAAGCATCGACTAAGTGAGGGTACAATTGTCTCACTTGTCCAATCTCTATCCACTTTTCACTACTCGGCTTTGAACCCTTGAGTCCAATTCTAAGGTACTCAACATCTCCCTTGCACGTCTTCCTCACCTTCCTATCCAAGACTGTGTCTTCCTACAATTCATTAAGATATTCAGGTAGCAAGTCATCAATAGAAGGAAATTGACTCTACTCTTCGGGATCCTCAATTAGTGAAGCTTCAAAAAATCTCAAGCAATCTGCATTTATGATTGAGCAGATGTGCATGTAAGCTGGTAGATCAAGGCGAAAAGAATTTTCACCAATCCTCTCAAGTATTTTGAAAGGTCTATACCTGATAGGCTTTACCTTTTTACCTTCACCTTGCATCCTATCCTTGCTGATATACAGCCAGACCTGGTCACCAACTTAGAAGCTATGCTCCACCCGATGCTTTGCATGCCTTGCCTTGTATTTGGCTTAGCTCTTTTCCAGCTGTTCCTATACTACCTGGTGGATCTCCTAGATTTTTTCAATGAACCTAGTTGTCGTATCCACATCATTGTGTCCCTCGATTGTGGCATCTTTACCAAAGACAAAATCCAAAGGAAACCTTGGTGTGAAACCAAAATAGGTCTCAAAAGGAGATCTCTATGTAGAAGAATGTTTTTCTCTATTGTAAGCATGCCGCACATAACAAAAATATTCATCCCAAAGCTTAGGATGTTTGCTGCAATATCCTCTGACTAACTGGATCATTGTCCTATTAACTACTTCTGTCTGGCCATCAGTTTGCGGATGAAAAGCTATGCTTTTCTTCATTTGGTGTCCATCAATTCCCACGGACTTGACCAAAACTTCCCCACAAATCGGGTGTCTTGATCAGATACAATGGAAGTGGGTAATCTAAAATGAACCCATACATGTTCAAAGAATAGTTTTGCAGTTTGTTCAGCTGTAATCTGTTTACTACAAGGTATCAAAATACACATTTTTCTGAACCTATCCACAACAACATATAGATAATCATGACCTTTCCTAGATTTATGCAGTCCTCCAACAAAATCCATTGAAACACTTTCCCAAGGGTGAGAAGGAACTGGTAATGGAGTGTACAAGCTTAGTTTTCTATTGTAGGGCTTGCTTCTAGCACACATAGTACACCCTCTTACATATCTAGAGACCGTCTCATTCATTTTTGGCCTATAACAAAATCTCTGCAGCTGCGCAACTGTTTTACTTACCCCAAAGTGACTTGATATTAGAGAAGTGTGTGCTTCTCTAATTATCTTTACTCTCTTAGTTTATGGAATGCAAAGTTTCCCAGAATGGTATAAGAGTCACTCCTTTACATGATAATCAATTCTTCTACTCATTTGCCTTCACTGAAAGTTGCATATACATCTTTGAAATCTATATCTTGAGCATATTGTTCAATGTAGCTTTCATGTAACACATAATTATGGTTAAGTATAGTAGATGCATTTATAATAGGTCTAGATAACATTTCTGCAACTTTATTATGTATGCCCTTTTTATATCTGATGACTAAGTGAAACTGTTGTAGAAAACCCATCCATCTGTAGTGTCTTGATTGTTGCAACTTAGTTTGGGAGTGCAGATATTGAAGTGGTTGATGATCAATATGTATTACTGTCTCTTTTCCCATTAGGTAATGTTTCCACTTTTTCACACTCTAAACTAATGCATACAATTCTTTATCATATGTAGGATAGTTAACTACCGCAGGACTAAAAGTCTCGGAATGATAACATATGGGTTTACCATGCTGTGTCAACACTGCTCCCATGGCATAGTCATTGGCATTTGTTTGGATCTCAAACGGTCTTTGAAGATCAAGTAGTGCTAGTACAAGTGCTGTACTAATCTTTTCTTTCAAGGTGTCGAAGACTTTCTGCTGTTTTCCTCCCCACTGAAACACCTTGTTCAATCTTGTTAAAGCATGTAAGGGAGCTGCAATTGAGGAAAAGTTAGTAATGAACTTCCTCTAATATTGTGTTGCCCCTAAGAAGCTTCTTACTTCTGTAGAAAATTTGGGTTTAGGCCAGTTTACAATGACTGCCACCTTAAAGGGATCTATCTTCAACTTACCAACCCCTACTATATGACCCAAATAATTTAGAAATGTTTTTCCAAATTCACATTTTGAGAGTTTAACATGAATTTTTTCTCTTTTCAAAACATCTAATGTCTGCTTAACATGCTTTAAGTGTTCTTCCCATGTTTTACTAAAAATCATAATGTCATCCAGATACACAATAACAAAATCATCAAGAAAAGGTTTGAGTACATTATTCATTAATCTCATGAAAGTAGCAGAAGAATTAGTTAAGCCAAAAGGCATAACCAACCACTCATATAATACTTGCTTTGTCTTGAAATCAGTCTTCCATGCATCATGTTATGCAACTCTAACGTGATGGTATCCATTGTGCATGTCTAGCTTGGTGAAATAAACAACTTCTTTCAATTGATCTAAAATATCATCTATGTGAGGAAGGGGATAATGATTTTTGATTGTTATTTTTTTCAGTGCTCAGTAGTCAATGCACATTCTCCACGAGCCATATTTATTTCTCACCAAAATGATTGGTGACCCACATGATGATGTGCTAGGCCTGATGAACCCTTTCTCAAGAAACTCCTACACCTGCTTCTTGATTTCAGCATTCTCTAAAGTAGAGAACTTGTACATTCCAATGTTAGGCAATGGAGTGTCTTGCTGCAAAATAATATCATGTACTATTTCCTTTTTGAGTGGCAATACTTTAGGTTCTTGAAACAAGATATCATACTCTGCAACAACCTTTTCTAAATCATCTTGGAATTTATCATTACAACCCTCAAATACATTGGTTTCTTCAGGTTTCTTTTCCTTTACAACCATCAATAAGAATTATTTGCATGAATTTATCATTCTTTTCATCTACCCTGAGTTTATGAGAGTATAATTATTCTTGAGCTTATTAGATCTTACAAAGTATTCGATTCCATCTTTAACAAGTAGATACTTTTTCTCAGCTCTATAGAAAATAGCCCTTCTATTAGACAACTAAGGACTTCCTAAAACAATTCCACATATATCTAAAGGAATTATGTCTAACTCAACCTCATCTACAAATGTTGACCCAAAAGAAAACTTGAGTTTGCACTGTCTAGTCACTTGTAGTTGTGCTTTATCATTCAACCATCCTAATGGGTATGATTTCTTGTGAGGTGTAGTTTCTAATCCCAATTTCTTTACAATTCCTTCAGAAATTAAATTTACTTGTGAACCACTATCAAAAAAAGTATCAATCTTTTGATGTTTGGAAATAACTCGAATGTGGAAAATCTCATGTCTTTTTCTCTCATTTTCTTCATCCATGGAAAATTTTGTAGAATTACTAGTAGATGCTTCAGAATTATTACCTTTTATACTTATGGTTGCAATGCTTGTTTCATCTCCCGAGTTTGACCCCAAATCTTTCTGAATAGCTGCAAAAATCTTCTTCTTCTTGCCCTCAGACTTCTTAGGTCTCAGATTTGGATGCAAAATCCAACAATGCTCATCATCGTGCCCATCCTTTTTACAGTGAGTGCATGAAGCTTTTCTTTTCTGTGCAGTGTTAGCCTTCCTTGCTTTCCACTTCTACTTTCTTTTCTCCTTGCTCTTTCTTGCAGTGGGTTGGGATGGTCCCCCAACTTCTGGATTTCCATTCTTTCCTCTAGCTTCTAGATGAGTAGCTTGTACAGATACCTCATCTATACTAGTGGGATTAAACATGAGGATGGTATGCCTCATGTAGCTATGTAGACCACCAATGTACTTCAAAAGAGTTTGAGGTGAGTCTAATGAGATTCCTAGAATCAATGCTCTCTTTCTAAATTCTTGAGTGTACCCTTGCACACTTTGCCCTTTCAACTGCCGAAGAGTTTGCCAACTCATCATGGCTTGTTGTATATAGGCCAATGGATAGAACTTCTTTTTGATTGCAGAAACAAATTCACTCCAAACAAAGATAGTCTTACCATGTCTTTTCATATCAGCTTGGGTTCTGCCTTCCCACTAAACCGAGGTAGTGCCTCCAAGGCGTAGGCTTGCCAACTGAATCTTGCTCTTGTCTAAGTCAGCATTCTATACTCTATAATAAACATCAATTTGTCTAATCCAATTGTCCAACTTTTCTGCATTTAACTCTCCATCATATATAGGTAGATCAAATTTAACATATATCTTGATCAAAGATGCTTTCTTTTTGTTTTCAGGGCTGTTACGAGGTGTGAGAAAGCTTTCCTCTTTCCTTTTTCCTTTTGAGTGGTCATGGAAGTGAGACTCATCTTATCCTATGTCTTGTTTAGAGCCTGATGAATCTTCATCCTTGTGTTTTATAAAGTCCCTATACATTTCTTCTACCATGGACATTATGGCTAGGAAACTTGTTATGAATTGAGGGTCTGGCCCATTGACCTTCCTCTGACATTTTCTTCCGAGGATTAACTCTCCCAATTTCAAGATTAGTTTCGACCAACTCTCCTTCTCCTAATTTGAGCTTTGATCTAGTGAGCATTCAACAACTAAACCAACACAAGCTTGTCTAACCTTACAGCCTAGAGCTCTGATACCACTTGATCTGATAATCACCCTTGGGTGATCTCAATTAAATTATTAATGAATGAAGGTATTGTGTTGGTGTGTGTCTATGTGATTTTAGGCAATGGATCGATCAGATTACGAAATAAACAGACACTAGAAACATGGAAAACAAAAAAGAAACACAGTAAGAAAATACAATAACGCAACAATTAATAAGGAGTTCACCCTATTCTCCAGGGCTACATCTCTGGTCTAGCTTTCAGTGGTGGCCTTCTTTTATTATGTCTTTAAAGTAGAGAATTACAATGAGGAGATCAATTTTGAGTTTCCTGGAATAGAATTTCTTAGCATGGTGGTTCTTGGATTCCACAAGCCACTAGAGTACACAGACTCTTTTCCTTACCAGAACTTGACCTCTCTGGTCTTTAATGGGAGGAGCCCAATGTTGTGCTCACTTCTCGACAGATCCTCTCAGGGATTGCTCGATGTTGCCTTATGCTACAGGTCAGCTTGGCTCTCTGTCTTTTCTGCTCTTTGCTTCACTGTCTCTTCTTTTCTCTGTCTTCGTCTTCTTTTCTCCAGTTCTTCCTCTTGGTGTCCTCTATTCTCTGTCTTTGTTCATTTCTTTAAAGCCAATCAATCTCATGACTGCTCGCCTCCCCTTCCACCTCCGTCGGATCACCTGCTGCTGCTCACTTGGAGTTCCTTATCTCAGTGTCATCATCAATGGCTCAAAGGGAGTGGCCACTTGTCCTCTTGTGAATTGCGCCAACTCTTCCTCGTCGGTTCAGTTTTTCAGTTACATCGTTGAATTAGTCATCCACCATCTCAACTGTCAAATCAGACCTCAAATCCTTATAGATCGTGGCTTAATCCCTAGTCAAATCCAGTTCTTTCATCAGGTGCATTCTCAGCCATTAGATCCAGAGCCCCCAGATCTGACGACATTCACACATTTCACGCAGTTGACTTGCTTGACCATTATCATGCGATGAGCGGTGGTTTTCTCTCTCCTCCACCTACCTGTTATAGACATTTTTGTGCCCTACAAATCTAAGCATGAAATGTCCATAAACCAAGGGCTCCTAAGTCCCTAAAAGTGTTGTTCTAACCCCTAAAGGAACAAGGTCAACAGATTACAGCTTCTCCCAGAAGTTCTCCACCAGAAACTGCTCAGAATAAGTCAAAACAGGATCATTTCAGCTGCTCCACTTGCTAGGTGCATTGCATTGCACCTAAATACACTGTGAGGGTGCGTTGGATTTCAAAAGTCCCTTCTGTGGGGTGCGATGGGTGAGAAATGACAAATGGCAGTGTCATTCCGTGAGGTGGAGAGACAATGGAAGCTTCCAGAATCTTCTTCCATGACACTTGCCTCATTGAATTCGACCAAAGATGAGTAAGAGGCCTTCAATCTCCAAGTGGAAGCAAGAACTGACAGAGAGAAGACACTAATCAAATCACAAGCTGACTCATCCTCCTTACAGATATCTATATATGGATCCCTCATCCCACAGATCCAGAGGCTGGAATTTTGCATATTGTAAGGAATTGTTGTTGGTTTTTGAGACAAACATCAGAGTATTGGGTGATCTATGCTTTCTTTGAGGTGAAGAGGGGCTTCTTTGCTGGGAGGTTGATGCTAGGTCAGGAACCACGGGTTGTAACTCATCCTGGATCTTTTCTTGTTTATCAATAAAAACTATTTGAGTTTTTCCTCCATGCTTTTGTATCATTGATGCTTGTTACATTTTTATGGTTAACTTAAATCTGATCCTAAGTTGTTTATGAATATATATCCATGTCTTTGTATAGTATTCTTCTTCTATGATCTTACATGTACTTTGTGAAGCTGGGCAAGTAAGGGAGCAGGTAGCTGGAGACTATCAAAGAAGAGAGGGATTGGATCAAAGGATTAGCGCAAGACACAGGTTGGTTCTTTCTATTCCTCTCGATCTATATTTCATAAAGGAAATATAAAAGTAGTTTTTCTCTGTTTGTTTCTAAGGCAGCTGCCACACCATAGTGGGATAGAGTAGTTCTAAATAGACACTTTTCCCTGTAACAAAATGGCAACTCCACTGGGGAGCTAATTAGTTTGTTTTTTTATCATTCTTTGTTTGTTTGTTTCATAAACTTATAAGTGGCATTCGAACTGCATTTGCCATAACAAATGCAAAGTAGACATCTGCTGCTTCAATCCATTCACTGGATCTGTTTATGATTTGAACAACTGATTCACAAACTATTTGATTGCCCTTGTGATAGCTCTTAGATCCTCCTTAGATCTACCCCTGATTTTTCAATTACTGATTTCTTTTACTCGGCCAAAAACCAAAGACTGAACTGCAAACTGTGACCCGGAACCCAGACAGAGTCTCGTTTCTAGCCCAGTGCAGGCACTGTTAAGAGATCCTGAATTTCAGCGCACTTCCCGAAAGGGAAACCTGCGCTGCATTTCAGATTCTCTGTGTTACAGGTGCGCTGATCAGACTAGCCCTGTGCAGCTGTGGTTCTTGTGCTTCATTCTTTCCAGTTCTATCTCTGAATTTTGCTGCCTGTGATCAGTATATGTTTGTTTGAAACCCATTTTTCTTGTTGTTATTCCGCCTCCTTTTTACAAAAGAAGTGTAGATGTTTTTGTGTGTTTGTTGAGTCGTTTATAGTTTTCCATTGCAAAAGTAGAATAGTCGTACTGTTGTCCTTTGATTTGAATCTGTCGCAAGTGTCAATTTCGATCATAGGAGAACGTTTGATTGCTGTTGATGGTAGATTATACTGTTACTATTGCCTTTGGTCTGAATTTGTAATTTTCTAGTGTCAAAAATGAGTGCTCATTTCAAAATCGTAAGGTGTCGTAATCATCTCTATTTTTTATTTCGAAAAAGAGCTTGTTTATATTTGTCGCTTGAAAAGAAATTCAGATTTGTACATCAACTTTCTTTTTAGCATCAATACTAAGAAAGTCGAAAACAAATACATGCATGTGCATTTGCATATAGACAATCTGTTTTTCTTGATTTAGGAAAGTGCATTTACAGTGTGCTCTTTGCTCTTTGTGAAAATATTGTGTCTTTCTTTTCCCCTTGTAGCTAGGATTTTCATTGCACAAAAGAGATAAAAGTTTGTTTATCATTTTTAGATTGCATTTTAGGAATTACATCTACATCTCGTGGTGAACCCAAAAGGCAAACTTCATAAGCAAGATAACCTTAAAATAAATTCAATGAATCTAACAACGATTTGGAACTTAACGCAAAACATTTAGAGGTCTAGGCTAGAGATGTATTCCGGCGTCGTAAAACCTGGTAACTGTTGTTCTCACTGATGGTTGGTGATTCCTCCATTTTGAGACGATAAGTGCCAGTATGGACTTGTGCTCCCACGTACTGTCGAGTATATTTTGGGAGACCCCTATAGGTTTAAATCCTTTATCCATAGGAATCTGTGTCTGCCGCCCTATCGATCGCAATGCACTGAACACAACATTCGGGAAGATTGACTGTCGTATCGTAAAAAGTATTCTGCAGTTTTGTGATTGGTTTGGTACTCCCTCTACCTAGATCTCCAGAGTAGTCCCTTTCGTTCCTTTTCAGAGTCCTTAATGGAAAAGGTCCATCTGAGCACTTGTCACTTCAGGCTCATTAAAAATCGAAGGAGACTAGAGTCATCTTTTGTTTTTTCTCGACTCTTAAAAACTGAAAAAACAAGTTGTGTCAAAGCGTCTAAAATTTATTTTAAACGGAATATTCATTACCCCTTTCCTACGTTGATCTTGGGTTGAGAAAATGGAGTCCACCAACCAAGGAATTCCCCTTGGAGGAAATCTTAGTCCCTTCTCCTCTTGGGGAGATGTTGGTGCACCCCATATGGCCACATTGTCACTTCCAGGACTGACAATTGGTTTTCCTGTATGGCTCTTCTCAACCTCTGTCGTTCAGAACACCACTTTTCCTGAACAATCGAATCAGCAATTAGACGAGTCCAGAGTTACCCACCAACCTTCTACTTCCTCTAATTCTTCCTCTCCTTCTTCCTCTTCGCTTGATGGGTCTACTAAAGCCAAAAGTCAAGTACCTAAGGAGAAGAAGGAAAAGAAGAAGAAAGAGAAGAAGAAGAAGGAGCCAAAAGCGAATGGGGGCAAACGAGTGTCATCTAACGAAAATCCACACACTGCACCGACCAGGCCTAAATCGCCATGTGTCATTTGCAAGGGAGACCACTATCACAGAGATTGTACTTGCATCCCTCGGATCTTAAGGGACTGGTCTCCCCATTTTCACAACCCGTGTCATCAACCTCTGATGATCATGTTGAAAACACACCGTCAACTAGTGAAAGTGAAGCCCTAGGACAAAAAGGAAAATATAGATTTCCTTGTAAACTGTGCGAAGGCGATCATGCCATCCACCGTTGTCCCTTCTTAGACGAGGCTAAAAGAGTTTTGGACGATCGTCCAGTTTCACCGTCACGACTTCCTCCTGGATATAAAAAACTCTTGCCGAGTCTGTCACCAGTTGAAAATTCGGCTGGCCCACTCAGGTGGTCGGCTGAAGCACCTACCATTGAAGATAAACCATCTGGATCCATACCAGACGAAAGTCAAAAGGTTGAGGCGGCAGTTGACCCGGTCTTGCCTTCAGAGGTTTCATCTTCAGATGATACAGTCACTGAAGAGAACAAGGATGACACCATCCAAATTCTCTTCATAAACACAGACTCCGACGAACATGGGGGCAATTTGCCCGTTCCTTTACCGCAGGAAGGAAGTTCGTAAGAGTCGTACCCGGCCGTCTATTCGGTCCCACCTCCAAGCAACCTAGTTGTCTCGTTCGACTGGAATCAACTAGGCAGACCCCGTTTACCAGCTAGTGTACCATTCTGAATTATTGTTCAAATATATAGAATGGTTATGGTTGGTACCATCATAGATGAGGGGGCTTCTGTGAGTATCCTTTCCTCAACTGCTTGGAAAGCGCTTGGTTCACCATCGCTTTTGCCTGAGATGAGAAATCTGACAGGCTTTGATAAAGGAACCAGTCGACCGTTAGGGATCCTTCCCGATGTGCCCATAACATTGAGAGGGAAACCATTCACATGAACGTAATGGTAGTTCAAGGACCCCTAGATTACAATCTACTCCTTGGACGAGACTATATTTATTGCATGGGAGCAATTGTCTCCTCACTCTTTAGAGTAATGTGTTTTCCGCACAAAGGAAGAGTGGTCAAGCTCGTGGACTAGCTTTCATTTCCTGGATCATACAGAGCAAATAGTCATATACCATCCCTGAATGGTCTTTTCACGCAAGAAATGTCTCAATCTCTAGTCCGTCCTCCCGATGAGCGCGAGAGATTCGGAGGGATATGACTGAAACCCAGGGGGCATGCACCCTGGCCTGCTTCGACAGGAAAACTTCAGGTATAGGGTAGGTTTCCGCGAGAGAATATGACCTCCGTACTCCCGTCCATGATTGGAAGAGGGAGTTGGACTGGAACAAGATTCTCTTGTCAAAGTTATGTGAGTTGGCGAGCACCGCCACTCACCTTTGGTTATCTCGGTAGACATCGTCGAAGAAGTGTTTTGTTTGCGCTGTGAATAGAAAAATCTTTGGGTAACCTGTAAGAGGTAGGCCTCTCTCGGTAAAACAAATGTTTTAACGGAATAAAGAAGGGGTAACCTTGAAACTCTGTTTTATACCTGGGGGCATGCAAACCTTTTGGAGTGCAAGCAAAGAGTGATCATTTATCTGTTTTTTGGATTGGTCGTTTCCTAACTTGCATAAAGAAAGGATGTGGGGCAAAACTCTAAAATTTGCCGTTTTATATTGGACATTCTTATCACAAGACTGGATTAATCGAGCAGTTTTAGCACATAGTTCAAGCTCGTTAAAAAATAAACATAAGACATGAGCAAATGTTTCTACCCGCGTTTAAGCTCGTTAAAAAATGAACTATTCCCCGGTAAATAACCATCGTGAATGTAGTACTTCAGCCATTAAAGCCTTGGTCGTGTTTGCACCATCACCTCCACTTTTTCATTGACCGATCATTCACCTCCATTTGATTGTTTACCCATTTTGAGGAACAGTTGTGAAAGAGTGATTTCACTAGCCATCCTTGTGACACTGTCGTGATTGGAAAATTCCAAACCTTACCTGGAATCAGCTGCTACCCGTTTTATCACTCGTTCCTCAAAAGACGAGTCTCCTTTAAGCTCTTTCCAACTGACTCATAAAATATGAAAAGATTGCCGAGTCCTTAGCCTTCCAGCTCGTTAAAGGGACAGGAAGTGCTATCCCTCATCTAGATTTTAATCTTTTTGGACCTGAGGGATTATTACACAAAAAGATCGAGCGCTTGTTTTGTTCGGCACGTTAAAACTATCGAAAATTCATCCCTTCTGTATTGTTTTATATTTTTTCGGACTTAAGGGATTAGATGATGAAAAAGGAATTTTGGAGTTATCTTTACGTTCCTTTTTAGAGTCTCTAAAATTGAAAAGGATCGAGTTATCTTTGTCGTTAAACTCGTTAAAAAGATTAATAGCGACAAACTTGTCTTTAGACAAGAACGAGTTTCACTATCGCTAGGCTCGTTAAAACATAGCGATGGGTTTGCCCGAAGGGAAAATTATAGAAAAAGCATATGTTATCCTCCTCAAGCTTGAAAAAAATAAAGAGGTACTAGTCAGCAATGACTGGGGAAAATTGGGAAGAAAACTCAAAGAATCTTTATTGGTAGCAAGTCCTCTTGAACATGACACTTCCACTCCGTGTCCAAGTCGGGTTGGGTTGTTTCATCCACCGGTCACATCACCATGGTCACACCATACCATCCACATTTGGGGTTAATGCTACCAATCCATCACATCAGTGTCGCCGATATGTTCAAGAGAAGTCATCCAGAGAAGTCACCTGTGTCTCACCCACTACCATACATTATACTCCATTCTTTCATGACTGTCGCCCTGAACATTATATCATCAGATCGTTTTCACCTCCATCAAAATCATTTGCTCCGTTCCGTGTCATTGATGAGGGATTCATTAAGGCCCTCCCGTGACAGATCACTTCTTGTCGACATCAGCTCATTATCCAAGAAGTTGATCTAGGAACACCCCATTCAGTACTTTAAAGCCTGCATGCCTCAATGGCAAGTTTCTCACTTCCGGCGACAGGTTTACATCAATGACCTTCGACCGAAAGATTTTGCGTGGTGTTCGACGCCAAGTCCTTTATTCACACCACGTAAATTGTACTGCAGTACCTTGAGGATCATTATCATTATCGGTGATTCCTCTCGCACTTGTTAACAGTTTACAATCATTGACTGGTAATCAAGCGATGTCTTTCCATGTTCGACTTCAAAACATTTCTCACATGGATCGACTTGTACCTCGAGTAAAGATCAGACGAGATTGAAGACCCCGGATCTAGTTTCATCCATCCGGGCTGCGATATATATTCAGGGAAATAAGGACATCAAATGTACAGCATTGCAGCACAGATAATCATCCTACCAAAAGGATGATGGCTCTATCATAATCATCAGTCTACCCTCCGACGATTGTCTGTCCTATGTACATGAAAATGAATTTATAAAGTTGAGCATGGGAATGCCCGCCTCAGCTATATCATGAAAATAGTATGAACATAATGTATTGTATTGTATCTTATTACAGGTCTCCTCCCAACATTGAAAGAACTTCGGATCCTCATAATAAAGCATTTCACCCGACACCAAAAGGTTAACGGCCTCATACTTTAGGGGGCAACTGTTATAGACATGTTTGTGCCCTACAACTCTAAGCATGAAATTTCCATAAACCAAGGGCTCTTAAGTCCCTAAAAGTGTTGTTCTAACCCCTAAAGCAACAAGGTCAACAGATTACAGCTTCTCCCAGAAGTTCTCCACCAGAAACTGCTCAGAATAAGTCAAAACAAGATCATTTCAGCTGCTCCACTCGCTAGGTGCGTTGCATTTCACCTAAATACACTGTGAGGGTGCGTTGCATTTCAAAATTCCCTTCTGTGGGGTGCGATAGGCGAGAAATGAAAAATGGCAGTGTCATTCTGTGAGGTGGAGAGACAATGGAAGCTTCCAGAATCTTCTCCTGTGACACTTGCCTCACTGAATTCGACCAAAGATGAGTAAGAGGCCTTCAGTCTCCAAGTGGAAGCAAGAACTGACAGAGAGAAGACACTAATCAAATCACAAGATGATTCATCCTCCTTACAGATATCTATATATGGATCCCTCATCCCAGAGATCCAGAGGCTGGAATTTTGCATATTGTAAGGAATTGTTGTTGGTTTTTGAGACAAACATCAGAGTATTGGGTGAATCATGCTTTGTTTGAGGTGAAGAGGGGCTTCTTTGCTGGGAGGTTGACGCTGGGTCAGGAACCACCGGTTGTAACTCCTCGTGGATCTTTTCTTGTTTATCAATAAAAACTATTTGAGTTTTTCCTCCATGCTTTTGTATCATTGATGCTTGTTACATTTGTATGGTTAACTTAAATCTGATCCTAAGTTGTTTATGAATATAGATCCATGTCTTTGTATAGTGTTCTTCTTCTGTGATCTTACAAGTACTTTGTGAAGCTGGGCAAGTAAGGGAGCAGGTAGCTGGAGACTATCAAAGAAGAGAGGGATTGGATCAAAGGATTAGCGCAAGACACAGGTTGGTTCTTTCTATTCCTCTCTATCTATAGTTCATAAAGGAAATATAAAAGTAGTTTTTCTCTGTTTGTTTCTAAGGCAGCTGTCACACCTTAGTGGGATAGAGCAGTTCTAAATAGACACTTTTCCCTGTAACACTACCACATGTCAGGCGTTGAATGGAATCATTCGTTTTTCTCCAAATTCGCTTACCGCCCAAGGGTGCCCCAAATATACCGTCGGTTTTTGAGCACGGGTCCTGCCTTTAGCCTTTAGCACTTTCCCCATGATTTTCCTAGCTTCCATTCAATTGAGTGCTTTGGGGCTTTCCTTCTCGAGGGGTTTTTCCCAACAATGCATGATTAAGCACTAATCACACATCAAAAATGGCCTCCTTTTCCTAATCTGGGCTTCCTAAGTGCTAGTTTTGCCTCCTGCGTGGTCTCCATGGGCCTTGGTCAGTGCGCTTTGACCGAGGTCCTCGCCATTCCTCGCTGGCTGCCCACTTCCACTGTTTAGAGGTCTTCTTGATCACGTTGTGCTCTTTGAATTCAAATTTTTGTCCTTATTTGATACAGTCATGGTGTTATGATAATCTTCATGGATCCAACTTGGATCAAGGCCCATCTCTGAAATGGTTCAAGTACTACCTGGGGGTTTAGTGGCATTTCATCTCTATGATTATGCTGACCCATTCTTTGATAGCTGTCACAGTTCCGAAGACATTTCTTTGCATCCTTAAAAAGTGAGGGCCAATAATACCCCATCCTGAGAATTTTATGTGCCATTCTTTTGTCAGCAAAATTCCCTCCAAAAGGGCCATCATGAAAAGATTTTAGTATATCATAAACTTCATCTTCTCTAATGCATCTTCGGATTTCTTGATCAAGTCCTCTGTAGAAAAGACACCCACTTATCTAGCTATACCTAGCACTTTGTTGAATGATTTTTCTTTTCTTTCGGTGGGATAGGTGTGGTGGTAACTTCCCTAAAACCAAATAATTGGCAATGTCTACATACCATGGTGAGTGAGCAGATACTGCAAATAAATATTCATTAGGAAAGGAATCATCTACTGGAGTATTATCATCAAGTGTTAACCGAGAAAGAAAGCAGCAACTACATTTTATTTTCCTGGTCGATTTATAATTGTAATATCAAATTCTTGTAATAATAATAACCATCTGGTGACTCAAGCATTTGTGATAGATTTGTTCATTAAATATTTAATAGTTGAGTGATCAATATGGAAAAAAGTAGAATAACCAGTGATGTAATGTAGAAATTTATTAATAGCATAGATAACTACTAAAAATTCCTTTTCGGTAACTGTGTCATTAATTTCAGTGGGAGTCATATTCTTACTAATGAAATAGATAGCATAGGGGAGATGATTTTCCTCTTTTTCCAAGATAGCTCCAATTGTAGTATATGAAGCATCAGTTGATATATGAAAGGGAAGTGCCCAATCAGGTCCCCTTAAAATAGGAGTTGTAGATAAATGATGTTTCAGTGCATCAAATGCTTCCTGGAAAAGATTATTCCACTTGAATTCAGCATTTTTCATAAGTAACACAAACAAAGGAGAAGATATTTTGGAAAAAAAATGATAAATCTTTTGTAGTATCCAACATGTCCTAAGAAGCGTCTCACTTATATTTGGGTTTTGGGAATAGGAAGGTTCTCAATGACTTGTATTTTGGATGGATCTACCTGAATTCTTTGAGATGAAATAAAATGTCCAAGTACCACTCCTTCAGTCATCATCATATGACATTTTTCAATGCTTAAGGAGAGGTGGGCTTGTATACATCGGTTAAGTACTTTCTCAATATTTTGTAGTGCCTCCTCAAAAGAGACACCATAAGGGGTAAAATCATCCAATAAAATTTCCATAGAGTCATTAATCATATCAGAAAATATTCCTATAACTGCTCTTTGAAAGGTTGCTGGTGCATTACATAGCCCAAATGGGAGGACTCTATAAGCAAAGGTTTCTCAAGGGTTAGTAAAAGTGGTCTTTTCTTGGTCTTGGGGTGCAATTCCAATCTGGTTATACCCACCAAAACCATCTATGAAAGAGAAAAATGTCTTCCCTGACAAAATATCTAACACCTGATCAATGAATGGTAACGGAAAGTGATCGTTTTGAGTGGATTTATTTAAGGCTCTATAATCTATGAACACTCTCCATTTCCTTTTTTTCTTAGGAACTATTATCAATGGGGAAACCCATTCACAGTCAGATATAGGATATATAAACCCTTCATCAAGCAATTTTTGAAGTTCCTCGTTAACAATTTCCCTTAAATTATGGTTCATTCATTGTTGAAGTTGACAGATTGGTCGACAATATTCCTTGATATAGATACAGTGAGTACATAATTTAGGAGAGATTCCCTTCATATCTGTATAGTCCCATGCAAATTATTCCTTATTCTCAATAAGTAACTTCATTAATTGCTTTGTTTCAGCAACTGTCAAGTTGAGGTTTATATTCAGTGTTTTTCCAGGTTCAATTTCTACTAGTATACTTTTAGAGGAGATGGTAGCTAATGTTTGATGTAGGTATTCATAATTAAGATTTTCCTAGTTATCTGACTCAAAAAGTGTATCTAGATGATTATGTGTTCCTAGAGTCACAAAGGAGGGTTCGCAAATAAAATGATTAATTACTTTGTCCTCAGTGGCATATTTAAGGCTTAAAGCTTGTCTTATAGTCAAGATAGGTTGAGTATTTTTATCATCATAGTCCACCCATAATGAATTATCATTATTAATCAAGGGTGTAGCATGAGGGTATAGAGTAAGTTGTTTGGTCTCATATCCATTGGAAATTGTCATTGAACCAGATTCACAGGTGATAAAGGCATATGTGCCTAAGTCTGCCAGAACTCATGGAATTACTGCTTTTCCAATTTGCATTGTGACAGGAGGGGCTTTACCCGACATTAGTGCAGACAGATCACCCATGACATGAACTGTGAGGGGATCTTTATTTTTCCTACCAGGCTTTAACTGGAGGGGATTTACCTGACATTAGTGCATACAAATCACCCATGAAATGAACTATGAGGGGATCTTTAGTTTTCCTATCGGGTTTCTTAACGCAAATGTCTCGCATAGTTCTAGCATAAATTGATACATTTATTAGTTCTTGTATTAGTGGAATTTTGACGTAAAGATTTTGTAATTCCCCTAGAAGATTGAAAGTAGGTGGCTTAGGCATTTTAGTCAAAGCTAAATGCTCAGGGAATGGTGGTTCTGTTGTTTTAGCAACAGCATTAGAGGGTGGTTGTAACTCTTCAGGTGAATTGTGTTTACTTATTTCTTCTTTATCAGAATCGGAAGAGGTAACATCATCAATGATAGGTTCTACTATTTTCCTAGATCATAAATGAATATCATTGCATTGTGCAGGGAAAACAAAAAGTATAGGTTGGTTTTGAATATCAATAAAATGCACAATCTTATTATTGGGGTTGGGGTTAGGTTGTATAGGTAGTTGGGGCCGCATCATTTGATTATTCATTGGAGCACCTGATGGTAAAGGGAGTGCTTGCTGAAATTGTGATTGAAATTGAGGAAATTGATTTGGAAATGAGGGTTGTTGACCTCTCCAATTTGGATTCCACTGGTTAAAATGAGGTTGTTGTTGTGGAGGCCAAGGAGTCCACATTGTTGGGTCTACAAAGGGAGGATTTGTTTGTTGCATGGGTGGGTAATTCATTTGATTGAAGGGTGGGTATTACATTTGGTTAAAGTGAGGATAATTTGCTTGACTAAAAGAAGGATAATTATTCCAACGATTATAAGATGTAAATGGAATATTAGGATTGATACCTTGTCCTCGCAATTGCCATTGCCTTCTCTGTGTCAACAAATAGATAGCTTTAGCTTCTTCATCAATTGGTTTTAATGCTGCTTTGATTCCTAGTAAAGAAGGGAATTGTTGCATTTCATGATCCTTCTCACAAATGGTGTAGATTGGCATTTTGTCCAATGGGCATTCCCTTAATGGGTTCGTTTCTCTACATTTTGGAAAAAATATGGACAGAACTACTTCTACTTCGGCTTGTTTCTTTTTAATCTAAAAGGTGTCAATTTGTGAAGCAATAGAACTTAGCATTTCAGTTTTAAAATCCTCATGTAAATTACTTATTTCAACTCTTGTTTCTCCTCCACTAGCTGATTTTTAAACTATTGAAAATGTGGTATCCCTGCTATTTAATCTATTCCTTGCATCCCCTCTTGAACATCTTTTACATAGGTTAATAATTTCAGCATATGATTCTTTAGATATGTCCCCTTTACCAAGCGTATTTAGCATATCTAGACAGTCATCCCTTACTCCTTTTAATAATATTGTTTTAAGAATATCTTTACTTACATCAGGGTGACTGGATCTTTGTAGATTATAATGTAGCCTTTCCACAAAGTCCTCTAGATTTTCATCCTATTTTTGTATCATCTTGAATAGTTCCTCCCTTTTTTCTCTCATTCGAAAGTAGTCTTGATATTTGTGCAGAAATTTCCGCTTCATCTAATCCCATGTTGTGATTACATGACCTCCAAGACTCATGAACCATCTTAATTCATTTCCCTTTAATGTTGTTAGAAATATCTTTAATTTTTTAGCAATGGTAACGTAATCATAACTTCTGCATAATGTATCAAACTCGAAAAGGAATTCATCAAGATCTTCAGAAGATAAACCATGAAAGTTAGGTAAAGTTGAAAGTGGAATAGTATTCACAGGAGCTACTCCTCTAGGAAGATCACCAATTGGAAATCCTAAGGTAGAAAAAGAGTTTTCATCGTTTACATCTCCTTCAGGACCTACCTTTTCTTCATGGTGCAGTTCTTCATTATACCCATCCATGGTTTCTTCTGTTTGTTCCCCTACTGCACTTGCTCAATCCTCAATGTTTCTTGCTAGTTTCTCAACTGTTTCAGGGCTCCAAATCTCTTCCTCCATTTCAAAGTTCACTTGAAAGGAAGGTTGAGGCTTTGGTTTTCGAGAGCTTGGTCACTAAGGAATAGAAAATTCAAATTTTGATATAATCTCGTCGATAAAAGTCTTTCTTCCTCCTCCCCTTCCTCTGCCCTGCCACCTGTAGGGTTAGTTTTCTTGGGGGCTCCACGTCCTCTCATGCAATCTGTACATCTGAAAGAAAAACATAAATGCTTTTGAAATCGATAATTGCCTTCCCCGGGAACAACACCAAAATGTTGGTCACTATAATTGCTTATTTAATTAAGCAATCAAGTGCTACATAAATTGTCAACCCAGGGAAGTCTGTTTATTTCAAAGGTAATCACACATTGTATATGCTCAATCTCAAAAGCAAGCAAAAGTTGTAATAAAAGTTACATTAATCACACCTTTCTTTGAATCAGACTAAAGCTCTACTTTGAATTACTGTAAAAGCAATCTTTCTATTGCAGAATTCAAGATTCAAAGGAAAACAATTATCAAAAGAATCCTGAACTATATTAAGAAACAACAACCTAGGAAAAAGGAACCTTTCAACAATTTGCAAAAGAAAAGACTAACTATGCTGTAACAGAGAACAAGACCCTATTCCCCAAAGTAGGAATCTTCAACACCTGTCTTCGACCATCACATTTTCATCAACTCATTCGGGAAATAGAATCACCGATCAAACTGAAAAACAATTACCTATGAGTGAATTGTATGAAAATGATGCAACAATCAGTTGAAATAGAGTTTCAGCAACAGATAGCAGAGTTCTATCAAGGAATAAATAGAAACAATAATCAACACACTATAGAACTAATGAGTGAATCTTGTGAGGAAGGTGGGCCCTCTCCTTCTCACAAAATTCCCCAGAAATGAACGAGAACTAAGAAGAAGTGCTCAAAGTGATCTTTTATTTATCTGTCAAAGGTAACATGTTACAATAAGAATAAACACGCCCTTCTCTGTAATTCCCTTCTAGCTAAGCCTTCCGTATTCTGTCATTTTTTCCTAATGTTAACTTCTCCTCTATTTAAGGAGGAGAAATCCTCTTATTACAATGATTACATGTGTACATACAATTCTTATTCTTAGTTTGATCTAATCTTCTATGCTGGAATAGGATATTCTAATCTTCCATAACAAAATACTATTACAGTAGTTGTAATGGTGTTGGCTTTGAGTTACAACTATTGCGGCCAGTGTAATAGATCCTTTAATTATCCTTTCTTGTTACCACTGTATATGAAATATTGTTTCAACATCGTAAATCACAGACTGTTTCAGCATCACAAATCACAGGTTGTTTCATCATCGCAGATCACAGACTGTTTCAACATCAAGATTTGCATACTATTTACTGTTTCAACAATGTAGTCTTCAAGCAACAACAATATATTAGCTACAGTCTTCAAACTATTTTAGCAACTATATATTTCTCATTAGTGGCTAAGTATGAAATAACTGTAAATTTATATGTAAAACAAGTTAAACATATAGCAAAGAGAAGAAACATTTTATGCATTTGGAAAAATATATTAATTTGATAATGTAGGCTTAAATGTGAGTAGGAAAAGGATGTAATGATAGCAAAAAGTATGAGAAAAAGGGTACATTATAGGGTCCTAACAGGGTCATTTGTGAGTTTTTACAAGTCAAGGATATCAAGCATTTCCAAGAAGGGCAAGGTGTTTGATTCCCCCGAATCGGACCAAAGCGATGACATATGACTTGAGGATAATTGCAGTACTCCCATTGTGTTGTTTCCAATATTATACACATGTAGTGTGGTATATTCAGTTCTTGGGGTATAGTATTGTACTGTGGGTTTCCATAGGGGTTGTTAGACTGGGGGTTGGAAGTGCCCCTAGGATAAGCAGTGTGCCCTTGAATCATTTTAGGCTGTGAGTGGGGTGCCCATATGGATTGATTAGAACCTTTTTGAGGGTTCCCACTCACCACATAACTAACCATAGGTCCTTGACCAACATAAGGAGGGTCCATTTCAATCAATTACAGACCTTGCAAACTTGAAAACAGAGGGGGAACTATTACATTCTCGGCTAGTATATGCATATTGGGATCTGTGCCCTAAGATATCTGAATGTCAAGGTTAGAACTATACAATGGATGCCGACCATAGGGTTTGTTGAAGGGACCTATGCTAACAATGTTATATTGAGCGTTATAAGGAGTGCTATATGTAGCACTTGTCGAAGGTCTAGGGGATGACACAAAAGTGGCAGAACCCATAGTGTACTAGGTCCCACTCGTGGTGGTTGTCACGATAGGGTTTGAACCTGGGACAGATGGGATAGCAGGGTTCACCATTAGACGTGTGGTGCTGATTGTCGACTAAGGAGGTGGTGGTAGACCAAAAGTGTCCACAAAAGCCCACGACCTGTTAGTCATCGACGGGATGGGTGGAAATGTTCCAACAGAAGACAAAGGAGGTATAAATGCAATAGGAACCAAGAGTGGTCCCAATGGATTCATGATCAGAGGATTGTATGGAGGCAGAAATCATTCAGTAAATAAATCCTTCAGTAAGCTTGAATCATGGGATGTCCAAACTGATTCTGTGTTAGATCTTAGAGACTCATTTCCCAAAGATGGGGAATCCAGTTCACTGGGGCTTGACGGATCCTCCATAATGAGTGGGGAAAGTCCTAACAACCATCTAGATTGGCGATAAGGGTTGGATGTAACCATGGTGGCCGATAAATTTTACTAGTAAATTTTATAGTGATGTTTATTAAAGTCTTGGTGATAACACTCTGGCACTTTAAAAAGTAAAAAAAGTACACTAAGGAAATCGATCAACAAGCAGAGGGAAATCACCCTGTCTGATAAGCACCGATCACTAGAGATGAAACCCAGTATCACAATGAATAACAGAGAGGGTTTTCCAAACGTACAGTTATGATTAATCTTGAGCTTCACCCGAAGCTCAGATTAAGGGGCTAGGTACTCTCGTGAAGATGAGCACCCTCCCAAAAACTGAACACAGAGTAGGTTCATTTGTGTTAAGTACTAGGGAATCCCAACCTAGTTACCTTGTGTTTGTCCCTAAAATTATGGCCACTAAGGATACCTCAAATCATAGACACTACCAGGGGGGACATAGTCGCAAACAGTACGCTGTGTGTGCAAGATACCTGAGTCCCCGACTTAGCTCCGATATCCCTAAAGGGATCCCCCATACACATAATACCCAAAGGAGATGTAAGTAAAGGTGAGCTACCTTCACTTACAGTTGGATTTTGTCTTGTATTTAGCTATTATTTTGCTTGAATGGTCACGGATAGTATGACTGCAGAAGGATTTCTCTCGTTAATAACACTATTTTCGATGTATGATCTTGGGTAGTTAACTCACTCTGCATATACCAAGATCCTAGCCTAAATTAATGCGTGTTTAGTCTAAAAAGAGTTTCTAATTCATTTTATTATGTAGATTTTAAATTTACTTCGTTAGAGTCTTCGGTAGGGGTGTTGACATATGAAGTTATATGGGACTCTGACTCAAATCATGTAAAAATAATTCTTGTAAATTTTCACTTTCAATGAATAAGCTGGTTCTACAAAGGGAGAGTCATTCATACACTAATATATATACCATGCATCCTATTCATTAAAGCACTAGCATAACCAACATAACTTCAATGCTCACTAACAACTACTAAAAACAAATAATGCAGATCTAACTAGCTAAGTAGAAAACAATAAAAATTTTCTATTTTTTCTTTAATGAAAACAAAAAGTTTAAGAAGTAAAGTTATTTTCTTAAAAAAAAAATTGTTCGGGACATAGATCAGCTAAACAAGTGCAGCTGTAGATCCCTGATCAGTCTACAAGAAGATTTCCCAACCCATGAGGTCACAGATCTCACTGTGTATCAAGAAATGATTGGATAACGCTCTGTATTAGAGGATATATAGAGAGTTAGTTTCAACACTAACTCACTATTTGTGAGGGAATAGTGCTTTATAAAGCACTGTTTACACTAGGAATCAATGTTAATGAGGAAAAATACTCAAGAAATAAGCTCTGGGGATCAGAAATAGGATTGAGCACTGAGAGAAGGGTGTTGTGTAGTCTTGAGTGGTTGCAAAGGGAAAAGAAGTACATGAAGGCCTAGAAGAAAGAGATATCTAGCAACTTTCTAGGAAAGACCAAGAACTAAGTGTAGTCCCTAGTGGAGTCCCTAATTGTTCTATAGGGATTAATTCATGGGTGATTGGTGATGTAGAAACCCTCAAGGCTCTTCCTAGGATCCTTGGTAGACTATCAGATTAGCTGCAACTATCACAAAGATGCATGCATATATATGCTTAACAAATGGATATTAAAGTGAGAAGGAGTTATTACCTCGAGCCTTAGTTTGGTGTTACTGGAGAGTGCAATGTAGCTAGGCAGAAGACCCCTAAGCCAGCTTGAGATCAAAACTTGCACATAGAAAAGACAAGTGTAATATCACAACATAAAACCTTGATAAACAATGCATGAAAATATAAAGATATCTAGTTGCAAATATCTAAGCCACTCATTCTAATGATATTGAATAAACATACAAACAAGTCATATTATCAACATCTTGAAGTGGAAACACAATTTTAGTTCTATATTGATGTAGAATAAGTGATTACAACCATCAGTTGCATCAACTTTCCCTTACCAGTCTAGCTCCTCTATCTCTCTCCCTTCTTAACCTCTTCTGATGCCTTAGTCTGCAACTCTGTTTGACAGTCAAATAGGAAATCCTTTCAAATGGTTCAACCTCTTTCACAATGGCCCTAGCCTTGCATACATAGCATGTGAGGATATGGTTTCTCGTTTTCATATGTATCCTTTATGCTCTTTGCCGTGTGCATACTTCATTAGGAATTAGTAATTCCCCCAAAGAGATCAAGTTCTGATGTTTCCTTGCTTTTGTGAGCTAACATAGGAGAGAATATTGGGATATTTCTTGGTCAACTCATTCCCTTGACCCATAGAAACTCATTAGGGTTCATTAACACTCTTCCCGAGGTAATAGACAGAGTTACCTTAGGTACTAATGCACCCTTAGCCTTGCTATGAAGCTTTATAAAGTAGGTTTCTAGTGTTTAGACAATGTTAGCTTGACAATTGGGATCGTGAACTTAGTCAGTCCTATAGTCATCATGTCTTTCTCCTCTGAGCTGATAAGGAGGTCATTTTCCTATATAACAGTTATCTACATCAACAAAAAGTGGTTATGGTTTTAAAGCTGTTAGAGTCCTAGTTGAGTTCCAACTGTTGTAAAACATAAAATCCCTATGAGGACTCTATTAGTTAGAATTAGGAATACGTATCTAGAATAGTGGATCGAATTTGGCTCAAGTGGCAAGATATGTAAGGAGATGTTTTCTCTATAGATAAGTAGGTCTTCGACTTTGAGAAGGGTTTATGAAGAATGTGAAGAACTGAACTTTTGTAATGTTTTGATCCTTTAATAAAAAATTTGCAGCTACTATGTTTATGTACCTGAGATCCAATCATGGCTTTTATGGCTTTTTAATCATGTTTTT
Organism: Pinus tabuliformis; assembly: GCA_031772625.1. Lineage (NCBI taxonomy): Eukaryota > Viridiplantae > Streptophyta > Pinopsida > Pinales > Pinaceae > Pinus > Pinus tabuliformis. Next base: position 437,327,061 of record CM062816.1, read on the forward strand.
TCAAGTTTTACATGGTATCTTGATTACTTCAAAATCTTATCAAACTACTCCAATTTCCCTCATTTACTATGTACGACTATAGATGTTCAATTGTGTCAGTTTAAAAGCTATAAATGCCTCAACTTCCATTAAATATTGTTGTTCACCATAATTTGTTTTGATTTGACTCCATGCCCAATGTTAGAAATGATCATATTTTTATTCACCTACAAAATCACAAAAAGAAATCAAAGTTAGTCATATCACTATTTTAATTGTTTTAAAAATATTTGATAAACATTTGAGAGATACCTCTCAGATTGCAAGGACTAACTTCCAGTTCAAGTGGTCTTAAATAGTTACACTAGGTTAAAGGTTGAAATAACCCAATTATTTCTGGCCCAGTGATAATAGAGTTAAAGAAGAAGGAGCAAATTTTTATAGAAATAACTCAACCTTGTTGGCTCGGTTGGGCTTTGACCCAGGTTCAGCTTATACTTCACACCAACAAAACCCTCAGACACCATCCCTTTCGGCAACGAACCATAAGTAGGTTGAAGTACCATCTAGGGTGGCTATGGGTGATTACAGAACCAAGATTATGTAACCTTAAGTGACTATGTGATGTTGTTTTTAATTCGCTTTTCAACACCTTATTGAATATTCTAATATTCTTAATATGGCTACATAGTGTATTATACTTACATACTTCTTCATGTTCATTTCTATATAAACACATTTCAAGATAATAACAGTTCCCTAATATAGTGATTATTCATAATCATAACTTCAAATAAATAGATAAAACACAGAAAACACAAGTAACAAATATAGATACAAAATTCATCACCAAAATTGTTTCTTTTTTATTAAGACAGTTCATTTCTATACATACAATCTTCCTAACCTATGCACCCATCTCTAGGTGGACTGTGCACGTAGCTATAGACTCTTCTAGGTTGTTGTGCAATTAGCTATGGAGCCTTTTCTATGATCAAAAACAGAACAAAAGACCTAATGACTTCTATATATTCCTTGATATATAATTCTAATCCTAATTCTTTGACTTATCATTACATCTATTTATATATCTTTAGATATTTATAAAGCCATTATCCACATACCATGGGTGTGACAAAAAAATGAACTAAACTGGATACCGACTACAAGATAAGAGGCTTCCACCCACTGTGAAGCCCCTAGACAGCGTACGATAAAATAGAACTCTACAAAAGCTGTGCACTCCACTGCTTGAATTGGAAAGTACTTGACCAAAACTTGGACCAAGTTGGGTTGTGCCTAACAGGCCCCCAACACTCACATGTGACTCATCCTAAGTCACTCAGCTATTGCTCCCTTGATATTTACTGTAAGGCCATTTTAAACACCATTGTACTATTAGATGATTTCTGATAGTCATTTTTCCTCTCGACATACTTCTCCTAGCAACTCCTCTGATCACTGCACTTCACAGCCAAAGAAACTATTGTTGCAGGGAATTGATTTTCTCTACACTTTCACATTATTTTCGCTACCAAAATATGTATGACGAAGCACACCACCTGTTTGTTAATAAATTTAATGTCATATCCATGTGACTTCTTAGTAATTCCAACATTTTCCTTCATATTATGTGCAATTTCTTTATCATGGTCTTTTCCGATGAACTATTTTCTGGGGTCCTTCCATTTATAGGGGAGTTCAGTGATTCTCATTATTAGCATCACATCAATTGGGATCCTCTTTCCCAACCAGAGGCATTCATCATGCACCAATACTAGCAATTGACAAACATAGGTTGTGCAACATGTGCTTCGACCAAAGTGTGGCACATAGAGAATCCTTATTGGGTCTTCTCATTCCAATCCTGCAACCAACGTATGTGGCTCCATCCTTGTAAATTCGCTCTTCGAATAATATACCTATTACAGGTACTTTCTCGACTCAAACTGTGAATACTTGCTTTTGTCGTTGAAATCCCAATCCTCTATGTTTAGCTGGGGGATTCTCCCCAACATGCCTTCAAGTGACACTTTCTCTCGTAGCAGCAGTGTAAAATTTATGAACTTCATATATTTTGGATCCTGTTGATGCCTCGAAAATCGCTGCAACAACATTGGGGAATAACCACCCAGTCCAGACCTTAGTACAACTCCTTTTCCATTTGAAATGGTGGCTCCGACTGGGGATAATGGGACCAGTTTCCTAGCAATGAATAAACGGGATGAATGGATAATTTATTGACTAATCTAATGATGGGCGAATAACTAACTCTATCAGAAAAATAAAAGAATTATGACTTATCCCGAGAACTATTGTACTTTGAAGTGTAGCGCTTGATGATCTATGTCTATGGACAGGCATATAGATGACTCCATCTAATAGACATGGACATTAATTCATTCAAGGATTACTTTGCTTAAATAGTTAAACAAAGCGATTAAAGCAATATCACTACACTTATCATTTATATCATCGACACATATATGATTAAAAGAAAAGCATACCATAAACATCCAATAGTGGAAGGAATACAAAACTGTTGTTAAGACACATACATATATTCGATAATAGCAAAGGAAATCAAATAACAATTCATATGAAAAGAATGGATTCAGACATAGATAATAGTACCATATGAGCTGATAAACACTCCAATATCAATCGCTATCTGTGATTCTTCCTTCAACGCGGAAATGCTTTTAAACACAGACAATAGTGCACATTTGAATAAAAGCTGCCTTGTTGAAATTAGAATAACTGGTCCAGTTTTATAAAAGAATATGGCTGAAGCACAATAGTGCAATTTCAGTCTTTCAGTCAGGTACAAAAATTTACGACCCTTTCCAAAACAATGAAAGGGTCTATAAATACTTAATTAATCTAACTATTTAAGAAACTGAAATCCTACTTAATTGGTATCAATTGATTTTGATCCTATTTTCTTCAGCAATCTGGTAGTCGGCGGCATGAATCATCAAGTAGGTTGTTTTCCTTTAAATCTAAGCTGACTTATCGCAAGCATCGGCTCCACTTCGGGTGCTTTGTTGAGGCGAGAGCTGAGCTGGGCGGCATAGGTGGCATCCTGAATATCGGGGATAATATACCCAATTGCATCCGTAAGGCACTTGAGGGCGGCTCTCTGTGTGTGCGGTTTTACCAAGAAGAACCAATAGGTGTCCCAGGTTAAACTGTTAATCCCAGCAATTAATCTCCCCTTTTCCTCTAGATCTGGGTAACATGATTGCTCCAATGTTTTCATCGTTGTCAATTTTCCTGGTGTGCATTGGGAAATCATGTTTGATAAGTAGAGAGTGTTATTGACTAATTCAACTAAATCACTTGAAGTTGATTTGCATCTTGAAACTTCCCTCTCTGCTTTCATTAACTGGGACTGCCATTCTGTAAAGAGTATATCTTTATGTGACTCTAAGATTCTTGGTAAATTCGCCACTTGTCCTTGATCAGAATCTTGCCAGTCGAGAAATGCAGCTATTGTTTCTTCAGCTTGATCCAATTCAGTCCTAGCCTTGTCAACTTTATTACTTATGGATGCTGCTAATTCGCATAGTGGCTCTGCTTGGGCGATTTGTTGACATAGAAGCTTAATTTGGGCTAGCAATGCAGTATTTATCTGTAGTGCTTCTGCTCTGAATTCAGCTACTTGTGGAACTCCCTTTGTCTTTTCAATCTGTGCTGATAGTTGAGCGATTTGTTCATCCTTTGATTTCAGCATTTTCTCATTCGCTGCCTTCAATTGCGCTAAGGCCTCTGACAATTCTTTCTGCTTTGGGATTGCACTATGGTCAATCCTTTGTTTTTCTGCCTGCAATTGTTGAGTTAGTTGACTGTTTAATTATTGTTGCGTCAACAATTGCTGCTCTGCCTGCTCCACTTTCTGCTTTGCTTCAGTCAGTTGTGCCTGTAACAAGAAAATTTCCTGATCCTTTGTTTTCAGTAAAAGAATCACCTCCGATGCCTTATCTATTGTTGCTGCCGAATAGGCTCCAACATATTGTGACATTTTTGTCAGGTCATCGGAGGGGTCAAATTCCTCCTTCCAAACCACATTGCCCGTGACCGTTTTTTCTGGGAAAAGGGAAGGTTGATCGGTCCTTCTTCTCTCCCTCTGTCATTTAACTACAACTTTATGTCTCAGGCTGTAGAAGACATCCAAGGGAGGAATTTCTTCTACCTGCAAAACGATTTGATCGGAGGGATCCTTTGGTATTACTTCCACTTCTTTTGAAATGGGTGGGCCGTTGGTTCCACTTTGAACCTGTTGTGAAGTGGTTTCCTGTGTATCTGCCGCTTTTGAAGTTTCAGTGTTCTTGGAACACTCCAGACCACTGATAATAGAATCAAATTGCTTCCATTCCTGGAGCAATTTAGGATCGATATGAGTATCCACATTTATTTCAATGTTGGTCTGTTTTTTCTCTTCAGTTTGGGTCTCCTCCCGCACTTTTTCTTGCTCTTTCTTCTGTTGATTCTCACGCTCTTTCTTCTGATTTTCCTCATGTGGCTTCTCTTGTTCTTTTGTTGTAATTGGAGGTTCCTTTGACTGTTGCCGTTCAGGCTCACTTGACGATGTTGCTGGGGTTGTTGCTAATAGATCTAGAGGCAGAGTTTGCAACCTCTGTTCTCTAAGTCTATTAAATTCAGTCAACCCTTCATCATGATATTTCATTCTGGCAAATTTTTTAACCTGCATTATTGACTCAGCTGAAGAGAACAGGTCATCAAACATATCTTCTTTATGATCAAATTTTGACAATTTGGCTTGTTCTAGTGCATTATAGGCAACTTTGTTTGGATCAAATTGCATATTTGGAAGAGTTGCTAATGTTAATGATTTAATCTTTGTAGCTTCTTTTTCCACATGTTTTAGATCATGCAAGGTACAGACACCACATCTCAAAGGGAAAGAGGGCCAGCCCTGCTTCTTATTTTTCTTGAGAGTCTGTGTAACACTCTCAGCAATAATCTGGTAAGCGATTTCCCTTGCCAGCAGTTTATCAGGTATGTATAAAGGGAGGACATGAGGTTCGGCTTGGCTACCGAAAACTCTTATATAAGTGAACTTCTCCTCGCCAAACCATCTCCCTACTGCTGTTAAGTCAATCCCAGCTTGGTAGGAAATCTTGGGAATGGGTTTATCAAAAATAGAATAATAAATAGGCAACATAAAGCCATTGCAGACTTGGTACAAATGGTTCTTACAAGAGGATTTCCATAATTTCTGATGGTATATGTGAATAGGCATGGGGTCTTGTGGCGTCCACCTCCAGCCGAGCATGGGAAATTCAGAATTAAAACACAAGGTATCTAAAATATAGGCACTATAATAGAATGGGGGAATTAGTCTTTCAGTGATGCGGGTCTTATTCCTAAACTCAAGAACAGTTGTGGCTAGTTTATCTGAGAGAATAGTGGTCCAATCCATTATTATACTGTTGCATGTCGCTTCCATTAAGGGAACCATTTCTATAGTGAAATTAGAAGAGTCGTGCAATCCCCACAATCTACACATCATTATTCCAGCGTATCAATAAGGAGAAGCCAGGGAATCAACCGAATACTTACCGGAAGATTCATGTTTGTGCTTTGCCGGATTTTGTCTCCAATCCCGAATGGGTTCGGATTCAACTTCGTTCTCTATTCGGAATTTCTCCAGGAACGCCTTATTGTATTTCTTCTCCGGCTCAGGCAAATGATACATTTGCCTTAAATCATCAGCCTGGAATGACCCGAAAATTCTCCCGTCTCTAGTGTTGAAGGTTCTATCCAGGATTGGGATTTCCTCAATTGCCCACCGCACTACATCTGTATATGGGAGAATTTGTTCCCTAGCTGCAATCCGATGAAGGAAGGAGTCAGCTAAGTCCTTAAGAGTACCATCAGATTTCCGAGTTGAATCTGCAGTAGCTTGTACTGTTGTCACTTTAGGTTCTTCGGCTTCAATCAAGTTGTAGGTACTTTGCCGAGTAGTTCTGCCGAGACCAGAACATGTAGTATCCGAAATCAATCCTTTCTTTTTGTTTGAGGGATCAGCGACAGCTTGTCCTATGGCTAGCGCAACGGAAGCGACTGTTGTTTACTTAGATTTCTTCCCCATTTTGCTTGAGTTTTCTTATTTGGATGAATTCTGCACAGAAGCGAAAATAAACGTAACACAGAGAATTGGCAATGAAAACTCCAATGTGATGAGATATATTGACCGATGCGTGGTGAGAGATTAACTTTTAAAATGGCCACGGATATAATCCATGGGAAGATTTTAGGACTTACAATTACATTAAATGGCCGTTTAAAACCTGCCAATCCTTAAATGCCCATTATATCATTAATCGGCCGAATGATTCGTTTAAGCGTGCTGTAGATGTTTTGGCGGTTGAGCGCAGGTGAATCATTGTTGGACAGATCAAGCTTTTAATATGAATGGATTGTAATATCCCTCCATTTAAATTGCTTTTTGAAATCTGTGCTTTATCGCAATCGGCCATCGGGGAAAGCTTAACTTTTTATATTGACACCTCTTGAAACCCCGATTGCTGATAGCGATATCGCATCGCGTCGGGAGTATTGACATTATATGAGACATGGATAGTATATCGCCGATTGCCGATAGCGATATCGCATCGCATCGGGGTGAATGGCCTGGGGGCGCTTTAAGAATGTGCATGGAACATTGCCAATAGCCGATAGCGATATCGCATCGACGGAAACCAATGTGCCATTTAGCTATGCTCCTTATGTCATTGCGATATGCGATCTTGCGATCGCTTTATCGCAATGATAAAAGATTGATTTAATTGCATAAATATGATCAAAATGGGTTTTTCAAAAAGGTTTTTTATAATGTTTTCATTTGATTTTCGGACCTTTTTAAATAATACAATTTTGGTACCAATCAAAATCTAAAGGGACCCATTTCATATGATAGTTTTGTGAATAATAATGATATGAAATGGGGGGTTGTTGTAGAGCACAACAATTGGCGATTCGCTGGAAGAAACAGTTATCTCTGCAAAGTATAGAATACTTAAACTTTTTCAAAATAGAGTTCTAATCAAAGGGGAAAATTCTAATATAACTAGGTATATATGCATTCCGAGTAAAATGAAACTATTTTTGCTAATTTCCTCTCTTTTTAAGAAAATAGATACATTCTAAGTTTTAAATAGGCCTCTATTGGTTTATAATGATAAAATAGAAAACCTTTCCAAATCAGCTTTTATAGTGAACTCATCTGTCATAGGTAGAGCCTCTGCTGCCAGCAAACGTTCATAGTTTCGACAGGGATACCTTTTAACCATGTTATTTTCCATTGTCCCATTCAATTAAGAGTGTGATTAACAGAATGAATTCAAAACATGTTTTCATATTTTGTATTTCTTTTGCTTTTTCTGTTATTGATAAGATAAAAATCCATTGTCCTGGTTTGGTAGCCAGCTATTGACAATGCCATTCACTGGTAGTAATCTAACCGAACAAGCTGGCTCGTGATGAGACCCCTTGTCTTATAATTCTTAAGCCATTACCCTGTTATGGTATGCAGTATTGGTAATGTCGGTTAAACTATTTCCCTATGATCATGGTAAGCAGGTTTGTAATAAGACCTCTTATCTTTTATATCAAATTTTTAGAATTAAACTCTGAGTAATCATAAACTTTGGTGAATGGGATGGACAATTTTCTCCTTAAGAGTAAATGGATGACAGGGTAAGAGTTGAATATGCTGAAGTTGGATTAGCTTCTATCTTGATATTGATAACCTTTTGTGACCAATTTGAAAACAGAAAATGATTTACAATACTTATAAACTTTGAGAGGAGTTCACAAAACTTGAAGTGTGGTTTCAGAATACAATGATACCTAGTTTCCTAGAAATTTTCCCTTTCGGTTAAGACTTCTATTATTTTAAAAGCAAATATCATACTACTTCTGTGGATCAAGTTTTCAAACACAGCAAAGGTCAATGGAAGATACCTTAAAATTTTATTTTCTAAAGATCCTACAAACTACAAAATTCTTTTAAACTAAAAAGGAGAAGGGGTTACCTCCTCAATTAAAGAATTTCTTCAAGATAAGGCCATTAACAGGGAGAGAATCTCTCAAACCTGATAATTCTTTCAATATGAAGGTCGAATGGCCTATCTTCTCACAGATCTGAAATGGTCCAAGCCACATCTTCTGGAACTTGGTGTGTTTTCCCTTGTCCTCATGGGCTTTGTCCCATTTCAGAACTAAATCACCGACTTGAAATTGTTTTGAACCGGATGAGACTGAATCAAAAGCTGCCTTGATGATTTGCTGATGTTTGGCGTGAATAACCCTGGCTTTTTCTCTTTCCTCTTCTAGTTTTAGAATTTGATCATGTCTAAGCTGAATAGAAGAACAAGGACTTTCCTCAATGAACTGTACTAGGGCTAGAGAAGGAAGAACAAGATTTGTGGGTAGTACTGCATCTTTTCCATATACAAGGTTGAACGGAGAAGATCCTATAGAAGCTTTCTGTGTTATCCTATCAGCCCATAGTGCGAATATTAAGGATTTGTGCCATGTTTTATGGTTCTGTTCGATAGTTCGCTTAATAATTTTAATCAGACTTTTATTTGTAGATTCTGCTAAACCATTACCCTGAGGGTAGTAATTAGCGGAATATTTTAATTTAAATCCTCTTTTAATAGCGAAATCAAACATATCATTGCCTGAAAAATAAGATGCATCATCAAAAACAAGAGCATTTGGGACACCAAACCTGGTAATGATGAATTGATCTATGAACTCAATGATTGCATCAGAATTCGCTGTCTTCAAAGGAATTGCCTCAACCCACTTAGTAAAATAATCGGTAGCAGTAAGGATATACTTATGCTGTTTGGAAGAAGGTGGAGTAATTTCCCCAATGATGTCCAATCCCCATTGCTCAAATGGTTGTTCAATGTTGACTGGTTGCAGAGGGAAAGCTGGTTTTCGTTGTCTTCCACTAGAATTTTGACAATTGCGGCATTTCCTTACATACTCGTGGGCATCTCTAAACAGAGTGGGCCAATAGTATCCAGCATGAATAATTTTGTGATTTGTTGTGTCAGCTCCAAAATGTCCTCTTGCTGGTCCATCATGTAACTCCTGCAAAACCTTTTGTGCTTCAGGTTTCTCAAGGCATCTTAATAAGATTGTATCATAATTCTGCCTAAAAAGCACATCATCAATAATCGTAAATTTTTTCACTTTTAACCTAATGGCCCTTTTGTTTTTGTAAGACAGGTTAGGAGGTGCATAACCATTTTTGAAATAAAATATTAAATCTGTATACTGTGATTCAGAATCAGTAATACTTATCTGATTGATTCTTTGGTTTGATCTGTATCTCCTAGTTCTGGAATATTGGATGCTCCTGCCAATAACCTGCAAAAACCTTGGCCCCTAACAATCTTTGTTGGCTTAATTTCTGAGTCATATTCTTGAAGCACTGTGACCCAGTTTGCCCTTTTTTCACCCAGTTCTCTTTGGATTAATAGTTGCCTAACTGCAGGGAAAGGAACTATAACTTTTGTGTGGGTTTTCAAAAGGAAGGGTCTATAAAGTTTGACTGCTTTAAATACAGCAAAGGCTTGTTTTTCTACTTCGGAGTAATTCAATTCAGCACCCTGAAGATTTGAACTAAAAAATGAAATGGGTGCTTCCAAATTGTGATCGTTGAGCTGCGTGAGTACTGCTGCATAAGAAGAGGTGGATGTGATAGTGTATAATGTAAAATGATTAGAAAAATTGGGAGTATTTAAGGCTGGGGCATTGATTATTGATTGCTTGATTAAATCAAACGCTTCTTTTTCTGCTGATCCCCACTTAAAGACTGAATTTTTCTTGATCATAGTTTGAAGTGGCAAAATAATTCGAGGAAAATCTGGAACAAATCTTTTAACAAAATTGATTTGGCCTAAAAATGACTGCATGGATTTCTTATTATGTGGGAAAGGGATTTCAGAGATTTCTTTGATCCGATCAGGATCAATATAAATGCCATCTTTAGACACAATAAAGCCTAAGAGCTTTCCTTGGTCAAGAGCAAAGAAAGATTTTTTAGGGTTAAGAGAAATACCATATCTTTTGCAGCGTTGAAAGATTTGATTTAGATCATGCAAATGATTGGACCTCTCTTTAGAGAATACAGTAATATCATCTAGATAGACGACTACTGTTCTATTAATCATCCCTTTAAAAGCTATATCCATCGCTCTTTGGAATGTCGCTCCTGCATTAATAAGTCCGAAAGGCATTTTCTGATATGCATATGTTCCCCATTTTGTTCTGAATGTGGTTTTAAGCTGGTCATCAGGATGGACCAAAACTTGGTTATATCTTGAGAAACCGTCTAGAAAGGACATTAATTCAGAGCCTGCTATTGATTGGAGTATTTGCTCCATGGTAGGTAATGGGAAATTTTCTTTTAAGCTCGCTTTGTTCAAATTTCTGAAATCAATACAAATCCGAATGTCGCCATTTTTCTTTCTGACTGGCACCATATTGGAGACCCAGTTTGAGTGTCGGACTGGAAAAATAATCTTGGCTTTCAAGAGTTTGTTAAGTTCAGTTTTTATTTGACTCTCTAGGCTCGGATGTATTTTTCTTAACTTCTGCTGAATTGGTTTCTGATCGGGAAGCACTGGAATGGTATGCTGGATAATAGATGTATCATTTGTCTTCAAATCATCATATTTCCAAGCAAAAACCTGTTTATTTTTCCTTAACAGTTTAATGAATGCCTCTTTCTCTTCCAAGGAAAGTCCTAGTCCTAAATTAATGTTTTGAGGAGCTTGCTCAATGCCAAGATTTATCAACTCAAATCTTAGGGTAGAATTTTGGAGCTTTGCATTAGTCACAGGTTTAAACCTGTCTTTAATACCATAAAGATCCTCCAGCTTTACCACAGGCTTGGGGATTGAATTTTCCTGGGGTGTTTCTCTTATTTGAAGGTCATGCTCATTTTCCTCGATAATTTGATTATCATAGGACTTTTCAGAAGTTAAGAATTGTAAAATATCCTCATCATGGTTGAATACTCTCTAATTAGTGACATTGTCAGGAATTGATGGCCTAAAAAGCAATTCAACTGAAAATCTATCTGGGCTATAGTCCTTAGAAGGTAGGAGCTTGGAAGCTACATTGGCTAGCAGGTCGGCTGCCGAGTTTTGACACCTAGGGATGGAGGAAATATTGAATGCCGAAAAGTGTGAGGTGAGTTCTTGTACTAGCGATTGATAATGTTTAAGATGATTTGAAAGACAATGAATTGTATTTATCACCTGTTTAATAATAATTTCATAATCGCCGAATACTTTCAAATATTGGACTTTAAGGCTGATTGCTTTATACAGTCCTTGGACTAAGGCTTCATACTCGGCTGTATTGTTAGTGCATTCAAATTCTAGCCTACAGGACAACATTGTTTTTTCTCCTTGTGGATTAACCAAAATACATCCTGCTCCTGATCCCTCACTAGATTTGGACCCATCGAAATATAACAACCAAAATAAAGAAGTATTAACAATTTTATTTACAGTTTTCTCAGTATCATTGAAACATCTAGACCTATCTGTTTGTGAAAATTTCTCAATCTGAGATGTAAAATGGTTCACTGAGAAAGGGGATTGTTGGGCAGTAAAGTTGCCAAAGAATGACTCAGCTGAATAATTCCCCAAAATGTTGTTATTAAATGCTACAGGTTGGTTTTCTTGCTCAAATTCAGTAACTGTATGGGTCATATGTTTTTCTCGATCAATCCTTATTTGATTTGGCTTACCCTTATAGGGAAGCCACATATGTGACCAATCAGTAGAAATATACCCATGTAGTTTTTCAGACCAATCCCTACTCAAGATTAAACCGTAAAATTCAGGTATATCAGCTATTAGGATATCAATCCTTTGTACTACCCTGGGATCAGCAGATAACCTGATAGTTACGGAATTAATCTCTCCCACAACCTGTACTTTGGTCCTGTCCAACTGTACAATATGAATAGCAGACTTCTGGGGTTCAATGTTTAGTTTGGAACAAACTGAAGCTGGCATTATGTTAGAAGATGCCCCTGAGTCAATCAAACAGTTGTGCAGGTTTCTGTTGTAGATCTCATAGGTTAGAAGGAAAGGTGGAGTATGAGAGTTTGATCTATCTCCAATCAGAACCGCATCGGTAGCTTCAACCATACCAGGAGGAGGTTGCCCTGAATCATTAGCAGCTTTAGCACTGGGAAGAGGTGAAGAAGGAACAGCATTCAATTCTTTGAGAAGCAATTTCTGCTGATGTTTTAATTTACTAAGTTCAAACATGGTAATGTTTGCCTTAGTTTTCTTCATGTCATCAACAATATTGTAATCCATTGAATCGGATACCACTAACGTTTTAGATGTTAAAGGAGTATTAGAAGTTGAAGGTTGGTTTTGGGGAACTGTTGCAGGTGATTTCTTTGCAGGTATTTTTTCCTTTGTTGTAGAAGCACCTGCACTCCTTTTCTTTGACGTTGCCTGAACAGGTTCGGAAGTACTTTTACTCCTAGTAGTGACCGGGAACGCTTCTTCTTCATTATCGGTATCGGAGTTGGGGAGTATAAAATCCCACATTCCATGACATTCAACTACTTCTTCTTCAACATCAGTTGGTGAGATTGTTTCCTATTCCTCTTCTTCTTGTTCTGAATCTGCATTAGATATGACATTCGGTGGCTTTGATTCGGTTTTCTTATAAGTCCTAAAGGGTCTTTTGGTTGAGGTTTTGGCTACCTGTTTTTTTATTTCAACCATTTCATTTGACAAAGTTTTTAGGACTTTTTGCAAACCCTCCATGTCAAATGGATCTTTTGGGGTTTTCTTCCTAGAATCATCTTTGAAAGAAACTTTTTTAGCTTTTCTATCTTCCAGAGCAGCTTTCTTTTCTAGAGCATTGATACGTTTTTCCACAGCAAGTGCTTCTTTCATGTTTTCGGCTAAGGTAGGTTTCCCAGCCCTATCTACAAAAATGGCTATATTGGCAGGTAGGGTTGTTATATACCATTCGCTTCGGATTTGCTCGCTTGGTTTGGAGGCCGTTGGGATTTTATTCAAAAGTTTATTGAATCGGGCGTTAAATTCCTTAATTGGTTCTCTATGCTCTATCCTAAGATTGGAGAGATCGTTTATTAATGTAGCCAAAGACCTATCATCTCCATACTTGGTAAGAAACTGCTCTTGGCAAGTGTTCCAACTGGTAATGGAACCAGAGGGTAAAGAAAAATACCAGGATCCTGCTGATCCTTGCAAGGTATAAGGGAAAAGTCTAACAACAACATCTTGTTCTGTTACTCCTTTCAAGTTGACTGCCAACATGAAATTATTAATATGTTCCTCAGCCTGGGTCCCATCATCTGGGTTAAACTTGGGTAGCCATTTTTCTGGACCATCTGGTAATGCATGTAATGATGCAGGCATGTTGACTGCACCAGGCCTGGTCCATGGATCTGCCATTGTAATAGCAGTAATGGTTGATACTACTGTTGGAATTCCAAATGTCTGGGAAGGAAATAATGTTGAGGAGTGAGCAGGCTGGGATGTTAAAGCTCCTAATCCCTGATGAACAACAATATGTAATGGGGGAGTGGATGGTTGACTTTGCAGAGGGGAAGATGAAATGGAGGATGTGGATGAAAGCTCTTCACTGTCAGATCCTTCAGTATATTTCTTTTCCTTTTTCCTTTTGGGTAAAGGGAACTCAGTGGGTTCAATACCGAGCTTTTCGCTCTGAAGTCTGGTGAGAGGGTGAGGTAAATTGAACTGCGAAGTCGCACTGCTTTGTGATACCTCAGATTTCTGTGGTGAAATCGAGAAGCTCTGAAGTTTGTGGATAAGAGACTGGACTTCAGGGGATTCAAGACTTAATTGTTCTGGAGTATGATGGGTTTGAGCAGTGGTAGTTGATTCCTCTTCTTCTTGTTTGGATACTGGAGAACCAGCATGCAATTGGGAAGTTCGAGGGGATACGGAGGGAGAATTACTCTTAGAATGGCCTGCAGGTTTGGGTTTTCTTGCCATTCATAGTTGATGCCCTCCTTCTAGTGCCAAAAATGTTGATGCCTCGAAAATCGCTCCAACAACATTGGGGGATAACCACCCAGTCCGGACCTTAGTACAGCTCCTTTTCCGTTTGAAATGGTGGCTCCGACTGGGGATAATGGGACCAGTTTCCCAGCAATGAATAAACGAGATGAATGGATAATTTATTGACTAATCTAATGATGGGCGAATAACTAACTCTATCAGCAAAATAAAAGAATTATGACTTATCCCGGGAACTATTGTACTTTGAAGTGTAGCGCTTGATGATCTATGTCTATGGACAGGCATATAGATGACTCCATCTAATAGACATGGACATTAATTCATTCAAGGATTACTTTGCTTAAATAGTTAAACAAAGCGATTAAAGCAATATTACTACACTTATCATTTATATCATCGACACATATATGATTAAAAGAAAAGCATACCATAAACATCCAATAGTGGAAGGAATACAGAACTGCTGTTAAGACACATACATATATTCGATAATAGCAAAGGAAATCAAATAACAATTCATATGAAAAGAATGGATTCAGACATAGATAATAGTACCATATGAGCTGATAAACACTCCCAATATCAATCGCTATCTGTGATTCTTCCTTCAACGCAGAAATGCTTTTAAACACAGACAATAGTGCACATTTGCATAAAAGCTGCCTTGTTGAAATTAGAATAACTGGTCCAGTTTTATAAAAGAATATGGCTGAAGCACAATAGTGCAACTTCAGTCTTTCAGTCAAGTACAAAACTTTACGACCCTTTCCAAAACAATGAAAGGGTCTATAAATACTTAATTAATCTAACTATTTAAGAAACTGAAATCCTACTTAATTGGTATCAATTGATTTTGATCCTATTTTCTTCAGCAATCTGGCAGTCGGCGGCATGAATCATCAAGTAGGTTGTTTGCCTTTAAATCTAAGCTGACTTATCGCAAGCATCGGCTCCACTTCGAGTGGTTTGTTGAGGCGAGAGCTGAGCTGGGCGGCATAGGTGGCATCCTGAATATTGGGGATAATATACCCGATTGCATCCGTAAGGCACTTGAGGGCGGCTCTCTGTGTGTGCGGTTTTACCAAGAAGAACCAATAGGTGTCCCAGGTTAAGCTGTTAATCCCAGCAATTAATCTCCCCTTTTCCTCTAGATCTGGGTAACATGATTGCTCCAATGTTTTCATCGTTGTTAATTTTCCTGGTGTGCATTGGGAAATCATGTTTGATAAGTAGAGAGTGTTATTGACTAATTCAACTAAATTGCTTGAAGTTGATTTGCATCTTGAAACTGCCCTCTCTGCTTTCATTAACTGGGACTGCCATTCTGTAAAGAGTATATCTTTATGTGACTCTAAGATTCTTGGTAAATTCGCCGCTTGTCCTTGATCAGAATCTTGCCAGTTGAGAAATGCGGCTATCGTTTCTTCAGCTTGATCCAATTCAGTCCTAGCCTTGTCAACTTTATTACTTATGGATGCCGCTAATTTGCATAGTGGCTCTGCTTGGGCGATTTGTTGACATAGAAGCTTAATTTGGGCTAGCAATGCAGTATTTATCTGTAGTGCTTCTGCTCTGAATTCAGCTACTTGTGGAACGCCCTTTGTCTTTTCAATCTGTGCTGATAGTTGAGCGATTTGTTCATCTTTTGATTTCAGCATTTTCTCATTCGCTGCCTTCAATTGCGCTAAGGCCTCTGACAATTATTTCTGCTTTTGGATTGCACTGTGGTCAATCCTTTGTTTTTCTGCCTGCAATTGTTGAGTTAGTTGACTGTTTAATTACTGTTGCGTCAACAATTGCTGCTCTGCCTGCTCCGCTTTCTGCTTTGCTTCAGTCAGTTGTGCCTGTAACAAGAAAATTTCCTGATCCTTTGTTTTCAGTAAAAGACTCACCTCCGATGCCTTATCTATTGTTGCTGCCAAATAGGCTCCAGCATATTGTGACAGTTTTTTCAGGTCATCGGAGGGGTCAAATTCCTCCTTCCAAACCACATTGCCCATGACCGTTTGTTCTGGGAAAAGGGAAGGTTGATCGATCCTTCTTCTCTTCCTCTGTCGTTTTACTACAGCTTTATGTCTCGGGCTGTAGAAGACATCCAAGGGAGGAATTTCTTCTACCTGCAAAATGATTTGATCGGAGGGATCCTTTGGTATTACTTCTACTTCTTTTGAAATGGGTGGGCCGCTGGTTCCACTTTGAACCTGTTGTGAAGTGGTTTCCTGTGTATCTGCCGTTTTTGAAGTTTCAGTGTTCTTGGAACACTCCAGACCACTGATAATAGAATCAAATTGCTACCATTCCTGGAGAAATTTAGGATCGATATGAGTATCCACATTTATTTCAATGTTGGTCTGTTTTTTCTCTTCAGTCTGGGTCTCCTCCCGCACTTTTTCTTGCTCTTTCTTCTGCTGATTCTCATGCTCTTTCTTCTAATTTTCCTCCTGTGGCTTCTCTTGTTCTTTTTTTGTAACTGGAAGTTCCTTTGACTATTGCCATTCAGGCTCGCTTGACGATGTTGTTGGGGTTGTTGCTAATAGATCTAGAGGCAGAGTTTGCAACCTCTGTTCTCTAAGTCGGTTAAATTCAGTCAACCCTTCATCATGATATTTCATTCTGGAAAATGTTTTAACCTGCATTATTGACTCAGTTGAAGAGAACAGGTCATCAAACATATCTTCTTTATGATCAAATTTTGACAATTTGGCTTGTTCTAGTGCATTATAGGCAACTTTGTTTGGATCAAATTGCCTATTTGGAAGAGTTTCTAAAGTTAATGATTTAATCTTTGTAGCTTCTTTTTCTGCATGCTTGAGATCATGCAAGGTATAGACACCACATCTCAAAGGGAAAGAGGACCAGCCCTGCTTCTTATTTTTCTTGAGAGTCTGTGTAACACTCTCAGCAATAATCTGGTAAGCGATTTCTCTTGCCAGCAGTTTATCAAGTATGTATAAAGGGAGGACATGAGGTTCGGCTTGGCTACCGAAAACTCTTATATAAGTGAACTTTTCCTCCCCAAACCATCTCCCTACTGCTGTTAAGTCAATCCCAGCTTGGTAGGAAATCTTGGGAATGGGTTTATCAAAAATATAATAATAAATAGGCAACATAAAGCCATAGCAGACTTGGTACAAATGGTGCTTACAAGAGGATTTCCATAATTTCTGATGGTATATGTGAATAGGCATGGGGTCTTGTGGCGTCCACCTCCAGCCGAGCACGGGAAATTCAGAATTAAAACACAAGGTATCTAAAATATAGGCACTGTAATAGAATGGGGGAATTAGTCTTTCAGTGATGCGGGTCTTATTCCTAAACTCAAGAACAGCTGTGGCTAGTTTATCTGAGAGAATAGTGTCCCAATCCATTATTATACTGTTGCATGCCGCTTCCATTAAGGGAACCATTTCTATAGTGAAATTAGAAGAGTCGTGCAATCCCCACAATCTACACATCACTATTCCAGCGTAGCAATAAGGAGAAGCCAGGGAATCAACCGAATACTTACCGGAAGATTCATGTTTGTGCTTTGCCGGATTTTGTCTCCAATCCCAGATGGGTTCGGATTCAACTTCGTTCTCTATTCGGAATTTCTCCAGGAACGCCTTATTGTATTTCTTCTCCGGCTTAGGCAAATGATACATTTGCCTTAAATCATCAGCCTGGAATGCCCCGAAAATTCTCCCGTCTCTCGTGTTGAAGGTTCTATCCAGGATTGGGATTTCCTCAATTGCCCACCGCACTACATCTGTATATGGGAGAATTTGTTCCCTAGCTGCTATCCGATGAAGGAAGGAGTCAGCTAAGTCCTTAAGAGTACCATCAGATTTCCGAGTTGAATCTGCAGTAGCTTGTACTGTTGTCACTTTAGGTTCTTCGGCTTCAATCAAGTTGTAGGTACTTTGCCAAGTAGTTCTGTCGAGACCAGAACATGTAGTATCCGAAATCAATCCTTTCTTTTTGTTTGAGGGATTAGCGACAGCTTGTCCTGTGGCTGGCACAACGGAAGTGACTGTGGTTTACTTAGATTTCTTCCCCATTTTGCTTGAGTTTTCTTCTTTGGATGAATTCTGCACAGAAGCGAAAATAAACGTAACACAGAGAATTGGCAATGAAAACTCCAATGTGATGAGATATATTGACCGATGCGTGGTGAGAGATTAACTTTTAAAATGGCCGCGGATACAATCCATGGGAAGATTTTAGGACTTACAATTACATTAAATGGCCGTTTAAAACCTGCCAATCCTTAAATGCCCATTATATCATTAATCGGCCGAATGATTTGTTTAAGCGTGCTGTAGATGTTTTGGCGGTTGAGCACAGGTGAATCATTGTTGGACAGATCAAGCTTTTAATATGAATTGATCGTAATATCCGTCCATTTAAAAGGCTTTTTGAAATCTGTGCTTTATCGCAATCGGCCATCGGGGAAAGCTTAACCTCTTATATTGACACCTCTTGAAACCCCAATCGCCGATAGCGATATCGCATCGCGTCGGGAGTATTGACATTATATGAGAAATGGATAGTATATCGTCGATTGCCGATAGCGATATCGCATCGCATCGGGGAGAATGGCCTGGGGGCGATTTAAGAATGTGCATGGAACATTGCTGATAGCCAATAGCGATATCGCATCGGCGGAAACCAATGTGCCATTTAGCTATGCTCCTTATGTCATTGCGATATGCGATCTTGCGATCGCTTTATCGCAATGATAAAAGATTGATTTATTTGCATAAATATGATCAAAATGGGTTTTTTAAAAAGGTTTTTTATAATGTTCTCATTTGATTTTCGGACCTTTTTAAATAATACAATTTTGATACCAATCAAAATCTAAAGGGACCCATTTCATATGATAGTTTTGTGAATAATAATGATATGAAATGGGTGGTTGTTGTAGAGCACAACAATTGGCGATTCGCTGGAAGAAATAGTTATCTCTGCAAAGTATAGAAATACTTAAACTTTTTCAAAATAGAGTTCTAATCAAAGGGGAAAATTCTAATATAACTAGGTATATATGCATTCCGAGTAAAATGAAACTATTTTTGCTAATTTCCTCTCTTTTTAAGAAAATAGATACATTCTAAGTTTTAAATAGGCCTCTATTCGTTTATAATGATAAAACAGAAAACCTTTCCAAATCAGCTTTTATAGTGAACTCGTCTGTCATAGGTAGAGCCTCTGCTGCCAGCAAACGTTCATAGTTTCGACAGGGATACCTTTTAACCATGTTATTGTCCATTGTCCCATTCAATTATGAGTGTGATTAACAGAATGAATTCAAAACATGTTTTCGTATTTTGTATTTCTTTTGCTTTTTCTGTTATTGATAAGATAAAAAGCCATTGTCCTGGTTTGGTAGCCAGCTATTGACAATTCCATTCACTGGTAGTAATCTAACCGAACAAGCTGGCTCGTGATGAGACCCCTTGTCTTATAATTCTTAAGCCATTACCCTGTTATGGTATGCAGTATTGGTAATGTCGGTTAAACTATTTCCCTATGATCATGGTAAGCAGGCTTGTAATAAGACCTCTTATCTTTTATATCAAATTTTTAGAATTACACTCTGAGTAATCATAAACTTTGGTGAATGGGATGGACAATTTTCTCCTTAAGAGTAAATGGATGACAGGGTAAGAGTTGAAGATGCTGAAGTTGGATTAGCTTCTATCTTGATATTGATAACCTTTTGTGACCAATTTGAAAACAGAAAATGATTTACAATACTTCTAAACTTTGAGAGGAGTTCACAAGACTTGAATTGTGGTTTCAGAATACAATGATACCTAGTTTCCTAGAAATTTTCCCTTTCGGTTAAGACTTCTATTATTTTAAAAGAAAATATCATACTACTTCTGTGGATCAAGTTTTCAAACACAGCAAAGGTCAATGGAAGATACCTTACAATTTTATTTTCTAAAGATCCTACAAACTACAAAATTCTATTAAACTAAAAAGGAGAAGGGGTTACCTCCTCAATTAAAGAATTTCTTCAAGATAAGGCCATTAACAGGGAGAGAATCTCTCAAACCTGATAAGTCTTGCAATATGAAGGTCGAATGGCCTATCTTCTCACAGATTTGAAATGGTCCAAGCCACATCTTCTGGAACTTGGTGTGTTTTCCCTTGTCCTCATGGGCTTTGTCCCATTTCAAAACTAAATCACCGACTTGAAATTGTTTTGAACCGGATGAGACTGAATCAAAAGCTGCCTTGATGATTTGCTGATGTTTGGCGTGAATAACCCTGGCTTTCTCTCTTTCCTCTTCTAGTTTTAGAATTTGATCATGTCTAAGCTGAATAGAAGAAGAAGGACTTTCCTCAATGAACTGTACTAGGACTAGAGAAGGAAGAACAAGATTTGTGGGTAGTACTGCTTCTTTTCCATATACAAGGTTGAACGGAGAAGATCCTATAGAAGCTTTCTGTGTTATCCTATCAGCCCATAGTGCGAATATTAAGGATTTGTGCCATGTTTTATGGTTCTGTTCGATAGTTCGCTTAATAATTTTAATCAGACTTTTATTTGTAGATTCTGCTAAACCATTACCCTGAGGGTAGTAATTAGCGGAATATTTTAATTTAAATCCTCTTTTAATAGCGTAATCAAACATAGCATTGCCTGAAAAATAAGATACATTATCAAAAACAAGAGCATTTGGGACACCAAACCTGGTAATGATGAATTGATCTATGAATTCAATGATTGCATCAGAATTCGTTGTCTTCAAAGGAATTTCCTCAACCCACTTAGTAAAATAATCGATAGCAGTAAGGATATACTTATGCTGTTTGGA
Organism: Pinus tabuliformis; assembly: GCA_031772625.1. Taxonomy (NCBI): domain Eukaryota; kingdom Viridiplantae; phylum Streptophyta; class Pinopsida; order Pinales; family Pinaceae; genus Pinus; species Pinus tabuliformis. The sequence continues at coordinate 437,347,951 of CM062816.1, forward strand.
AGAAGGTGGAGTAATTTCCCCAATGATTTCCAATCCCCATTGCTCAAATGGTTGTTCAATGTTGACTGGTTGCAGAGGGAAAGCTGGTTTTCGTTGTCTTCCACTAGAAGTTTGACAATTGCGGCATTTCCTTACATACTCGTGGGCATCTCTAAACAGAGTGGGCCAATAGTATCCAGCATGAATAATTTTGTGAGCTGTTGTGTCAGCTCCAAAATGTCCTCCTGCTAGTCCATCATGTAACTCCTGCAAAACCTTTTGTGCTTCAGGTTTATCAAGGCATCTTAATAAGATTGAATCATAATTCTGCCTAAAAAGCACATCACCAATAATCGTAAAATTTTTCGCTTTTAACCTAATGGCCCTTTTGTTTTTGTAAGACAGGTTAGGAGGTGCATAACCATTTTTCAAATAAAAGATTAAATCTGTATACTGTGATTCGGAATCAGTAATACTTATCTGATTGATTTCTTTGGTTTGATCTGTATCTTCTAGTTCTGGAATATTGGATGCTCCTGCCAATAACCTGCAAAAACCTTGGCCCCTAACAATCTTTGCTGGCTTAATTTCTAAGTCATATTCTTGAAGCGCTGTGACCCAGTTTGCCCTTTTTTCACCCAGTTCTCTTTGGATTAATAGTTGCCTAACTGCGGGGAAAGGAACTATAACTTTTGTGTGGGTTTTCAAAAGGAAGGGTCTATAATGTTTGACTGCTTTAAATACAGCAAAGGCTTGTTTTTCTACTTCGGAGTAATTCAATTCAGCACCCTGAAGATTTGAACTAAAAAATGAAATGGGTGCTTCCAAATTGTGACCGTTGAGCTGCGTGAGTATTGCTGCATAAGAAGAGGTGGATGCGATAGTGTATAATGTAAAATGATTAGAAAAATTGGGAGTATTTAAGGCTGGGGCATTGATTATTGATTTCTTGATTAAATCAAACGCTTCTTTTTCTGCTGATCCCCACTTAAAGACTGAATTTTTCTTGATCATAGTTTGAAGTGGCAAAATAATTTGAGAAAAATCTGGAACAAATCTTTTAACAAAATTGATTTGGCCTAAAAATGACTGCATGGATTTCTTATTATGTGGGAAAGGGATTTCAGAGATTTCTTTGATCCGATCAGGATCAATATAAATGCCATCTTTAGACACAATAAAGCCTAAGAGCTTTCCTTGGTCAAGAGCAAAGAAAGATTTTTTAGGGTTAAGAGAAATACCATATCTTTTGCAGCGTTGAAAGATTTGATTTAGATCATGCAAATGATTGGACCTCTCTTTAGAGAATACAGTAATATCATCTAGATAGATGACTAATTTTCTATTAATCATCCCTTTAAAATCTATATCCATCGCTCTTTGGAATGTTGCTCCTGCATTAATAAGTCCGAAAGGCATTTTCTGATATGCATATGTTCCCCATTTTGTTCTGAATGTGGTTTTAAGCTGGTCATCAGGATGGACCAAAACTTGGTTATATCGTGAGAAACCGTCTAGAAAGGACATTAATTCAGAGCCTGCTACTGATTGGAGTATTTGCTCCATGGTAGGTAATGGGAAATTGTCTTTTAAGCTCGCTTTGTTCAAATTTCTGAAATCAATACAAATCCGAATGTCGCCATTTTTCTTTCTGACTGGCACCATATTGGAGACCCAGTTTGAGTGTCGGACTGGAAAAATAATCTTGGCTTTCAAGATTTTGTTAAGTTCAGTTTTTATTTGACTCTCTAGGTTCGGATGTATTTTTCTTAACTTCTGCTGAATTGGTTTCTGTTCGGGAAGCACTAGAATGGTATGCTGGATAATAGATGTATCATATGTCTTCAAATCATCATATTTCCAAGCAAAAACCTATTTATTTTTCCTTAACAATTTAATGAATGCCTCTTTCTCTTCCAAGGAAAGTCCTAATCCTAAATTAATGTTTTGAGGAGCTTTCTCAGTGCCAAGATTTATCAACTCAAATCTTAGGGTAGAACTTTGGAGCTTTGCATTAGTCACAGGTTTAAACCTGTCTTTAATATCATAAAGATCCTACAGCTTTACCACAGGCTTGGGGATTGAATTTTCCTGGGGTGTTTCTCTTATTTGAAGGTCATGCTCATTTTCCTCGATAATTTGATTATCATAGGACTTTTCAGAAGTTAAGAATTGTAAAATATCCTCATCATGGTTGAATACTCTCCAATTAGTGACATTGTCAGGAATTGATGGCCTAAAAAGCAATTCAACTGAAAATCTATCTGCGCTGTAGTCTTTAGAAGGTAGGAGCTTGGAAGCTACATTGGCTAGCAGGTCGGCTGCCGAGTTTTGACACCTAGGGATGGAGGAAATATTGAATGCCGAAAAGTGTGAGGTGAGTTCTTGTACTAGCGATTGATAATGTTTAAGATGATTTGAAAGACAATGAATTGTATTTCTCACCTGTTTAATAATAATTTCAGAATCGCCGAATACTTTCAAATATTGGACTTTAAGGCTGATTGCTTTATACAGTCCTTGGACTAAGGCTTCATACTCGGCTGTATTGTTAGTGCATTCAAATTCTAGCCTACAGGACAGCATTGTTTTTTCTCCTTGTGGATTAACCAAAATACATCCTGCTCCTGAGCCCTCACTAGATTTGGACCCATCGAAATATAACGACCAAAATAAAGAAGTATTAACAATTTTATTTATAGTTTTCTCAATATCATTGAAACATCTAGACCTATCTGTTTGTGAAAAATTCTCAATCTGAGATGTAAAATGGTTCACTGAGAAAGGGGATGGCTGGGCAGTAAAGTTGCCAAAGAATGACGCAGATGAATAATTCCCCAAAATGTTGTTATTAAATGCTACAGGTTGGTTTTCTTGCTCAAATTCAGTAACTATATGGGTCATATGTTTTTCTCGATCAATCCTTATTTGATTTGGCTTACCCTTATAGGGAAGCCACATATGTGACCAATCAGTAGAAATATACCCATGTAGTTTTTCAGACCAATCCCTACTCAAGATTAAACCGTAAAATTTAGGTATATCAGCTATTAGGATATCAATCCTTTGTACTACCCTGGGATCAGCAGATAACTTGATAGTTACGGAATTAATCTCTCCCACAACCTGTACTTTGGTCCTGTCCAACTGTACAATATGAATAGCAGACTTCTGGGGTTCAATGTTCAGTTTAGAACAAACTGAAGCTGGCATTATGTTAGAAGATGCCCCTGAGTCAATCAAACAGTTGTGCAGGTTTCTGTTGTATATCTCATAGGTTAGAAGGAAAGGTGGAGTATGATATTTTATCTATCTCCAATCAGAACCGCATCGGTAGCTTCAACCATACCAGGAGGAGGTTGCCCTGAATCATTAGTAGCTTTAGCACTGGGAAGAGGTGAAGAAGGAACAACATTCAATTCTTTGAGAAGCAATTTCTGCTGATGTTTTAATTTACTAAGTTCAAACATGGTAATGTTTGCCTTAGTTTTCTTCATGTCATCAACAATATTGTAATCCATTGAATCGGATACCACTAACGTTTTAGATGTTAAAGGAGTATTAGAAGTTGAAGGTTGGTTTTGGGGAACTGTTGCAGGTTATTTCTTTGCAGGTATTTTTTCCTTTGTTGTAGCAGCACCTGCACTCCTTTTCTTTGACATTGCTTGAACAGGTTCGGAAGTAATTTTACTCCTAGTAGTGACCGGGAACGCTTCTTCTTCATTATCGGTATCAGAGTCGGGGAGTATAAAATCCCACATTCCATGACATTCAACTACTTCTTCTTCAGCATCAGTTGGTGAGATTGTTTCCTCTTCCTCTTCTTCTTGCTCTGAATCTGCATTAGATATGACATTCGATGGCTTTGATTCGGTTTTCTTATAAGTCCTAAAGGGTCTTTTGGTTGAGGTTTCGGCTACCTGTTTTTTTATTTCAACCATTTCATTTGACAAAGTTTTTAGGACTTTTTGCAAACCCTCCATGTCAAATGGATATTTTGGGGTTTTCTTCCTAGAATCATCTTTGAAAAAACCTTTTTTAGCTTTTCTATCTTACAGAGCAGCTTTCCTTTCTAGAGCATTGATACGTTTTTCCACAGCAAGTGCCTCTTTCATGTTTTCAGCTAAGGTAGGTTTCCCAGCCCTATCTACAAAAATGGCTATATTCGCAGGTAGGGCTGTTATATACCATTCGCTTTGGATTTACTCGCTTGGTTTGGAGGCCGTTGGGATTTTATTCAAAAGTTTATTGAATTGGGCGTTAAATTCCTTAATCGGTTCTCTATGCTCTATCCTAAGATTGGAGAGATCATTTATTAATGTAGCCAAAGACCTATCATCTCCATACTTGGTAAGAAACTGCTCTTGGCAAGTGTTCCAACTGGTAATGGAACCAAAGGGTAAAGAAAAATACCAGGATCCTGTTGATCCTTGCAAGGTATAAGGGAAAAGTCTAACAACAACATCTTGTTCTGTTACTCCTTTCAAGTTGACTGCCAACATGAAATTATTAATATGTTCCTCAGCCTAGGTCCCATCATCTGGGTTAAACTTGGGTAGCCATTTTTCTCCAACATCAAACTATAAAATGTGGCAGCAGATATGGATTTTATAACAAATTTAAATTTTGAACTTCATATTTAGTTCAGATCTTGTTCATGTAATCTAACTATGGCACTAGATTGATCCAGTTGTGCTTCATAAATGCATTTATCATACGCCTTTTAATGACAACTTTTAATGTCAGCTTTTTCCTTCCAATGGTCATATTTTTCTAGTCATCTACAATAATCGTGCATTCCTATACCCTCCAGTGTAGTTCCTTTAGACTTCAACATTCTCTTGAATATCATGTAGCAATTCTCCTTTGTCGCGGTTCATTCTAACTTTGACAAAATTATCAACATCACGCAATACTCTTCTTTCATCTATCCCTTTTGTAGTGTAGTTTATAGTCCAGTGCCCACTTTCAACTGCAGATGGCACTAAGAATGTTTTCCTTTCATCTCTTAGCATGAAGCTCCAGGGACAGCGTCATCCCTATATACCTTATCTGCTTCCATTTACTCACTCTTGGATCAATTGACTATTCTAGTTCTCGAGTTGAATTGCACCACCATCAAAGACATGCTTGATGATATATAGTCCTAGCCAATTAGTTTTGAACTTTCCTGGGAACTTTGCAACTTTCGTATCATAGAAAAGTACTAGATCTCCTTCTCAGAATCTATTTTGATTGATGTGCCTATTTTTCTAGGCTTTCTCCCTTTCTTTTTGTACTTGTTGATGAAAACCTGCTATAAACACCTATTCTTCTAAAGCAAGCGATCACACCATCCTCTCTTCCATTATGTCAAAATCTACTATGTCTATGAAGATCGTAATTGTCAAGCTAGGAAAAAAATACTCCATAGGCATTACTCATTCTTATCGATAAATGAAACTAAAATCTCTCTCGTCTATCAGCTTCTTGCATGTTGTCTTGTATACCCACAACATTGTTGGAATCCTCAAGTCCCAAATACACACCTTTCTGAGTGCATTCTCGAGAATCTTTTTGAAAGCTTCGATTGTCCCATTCACTTAAGGGTGATATGCAATACTTTTCTGATGGTGTACCTAAAACTCTTCAGTCAACACCTCAATAGTCCTATTCAAGAAATGTGAGCCTCAATCACTCATTAGTATCTTCCAACACACATATTTGGACAGAATGTATTCAAAAATGAACTTTGTGGCAGTATCTATGATACAATCCTTCACTTGTCATGTCTCAGCCTACCTTGTCAGATAATCAGTCATAGTGATTATGTATCTCACATCGTTCTTCTCTCGTGGTGGGTTAATATGTCCAACAAAGTCAATAGCCCACTTATCAAATTCTTCCAACATCAGTTTTAGATTTAAGGAAATTTTGTCTATTTTGGATGGCATTCCTTCTCTTTGACATACATCACATTCTCGCCAAAAATGCTTCACATCCTTATGTACTATGGGCCAACATAACCGAGCTCACAATATTTTCTATGCAGTGGCCTTTCCTACATAATGTCCTCTTGTGACTTTTCCATCAGCTTATGCTAGAATAATTCCTCTTTCATGTTATGGGATGTATCTTTGCAGTACTTCATCTAGTCCCATTTTGTACAAGTTCCCTGCAATCAACATAAAATCAAATCCTTTTACCACCAACTCCTTCTTCTACTATTTAGTGTACTTTGTAGGCACCATTCCACTAGGAAAAAACTAAATAGTATCTGCAAACTTCTCATCTGCAACTCTGATTATGAATAACTTTGCATCAATCATGTTATATTCATTATTTTTGGGCTCTTCTCCTATCTCCAATGCTGAAAAATGATCCAGTCCAACATTGAATCTAACAAGCTTCACTAGAACTTTGAAGTAGTACTCTTGGACACTGAAAAATTTTCCTTCCTAAAAGATGCTTATTCACAAAATATCTTAGTGCGGAGTGATAAGTGAACATCTTAAACTGTGCTCCTATAATGTAGTGCCTGAACCTCTATAATGTATAAACCATATCTAACCCTTGTCTTTATATCGTAGTACAATTATTTTATACCTTAGAAAGTTTCCTGCTTGCAAAAGCTATGGGGTGATCAACTTCGCCTACTCCTGGTTATGTCAGCACAATACCCAATGTTATGCAAGATGAATCTACATGTACATCGAATTCCTTCTTCCAGTCCAAAAAAACTAAGGTTGGCGCAGTTACTAGTATATGTAGACTCTTCTAACATTCTTCATCCCACTTAAAAGTGACATATTTCTTCAATAACTTCTCCATTAGAGCATTTATCTATGCATGGCCCTTTATAAACTTCCTAGAATAACTGGTATGTCCAAGTGTTGTGCGCAATTTTCTCAATGTTTTTGAGGTTGTCAAGTTCACAATGATTGAGATCTTCATGGGTTCCACCAGCAATCCTTGTTTACACACAATATGCCCTAATAGTATGCCACAAGGCACACAAAATATGCACTTCTTAAAATTCAATGAAATCTGATGATGTCGGCATGTAACCCACATAAGCCTTATGCTCACAATATGCTTCTTCAATGGCCCAAAGATTGTCCAATCATTGAAGTAAAATTCCAAGAATTTTTGTATATACTCCTTAAATGTTGCAACTACAACTCTAGAGAATATGGTAGACACATTCTTTAAGTGAAAAGGCGTCATCTGTAGGTTTTAACCCCGTACATAAATTACATACATGTGAATTCTAAAACACAGAAAATAAACAATGCGAGAGCATAACACATATACACAGAGATTTTCCCCTGAATCCCAAAACCAGGACTACCAGATTGATTTTTCATTATGTTCCTTTCAATGTTACAATACATATATATACATGTTGAAGCATCCAATACCATAGACCAAAAAACTATTGCGCCCAAGACCATCTGCTAAAACCATGCATAAAACCATAGTTGTGTTCATCCAACCTAATATAGAGGGTGGATAATCATGGAAAGAATATAACAAAACCCAACATTCTCCCACTTGTTGTTTTCTTTCCACAGGGGAGCACAGGAGAGATTACTCATTTATCCAACCTTATAATGCTCATTATTTCTCTACACCAAGAGAACTTCTCAGAGATCACAGATTTTGTCAATGCATTTGAAGTGTTCTTCAAAGTGTCCACCTTTACTAGCAACACGTTTTTGTCTTCTATCATATCCCTCACAAAGTGATACTGAACATCAATGTGCTTTGTCTTTGAATGGTAAGAAAGGTTCTTTTCCAAGAAATTTGAACTTTGGCTATCACACAATATCCTTATATCTCCCTGTACTAACCCCATACTTGAACACAATCTCTGCAACCAAACTGCTTCTTTACTTGCATGAGTGGCTGCCATGTATTCTGCCTCTTTAGTTGATAGTGCCACTACAGATTGTTTCTTGCTCATCCAACTGACTGCACCTCCAAACAGGTTAAACACATACCCACTTGTATATCTTCTCTAATCTAGATCTCCCACCCAATATTCATCAACAAAGCCATGAATATCAAAAACTCTATCCAATCCTAGTCTTCCTTGGTAGCATAAAACATAATCACTAGTGCCACGCAAATACCTGAAAACCTACTTCACTATTGTCCAATGCTCCTTCTCTAGTTTGACATAAACCTGCTCAATACTCCCACTGCATGTGCAATGCCTTGTCTACTACAAACCATCACATACATCAGGCTATCGACTGCAATTGCATATGGAACAAGGGACATGTCCTCTTCCTCTTCCATTGTCTTGTGACATTGTTCAGTAGATAACTTTACACATACATGAATAGGAACCTTCACCGGTTTACTATCCTGCATATTAAAACTCTGCAATATTTTCTTGACATACTTCCCCTAGTTTAACCAAAGCTTCCTCTTTTCCTGATCTCTTTTAATTTCCATGCCGAAAATATAGTTTGCAGCACCAAGATATTTCATGTCGAATTTGGAGGAAAATTAGGTCTTCAAATCCTGGATAATTTCTTTATCATTTCCAACCAGCAACATGTCATGCACATACAAGACCAGATAAATAACATGGTCACCAATTAATTTAAAATACACATAGTTATCTGCTTTGCTTCTGGTGAAGCCAAGTCCCCGTATAAATGTATCAAATTTTGATACCACATCCTCGGTGACTGTTTTAGCCCATACAAAGACTTCTTTAACTTGCATACCAGTTCTTTCTCACCCTTCACTGCAAAGCCTTCAGGTTGCTTCATGTAGATCTCCCCTTCTAGACCCCCATGGAGAAATGTTGTCTTCACATCCATCTGTTCTACCTCAAAATCAAAAGCAACAACAATAGATAAAAGTAATCTAATAAAAGTTACCTTGGCAACAAGAGAAAAAATATCACCAAAATCAATTTCCCAACACCTCAGAATAACCTTTTACTACCAATCGAGTTTTGTATTTCTCTATATTTCCTTCTGCATTTGTCTTCTTCCTAAACACCCATTTGTTTCCAATTGGTTTCCTTATAGCTGGAAACTCCACCAAATCCCAAGCCTCATTCTTGTGCAAAGATGCCATTTCATCAGCTATGGCCTCTTTCCAAAGTCTTCCATCCTTTGAATCTACTACTTCCTTCACATTTTTGGGATCATCATCAGTAATAGATAAAGCAAAATTTGAACAAAAAGCAGATGGACTATACCTTTCTGGCTTCATTCTTTCTTGAACTGATCTTCTCACAATCTTAGTTCGTGGCTCTTCATCCTTTGATTCCTCTTCTGTTGTAGAGTCTGATTCTTCCTCCTTTAGCTCAAACTCTATCTTCTCAGGTTCCTTTGATGGGACTTCATGTTTAATAAAAAATTTCACCTCTCTAAAATCCACATCTCGATTGTACACGACCTTCCTTATTACTGGGTTACAAAGCTTATAACCCTTTAAACCATCCTTATGCCCAATAAAGATGCACTTTTCAGATTTACTATCCAACATTATTCTTTTCTCCTTTGCAACATGTCTATATGCATCACATCCAAATACGCTCAGATGTGAAAGAGAGGGCTTCTTACAAATCCATATGTCTTGTGGAGTCTTATCCTCCAACACCGATGAAGGTGATCTATCAACCAAGTAACATGTTGTCTCCAACGCCTATGCCCCGAATTCTTGTCCTAATCCGACACCACTGAGCATGTTTCTTGCCCTTTACATCAATGTCTTGTTCATTCTTTCTACAACTCCATTTTTATCAGGTGTGTATGGTGTAGTCTTTTATCTTGCTATACCACACTTCTTACAAAATTCTCCAAATTGCTTGTTGCAAAACACTTCACCATTACCTATCCTCAACACCTTTATCTTCCACTCTATCTGGTTTTCCACCAGAGCCTTAAATTCTTTAAGCCTATCAAAGACTTGAGATTCTTCTTAAGGAAATGTATCCATGTATTCCTTGAGAATTCATCTATAAATGATACATAGTACACAAACTTACCCAGTGATGGAACCTTGACAAGTCCAAACACATCACTGTGCACAAGCTCTAATATATGTTTCGCCCTCTTACCACGAGAGGGAAAGCTCACCAAATTTTGCTTCCCATATACATAATTTTCACAAAAATTAAAATCCAGAGAGCTATTAGTCATATCTTCTACCATACCTTTACCATGAAGTATTTGAAAGCCCTTCTCTCCAATATGTCCAAGATTTTGATTCCATAGCATGGTCTTTTCTCCAGAGACCACTAGATTTTCTGCTCCACTTTCAAGAACCACAGAACTATTGCACCCATCAATAACAATGCTACCTTGTAGCTTGTACAAAGTTCCAATCCGAACTCCCTGCATTAATACCAGTGCTCTTCGAGCCATCTTGCGGGTATATTTTTCGAACACCGTTTTTACACCTACATCATCTAGCTTGCTTACAGAAAATAGATTTCTAGATAATGCAAGAATATGTATAACACCCAGAAGTGTTCTAACCCTTCCACCTTGCAACTTCAACTTTACTTTTTTGTGACGAATGATTCTAGCCTTCCCGTCATCCCCTAAGAAGACATCACCACCATCATGTTTCTCATACTCACAGAACCACTCTCAATGGGGAGTGTAGTGAAAGGATGAACCTGAGTCAATCAACCATGCCTCATGATCTACATGTGTACTTGAAGAAGCCAAGTATACATCCCCACCTTCATCTAAGGTGGTTTTCACCTCTGCAGAAAGAGCATCACCAAATCCCTTTCCTTTTTCAGGAGATTTAGGTTTACAGTCCCTTTTGTAGTGCCCTTCCTTTCCACATTTCCAGCACACCACCTTTACAGGTTTTCCTAGAGATTTAGATCTCCCTCTAGATTTAGATCTCCCACTCAATGACTTATTTTTGTTTATGTTTTGGGACCTTCCTCATACAGACAAGGCATCACCATTCTGTCTCTCCACATTTTTTTGTCTCATCTCCTCCGTGAGCAAGGATGATACTATTTCATCAAACTGCAAGGTAGTTGCATTGCTATCTATTGCAATACCCAGACTATCCCATGAATCTAGTAGAGAACACAACAAATTGATGCACTTATATTCATCTAAAAATTTAATATCAACAAATAATAACTAACTTACCACAATATTAAATGAGTTCATATGCTCTATCACTGAGTCTCCATCTTTCATCCTCAGCTATACAGCTTTTTCCGTAGGAACAGTTTATTCACCAGAGACTTAGATTCATACCAAGTCCCTAATTTGACCCACAAATCCTTAGCCGTATCTTCCCCTGATACATTCATAAATACTGAATCCAAGACACACAATCATATTATGCTCTTTAACTTCTGATCCAAATTCTTCCATTCTTCATCAGACACTCCCATTGGTTTAGTACCTAGATCTACCATGATCCACTGATCTTTATCTATCAACAGATCCTCCATCTTAAGTTTCCATGACTCAAAACTCTCACCATCAAATTTCTCGATCTCTATCTTTCCACTGCTCATCATCTTCTTTCCCCAATAGAATCAATCACGCAAATCTCCCACTGAATAGAGTCTATCATAGGCCCAAGAGAAACCCCTCAGCAACAAAGGTGTCCCCTTGAAGCCAAAGAACTCTGATACCAAATGTAGGTTTTAACCCCGTACAGAAATTACTTGCATACGAATTTTAAAGCACAGAAAATAAAAAATGCAAGAGCATAACACATATACACATATATTTTCCCTTTGATCCCAAAACTGGGACTACGAGATTGATTTTTTATCATGTACCTTTCAATGTTACAATACATATATATAGATGCTGAAGCATCCAATACCATGGACTGAAAATCCATCGTGCCCAAAAACATGTGCTAAAACCATGTACAAAACCATAGGCAGGTTCATCCCACCTAATATAGAGTCCAAAACAAATTTCCTAGGGTGCTTCCCTTGACCCCGTAGAGGGGGCCTACTTCCCCCCTTAAACCCGCTAGACAAGGGGGGCTCCACCCCCCCTCTAACTCCCTGGTTAACTAGGTCATCTAGTTGTGGAAAGAACATAACACAACCCAACATCATCATGTACTTAAATGAACCAAATTTTGTTTCAAAATTTGTTTTAATTTGATCTTTTGGCGCAATTCTGATCTTAACCCGAAAAGGCATCTATGAAAGAGTAAGTCATGTGCCCTCCTACATTATCTAATCTTCATTTTTAAATGGTGTATGGAAGGGTCATGCATAGACGCATCATTTAGTTTCCTCAAGTCAACACAAATTCTGATTTCTCCCTTAATCTTCTTTTCCTGAACTATCATGGGACTTACCCATTCAGACTCTTCGAGAGGATCAATGATCCCAGCTGCAAGAATCTTATATAATTGTTCCTTCACATTTTCCCTGTATTTTGGGTTCAACCTATATGGTCTTTGTTAGGTCCCTATACTACGAGTGTAACCCCTTATTTTTAATAGTAAAACCCCCTTATTGTATTGTTGTTCCCATGTAGTCCCCATATTGTTATTATTTTGCCCATACAATCCCACTATTGTTATTATTGTTCCCTTACATTATTATTGTTGTCATCTCTGATTATATTATGACCCCTTAGACTCCTATGTATAGAAAGGAGGTCTTGTCATTTGTATCATCTAAGAATTGTTAATTTGTGTAATGTAAAGGAGGTTGCCCCCTCAAAGAGGCTCATTTCTAAGGTGTTGATCTATCTTTTGTATCTTTTTGTGAGCTGGTTTCATAACATTTGGTATGAGAGCTTTGGATTCTAGGGTTTCGCTACTCCAAACAGGCCATCGTGGTATTTTCACTATAACTTTTTTTCTGCGACATTTTAGAAGCTAAAAAAAACCCATTTGAGAAGCACCCACGCGGAACTGTGCATCTGAATTTCAGATCTTGTCTCACTATATTTTTGGATATATGATATGAGGAGGTCAGGGTTTGTGCAAGCCCCAAAATCTCATCGAAATAGGTCATCGTGGTATTTTCACTATAACCTTTTCACTACGAAGTTTTAGAAGCTAAATAAAAAACCCATTTGAGAAGAAATTGCTCTGAATCTTGGGTCTGAATCTTTAATCTTGTCTCACTATATTTTTGGATATATGATCTGAGGATGTTAGGTTTTTTGTAGACTCTTGAATTACATCCTAAATAGATGACCTTGGGAAAATCATCATAACTTTATCTCTGAACAACAAATTGACATTTCATAAGAAGTTAAAAAACATAACAGACTATAGTTTTTTGTGCATAGTTTTTAGATTGGAAGGTCAAAACAGTGACACATGGTATATCATACAAGTTCGCCCTACTGAAACATTATATAATTAGGTCATCTTAGGAGAATTGGGCATAACTATTTCTTGGAGAATCAAATCCTGATCAAACTTGTGGGGTTAGAAAGAGGACTCAGAGGGCTACTGTAGGAGACAATCTCAAAACTTTGATATTTGAAAGTATAGAGTTACAGTCATTTCAAGATCGAGCTCTGGAAATCAAGAAAAAGCGATATGAGGAAGTTTGATGGCAAGGATCCGGTAAATTAGATACTACAAATGGAGTAATATTTTGATCTACATGGTGTACCACTATTACGAAAGGTATGTATTGCATATTCATATTTTGAACCAGATAAATTTTTATGGTATAAAGGACTTTGTTCTCATACACAAGTTGTTACGTGGTCAATTTTCACAGAGGAAATGATAGAACATTAGGAGAATACAAAGAGCAACACCTTCTTTAGAGCAATACCACAACAATTGGAAGAAAAAAGAGAAAAGAGCTTTATTACAATTGTGATAACAAATACATTGAAGGTCATAAGTGTGCTAAGAAGAAATTATTTTACATTGATTGTGGAGAGGAGGAAGAAAAGGATAAAGAAATGTCAAAAGAAGAGTATATACACCAGGAACCAACCCCAAACAAAGAAGAAATGAATCTGACCATACATTGTAAAGAATTGGAAAGAATTACCAGTCCTAAAACTCTCAATATAGAAGGAAATATCAAGAAGAAAAAGGATGAAGAAGTGAAAGATCACATCGAGAAAGAAGAAATGAATCCAACCATATCTTGTAATGCATTGGATGGAATTACCACTCCTCAAACTATCAATATAGAAGGACATATTAAGAAGAATTGTTCATTTGTGTAATGTAAAGGAGGTTTCCCCCTCGAAGAGGTTGAATTCTAAGGCATTGATCTATCTTTTCTATGTTTTTGTGAGCTCATTTCCTAACATTTGGATGAATGGAAGAAGGACGAAGAAGTGTGGCTACTCATTCAAAAGATGCATATGATCCCAGTTCAAACAATATTGCCAGAACTTGACGAGGAAGGAAAAATCATATTGGATCCTGGAGCAGTCACAGAAACAAGATCCCGAAAGCTACAAAATAGATCAGTTTCAGAGTATCTCATCAAGTGGAAGAACTTACCTGCTGAAGATACCACATGGTAGGACAAGAATTTATACAAAAGCAGCAATAACTACTCAAGTGTTTAGGACAACACCTTTTGAAGGAGAGGGGCATGTTAGGTCCCTATACAACTAGTGTAACCCCTTATTGTTATTAGTACAACCCCCTTATTATATTTTTGTGCCCATGTAGTCCCCATATTGTTATTATTGTGCCCCATAGAAGCCCAATATGTTATTATTGTGCCCTTACATTATTATTTTTATGTCGGCTTTGATTATATTATGACCCCTTAGAATCATGTATAGAAAGAAGGTCTTGTTATTTGTTTCATCTAATAATTGTTAATCTGTGTGATGTAAAGGAGGTTTCCCCTCGAAGAGGCTCATTTGTAAGGCATTGATCTATCTTTTCTATCTTTTTGTGAGCTGGTTTCATAACAGTATTTGCTTCACAGACTTCACGTCAGGTTTCAAGGGGATCCTCATAATTCCTAGGTCACCTAATATGCCACTCATTTCAAAATACATTGTAGGAAACAACTCCTGGTATTCATGTAGTATTTCCATGATCTTGCTAACTATATCTACGTCGCAATAATCTTCAATTGTCGCAAACTTTTGTTCTTCCTCTGTTCCAATATTCACCTTCTGTGTTTCAACTCGCTTCATTATATCAGGTATTTCAGGTACTAGTCCAATAACGTCGCAATGTCTTTTTACTCTTCTATATTAATATTTCACGAACCTTTACCTTCTTCACCCATAATATTATAACATTCCAATAGGTTTTGCAACTACGCTGCCGAATGATTCTGCCAAGAGAATTGATTTCATTCTCAATGATCTTTTCTCTCATTACCTAAAGGGCTAAATCTATGCATGGATAGAAATATTCAAAACTTAATGTTAGCATGAACCTATCAACCAACTTTTTCAAGGTTGCAGTTCCATGTCGTAGCTCTATTTCAAGATACCAATTCATAGGAATCGTTTCTAAAGTGTTTATAAATGCAAGTACCCATTCCTATTCTGGAATTTTTATCCAAATTGAAGTGCAATGATCAATATGTTTGTGGGAATCAACCTTACCATCATACTTGAATTTTATTCCTATGCCGATGTTTGGTCCCAACTTACCAAGGCAATTTAAGCTCTTAATTCTTTTATCAACCCAGGAAAGTACACTTAGAGGTGCTTACCTAAAATATACAGATCTAGAAAGCTCTAAAATTCTAATGGCTACCTAATGGACTAAATTAACAGTGCTTTCTACAAATTATCCTTTTAAATCATTTAATCATCAATCCAAGGGAAATAAATCCTATGGAATTCTAGTTGCAGAATAATAAAAACAGAGTGCTGATGATTGACTATAATCCTACATTCCCTTACAAAAATATTGCTTCAAATGTACAATCACAATAGTCCAAAGTAATTTCAGTTTAAATCACACAATGAATAAGATAAGCAGCATTATAAACCAATATCAGTTAGATCTCTTACAAGAACCATTTACCAAACTAAAATTCGAATTTTAAAACTCTATTCTTAAATCACTTCAGAAATAAAACTAAAACTATTCTTCACTATTAAAGCTAACAAATAAATTTGGAAGTTGAATGTCAGCAGTGTTTAAATATCAATTCCAAGATCATTATTAGTTGAATCCTCTTACAAGGCTATCTCTTCACAACAAATTCAAGTTCTCTTTAACTGATAATTCTGCTAACATAACTTTAAATCTGAACATGAAATGATTAACTGCTAAATTTGAATTTGCAGCTAGTAAGAAAAACAGAGTAAAGATAAAGTGTACCAGCAAAGTGATGAGGGCCCTTCAGCACTCCACAAGAACACTAAGAGATGATTTAGAAGAGTGTAGCTACTAAGTCTTGAGACATAAAATTGTTGAAGAAGTTTGTATTAAGTCTAGAATCAAAGATACACAAGCTGTCTTCTCATTTGTTCATAAAAACCATTCTAAAACATAGTTTTCCCATATGGGTTATTTATCATGAATCCTCTAACAAAAGAAACTATTGTTTCTCCATCTAATACTAATAATATTCTATTAATTACATCTCAAGGAGGTTGAATTTAGGCCTGTTCCTCCATTTATGCAAAAATTCTAAAACTGGAAAATATCTTGTGCACAAAAATTAGGAAAATGTGATGAAGTGGCTAGGTTTGACCAACTTTGACTGGACACTTGTTTCCTCCAAAACTGAAAACGAATAGTTGTTTCACCATCCTTTTACATTGTACTTTATTCCCATAGTATTCGAATTTTCCCACCTATGCTGCAACATGTCAATTAATAAAGCAATCATAGGTTGTTACAACTTCCTGTGATTTTTCTGAAAAATGTCATTTAAATATAAAAATTTCAAATATTAATCCCAAGCTCAAAATAATGAAAATGACAACATATGACTTAGTTTCTAAGAATTATTGTTGAAAAATAAAGGTTAAATGGCTAAGAATGATAGTTAAAAAATGAATTTGGAGTGGAATGGACACTCAAATTTAGATACCAACATCCTCCCAAACCTAAGAATTTGCATGTCCTCATGCAACCAAGTCCTAACCTGTCAAGTGTTGTCTTTTGCCTCTACCTCTGCATTTATCTTCATTTATTGTTCATGTTCTATTTTCAGGATTTGATACTTGGTCTTAATTTCTTTCTTCTGTTTGTAAAGTTTGTAGGCCTTTCTACAAATTTGTATTTTATAGGTTGAGAGTTTCCTAACTTTCTTTTTTAGTTTTTAATTCTCTGCTTGGAGTTGTTTGCTTTGTATTTTAGGTGCCTCATTTTCTGCTTTTATTACTCTTTCAAATACTTCTGATTCCTTGAGCTCTTGTTGTAACCTCTCAACCTTTTTCTCCAATCTTCTTTTCTTTTTACCTGAAACCTATTGTTTTTGTTGCTCTGTTTCTTTGTGTTTGTCTTCCAATCCCTGTACATAGTCATATTGTGCTTGTTGTAGGACATCATCCTCCTCCAAAACTTTCCTTTGCTGGCAAAACTTTCTTTTCCTAGATTTTCTTGTGTAAGAAGTAAAAATTTTGTCTTGATTGGCTTTTTCAGCATCTTCACTCACCATCCTTCTTGTCCTAACACTGCTGGTGGATGGAATAGAATTGCTTTGTCTAAATTCTGAGAAATTTTCCTCTATGGCATCTACATCAATTACTAGTTCTATATGTTGCTGCTCCTGTAAATTCTGTTGTCCTTCTTGTGACTCTCTCTGTTCCTCATCAATCACAATTTCATTAGTGATCAAGAATTTTTCCCATGTTATACCTATCTTTTGTAATTAAGCTTCAATTAGACTTTTTATTAAGCCAAAATGATGTAAACTTGTATTCTTATTCTTCCTTCGCTTCTACATAGTCTTAGACATTTTTTTCAAGCTTTGTAAAAGAAAATAGGGTAGAATTATAGTACAATCTCCTCTCAGATGCATCAGCAACTTAATATGATAGAGGAATACAACACAGAATCTACCTTCACAAGTTATAAATTTTTGAATTATACAAACCATCTCATCCCATGGATGGATTAACTAGCTTCTAGGGATCCTTGATTTTCAATCAACTGCTGATAATCTTGACCTGGATATAAAAGGTGCCCATGTTTTCTCCTTAAGTTGTTTGGTTTTAAAGTATTTTTCTCCTTCTAGGCTTATACCAATTGCTTGAGCAATGGTGTCCTCCAAGACCCTAAAAGATAGGTTGCCTATAACTGCCTTCTCCCCATTGAATGAAGAAGCAAATTCTTTTGTTGTTTGCTTATTATGCCCACTGTGTTTTTCTAAAAATGGCAGCCAACATTTTCCCCTAAGTATTTCTACACAGTCTTTATGATATCTGGAAGGGTCAAACTGCAACAGTTCTGCCCTTCTTGCTGTAAAACAAAAAAAATTACTAGAGTTTATGGTAAATCAACTACCTGGGCCCGATTTGTATGTGTAACTCCTAGAGGATGCTGCCAATACAGTTGAAATATCTCTCAATTTAATTCTGGTAAATGACGTGCCTTCTTATGCGTATGTTTGCTTTATAAAACCAACATTTAATCCTTAAGAACAGGCATTTTCTACAGAAAATTCATCTTTCTTCCTTGCAGCATTTAATCCTTCAGGAAATGCGTTTTTCTTCCTTCCAGCATCTAATCCTTCAAGAAATGTGTTTTTCTTCTTTCCAGCATTTAATCCTTCAGGAAATGTGTTTTCTACAGCCTACTTATGTCTTAAATCCCAAATTTCTCCATGCAACCTGTCTCAAGGGTTTTTAATGATGTCTCTAGAATCCTGGCAGTGGTGAAAGGACTTGCACGCAAGTGTTTATGATGATTTGAAAGTCCTGGCAGCATAAATTACTATGATGGGTATGGAGTCCTGACAACATAAATGGCTATAATATCTATGTAGTCCTGGCAGTGTAAGTTGCTATGATGTTTATGGAGTCCTGGCAGCGTATGTTAGTTTCAGTCTTTGCAGCCTTCCTCCAGTGATCAAAGATGCTCTTACATAGTGGTCTCAGAGTGTCAAGGTCAAATTTTGTCATCTCAGTAAGCCTTCAAGCAAAATTTGGTCACTAGGTACTAGGTCTAGGGTTTTCTTTTACTCCTGTCAAAGTTGTCCAAATTTCAGTCCATGCCACCGTTCAACTAAGTGTACCATCATTCAGAGGGTTGTCATTATCATGTCAAGTTCCACCGGGTCATTTTACACCTTCTTCATGCTTCAGTTGCGCCTAGGTAGGGTCATTTCCCTCTCATAGGGTTGTGAATGAGATTTCTCTTGGATGGTCAAATCATTGGAAAAACTTGTATCATAATGTTCATACACCTTCCCCTATCCTTAAAGTACCTTATCAAACACTTCCCATCACTGATATCCCCCAAATTCCTCATTTTCGCACAAACTCTAGTTTCTTCCTAGCAACTTTCTAGGTTGGACCTGTGTTTTGCATTTTTGGACCCTTCCCCTCACTACATTTCTAAGGTTCCACTTTCCTCTGCTTCCAAACATCACTCCCTACTTCCAAAAATTTCCTCAAGAATTTAGAAGCTCCTTATCCCCTTCATTTCACTTCATTTCGACAAATCTCTTGTTCCACACATCGGGGTAGTTTTCACTCAAACGATGTTTCTGAGCACGGAAAAATGAATTTGGAAAAATGAAGAGAGGTTTTTGTCCACAACAGGCCAAGGAAGAAAAACCTCCTTCACGTTTTACACATGTTTCATGGTTTTATAGAAATTTCAAAAATACAATTTCCTCGGGAGAATTGATGGACCTCTGAAGTGACTTTGGGAAAATCAAGCTTTCTCCTAGATCAGTTGGCTAAATGACTTGATTAATGAGTCAAATGATAACTATACACAAATATATTTCCAATAAGCTATCATAAGCTCAATTTGGAGTTGAGTAAGGCATTCAAACGTTGAATGTAACAGCACTCTGCCTTGAGGCAGCCTCACTGGGCACATTTTGACCAGTCTTGGGAGATTTGATTTTTGATAGGGAAAATGAACTCCAAATTGAAAAATTCTGGTTGGGATGGAAAATAGACTCAAATAAATTTCCAACTAGCTATCTTGAACCCAATTTGGACACTGGGAAGGACTCTAAAAGTCACTTGGAAAAGGGTGCAGTGCACAGAGGGAGCGCGGTGCATTGGGAGAAATTTTCCAATGTAAATTTACACTGGCGCAGTGCACATGGGAGGCGCGGCGCACAGAGCTAAAAGGCCTGAAATTGTGCCAAATTGCCTCAAGTTACCTGTGAAACCCCTCAAATCAATAGGTAGTCTCTATGTCATGGCTTGCTCATCAAATGTTGTGAATGTTATGGTGGTTTATGGCTATGTTTGAATACAACAAAACTCATAAAATCAACCACAAGAAAGCACCAAAGGCCATTGTTGCTAGGGTTTCTTAATTGTGGTATTGAGGCAAAGGTTCCATTTTCATCCACCATTCTTCCCTCACCTACCATTTTTCCCTATCCAACCTTTCTCATTTTTCCCATTATCCCTACCCTAAAACACTACCAACCCTATTCTCTTTCCCCTCCTCATATTTGTCAACATAACACCCCAAAACCCTACCTTGTCAAAAACCCAAAACCCTACCCTATAAAATACCCAAACCGCCTACATATCCCTAAAAAAACTTCTCCCCATAACTCCTATTCCCATCACACCACTCCCCTCCTAATACTCCTTTTGTTTCATTGTTCCCCATAGTGGCAGATATCACAACAACACCTAGTTTCATTATCATCAAAGGGCAACCTAAGTACAGTACATAAACAGCAATCATGGCATCTGAGGGTTCATCAGAGTATGAGGTGGAAACCCACAGTGATACAGCTTCAAAAGAATAGGCTCCTAGGAGACATCACAGGAGTGGCAAACATGTTAGGGATGAGCCAAACACCCTCACTGAATTGCAGGCATGCCCTCTTGCTATGTCATGTTTCCAACACCTAGCATGTTTTGAATTTTGTCAAAGGGTGGCTAACGTCAGAGTTCATCATGAGTTGGCCTATATTTTAGTGTTTCACCTACATGGAGGTCAGTCTATCTTGGCCGGGGTCACCTTCACATTGACACCCGAAACTATCTCAGTGGCAACAGGCATACCAAATGTTGGAGAAAAGTGGCATAAGAAGAAGGTGGATAGGCATCATTATGAGCCTTATATTAAAGGCCAGTTGTTTGAGGAATCTCACAAGAGTCTTCCCATTCAGATATTTGAAAGATGAGTATGCTCCACTCATGAAATTGATCATGAAGTACTTCAGTTGTGAGGGGAGGTTCTCTCGACTATATGCCCATCACATCAGGTTTCTCATGCACTTTACCAGGGTGCGGATGATGAACCTCCCATTTTTCATTTGCAAGAACATAGAGAGGATGAAAAATTTCATGCAGCATAAGACCCCTCAGCAGCAGCTCAACAGTGTTTATCACTTTTCTCTTATCCGAATTTTGGTGGATCACCAGTTGGGATTGTAGGGCATTGCTTGGGAGGACTTAATCTCCCGTGACTTCTTCAGCACTCCAGAAGTACTATCAGAGGTAGAGCATGAGATAGGTTGCCCTTCTCATCAATATGAGCACCATGAGACCACTATTATGCTAGTATTCACCACCTATCAGAGAGGGAGTAGACATTTGTTTGCAGCAGCAAAGCGAGTGTTATCTCCACCCAGGGTGGAAGGGGCCTCTCTCCCAGAATCGACGACACAGGAACATGATAGAGGTAAGGAGCCCATGCATGGTGAGGGGCCTTCAGGTGAGCCATTAGGTGAATGAGAGACTGAATTCATTCTGCTTCACGATGATGAGACACATATAGAACTGACAAATGCAGAGCTTCGAGAGATCATCCAGGTGTAGCAATCAAATATTGAGGCCTTATCCCTTGACTTGGAGAGGGACAAGTGGAACATGAAATATGTGAAGCAGAGAAACAAGAAGCTTGAGGATCAGCAAGAAATTATGGAGCTACAAAACATTCGTGAGCATCGCCAAGATGCTCAAAGGAGAAGAGTTGAGCTCACATCATCAGAGCAAGAAATCAATGAGGATCGAGAGGCCAATCTTGAGAGAGTCAACATGCACTAGGAGAGGTTGCTAGACAAGGCCAAAAATGACCATGCCTTACTGAGACACATGGCTTTCCATTACAGGACATGAAACATGAGTGTGAAGGCCTCAATAAAGAGCTTGAAGGCAAAATTGAGCAAAGCAACAAAAGAGGCAAAAGAGGAAAAAGAGAAAAATCAGCTTCGAATCTTGGCTGAAGCCTCTTTGGCATAGGATAGCACTTCATAGAGAACCTCCAGCCCAAATTTCAAGAAATTTGGGGCAATTTTGCTCACATGGTAATTTTTTGGTCAAAACATAGATTTTTTTCTCCATGTGCAGGAGCTCCAAATGAAGAATGGTTTGCATTTTTTGATTCAACATGGAAAATCACGACTACTAGTGCCACGAAAAGAAATTTGGGCAAGATCTGAGTTTCCAGGAGGTCAAAAACACCTAAAAAATGACCTCTCTGCCCCTATTTTGACACACAAGAAGCAGTCTTGGGAGAATGAATATTTGGAGGGGCAAATGAGCACCAAATTCATAAATTCTAGTTGGGTTAGAAAGTAGACAGGACAGGCTTTACAACAAGCAAACTGGCGCACATTTTGGACATCTGCAAGTGCCTCAAATCAGGCTCCAAAGTAGCACAGTGCACATAGAAAATGGCGCAGCGCACATAGGGAAAAATGCCAAATTTGCTTTCGTTTCGCGAAATTTCGATTTGCGACTTCTCCAAGTGGGCCAGCTCATCTACATTTCAGTTTTTTTGGCACCTAAGGTAGCATTTAAATTTTTTTTTCTCCAGATTGCCTTCTATCCACGTGGTGAAGGAAGGCAAATGATCACCCAAGCCATTTGTCATGTTTGTAACGCTGCACCTATAGCTGATGGTTGGCTCCTCATCTCCATTTTGTAATGATTCAAGTAACTCCCCAACCCTTGGGTGTTCTATCTCTTCATGGCACATTCTATATATTGTATGAAAACTATTTGCCAAGGGTTGGTTGGCTTATAGTTTCTAGGAGATTGTGGGAAAGAAACTCTGTTTCTTCACTGTATATTTTTGACAAAGAATTAATGAAAGGCAGCGGCTATGTTTCATGAGATTCATGTGGTTGTGAGTGTAGAAAATGTGTCTCTTATGTTTCATATGTATTTTGTAATGTTCATAGTTCAATTCATATTCATTTCTAGTGAAATTTTCCGAGTTAGATAAGGTAGAATTCAATTTTATTGCTCTACCTGTGGGAAAATTTCATGTTCAGTGTTCTTCTTCTGTTGAAAAGGATTCATGTACTTATGCCCTTTTCACTCTCCTAAGAAATCTCTCCATTCCGCGTTATTTCTAACTAAATTGCTATACTTTCATTCAGCCTAACCTCACGAAGTAATCTGTGCCTTTGTATTAAATTCTCTATTCATTATTGTCCGTTGGTCCCATACCGTCCCAGAAGCTCAGTCATTCATAAAAAATTGTTTCTTGTATCCATATTCACTTACTAGCCTAAGATCAATACTTCACTGTAGTCATCTCAGACCGTTTCATTTATCTATTCACTGAGCGTGACTCAGAGAGAGCCCTCTCTTATTCTGGTAGGGCTAGCTACCAGACTGAGCGTGGTTTGTGGTTACCCTAAATTTTGCCTTCCTTCAGCCTAGGGAAGATTTAGGTGCTAACATAGTGGTGACTCCACTGGGGATGAAGTTTACTTGTAGATTGTCTTGCCCAAGTTCATATCTCAAGTTCTGATCTGATTGTTGATGGTGGATGATGATCAGACACTGGAAAAGATAAAAGCATTCACCTAGCAACTCCATTCACTAAAGAATCTAGCAATCAATGCTTCATGGTGACTCCACTACAGAGAGATCAGTAGCTTTGACATTTTCAAGATGGATTGGATTGCAAGAAGATACGCTCCCATGAGCCAAGATCACATCCCAGGTTTTCTGAATAAAATTCCCAAGGTAGATTGGTCAAAGAATTTGCCCATGTTTAGAAATGTGGAAGGTAATGACATTGCTCTTCATCTGGTGAAATTTCACATTCATGTGCATAGATTAAAGATCAACTTTCCTAAAGACTGTTTGATAAAAATGTTTATGGCTACCCTGGAAGATGAAGCCCGATCTTGGTATGAAAGTTTTCGGCCTGCTTGCATTTACTGTTTAAAGGATTTTCATGCCCTGTTCATTGAAAGATATCAAGAATCTTATATATCATTAAATCTAGTTCATGAATGTTGCAAACATGCTTCTAATTTTCTTGAAAGCCTTGAAAAATACTATGAGGATGATAATTTTATGGATGATGAGATCATGGAAGCCTTGTACGAGAATCTATTTCAGCAACATGAAGAGAAACTAGAGGAGTCCCATCAAGATGCTCAGGAAAATTTGCAGCAGAATGAAGATCTTTGTATGGTGGAAAATGAGGGAATTTTTCATCTTGATAGTCAACATGAATTACATGAAATAGATCAGCAGGTTGAAGAGTTCCATAGGGCTGAAAGTGATGAAAGAAAAGTGTCATTTCAGATCTATCCATAGAAGAAGATAGCATGCAGAGAAATCAAGTTTCAAATTCAGAATGTGATAATGTTAAGATAGCCATTTCATATGTAGATTCAGATTGTGATGACCAAGAAAACCTTGTACTAAGTCCCATGAAAGAGAACTCTGCTGCTGAAATCATCTGGGATGAAGAAGACAGAGTTTTGGATCCAAATGTTTTCATGTCATCAGAACACAATCTTCATGAAGAGGTAATCCAGTCAGTTCATGAACAGCAAGATGAGATCAGTGCTCAAGCAAGTAAAAAGGTTCCTCTGGATGAATTTATGGTAGATGATAGAAATGTTAGTGTTAGGTTTAAAAAAACATCTAAAGTTTCTTTTCTCCTGATTGATGCATGTGATGAATGTAATGAGAATCTGGCTATCATATCGTATGAAGATGACCTACCATATATTCAAAATTTAGCAGACCAGACTATTCAAGATTCCCTTTCAGATTCTTCCTCATATGTCTCATGTTTTGAATTTTTTTTTGACGAGGAAATCTGCTCATCCACTTGTTTAGAGATTTTTGAGGACCAATACCATACTTTTCTAAAGAACATTATGAAGGAAGGTAAGCATCAAAAGAAAAAGACATCTTGTTTACTAAACAAGAGGTAAATCTTCATGTTTTTCATGATCCAATGGCAAATCTGTTGTAGCCAGAAGTGAAGGTGATTATTGCAGTATTCAGTGATGAGGGAGATCATGGTCGACTGAGATTTTGGATGCCTAGTTACAAGTATCTACTGTCGACCTAGAGATCTGATCAGGAGAATCAATCAAGGAGGCATCTACTTGATTGGTTACATTGGAGGACAAATTACACATGATTGTACATATTGAATTAGTACACAGGTGGTTGTCGTCATGATTTGAAACCCTCGAATCTTGATGGAATGCTGCCATTGAACAATTTTTGTCAGTTCTTGTTTTAGTTAAGTCAATCATGAGTCATTTCCTTTTGCATTGAGTTGGTTTTTCAGTCATGTTGGTTTCATAGTTAAGTTGGTTTAAGTCAAGTTTCAGTCACTAAATGAGTCGCAGTCTTGCGTTGGTTTGTCAAAATAATGACTCCATAGCCCAATGGATGAAGGCACTATCTAGCTCTTCCAGAGATCTGCTATTCTTAGCACCTCCAAGGAGCTACCATCCCCCATTGGAGCCAATGTTAGTGTCAGCCTTTGCAGCCTTCTTCCAGTGATCAAATATGCTCTTACATAGTGGTCTCAGAGTGTCAAGATCAAATTTTGTCATCTCAGTAAGTCTTCAAGAAAAATTTGGTCACTAGGTACTAGGTCTAGGGTTTTCTTTTACTCCTGTCAAAGTCGTCCAAATGTTAGTCCATGCCACCATTCAACTGAGTGTACCATCATTAATAGGATTTTCATTATCATGTCAAGTTCTACCGGGTCATTTTACACCTTGTTCATGCTTCAGTTGCGCTTAGGTAAGGTCATTTCCCTCTCCTAGGGTTTTGAAGGCAATTTCTCTTGGACGGTCAAATCATCAGCAATACTTGTATCCTAATGTTCATACACCTTCCTCTATCCTTAAAGTACCTTATCAAGCACTTCCCATCACTGAGATCCCCCAAATTCTTCATTTTCGCACAAACCCTAGTTTCTTGATACAACCTGGCAATTATCTAGGTTGGACTTGTGTTTTGCCTTTTTGGACCCCTTCCCCTCACTCAATTTCTAAGATTCCTCAAGAATTTAGAAGCTCCCTATCCCCTTCATTTTGCTTCATTTCGAAAAATCTCTTGTTCCACACATCGGGGTAGTTTTCACTCAAATGATGTTTCTGAGCAAGGAAAGATGAATTTGGAAAAAATGAGAGAGGTTTTTGTCCATAATAGGCCAAGGAAGAAAAATGTTCTTCACTTTTTACACAGGTGTCATGGTTTTAGAGAAATGTAAAAATACAATTTCCTCGGGAGAATTGATGCACCTATGAAGTGACCTTGGTAAAATCACGTTTTCTCCTATCTTTGTTGGCCAAATGAATTTTTTAGTGAGTCAAATGCTAACTAGACACAACGATATTTCCACTGAGCTATCATGAGCTCAATTTGGAGTTGAGGAAGGCATTCAAAAGTTGACTGGAACAGCACTCTGCCTTGAGGCAGCCTCACTGGGCACATTTTGACCAGTCTTGGGAGATTTGACTTTTGATAGGAAAAATGAACTCCAAATTGAAACATTCTAGTTGGGGTGGAAAGTAGACTCAAAGACCTTTCTACCAAGCTATCCTACACTAAATTTGGACACTAGGAAGGCCTTCAAAATTCACCTGGAAAAAGGTGCAGTGCACAGAGGGAGCGCGGCGCACTAGGAGAATTTTCCAGTGTAAATTTACACTGGCGCGGCGCACATGGGAGGTGCAGCGCACAGGGCTAAAAGGCCTGAAATTGTGCCAAATTGCCTCAAGATTCCTGTGAAACCCCTCAAATCAATAGGTAGGCTCTATATCATGGCTTTCTCATCAAATTTTGTGAATGTTATGGTGGTTTATGGCTATGTTTGAATACAACAAAACTCATAAAATCAACCACAAGAAAACACCAAAGGCCATTGTTACTAGGGTTGCTTAATTGTGGTATTGAGGCCAAGGTTCCATTTTCACCCACCATCCTTCCCTCACCTACCATTTTTCCCTATCCTCCTTTCTCATTTTTCCTATTATCCCTACCCTAAAACACTACCAAACCCTATTCTCTTTCCCCTCCTCTTATTTGTCAACATAACACCCCAAAACCCTACCTTGTCAAAAACCCAAAACCCTACCCTATTAAATACACAAACCCCCTACATATACCTAAACAAACCTCTCCCATAAGCCCTATTCCCATCACATTACTCCCCTCCTAATACTCCTTTTGTTTCATTGTTCCCCTTGGTGGCAAATATTTACAAAAACACCTAGTTTCATCATCATCAAAGGGCAGCCTAAGTACAATACATAAACAACAATCATGGCAATTGAGGGTTCATTAGAGTATGAGGTGGAAACTCACAGTGATACAGCTTCAGAAGAACAAGCTCCCAGGAGACATCACAGCAGTGGCAAACATGTTAGGGATGAGCCAAACACCCTCATTGAATTGCAGGCATGCCCTCTTGCTATGTCATGTTTCCAATACCTAGCGTGTTTTGAATTTTGTCAAAGGGTGGCTAATGTCAGAGTTCATCATGAGTTGGCCCATCTTTTAGTGTTTCACCTACATGGAGGTCAGTCTGTCTTGTCTGGGGTCACCTTCACATTGACATCCAAAATTATCTCAGTGGCAACAAGCATACCAAATGTTGGAAAACAGTGGCATAAGAAGAAGAAGGTGGATAGGCATCATTATGAGCCTTACATTAAGGCAAATTTTTTTAGAGATCTCACAAGATTCTTCCCATTCAGATATTTGAAAGATGAGTATGCTCCACTCATGAAATTGATCATGAAGTACTTCAGTTGTGAGGGGAGGTTCTCTCGACTATATGCCCATCACATTAGGTTGCTCATGCACTTTACCAGCATGTGGATGATGAACCTCCCATTTTTCATTTGCAATAACATAGAGAGGATGAAAGATTTCATGCATCATAAGACCCCTCAGCAGCAGCTCAACAGTGTTTATCACTTTGCTCTTATCCAGATTTTGGTGGATCATCAGTTGGGATTGCAAGGCATTGCTTGGGAGGACTTCATCTCCCGTGACTTCTTCATCACTGCATAGGTAATATCAGAGGTAAAGCATGAGATAGGTGGCCCTTCTCATCAATATGAGCGCCATGAGACCACTACTATGCCAGTATTCATCACCTATCAGAGAGGTAGTAGACATTTGTTTGCAGCAACAAAGTGAGTGTTATCTCCACTCGAGGTGAAAGGAGCCTCGCTCCCAGCATCGACGACATAGGAATAGGATAGAGGTAAGGATCCCATGCATGGTGAGGGGCCTTCAGGTGAACCATCAGGTGAACGAGAGACTGCATTCGTTCTCCTTCATGATGATGAGATAGATACAGAACCGACAAATGCAGAGCTTAGAGAGATCATCCAGGAGCAACAATCAGAGATTGAGGCCTTATCCCTTGACTTGAAGAGGGCCAAGTGGAACATGAAATACCTGGAGTAGAGAAACAAGCAGCTTGAGGATCAGCAATCAATTATGGAGCTACAAAACATTCGTGAGCATCGCCAAGCTGCTCAAAGGAGAAGAGTTGAGCTCACATCAATGGATTAAGAAATCAATGAGGATCGGGAGGCCAATCTCAAGAGAGTCAACATGCACTTGGAGAGGCTGCTAGACAAGGCCGACAAGGACCATGCCTTACTGAGACACATGGCTTTCCATTACAGGGCATGAAACATGAGTGCAAAGGCACGGATAAAGAGCTTGAAGGCAAAATTGAGCAAAGCAACAAAAGAGGAAAAAGAGCAAGATCAGATTCAAATCTTTATTGAAGCTTCTTTGGCACAGCATAACACTTCATAGAGAACCTCCAGCCCAAATTTCAAGAAATTTGGGGCAATTTTGATCACATGGTAATTTTTTGGTCAAAACATAGGTTTTTTTCTCCCTGTGCGGGAGCTCCAAATGAAGAATGGTTTGCATTTTTGGATTCAGCATGGAAAATCACGACTACTAGTGCTTGGACAAGAAATTTGGGCGAGATCTGAGTCTCCAAGATGTCAAAAAAACCCAAAAAAATGACTTCTCTGCCCCTATTTTGACACACAAGAAGCAATCTTGGGAGAATGAAGATTTGGAGGGGCAAATGAGCACCAAACTCAGAAATTCTAGTTGGGTTAGAAAGTAGATAGGACAAGCTTTCCAAAAAGCACACTTGGGCACATTTTGGACACCTACAAGTGCCTCAAATCAGGCTCCAAAGTATCGTAGTGCACAGAGAAAATGGCGCGGCACACACCGGAAAAAATGCCAAATTTGCTTCCGTTTCACGACTTTCCAAGTGGGCCCACTCATCTAAATTTCAATTTTTTTGGCACCTAAGGCAAATTTAAAGTATTTTTTCTCTAGATTGGCTTCTATCCACGTGGGGAAGGAAGGAAAAAGGTCACCCAAGACATTTGTCATGTTTGTAACGCTGCACCTGTAGCTGATGGTTAGCTCCTCATCTCCATTTTGTAATGATTCAAGTAACTCCCCAACCCTTGGGCGTTCTATCTCTTCATGGCACATTCTATATATTGTATGCAAACTATTTGCAAAGGGTTGGTTGGCTTATAACTTCTCAAAGACTGTGGGAAAGAAACTCTATTTCTTCACTGTATATTTTTGACAGAGAATTAATGAAAGGCAACGGCTCTGTTTCATGAGATTCATGTGGTTGTGAGTGTAGTAAGTGTGTCTCTTATGTTTCATATGTATTATTTAATGTTCATAGTTCAATTCATATTCATTTCCAGTGAAATTTTTTGAGTTAGATAAGGTGGAATTCAATTTTATTTCTCTGCCTGTGAAAAAATTTCATGTTCAGTGTTCTTCTTCTGTTGAAAAGGATTCATGTACTTATGCCCTTTTCACTCTCCTAAGAAATCTCTCCATTCCACGTTATTTCTAACTAAATTGCTATACTTTCATCCAGTTTTGCATCACGAAGTAATTTGTGCCTTTGTATTAAATTCTTTGTTCATTGCTTTCTGTTGGTCCCATACCATCCCAGAAGCTTATTCATTCATAAAAAATTGTTTCTTGTATCCATATTCACTTACTAGCCTAAGATCAATACTTCACTGTAGTCATCTCAGACCTTTTCATTTATCTATTCACTGAGTGTGACTCGGAGAGAGCCCTCTCTTGTTCTAGTAGGGCTAGCTACCCGACTAAGCGTGGTTTGTGGTTATCCTAAATTTTGCCTTCCTTCAACCTAGGGTAGATTTAGGTGCTAACATAGTGGGGACTCCACTGGGGATGAAGTTTACTTGTAGATTGTCTTGCCCCAGTTCATATCTCAAGTTCCGATCTGATTGTTGATGGTGGATGATGATCAGACACTGGAAAGGCTAAAAGAATTCACCTAGCAACTCCATTCACTAAAGAATCTAGCAATCGGTGCTTCATGGTGACTCCGCTGCAAAGAGATCAGTGGCTTTGAAATTTTCAAGATGGATCTGATTGCAAGAAGATATGCTCCCATGAGCTAAGATCACATCCCAGGTTTTCTGAATAAAATGCCCAAGGTAGATTGGTCAAAGAATTTGCCTGTGTTCAGAAATGTGGAAGGTAATGACGTTGCTCTTCATCTGGTGAAATTTCACATTCATGTGCATAGATTAAAGATCAAGTTTCCTGAAGACTGTTTGATAAAAATTTTTATGGCTACTGTGGAAGATGAAGCCTGATCTTGGTATGAAAGTTTTCGCCTACTTGCATTTACTGTTTAAAGGATTTTCATGCCCTGTTCATTGAAAGATATCAAGAATCTTATCTATCATTAAATCGAGTTCACGACTGTTGCAAACATGCTTCTACTTTTCTTGAAACCCTTGAAAAATACTATGAGGATGATAATTTTACGAATGATCAGATCATGTAAGCCTTGTACGAGAATCTATTTCAGCAACATGAATAGAAAATAGAGGAGTCCCATCAAGATGCTCAGGAAAATTTGCAGCAGAATCAAGATCTTTGTACGGTGGAAAATGAAGGAATTTTTCATCTTGACAGTCGACATGAATTACATGAAATAGATCAGCAGGTTGAAGAGTTCCATAGGGCTGAAAGTGATGAAAGAAAAAGTGTCATTTCAGATCTATCCATAGAAGAAGACAGCATGCAGATAAATTAGGTTTCAAATTTAGAATGTGATAATGTTAAGATAGCCATTTCATATGTAGATTCAGATTGTGATGACCAAGGAAACCTTGTACTAAGTCCCATGAAAGAGAACTCTGCTGCTGAAATCATCTGGGATGAAGAAGACAGAGTTTTGGATCCAAATGTTCTCATGTCATCAGAACAAAATCTTGATGAAGAGGTAATCCAGTCAGTTCATGAACAGCAAGATGAGATCAGTGCTCAAGCAAGTAAAAAAGTTCCTCTAGATGAATTTATGGTGGATGATAGAAATGTTAGTGTTAGGTTTCAAAAAACATCTGAAGTTGCTTCTCTCATGATTGATGAATGTGATGAATGTAATGAGAATCTGGCTGTCATATCATATGAAGATGACCTACCATATATTCAAACTTCAGCAGACCAGACTATTCAGGATTCCCTTTCAGATTCTTCCTCATATGTCTCATGTTTTGAAATGCTTTTTCGAGAGGAAATCTGCTCATCCACTTGTTCAAAGATTTTTGAGGACCAAGACCATACTTTTTCTAAAGAACATTATGAAGGAAGATCAGCATCAAAAGAAAAAGACATCTTTTTTCGTAAACAGGAGGTAAATCTTCATGTTTTTCATGATCCATTGGAAAATCTATTGTAGTCAGTAGTGAAGGTGATTATTGCAGTATTCAGTGATGAAGGAGATCATGGTCGACTAATTTTTTGGATGCCCAGTTACAAGTATCTACTGTCAACCTGGAGATTTGATCAGGAGAATCAATCAAGGAGGCATCTACTTGATTGGTTACATTGGAAGACACATTATACATGATTGTACATATTGGACACCTGCAAGTGCCTCAAATCAAGCTCCAAATTAGCGCAGCGTACAGAGAAAATGGCGCAGCGCACATAGGAAAAAATGCAAAAATTTGCTTCCATTTCGTGAAATTTCGATTCACGACTTCTCCAAGTGGGCCCGCTCATCTACATTTCAGTTTTTTTGGCACCTAAGGCAGAATTTAAAGTATTTTTTCTCTAGATTGGCTTCTATCCACGTGGTGAAGGAAGGCAAACGGTCACCCAAGCCATTTTTTGTATTTGTAACGTTGAACCTGTAGCTGATGGTTGGCTCTTCATCTCCATTTTTTAATATTTGAGTAACTCCCCAACCCTTGGGCGTTCTATCTCTTCATGGCACATTCTATATATTGTATGTAGACTATTTGCAAAGGGTTGGTTGGCTTGTAACTTCTAGGATACTATGGGAAAGAAACTCTGTTTCCTCACTATATATTTTTGACAGAGAATTAATGAAAGGCAGCAGCTCTGTTTCATGAGATTCATGTGGTTGTGAGTGTAGTAAATGTGTCTCTTATGTTTCATATGTATTTTGTAATGTTCATAGTTCAACTCATATTCATTTCCAGTGAAATTTTCTGAGTTAGATAAGGTAGAATTCAATTTTATTGCTCTGCCTGTGGGAAAATTTCATGTTCAGTGTTCTTCTTCTGTTGAAAAGGATTCATGTACTTATGCCCTTTTCACTCTCCTAAGCAATCTCTCCATTCCGCGTTATTTCAAACTAAATTGCTATACTTTCATCCGGTCTTTCCTCACGAAGTAATCTGTTCCTTTGTATTAAATTCTCTGTTCATTGTTGTCCGTTGGTCCCATACCATCCTAGAAGCTCAGTCATTTATAAAAAATTGTTTCTTGTATCCATATTCACTTACTAGCCTAAGATCAATACTTCATTGTAGTCATCTTAGACCATTTCGTTTATCTATTCACTGAGCGTGACTTGGAGAGAGCCCTCTCCTATTCTGGTAGGGCTAGCTACCAGATTGAGCGTGGTTTGTGGTTACCCTGAATTTTTCCTTGCTTCAAACTTGGGCAGATTTAGGTGCTAACAACGTAAATGGCTAGAATGGCTCATATTCAAATGATAACCTTTGGTTTCCTGTTTTATGGTCTTCAAATTATGATGACTTGCTTATTGAACCACAAATCTTTTGAGCACTTGCCCTTAGTTATTTTGTGCCTTTTAAAATATGAAATTTGTAGGTTGAAAACCATAGAAATTTGTAAACCCTTCATGACTTGCTATGTGGCAATCCTCTGTTTTTATGACTTGATATTTTTGAAAATTAAATTCTTGAGTATGCAATTAGTTCTTAGTTTGGATAGGTCTGTTGGTATGCATGACTATGGGTTGATTAGATTAATGAATATATATACAAGGTAAAAATAGGGATACATACAAACAGGGATATGTGTTGCTCAATTGTTATTTGAGCAATGGTTATAGTTACAGGGTGTAGGTAAAAAGGTTGGAATTAGGATAAAAGAATGAATGATATAGGATAGGCTAGGTATTCAGAAACTAAAATCAATAATTATCATATTTCATCATCAAAAATTTGAATTTAATAAAAGAAATTAAATACTTAAAATGACAATTCTTACAGACCTTTAATGATATGATCTCTTTGTTGGAGCTTGCTATTTGGCAGAATGTAATGGTGTCCATAAATTGTATGCTTAATGTTCCAGTCTTCCCTTGAATTTATTGTTGTCGGCCTCTTCTTTGTGATTTTTTCATCTTGGATGTAATCTTCTTTGTTGCTAATGTAATTTTCCTTTGAACAGATCCCATAGGAGAAATGTACTCAAAATAAAGCCTTTACCTTAAACTTATGAACAGTTTTCTTCTGAATAGGTCTTTTCTGAGAAGTTATGAATGCATCTCCTTTGCTAAGAATTGAATGATAACAGGTCCCTTCTGAAGAATGAATGATAATAGGTCCCTTGATGAGAATTGAATGATAACAGGTCCCTTGCTGAGATATGTTCTGATAACCTTGCTAAAAATGAAGAAAAATATTTTTCTGTTGAAGATAGGAAAATAGGAAAGCATGAACAAGTTCAGGCTTCCTTTTCCCCAACTGATGGTTTGACTTGTCCTCAAGTCATTGTCCTTTGCTATTAAGATTTAAAATGTGTTATAGACATTTTTGGGCACTGCAACCCCAATCCTAAATGTCCATCAACCAAGGGATCCTAAATCCCTAAAAGTTTTGTTCCAACCCCTAAAAGAACAAGGTCAGCTGATCACATCATCTCCTGGAAGTTATCCATGAAAACCTACTCAGAACTGGTCAAAACTGGACCATCTCACCTGCTCCATGGACAAAGTGCGCTGCATCCCACCTAAATACACACAGAGGGTGTGATGCATGTTTAAAATCCCTTCTATGGGGTGTGATGGGTGAGAATGGACAAATGGCAGAGTTAGTGTGCGAGGTGTAAAATCATGGCATCTTCCATAAACTTCTCCTGTGACACTTGGCTCCCTAAATTCGCCTAGGGATGAGTAAGAGATCATCATTCTCCAAGTGGAATCAAGAACTATCATTGAGAAGGCACTAATAAAACCCCAAAATCTGACTCACCCCCGCTTTCAAACATATATATATGGATCCCTCATCCCAGAGATCCAAAGGCTAGAATTTTGTATCTTGTAAGAAAGTGTTGTTGGTTTCTTGCTGCAACATCATAGTGTTGGGTGATCTAAGCTTTTCGTGAGGTGAAGAAGGGCTTATTACTGAGAGGATGATGCTGGGTCAGAACAATTGGTTGTAATCCTCCCCTGCTCTTTTCTTGATATCAATAAAGCTATTCAATTTTTCCTCCATGTTATTGCATATTTTATGATATATGTTTGTGTGTGGTCAATATACATCTGATCTTATATTGTTTATGCTAGTAGATCTCTATTCTCGTATAGTATTGTGCTGCTTTGATTCCATAGGTGCTCTTTGAAGCTGGGCTGACAAGGAAGCAAGCAGCAAGGACCTACTAGAAGGGAGAGGAATCAAGTGAGAAACCAAGCGCAAGATTGAGGTTGGTGTCTTCATTCTTCTCTTATCTATTTGTCATAAAGGAATACGAAAATAGCTTTACTTTGTTTGTTTCTAATGTTGCTACCACCCTTAGTGGGATTAGCAGTTTTGCATAGACACTATTCCTAGTAACAAAATGGTGACTCCAATAGGGAGCGACTAGATTGTTTGTTAGCCTACCTTTGTTTATTTTATAAACCTACAGACGGAGCCTAAAGCCAATCCAGCTAGCCTTCGAAACTGCATTTGTTTTACGAATGCAAAGTAGATCAATGCTGCTTCAGTCAATCTCCGAGTTTTTTTTATGAATTAAAAAATCGATCTACAAACAGACTAATTGCCCTGAGTGGTAGCTCTAGTAACCTCCGTAGATCCACCTCTGTGATTTGCATATACTAAACATTGCTTTCTTGGCTTAAATCCCCGAACTGGATTGAAAATTATGAGAAAAAACTCATTCAAAGTCTTGTATTGGTACCATCGCACCCTGCCTTAAAGGCAATCTACTTGCATCGCACATGCTGAGTGCAGTAGGTGCGTTGAAAGCAGAGATCCCTGTGTAATAGGTGCGCTGGTCAAATAAGGTTAACTCTATCTTAAGGCTTTGGTTTTTCACTCACTGCTTTCAGTCCTATTCTGGAGTTTAGTTGTCTATGGTCAGTGTATCTCTGTAAAAACCACTTTCCTTTACATCTTTCTGCCTCCATAGTGCAAAGAACTGTAAGTTTTTTTATGTAGTTTGCATCACTTTCGGTTCTCTTGTGCA
The DNA here is from genome assembly GCA_031772625.1 of Pinus tabuliformis. Lineage (NCBI taxonomy): Eukaryota > Viridiplantae > Streptophyta > Pinopsida > Pinales > Pinaceae > Pinus > Pinus tabuliformis. The sequence continues at coordinate 437,383,992 of CM062816.1, forward strand.
AAAAGGTAGCATAATCGAGCGGTCATTCTTTGATCTGAAAGTGTCGTAGCTATCGTTTTCAGACATAGAAGACAATCCCCTTGCTCTTGGTAGTTGATTATACAAGCTACTATTGCATATGATTTTAATTAGTAGTTTTTAAAGTGTCGAAAAGCAATTTTTCATTTCGAAATCGCAAACTGTCTCTCTTACTTTCACTTCATTTTGAAAAGAAATTTGTTGAGTATTGTCGCTTTGGAAATAATTCAGATTTGCACTTAGTTTTATTATCATCACATACACCAAGAAAGCTATAAAACAATACATGCATGTGCATTTGCATTTAGACTACTTGTTAGTTTGATTTAGGACAGTGCATATAGTGTGTGCTCTATGCTCTATGCTGAAAGAAAATCATCCCTCTTTCCTTAGTAGCTAGGATTTTCATTGCTAAAAGAAGATTAAATGATTGTTTATCATGTTAGACTGAATTTTAGGAATTGTAAATCTACATCACATGGTGAACCTGAAATGAAAATTTCTTAAGCAAGATCAACTATAAAATAAATTCAATGAATCTAAAAATGCTTTGGAACCTAACGCACAACATTTAGAAGTCTAGGCTAGAGACGTGTTCCGGCATCATAAAACGTGGTAACTGTTGCTTTCATTGTTGGTTGGGTGATTCCTCCACTTTGAGATGACAAGTGCCAATATGGACTTGTGCTCCCACGTACCATTGAGTATATATTGCGAGACCACATTAGGCTTTATCCTTTATCCGTAGGAAGCTGTGTCTTCCACCCTATCGGTTGCAATGCACTAAACACAGAATTCGGGAAGATTGACTGTCGTACCTTAAAAAGTATTCTGTAGTTTTGCGATTGGTTTGGTAATCCCTCTGTCTAGATTTCTAGAGTAGTCTCTTTCGTTCCTTTTCAGACTCCTTAAAAGAAAAGGTCCATCTGAGCACTTGTCACTTCAAGCTCATGAAAAATCAAAGGCGACTAGAGTCATCTTTTGTTTTTTCTCGACTCTTAAAAATTGAAAAAACAAGTTGTGTCAAAGCGTCTAAAATTAATTTAATTCGGAAACATATTTCCCCTTGATTTTTAGTTGATCAAGTAATCCACAATCATGGAAGAAAGTCAATCGAAACCTCGTCATTCACGGAGACTTACGAGCCAACCGTCTTTGTCTCCAGAGTCAAAATTGATACGAACAAAGCGAACTCGTTTAACCAGTTCCAAATCCCCTGGTAAAGTTAGAACAAGTGTTCCAACAGCTTCAGAGACTCTGGTTACTCCAAACATTCCTGGTAACCCTACCCTTACAGAAGAAATTCAGCAGCCCATAAAGGACAGTATAACTGATCCTAGTGTGAGGGTAAACACTTCTATTTCTGAACCAGCTACATTAACAACTAATTTAGAAGGTGTTATTCCCCAAACATCTGTCGCTACCGAATCTATACCTTCCTCAGCACCAGAAATAGTTTACGGACCTGACGGTCTACCTCTTCCACCTGTTCTGATTGCTATAGAAGAGATTGTGGAAGATCCTTAGTCTAGTACTCCATCTCAATTTGGAGTTGAGATCGCCCTGTATCCCTCTTTGTCAAAAATTAGTCTACTGTCATCAGAAGCTCCTGTAGAATCACTAGGAAATATTTTGGATAGACTAGAAATGTCTGAACAACCGTCGACATCTAGGACTATGTCATCTGACACAGCGACGGCAGAACTTCCTGCTGTCACTCCAACAATGTTCGCCAGCATACCATTTGTCCCAAATAGCTCTCAATCACTAGAAAGGACCCACCAAGGGCTATTTCGACAATATGGTCCGTTCCTGTTTGTTCATTCGGAATAGTATCCAAGAACTCTTATGTTGAGTCTCAGCAAATTGATCCTTCATAGTGTTAATTTAGGCAGTTCGGTCCTCAAGGACAAACAATTCCTTTAAGTACCGGATTACCATTGTATGGGGGGTAATATACCCTTTCATTGTCTCCTCTGAGAGGACAACCATACGAGAGTTCACAACAAAATTTAGGTTATGCTAGAATTACATCTAGCGGTTGGGTGCCAACACTGCCTCAACAACTAAGAGTTGTATACTCAATGCAACAATGCTTACCTATGTCATATATACCAACTACACCAGCTATTTTGACAGTGTTGCAAGTACAAGCATTGCCTATTGTATGCCAACCTAAGGTTACTCAAGTTGTAATGCAACAGCCTCTTGCCCCTGCGAGTCAACCACAATCGCCAACTAGTGGAATGACACAGGCCCAAATGGGTACAATTACCCCTCATCTTGGTCAAACAGCCAGTATTGGACAATAGGACGTGGCTTCACAACCATGGCTGGTGCAATATCAATAACCGCAATTCCAACAAGTCTACCAAGGGTCTGAGCAACAAATATTTGCAAATAGTGGGCAACCGTATATTCAAAATGGTCAAAATCAACCATTCTACCATGCTTATGCCCATCAACCTTGCCAAAGTTACCAGCACCAAATGCATTATGCTGGTATGCAAAGACCAACTGCTCAGGAAATTCCATATTACCCTGGGTATGATTTGACAAACCTGAATCAACAATTACCCTTCATGGCGACTTTAGAGTTACCGGATCTAAATCAGTTAACAAACGATCCAATTGCTTATGCCCCTTGGTGGCCAACGATTCCGCATAAACTTCTGTCAGATATTCCTAAATTTAATGGAAATCCGGGTGAAGACCCATCGAATCATGTGATGAACTTTCATCTGTGGTGTTCATCAAACACCCTAAACGATGATTCGATTAGGCTTCACCTTTTTCAGAGAACGTTAACGGGTCCGGTGGCAAAATTGTATATCGAATTACCTAGAGCTTCGTTTGACAACTTCAATACCTTAGCCACAACCTTTTTAACCCATCTTCAGTTACCTATAAGGTACGAAACAGGAACAGAACTTCTTACCAACTCCAAGAAAACGACAGCCACTCACATATCTAATCATATTCATGAGTGGCGACGTCGTCGTAGAATGGTAAAAACAAACGTTCCTGATCAGCTTTTAGCTGAATGGTTTATCAAGTCATTGTTACCTTCCATTACAAAAGATGTGGCAAAGGGAGGAGTCTTTACTGGAGAGAAAGTTATTTCTCATGCACAGTACTTAGACTTGATTTATACTCAGCCTGGCATGCTCTACAATAAAATCCCTGACACTCCTAGACTGGAATTTCCCATTCCTCCTCCTCACAAATCAAACAATGACTCTCATGCCGGCGACGGCGTGATAGGCACGACAAGCACAAAATCAACAAAGGCTACATCTAAAAAGGCCCGTAATATTTCTAATCAAAATGAAAATGAGGAACTTCTCACCTCGGAAGTAAATGTCGTCTCAACTGACAAGGGCAAAGAAACCAAGCAACCAGGAGGCAAGAAGAAAAACAAAGGGAAGAAGAAGAAACAAGGAGAATCATCACCTAAAAAATCTTCTGCAAACCCTTCTGGAGACAGGAAACCAAAAAATCCATGCCTAATATGTGATGAGGATCATTGGACAAGAGACTATCCATATAAAGCTGAGCTTAGAAAATTCGCCAAGAATTCAAAAACCGCGGCAATATTAACTGATCCATTTCCAAATCTAGGAACATATCTGGTTGCTACTTATAATGCTCCCCCGTCCCAAGTGTTGATGTTGTCGGTTTTGAAACAACAAAATGATGCTTTGATAACGACAAGGAATAAAGATTACGGGAATCCACAGATGTTGAACAACAAGGACAACGATCAACCTAGTAGTTCGACAACAAATTCGACAGAAGTTGTGCCACCCATCATTCCTAAACTAACAATAAAACTGCCAAAAGGAGTAGTACACAAGTCGACATTTAATCTGCGTGCTAGAACAACACAACATTATAATATAGTGGAACATTTGGCCCAATCTCCATCCGCTATGTCGACACTTGAGGTACTACAAAATTGTCCCTCCCAAAAGTAGGCTTTATTATCAGCAATAGGTGCGATTAACCCAAAGGATTCTAATATTGTGTCCTTTAATCATAAAGGGTACGATCCTCAGTTACCAGCTCAACTAGCTTTCCTCATTCAAGTGAGATCCCTCAACAAAACTGTTCATTGAACAATAATTAATGAGGGGGCATCTACATGTATTATGTCAATCAGTTGCTGGAAAACTTTAGGATCTCCAACCTTGTCACGATCTTCGACAACACTTAAAGCATTTGATGGAAAAACATATACCCCATATGGGATTTTAAGTAACTTTCAAGTTGAACTAGGGGGGGAAACAATAGAAATAGATGTTGAAGTGATCGACGAAAACCTCGATTACAACATCCTACTGGGAAGGCCCTGGATATATGTTATGCCTGCTGTTATTTCGACCTACTTTAGGAAGATTGCATTTCCTTTTCAAGGGGAAATCACAATCGTCAACCAACAAACTTTTCTCCCCAATAGTTCCCAAGTTACGGGAAGCATTCCGATGATCCATGGAAGCCCCCATTCGCTTCAAAATATCAAAGTAGGCCTACTAAAAGACCCTGTATTAATGGGGACTTTTGCACTCCCACCTCCAATCAATCTAGCGAAAGTAGCAATGGTAGGGACCTGCAATATTATATCTTCTATTCAGAAGATCTCAGAAAACGATGTTAAAATGGATCATCCATGGGTATTGCCTCCAAGCTCAATAGAAATATTGTAGCAATCAATATTTTGGGCATGGGAGGCAAACCCAAATCAATGCCCCTCAAGCATTTGGATAGATAGGTCTAAGGAATATGACACCCCTTTAGATCCCTGGTCATAAGTACATAACACCAACGAAGGAATTATTCAGTCAATGATAATTGACGGGGCGCCATGGGAAGATTACCACCATCGTTCCTGTTATCACAAAATCAGTACTAAGGGCTGCAACCAAGCAAGATTTCATGTAACTCTTTCAACCAGACTTTAGACTAAGGATTAGCCTCCTTAGTCAGAGAGGGCTCTCTCACAAACTTTTGATAAAAATCATTCACGACAACAGATGGCTAACTCTTCACACATTCATGAAAACAAAGCTGGTTGGACACATATCAAATTGGTCTTCATTGGGCTATGGAGTCTCACACATTTAGTAAACAAAATCACAGTCATTTCATGGAAGTCAAGGCTCTTTGCATCAGATGTTCAAACATATTTCACATAAACCACAGCTTGCCAAACATACAGGAAGTCAGAGCATTAAAAATGAATTCTAAGTGATTATGCTATAACAAGGCTGTAAAAGAACATTAAGAGAATAAACCACCATCATATTTGAACAATTTAATCCATTGAGAATCTTGAGAAGAAACAACCACTGCTTTACTATTACTGTAATAAGTCTTTACATTGGCCCAAATAAACTCTGTTTTTGTATAAAATCTCCAACCTTTTTTACATCAGAGTCATTTCTATATATAGGAAAACAAAAAAACAACTACTTGAGACTCCTCCTCCAGCATGAGGGGAGCTCGAAATCCTATCATTAACTGCCTTATCGATATCTAAACAAACTAATTAATTACAAAGGTATTGCGTTGTGAAAACATAGAGTCCCATTCCCATTGAAACTCTAAGTCTTTCTCCTCGTGTGCATTGATGCTTTCTTGAACTTTGACACCTGTATCATTTTAGTAATAGTCAATACATGCTGGAGAAACATTCACTGAACGAGCAGCTTCGGATACTTGTTGTGTGGATGACTCATCAGTTGATGAAGATCTGTGCCCTATTTTCACGGTCTCTGCCTCCCATTAGTCCTTATGCACTAATGACTATGCTCCAAGCCATTTAATTCCTTTAATAACCACGCATAATCCAATATGCCTTATGATCTGGACACTTTGTGAGCTGAACAGGTGTACCACTCAAAATTTCGGTAACCCTACCAGAACCCTAAAAATTCGGCTATAAAGTAACTTTAGGAAGACTTTAACAAAAATTTCACCTTTTCCTTCAATACTTACACCTGTCACCTTTTGAATATCTGGATAGCTTTGTATAATCTCCATGCTGGCCTCGAGTCATCCTTTTCAAGATTTGCTGACCTCAGCATCAATTTCATTTTTTTTTACATAAACAGTCATCTACAGCAGTTTCGTAGCGCGCTACGAAATTGCTGTAGGTAATCAAAATAGAATATATGAATCTTAAAGCACTGATGACTTAACTTCGTGATTTCTTCAGCTACTTTGTACAGGTGTAAGGGATCCAAAAAGTTTCAAAATGATGACAACCAAAATTTATCAAAACTTGAAAAGCAAATTTCCTCTTGGATTAATCAGCTAGTTTACCTAGCTTCTTCTTCAAACTGCTAACTTCTTCCTTCAAAGCCTTGTTTTCTGCTCTTAAGCTTGTGTTCATCTGTTTCATGATTTTTTCCTGCTTCAGAGCTGGCACTATCCACAAATATGCATCAGACACTGAGTCATTTTGGCTCATTAGACTTGTTCTGCCTTTTATTACAGCCTTTTTATAATTTGCATATCTCACTGCCCTTTCCTTAGAAACATTTTTAATCTGAGGCACTTCTTCTTGTGTTGTTCCTGCCTGTTGCTTGATAGCAATGACATTTCCACCTTGGCTGATGATGACCCTATTACCCTTGTTTTTACTTCTGGCTGCATGAACTGTTCTGGTCAAATCCTCAAGTACATCTGTACTAGGTACTTCTAAAGGTGCCTTCTCTTTCTGCGCTTTCTCCACCTCTTTCATTTGTCTTCTTGTGACTGGCCTACGTGGCTTGAAAGCATATTCTTTACTAGGCTCCTCAAATCTCAACCTTTTTGAAGCTCTTGGTTTCTTGGTACTTTCGGGTGAAGATTGAGTGAGGTCAATATGCATTGGCTGCACTGGGTGATCTTGCTCAAACTCTATTGGTTCAATCTGTATTGGCTGATCTTGCTCAAGTTCAATAGCTTCAAGTAAGTCACTTAAACTGCCTTTTGAAATAGAGCTTTCTTCCACAGTAATTGACTTACCTTTCTCCTTGTTTAATTGACCTCTGGTTTTCACCCTTGAAATCTTTTCAACTTCACTTGGTTTAGCTTCATCCTTCTTTTTCTAGATCTTCTGCTTTGATGACTGAGGTGTCTCCTTAGATGATGACTTAGGTGTCTCCTTTGCTGCCACTGACTTCTCTGATTTCCTTAACTTGGTTTTAGGCTTCTTTTGGTCTGTCACCTCTTTTCTGAGCTCAGCCAGAGTAGGTTCTTCACTCCTTTCTTCCCTTTCTCTCACAGGCAATGGAGTGAGGCCTGTTTTTCTTGGAAAGCCGGCCATAAAAACAAATGAATCCCAATCTCTGCCAATATTTTGTAAACCATCCAATACCAGCAACTTTACCAAGCCATGATGAAACAAGGATGTTTCACAACCATCTTTCTTTAACTGGATTTTATCACACATTTTACTAATGCTTCTGAACAAATAGAAAGGGATATCTATTGAAGCCTTACCTGTGAAATGCAACAAAAGTTTGAAGTGATAGGAATAAACTTTATTGTACCTTCCCTCGCATGTTAGGTATTTCTGGATGCATGTGAGGAGCATAGCATAATGTTCTTTTATGTAACTCCTTGGCACCGCTTTGGTGAGGTCCTCATTTACATACGGTTCCTTCAAAAACTCTTTACAGGGACTCATGTCGAATTTAAAGTTTTTGAACCATTCTTGACCTCCCCTCGAAATTTCAGTGATAATGGAAATGGCTTCAGGAGACACAGGAAATTCTAACATTGACACCTTTGAATTCAATCCAATAAAATTCAATGCGAAAGCCTTCGTTACCTCTGCATGTCCTCCCTTCAATTTCTCGCAGAACCTCCAGCAACCAGCATTTCGAAAGGCTCTTGCTACACCTTCATCCCTGAGTGTAACATCAAGCCCCTCTGGCTCTACCCTCAGGCACTTACCGGATCGATGTTCCCTCTTTTCCATCTTGCTTCGAATATCTTCACACAGGAAACTAATGGCAGCTACAGCTCGAAAACAATCTCAACTTTGGAGTGCAGGCTCGCTTGCAATGATCCCTTTAAATGAGAACTCGGGCTTCTCATACAGCAGACATGTTTACACATTATGAAAAACACATTATGACACAACCATACCTCATAAAATCCCTTAAGATGATATTCATATGCGTGATTCTGGACCTTATGGCGGAATGATGATTTATCATGACCTAGAGAGGACATCAACTGACAAACATGAACGGACCTATGACTCACCCCTCCCAGATTTGATATTGCAAGAAAAAGAACTACAAAAACCCCGAAACCCCGATTTCGTAGCGCGGACAGTTCAAATTTAACAAAACGCGCTACGAAATGGCTGGTAAACAGTACGCTGCGAAAAGACGGAAACATCATTGCGCAGCTAAATTGACCAAACAGATTGTGCTGCGAAACTGCGCAAAGTACTGATGACATGACATGCCTTAACTAACAATGATGGAGGGTATCTAACAATTTTTTTTTACACGAACTTACATCAATACCTTTTGAAATTCAAATTTCAAAATGACACACACACATATAAACCTATTCACAAAACTGAAGACTTTTATATGAAACTTGTGGACAACATTACATACATGAACTATGGTTCTAAGTGATAACAGTTCCCATCTTCGGATTGTCAAGAAGATGCTCCTGACGACCTTAATCATCCTTTAGTTTTTTATTTCCTATCAAATACTGTAAATACAGAGGATTTCGAGAGAAACTTGTCCAATATCGAACAGACTATAACCATAAATATCTCAACCAAAGCAAATGTTGTAGAGAATATTTATGTTGGCAAATGTTGTTCTCCTTCAAAACCATAAATATACGAAGCTCTTTTTCATGAATTCAGAGATGTCTTTGCTTGGTCATATGATGAAATGCCAGGCATTGACTCGAGTATAGTTGAACATGAGATAAAGATGTATCCAGATGTCAAACCAATAAGACAATGGCTATCGCAGGTGCACCCCAAGAAAGGCGTTGCCATCAAGGCAGAAGTTGAAAAACTTCTCCATACTAGTTTCATTTACCCGGTTCCTCTAACAAATTGGGCATCTAATATTGTTCCTGTAATGAAGAAACAAGGAACAATTAGAGTGTGCGTCGATTATAGGGATGTAAACCAAGCTTGTAAAAAAGACAACTATCCTACACTCTTTATTGACCAGATACTTAACGAATGCGCCAGCTGTGAAATCTTTTCATTTATGGATGGATTCTCTGGGTATAATCAAATTAATATCCACCCACAAGACCAGTCAAAGACTACATTTATTTGTCCGTGGGGCACATTTTCATATCGCAAGCTACCATTTGGTTTAAAGAACACAAGGGAAACTTTCCAGAGGGCAATGAATTATGCATTCCATGACATCAAAAAAATCATTCAACCATATCTCGACGACCTTCCAGCTCATTCACGAAATTGGCTCGATCATCAGCAGCATTTGAGAGCGATATTTCTACACCACCGACACTACAAGATACGACTCAATCCACACAAATGTGTGTTCTGTGTCAGTTCTGGTCGTTTTCTTGGCTTTGTAGTCCCAAAGGATGAGATTCGTCTCGACCCTTGTAAGGTTCAGGCAATTATAAATTTTCCTCCACCTTCAAATTTGCTTCAGATTCAGAAACTCCAAGGGAAAGCAAACTTTCTAAGGAGGTTCATTCCAAATTATGCCGAACTTGCTAAAGGTTATACATGTCTTTTGAAAAAAGAAGTACCCTTCGAATGGGATCAGGTCGTGCAAGCTTCCTTTGATGCTTTAAAGGAATCCCTAACAAAAGCATCATTAATGTATGCTCCTGATTATCAAAGAGACTTTAACCTGTATCTGGCTGCAGCAGATACAACCATCACAATGGTTTTAGTTCAAGAAATCGATGGAGTCGAACATCCAATATATTATTTGAGTAGAAACTTAAATGATACAGAAAGAAAGTATTCCTATGTTGAAAAGCTAGCTCTCGCAGCTGTTCAAGCAATACAGAGGTTTTGACACTATGTCCTCTTTCAAAAAACTACCATTTTGTCAGATTGCAACCCCATGACTTATATATTCTCGCGACAATTGTTGGGGGGAAATATTCAAAATGGATAGAAATCCTTCAAAAGTTTGATCTAGAATTTGTAAAATCCAAATCGAAGAAATCCCTGGTTTTCACGAAATTACTATGCGATCTCCCATCGTCGTCCAAAGATGAAACATCCAAAGAAACCATCGTCGATGAATCTTTGTTTTTGATATCTTCAAGCAATCTGTGGTACGGAGAGATAATCATCTATCTCCAACCCCAAATATATAGGTCTAATACCTCTCGCTCGGAATAAAACCGTATTTGATACCAATCAAAAGACTACATGATCGTTAGTGATACACTTTACCGTCGTGGTGTCGATACAGTTCTGAGAAGGTGCCTCACCCATGAGGAGGCCGAAAAAGTCCTGAATGATTTTCATTCAGGCGCATGTGGGGGGCATCAATCTGGTTACGCTACAGCACAAAAAATTTTACGAGCAAGATACTTCTGGCCAACTATTGTTGGGAAAAGTATCCAATACGGAATGACCCTATCCCACTCTAAGGGTGATAGTACCTCAGAAACAATCAAAGCAAAGCTATTTGATATTACTTCTTTATGAGATGTGAGAGAGGGGAGAAAGAGATCCACTAACCGATGTCTTTCGCTAATGGTTGATCCAATCTTCTCTCCTTGCTGCTTGCTCCCAGCTCCTTGCTCTTTCACTGGCCCAGCTACACCAAGATCCTGTAAAATGGCAAGAGAGGGAAACTACAAGAAGCATACATTCATAATTGATTCAAGGATTAGAATAAATCAAATACACAAGTATAACAATACACCATTGAGACACATGCATATAGAAGAACCTCAAATGCTTTATTAATGGAAGAAGTAAAGTTCAAGAAGTGATACAACCATAAAAGGCCCAATCCAGCATCACCTCCCAGCAGAAAGAAATCTCCTCTTCACCTCCTTCAAAGCAAATCACCCAATAGTTCTATACTCAAACCAACAGCACTTCCTTACATTCACCAGATTCCAGCCTTCTTTAGACCTCATGAGAGAGATCTATATATAGGATTTTTGGAGAAAGGATGAGTCAGCTTGAGAGCTGACTAGTGTCCTCTCTCACTTCAATTATTCTTCAGTTCTTGAGTCCACTTGGAGGTTCTTGCTTCCACTTGGAGATCTAGACCCTCTTACTCATCACCAGTCGAATTCCTTGATCCAAGTTTCATTTTGGAAGCTTCCTGGGCATTGACACCTTGAGGAATGACTGTGCCACATGTCCCAATTCGCCCAGCGCAGGTAGCCTTCTTTGCAGTTGACATTCAGCGCAGGTAGACAGTGGAGCAGTTGACATTCAGCGCAGATGCTCAGTGGAGCAGTTGACATGATCCAGAATTGCCTTGTTTTTGAGTGTTTTCAGGTGGAGAAATTTTATTCAGTGTTGTGGTTTGTTGACCTTGTTCCTCTAGGGGCAGGAACAACATGTTTAGGGACTTTGGATCCCTTAGATTATGGACATTTCATGCTTCATGTTGTAAGGCACAAAAATGTCTATAACAGTTGCCCCCTAAAGTATGAGGTCGTTTATCGGGTGAAATGCTTTATCAGGAGGATCCGAAGTTCACTCAATCGCTGAGAGGTGACCTGTAATAAGATACAATACAATACATTATTTTTCATACTGCTTTCATGATCTAGCTGAGTCGGGCATTCCCATGCTCAGCTTTATAAATACATTTTTCTGTACATAGAACAGACAATCGTCTGATGATAGACTGATAATTCTCTGCTGAAATTATCATCCTTTGAGTAGGATGATCATCTGCTGCACATGTCAATGTCTTTATTTCCTGAATATATATCGCAGCCCAGATGGATGAAACTAGATCCAGGGTCTTCAAACTCGTTCGATCTTCACTCTAAGTACAAGTCGATCCATGTGAGAATTGCGCTGAAGTCGAACATGGAAAGACATCGCTTGATCACCGGTCAATGATGTAAACCGTTAACAAGCGCGAGAGGAATCACCGATAATGATAATGACCCTCAAGGTACTGCAGTACAATTCACGTGGTGTGAACAAAGGGACTTGGCGTCGAGCACCACGCAAAATCTTCTGGTTGAAGGTCATTGACGTATACCTGTCGCCGGAAGTGAGAAACTTGCCATTGAGGCATGCAAGCTTCAAAGTACTGAGGGGGTTGTTCCTAGATCAACTTTTTGGATAATGAGCTGAAGTCGACAAGAAGCGATCCGTCAAAGGAGGGCCTTAATGAATCCCACATCAGTGACACGGAACGGAGCTAACGATTTTAATGGAAGTGAAAACAATCTGTGAAATATGATTCAGAGTGGCGGTCATGAAAGGATGAAAGATGATGTATGGTAGTGGATGGTGTTATAGACATTTTTGTGCCTCGCATCAGGGAGCATGGAATGTCAATAATTACAGGGATCCTCAGTCCCTAAACATGTTGTTCTTACCCCTAAAAGAACAAGGTCATCAAACAACAGCACTTCCAATCAGTTCTCCACCTGAAAACACTTCAAAACAGGCTTATTTTGGATCATGTCAGCTGCTTAACTGAGCTTCTACGCTGTAATGCAACTGTCCCATTCTGTACCTGCGCTGGAAGTCAAAAGTAATGAAGGCTACCTGCGCTGGGCGAGATTGGCCAAGTGGCACAGTCATCCTGCAAGGTGTCAACTGCCCAGGAAGCTTCCAAACTGACACTTGGTTCATGAGATTCGCCCTGTGATGAGTAAGAGGTACTTGATCACCATGTGTAAGCAAGGATCTCCAAGTGGACTCAAGAACTGAAGATTAACTGAAGAGGGAGAGGACACAAGGCAGCTTCATGTCAGTCTCAAGCTGACTCATCCTTTCTTCTTCTCTCCTATATATAGAGCTCTTCTATGAGGTCTAAGGAGGCTGGAATTTTGTGTAAAGCAAGGAGGTGCTGTTGGATTACAGTTAGAGCTATTGGGTGATTGTTTTACTAGAGGTGAAGAGGAGAGTTCTTGCTGCTGGGGAGGTGCTGCTGGATTGGAGCCATCATTGGTTCTAACCTTCTCAGAACCCTGTTACTTCTATCAATAAAGTTTTGCATGTTCTCCTATATACTTGTATTGCATTGATGTATTGTATTTACATGTATATTTGATTCACTCTAATCCATGCATCAGTTATGAGTACTTGTATCTTGTAGTTTCCTTTCTCGTTTTGTGCAGGGCTTGTGTGTAGCTGGGCCGGCAAAGAGAGTAAGGAGCTGGGAACAAGAGACAAAGAGAGAGGATCAAGATCGACTAAGCGAAGGATACCAGGTTGGTTGATCATTTCTTCCCCCCTCTCTGTACTTTCATAAAGGAAAACATCAAAGCTTTACTTTCAGTTGTTGCTAAAGACTGTCACCTTTAGAGTAGGGATAGGGTCATCCGCATCGGATACTTTTCCCCACAACAAACTGGCGACTCCGCTGGGGAACCTAGTATCTTGTTGGTGTTTGTAGTATTTTGCTATTCATTTCTTGAAGAAAAGAGTACCAAATCGAAAAGCTTTTGACTATATCAAAAGCGAAGTAGAGGGACTGCTACTCTTGCTCATTTGCTGAGCAGATTCAAGATTTGAAGAGCTTATCTACAAAAGACTCTTTACTCTTTGTGATAGATCTTCATCCTCTTGATCATCCCTTAGCCTGTACTTGACCTATAGCTTTTTATTTCATCAAAAACAGTGCATTTTTGAGCTTTTTATGACCCGGAATTCTTTGTAGACGAAACTCTCGTGAGTCAGTGCAGGCTGTACACAGGCAGTCTGCATTACAGCGCAGGTACTCCCTTCGGGAACTGCGCTGAGAGTGAAATTGGCAGACTAGAACCTGCGCTGGTCCAGTTAGCCCTTGCCTTCCTTAGTCTTCCTATTGTGTCTTGGCCCTGTTTGCACTTGTTTTTGGCTGATTGCTTGCTGGTCATTGTACTTGCTGTAAACCACTTCTCCTTGACATTATTCCGCCTCAGTTGTGTGATGAAACTGTAAATGTTCTTTCAGTATTTCTTGTTTCAGTTACAGTTTCCCATTGTGAAAAGCGAACCAGTATAGCTGCGACCTCTTAGATCCTGAACTGTAAAAGTGTCTTTGTGATCTTATGAGCTAGTTTTATTACTGTTCATGGCTGTTTGAGTTTGTTTGCTTTGCATTTCATGGTTTGAATCTATACATTTCCTGTGTTTTTAAACAAGTCTATCATAAGGTGTCTTTTTGATTGTGGACAAGCTTGTTTATTTCTACTTGAAATTAGTTTCAAAATCATACAACAGTTTCCTTTTTGTTTAGCATCAACATTAAGGATAACGAAAAGAAATACATGCATTGTGCATTTTGCATTTGACTGTGTGCTTGACGATTTAGGAAAATGTGCATTTTAGTGTGTGTTCTTTGATCTGTGGAAAAAGTTGTGTCCTTCTTTTCCCTCAAGTAGATTAAGGTTTTCAAAGTTGAAAGATTGAAAAGATTTGCTTCTCATTCTTAGATTGCATATAGGAAGTTGTATATATACATCTCGTGGCGAACCTGAAAGGCAAACTGTTAAGAAAGATCAACATTAAAATAAACTCAATTTACATAACAACGCTTTGGAATTTAACGCAAACATCTAGAGGTCTAGGTAGAGACGTGTTCCGGCGTCGTTAAACATAGTGACTGTCGATCTCTACGAAGGTGGGTGATTCCTCCTGAGAGTCGGTGGCACTAACACGGACTTGAGCTCCCGCGTACTGTCGCGTATATTGGGAGACCCCTATAGGCTTTTATCCTTTATCTTTAGGAAACCGTGTCGTCCGCCCTACTGATCGCGATGCAGTGAACACAGCATTCACGAAGATCGACCACCCGTACCGTAAAACGTATTCTGTGGTTTCGCGAAAGGTTTGGCACACCCTCTGCCTAGATCTCCAGAGCAGTTTCTTTTGGCCTTTTTCAAACTCTATAACTGAAAAAGTCCAACCGAGCATTTGTCACTTCGGGCTCATTAATACATCGAAGGCGACTAGAGTCATCTTTAGCTTTTTCTCGACTCTTAAAACATGAAAAAGCAAGTTTGTGTCTAAAAGCGTCGTTAATAAAATTTATTTTAAAGCGGAACATAATCACCTGTTATTCCCACGTTGATCTTTCAGTTGAAAAGTATGGAGCCCACCAACCAAGGAAGTAACCTTGGCGGAAGTCCAAATCCCTTCTCCTCTTGGGGAGATGTTGGTGCGCCTCATATGGCTACATTGTCTCTTCCAGGATTGACAATTGGCCTTCCTGTATGGCTCTTTTCAACTAATGTAGTCCAGATCGCCACTAATCCTGAGCATTCGAATCAACAGTCAGAACAATCTAGAACTACCCACCAGCCTTCCACTTCTTATGATACTTCCTCTAATCCTTCATCTTCGCAAGGTAAAGCTGGCAAAAGTCAGCCTCCCAAGGAGAAGAAGGAAAAGAAGAAGAGAGAAAAGAAGCAGAAGGAGCCTCTGGCGAAGGCTACTGGGGGCAAGCAGAAGAAAGCTGACAAAAACCCACACCCCGCACCGACCGGGCCTAAATCGCCATGTGTCATTTGCAAAGGGATCCATTTCCATCGTGATTGTCCTTGTATTCCCCGGATACTAAGGGACTGGTCCCCAAGGTTGCACAATCTGGTAGCATCAACCTCTGGTTGTCAAGTTGATTGCACTCCGTCAACTAGCGAGAGTGAAGGACGAAGAAGGGGACCAAGATCACCCTGTCTATTGTGTGAAGGTCATCATGCCATCCACAAATGTCCATTCTTAGATGAGACCAAGAGAGTTTTGGAAGATCGCCCGGTGTCACCGGTGCGACTTCCGCCTGGATATCAAAAACTCACGCCTAATCCCTCGATAGTTGAAAATCCGGTTGAACCACTCAAGTGGTCAGCTGAAGTGTTGGTCATTGAGAATGAACCTACTGAATCTAGACTAGACGAAAGTCTAAAGGTCGATACGGCAGTTGGCCCGGTTCTTCCTTCAGAGGTTCTATCGTCCAATGACCCCGTCATTGAAGACCCGTCTTCAAATGACACCGTCGTCGAAGAGTCGTCTTCATGCGACACCCTCGCTGATGAGAACAAGGATGACACCATCCAGGTTCTTTTCATCAGCACCGACTCCGATGAGTATCAGGGCAATGCGCCCATTCCTTTATCGCAGGAAGGAACATCATCAGAGTCATATCCGGCCGTATATTCGGTCCCACCGCCAAGCAACCTAGTTGTATCCTTTGATTGGAATCAACTAGGCAGACCCCGGTTACCAGCCAGTGTACCATTCAGAATCATTGTCCAGATCTATAGAATGATTATGGCTGGTACTATCATTGATGAAGGGGCGTCTGTGAGTATCCTTTCCTCTGTTGCTTGGAAAGCACTGGGTTCCCCGGCGCTTTTACCTGAGTTGAGAAATCTCTCAGGTTTTGATAAAGGAACCAGTCGACCATTAGGGATCCTCCCCGAAGTACCTGTTACATTGAAGGGGAAGACCGTCAGGATGAACGTGTTGGTAGTTCAAGGACCCTTGGATTATAACCTACTCCTCGGACGCGACTATATTTATTGCATGGGAGCGATAGTCTCCTCACTCTTTAGAGTAATGTGTTTTCCACATGAAGGAAGGGTGGTCAAGCTCGTAGACCAACTTTCATTTCCGGGATCTCACATCGCAAATAGTCAAATACCAATCCTAAATGGTCTGTTCACTCAAGATTCGCCTCCGCCCCCAGTCCTCCTTCTCGATGAGCGCGAGTGATTCGGAAAGAAAGACTAGGACCCAGGGGGCATGCACCCTGGTCTGCTTCGGGCAGAAGAAACCCCGGGTATAAGGAAGAATTTCCGCAGAAGAACATGACTAGTCCGTACCCCGTCCGAAGGAAGTGGGGTTGTTCTAGAATAATGATCTTTTGTTAAAGTTATGTGTTTGGGAATCATTCACCTTTGTCTAAAAAAGTGGGCAATGCCCAAGTAGGAATTCCCTTATTACGACAAGTAGTCACCATCTTTAAATTCAAGCCTCGCCCATCGAAACATATGTTTTGAAGGATAAGCAGGGGCAGTCTACGAAGAAGGAGACCGTATTGTTGTGACAGAGGGTAACCATCTTAGGACAACCCAATGATAGGCACCGCCGAAGAAAGAGATTGATCTGGGGCAGCAAATCGAACCGTCTTTGGAATAATAAGAAAGAGGCAAGCCTCCCTCAATAATACCAATGTTTTATCTTTGAGTAGTGTTCTTCTATTGTCATAAATAGCTGTTTGTTAAAAGTGGGCCGACGGGAAGCCTGAGTACTGCGTAAGACCCCTTAAAATAACGAGAAGACAAGTATCGTTAGCATTAGATTGGCAAGATGACAAATAAGTGGGAACACCCAAAGAAAAACAGAAGTAGGGGAGAGGAGGGGCAGCCTCGAAATTCTATCCTATACCTGGGGGCATGCAAACTTTCTGGAGTGTAAGCTAGGGGCGGTTATTTATCTGGTTTTAAGATTAGCCGTTTCCAAACTTGCATGAAAGAAAGCCTGTGGGGCAAAAGTAAAATTTGCCAAAAGAGAGCACAGCTGTGGTAAGGCATAAGCTCTATAAAAATTGGTCCTTACGAGAGGCGTTCTTCATATGACTGGTATATCGAGCAGTTTTAGCATATAGTTCATGCTCGTTAAAAAATAAACGCAAATCCGAGCAGTTTTAGGACTGAATTTATGCTCGTTAAAAAATAGAAAAGTGTGAGCAAAAGTTTCCTTCAGAGTTCAAGCTCATGGAAAAAATGAACCGGTAAATAACCTTTTGAGATCGTAAATTCATCAGCCATAAGAACCTTGATCGTGTTTTCATCCATCACCTCCACTGTTCATTTGGCCGATCATTCACTTCCATTTGTGTGTTTACCTCTTTTGAGAAACAGCTGCAAAGAGTGATTTCACCTAGCCACCCTTGTGACACTGCCGTGATTGGAAAATTCCAACCTGTACCTGGAATCTGTAGCTATCCCTGTTTATCACTCGTTCCTCAAAAGACGAGTCTTCTTTCAGCTCTTTTCACTGACTCGTAAAATATGAAAAGTTTGCCGAGTTTTGGCCTTCCAGCTCGTTAAATGACCGGAACGCTATCCCTCCTCTAAATTTTAATCTTTTTGGACCTGAGGGATTATTGCACAAAAGGATCGAGCGCTTGTCTTGTTCGGCTCGTTAAAAGTACCGAACAGCCATCCCTTCTGTATGGTTTTATACTTTTTCGGACTTAAGGGATTTGCTGACGAAAAAGGAATTATGGAGTTGACTTTCTGTACCTTTTCAGACTCTCTAAAAATGAAAAGGACCGAGTTTTCCTTGTCGTTAGACTCGTTAAAATGATTAAATAGCGACAAACTTGTCTTTAGACGAGAACGAGTTTCCCTATCGCTAGGCTCGTTAAATCATAGCGATAGGCTTGCCCGAAGGGCAGGTTATAGAACAAGCATATGTTATCCTCCTCAAGCTTGACAAAAATAAAGAGGTACTGGTCAGAAATGACTGGGGAAAAATTAGGAGAACATTCAAAGTTTAATGGTAGCAAGTCACTCTTGAACATGACACTTTTCCACCGTATCACATCGGGTTGGGTTGTTTCATTCACCGGTCTCATCACCATGGTCCTCGCCACACCATCCACGTTTGGGGTAATGCTACCGATCCATCGCATCAGTGTCGTTATATGTTCAAGAGGGGTCTTTCTGAAAGTGTCAACCGTGTCCCATCCACTGCCATACATTATCCTTCATCCATTCATGATCGCCACCCTGAATCATATGTCACAGTTTGTTTTCACCTCCACTAAAGTCATTAGCTCCGTTCCGTGTCATTGATGTGGGATTCATTAAGGCCCTCCTTTGACGGATCGCTTCTTGTCGACTTCAGCTCATTATCCAAGAAGTTGATCTAGGAACACCCCCATCAGTACTTTGAAGCTTGCATGCCTCAATGGCAAGTTTCTCACTTCCGGCGACAGGTATACATCAATGACCTTCGACCAGAAGATTTTGCGTGGCGTTCGACGCCAAGTCCTTTTTCACGCCACGTGAATTGTACTGCAGTACCTTGAGGGTCATCGTCATTATTGGTGATTCCTCTCGCGCTTGTTAACGGTTTACATTATTGACCGGTAATCAAGCGATGTCTTTCCATGTTCGACTTCAGCGCAATTCTCACATGGATCGACTTGTACTTAGAGTGAAGATCGAACGAGTTTGAAGACCCCGGATCTAGTTTCATCCATCCGGGCTGCGATATATATTCAGGAAATATAAAAGCATTTGCCATGTACATCATTGCAGCAGATGATCATCCTACTCAAAGGATGATAATTTCAGCAGAAAATTATCAGTCTATCTTCAGACGATCGTCTGTCATATGTACCAAAATGTATTTATAAAAAGCTGAGCATGGGAATGCCCGCCTCAGCTAGATCATGAGAATAATGATGAATGAAAAATAATGTATTGTATTGTATTGTATTACAGGGCACTGTCCTCAGCACTGGAACGAACTTCGGATCCTCTAGATAAAGCATTTCACCCGATAAACGGCCTCATACTTTAGGGGGCAACTGTTATAGACATTTTTGTGCCTCGCATCAGGGAGCATGGAATGTCAATAATTACAGGGATCCTCAGTCCCTAAACATGTTGTTCTTACCCCTAAAAGAACAAGGTCATCAAACAACAGCACTTCCAATCAGTTCTCCACCTGAAAACACTTCAAAACAGGCTTATTTTGGATCATGTCAGCTGCTTAACTGAGCTTCTGCGCTGTAATGCAACTGTCCCATTCTGTACCTGCGCTGGAAGTCAAAAGTAATGAAGGCTACCTGCGCTGGGCGAGATTGGCCAAGTGGCACAGTCATCCTGCAAGGTGTCAACTGCCCAGGAAGCTTCCAAACTGACACTTGGTTCATGAGATTCGCCCTGTGATGAGTAAGAGGTACTTGATCACCATGTGTAAGCAAGGATCTCCAAGTGGACTCAAGAACTGAAGATTAACTGAAGAGGGAGAGGACACAAGGCAGCTTCATGTCAGTCTCAAGCTGACTCATCCTTTCTTCTTCTCTCCTATATATAGAGCTCTTCTATGAGGTCTAAGGAGGCTGGAATTTTGTGTAAAGCAAGGAGGTGTTGTTGGATTACAGTTAGAGCTATTGGGTGATTGTTTTACTAGAGGTGAAGAGGAGAGTTCTTGCTGCTGGGGAGGTGCTGCTGGATTGGAGCCATCATTGGTTGTAACCTTCTCAGAACCCTGTTACTTCTATCAATAAAGTTTTGCATGTTCTCCTATATACTTGTATTGCATTGATGTATTGTATTTACATGTATATTTGATTCACTCTAATCCATGCATCAGTTATGAGTACTTGTATTTTGTAGTTTCCTTTCTCGTTTTGTGCAGGGCTTGTGTGTAGCTGGGCCGGCAAAGAGAGTAAGGAGCTGGGAACAAGAGACAAAGAGAGAGGATCAAGATCGACTAAGCGAAGGATACCAGGTTGGTTGATCATTTCTTCCCCCCTCTCTGTACTTTCATAAAGGAAAACATCAAAGCTTTACTTTCAGTTGTTGCTAAAGACTGTCACCTTTAGAGTAGGGATAGGGTCATCCGCATCGGATACTTTTCCCCACAACAGATGGGACACGGTTGACTCTTTCCGAACAACATCTCTTGAACATATAACGACATTGATGCGATGGATCGGTAGCATTACCCCAAATGTGGATGGTTTGGCGAGACCATGGCGATGAGACCGGTGAATGAAACAACCCAACCTGATGTGGTACGGAGGAAAAGTGTCATGTTCAAGAGCGACTTGCTACCATTAAAGCTTTGAGGTTCTCCCAATTTTTCCCCAGTCATTTCTGACCAGTACCTCTTTATTTTTGTCAAGCTTGAGGAGGATAACATATGCTTGTTCTATAACCTGCCCTTCGGGCAAGCCCATCGCTATGTTTTAACGAGCTTAGCGATAGGGAAACTCATTCTCGTCTAAAGACAAGTTTGTCACTATTTAATCATTTTAACGAGTCTAGCGACAAGGAAAACTTGGTCCTTTTCATTTTTAGAGAGTCTGAAAAGGTACAGAAAGTTAACTCCAAAATTCCTTTTTCGTCATCTAATCCCTTAAGTCCGAAAAAGTATAAAACAATACAGAAGGGATGAGTTTTCGATAACTTTAACGAGCCGAATAAAACAAGCGCTCGAACTTTTTGTGCAATAATCCCTCAGGTCCAAAAAGATTAAAATCTAGAGGAGGGATAGCTCTTCCGGTCCTTTTAACGAGCTGGAAGGCCAAAACTCGGCAAACTTTTCATATTTTACGAGTCAGTTGAAAAGAGCTTAAAGAAGACTCGTCTTTTGAGGAACGAGTGATAAACAGGGATAGCAGTAGATTCCAGGTACAGGTTGGAATTTTCCAATCACGGCAGTGTCACAAGGATGGCTAGGTGAAATCACTCTTCGCAGTTGTTCCTCAAAAAGGGTAAAAAATCATATGGAGGTGAACGATCGGCCAAATGGAATGGAGGTGGCAGGTGCAAAACACGACCAATGGCTTTTTATGGCTGATAAATTTACGATCACAGTGGTTATTTACCGGGATAGGTTCATTTTTTAACGCGCTTGAATGCGCCAAAACATTGCTCAATCTTATGTTTATTTTTTAACGAGCATGAACTATGTGATAAAACTGCTCGGATCTCGCTTTTCTATTTTTTAACGAGCATAAATTCCGCGGTAAAACTGCTCGATTGTTTGCATGCCCCCAGCATAATAATGCAAATCGAGGTGCATGCCCCCCAAGCTTCATTGCATTCAACTCGGTGGATGGAATGAAGGTTTACCTTTGAGATTCGGAAAGGAGATTTGTTTCATTTTTTAATGAGGTTGACACAGTAAAAGAACTATCCTCATGACTCCTTGTTTCATTTTTTAACGAGGTTGACATGAGATAAGAACCGTCCTTGGAGCCCACTGTATTTACAGTATTTCTATTAGGGCGATGATCCACGCTGACAAAATGTTTAGGAATCTTCCGAATCCATTAGATATAGAAGATTTCATATTGTAGGTTTCCACTGTGGCCACTTCCGTCAGATTACTTGCAGGCGGTAGGGAAAAAGTACCCATTAAGGCAGGGTCTTTTAGGAGACCTACTCCAATATGTTGAAGCGAATGATTGCTTCCATGGATCATTGGAATGCTTCCCGTAACTTGTGAACTGTCGGGGAGGAAAGTTTGTTGGTCGACGACTATAATTCCTCCTTGAAAGGGAAATGCAATCTTCCTGAAGTAGGTCGACACAACTGCGGCCATGGCATATATCCAGGGCCTTCCCAGTAGGATGTTGTAATCGAGGTTTCCATCGATTACTTCAACATCAATTCCTACTGTTTTGCCCCCTAGTTCAACTTGCAAGTTACTTAAAATCCCATATGGAGTGTATGATCGTCCATCAAATGCTTTTAACATCGTTGACGATCTCGACAAGGGTGGTGAGCCTAAATTCTTCCAACAACTCATCGACATAATACACGTAGATGCCCCCTCATCAATAATTGTTCGATGAACAGTTTTGTTGAGGGCTTTCACTTGAATAAGGAAAGCTAGTTGAGCTGGTAACTGAGGGTCATATCCTTTATGATCAAAGGCCACAAGATTGGAATCCATTGGGTCAATTCCACCTATTGTTGATAATAAAGCTTGCTCTTGGGAGAAGAAATTTTGCGGTACCTCAAGTGTCGACATAACGGACGGCGATTGGGCCAGGTCCTCTATCTGTGCTATTTTCACACAAGGATTAAATGTTGATTTGTGTACTGCTCCCTTTTGCGACTTTATCATTGGCTCAGGGACGATGGGTGGCACAACTTCGGTCAAAGTTGTTGTCGAACTGCTAGGTTGTTCATTAGCCTTGTTGTTTGACAGCTTTGGATTCCTGTAATCCTTATTCCTCGTCAAAGCATCATTTTGCTGCTTTGATACAGACAACATAAGCACTTGGGATCGAGAAGCATTTTGATTAGCAACCAGTTCGGTCCTCGGGCTTGGAAACGGATCAGTCAACACAGCTGAGGTTTTTGAACTCTTAAAGAATCTTTTAAGCTCAGCTTTGTATGGACAATCTGCTGTCCAATGATCCTCATCGCATATATGACACCCCATAGGGGGTTTCCTTTTTCTCCCTTTCTTTTTCTTCTTGCCCCCTGGTTGCTTCAGTCGTTTGCCCTTGTCGTCTGACACAGCACTTACTTCCGAGGCAAGAAGTTCCTCATTTGCATTTTGACCGGAAATCATACGGGCCTTTTTAGATATAGCCTTTGTCGATTTCATGTCTGTTGTGCCGATCACGCCATCACCGGCATGAGAGTCACTATTTGATTTAGGAGGAGGAGGAATTGAAAATTCCGGTCTAGGGGCGTCAGGTATTTTATCATAGAGCGTGCCGGACTGAGTATATACTAAGTCTAGATATTGTGCACGAGCAATAACTTGCTCCTCTGTTACAACTCCCCCCTTGGCCACATCTTCCGTTATGGCAGGAAGTAACGACTTTATAAACCATTCAGCTAACAGCTGATCTGGAACGTAAGTCTTTACCATCCTGCGACGACGACGCCACTCATGTATATGATCGGATATATGTGTGGCCGTCGTCTGCTTGAAGTTGGTTAAGATTTCCGTTCCAGTTTCATACCTTATCGGTAATTGAAAATGGGTTAAGAAAGTCGTGGCTAGGGAACTGAAATTGTCGAAAGAGGCTCTAGGTAATTCAATATACCATTTAGCCGCTGGACCCGTCAATGTCCTCTGAAAAAGGCGAAGCCTTATCGAATCATCGTTCAGGGTGTTCGACGAACACCAGAGATGAAAAGTCATGACATGATTCGATGGGTCTTCACCTGGATTTCCATTGAATTTAGGAATGTCCGATGGAAGTTTATGCAGAATCGCTGGCCACTAAGGGGCATAAGCAATTGGATCATTCGTCAGCCGGTTTAGATCTGGTAATTCTAGAGTTGCTACAAAGGGAAACTGTTGATTCAGGTTAGGCGGAGCATACCCAGGATAAGATGGAATCGCCTGAGTAGTGGGTCTTTGCATACCAGCATAATGTATTTGATGCTGGCAACTTTGACAAGTTTGATGGGCATAACCGTTATTATACGGTTGCCCATTACTTACAAAGACTTGTTGCTCGGGTCCTTGATATGATTGTTGGAATTGCGGTTGTTGAGTTTGAACCAGCTCCGGTTGTTGGACCATTTGCTGTTGTACAATACTGGATGATTGACCAAGATGAGGAGTCATAGTACTTGTTTGAGCCTGAGTCGCTCCAGATAAGGAGGCAGTAACCGGAGGTTGTGATTGATTTGTCGAGACAAGAGGCTGTTGTACGGCCACCTGAGAAACTTGGGGTTGACATACAACAGGTAGCGCTTGTACTTGCGACGCAATCAACATACCAGGTATAGTGGCAATGTTCGACACAGGGTGGACTGGTTGCATTGAATATGCAACCCTTGGTTGCTGAGGCAGTATTGGTACCCATCCGCTAGATGTAATTCCAGTTTGACCTGAACTTTGTTGTAAACTCCCATATGGTTGTTCTCCGGGGGGGAACAATGAAAAGGCATACTGCCTTCCATATGGTGGCAATCCAGTTCTTAAAGGGTAGATTGGCCTTTGAAGACACATTGGATCAAGTTGTTGAGTTTCAACATAGGAAATACCAGATGATAATCCGGATGAAGAAATAGGAACTAACCATGTCGTCGAAACAGTCTCTGATTGGACTCCAGCTTGTTGTTGACAATTTGCCGGGACAGATGGTATACCAGCGAACATCGTTGGAGTAGCAGCAGGAGGCTCTGCTGCTACTGTGTCGGATGACACGGTCCTGGATGTCGACGGTTGTTCAGACATATTTAGTCTATCCAAAAGATTTCCTAGCGATTCTACAAGAACTTTGTGATGAAGGTAGATTAACTTTGAAGATCAACGCAGGAATAAAGGGTGATTGTTCCGTTTAAAATAAATTGTTAACGACGCTTTTAGACACAACTTGCTTTTTCAGTTTTAAAGAGTCGAGAAAAAGCTAAAGATGACTCTAGTCTCCTTCGATGTTTTAACGAGCCCAAAGTGACAAATGCTCGGATGGACTTTTTCAGTTATAGAGCTTGCAAAAGGCCAAAAGAAACTACTCTGGAGATCTAGGCAGAGGGTGTGCCAAACTTTTCGCAAAACCACAGAATACGTTTTACAGTACGGGTGGTCGATCTTCGTGAATGCTGTGTTCACTGCATTGCGATCAGTACGGTGGCCGACACGGATTCCTATGGATAAAGGCTTTGTTCCTATAGGGGTCTCCCAATATATACGCGACGGTACGTGGGAGCCCAAGTCCGTATTGATACTTATCGCTTCACCGTGGAGGAATCACCCAACCACTCAACGCTAAGATATCACATTTAACGATGCCGGAACACGTCTCTAGCTTAGACCTCTATGTGTTTGCGTTATGTTTCAAAGCGTTGTTATGTAAATTCAATTTATTTTAAGGTTGATCTTGTTTAGCAGTTTGCCTTTATGGATCACCACGAGATGCATGGTACAACTCCTAAATGCAGTCTAAGATGATAAGCAAGCTTTTCAATCTTTCAACTTTGAAAATCTTAACTACTGAGGGAACAGAAAGACATCATCTTTTCACACAGATCATAGAGCACACACTAATGCACTTTTTCCTAAATCACCATGCAAGCTGTCAAAATGCACATGCACAATGCAGGTATTTCTTTTCTCTTTCTTAATGTTGATGTACTACAAAAAGAAAGTTGTTGTATAACTTTGAATTCAATTTCAAGTGAAAGCAAACAAGCTTTGTCCAAAATCAAAAGACACCTTAAGATTTACTTGTTTCGACACTAGAAATACATAAATTCAAACCATATGATGAAAGCAAAAGCTCAATCAGCTATGAACAACAAACAAACTAACTCTTAAGATCAAAACGACACTTATCACAGGTCTAGATCTAAGAGGCCACAGCAAGACTAGTTCACTTTCGTTATGGGAAACTGCAAATGATGTAAGAAATACACAAAGAACAAATACAGTTTCTTTATACAACCGAGGCGGAATAGTGGCAAAGAAAGGTGGTTTCAGATAGGTATATTGACTGATAAAAGGCTGCAAAAACAGGGATGAAAACAGGGATGAAAACAGGGCAACAGAAAGCAGGGAACCCCAGTTGCACAAGGCAAAACTGGTTCAGCGCAGGTAGTACACTGTCAATTTGACATTCAGCGCAGGTAGCCCCTTCGGGACCTGCGATGAAATGGAGACTGCCTTCATAGTGCCTGCAATGAAGAGATAAACTTTCGTTTTTCTCAGTTTCCGAGTTACAGATTGCTCAAAAATTCACAATTTTTGGCCAAATCAGAAGCTATCAATCAAGTACACACTAAAGGATGAAAAGGAGGATGAAAAGCTATCACTAAGAGTTGTTCAGAGTCCTTGTGGATCAGCTCTTCAAATCATAAACATGCCCAGAAACTGAGCCAGAGTAGCTGCCCTCTACTTTGCACTTGAAAGATCCAAATGCAGTTCGATTCGGTACTCCCTGTGTTTAAGAAATGAATAGCAAAAAACACAAAAAACCAACAAGATACAATCCCCAGCGGAGTCGCCAATTTGTTGTTGGGAAAAGTATCCAATACGGAATGACCCTATCCCACTCTAAGGGTGATAGTACCTCAGCAACAATCAAAGCAAAGCTATTTGAGATTACTTCTTTATGAGATGTGAGAGAGGGGAGAAAGAGATCCACTAACCGATGTCTTTCGCTAATGGTTGATCCAATCTTCTCTCCTTGCTGCTTGCTCCCAGCTCCTTGCTGCTTGCTCCCAGCTCCTTGCTCTTTCACTGGCCCACCTACACCAAGATCCTGTAAAATGGCAAGAGAGGGAAACTACAAGAAGCATACATTCATAATTGATTCAAGGATTAGAATAAATCAAATACACAAGTATAACAATACACCATTGAGACACATGCATATAGAAGAACCTCAAATGTTTTATTAATGGAAGAAGTAAAGTTCAGGAAGTGATACAACCATAAAAGGCCCAATCCAGCATCACCTCCCAGCAGAAAGAAATCTCCTCTTCACCTCCTTCAAAGCAAATCACCCAATAGTTCTATACTCAAACCAACAGCACTTCCTTACATTCACCAGATTCCAGCCTTCTTTAGACCTCATGAGAGAGATCTATATATAGGATTTTTGGAGAAAGGATGAGTCAGCTTGAGAGCTGACTAGTGTCCTCTCTCACTTCAGTTATTCTTCAGTTCTTGAGTCCACTTGGAGGTTCTTGCTTCCACTTGGATATCTAGACCCTCTTACTCATCACCAGTCGAATTCCTTGATCCAAGTGTCATTTTGGAAGCTTCCTGGGCATTGACACCTTGAGGAATGACTGTGCCACATGTCCCAATTCGCCCAGCGCAGGTAGCCTTCTTTGCAGTTGACATTCAGCACAGGTAGACAGTGGAGCAGTTGACATTCAGCGCAGATGCTCAGTGGAGCAGTTGACATGATCCAGAATTGCCTTGTTTTTGAGTGTTTTCAGGTGGAGAACTTTTATTCAGTGCTGTGGTTTGCTGACCTTGTTCCTCTAGGGGCAGGAACAACATGTTTAGGGACTTTGGATCCCTTAGATTATGGAAATTTCATGCTTCATGCTGTAAGGCACAAAAATGTCTATAACACCAACAATGTTCAAAGATTGCATAACTGCAGTCCGAAGTTGCCATGCATGTCAAATTTTCGATAGCAAAACCAAAAGACCACCCGCACCTCTGCAGCCAATAGTTTTTGTTGGGACATTCACCAAATGTGGCATAGATTTCATGACATGTAACCCACCTCAACCGGGGGGCATGGTTATATCATAGTCGCGGTAGACTATTTTACCAAATGGGCCGAGGCGATGCCTACATTAAACAACACCGGTGAAACGGCTGCCCCTTTTCTTTTTCAATCATGTAGTCGCCAGATTTGACATTCCAAAAGCCATAGTCACAGGTCATGGATCACATTTTCACAATCACATGATGGTTGAAATGGCTGCAAAACTAGGGTTTTCCCACGACAGCTCTACTCCTTATTACTCGCAGGCTAACGGACAAGTTGAAGCAATCAACAAGATCCTAAAGTGGATGCTGCAAAGGATGATTGGAGTCCACAAAAGGAGTTGGCACCTGATCCTGTACTTAGCCTTGTGGGCATACCGAACATCGGTAAGGAATGCAAATAGGTTTACACCCTTTCAGCTGGTGTATGGCTTAGAGGCGATCCTACCAGTTCAGTGTGAAATCTCGTCCCTAAAACTCGCAATCGACCTTCTCCCTGGAACTTCAGAAGAAGAGGCTCATTTCTTGGAACTAATCCAATTGGATGAAGCCCGTCGTGGTTCCGCTTTGGCTAATGAAGCCCATAAGAAATGAGTCAAGGCATAGTTCGACAAGAATGTCAAACCCCGTGTCTTCTCAGAAGGTGACCTGGTCTTACTTTACGACCAAGAATCTGATAAATTGGGAGCAGGTAAACTCAAGCCTTTGTGGATGTGCCCCTATATTTTTAAACGTGTATTAGCAAAAGGACCCTATGAGTTAATGGATTATGATGGGATTCCACTGGCACAACCTCGTAACGGGCTGTACCTTAAGCGTTACTACGCATGATTCAATGTGGTAACCCATATGCTTTTGTTACGTTTTTATTTTCACTAAGAGTAATTGTTTTGGTTAAGTAATCCACTTTTACATTTGTCACAGATGTCGAACCCATTGGAATCTTTTGTTGGATATCCGATGGAGCAAGTCATAGTTCGCGGAATTTGTCTTCTGCAGCCTGGGCCATTTTTTATCCAAGCGGCGAGTTAGTAAGTTTCAGAGGGGTATGTATTGGTCGTTCAACAAATAACATTTTTGAATATAGCGCGTTGATAGAACTCCTCTCTAATTCCATCACACATGGCATACACCGACTTGTCATCAGGCTAGACTCACAACTCGTCATACTACTACTCACTGGTATCTACTCCGTGCGAAATCCAGCTATCTATCGCATGTTCCTAAGGGTCAAGATTTTCGAAAGGCAATTTGATCTTATTCAATATCAGCATATTTCTAGAAACTTAAACACATTAACAGACTCATTGGCAAATTATGTGTTAGATAGACATTTGCAACATTTATAAAAAGAAGCATTTCATCAATATTTGCATCAGGATCATGTAACTTATCCAAAATAAAACTTCGAAAATCAAAAACATATATATAACTTTTTATGGTTTACACATAATGTTTTGTAACCAAGAAAAAATTGGTCAAATGACCCAAAACTCAAAATTCTAGGGGGCACCCTAGTCTAATGATGCTGGTGATAACATGTCACCGTCTGTGCAATTATGCGTAAAAGCCTAGTCCATCGACTCGGCATGCCAGTAGTATGTTGCTGCAACCTTAGAGGCAACTCGTCAATCCTCACATCTGGAATACAAGAGTGAGGCCTTTGACCCGATCCTCCAATGCTGAAAGATTTTTGGCCACATCAAGGTCGCAAAGGATAGCCCTTCCCACAGCCTCCCCCATCGGAGTGGCAGCTGGCACTCTCAGGTGTACTACTGGCCAAACTGGTCCAACATCTGCATGAGCACATGATTTTTTATTAGTCCTAATAGAAGAAAGCACAAGAAAATTATGAAGAGAAACGATAAACAGAGATATGGTCAGAGAATTTACCAATGACACCCCACTGCTCGCCGGCAGGCAGTACCAAATCCGGATCACCCCGGAAATCCATACCAGCATATGGATACTCGGAAAAAACCATCTCCTGATAGTTGAACCACTCGAAGAAAGTATTAGAAAAGGAAACCTGGGACTGACCAGCATGTCGGGCCATAAGGTCAACCCATCTCTGCATCCGTGGCTCAGTCGGTGGAGGTAAACCAAGTGAAACATATTGCGGCTACATCAGTGGGATATTTTCCAAGGCAAAGGCGGTCAAAATAGAACCATAGCCGAAGTTCTTCAATCTTCCATTTTTCACCTTGGTCAGTTGTTCTCTCATCCCAAAGAGTACTGTATCACACCAGTTGAACACCTTTGGTTCAAGGCATTCCAAGGCGTACTGCATATAAGACCCGCTCCTCACATGTAGCGCCGCACTACCAGCCAGTCTAGCAAGAGTAAACATAATAGTCCTAATGGACCTGTCAATGACATCTCGGATATTGATCTTGCCATCCTTACGCGGCTGAGATCCCTCTCTACAATACCTGCGAATGTAATCTCTCACAGATTCACCCCCGCGGGCCAAACCTGATAAGGAGATAGGGGCACCCCACCTCAATAAGCTGGTCAAAAAATAGATGTCCATGATAGTCAAGGGGATCCCATGCATCGAGGAAATACTACAACAAGCTGATTTGTTGCCTCATGCTAGAGATGCGAAAAAACTTGAACAGGCCACAGTTCCACAGTGCATTTACCGTAACCGGATCATGTAAAGCAAGCATGCCCTCTTCTTCATTCTCACATTCTCACCATGTAACAGGCATTTTGCTCCAATGAATCTCTAAAACAAATAAGAGAAGAGTCAAGATCCTGATTTGGTGAAGAACAGGCAAAAATTTCCATGAAAAACTGTGCATAAATTTCCCTCTTTGCGCCCATCACACCCCCAGCAGTGTTCTAGGAGGGATGCATGCTGACTAGACAATGGCCAAGCCATCATGCATCACACCTTTCAATGTATAAGAGGTGCGATGGAGCCAGGGTGAGTTTTTCAAACCTAAGAGGCTCAGAAAAACCAGAAAACATGCTCATAATTCAAAAATGAAAGGATGAAATTAAAGAGCTCAGGTTTAGCTCCAACCTGGTCCAGACGGCACCAAGAATCATCCACAGAATCTCCCGAAACCAGCTGGTGAAAATCAAGGGGGAAAGCACCTCCAAAGCTCCATCAAACCAAAGTTCAAATGAAATGGTAAAATGAGAGGTAAAAAGCACTTTTAAATTACTTTTCGCGTAATTCAAGTAAAATATTAGTGCTTTAACTCATTTTTCAAACATATATTGTTCGTTTCTAACTAGTTTGATGAAGCAATTGAGTAGGCAATACAACCTTTGAAAGAAAAAAGTTGTCAATGGTAAAATAAAGACAGTCAATGACCATTATATCGAGCAGTTTTAACGTAGAATTCAAGCTCGTTAAAAAATAAACATAAGCAATGAGCAAATATTTCCCCCAGAGCTTAAGCTCACTAAAAAATGAACCAACTTCTGGTAAATAACCATCATGAATGCCTTATCATCAGCCTTTGAAGCCTTGGTCGTGTTCTTATCATCACCTCCATTCTATATTGGCCGATCATTCACCCCCATTTGATTGTTTACCCTTTTGAGGAACAACTGCGAAAAGTGATACAGTTAGCCATCCTTGTGACACTGCCATGATTGGAAAATTCCAAACCTTACCTGGAATCAGTTGCTATCCAAAATTATCACTCGTTCCTCAAAAAACGAGTCTCCTTTAAGCTCTTTTCATCTGACTCATAAAAAATGAAAAGATTGCCGAGCAATTGGCCTCTCCAGCTCGTTAAAGTGACCGAAAGTGCTATCCCTCCTTTAGATTTTAATCTTTTTGGACCCGAGGGATTATTACACAAAAAGATCGAGCGCTTGTCTTGTTCGGCTCGTTAAAATTACCGAAAATTCATCCCTTTCATATTATTTTATACTTTTTCAGACCTAAGGGATTATATGACGAAAAAGGAACTATTGGATTTTCCTTTACGTCCCTTTCAGACTCTCTAAAATTGAAAAGAACTGAGTTGTCTTTGTCGTTAAACTCGCTAAAACCTAATAGCGACAAACTTGTCCTCACAGACAAGACCGAGTTTCACTATCGCTAGGCTC
This sequence comes from Pinus tabuliformis, assembly GCA_031772625.1. NCBI lineage: Eukaryota > Viridiplantae > Streptophyta > Pinopsida > Pinales > Pinaceae > Pinus > Pinus tabuliformis. The sequence continues at coordinate 437,416,146 of CM062816.1, forward strand.
GTTAAAACATAGCAATGGGTTTGCCCGAAGGGCAGATTATAGAACAAGCATATGTTATCCTCCTCAAGATTGACAAAACTAAAGAGGTACTGGTCAGCAATGACTGGGTAAAAATTGCGAAGAAAGCTTGAAGAAACTTTACTGGTAGCAAGTCGCTCTTGAACATGACACTTTCACTCTGCATCCGAGTCGGGTTGGGTTGTTCCATTCACCGGTCACATCACCATGGTTACATCACACCATCCATATTTGGGGTTAATGCTACCAATGCATCATGTCAGTGTCACTGATATGTTCAAGAGAAGTCACTCAGAGGATTCACCTGTGTCTCACCCACTGCAATACATTCACTCTCCATCTTTTCATGACTGCCATCTTGAACCTTGTATCCTCATATGTTTTCACCTCCATTAAAATCATTTTCTCTATTTTGTGTCATAGATGTAGGATTCATTAAGGCCCTCCTATGACGGATCACTTCTTGTTTACGTCAGCTCATTATCCAAGAAGTTGATTTAGGAACAACCCTTCCAGTACTTTGAAGCTTGCATGCCTCAATGGCAAGTTTCTCACTTCCGGTGACAGGTTTACATCACTGGCCTTCGACTAAAAGATCTTGCATGGTGTTCAATGCCAAGTCCCTCTTTCACACCGTGTGAATTTTACTGTGGTACCTTGAGGGTCATCATTATTATCGGTGATTCCTCTCGTGCCTGTTAACAGCTTACATCATCGATTGGTAATCAAGCAATGTCTTTCCATGTTCGACTCTAGAACATCTCTCACATGGATTGACTTGTACTTCGAGTGAAGATCGAACAAGATTGAAGACCCCGGATCTAGTTTCATCCATCCGGGCTGTGAGATACATTCAAGGAAATAAAGACATCCAGTGTACATCATTGCTGCACAGATAATCATCCAACCTAAGGGATGATGGCTCTACCGGGATCATCAGTTTGCACTCAGACGATTGTCTATCCTATGTACATGAAAATGAATTTATAACGCTGAGCATGGGAATGCCTGACTCAGCCAGGAAATGAAAAATATTATGAAGATAATGTGTTGTATTGTATCTTATTACAGGTTGCCTTCCAGCTCAAAAAACTTCGGATCCTCATGATAAAGCATTTCACCCGACACAAAAAATTAATTAACGACCTCATGCTTTAGAGGGCAACTGTTATAGAAATTTTTGGGCACTGCAACCCCAATCCTAAATTTCCATAAACCAAGGGCTCCTAAGCCCCTAAAAGTGTTGTTCCAACCCCTAAAAGAACAAGGTCAGCTGATCACATCATCTCCCAGAAGTTCTCCATGAAAGACTACTCAGAACTGGTCAAAACTCGACCATCTCACCTGCTCCATGGACAAAGTGCTTTGCATCCCACCTAAATACACACAAAGGGTGAGATGCATGTTGAAAAGCCCTTCTATGGGGTGTTATGGGCAAGAATGGACAAATGGCAGAGGCAGTGTGCGAGGTGTAAAATCATGGAATCTTCCAGAAACTTCTCTTGTGACACTTTCCTCCCTAAATTCGCCCAGGGATGAGTAAGAGATCATCATTCTCCAAGTGGAATCAAGAACTATCAGACAGAGGACACTAATCAAACCCTAGAAGCTGACTCACCCCCCCTTTCAAACATCTATATATGGATCCTTCATCCCAGAGATCCAGAGGCTGGAATTTTGTATCTTGTAAGGAAGTGTTGTTGGTTTCTTGCTGCAACATCATAGTGTTGGGTGATCTAAGCTTTTCATGAGGTGAAGAAGGGCTTCTTGCTAAGAGGATGATGCTGGGTCAGAAAAATTGGTTGTAAACCTCCCCTACTCTTTTCTTGATATCAATAAAGCTATTCAATTTTTCCTCCATGTTCTTGCATATTTTATGATATATGTTTGTGTGTGGTCAATATACATCTGACCTTATATTGTTTATGCTAGTAGATATGTGTTCTCGTATAGTATTGTGCTGCTTTGATTCCACAGGTGCTCTTTGAAGCTGGGCTGACAAGGAAGCACGTGGCAAGGATCTATCAAAAGGGAGAGGAATCAAGTGAGAAACCAAGCGCAAGATTGAGGTTGGTGTCTTCATTCTTCTCTTATCTATTTGTCATAAAGGAATACGAAAATAGCTTTAATTTGTTTGTTTCTAAGGTTGCTACCACCATTAATGGGATTAGCAGTTCTACATAGACACTATTCCTGGTAACAAAATGACTTTTCCTTTTTTATTCTTATGCTCAAAATTTAAACAAACTAAGAATTCTTGCAAGCCAATTTCTTGATTTTCTCACAGGAATTCATGTTTAGACTACACCTTATTTGGTTTTCATAGCTAAACCTTTTCTTCTTTTTTTTATTCTGAAATCAAAACAAATTAAGGTTTGGATATTATAGCTGACTGCTATAGTAGCTGCACCTCCTTTTCCTGTGAAACAGTTCTCATAAAATCTTCTCTATTAATAGGCTTATGGTAGATTTGGAGCCTATGTCCATTAACAAGATATGTTTGTCCTTCTTGTTCTATTGATGTTACTTTGACTAATCCATTCTTAAAGATTTCAAGGATTTTGTAAGGCCCCATCCAATGAGTAGTGAATTTAGCCTTATGATCCTTTAATTTGGAATCTAAGATCAATGCCCAGTCACCAATTTGAAATTCCCTCTTCTTAATCATATTGTCATGCCATTATCTTCTTTATTGTTGAATCATTGTTTTCCTTTGCACGACCTCTTGTATCATTTCATCAAGTTGGTTTAACTGCATGATCCTTTCTTACTGAGCTTCTGAAAGGTCTATCCCTAGGTCTGCTACCAATTTATATGTATGTATTTGGCATTCTATTGGCAGCATGACCTCTTTACCATAGACTAGCTGGTAGGGTGAGAACCCTGTTGTATCTTTCCAAGTAATCCTATATGCCCATAGTTCTTCATTGAGCTTGTCCGCCCAATTCTTCCTGTTTGTGACCACTTTTTTTTCATGATGACTTCTAATTTTTTGTTTGTAGACTCTACTTGGTCGTTGGCCTGTGGACGATAGGGCGTGCTTCTTCTATGCTTGATTTGGTACATAACCAGTCTTGATCTGAATTGAGTTCCTTGGTTTGTGACTATCTCTCTAGGCACTCGATATCTAACAAAAATTTCTTCAAATAGGAAATTGACCATTATTCGTTCAGTTGCCCTTACAAGTGCCTTTTCTTCATCCCATTTAGTGACATAGTTGGTATACACAAGAATGTACTTCTTACCTTTGGACGGTGGATTGATGGGACCGATAAAATCAATAGCCCATTTTTCAAATGGATCTAGATGCACTTGCAGCTGGAGTGGAATTCCATCAGAGGTAGTTGGTCGTCCCATGCACTGGAAGCTGTCACAACTTCTTACATACTTCTTTGTGTCTTTAAAAATTGATGGCCAATAATAGCCAAGGCTAAGAATTTTGTGCGTTATCCTCTTTGCTGCAAAATGGCCACCACAAGGTTGATCATGGTAAGATGTTAGTACATCAATTATTTCATCTTCTCTAATGCATCTCCTAATAATCATGTCATAACCAGTGTAAAATAAATCACCATTAATCCATGAGTATCTTGCGCTTTGTTTGATCATCCTTTTCGTTTCCTTTGAGCTGAATGATGGTGGTACTTTTCCTGTGGACAAGTAGTTAGCTAAATCAGCATACCATGGTGTTGAAACTGAAATTACAAACAAATGTTCATCAGGAAATGAATCTTCAACTTGGACAGCTTCACCTGGATTTTGAAGTCTAGAAAAGTAGTATGCTACCTTATTTTCTTTCCCAGGTCTATCCAGTATGGTGATATTGAATTCCTACAATAAGAGTAACCACCTGGTGATCCTGCCATTAGTAATAGGTTTGTTCATTAAATATCGAATGGCGGAGTGATCAGTTTGAACTAGGACTTCATATCCGGTTATGTAGTGGTGAAATTTGTTCACTACATGTATTATTGCGAGAATTTCCTTTTTTGTAACTATGAAATTAAATTCTGCAGGGGTCAAATTCTTGCTAATAAAATATATGGCATATGTTGAACCATCTTCTTTTTGGCCTAATGAAGCCCCCACTACAGTGTCAGATGCATCAGTTGAGATATGAAAAGGTAGTGTCCAATTAGGTCCTCTCAAAACTGGAGCAATGGATAATTTTCCTTTGAGCTTATCAAAAGAAATTTGACAATTACCATTCCAATCATAAGTTACATCCTTGGCAAGAAGTCTAAATAAAGGAAAAGCTATCTTACTAAAATTTTCAATAAATCACCTATAATAGCTTGCATAACCAAGAAAACTTCTTACATCTTTTTTATTTGTTGGAACTGGAAATTCAACAATTATTTGTATTTTGGTTTGGTCTACTTCAATTCCTTTGGATGAGATATGATGTCCTAAGACTATTCCTTCATTCACCATCATATAACATTTTTCGTTTCTTAAGGACAAATTTTTTTCTATACATCGTTGTAAAAAAATTTCAAGATTTTGAAAAGAGTGGTCAAAGGAGTCACCATATACTTAAAAATCATCCATATATACCTCAACACATTCATGGACCAGATATGAAAAAATAGCTAATACTACTCTCTAAAATGTTGCTGGAGCATTACATAGGCCAAATGGTAACACATTGTAAGCATATGTTCCCCAAGGATAGGTAAATATCATTTTATCTTGGTCTCCTGAGGCTATGCTGATCTGGTTGTATCCACTAAAGCCATATAAGAAGGAAAATAACTTTTTCCCAGCTAAAGTATCCAATACTTGGTCAATAAATGGCAACGGGAAAAATCCTTTAAGGGTGGATTTGTTTAGCTCTTTGTAGTCAACACAAACTCGCCATTTACCATTTTTCTTGGGTACTATAACTAGTGGTGATACCCATTCCCTGTCAAAAATGGGATATATGAATTTTACTTTTAATAACTTTTGCAATTCATCTCTGACAATTTCTTTAAGCATAGGGTTCATTCTCCTTTGTGGTTGCCTTAGTGGCTGAATGCTAGTGTCCGTATAAATGTGGTGAGTGCAGGTTTTTGGGTGAATTCCTTGCATATCTGTGTAGTACCAAGTGAATTTTTTTTGGTATTTGTTCAATAAATGAATCAGTTTTTTTTCTTGAGATGTCTCTAGAAATTCCCCAATGTTCAATGTTTTTCTAGGATTGATTTCTATTGTCTTGCTTTGTGTATTTGTAATGGAATTGATTGGAAAAATTTCATCAAATATTGCTTTCAATGAGTACATCGTACATGTTTCTTGAAAACTTTGTGCCAACATATAATCTGCAGTAATGTATTGTTCGTTTCTCAACTCTTCCAAAACCTCAGGTTGGGAAATAAGCATTTCCACTAAATTTGCATTGTTGTTTTCCTCAATATCATATATTTGGTTTGTGCTTAGCACAGAGAATATTTCTTCCTGATCATTGTACTTGTCATCAAGCCATAAGTTATGTGTTACAGTTGGGGCTTGTGCTAATGGGTACAAGGTAAGTTGTTTTCGTTCTATCCCTCTAGAAATGATCATATTACAGATCTACATCCAATAAATGCATCAGTAGTTGCCAACCAGGGTCTGCCAAGTATAATCAGATGTCCTCCAAAGTTTGATTTTGGCTAGAGTACCAAGAAATCAACTGGATACTCCCAAGAATCTAGTGAGACAATTATATCCTCTAGCACTCCCTCAGGAATGACTTTAGAATGATTAGATAATTCCAAAACAATTGGGATTGTCTGCAATTTTGTTAGCTACAAAGTTTTCATTGTGTCTAATGTCATAACGTTTATTGCAGCTCCTAAATCTATCAAAGTGTTTGGAATTGAAATTTTGTTGATAATGGCTGTGACTCTTGGTATGCATAGATCAACATATTTCTCCATTGAAATAATATTAGATATCAAGCCTGCTAAGTTACCTATGACATGTATTGTTTTTGGGTCAAATCTTTTCTTTGCAGCTTTCTTGAGACACGGTTCTTTGATTGCTTTGGTATAAGTCGAGATATCCTTTATTGCCTGGAGTAATGGAATTTTGATATATACATTCCTCAATTCATCAATAACATCAAATTGTGGCAATGGTGTGGGTGGTCTTGGTTGATGTAATCTTTCTAGAAATGGAGGTGATTGGAATGTTTTGATTTGTTGGTTTTGTTCCAAATCGTTTTGTATTGGTTCAGTTTGTTTACTACATTGTTGATTTTCTTCTTCCTCTTTTTGTTTTTCTTGTTGTAACTATGTTTGAGCAGGGGATGGTTCCTTATGCAATGTCCGACCTGACCTTAGTTCGATGTTTTGCAGTGGTAGAGTTGGGTATGAAGGTCCCTCATCTACGCTATAAGTTGGTATATTTATTCAGTTGTTTGGGTTAGCTATGGGCTGAGCTAGTAACTGTGTGGGTCGAGGTGGTTGGTTGGATGGTAGTTGTAGTTGAGGTGAAGTTATTTGTGGGGAAGAAGGTAATTCTTGTTGAGGATTTTGTTGTTGATAAGGTACTGATTATGGAGGGTATTGTTGTGGGTATGGTTGAGAATATTGTGACTGATAATGTTGAGAATATGGTTGAGCAAATGTTTGTTGATATGGCTGGGATTGTTGTTGATCAAATTGTTGAGGAAAAGAATATCCTCTCCATCCTTTTTGTGCGAATGTTTTCTGTTCTTGGTTAGGCCAATTTTTCCATGGCATAGGAACATTCCAAGAATTTTGAATAGGCATGTTATAATTTGCTGCATTTGGAATTTGATACATACCTGGGGTCCTTGGTTGCCATGGTCTTATAGATCCCATGAAATACATGTTTTCCATTTCTACACTAGCTTCCAAATTGTAATTCTGCAAAATTTTCATTTTTTTACAATCTTTAGTGTCATGGTTGTTTGTACAAAATCCACAAATTTGCACGTTGTCTAAGGGACATTCTTTCAAAGCATGTTTCTTCCTGCATTTGGGATAGTATATAGATAATTCTAGTTCTTTTTCATCTTGTATTTTCTTTGCTTTTAAGGTATCTATTTGGTTTCCCAAAGTACTCATAAGGTTTGTTTTGAAGTCCTCAAATAAGTTGCCTAGTTCAGCTCTAGTTATGTTTCCTATAGCAGATTTTGTGATTTTTTATGACATGGCTCTTTCAATTCTTGTCCTACTCCTAGAGTAATTTTGACATATTTCAGCAATCTCCTCCAAAGGTAAGTTGGAAATGTCCCCTTTACCCATGAGATTAATATCATATAAATACTCATCTGGGATTCCTTTAAGAAAGATTGTTCGAATAATCTCAATTGACATAGTCCTATGTTTTGATTTTTGTAGATTGTATGAGAATCTTTCTAAGTATTCCTCTAAGGTCTCATCTTCTTGTTGAGTCATTGCAAATATTTCATCTTTGGAATCTTTTGATTGACAATAAGGTTGATACCTTTTTAGAAATAATTTTCTCATATCATCCCAACTAGTGACTAAATGTTCACCTAATCCCATAAACCACCTAAGTACTGTTTCTTTTAAGGTAGCAGGAAAAAGGTGAAGTCTATGAGCATCATCAGTATATCCATAAGTTCGGCATACTATGACAAATTTGAATAAAAATGAGTCTGGGTTTTCAGATGTCATCCCATAAAAATTTGGTAGTACAGATGGTGGTATGTTTTTAATTTTAATTTCCTCATTCATTCGCTCTCCTCTATATTGAATTGGAAATTTAAATGTGGATTCCTCTGTTTCTGGCTCATTTTGATTTCCTCCAAATAGAGTATCATTGTTTTGTTTTGCTTCATTTTCCCTTCTTCTTCTCCTTTCTTCCATTTGTCTCTCATATTCTCTCAGTGGTTCAAGTGTAGGTCCTCTAGATCCTCCTCCCTCTTCAGCCATCGTAATTTGTAATTTATCTACCTCTTCTTCTTGTTTTATTTCTTGAAGAAAAATTTCTTCAGGACTAGGCTGCTGGATTCTCGTGCTACTCCCTTCAGATTCCACTACTGTAGAAGTTTCAAGTAGATTTCTTCTCTTTGATTCGTGGGCTTTTAGAATTTGTCTTTCAATAAGGGTGAGCCTTTGACCTGGTTTCACTTTTTCCTCAAGTTGTGATGCTATAACCTTTCCTATTGGAGTTGTGTATTCAGTCCTTTCTAATGACTCTGCTCCTAATGGTGGATTAGTTGTTGGGGGGTTTCTTTTAAATCTGCCTTTTTCATCCCTAAACCTAGACATAAATAAGCATGACTGAAATTTAAATTTAATTCTATGTTTTTGTTGTTTTGTTGATTGATTTTTTATTTTATTTTTAGTCTTTACAGTTGCACCTCCCCGGCAACGGTGCCAAAATTTTTGGTCCCAACTTATCAAGTCAATTTAAGCTCTTAATTCTTTTATCAACCCAGGAAAGTACACTTAGAGGTGCTTATCTAAAATATATAGATCTAGAAGGCTCTAAAATTCTAATGGCTACCTAATGGACTAAATTAACAGTGCTTTCTACAAAAGATCCTTTATTATTCTTTTAAATCATTTAATCATCACTCTAAGGGAAATAAATCCTATGTAATTCTAGTTGCAGAATAATAAAAACAGAGTGTTGATGATTGACTGTAATCCTACGTTCCCTTACAAGAATATTGCTTCAAAGAATTTGTACAATCACAACAGTCCAAAGTAATTTCAATTTAAATCACACAATGAATAAGATAAGCATTGTTATAAACCAATATCAATTAGATCTCTTACAAGAATCATTTACCAAACTGAAAATTGAATTTTAAAACTCCATTCTTGAATCACTTCAGAAATAAAACTAGAACTATTCTTCACAACTAAAGCTAACAAACAAATTTGGAAGTTGAATGTCAGCAGCGTTTAAATATCAATTCCAAGATCAAGATTAGTTTAATCCTCTTACAAGGCTATCTCTTCACAACGAATTCAAGTTCTCTTTAACTGATAATTCTGCTAACATAAGTTTAACTCTGAACATGAAATGATTAACTGCTAAATTCGAATTTGCATCTAGTAAGAAAAACAGAGTAGAGATAAAGTGTACCAGCAAAGTGATGAGGGCCCTTCAGCACTCCACAAACACACTAAGATATGATTCAGAAGAGTGTAGCTACTAAGTCTTGAGACATAAAATTGCTGAAGACATTTGTATTAAGTCTGGAATCAAAGATACACAAGCTGTCTTCTCATTTGTTCATAAAAACCATTCTAAAACATAGTTTTCCCATATGGGTTATTTATCATGAATCCTCTAACAAAAAAAACTATTGTTTCTCCATCTAATACTAACAATATTCTATTAATTAAATCCCGAGGTTGAGTTTAGTTCTATTCCTCCATTTATGCAAAAACTATAAAACTGGAAAATATCTTGTGCACAAAATTAGGAAAAAGTGATGAAGTGGTTGGGTTTGACCAGCTTTGATTGGACACTTGTTTTCTCCAAAACTGAAAACGAATAGCTGTTTCACCATCCTTGTACATTGTGATTTATGCCCATAGTATTCAAATTTTCCCACCTGTGCTACAACATGTCAATCAATAAAGCAATCATAGGTTGTTACAACTTCCTGTGATTTTTCTAAAAAATGTCATTTAAATATAAAAATTTCAAATATTAATCCCAAGCTCAAAATAATGAAAAAGACAACATATGACTTTGTTTCTAAGGATTATTGTTGAATAATAAAGGTTAAATGACTAAGAATGATAGTTAAAAGATGAATTTGGAGTGGAATGGACAGTCAAATTTAGATACCAACAGTCGATTGAACCAAACCTGATCCACGTTAATATTCCACACTATTGCCAATCTACTATATTTCTTTTATGCATACCCCACCATCTAGCATGTGCAGATGTTAGCGTTACATCCAAATCTTACAACCTATGTTCTTCTCGTATTTTTCTTTCATATTCATAAAGAAAAAGGCTTACATATCCTACTCCATCATAGTAAGGTAGATCACATACCTCTAAACTTATGTAGCGAATCTATTTTGTAGTAGAAACTTCATATAACCTCCTCTACCAATTCTTTAGTTCTTCTTTAAAATTTTAAGTGTAGCAGCTATCCCTCTCCCAATCCAATTTACCCTCTATAGTGGGATTAATCCAATCTTCTTCCTTAGTTGTTACTTGATAAATACTATCGACATCTTCGTAGCATTACTCATCCCAGATAAGCTTTGTATAATGCACTCCTTCTTAGGGGTCTAGAGGAACAATGGCCCTCATGTCATCCTTTTGCAACACCATTTTCCTCCTCTTAAAATTAATTATTGCCATGTTATCAAAACCCTAATCCAATCCAAGTAGCATTGGATATGGGTTGCTATCATCTACAATTTCAATTACTTCAAAGTCTGCAATGGTCTGAACTCCTTCAATATCTACTATGATGCTTGATAATCTTCTAATAGGGATGATCTTTTGTTGGTTGGCCATCCTTAATTGGATTGGCGACAAATGTAACTTTGGTTTTCCCATCAAATCCCAAGTTTGTTTAAGTAATATGTTGGCATCAAATCCTAAATATAGGATTACCTTATCCATATCATATGCTCCAATCTATGCAGATAATCTCATTTCCTTCCATGTTCTCTTCTTGTGTTGATGTAAGTTATTTACTATGCACAGATCACTTCGCGATACTTCATTTTCAGCACAAGTTTCTATCAAATCTTAGAGTCCTTTGATAGCTTGTTGATTCCTTAACAAGTTCATGGAATTTTATAAGAATGACTTCAAAATACCTAGATCTAATTCTTGTGTTGGGACAAACACTTTGTCGCAGTTCTTTGTTGTCATTAATTTTGGCACTAGCTTTGACTGTGCACTAGATGTTGAATCCCCAACATCAATGAAGCTTCACATTTACCCCATGAACGTTTCTTTCTCCTTCTAAATTCCTAATCGAGGGGATTTTTCTATGATATTTCTTACCAATGTCTCTTCTACTTTTTGCTTACCTTTATCGTTCCCATCGCATCTCCATTTGGTGTCACGGTATTGATGTGTGGTTCATCCTCCCTTCGTTTAGTAGTCATCATTTGAATATTCAATTAGGCTGCACATTCCTTTTCTATTGCATATTCATGATAAGGATGGGACATTCTTCTATAACATGATCAAAATATTGAAATAGGTACAAGTTGCAGTAGGGTTTTGGCAATCTCTTACAAAGTGTCCTTCATTTCCATAGTTCTAAGAGATACTCTGGCTGCCTCCTTAACTAACTTCTCCTCTATGTCCTCGTCATCATCTTTGGAGATCTCCTCATCCAACATTCTATCCTTGCTCTTTTGGTGCATGTCCTTCATCTTGCAGTCTATAAGCATCAACAGTGTGTTCCCACATCAAGTGCTAACTTCGAGATTTTCTTTCATCATGGCCCACTAATTTACAAAATTTGCAAAATAGTTGCTTTGGGGTCTGCACATACTTCTGCAATAAATAGCAATTCTCAAAGTGATGTTGGCATCTAGTTCTACAAATTGCGAACTACATACTTGATCTTTCATTTAATGGATTAGGTACTCCACTTGTCAAATAATCTCTTAATACATGACATTGATCCTTATAGTGTTCCTCTACCTTGAATTTTGTACACCATACTACTGATCTTGTTTTTGTTCACTTATTGATATCTTTCAACTCCAAAGTCGAATTTGCTAGTTTGCTCTCAATCTCTTATAATCTGGCATGAGTATCTTTGATCCACGAGTCATTTAGCTTCATGGAAATCTCCAATGCTTCAACTTTAGTTTCTATCTTTTATTGCTTCAAAGGTAACCTCATGTGTAGCAAAAACGATTCTATAAACCATTCCTTATGATTCTCTAGGGGTATGTTAAATCTTACTCGCCCCATTAATACCTTGAATCGTTGATCTAACTAGTATATAATCGCAGTAGTCATTTGTTTCATTTCCTTCAGCTTTGTAATAAACTGTGATTCTAATTTTGGCTTTGTGAATTTTGATATCGGTGCTTTATTAATATCCTTCAACATCGCAACTGGATTAATCACAAAATAATTCATGTACCAAGTCAGTACTCTTCCTCGCAGTGACATGATGACTTGCATATTATTTACGTCATCGTCATTAATCTGTCTCTCTTTCCATACTAAATTAGCTACAAACCATAATTGATCGTGATCTTCTCATCCTAGTCCTATAAAAATAAGCAACTTAATGTTATCATCCATTTTTATTCTTTGGTTGTTAAGGGGAGGGGGTGGGGGAGGGGATTGATTAGGGTGAGGTGGATAGGGTGTAGGGGAATTATGTGGGCAGGATGGGGGCTAATTGGGGTAGATGGGTCAGGAATCCGAAAGATGCCCTGCTTATTCTCAATTACTAACTTTGACGCACCTTCATGGTGGGAGGGGGAATACCACGAGGTTGTGGAGTTACTTCCTTCTTCCTCACTCTCAAATCCACCTAAAAAGGGAGTATAATCAATCTCAATAAACATCTTTGGCTCTCACTCTACTCTATATTGCTTCACACTTCACGTAGATCCTGGTCCTAGTTCAAACTTATTCACTCTTCATCCAAACATCAATATCACTACATTTGTATTACACCCTTTTTAGACAAAAGAATTTTTATCCATAACTTCAAATAATTTAGGTACTTACCTCACCCACCCCTGAAAAATCTTCGCTTAGTTTCACTGTAGGATATAGTTTCATCTATTGTGAATTCAGTAATAAATCCTCCCAGAATACTATCAATCCAGAAGTTGACCATTATTGAGATACTATTGTTAGTATTCCTTAGTCATTATATCAATTCAAAGATCCACACAGTCCGCTCGTTGTTCTTGAAATAAGTCTCCTGCTCATTCAACCTCGATACCCACTCATATAATTCATTAGCAAATGTTATGCAGAAAATTTCATGATGTTCTGTAAAACAATCCTTCTACAACCAACCTTTAGTTGATGACCAAAAATTTTTTTTCTCCTGAACTACGAATTCTCGTTCCTTCTAATCTACCAAATATTGTATTTAAATTTTTTATGGATGCCACATCCACATCCCTCATACAAATATCGGTCCTGACAATGGAACCATTTTTTGGCTTGGTTGGGCTTTGACCAAGTTTCATCTTGTACTTCACACCAACAAAACCCTCAGACACTAGCCCTTTCAATAATTTCTTGCAAGCAAGTAGAAGTCTCACCCAAGGTGGTTATGGGTGATTGCAGAACCAGGTTTTTACAACCTTGAGGGACTACATGGTGTTGTTTTTACTTTACTTTTCCACACTTTCTTCAATCTTCTAATATTCCTAATATAGATGTGCATTGTATTCTACTTACAAACTTCATCACATTCAATTTTATAAAAACATATTGTAGGATAATAACAATGTGCTAATATAGTGTTTATTCATAATCATAACATTGCATAAACAAATAAAGAACAAGTAACAAATACAAATACAGAAGTCTTCGCCCACTCAGCGGTAAGTGGTTTTCCCACTCAGCTGCAGACTCTTCTAGGCTTTCACAAAATCAGTTGTGGAGCCTTTTCTAGGGCCTAAAATAGAACAAAATACTTGATCACTTCTATCTATTGCTTGATATCTAATTCCAATTCTAATTCTTCAACTAAGCATTACATCTCTTTATATAGCTTTAGATATTTACAACACCATGGTCCACATACCATGGGTGTGACAAAAAAATGAACTAAACCCCATACCCATTACAAAATAAGGCGTTTCGACCCACCTTGAAGCCCCTAGACACCGCGCGGTAAAACAAAATTTTGTAAACTCTACGCGCTCTAGTATTTGAACTGCGGAGTATTAGACCAAAACTTGGACCAAGTTGGGTTATGCCCAACAATATTTGGCATGACAAGGCCCTCCAGATATTACAAGAAATGGATGAGAAGCTTCAGAAACTTTGATAGAGCGAGACAACGCTGGCACAAAAGGCTACATAACATGTCATAGAGGCATTACTAGATAAAGTGCAGAGCGACGAAAGGAAACTGACAAAGACACTACAATAGTTCAAACAAGTCTATAATAACATTGTAGAAAAAATTAGAGGCAAAGAAACTTAGTGACTCGGGATGATTCACATGTGAGCATTGGCAACCTGTTGAGTGCAACCCAAGTTGGCCAAATTTTGGGCAAAGAATCCACATTTTGTGGAGTGGAGTTCGAAATAAAATATCTAGTAGCGCATGAAGTGGATCGTGCATTGGAGTGCCAAAGTGGACCATGCAGTAGATATACCGTGCAGTATATGGGCTTAGTGACTGACTGAAGCCCCTCCTTTCTTGTCAAAGAAATTTAATGCTATAAAAAATGAATGATTTTCGAACCATAGTAGCTTGTATTAGGGGAGTCCATAATATATGGACCATGGTATTGTGATGTAATATCCCTTGATATAATAGTATATAGCGGGATGAATAATAAAGAGGAGAATCCTCATAGAATTATATTTATGATCCAGATCAATTCTATGGGCGTATTATTGTGATATGTACTTTGGAGGAAGGTGAGGCTCCGCTACTGAGTGCATGAAGGCCTTAGTTTGTAGCTTACCCTGTAGAAAATATGGACCTTAGTGTGCAGACAACCTGCATCTTTGTGCATGGGTTAAGAATAATTTGTTGTACCATAATTATTATTATAAGAAATATTTCTTGTGGTCGTAGTGCCACATTGAGATAAACCAAGGTAATATTTGTGTGTTCATGTGTTTATTTTCTTATGTATTTGTTTGTTACAGTTTCACTTTTTTTGAATATAGTGAAGTTTATGGATGTATATGATATGTTTTAAGTAACGAATGTAATGTGGCGAAGTAATATATGAATTTTAAGTAAAGAGAACATAAAGATACCACATTGCATTATCCCTCAAGGCTGCAGAAACCTAGTTTAGCATCCTCCCATATTCACTTTGGGTGACACTGTGACCTTCTTGCGGGTTGTTGCCGAAAGGTCCAGTGATTAAGGTTTTTGTTGGTGCGTAGTAAAGAATCGAACTTGGGTCACCCCAAAAAACCCAACAAGAGAAAATCTCTATGTATTTGTTTTATGTTATCGACATTGTATATTTTATGTTTTAATAATTCATTTGAAGGTAAATATTATACCTTAGGTTAAAACCTACAGGTTGAATTCTAAATTATTAAAGGAGTATGATTCTTTCTCACTTAGAGGTCTAATTTAAATCTGATAGAGTTTCTAAAACCTATGTCATGTCCCTAAAGGCCCCCTTGGGGGAGCTAGAGTAGGCCCCTTATTCAATTTCATTGCAACACGATGATCATTATTTCCATCTCCATGAATAAATGTTCATTAGCATCCAACACAACTATATGGCCCCTCTACACAAGTAGACTAGCCAATGATAAGGGAACAAATCTTCTCAAGAGAATGTTGCCAAGTCTTAACCAAACATTGGACCATGCCATCCTCAAGCCAAAGATACCCTACTTCTAGATATTATAGCATTGATATTTGAAGAAACCATTGAATAGATGAAGGAGCATGCATTAATTTATTAATTCATTGTCCCTTGGCCCTATGGAAAAACTTTTTTCAATTTGATTCGAAAGAACTAGACCATCAAATGTGAAGCCAAACTCAAGTTGGGTGCACAAGAATTCTTGACAGTGATATTTGTTAACATTGAAGACTATGAAAACATTTTGGAAGGAGGGCCTCACTTTATGAACTCTTTTGACCCTTTTTGAAACCATGGGTTCCTTTCTTCAACCTTGAGAAAGAGGATTTATCATATATTCTTGTGTGGATGAGATTGTACTCTCTTCCACATGAGTACTGGGACCCAAATATCTTAGCTCACATTGATGAGAAACTTGGAAAATTTGTTATTCTTTTAGATATCACAAGAACTAGGTGCTACACACCCTACACCAAGTTGTTTGTTACATGGATGTCACTAAACCACTCCCAGCGTACATTCATCTCAATTGTGAGGATCTGATTTGGGAGTAAGAAATAGAATACGATAAACTTAAACTATGATTTCGTCACTTCCATACGTAGAA
Source organism: Pinus tabuliformis (assembly GCA_031772625.1). Lineage (NCBI taxonomy): Eukaryota > Viridiplantae > Streptophyta > Pinopsida > Pinales > Pinaceae > Pinus > Pinus tabuliformis. The sequence goes on from CM062816.1 coordinate 437,432,231, forward strand.
CCACCTATTCAAGGATTATCCCAAGAAACCCACATCAGTGAGAGCATAATGCACCAATGTAGCCACACAACCTAGAGAAGATGGCTTCAAGACAATCTCAAGTCGTAAGCATGCTTCCAAATGGAAAAAAGTTGAATGTGGAGCCTAATTATCTTCTATATTCAAAGGTTTCAGCTTGATGTGTACCCCAAGAAGATTGTACACCCCTCCACACCGGGGAGGGGGGGTGCGGTGGGGACTTGTCCCCCCCACAAGTGTCCAGGGGAGCTAATACCCCCAACTGAGGGGCCTGGGGGCCAGTGGTCCCCCGGCTGGGGTTCGAGGGTAGCGCTCCCGAAGCTAAAAACAGATGTAAAATTGCCTTGTAAAAGTATAGTAATTTCTGGTCAATCTGAGTCGTTCATTAGGCGGATGATCTGACAGTAGAAATTATGTTTAATTTAGGGTTTTTTTCCCTAGAAGGAAACCCATCACTATATATGAGGGAATTGTATTACGTCTATATAGATCTGTATTCTGAGTGAGGAAGAGAGAGGAGATTAAGAGAGAAGAGGGAGTTAAAGTGGATCTGTTGTAGATTGTATCTCTTCAATTTGTTGGATAACATAATAAAAGAAGGATTAGCGGTTTCTCCGTGGACATAACCCAAACTGGGTGAACCACGTATATTTGTGTCTCTCTTGTTTTATACGTTTTCTGTGTTTATATTTCTACAATATTTTATGTGTTCCATTACTCTATAATATATAACTTTCTAACAAAAAAAGGAGAATCCCGAATCCCCTATAACACTTAAGAGGGAAATAAATCATCCCTCCTGCAAAAAGATCCAAAAGAGGAACCAACCGCAGGTTAAACCCTCGTAGGTATAGTAGATCTTGCATCACAATTGATAGAATAAGCATTAGTTTCATCAAATCCTCCTCGGGGTATTGATGAACGCTCTGAAGGAATTCCTTCCCCCATGGAAGAAAAATATCTACAATATCCGCAGTTAAAAGAGGTGGATATTCAACAAATTCCATAATTTTGGAAACACAAAGATCTTGCATCATTAACAGAGCACCAGATCCAGCTAGTGGCCAAATCTTACATACGACATCAAGACGTGCTTCTCCAAAAAGGTGACACTTCAGGTTCAATTCCTTTCCCTCTTCCTCTTACTCTATGCAAGGAATAAAAAGTAATGCCACTCAAGAATTATCCTTAGCCCTACCAATGGTTAACTCTTACAAGACCTGTGTGAATTCCTATTTAGTTCGAGTAGCATTTATCCAATGATAATCCTCTTCCCTCCCTTATCTTTGTCTTGATTATCAAGGTCATTTCATGGAATGTGAGAGGATTAAATAGAAAAAAGGATGCCAAATCATTGAAAATCAAACCACCATGCATCAACCCGACATCCTTCTCCTGCAAGAAACCAAGTTCTCTTACCAAACACTCACTCAGATAATCCCTTCCACTTGGAAAAATTGTGATTTCCTTTATCAATTTGTCTCCAACGTCTCTTTAGGATTGGCTCTTCTTTGGAATCTAGCTTCAGCTCAAATCATAGATTATTTCTCCCTACCCATAATCCTCTCTTTAGTTTTTCAGCCTATAGTTTCTTCTCAATATACCTTCCTCTTTAATGTTTATGGGCCTATTCTTCAGCAAGACAAAAGATATTTCATTCACAATCTTGTTTTTTTTCATCACATGGTATATCTTGAACCCTATATTATAGAAAGGGATTTGAATTTTATCTATTATATTCAGGATAAGAAGGGGGGCATCAAAAAGTTGCAAGAATCTTTAGAATCCTTCAACACCTTCATCGATAATGTCAAACTGGTAGATGTCAAAATAAAAAATGGAACCTATATCTAGAATAATCAAAGAGGGGGAACACATTAAGCTACTTCAAGGCTTGATCATTTCTTAAAAACTAAATTTCTCTTGCTATTAGGTCTTTAGCTCAATGCCTCTATCCTCCATTGTTATGTTATTATCACTAGTTGATTTCTTTGTAAATGGATTGTTGGGCATCCCCAAGGAACAAGACTTTTCCATTTGAGGCATTTTGGCTTTGTGATCCCAACTTCCTCATGAATATGGAAAATTAGTAGTATAATTTATAATGAATTATAATGAGTGCCATGAATAAATTTTAGGAGAGGTTAAAATTGATCAAACAAAAAAATCAAAGATTTGAATAAGCAAGAATTTGGAAACATCTTTTGAGGAAAATCTTATATTGGAAACCAAAATGAAAGAGGTCCAATAAAGTATTATATCAGTAGGAAGCACTCCACACTTAAAAAAACTAAGAATACTCTTAGGAATCAACTTCAAGAGATATTGGCTCAAGAAGGGACTCTCTAAAAGGGGAAATTAAGAATTCAATGGCTAAAATATGCATAGAGAAACACCAATTTTTTCATAGATTAATGATCAACTATAGGCATCAGGAAAATCCCATCCGCTGCATGCTCCCAAAAATAAATGGTTTAAATATCATAATTACATTTCCACTATCTTATCCAAACACTTCAATGAACTCCTATTCAATCCCATTCATAATAAAATTCTCGTCATTAGAAAAATCACACAACATAGTCCTAGGCTAATCTTGAATAAGAAGAACACAACTATTTTATATCCCATCTCCATGTAATAAGTAGATCCAATTGGCATGAGTTTTCAATGGAATAGAGCTCCATGCCAAGATGGATTTACAACAAAATTATATCAAGCTTGCTGTTCCATCCTTGGCCATGATGTGTTGCAAGTTTCTAAAGAATCTAGAACTTCGACCTCTCTTCTCCCAACCTTTGATTTCACTTTCAATGTGCTTATTCCAAATTATATAAAATCATTTACCCCCTTTGACTTTAGACCCATTTCATTATGAAATGTGATCTATGAAATAATCTCCAAAAGTGTACCCAAACTCCTCAAATCTCTCTTGCTTGGAATCATTTCTCCCAAGTGAACGAGTTATGTTGAAGGGAGGCAAATTTTGGAAAACATCATTTTCATTCATGAGAAGTTGCACTCTCTTCATTCCTCCAAGAATCAAGCTATAATTCTTAAACTTGACAGGTCGAAGGCTTTTGATAAAAAAAGTTGACATTATATCTACTATGTTATGGCATCTTATGGCTTTCATGAAATATGGATATCATAGATGATGACACTTATTTCAAAATCTATCTTCTCTATTATTTTTAATGGGTAACCTTCCCATAACTTTTCTTAATCATGATTAGGAAAGGGAATCCTCTACCTCCTTATATTTTTCACCTTTAAGTAGAAGGCCTTAGTCATGCCATTAAGCATGACCTGTCCTACCATTGAATCAAAGGCTTCTCCTTAGGCTATTTCAATCAAAGCACAACCCATTGACAATTTGTTGATGATAAAATATTAATGGGGACCCAACCATTAACAAAGCCATATAATTCAAGGGGATCCTCCATACCTCTCCAGGTGCACCTAACACCAAAATTAACACTACTAAATCCAAATATGTTTGATTTAACACCTCCCCTACCGTGCAAATGTACGTATCTCATTTATTGGGTTTCCATAAGAGAACCATTTTGACCAAAAACGTTTGTTCTCCCCTAAATCTCAACCCTCTGATATATTTGATCTTGGAAGGACTCCTTCTAAAGTTCAAATCCAAGCTCTCCTCTTGGACTTTTCAATCTCTGAACATTGCAAGCCACTTTACCCTCCTAAAGTCAGTCCTCCAATCCAAGCCTTCTTATTCACTCTCTACCCTTGCTTCTCCCAAATCCATTCATAGAAAAATAAAATGTATCAAATGCTCATTTATATGGGGAGGAGCCACACTCTAGAAAACATGGGCCCTTGTCGCTTGGTAAAAGCTCTTACCGAAACTAAATGGTGATCCTCGGTCAATGGACCCTGAAATTATTAGTAAGGACATGAATGCAAATTGTGGTGATGGATGAAATAACCTACAACTCTCTTAGAAAAAATGTGGATGAATAAATAATATGATGAAATCCCAGAATTCCAGTGGGTCATAATTTCCACTTGTCCTCAAGGTTCCCATATTTGGAGGGAATATAGTAACAACAAAGATTTAATTTAGGACCACCTTTTTTGGGAAGTCAAGGATGGGAGGACAACACTTTTCTAGGAAGATTCATGGAATCATTGGTCTTGTCTCTCATCACTTCCCTCCTCCCTCCACATTAGAAAGTGCCACTCTTCTTAGGGTCTCTCTCTAGTTTCTCAATTTTGGGAGGACCAATCCTCTTCAAATGCATAATGGATATCTTGGAAGATTCTATCTTGAATTCATAAGCAAGCTCTATAAGGTGAAAGAAAATTTTTGGAACCAATTATGGCTACTCATAATATTTTTGTTCAATTTGGCCTTGATATTTTTAGATGGATCTATGGCACGTCTCGAAACTTAAATTTAAAGAAGCATATAACATCCTAAAATATAGCGACTGAGATGATGTTGACCTTACTTGGAAGCACCTATGGAAGTTGAAGCATTGACCAAAATTGAAACTTTTTCTCTGGCTACTAATAAGAAAGAAAACACTCACATGGGACAATCTACAAAACAAAGGCTTCATAGTCCCTTCGATATGCTCACTATGTTTCAACTAGATGGAGGACCTTAAGAATTTATTTTTTTAATCTATATTTGCTACTATTATAAATGAGAGGCTCAATAGGGATTTTTAGGATGAAAATGTTATGCCACAGGTAATTAAGAATGAAAGGTCTCGTACTTCGGCCTTGGCAGAGCACTCCTCAAAAACTAAACACCATGTCTGCCTGGAAAGCGCCTCAATTATCGCTAGGGAAGAACATCATCATAGCCCTGCAAACCAGACTCAAGGAATATGGTGCTGATATTAAGAATGAAAGATCTCATACTTTGGCCTTGGCAGAGCACTCCACAAAAACTAAACACCATGTCTTCCTGGAAAGCGCCTCAATTATTGCTAGGGAAGAACATCATCATAGCACTGCAAACCAGACTCAAGGAACATGGTGCTGATATTAAGAATGAAAGGTCTCATGCTTCGGCATTGGCAGAGCACTCCTCAAAAACTAAACACCATGTCTGCCTAGAAAGCGCCTCAATTATTGCTAGGGAAGAACATCATCATAGCCCTGCAAATGAGACTCAAGGAACATGGTGCTAATATTAAGAATGAAAGGTCTCGTACTTCGGCCTTAGCAAAGCACTCCTCAAAAACTAAACACCATGTCTCCCTAGAAAGCACCTCAATTATCGCTAGGGAAGAACATCATCATAGCCCTGCAAACCAGACTCAAGGAAAATGGTGCTCATATTAAGAATGAAAGGTCTCGTACTTCGGCCTTGGCAGAGCACTCCTCAAAAACTAAACACCATGTCTACATGGAAAGCGCCTCAATTATCGCTAGGGAAGAACATCATCATAGCGCTGCAAACCAGACTCAAGGAACATGGTGCTGATATTAAGAATGAAAGGTCTCGTACTTCAGCCTTGGCAGAGCACTCCTCAAAAACTAAACACCATGGATGCCTAGAAAGCACCTCAATTATCGCTACGGAAGAACATCATCATAACCCTGCAAACGAGACTCAAGGAACACGGTGCTGATATTAAGAATGAAAGGTCTCGTACTTCCGCCTTAGCAGAGCACTCCTCAAAAACTAAACACCATGTCTGCCTAGAAAGCGCCTCAATTATCGCTAGGGAAGAACATCATCATATCCCTGCAAACCAAACTCAAGGAACATGGTGTTGATATTAAGAATGAAAGGTCTCGTACTTCGGCCTTGGCAGAGCACTCCTCAAAAACTAAACACCATGTATGCCTGGAAAGTGCCTCAATTATCGCTAGGGAAGAACATCATCATAGGCGAAAGATTAGAGAAGCTCTTGAGATTATCAAACACCCGCATAATCTCAATAGAGACAATGGTATGGAGATTAGTGGAAATTGGCTTCCCCTAATCAGAGAAATTAAGGTCACTAATACTTCTTAGGGCTAGCATTCTGTTCAAATATTACCTCCTGCCCCACCCCTCTTTCTAATCTTGGTAAGATAGTAACCCCGCTATATTAATCTAAGTATAATAATAATAATAATAATTAACTCATAATTAATCATACTTTAATAATTATCATAATAGCTTTCACTATTATCATCAACTATTATTATAAATCATGATTATTAAAAATTAATTAAAATCTATTAAATAGTTAAAATAATTATAAAATTTAACATTTACTATTTTAATTATTAATATTAATTAGTAGATCTTGAACTTAATTATTAATTATTATTACTAATAATTATTAATTATTAACTATTTATATTGATTCTTAATACTATAATATCAATTTTAATATAATAAGTATTATTATCAATACCATTTCATTTTAAACAAATTTTAATAATTTTAATATTAATACATTACACTAATAATATTAATATTAATTATGATCAATATTAATATTATTAATACTAATTATTATTTGACACGCGTCGACAAATGTTTGTCAACATGTGATTTACGCCGAAGTTATTCTTTCAACTATTATGGATCATAGAAGCCTCAATTCAACTAATTATTATTATTAATTATTATACTATTAATATTAATTATGATCAATATTAATATTATTAATACTAATTATTATTAATAATTATTATATTAGTAATAAATATTACATCAACGAACCAGATCAAGACCTAATCAACGATAATATGCAAGACTCGGTGGGCAGCAATCAAAATACACAGAACTCTGTTGAACACAGTAATTACATCAATGAACTTGAGCATAATCAAAACATTAATCAGAGAAATACGTAGGAAGCATTTGGCAGTGGCAATCTTTTAAATAATTACATCAACTCAACCAGCTGTAGTAATACACAGAACCCTGCTATGGACAGGAATTACCTTAATCAACTTGAGCATAGTCAAAACATTAATCAGAGAAATACGCAAGAAGCATTTGGCAATGGCAATCTTTTAAATAATTACATCAACTTAACCAATGGTAGTAATAAGTAGAACCCTACTGTGGACAGGAATTACATCAATCAACTTGAGCAGGATCAAAACATAGAAATACGCAGAAAGGCATTGGCAATCTTTTATACAGTAATTACATCAAGCAACCAAAGCAGAATCTAGACCTAATTACAGCTAATATACAAGACTCCGCGGGCAGCAATCAAAGAAGTCATACTGATAGTGTTGTTATGGACAAGAATGACATTAATATGAACAATGGAAGGACTTCAGTTAACAGTTCCGAATTAAAAAAAAGGAAAGTGGTTAATTTTTCTTCTCAAGAATTAGATCCTGAAGTTATTAATTTCCTTAGCCAGGTCTGGGATTTGAAGTTATTAATGTCCTTAGCCAGGTCTAGGATTTGTAGTTGCTCAGAAAAGACTTCCTATTGGCTCCGAAAAGACTTCCTATTGATAATATGATATGTAGCATAGAGGAGGGGATTAATAATCTTCTTCTGGAAGATAAGGAAACATTAAGACAAGAGTTCTCCTTCATTATGAGAAATTCCAAAACTACCAAAAGTAATTTGAGTAAAGAAAAATAAAGAGCCTTCAAATCCTTGCTGAACAATGATAAAATTGTAGTTCTTAACGTTGATAAGGGAGGAGCAGCATTGATCTTGGATAAGGAAGACTATGTATGAAAAATGAATGAATGGCTCAGATGTGGCAGTTATAAGAAGCTAAGCAATAATCCCATCCCCAAGATTATGAAGGAGGTGAAAAATACAATTTCAAAGTCCAACTTTGAGGAGAAATTAAAGAACTCTTGTGAAACTATACCAAGAATTTATGGGTTGCCCAAGATCCATAAAGAGGGAGTTCCTCTTAGACCAATAGTCAATACCATTGGATCCACAACCTATGAGGTTGCTAAGTATGTTGCAGAAATACTTAACCCTCTTGTCCGAAATACTGATTCTTTCATCAAAGACTCCCATGACTTTGTGAATCTTATTAATAATGAGAAGATAGAACGTCATGACATCCTTGTTAGCTTTGAGGTAGTGTCCTTATTCACCAAGATTCCTCTTGATAAAGCCATTCAGGTTATAAAAGATGTTACTGATCCTCTTGATAAAGCCATTCAGGTTAGGCAAAAATCTCGTTGCGATCAACTCTTTTCACCTTCCAAGGAATATATTATGAGTAGACGTCTAGAGTGGCAATGGGATCACCCCTTTTGCCAATAGTGGCCAACTTAAACATGGAATACTTTGAAAAGAAGGCCCTAAAATCTTACCCTTTGAACCCAACATGGTGGAAGGGATTCGTCCATGATACAATATAAAATGGACACATGGTAAAACAGAGCTTGACAAGTTTTTCATTCACCTAAATTCTATCTCGTGAGAAATAAAATTCACTATGGAGCTTGAAGAAAACATGAGCATCCTGATGGCTCCCTAGGGCATAAGTTTTTAGGAAGTCAACCCACACAGAAAGCTACTCCAAGCTGATTCCCACCATCACCTAGCCCAGAAATTTGGTTTTCTAAACACTCTTGCTATGAGGGCCTTTAGAATCTCTAAGGCTAAGCATCTTAATGAAGAAAAGAAGCATAGGCTACAAAGAAAATGAGATTAAAAGAGCCATAAAGAAAGAGAGAAAAAGATGTTATCTCATGAACCTAAGGCTCAACACCAACCTCAATGTGGTAGGATATTTCTACCTTACATTCATGGAGTAACAGATAAGATTGCTAAAATCCGGAGGAAGAAAAACATAAACACTCAATTCTTAGCACCTGGAACCATTAGGCAAGGTATGATATCGGTCAAAGATAGTATTGATAGACATCAACTTAAAGGAGTCTATAAAGTGGATTGCTCATGTGGTAAGAGCTACATTGGTGAAACAGTTCCCTCCCTCACCAGACTTAAGGAACATGGTGTTGATATTAAGAATGAAAGGTCTCGAGACTCAAGGAACATGGTGCTGATATTAAGAATGAAAGGTCTCAAGGAACATGGTGCTGATATTAAGAATGAAAGGTCTCGTAATTGGGCCTTTGGCAGAGCACTCCTCAAAAACTAAACCCCATGTGTGCCTCGAAAGCGCCTCAATTATAGCTAGGGAAGAACATCATAGGCTAAAGATTAGAGAAGCTCTTGAGATTATCAAACACCACCATAATCTCAATAGAGACAATGGTATGGAGATTAGTGGAAATTGGCTTCCCAAGGTCACTAATACTTCTTAGGGCTAGCATTCCATGGAAATGTTACCTCTTGCCCCGCACCTCTTTCTAATCTTAGTAAGTTATTAACCCCTCTATATTAATCTAAGTATAATAATAATAATAATTAGCTCATAATTAATCATACTTTAGTAATTATGATAATAGCTTTCACTATTATCATCAGCTATTATTATAAATCATGATTATTAAAAATTAATTAAAATCTATTAAATAGTTAAGATAATTATAAAATTTAACATTTACTATTTTAATTATTAATATTAATTAGTAGATCTTGATATTAATTATTAATTATTATTAATAATTATTAATTATTAACTATTTATATTGATTTTTTAATATTATAATATCAATTTTAATATAATAATAATTATTATCAATACCATTTAATTTTAATATTAATACATTACACTAATATTATTAATATTAATTATGATCAATATTAATATTATTAATACTAATAATTATTGTTAATTATTATATTATTAATATTAATTATGATCAATATTAATATTATTAATACTAATTATTATTATTAATTATTATATTAGTAATAATAATTAATAATAATAATAATATCAACAAGTAATATTAATATTTTTTCTTATATCAAAAAAATTTATTAATTAATTAATTAATAAAAATTAAAAATTAATTAATTAATAAAAAATAAAAATTAATTAATAAAAATTAAAAATTAATATTAAAATTAAAAGTAACCAAATATTAAAAATTATAATTAATTAATTTTAATTTTAATTATGATAATGATCATCAAAATAATAATTTATAGCAATCAATTAGCTCATCATTAATTAATCAAAATTATTATTCAAAAAAGAAAGAGGACATCTCTCTTCTATTGAAAAGGTAAATAAATAAATAAATTCAAAAGAGTCGACATTCATCTCAATTTACCCTCCTCATTAGTATTTAATTTCTCCATTAATCTCTTCTTCTATCAAGCATTCAAGTTGTCCTCATGATGGATCCCAATTGGGATTTCAAACGTTGACAGAAAATGGTTCTACGGAACAAAGTCAAAAATTCATATAAAACTTAAAATTCGAATGAAAAACCTTAAAAGAGTCCTATCCTAAACAAAGTATGGAAGCTTACTCAAATATTTACTTTATGAAAGATATGGAAGGAACAAAAGTCTTGAGTCTTTAAAAATCAAGCACTGTCAATAGAAACATCGATGGTCCAAATGATTTCCCAACTAGGAGAATATTTCTAATGAATTTAATGGAACCCTCAGGACTCAGATTTCCCTCTAAGAGAAAAATTTATTCTTCAATCTCTCAACATTCATTAGCAACCTCCCATCCCCTCAACTAGCACCCCTCATCCTTCAACAGTTCAGGCTAGTCTCACCCTTGAGAAGGCTTTGCGAAGCTTAACTTTGATTGAGCTTCAAGATAAAACCCTAGCCTTGTAAGCTATGGTGGATTTATTCATAGTATTGAAGGTTTTATTATCATTATCTATGTAGTCTCTCTGGACACCCTCACAAGTAATGAAGAAGAACTTTGGGCTTTGGAGCATGGTCTTCTAGCTGCTCTAAAACTTAATTATCAACAAATTATAATTGAAGGAGACTCTCTAATAATTATCTGCATTTTGAAAAAGGTGCATAATAGAAATACATTATGTAATTCCTCTTAAAGTTGACTACTGGTAACATAAAGACTTTAAACTCGTGATTTTGGGTTGGTTTCCCTATTGGACAATGCTTAAAACCAGGTACGTCTTCTTGTACTTATTGTCGTTAGTAATTAAATTTTTAAGCTTACAAAAAAGGAGAATTATAAGTTATTAGCTTATTAAGAATTTAATGTTAAAATTATTCATTAAGGCTAATTGGGTAAGTTTCATATGATACTTATTTTTGTTTTTCCTTCTTCTTTCAAATGCCTTTTAACCATGGTGAATTGGTAACTCATTAGACTAACTTAGTTCGGGCCTAGGATACCTAGTTGTTGTCATTATAACACCAAGTGTATATCAAATAATCCCAAAGCTATATATAAAGTAAACTTATGACTTGGCAAGAACCAAGACTCCATGTGTAAGGAGAAGGATACTCCTTAAGAATTATCACAATAGACCCAAGGTGTCGCTACTTGGGATTTGAAACCAAGTGGATGAGATAACATCTCAATGAGCCAACCACCTTGCCTTCGTGCAAAGGGACCTTCATTTACTATTCATTCACTGAGTCTAAAATATGTACATAATGCACACAACATATATTCTCCATTTCCCTTTGACACACATGTTGAAGGCTACAAATAAATAGACCAATTCCTACCCTCAATTTAGATTTGTTCTTAACCTTATCCTTATGCGCTAACTTTAGAGAGGTTGTTAAGCATTATATTAACTAGGGATATCCCATAAGGTTTCGACCCTGTTATACTCCCATAAGGGATGTTGAAGTAACTAACTTCCCTTCATATTTTTCCCTAATCATTTACTAATTTCCCCCCTAAAAAATTAAGAATCTATTCTTAATATCATTCATAAACCACTTATTCCATTTCGTAATGATTGCCTAAGTAAAAACCCCATTTTACTTAGGAAAATGAAAAAATGTAATATAAACCCCTTTTCTACTTCAAAGCCTAAGTTTTGATGTAACTTGTGAACATTAGCTTAGTGCATATTTTCGTTTTTTAACAATTAACATGTATCATATATAAATCCCTATAATTTTTACCCATCCCATATTATGTAAATATATGTTAAAAACCCCAAATAATATATATCCCGCCCCAATTGAAATATAACCATAAGCATGTTCTTTGGGAATTAATAAGTTTATTTGAAACTTATTAAGAACCCTCCCCGCATGCCATAAAGGGTTGATTAACCATTTGGGTTAATTAACAACCAACCCTAACCAATAAAATGCGCCCAAAAACCATCAAAAACATTGGTTTATTGCAGTGGCCCCACAAGGTTAACCTCCCTCCATATTCCATGAGCGCACACCGTCAAATCTCTACCCATCCATCTGAGAGTTGATAAACCATATCGCAATCGCCTTTTAGCCAATGTTTAACTCGCAAGGGTCCAGTGGTTTTGGCACCTGTACTTTGCCACGCGTCGCGCTCCCAACATGATCGCTTCCCCTCCGCCGAAAACCGCCCAGCCCCAAAAGTGGTGCGGGCAAAACCGCTTACCACCATCCTCTGCTCATGTCACCCTTCTGCTTACGTCATCCATCCTTCTGTTGTCGTCACCCACCACGTCATCTACCCCCATACTCCTACTGACGTCATCTGTACTGCTTACATCATCCGTCCTTCAAATCAAAAAATCCTGCCAAAACTTCATTTTGTCAAATAAAAGGGTAAAAATATCATTTTTTCTATATTTTTCTGCATGTCGTGCTCCAAGCATAAAATCAACCAAAATCAAATGTTCTAGCTTCAAGTCGGCCCTCGACCATCAAAACTACAAGCATGAGCTCTACAGCCTTCCATTCTACCTGCATTTGTACTATTTTTCTCCTTTTACGCAGGTATTTATCCAGTTTACCATGAAACCTTGCAAATTTTAGTCCTCGGCTAAAAATTCTACCAGAGGAGGCCAAGTTCAGTTTTTTGGTCCAGTTTGCGTTGCTATATAAAGCTCCTAGCCTGCTATTTGGCCCATTTTCACAGAAAAACCCCTGTAAACCGTGAATTTTGCACCCCTCAACACTCCTCACGGAAAATATGTTGTGAATATTGTTAAATTCACCACGAGTAAAAGATAAATACAGAGCTATTTACCAAGGCAAGGTGGACAAAGAGGTTCAAAACATCATTAAAGAAGTATCAAATCAAAATTAAAGGCAAATCATTTCAGCATTAAAGTGTATCAAAGCAGATCATAGTGCGTCAGAGCAGAATTAAAGGGTAGCAAATCAAAATTAAAGAAAATCATGCCAAAATTAAAGAGCACAGTTAAGACAAGCAGCCAACACAGAGTTACTACAGAAGACAGCTTCCAACCGAATTAAAGAGCCTGCCTCCAGCACAAACATCAGTTATCTTTTCCTATTTTCAAAGAGTAGTTGTTTCTATTCTTCTTGTAAACTATTATTTTATCTTAGATATTATTTGAGAGCTATTATGAGATATTTTTTGTACATATTTTTTTGTATAAATACCCCCTCCATTAGAGTATTGAGGTGGTGTGTGGATTCCAAGACTTTGTTGTAATATTGAAAATTTGGAATAAACAGTTGTTGGGATCAATTGTTGTCTGGCCTCCTGGATGAAGAATTGAAGCAGAGGACTTGTCACAAATTTCTTGCATCAACCACTGCATCAATAAGTCCTCTATATCTTGTGTTTTAAAGTTTTCTGGTTTACTATATCATCTGTGTCTCATAATACGAATGATAAAGAAAGGTTAATTTCAGAATATGCTTGATTGCACTCTGTTTTTAGTCTTTATTATCCTTTGTGTTTTCTTCAGAATTAGGATAAACAATGAACTCTTAATTGCTCTTGTTTCTTGATTCTTTCATGTTGATTATTTGCTAAAGAATACTTAACTGCTTCTTATCAGTAATCATCCACTTTCGCTCTTTCAATAGGTTGAAGGATTCTTAACTGCCTTTCACCCCATTTGAGCTCATTCCATCTGTTTCAAGCTTCTATTTGTTCCCTATTTGACTACCTTCCTCTGTGAAGCCATCCTCTGTTAAGAAACCAAATCTAGAAATCCTTTTTCTTTGACTCCATCATGCCCAATGGACTGAACTATTTTGTCTTACCTCTCTGTTCTATTGAATCTCACCACCCAAACTCAAACAAAACCCTTGAACTTCATAACTAGCCTAATACCTTTAAAAAAAACAAAGCTAAATCATAAAGAGGGAGCCCTCTCTGGATACAGATTGGCTATACTCGATATCTAAAAGATTGGTCTATGGTTACCTCAGAATCCTTCCCTTTCTTACAACTTTTGGGAAAACCTGAGTGATAACATCATTGGCAACTCCACTGGGGACTAGAATAATTGTTTGTTACTATTGTTTATTTCATAAGCTACAAATGGAGCCTGAAGTTAGCCAAGAATCCTTTGAAATTCTTTTTCTCTGCAATTGCAAAAGTAAATGAATGATACTTCAGTCTATCTCAGGTCTAGCTTATAGATTGGACAGTGGGTTTCAAATACTTGATCAGTTCCTTTTTTCAAAAAGTATTTAGGAAAGTTCAAAACTCCCACATCTAAAACCTCCTAGAAAAGACTGTTAAAGTTGTATTGTCAAATCTATTTCAAGAAAAAAACCAAAAACACACCTAGAAACTGGCTTCAAAAAAGATTCATTACACCAGATCAAATCCTGATCCTAATCCCCCACCTGTGTTTGAAAATCCTAATCTGATTCCTAGGATTCTTAGAAGACTAGGGAGCCAAGAAAATTCTGTTAGTTCTCAGCCTCTATACAGATCAAAATCCTGTCCTGTGAGGTGGATCTACCCTGAGGACGAACCAGTTGATGAGAATTTTGAAAACTCTTTGTTTGAGACCTTTTCAAAATCTAGGTTAACCCACACAATTCAAAATCCAATATTCATAGAAATTTTTCAGATTGAAGTTGTTACTTCACACCTTGACAGACATTTGCAAAACTCCATTAAATTTGAGTTTACCTTTGAAAGAACACTAAACCTTTATGTGATTACTACAGCTTCTCCAAGTTCACCATCAGCACCTCAAGCCACCCTTTCCACTCCACCATCTACAACACACATTCCCATTGTTATCCCTACTCCCCCAGTTGTCACATCTATTTCTGCAACCATGGCAAACCGATATACTCCCCTGCTCTTACCTGCCAATCCAGGGGCTATGCCCCAAGACTATCAAAGTAAAATCCCTTCTTTTGAAGGTATTGGCACTTACGCAGCTCAACAACATACCAATAAAATGACCGACTATTTTAAAAGTTATGATATTGATGCTGATGATGTTAGGATGAAAGTATTTGTTCAAAATTTAACTGGAGATGTTAGAACATGGTTTAGATCCCTCCCTGCAAACAGTACCAATGACCCACAAGCTCTTTATCTGACCTTCTTGAACATATGGAAAAACAAGAAAGATCATCTCCACATTTTATCAGAGTATGAGAACCTAAGAGGAGGTGCACAAGAAACTGTCCAAGATTACTGTACTAGATTCAATAATGTCTACAATGTTATTCCTCAAAATCTCAAACCTCTTCTAGATTTGGCCTTGATCAAATTCCCTAATGCATTTTATTCTGATATGGCATATAAACTTAGGGAAAGAGCTCCTCGAAACTTAGAAGAGATGCAGAGTATAGCTGTTAGTGTTGAGGCCAACCTGATATCTAAACGATCTAGAGCCAGAGTTGAAAGGAGGACACCTTTCAAAGAAGAACCTTCTACCTTTGAACAAAAATTACATACGATTATTAAAGGAATGGATAGACTTGGAGATAGAGTAGAAACAATTGAGAGGAAATCCCCTTGGGATGGTTAACCAAGCAATTCTCGTAGAAATCCCAATTTCAGGAAAAACCAAAATCATAACACTAGAAAGACAGGGGCTAACCAAAATATTAGGCCCCCATTTCAAGAAAATTATGGTGAAGCCTCAACTTCTAATGAACGAACAGAAGACACTCAAATTAATTTGATGGGACTTAATAATGAATAACAAGTTTTCTGGACCCAAGAGGATCAAGAAGCTCACATCCATAAACAATTCCAAACTCAGTGAGGTGAAACATTTGACTTTATGGAGGGATATGATACAGCCATTTATGAAGTCCACAAAAGATACAATCTGAGGAGCAGAAGAATAGATGTCCCTGAAACCAGTCAACAGAAAGATAGAAAGTAGCCTAACAAAGGTAATATCAGTACCCCTTATACATATTCTTGCTAGAACAGGTCCTAACACAAATAACCCAATCATTGAAGATATATCAGACAATCAACCACATAACGGACAACCTTCCACTGCTATTCCTTTTAAAGGAAACATAGAAGAGCCTCTAGAACTTGATTTAAAAACAACTTCAGCCCGTAATCCCACTCCTGAAGAGGAGAGAAACACAGAAAATTCAGCTATCTGAAATACAAGAACTCAGACCGAAAAACCTTTCAATCTTGAGATAGAAGTAGGAAAACTAAAGATAGTTGTTCCCTTATCAGAATTAGCTAAACATGACGTCTACAAAAGTCAAATCAGCAGATCACTCAAAATTTCTGTGAACAAAGATTCTATAAATGTTGTAAATAACCAACCTAAATTGATATTTGGCCCTCGAGTGAATTGAAAAATAGTAGAGGGAAAATTTCCTCCTTTCTATGTAGGTTTAAACATACATGATAAAATACTTCATAATGCCATGTTTGATTCTGGTGCTTCCCATAACTTAATGCCTAAATCTATAATGAAGAGACTTGACCTTGACATCACTAGGCCATATAAAGACCTTTTCTCTTTTGATTCAAGTCAGGTCAAATGTTTGGGTTTAATCAAAGAATTATGTGTGTCACTAGTCCAATATCCTACCAAAACCATCTTAATGGACATAGTAGTAGTTGATATTCCACCAAAGTATGGCATGTTATTGTCTAGATCTCAGGGTGCAAAGCTTCAAGCATCTCTACGGTTAGACATGTCTTAAGCTACTATTTCAGTGTTTGGTCAACCCAAGAGACTGTACAGAGAAACCTTAATGAAGTATGTAGTAAGTAGTCAAGAGAAACCTCAAAATTTCCCTATCTACTCAATGCATTCAGATATGGATTCTTTTATCCTTTACCATGCTGAAAGTGATCCCCCACATGTAATAAAATTTCTAGCAAATGAAATAGAAAAAAATTGTAAATGAGAGGTCTAGTGTCCAAATCCAAGAAATTTCTGAAAAACATGAAATGTTAGATAAACCGGAAAAAAAACTGAAGAACTAGATCTCCCTATTGGACAAATCCCTGAAACACCAGACACTAATTGTGAACATGAAATACTTTGGTACTTAGAATTTGATGGTTCTGTGAACAAATTAGGGGTTGGAGTAGGGGTCTGGGTGCACAATATTGAAAATAATAATGCTAAAGGCCATGCTTACAGGTTAAACTTTAGGTACACTAGTAATATGACTGAATATGAAGCTCTATTACTAGGACTTAAACTGGTCAAAAAATTGGGAACAACTAGAGTGTCAGTCCTGAGAGATTCTGATTTAATCATTCAACAGATAAAAGGGAAGTTCTTAACAAATGATCCCAAATTAAGAGAGTACAGATGGATAGCTATAGAGATCCTCAATACATTTCTAGAAACTCAGCTTGCCAAAATCCCGAGAAAACATATATTGCAAGCTCATAGCCTAGCAATGCTTTCCAGCACCTACAAATTACCATTTGAACCAAATCATCAATTCACAGCTGAAATTAGACACAAGCCAACCATACCTAATAATGTAAAGAACTGGCAAGTGTTTGACAGTGATAATCAGATCAACAGTTTTTTAACCCTAGAAGAGGAATTTTCTAGCACTAACGTAGATGAGATACAATTAGTGAGTTTGATCCAACAAATTAGATAGAAACAAACATTTCAGCAGAAAATGCAACTCAAATGATTCATCCAACAAAATTTACCAAAGAGGAAATACGAGATCTTAAAGAAACATATGTTGATGAGATTATTGAAGGAGAATCTGAAATTATCAATTTGAAAGACAATCATTTGCCCAAAGCATTAACTCCTTTGGAAGATCTCTTTGATTTCAACGATATTCCAAAGAAACCCCAAATGGAACCTCTAAAAGGAGACATTTAAGGCTACAACATAGGAACTAAAGAGAATCCAAAAATGGTAAAATTATCTAAATCATTGCCCCTGATCAAAAACTTAAATATGTTGAACTAATTAAAGAATTCTAGGATGTTTTTGCTTGGGGCTATGAAGACATGAAATCTTATAACACTTTTGTAATTCAACATACAATACCCCTCAAGGAAAATCAAAAACCATTCAAACAAAAGCTGAGAAAAGTCAACCCTGTACTGCTTCCTTTAATTGAAAAAGAAATCAAACGGATGCATGATGCAAGGATAATTGCTCCAATCAGATTTTCAAAGTGGGTGTCTAATTTAGTGCCTACAAGGAAGAAAACTGGAGAAATTAGATTATGTGTTGACTTAAGAAATGTAAACAAGGTTTCTTTGAAAGACAATTACCCTTTACCTAAGATGGATCATATTTTACAAAGGGTAGTAGGTGCTTCGAGGATTTCACTTTTGGATGGGTTTTCAGGTTTTAATCAAATTCTGGTTCATCTTGATGACCAAGAAAAGACTGCATTTACAACACCATGGGGTACATTCAAATATGTTAAAATGCCATTCGGACTTAAGAATGCAGGGGCAACCTTTCAATGAGCAATGGACATAGCTTTTGCAAAAGAAATTCACGATTTTCTAGTTATATATCTAGATGACCTCACTGTGTTTTCTAGATCAGATCAGCAACATTTAGATCATTTGAGACAAGTGTTCCTAAAATGCAAAAAGTATGGTATTTCATTAAATTCTAAAAAGTATTTGTTTGGTATAGAAGAAGGCAAATTGTTAGGCCATATCATCTCCAAAGATGGCATCAGAATTGATCCTGCTAGAGTATAAGCTATTCTCCAAATACCCCACCCTAGAAATGTTAAAGAACTTCAAGCTTTCCTAGGAAAGATTAACTTTTTGAGAAGATTCATATCTAATATGGCTGAATTAATTAGATTGTTGAACAATATGTTAAAAAAGGATTCAAAGGTTAAATGGACAATAGAAGCCAAACAAGCATTTGAAGAGATTAAAATGGCTTTGACCAGAACACTAGTCCTTACAAGTCCAAAGTTCGATAGAGACTTCATAAATTTCTCGTTTACATCAGAACACACTATAGCAGTTGTTTTACTACAAAAATATGATCAAGCATGTGAAAAACCCATAGCCTTTTTTAGTAAAGTACTCAAAGGTGCACCTCT
Source organism: Pinus tabuliformis (assembly GCA_031772625.1). NCBI lineage: Eukaryota > Viridiplantae > Streptophyta > Pinopsida > Pinales > Pinaceae > Pinus > Pinus tabuliformis. Next base: position 437,451,525 of record CM062816.1, read on the forward strand.
AAATTACAAAATCATGGAAAAACAGGCTTTTGCACGTGTGAAAGCTATTAAAGACTTTAGAGTCTATATATTGTACTCCCATGTAGTAGCTTATGTGCCAAATGTTGTTGTCAAGGACATCCTGACTCAGGTTGGAATTGAAGGCAAACGAGGTAAATGGATAGCTAATATATTGGAGTATGATATTGAAATAAAACCTACAAAACTTATAAAAGGACAGGGATTAGCTAAACTCGTGACTAAAAAAAACTTTCAAGCCCTAGATATTAATGAAATGGATAATGAATAAGCAATGGCGATTCTACAAATCAATCAGGCCTTCTTAGAATCACCTTGATATGCTAATATAATTCATGTATTATTAAACCTACAAGCTCCTCCAGGGTTATCCAGAACAAATAGAAGGTTTTTAAAGATGAAAGCTTCAAAATTTTGTATTTTAGATAATGCTGTTTTTTGGAAAAATCGTGAAGGTATTCTATTGAATTGTTTAATAAAATAAGAAGCTAACAAAGTTCTCAAATGATTTCATGCAGGGGACTGCGGTGGACACCTGTACTAGAAATCAACTGCAGAAAAAATCCTAAGGGTTGGATTTTACTAGCCAACCTTGTTCGCTGATGTAAAGAAGTTTGTCACTACTTGCCATAAATGCCAAATTTTTGAAGGCAAAAGGAAGCTATTACCCCTACCCTTGAAACCAATTTCCACTGAAAAGCCCTTTCAACAATGGGGTTTGGACTTCATTGGAGAAATACACCCTCCCTCTTCTGGCCAACATAAATGGATTCTTACTACCGCAAACTATTTCACCAAATGGATAGAAGCCATTCCTTATAAACAAGCCAATGATACAGTGATTATGGGATTCTTAGAAACCAACATATTGTCTAGATTTGGTTGTCCTGAAAAGATCATAAAACGATAATGTTGTTGCCTTCAAGTACAAGAAAATGATAAATTTTTGTAACAAATACCATATCACTTTAGGCCATTCTGCAGCCTATTACCCTCAAGGTAACAGTCTAGCTGAGTCTTCCAATAAAAGCCTGATTAAAATTATTAAGAAATTGTTGGAAGAGAACAAGAAAAACTAGCACAAGAGGCTTACAAATGCACTATGGGCAGACAGACTTACTACAAAGAGATCTACTGGAACTATCCCTTATGAGCTAGTCTATGGCATGGAGGTTGTGTTTCCTTCATGTTTAGGAGTTCCTGTAATGAAATTGCTACGAGAAGCTCAGGTGGAACCTAATGACATTCAAAGGAGAATGAACTAGACCATCCATTTGCAGCAGACCAGAGAAGAAGTGCACCAAAGATCCCAAGTGTTACAAGAAAAACTCAAGAAAATATTTGATAAAAGGACCAAAACGGAAGACTTCTACCTTGGAGACAAAGTTCTAAGGTGGGATTCCAGGAGAGAAGACAAAGGAAAACATGGGAAGTTTGACTTCTTGTGGAAAGGGCCATTTATCATCCATGCATTGCAAGGGAACAATACTTACTTTCTAAAGATCCTGGATGGTATAGAAACACAAGAAGGACCGGTGAATGGTCGGATGCTAAAACATTACTTTGATTCAGTTTTTTAATGTATTCTAACCCTAACATATACATACTATATCCTTAATAATGTCACAAGTTTGGATTGGATAGTAACTTGCCGCAGTTGAAGCCCGAAGAGAAGACCCTAAGCTTCAAAAGTGTATTGTCATATGTACAAATAAAGCAACCAGCAAACAGAGATTTCATAGCACAGTAAAAGTTATTAAAAAGGCCACCTGACCTGTTGTTTTTAACTTTCCACCATGGAAAGCCATCCCCAAGTGGAGCCACTGTTATACTCCTATACCAATATGTGCCATATTTCATGATTAACTTGATGAGCTCTGTAACATGTTCATCCCTTTCCTTGTTGCAAAGGTTTACCATATTATCAAAAAATGTAAAAAATTTAAAGAGGGTATACCCTAAAAGAAAAATCAAAGGGTGAAAAGAATAAAATGGTCAGAAAGGTGAAAGAAATGAACTCCAAATAAAGAAAGACCAGGAAAGTGTGCAAGTCCAAAATGCCACTACTTTTTCATTTTCTATAATAAGCATTGTGTGCAGCTTGTTAACTTTTGCCACAATTGATGAATGGCCAAAACAGCTTAATCTTGGCTAGTTCATATTTGAATTTCCAGTTTTAGAGATAGAGAATAAAATCTGACCAAACTGTTTGATCTTGGCAGATAAGTAGATAGGTAGAGTAAATAAAAAGGAGCTCAACAGTTAAATCTGAGCCCTTGGATGTAATAAGTGCAGACTTAGGTAGGCTTATTATGCAAAAAAAAGAAAATTTGATGAGGGTTTGCTAGTCCAAATGCACCCAAAGAAAGAAGGAAAAAAAGCTAGGCCAAAGTAGGCAGGGTAGGTAGATTGGTGTTGCAGAATGATACTTATGATGGATCATGTCTCTCAATGTGTTAACTTTTACTTTTATCACAAGTGCCATGGCGGACATTAGACTTGGAGCAGCTCAAGCGAGGCAAGGTTGAAGTAACTAACTTCCCTTCATATTTTTCCCCAATCATTTACTAATTCCCCCCCAAAAATATTAAGAATCTATTCTTAATATCATTCATAAACCACTTATTCCATTTCATAATGATTGCCTAAGTAAAAACCCCATTTTACTTAGGAAAATGCAGAAATATCATATAAACCCCTTTTCTAATTCAAAGCCTAAGTTTTGATGTAACTTGTGAACATTGGCTTAGGACATATTTTCATTTTTTAACAATTAACATGTATTATATACAAATCCCTATAATTTTTACCCATCCCATATTATGTAAATATATGTTAAAAACCCCAAATAATATATATCCTTCCCCGGTTGAAATATAACCATAAGCATGTTCTTTGGGAATTAATAAGTCTATATGAAACTTATTAAGAACCCTCCCCGCGCACCATAAAGGGTTGATTAACCATTCGGGTTAATTAACAACCAACCCTAACCAATAAAACTGCACCCGAAAACCATCAAAAACGTTGGCTTATTGCGTTGGCCCCACAAGGTTAACCTCCCGCCATATTCCATGAGTGCATACCATCAGATCTCTGCCCATCCATCCAATAGTTGATAAACCATATCGCAACCGCCTTTCGGCCGATGTTTAACTCGCGGGGATCTGGCAGTTTTGGCACCCGTACTTTGCCATGTGTCACGCTCTCAGCATGATCGCTTGCCCTCCGCCCAAAACTGCCCAGCCCCAAAAGCGGTGCGGGCAAAACCTCTTACCACCATCCTCTGCTGACGTCACCCTTCTGCTTACGTCATCCATCCTTCTGCTATTTGTCACCAACCACGTCACCTGCCACATCAGCTGCCCTCGTACTCCCAATCACATCATCCATACTGCTTACGTCATCTGTCCTTCAAATTAAAAAATCCCGCCAAAACTTCATTTTGTCAAATAAAAGGGTAAAAATATCATTTTTGCTATATTTTTCTGCATGTCACACTCCAGGGGTAAAATCGACCTAAATCAAATGTTCTAGTTTCAAGCCTGCCCCCAACCAGCAAAACTACAAGCATGAGCTCTGTGGCCTTCCATTCTACCTGCATTTGTACCGTTTTTCTCCTTTTACGCAGGTATTTATCCAGTTTACCATGAAACCGTACAAATTTTGGTCCTCGGCTAAAAATTCTACTGGAGGAGGCCAAGTTCAGTTTTTCGGTCCTGTTTACGTTGCTATATAAATCTCCCAACCTGCTATTTGGCCCATTTTTCACAGAAAAACTCCTGTAAACCCTGAAGGTTGCACCCCTCAACGTTTCTCACGGAAAATATGTTGGGAATATTGTTAAATTCACCCCGGGTTAAAGATAAATACAGAGCTATTTACCATACAGAGTTGTTTACCAAAGCAAGGTGGACAAAGGTGAACAAAGGGGTTCAAAACAGCATTAAAGAAGTATCATATCAAAATTAAAGGAAAATCAGTTCAGCATTAAAGTGTATCAAAGCAGATCAGAGTGTGTCAGAGCAGAATTAAAGGGTAGTAGATCAGAATTAAAGAAAATCATGTCAAAATTAAAGAGCACAGTTAAGACAGGTAGTTGGCGCAGAGTTACTACAGAAGACAACTACCACCCGAATTAAAGAGCCTGCCTCCAACACAAACATCGATGATCTTTTCCTATTTTCAAAGAGTAGTTGTTTCTATTCTTCTTGTAAACTATTATTTTATCCTAGATATTATCTTATAGCTGTTATGAGATTTTTTTGTACATATTTTGTTGTATAAATACCCCCTCCATTGGAGTATTGAGGTGGTTTGTGGATTCCTAGACTCTGTTGTAATATTGAAAATTTGGAATAAAGAGCTGTTGGGATCAATTGTTGTCTGGCCTACTGGATGAAGAATTGAAGCAGAGGACTTTTCACAAATTTCTTGCATCAACCACTGCATTAATAAGTCCTCTATATCTTGTGTTTTAAAGTTTTCTAGTTTAATATATCATCTGTGTCTCATAATCTGAATGATAAAGAAAAGGTTAATTTCAGAATATTCTTGATTGCACTCTGTTTTTAGTCTTTATTATTCTCTGTGTTTTCTTCAGAATTAGGATAAACAGTGAACTCTTAATTGCTCCTGTTTCCTGATTCTTTCATGTTGATTATTTGCTAAAGAATACTTAACTGCTCCTTATTAGTAATCATCCATTTTCCTTCTTTCAATAGGTTGAAGGATTCTTAATTGCCTTTCACCCCATTTGAGCCCATTCCATCTATTTCAAGCCTCTATTTGTTCCCTGTTTGACTACCTTGCTCTATGAATCCATCCTCTGTTAAGAAACCAAATCCAGAAACCCTTTTTCTTTGACTCCATCATGCCCAATGGACTGAACTATTCTGTCTTACCTCTCTATTCTATTGAATCTCACCACCCAAACTCAAACAAAACCATTGAACTTCCTAACTAGCCTAATACCTTTAAAAAAACAAAGCTAAATCATAAAGAGAGAGCCCTCTCTGAATACAGATTGTCTAGATTCTGTATCTAAAAGATTGGTCTGTGGTTACCTCGGAATCCTTCCCTTTCTTACAACGTTTTGGAAAACTTGAGTGATAACAGACCCTTCACCTCATCAACCTATCCACTCTTGCATAGTATGACAACATACTATCATAAACTTGTTCATTCCTGTTATAGACATTTTTGGGCACTGCAACCCCAATCATAAATGTCAATAAACCAAGGTCTCTTAAGTCCCTAAAAGTGTTGTTCTGGCCCCTAAAAGAACAAGGTCAACTGATTACATCTTCTCCCAGAAGTTCTCCATGAAAATCTACTCAGAACTGGTCAAAACTGGACCATTTCACCTGCTCCATAGGAAAAGTGCGCTTCATCCCACCTAAATACACACAATAGGTGTGATGCATGTCAAAAAGCCCTTCTATGGGGTGCGATGGGCAAGAAGGGACAAATGGCAGGGTCAATCCGCAAGGTGGAGGAGCATGGAATCTTCCAGAAACTTCTCCTATGACACTTGCCTCTCTAAATTCGACCAGGGATGAGTAAGATATCATCATTCTCCAAGTGGAATCAAGAACTATCAGAGGAAAGACACTAGTCAAATCTCAAAAGCTGACTCACTCCCCTTGCAAACATCTATATATGGATCCCTCATCCCAGAGATCCAGAGGCTGGAATTTTGTATCTTGTAAGGAAGTGTTGTTGGTTTCTTGGTGCAATATCATAGTGTTGGGTGATCTAAGCTTTTCATGAGGTGAAGAAGGGCTTCATGCTGAGAGGATGATGCTAGGTTGGAACAATTGGTTGTAATTCTCTTGGATCTTTCTTGATTATCAATAAAGCTATTCAAGTTTTCCTCCATACTCTTGTATTATTCATGTTTTATGCATTTGTATGGTCAATTTACATCTGGTCCTAGATTGTTTATGATAATAGATCTATGTTCTCGTATAGTGTTATGCTGTTGTGACTTTCCAGGTGCTATTTGAAGCTGGGTACACAAGAAAGCTAGTAGCATAGGACTATCACAAGAGAGAGGGACCAAACAAGGAACCAAGCACAAGACAGAGGTTGGTCTCCTTCATTCTTCTCTCATCTATTTCTCATAAAGGAAAATTAGAGTGGTTTTAGTTTGTTTGTTTCTAAGGCAGCCACGAGCCTTAGTGGGACTAGCAGTTCTGTATAGACACTTTTCCCGGTAACAATTCCTAGATTATATTAGAAGTGATTTAAGATGGTTTGACTTGGTCAAAAAGCTTCCACTTGAATATGTTTTGGCATGACATCACAATTTTTATATGGTCTCATTTGCATAGTTTCTTACTACTCATGATCTATGGTTGCATTTTCATGGTTAACTTAGTCAAAGCTAGTCAATATGGCATAATTAAGACGAGATACTCTCTCTTTCTTCAAAAGCATATGTTGAGACGAATATTTGAGTCAAGTAGTGATTGTTATGTGGACATACGACATTTCCTCTTAGTGCCCACTTGAGAAAGGATATTTTGTGTCTTGAGCCAAGTTAAATGCATTCAAAACTTTCTTATACTGTTATTTTCTTATTATTGTGAGACAATTGATCATGAAAGCTCAAATACCTAGAGCACAACCTATTTCATGGAAATATTTTATATTGTTATTGTTTTCAAAGAAATTTTGGAAGAATAATGCAACAATTAGTGATGACATTCTCAAACCTATTTTGAAGTTGTTCCCTACTTCTTTAACTAAGTAATTTTATCGCTGATAAGCATCCCCATATTGGAAAATGCTAATTTAATTATTTTCTTAATTAATTATTTTGATTGGATGGTGTAAATTTAAAGGTGCATGTATATTCTCATCGTCGCCACTATATCAATGGATCAAATCCACACCACTAACTTCCTTTTGTATCCAAATCATATGATTAAACCATACTTAAATTAAAAATTTGTGAAGCGTGATTAAAAAATTATAATACCATTTGTTAATTGGCAACTCTCAAGATTAACAATAAGTGGAAAGACACATGCTTGAACAATTCTATTAGTCCAGATGCAAATGAAATTCTTTTATTCTTTTTCTTAACTAAAAGCTGAATATTTTACGCTATCATGCCACGTACGCCTTACAACTTACATTATATTAAAATAAAATGAAATGTGGTTGCCTATGTGTTACATTATGAAACATATACTATATTAAATTAAAAATGAAAGTGCATTGAAACATGGGTGAGTTACATTTCAAATTATGAGATATAATGAAACTCTTTGTTTACAAGTATCATGATTGAGAATTAATGAAAAATATAACAGGTTGGTTGTTGTGGTGACTACAATATGAAACACCTAATTCTTCACTTTTGGTATAAAATAATCAAAATAATGTTATATCCCATTCTTGCCTCTTCATCTAAGTACTGAATTCCTCTTTTACACATCAAGATGGTTCAATTCCTCTAGGTTTGACTCTATTTTCCTCCTCTCCACTTAACCTCATGAGTTATTTGTTTGGAAAATGATGATTTTATTTTTACATGATGATATTAATGTTGTTAGGAGGTTTTTAAAAAATCATAGAGAATCCAGAAAGGATTCATTGAATAATTTTGTGAATTTGTTATCAAAATTGATGATGTCCAATGATTTGAAATTAGTTGGAGGGGCTTCTCAATTCTTTTCAGTTTTACTCAAACTTAAATCTAACATAAAATGAATTATGTAGTGCAAATCTATCAAACATAGCACATCAAAGAACCTTCAATTCGGTAGTGGACCAAATAATGTGTTCGTGGGATCATAGATGTCTACATTAATGGCTATTGATTGCAATTCCCTTTTCCATTAATGGATATTTGTTGTTTCTTGAAAGTCCTTTTTCATCTAAACACATGAGACATTCATGGTTTCAAACATTAAATAAATTTTCCATTATAGCTCAATGTTGATCATGGGTTTCTTAATTATTACAGTAATGGAGGCTTCGTGGAAAAAATGGTGAAAATGTGCGCTTAAATATTTTTATTAGTAAATCTTTAATCATTCTATCACATTATGCTTTTAATGTAGGATCCCTACAAAATTTGTTGAAAAAGGTGTGTTTCATTATTTTTATGGGTAAACCTTAAACTATAGCATCACATTAGGGTTTTAATGGTGTTGTGTGGAAAGGTATCCTTGATTATTTATATTAGTAAGCTTTAAGAATTGTATTGACATAATAAATAAGATATGAGATAACTTTTTAAGAGATCTAGTTGTAATGTTACATAAATTACTTAAAGTTTAAATGAATAACACCCTTATACACAATTTAAGATTTAGTCATTCTATACATAGAAATAGGCAACTACTCCTTAAAAGTGCATTGAGGATATGTTATAGCTCTGATTCCACTTGTTATAGCTCTGATACCACTTGTTTTAGATCTGATATGAAAATATAAGATAATGCAAATAAACCCAAAAATAATAAGAAATGATTCTTTATTAATCAAACCCTGAAGGTAGGGCAACACCATACATTCACTCCTTAAGGAAGGAGAACACTCCACAAGCCATATGCCTATTCATACAATAATCCTTGACACAATTCCTTGATGTGGAGTCTCTAGCCTCTATATAGGCCTCATACATACAATACCATGGGTCATTACCATGGTTCCCTCATACCATCAAACTAATACCATGGGCCCATTACATTATTACTAACTACTTGTGGTCCTTTACATGATATGGGTTAACCACCTTGTTTATTACTATGGCCCATCCCATTATTACATTATTACCTTGGGTACCTCCCTTGGTACCCCATATTATCCCCCCTAGGTATATAACATTCCACCCCCCTTAGCATGTTTCGTCCTCGAAACATGGGAAGAACACAAATAATAATATATACTCAAAATAGTAGTCCACTGGTACCATGCACGTGCATCTAGCCATCCAAGAGAAAGGTGAACCCTCGATCTTGCTGGTGCCTCGCTCGCTTGAGATGGAAGTTGACTGTGGTAGCTCTTCTGTGTTGATGTGTAGTAGGTGGATCTTCGCTCCTCTCTGTCTTTCCTGCGGGGGTTGTTGTCCGTGTGGCTAATTGGTTGCCATCTTGATGGTTGTCTTGCGGGGTGATGTGGGTGATGATATGTTGAAGTTTTAACCCACTATGGCTTTTTCTTTAATTCACCTTGTTGTGGTGCCTGTTGTGGTGTCTTTTTTTCCAATATGACTTCAACCACTGAGCCCTCATCTGATGTACCTGTAACCTTTTCTGCTTCAACCTCTGTTTGTGTTTGATTTTCAATCATCAAAGGCTCATCATCTAATATGTCAGACCCTAGAACATCTTCTCCTTCAGCCTCCTTGGACTCTACCTGTTTAGTAATGGAAATATCCCGTAATGTAATTTTCCTCTTTTTATACCAGAGCTTCAGGAATTTCTTTTGTACATTAATATTGATAGTACTCACAGATTCCATCCAAGGATATCCCAAACAACATCCATATTATCCATCTCTGAAATATAAAAATCACCATGCAACACATACTTATGCATAGAAATCTTCAAATCCTTATACACTTGAACATCCTCATCATCCACCTATGTGTTTTCAATGTGTTTTCTTGGAACTTGCAATTTTTTTGCCAAATTAACATTGATAAAATTATGCTTGCAACTAGGATTTATAGAAACAATGATATTCTCCTTTTGAATCAATCCATGAACCTACAATAAGGATATATTAGTATGAAATAGCCCCACATGTTTCTCCTTATCTTGTTTTCTAGCATGAGACCATCTGTCTAAAAGTAATTTTTCAAATTCTTCATCGGATAGGTTGTAACACTTCGTTTTGGTAAGTAATCCCCACCATGTCGCTGCCTCCTCTCTAAATAGCTCCACTACCCACCATTTCCAATTGTTTTTCCATAATGATTTCTGTTTTTTTATGTATTCTTCAATAGTATGACCATTATCTTTTCCTGTAAAACCTAGACTTGCCATGAACAGGGTTTTGAAGAAATTCACTTACTTGGCGAAAATGTGAAATTGTCACAATTATATTGCTCAGAATCCCTATTATGACATGTTTTAGGAAATCGAATAACCATTATGCATCTGCCCATGTGATAGAAATCTTGATCCAGACACTGGAATTTCAGATTTGCACTGCTACTCTCCCACCATCACCACAATTTCTGCAAAAAGGAGCTGATTTTAAATCAGTGATATCTCCCTCATCCAGACTTCGATTCGACTAATTTTTTTTTTGAAATTGGGTATTTTTTCACAAGGAATCTAGATCTACAAACAGATTTTGTAGACCTTGTGCTAGGATGTCCAGATCTGTGCCGCAAATTCGTTGCCCCGAAAAATTGTCTGCAACGCCGCTGATTTTTAGATCAGTGATATCTCCTTCATCCGGACTCTAATTTAGCCAAAACAAATTTTGAAATCAAGTAATTTTTCACATAGAATCCAGATATGCAATTATATTTTGCATATCTTGCACCAAAACATATATATCTAATCTGCAAACTCGCCGCCCCTGAAATCCTACAAAAAATAAAAAAAATTCTCCACTGTTTGCCCAAGAAATAGCTCTAATACCACTTGTTATAGCTCCGATTCCACTTGTTATAGCTCTGATACCACTTGTTATAGCTCCGATACCACTTGTTATAGATCTGATCCAAAAATATATTATAGATCTGATATGAAAATATAAGATAATGCAAATAAACCCAGAAATAATATGAAATGATTCTTTATTGATCAAACCCTTAAGGTAGGGCAACACCATACATTCACTCCTTAAGGAAGGAGAACACTCCAGAAGCCATATGCATGTTCATACAGTAATCCTTGACACAATTTCTTGACGTGGAGTCTCTAGCCTCTATATAGGCCTCATACATACAATACCATGGGTCATTACCATGGTTCCCTCATACCATCAAACTAATACCATGGGCCCATTACGTTATTACTAACTACTTGTGGTCCCTTAAATGATATGGGTTAACCACCTTATTTATTACTATGGCCCATCCCATTATTACATTATTACCTTAGGTACCTCCCTTGGTACCCCATATTATCCCCCCTAGGTATATAACAGGATACAAGATTACCATTAACCAACATATTATATTTTATGTTATTTTAATCTTTCAATTCCAATTTTAATAATGTTTTGTTTTTAAAATCTAATATTAATGTTGTTATATAGGATTATAAATCTAAAACTTTAAAATTAATATTAATATAATATTAATATTGTTATATAGGATTATAAGTCTAATACTTTAACTATTTTAAGGACAATTATTTTTGTTTTATTATAACATGCAACAAAATAAACATTGTATTCTCATGAAAAAATCAATTATTAAAATGTCACTTTATAAAACTAACATCTCAAGCAACAAAAATAAGTATTTTATATTTTGATGAAAAAAACTAGAGTCAAAATGTCACATCCAAATTCTAACACCTCATTGTAGTTATGTGAGAAAATGGATATCAAAATACTATGGAAGATATGGAAGGGAAATGTGATGAAAAATACCAACATAATATGGTTAAAAAAACCATCATGGTTGTCACGAAAAATAGTTATTTCCTTTTCGATAAACATTACACATCATGACAATATCACTTGACTATCTTCAACTATGCTTCACTGCATTTGAGAGTCAAAGTTCTTTAACTTGGGTCAAACATGATTGTATTTCAATTTTATTAAGTAATATTAATAACCAAATGTAGTCAACCACATTAATGAAACATAGACATATTCAAACAAATTCAATCAATAGTTAAAAGTAATCAATAATAATGGTTAATCAAGGTCTATATGGTAAACCACAATTAACCATTGTCAAACATGGCCAACCATGGTCAACCATAATCAACCATGGTTAAATATGGTAAACAGATAGCACCCATAGTCAACCAATGTCAACCATGTTCAACCAACGTCGTCCAAGACCAACATGGTTAGAAGGGTTAACCAAGTTCAACTGTGGTAATCATTACCAATTATGATCAACCATGGTGCACCATGGTCAACCAAGATCAAAATGGTTAGAATGGTCGAACATGGTTAACCATGGACGATCTTTCTCAACCACAATCAACCATGGTCAACCCTGGCCAACCATGATCAACAATCATTTAGGAATGTTAATCATGGTCAACCAAGGTCATCCAAGATCAGAATAGTTAATGGCCAAATAATGTCAACAAAGGTTGAGCATGGTCAACTATGATAACATGGTCAACCAAGGTCAACAAACATAAATCTTGTAGCAGGAAAAATATTATAACAATGTGACATTGCAAAACTAACAATATGATGTGGTTGACTAATGTTAAAGCCTATCCAACATTGTAGTGTGAAAAACATTGTCGCAATGTGGAAAACATTGTTACACTATGAAAAAAATTGTCCCAATGTGGAAAACATTATTACACTATGACAAAAATTGTCTCAATGCTAAAGTATATTGAAATTTATTGATATTAGTTTTAATATTAATATTGTCACAATGAGACATTACAAAACTAACAATGTTTTTTTTCTAAGTAAAAGTAATATATTAATATGTACAGAAAGATACAAAGAGGACAAGGCCTCGACCAAGGTATCATAGAGTATCAACAAAATCTGGACTACCCCAACATTGCAGAAACCAGTCCAGTGAGAGAAGAAACCTCAAAAATGGTATCACTTCTTAAGTCCAAACCCCATAAAAGAAACAGTAAGATGGTTCATTGACGATTAGTCCAGATAGGAAACCCGAACCCAACACTAGCAAAAAACAAAAAGACTATATAATGAACACCTGGGCAGCCACAACCGGCCTCGAACTATCATCAGGCAGCCCCTGCCTATTCTCCATCCCTTGGTTTCCGCCCCTTGGTTTCCGCCAATTCGATTAGATCGCAATCGCATATCGCTATATGTAAAGGCCTTGCCCTTTGGTCTCCCTATGTTGTGATCCGTCGTCAGGTCCGCAACATTACATCGCATAGAAGGTGTAAAGGCTCTGCCCTTAGGTTTCTGTCGATGCGATATTGTGATGCGATCAGATCGTAATCGCATATCACTATAAGTAGAGACCTTGCCCATTGGTCTTACCATATTGCGATCCACCATTAGGTCCACGTCATCGCATCGCACATATGAAGGTGTGAAGGCTCCGCCCCTGGGTTTCCGCCAATGCAATATTGTGATGCGATCAGATCGCAATCACATATCTCTATATGTTAAGGCCTTTCCCTTTGGTCTCCCCATTCTGTGATCCATCGATATTGTGATGCGATCTGATCACAATCACATATTGGTTTTTAATTATCATCTGCATTCGGGGGTTGAGCTTCCTTGTGCACCAGGTCATTGCAGATTTGTAATTGATTATGATCATCGACGATGTTGAGAGGGCCGTAATGTAGGATTTGGTCCTGATAAACTCCAATGTTTGCTAGGAGATGAGAAATTTTGTTATTGTCCCTTTTAACATGCATAAAAGTTATTGCTCTCCTATTTCTTATCCATGTCTCTAAAGTTTCAAGCCTTTCCAATAATCTCCAACTGTCGGCAACTCGCGAAGCCGCATTTCCTTGTTGGATTAGTGTGGCCATGTTGAGAAGGATTTGTGTGTCTCCCTATATAACTGTGGGATAAAAATTGTGTTGATCAGCTAGTTGCATACCTTGCCATAGTCCTTCTAGTTCCGCCGAGTTGTTCATGTCCCATCCTATGGATCCAAAGTACAGTAGTAGGGGTTGGCCTTCACGATTCCTCAATATGCCTCTGAATCCTACTTTTCCTAGGTTGCCCTTAGAAACACCATCAATAAACTTGATCACCTTCTTTGGGGGGTGCATCCAATGCGAGGGCGGCCTGGTTGCATTATGAGGTCTATTGGAGTTCAATTGAGCTTGTGGGAGCTGTATATTCCAATTATCCCATATGCTTATTTCTTGTGGCTGTGTCAAAAAGTCCTCAGTCGTCCATTGATGTAAAGCCAGAGTTTCTTTGATATTTTGACATAGGTTATTCCATATGATTTCTATGGAGGTTTTTTTATTTTTGAAAATTCGTTTATTTCTTTCCTTCCAGATTATCCAAAGTAGGTGACCTGGCAAGATGGTCCATAACTTGTTGACAATTTTGCTATTGTATGGCTCTGGAGTCCAATTGCTAATGGTGCTTCTGATATCCCCAAGAAGTCTGCAGGGTCTCTGGCATCTGAAAGTGAGCTTTTCCCAGAGCTAGTTGGCCCTGTGGCAGGAATCCATGAGGTGTCGAATGGTTTCTTTATTATTTTGAAAATTGGGGCAGTAAGAAGGACCATGAAATCCTCGTTTAATTAAGTTGTCCCATGTGAGAATTCTCCCATGATATAGAAACCAGATGAAGGTGGAGACTTTGGGCCAGATCCCAAATGTCCATATATGATTCCAGGTAGGATCAATTGGATCCTGAGAGTGAGACATTATCTGGTAAGCTTCTTTGGTGGTGTATGTTCCTCTCAGTGTGTAAACCCATCTTAGAACATTGCTACCTGTACTAATTTTAATTTTCCTGTTGGTAAGCTCTTTGTGTATCTCCATGCTATAAGCTTCCGCTTCTTGCTGTACTATTTGCTCCACCGGTTTTCATTGCCTGAATCCCTGTATATTGCTAGTATTCCAGTAATGTGCTATAGTGCTCTCCTGATTGGTTTCATTTCTATTATGATTTGTGCCTGGTATGAGTACTGCAAGTTTGTGTCGTTTTTGCCATGAATCCGTCCAAAACAATGTTGTTCTCCCATCCCTTATCTCCTAGAAGCTATGCTGATGGATGATGTCTTTGTGTTGCTTAGTCGTGTTCCAAATTAAAGATCCTTTGGGCATGGTAGTTATCCTTATTAGTTCTTGTTTTGGTCGGTTGTTCGCATACTTTGTTGTCCATAATTAGACCCATGGCTTCTGTGGACTAGAGACCCATTGCCACCATAATCTGGCTCCCATCAAGATGTTGTTGTGTTGTGGATTGCGCAAGTCGAGACCCCTCTGCTTTTTAGGCTTGCAAACCTTTTCCCATTTGACCAAGGCCCATTTTCTATTTTGTCATGTAGAACCCCATAATAATTTGCGTTTCAAATTCCTAATTCTCTTTAGTACCCATTTCGGAGTAACAAGTACAGAGAACAAATAGAGGGGCATGGATTGTAGAACTGCTTTAATCAAGACTAATATTCTTGCCATGTTGAGAGTCCTATGAGTCCAAGACTGGAGCCGACTATCCATTTTCTCCAAGAGTTAATGCAAGGAAACATTCTTTAAGGTGGAATCAATGAGTGGTGCTCCTAAATACTGAGAAGGAAGCTTGACTTGAGGGAAGCCTATGATTTTAGCAATGATTCTGTGGGTGGTAATAGGGGTGTTGAAGAAAAAAAATTGAGATTTGGTGGTATTGATGGTTGCGTCAGAAGCAGCTGAGAATGTGTCTAGAAGTACTACGAAGGTTTTGGCTTCATTAACGGAGGGGTGAACAAAGAGCATATTGTCATCAATGAATTGCTGATGTGTAATATCTGTGGAGCCATGGATAGAGAGACCTCTAAGATCATGAGAATGAGCAGAGTGCTTTATGAGACGACCAATACCCTTAGCCATAATGATGAAGAGAAATGGGGACAGCGGGTCCCCTTGACGAACTCCCCTTGACGGGTGATACGGTTTAGAGGGGATACCATTAACAAGGACAGAGCATAGTAGAGAGGAAACAAGGGTCATTATCCACCTTACCCAGGTTGGGCTGAATCCAAAGGCTATTAGCATGCTCTTTATGTAAGTCTAGCTCAGCTTATGAAAGGCTTTAGAAAGGTCTATTTTTAGTAGCATTCCGACCTATTTGCTTTTTTTGAGAGAGTGGATGGTTTCATGAGTGAGAATAATGCCATCCAGAATTTGACGACCTTCAACATACCCAAATTTCTCTAGGGAGATGAGAAGAGGGAGGAGCGATTTGAGGTGATTGGCTATGACTTTCGAGATAATTTTATAGATAACATTACAAAGGGAAATAGGCCTGAACTTCTCTAGAGTGCTTGGTTGAGCAACTTTAGGAATAAGGGCTATGAAGGTTGCATTGAGTGAAGGGAGTAACCAGTTCATAATTCTAGATTCTTCTACCACATTCTAGACATCAACTTTGATTAAATCCCAAAAGTGGTGGTAAAAGTTGTACGTGAAGCCATCAAGACCCGACACTTTCCCATCCTTCAGTTGATTTCAAGCTTCTTCGACCTCCAAGATGGTGACTAGTCTTAATAGAAGTTGATTATTCTCCTCCATGATGAGTTTAGGAATATGCTTGAGTATTTCATTGATTGCTTGCTTTGTATCTATGTGTTGCTCTTGATGAATAGTTTTGAAGTGATCTGTGAGCTCTTCCTCTATATATTCTTGTTTCTCCATTTTGTCTCCCTGTGAATTTTGAATGTGAGATTTGTTATTCATTCTTCTTTGTATGGTTGTACGGTGAAAAGACTTGAAAATTCATTCCCCTTCTTTCAACCATATGATTCTAGAATTCTCTTTCCATAGCATTTCCTCTTGTCTGCCTCTTTCATCTAGTTGTGTTATCAGTATTTTTTCTTGTCTGGCATACTCCTCTGTTCTGTCCTCTAGGATGATCTTTTGTGTAGCTCTGCCATGCTCTGCTCAAGCGCTTTCTTCTCCTGAAATGTTGCCAAAGATTGTATAGTTCCATATTTTGATTTGTTTTTTAATATTATTCAATCTTTGTTGGAATTGGTACATGAGAGAACCTCCATTGGGTATGAAAATTTCCCACACTATTTTGACTACTATATTAAACTCAAGTTGGGTGAGACAAAAAGCTTCAAACTTGAAGGTTTTCTGTTTGAGTTTCCTAGATTTTTCCATTGCAGAGAGATGGGCCAATGATCCAATCTAGATAGGGGTAGGATTGAAACACATATGTCGCCACCAAGATGGATGAAGTTGTCTGAGATTAGAAATCTGTCCAACCTGGATGTGATTTGCTGAGTATCAGATCTCTTGTTGCTCCAGGTAAAGATTCCATTGTCAAAAGGTAAATCCATTATTCTATTTTGTTGAATATAGACTTTGAAGTCATTGCTTTCTTTTTCCAGATTCCTTCTAACCCCAAATTTTCCCTCCAGCAGTGTGATCATATTGAAGTTGCCACCTGTTAACTGGAGTGGATGAGTTCTTGTAGCATTGAGAATTTCCAATGTTTCTAATAGCTTAAGTTTTTGTGTACTTTCCAATGGAAAGTAAACATTGGTTAAATGCCCATGTATGTTGGTGCCAATTAGGTGGAACATTGCATGTATGAAGTAATGCGTGGCATAGAAGTTTGTTAAGGAGACTTGCTGAGTGTTCCAAGCTATGGGTAACCCTCCCGAGGCACCTGTTGCATCAACTGTAACTGTTTGAATTCCTACCCAGGCTTTGGATAGTATGGATTCTAAAGTATTGGAGCTACATTTTGTTTCTTGCATAAATATAATGTATGGTTGTTCTTTCTGAATCATGTTCTTCATCATTTTGTACTTTCCGGGACCATTAAGTCCTCTTACATTCCATGAGATTAGCTTCATGGTTGACTGGTAGGTAGGGACTCATAATATTTAATCAACTTAGAGCATCTACCCGATTCCACGAGCATTTCCTCAATTAAAATGGTGCATTGTAAGTCTATCTTACTGCCTCTTTTCTTCCCCTCTTTGATGATATGCTTTCCATCCCATCAACCTCCTTATTGTATGCCCAGATGTTATGCCCAAATTCTCTAATTGTCTTTCTGGTATTGTGTCGAACTCCTTCCTTTTTCAAGCTTGCTCAAGACTGAAAATGTCTATTTCCCTGAGATCAAAGCTTTTTGGTTCTTCTTTCATTGACCTTTGTTGATTGCCTTATTCCTATTGAGTGAGAGACTAAGTAGGTTCTGCCTGAGTATCATCAATTTTCATTATCTTTTCGGACCATGGTACTTTGTGCTAGACAGGGTTGGTGTTGTTTTGGAGATCTGAAGCATGCTTTTCATAGGAGATGATATTTGAAAGATGACTGGCTTTGGAGTGGGTAGGAATGGTGGATGTATGATCATGTGGATCTGTTCATGTCTTTGTTGGCTTGGGTGTATCTGAATCAGGATGTTTCAGATTTGTCAAGATATCAAAGTTGTTCCTTGAGGACTGCAAATCAGAGGCTCATACAACAGTTTTGGGTGCTGAGGGGGATTTTTTAGTATGCCTTTTCTGACCAGTTACCTTAGTGAATCCATTGGAATCAAATTTGTTTCCAGTTTCTATGTTTCTAGGCAGCATGTTTAAGGGATAGTCACGAAAGAGGTGACCGTGAGCATGGTATCTCCTGCAATGGAAGGGTACATGTTCATAATCAAGGGCTGAATCCATTCAAAATCATCGTGCAGTAGACTTACCATGTCTAGTAGTGTGTGGCCCAACTTCATGTAGACACAGATCCATGCATATGAAGTGTATCTTCGAAGCTTAGTTTCCTCTAGAACCTTAATGAACTCACCTAAGCCATTGCCGATGGCTTTTAGAGAATCCTCTTCCCAATATTCTAATGGAAGCAAGTACATGCGGATCCAGACTGGTGCCCAACTGAAGTCTTCTTTGTCAGGGTTAAATCTTTCTACCCAGTCTCGTAGATAAAGGCCTGCTGCGTTGAAGAAGTAGGGTCCTCCTTCCAGTACCCTGTTTCTATCTTCAAGGCAATTGAAAGTGGCTGTGAAGAAGCCTTTAGGGCCCAATTGTAGAGTTACATGTCCTTTGGGCTTCCACTTCGAAATTATCCAACCTTGTAGGGCTTTTTCAATTGGCTAGAAACCTATAAATTTGCCTATCAGTGTGTGATCTTCCATATATTGTATTTGTGCATTGATTCTATGGCTAGGCAGCTCAATCTTGGGCCTTTCTGTAGCAATGGATTTTCCTATTGGCGATGAGGCTTTCTTCATTCGACCTGATGTTGCTTGCCTTTCCTCTGTCTCTTGTACTAGATTTTCTTGTTCATTCTTCTGCATTTGTTGTGCAGGTCGTGCCTCGGACTTCTTTGGATTCTCTGTTCCACCCTCTGTTGGGTTTTCTGTAGTGTTATTTTTGGGGGGAGGCGTTGATGCCTCCCCCATTGGATTGTTCATTATTCCTTGCGCTCAGAACTACAGTGCCGGTCCTGACAATATTTTTTTCTGACCCTGGAAGACTACAGGTTCAATCTGTGCGTCGTCGGTGGTTGTGACAGGAACCCTAGTTCCTTAGTGTGCCATTGCAACAGCTCAGTTTTGACACAAAACTGACAATGTTACGTGGTTGTATAAGATCATAATATATCCAATGTCATATTGTGGAAAACATTGTTGCAACGTGGAAAACATTTCTGCACTGTGACAAACATTGTCACAATGTTACATTACATTGCAATTTATTCAATATCACAGTATGAAATTACAAAGTTTTGGTTTAGTATTCGGTTTTATAAAAATATATTTCTCAATATTGGGGTTATAATATTGGTGTTTATAATATAAATTTTAATAACATGTTTATAATATTAGGGTTTAATATTGGGTTCATAACATCAGATTTGTTAATATTGGGTTTACAATATTTCGTTTATAATATTAATGCAAAGGGTTATAATATTAATCTTATAGTTTATAACATTAATCCTAAGGTTTAGGATTAATATGAGGGTTTATAATGTTGGGTTTTATAATTTTAGGGATTATAATAATTGGTTTAATGTTAGGGTGTAATATTGTGACATTGGAATGGTACAGAAATTTATGCAATGTCAAAGTGTGATAAGCATCTTGAGAGTGTGTCAAGGAATGTGGAAATCATTGTGAGCTTGATACATTACATTTTCACTTATTCAATTTATAATAGGGTTTATAATCAATTAGGCTTATACCATTAACCATATAATTTAATATTAATCCCTTGCATTTTTAATGTCTTGGATTTAAATTTTAATCTTAGGATTCATACTCGTAGGGTTTTATATTAATCCTAGAGTTTATAATATTAATATTAGTGTTTAATTTCAATCCCTTGGATTTATAATAGAAATAAACACTTGGGTTGATTAATTCCTTGGGTTTATAATATTAATCCTAGGATTTAATATTAATCCCACTATTTATAATTTCTTGGGCTTATAATACTAATGTTATAGTTTAATATTAATATTTTGTGTTTATAATATTAATATTAGGGTTTATATTCATTGGGAATATAATTAGTCATTTGGTTTTATGATATTAACCTTTGGGTTTAATATTAATCTCAGATTTTATAATCCATTGTGATTATAATATTAATTCTAGGGTTTAATATTAATCTCTTGCGTTTAAGATATTAATAGTAGGGTTTATATTCCTAGGTTTTATATTGTTTAAGCTTATTAATCCCTTGATTTTACAATATTAATCTTAGGGTTTATATTCCTCATGTTTAATATTAATATTAGGGTTTATAATATTAATCCTAATGTTTACTATTCATACCTTTGGTCTATAAAAGGAGAAAAGATTTTGGTTTACTAATTTCTTATGCTTATAATATTAATAGTGTGGGTTTATAATATTAATCCTTTGGGCTTATTAACCCCTTCATTTTATAATATTAAATGCTTGTATTTAGAATAATAATACCTCGGGCTTATTAATCCCTTTGGTTTACGATATTAATACCTTGGGTTTAATAATATCTTCCATTTAGAACATAAATAATCCCTTGAGTTTATAATATTGATAATACCTTAGGTTTATTATTCCTTGTGTTTATTAATCCCTTTGTTTATAATTTTTTAGCCCCATGGGTTTATTATAATAATCCATAATATCTATAATAATATATTAGGATTTATAATATCAATTTTATGTTTTATATATCAATATTAAGGTTTGTAATATTAATCCTAAGGTTTATAATCCCATTTCTTCATAATATTAATCCTAGGGTTTAATATTAATCGTTTAAATCTATAATCTCTCTCATTTATAATATCTATCATCCTTTGCATTTATTAATCACTTAGGTTTATAATATTTATTCATTTGGGTTTAATATTAGATTTTATAACCTTGGAGTTTGTAATATTAATGTGAGTGTTTATAATATTAGACTTAGCATTTATAATATTAAGTGTGTGACAATAATATTATTAATATAATATTTATTTAATATAATAATTGACAATAAATTTTATTTTATTTTCAACTCTCGTTCATGATGAGTGAGTGGCTGCTACATCCATAGGTAATAATCCAAGCAGATCCACCTAAAGTGATCTACCCACCGACTTATCTCATTAGGCCTAACCCAAAGGGCATAGACAAGATTTCATCCCATGACCTCCCAATTACCAAGATACTTAGCAATGAGAACTCGACCAATTGAGATATCACTTGGGACTATAATAATATTATTTATAATATTTATTTAATAAGGATTTAATAATATAATATTATGTATAATAATATACAATATTATTTATAATATTATAAGTGTTTATTAATATTTGTAATATTGTCCATGGGGTCTTGGATAGATGGCGATTGGGTGCTTTGTGAAGGAACTCATTGATGTGAAGTCATAGGTTGAATTGCCCACCCTCATGATGATGCTATATTGGACATAATGAAGATGTAGTCGTGTCAAGCTTATAAAATATATATATATATATATATATATATATATATATATATATATATATATATTTAATTAATATAATATTTATTTCTAATATTTACAATAATATTATTAATATAATATTAATCTTACGTTTGATATATAAATTTTAGGTTTTATAATTCTATAATATTTTTTATCTATAATAATACAATCGGGTTTCTAATCTTATGGTTTATAACATTATTTTTTTGTTTTGATGTAGTAATATTACAACTTCTAATATTAATTCAAGTCTTTAATATTAAACCCCTATGCTTTCATTAGATTACCCACAACATGTTGAGTACAAAATTCTTGTCGAGAGGCCCCTTTCCTTCATTTCAACCAGACTATTTGAGATTGAGACCTCGAGGAAAACATAGAAAAATGATGATATTTTTTATTTTCAATAGGCCTATTAGCCTTGACATACATAGGCAAAACATAAGCGAACCCAGAATAGGAGGTATAATATTTTTTTCTAAGTAAAAGTAATCTATTGATATAATACAAAAAAGGTAGTTACAGAGTGTCCTAGCCGGAAAGGGACCGGGCCTAATCAGCATGCTGCCACTAACAAAATTTGAGACTGCCCCAACACAAGGGAAACTACTCTGAAAGAGAAAAAGAGGTCCAAAAAAAATCAGATTTAACCATAGTTTTCTGAAGAGGTCAAAAAATAACATTGCAAACTCGCCCAGAAACCAACAGTTCATCCACACTGGACCGCCAACCCTTAGAACATCTAAGGCTACATTTAAGACAAAACAGAAAAAACCAAGAACTAACAGGTGTGCCACCTGGTAGATGTGACGTGTGTGACGAATTCCTCTGTGGCAGGTTCCTCCACAATCGGATAAGCCCAGTGATCCAGGTTGTCTGACTCGACATGTCCCCCTACCTGTTGAGCTCCCTCCGTGCTGCCAGCTTCCAACTGCGGGCCCAACGTGTCCTCCATGTGGCTTTCCATGGCCTGCATGTCGCTTTGAAGGCCCAATTCATCATGCGAGCTACCAGCAATAGCCTTCCCATGCCGTCTGTTCCAACCACCATTACCACCTTGTTCTTCGTCGTTGCCTTTGTTCTAACTTGGACCAGCTCTATGCATCTCCTCCATGGGAATTTTCATAGGGATATTCTACTTAGCCTCTTCAGTGGTGGATATGGAGACGGTGGCAACAATGATCGAGCAGTTCAGAGAGCTACGAAACTGGAACTGCATCGTGTGGGGGACCTAGTGCAGGGGCAAAGGAAAGGGAGTAGTATGCACTGTTGCTTCTTCGGGACCAGAGCAGTAGAGGCCTGCTCTGCCATAGCCACTTTTGGTGTTCAGATATTGGGGATTTTCCACAGAGGAAGTGGGGAATCTGAAATTCTTTGATGCCGAGCCTAAGAAGGAGAGCTACCTCCTCACGTGCCACCACATCTACTGTGCATATGGTGGCGAACCATGGTGGAAGAAGGAGCAGAGAATGAGTCAGGGGAAGCAGAAGGAGAATAAACAAGGGAATTATGCTCAGAGGTGACAAAATGTTGGCGAACAAGAGCTGAGTTGCAGAGATTTGTTTGGGAATGGTGGTAACCATTGCCCAGTTCAAGGTAGTAAACAATCTAATAGCGGCACCTCGTGCTAGTTCTCTCAGTTGGCTCTTTTGCCTGTGGAGGACAAGTGCAGTGAAACAGGGGTAGAATGCTTGGAATGTGATCTGGCACCATGGTTAAACAAGGAATGGCTCTGCCTCAACCATAGCAGTCATTTAATGCCTCCTATGAGGTGCCCTAAGGATCATTTACTCTGGTCTTGGGAGGATTTCTGAGGGCCAAGTGGCCACCTCGTCCATCGTCGTCCCGTCTCATCACCATAAACTCATTAATGGACATCCACATCCGAGGAATAGGAGGAATAATATTAAGGACATGGGTTGGGAGGTGTTAACACCCAGGTTGTTCCCTTTGACTCCTGAGGGAATACGGCCGGGGTAACCACTAACCAAGCTTTGGATCACAGGTTCTAGCCAACCTGTAATCAGAGAGGGCTCTCTCTTTGACTGTTTAACTTTGTTCTTAAGAATCCTAGGCTAGATATGAGGTGAGGGTTTGGTTTGTAATTTTGGTTGAATGATGTCTCTCAGTACTTAAGGTGATATCTTCAGACAGTTTTAGACCATTGGGCAATGGAGTCTGTGGTTACAGGTTGTTTGAAATGTTGAGTGGGATTGTTGAAACAACAGGGCCATTTAAATATTTCATGAAACAGACTTGAAATTGTAATGATGAAGTGGTTTAACCAGTGGAAGGCATTTAAGAAATTTCCACTAAGCTGGTGATGTGAGAAAGAGATGTATTGACCAGGAGCAGGTTTGAATTCCTGAACAATAATCACTGTGAAAGGTATAGTTTAGAAGTGCAGCAATTAAGAATTACACTCTTATAACTATAACTGAGGAAAACATACATAATAGCTTAGATTGAGTTCAGGGTATTCTATGAAATAAGTCCTGAAACTATTCATTTTCTTTGCCATTAAACTGTGAAACAGAACATGAATGGATTATGAAGAAAATAACAAACATAACGAACAGGTCAAAGAAACTTATTGTTCCATGAAATACGTAGGAATCCTGTAGCATTCAGCAAGCACACCAAAATGCATCAGACAACACAGAACTTTGGAAATTCCATCAGCTTTGTTGTATTAAAACTCTGAATATTTACAGCATAGTATCTCCTGAAGAGAAAATCAACAACCCCTGCAAGCTTATGTGAGGGGGAATATATACAATCGGTTATACAAAAATATCTGAACCGCTGAGTCACTTGATAAATAAATGCGCTCACCAACTTTACAAAATAGCAGATGAGGAAGTTATTACTGCTCTAAATACAAAATGAATACTCTTTAATTCTGTCAGAAGTCTTTTTGACCTTTGGAGGCCACTGAGTCGGTTGAGAATTCTGCATTAATGCTGAATGATGTGTCTTTATGGCTTTGTCATGCTGTAGCTTTCTCGTCCCTGTCATCTATAGCTGTCAGTGTTGATTTAGTGGCCGAATTGGTTTGCTGAGCTGGCTCAGTCCATTCTTCTCCAGACATACTGAATGCATCAAATTTTCCTGCACATGATGACTTATATTTTTCTTCTTTTTTGATGAAAAAACTTGATGAAAGCCTCTTGTTTACAGTAACAACTGTATCATTTTGGTCCACCATTCCTGTGTAGGCAGCTGATGTCTCAAAATTGCATCTAAGGTTTCATCTGCCTCTGTATATTTGTAGAAGTTTGGAGGCACTTCAAACAAATCTTTGATCTCATTCATAATAAAAAAAAAGTTTTCTACTCTGTCATAGAGACTTTGCCCAGATGCTGGTCATGTTTCTTCTGAAGTACTTGCTCCTGCAGTGATCTCGTTAGTGGCAAATGTATTCACCCTTTTGGCATAATTTTCATGTGATAGTAGCCTCCCTACGCTGTTCAGCATGCCAGGAAGGCCTTTGCTCTGTAATGTTGCAAACTTATCCATGAATCTGTTTACTTCTATTTGCATGTCCTGGATTCTTCTATCTAGTGTTTGTACCAGGCTTCTCAATGTAAGGACCCTCTTTATCAGCAGGATGGTTTCAGTTCTATTGGGGATTCCTATTGCTGCCAGCTGAGGACCTGTACGGTTATTGAGAACGTTGATCATTCTATTGGCTATCTCAGGCATATTGCCTAGAGATGCCCTTGCCCTTTGGACTTCCCTGTGTGCTTTGGCTATGAGCTCCATTTGTTCATGAATTGTCTCTATATACTGCCATTGATCTATGATTGATTGGCCAATATTGGCCCATAAAACTTTCTTGATTTCAGTTACAACCTTGTCAAGGGTGAGCTCTTTCTCCAGCTCCTTTATCTTCTCCTTGAGAGCCTTTATTTCCCTTCCCTTTTCAGCTACACTTTGTTTGGATTTGTCATATTTTTCATTTAGCTTAGCTAAATTCTCCTTGGCCTCATTTAGCTCTGCCATTTGGGCTTCCAGGGCTTGAATCTCATTCATCAGCTTCTGCATGTCCAGGCTTGGAGCCTGCTCTGATGTTGTTGCTGGTGCTGATGTTGATGGAGTTGTCTCGACTGTTTGCACTGTAGGAGGAGTGACACTTTGAGGGGGTTCCTCAAGGTTGATTACTTGTGGAGGGGGCTGAACTGTTTGGCCTCCTTCTTTCTGCTGTAGGGCTGCCTGCAATGCAGCCTCTGTCTCTATTAATTTTTCTTCAGTCTGCACCAACTGTTTGTGCAGTGTTACCAGCAATGTTGCTGCATCCTGGTCCTTCCTTTGCTGGGCAACCTCCTCTGTTTGAGGGTGAAGAGTTGCTGGGACCTTTATCATCTTCCTTAGAGCTGCAATGTCTGCATCTCTTATCTTTAGCAGCTCCTTTATAGCTCTAGGGTCCTTTGGGTCATGCCCAAACTCTATGATTATATCCTCCAAAGACCTTATCCTGTTGTATTTAGCCTGGGAGGATGCCTTTTCTAACTCCAATTGTGCAGTGGTATTATTCAAGGAATTATACAACCTATAATTTGTCAATGTATTATCTGCTAGGGTAGCATACACCATCTCACCCATCTGTTTATGCAATTCAATTTGATCCATTGGGTGGATTTCCTTGGACAAGATTTCCAAGTTTGTTCTTATATAATCAACTGCAGACTGTGGTTGCAACGCTGTGGGCTTGAAATGGCTCATTATCATTTTTCCCTCTTGCACATCATACGCAGACATCAACCTCTGCTGGTTTGTAGGAGCCATTTTCAACAAGTGGTTGTATAGCTGTAACCTCAATGGCTCATTTCTGGTCTTGATGTCTATGAATTGTTTCTTTATGCTAGACTCACCCTTTCTTTGTTGCCCTGAGGAGCTGACCTCTCCTCCAAGTGTTCTTTGCTGCTCTTGCTGTAATGAGCTAGCTGATACCTCTGTGTTGGGGGGACCCATCTGTGTTTGACCGAAAGGCATCTCCTCCTCTGAGAAAGGATCGAGCCTTTGTCTCTTTTCTCCTTGCTGTGATGTTGCGGTGCTAAGGGGAGTCTGTTCCTCTCTATCCCTCTTCTTACCCCTCTCTTCATTTATAGGGGTTTGGAGCACCGAAGTCTCCACTGTAACATTCTGCACTGAGGCCTCCTTTTCTTGCGTTTGCTCATCATTAGGACCAGGAGCCTCTGCCATTTCTTCCTGCTGTTCAGGATGATTTTCAGGCTGTTGATCTTGGGCTGATTGCTGCTCTTCAGGGGCCTCTTGTTGTTCTGTTTCCTTGCCTTTATCCTTGGCTAAAGTTTCTGCTGTGATTGGGGCTTGGACTGTCTTTTGTGGAGCTATAGATGATGAGGCAGCTGCTCCCACTTGAGTGCCTGGCAGAGAAAATACCTGTGAACAAAACTCCAAGTCAGCCAACTTTTGGAGATTTCTCATTCCTCTTTGAGCTAGTTCTTCTTGTGTAGTAGCTTCTTCTAAGGTGCCTTCCCTCCATTCTAGTTGATTTGCATATTTTTCTATGTGAGGCAACCTTACGTGACCATAACTGGCCAGCCTATATCTGATCCTTCTTAAGCTTATGAAATGAGTGGGGTCGTATGGTTTCCAAAGGAAACTGGTCTGTAAGCCAAGGCTTTCCAGCATTCTATCTGCCTCTTGCCAACCTTCCTCCCTTTTATTGTAAATGAAGTGGCCTAATTGATTTCTAACTTTAAGTTGTGCTTTCTTGCCCCTGCTTGAGAAATGGAGCACATCAGCATTCCCAAATTGCCTGAAGTATTCGAGGGCAAACAATCTCATGGGCACATATCTGGGCAATCTGTATGGGGGCAACTCACACCCATATATTCTAATAACTGTGTGGTTTTGGTAAAAATACCAATCCCCAATGCTGTATACCTTGGACAACTGAAGAATTCTCTGCATCTCATTAGTCAGCCTTGGAGGAGGTGAGCTCATAAGCAGAGACATGGCTGGGTGGATGAAGAGGTCTATAAACTCAGAATAAGTGTATGGGGAATAAGATCTGCAGTGGAAAGCAGAGGACCAATAGACCACTGACCTTGGATTGCCTTGTGCATCCACTCTTCTCACAGGGAAAGGAAATTTCTCATGCTGATAGTATAGGATTAAATGGTAGATATATGAGGTGTATCTGAACAACCTTTCTCTCGCCAAGTTTATCAATTGCTCATGTATTTTGTTGGAGATGTAAGTGGCATAGTCATAACAGATTGGGGGCTTACCAGGGGAAAACATGGCCATCATTACCAGCACAGTTTCATCAACAAATTCTATTGAATTATAGCCCAGTATGGGACTAATCATATCTGCAAGGTCTCTGCCCAATTGATTCAGGTATACATGAGAAATGGGAGGGTACTTCATGGTCTCAGAGGTTGAATCAATGAACAATTGATTTATCTTAGTGATTTGAACATCTGTCAGTTTAGCTCCTTGTTTTATTAGATCCAATAGTGACAAAGGGACTAATTTCTTATCAGTCTTGAAGTCCAGCATCTCTCTGATGGCTTCAGGGGTGACATAAAAAAAAACTGAGCCTGAAGGGTCAAGCACAGCCCTCTGAGTGGGGTCATAACAGTCAGCACATTGGTGGATTAGGTCAGGGAATTGGTTGACTTGAGGGAGCTTGAAGATGGGGAGGAAAGAGTCCCAAATGCCCAATATATCCATTCCACTATCATGCTTGAGTTTCAATTCATTTAGCAAGTGAATGTGATACTTGCTATGCATTAGCATTTCCTCTGATATTTGGTAATCCTGATCTGCTAATGGTTTCCACTCCAACTCTCTCTGGGGGGCATTCAATGGAGCAACATTCAGGGCAACCGGTGCTACTGGTGTATCCATGCTTTACAAGTGAATTTGGTTTGAATTTCGACTGTTTCTGGAATAAATATCGTCCTGCGTGGTAGGTTAGCTAATTTGCTAAATTACAGCCTGTTTCAGAGCAACAGGGGTGTAATTGGGCACAATTGGCCAGTTAGAAAGTGATGAAATTGGTTTTAAGGCGCAGCAGGCCTATTTCTCGAGGAAAAATGGTCAATTTTTAATGGTTTCTTAACAATGCAGGACGAAACAGAGCGCGCAGTCGGAGAATTGGTAAATACCTGGTGTTATAACGATGGAGGAGCTTGGTTGCCGTCAAACGCTGAGTGGCAGCAGCTCTTGAATGGTCTTGGTAGGTTGGCAGCAGCAAAGGACGTAAAAATGCATGCAGGAGGCAGAGCAGAAAAACATATGAAAATGCGCAAAAACGGCAAAATTCGGCCAAATATGGACTTTTGGGCGTTGGTGCGAAAATTTGGATGATGTCAGCATGACGTCATCAGGTGGGGTCAAGTTCAGGTGACGTCAGCATGACGTCATCGGGTGACGTGGCGGCCTGTGAGTGGTCCACGGGGACTGCATAGGTGGGGGACATGTCGGAGCAATGGTGGGCAGGGGTGCTGACGTGGCAGTGGAGTGGCGTGACATTGGCATGACAGAACAGCTGAAAACCGAGAGTGGTAAGCAGTATAATATCACACTGATCTTCATACGGAAGCGAGATTAGCAGAAGGCGACCCGATAAGATTTGGGGGCGACGCATGGCAGAGGCCTGACGTCAACCTCTAGCAAATTTCGGGAGGTAACGGCAGTACATCGGGGCCACTCCAAAATTGATAAGGGCCGTCGGATGGGAAAGCCCAGATCCGACGGCTGGCGGGAAGGCAAGTTGTCAGGGCGATACGGCAGCGGGCGGGAATATTTTAATATATTCTTTGAAATGCGCGCCCAGGCGGAACTTTGGGTTTTGGCAGATTTGCGGGTTTTTCCAATGTTTTTTGTGGAAAGGCGCATGGCAACAAAACTTTGGATAAGGCGGAAAAAATGGTTTTTTAGTGTATTTTACAAATAGCACTGGTTAGGAAAAATAGTGGGTTTTTACAAGGCCTTTTGCAAATGAAGTGGGTAAATGATTTCAAAGGTTTGTGAAGGGGAAAGGGGTGTAGCTTAGGTTATTAGACTGACCAGGGGTCAATATAATCCCTGCTTTTAGGCATATGGCTATAATTGCCAGGGGGAGGGAATATTTATACATTGCTTGGGGTTTATACACCATAGTGTTTATAATAGTAGGGGAAAAGGGGGAGATAGGGGATTTAGATAATAAGAAGTTAGGAGTTAATATGAGTGGAGAAGGTGGATAAGGGGGAAAAACCACTAAGTTTATATGAAATGAACTTAGTTTAGGAAGTAGATCAAAATGAAAAGAATTTTACACAAGAAATGTGGCTTCTAAAGAACCAAGAACCAACACAAGACTTTGACTCTTTCCATGAACATAAGTAGCATTGGGATGTTAGTAATGAGTATAATGGGGGGTATTAGGGAGTTAGACATGCTTCATTGTACTGTTGCAAAAACTGCTGAATAAGAGACCTGCACTGGCACCACGTTTTTCCTTTGCTTGAGCCAGTGATAAAGGAATCATGCTTCTGCAACCCCATCTACCTACCCACCTACTGCCTAGCATTTTTTATTACTCCAAGGAGGGTGCACTTAGACTTGCAAACCCTTATGTGCCTTTTCTTTTCCTTTAGCTTTTTCTTTTGATTTTCTATCTACAACTAACCTTATTACTTCCAAGGCCCCAGATTAAGCAGTTGGGAACCTTAATTCTCTGCCTAACTACTAGCCTGCCAAGAATAAATAGTTTGGACAGGCTTCTTTCTCTATTCTAATGACAAGAAATTGAAACATGGCATGATCCAGATTAGGTTGTTGGACCATCCATCCAAAATTTAGTCAACATCAAGCTATGTACACATATTGCATTCTCTTGGAAATATGGGATCTTTGCATCACCAAAGCAGAGCATATTTGGAACTTCTTTTGCCAATCATGAAATATGAAACCTATTGGTATAGGTATCTAACAGTGGCTCCACATGGGGATGGTTTTTCTTCTTGAAAGACCAAGAACAGCAAGTCATAATGCCTTGGCCCTTTGACTTCTTTTTACCAAAACTTGGAGTTTTCCTCCTTGAAATCTCAAAATTGGAATCTGTCATACTTGTGGAACTTGCTGAACTAAAAGCCTTTTCATGATTCTGCAAGACCTTTCAAACTGAGCTATTCACATGCTGAAAGAAAAAATTATATACAACAGATTATGTACAGGGGAACAGCCATGCTATATACATGGAAAGTAGTCAAAATAGTACTTCAACATCCTACCATTCATAGGACCTTCATCCAAGTCAGTTTCATCAAGATTTTTTAGGAAGTAAGTGTTGTTTCCTTGCACTGCTTGGATGACAAATGGTCCTCTCCAAAGGGAATCAAATTTTCCATGTTTTCCTTTATCTTCACTTCTTGAATCCCACTTGAGGACTTTTTCACCCATGTTGAAATCTTCAGCCTTAGTTCTTCTATCAAAAGCTTTCTTTAACTTTTCTTGCAAAACTTGAACTCTACTATAAACTTGGTCTCTGGTTTGCTGCAAACATATTATTTGATTGATCCTTCTTTGCATATCATTTGTTTCAGCCTGACTTTCTTAAAGAATTTTCATGACAGGGATCCCTAAGGATGAAGGGAATTTGGCTTCTAATCCATAGACTAACTCATATGGGCTGACCCCAATGGATCTCTTAGTTGTTAGTCTATCTGCCCATAAGGCATTCACAAGTTTCTTATGCCAATTCTTCTTATTTTCTTCCAACACCTTCTTTATGATGTTTACAAGGCTTTTATTTGATGATTCAGCTAGGCCATTTCCTTGAGGGTAGTATGCAGTGGAATGGCCCAAAGTAATATGAAATATGTGGCAGAAGTTCACCATCTTCTTGGATCTAAAAGCAGCAGCATTGTCTGTTATAATTTTGTGAGGACAGCCAAATCTAGCAAGAATATTAGTCTCCAGAAACTGAATGATAGTAGAATCATTTGCTTGTCTACATGGAACAACCTCAATCCATTTGGTGAAGTAATCTGTGGCTGTCAGAATCCATCTATGTTGGCCTGAAGAAGAAGGATGAATTTCCCCAATGAAGTCCAGGCCCCACTGCTGAAAGGGCTTCTCTGTTGCAATAGGCCTCAAAGGAAGGGGCAGTAATTTTCTCTTTCCCTCAAATACTTGACACTTGTGACATGAAGTGGTAAATTTTTTAACATCAGAGAACAGGGTTGGCCAATAGTAACCTGCTCTTAGTATCTTGTCCACAGTGGACTTCCAGTACAAATGTCCACCACAATCACCTGCATGAAATTCTTTCATAACATTATCAGTTTCATTCTCAATTAAGCAGTTTAACAATATACCCTCATGGTTTTTCCAAAGCAAATTGCCATCCATGACACAAAATTTTGAAGCTTTCATTTTTAGGAATCTAGATTTGGTTCTGGACAATCCTGGGGGAGCACACAGGTTTTGCAATATATAACAGATATCAGAATACCACTGGGATTGTTCAAAGGCTGAATTGATCTTTGGAGTCGCCAGCTCCGGTTCACTGTCCAGTTGGTTAATGTCCAAGGCTTGAAAATTTGTTTCAGACATTAATTTGGCCAAACCTTGCCTTTTTATCAGTTTTGTAGGTCTTATCTCAATATCAAATTCTAAAATGTTGGCAATCCATTTTCCTCTTCTGCCTTCTAAGTTTTCTTGAGTAAGTATGTCTTTCACAATGGGACTTGGTACATAAGCTATAACATGGGAGTACAGGATGTAGATCCTGAAATCTTTGATGGCTTTGACCAAGGCATAAGCTTGTTTCTCCATGATCTGATATTTCAGAGGTGCATCTCTAAGAGCTCTACTAAAGAAGGCAATAGGTTTCTCATTTCCTTGGTCATCTTTCTGCAATAAGACAGCAGCAATGGTATGCTGGGAGGCAAAAGAGAAAATGATAAACTCTTTGTCAAATTGAGGATTTGTTAAGACTGGAGTTTGGGTAAGGGCCAATTTGATACCTTCAAAAGCTTGATTTGCCTCTACTGTCCACTTTACTTTTGAATCCTTTTTTAACATGTTGTTTAGTAATCTGATTAATTCTACTAAGTTTGGGATAAACCTCCTTAAAAATTTGATCTTTCCCAAGAAGGCTTGCAATTCTTTGATGTTTCTTGGATGGGGCATTTGCAAAATGGCCTGTATTCTGTTCGGGTCAATTCTAATGCCATATTTAGAAATGATGTGACCTAACAACTTACCTTATTCCAAACCAAATAGAGACTTCTTAGGATTTAAGGAAATCCCATATTTTCTACATGTTATGAATATCTGTCTCAATTGTCTCAGATGTTCTTGGTCAGATTTAGAGAAAGGTGTGAGGTCATCTAAGTAAATGACCAGAGAGTCATGGATCTCTTTAGCAAAGGCAATTTCCATTGCTCTTTGAAATGTAGCTCCTGCATTTTTCAATCCAAAAGGCATTTTAACATATTTGAAAGTTCCCCATGGGGTTGTGAATGCTGTTTTATCTTGATCATCAGGGTGGACTAGGATCTGATTGAAGCCTGAGAATCCATCAAGCAATGATATTCTTGAAGCCCCCACCACTCTTTGGAGAATGTGATCCATTTTAGGTAAGGGATAATTGTCTTTGAGGGATACTTGGTTTAAATTCCTTACATCAACGCAAAGCCTAATCTCACCGGTTTTCTTTCTTGTGGGCACCAAATTTGAAATCCAATCAAAAAACCTGATTGGGGCTATGATACCAGCTTTATACATTTTTTGTACCTCTTTTTCAATTGAAGGGAGAAGCATAGGATTGATCCTTCTCAATTTTTGCTTAAATGGCTTTTGATTAGGCTTGAGAGGGATGGTGTGTTGTGTTAGTGTCGGTCTTGAAAGCCCTCCATCAGTGATCAAAGCTCTTTGCATTTGCATTAGTAGGTGTCTCATCAGTGTCAAAATTTGCATCCCGTTAGGCATGCCATAATCCTGATGGAGGAGCTGGTCTATTCATACCCCTCTTGGCTTTGCTGGATCAGGTCATATCAGTCATTGAGTTTGTCAAGCTGCTCTTGTTTGGTCTTAATGTCAAAATTCTAGGTCTAGGGTTTTGGTCAGTTGTCTTAGCAAGGTCATGTCTCTGAAAGTCCTTGAGTGACCAGCAAGCCAGAGGGAGGATGGTAAACATGTTCCTTTGAAATTTTCATCATGTACAGTTCATTTTTAACCTTGATTTAAAAACCCTGTTTTTAAAGCGAAGGTCATGATAATTCTTGTAAAAAGAATAAATTTCCAAAATGTTTTCAAAAAGGCAACAACAACCCTGGTCCCCTTGCCACAGTCCTTCAGATGATCTACCTGCAAAAAGAATCAGGTCAAAGCACTCAAAAAGTCAACTTCAAGATAAAGGAAACCAAGAAAATCAGTGTTTTAAAAAAGTGTCAAAATAGAATTTATAAAGTGGGTTTATGGATGAAATTTTTTCAAATGAGATTATAAAAGGTAATGTTCCCTCCTTTCACTCTCATTGTGCATTTCAAGCTTGCAAGAGAGATTGTGAGAGAGTGATAGGCGAAGGAGGCGAAATTGCAACGGTTTCGGGCAGTTTGCAGGTGCGCGACCCGTCCATGCTTGTGCGCGACCTGTTGGGCGGTGCGCGACCCGTCCAGCGCACTCCGGCAGTGTAAAATTATAACGGGCGCGACCCATTGGGCTGTGCGCGACCCGTTGGGGAGCGTGCGCGACTTGTTCAACTGTCTGCCACCAAAACTTCAATCAAATTCCTTCATTCCACTTCAAATTTGCTCAATCGGTCGAGGTAGGCTCTTAATGCATGGTTGTTGATATTGGTGGTGAAAATAAGGATGTATGCTATGATTTCATCTTCTAAATTTGCAAATGAATGGATTAATATGGCTGCTTGCTAATGTTTGTAAAATGCTAGGGTTTTGTGACTGTTTCAAGTGTTTTTGTCCCATTTGGTCCCTTCCCTCTTTTCCTCTTTCATTCATAGTCATGCTTGCATCTCTGTCCCATATTATTTGTACATAAAATGTTGACTTTTTCCCCCATCCCTAAGCTATAAACCCTACCCCTCTCACAAGCACACAAAACCCTAATTCCCTCTACCATACACATGCAAAAAATAAAACAAAAAGAAAAGATACATTTGTAAATAAAGAAAGAGTCATGTGAAAATAAATGCTGCTGTATATCTAGAGGCATGTACATAACCCCTATATACCCTTGACATCCCCTTGTACATGAAAACCTTCCCTCTATGTGAAAACAATGTGCATGTACTCCTTAAGAACAAAAAGAGCAAAAATTTGCCTTATGACACACATGAAATCCTATAAGCAAATTTGGTGTATGGTGTCCCTATGTCCCCATTGATACATGTATGCCCCTTCCATGTTCATTATCATACATGTTTTTGTCCCATATGAGATGTTCTTTGCAAATGATTTCCCAATGTTAAAATGTGTTCCTATATGCATGACAATTTGTAAAGTTTCCCTTAAAAATTCCCTGTTATTTTCATATATTCCCATTCCTCGTTAAGAAGTTCCCTCCCCTAACATTCCCCTAATGTTTTTTCCCCTTGAAACAGCATAGAGTTCAATACTTTTGCAGGCAGAGGCAGCAGTTCAATTTGTCCTTCAGTTTGCCCACCTTGCTCCAAAACCATGTCAGATACTGAGACTTATGAGCAAGGTGATGACCATTCATCATCTACAGAGATTGAGGAACATAGGAGGCCTCGTAGAGGAGGTAAGGGAGGCCATCATAAGAGGGAGGAGCCTACTTCTTTGGCAGAGTTACAGGCTTGTCCTTTGGCACTGAATTGTTTCCAGTATATGTCATGCTATCAGTTTTGTGAGAGGCTCTCTCAGATTCAGCATCATAGAGAGTTGGCCCGCTTGTTTGTCTTACACCTCCATGATGGACATGTCACTCTTGCAGGGGTGAATTTCATATTGACACCCGAGGTGATCTCAGAGGCTACAGGGATACCAAATGTGGGTGAGGTGTGGCCTAAGCGCAGATTACTTGATTTTGTTCACTTTGAGCCTTATGTCCGGCCATCATTTGTGAGACTGTTGACGGGTGTTTTCCCATTCAGATTTCTTCGGAGTGAGTATGCCCCCCCCATGAGACTTATCATGCATTATTTTACATGTGAGGGCAGATTTTCACAGGTGTATTCATATCACATTCGCCTGTTGATGCATTTCACCCGGGTGAGGATGATGAACCTCCCGGTCTTCCTGTTTCAGAACATTCAGAGGATGGTGCCCATGTTGCAGAGGAAGACCCCGGCCCAGCAGTACAGGAGCCTTTTTCACTATGGTTTGATCCAGCTTATAGTCTCTCATGAGTTGACTCAGTAGGGTATCTCATGGGAGGAGTTCATCTCCCGTGAGTTTTTCACAGTGCCACCTCAGCCATATCAGGAGGCTATTCATGAGGAGGGAGGACCATCTCAGCAGCCTGATGCTCCCATCACCCGACATGTCAGCTCCACTCCTATGGTCACCTATCAGAAAGGCCCAAGGGCCTTATTTGCAGCAGCTAGGCGAGTATTATCTCCACAGCGGGTGGAAGGGGTCTCGCCTTCATCTTCAGAGCAGCGAGTGTCATCTCCGCAGCAAGTGGAAGGCGCCTCATTTTCTTCGCCAGCACAGGTATTGCAGAGGGGCAAAGAGCCCATGGTTCATGAGGATCCGGTGATTGATCTTGAGGTCAGTTCTCCTAGCCAAGAGGCAAAGGAGATCATTCAGCAGCTCAGGGCTGAGAATGATGTTTTGCAGCGGAGACTTGAGGGTGCCCAATGGACCATCACATATCTAGAGCAGCGGAACACACAGCTGGAGGAGGAGAAGGCACTTGATGAGATTTGGAGGATTCGTAGTGACCGAGTCCTAAACCGTAGGAGGCCCGGTGACCCATTGCCTGTTGATCGGGAGTCATTTCTTATTTAGGAGAATGCCCACTTGGAGAGGCTGTTGGCTAAGGCCAACCAAGAGAAAAAGCTGCTAAGGAACATGAAAAACCACTATTGGGCTAGGATGCACGTTTGTAAAGCAAAGATGAAAATGTTCCAAAGAAGGTTGACCGAGGCTCTTAAGAGCAAGAAGAAGACCAATCCCCTCCGCATCTTGGCCGAGGCTTCTCTCACTCATCATGACACCCACTAGCCTCTTCACAGCACCAAGCACAAAAAATTTTGGAAGTTTTGGCTCATTTTTGACATTTTTGGGCAATTTACAGGTTTTGGCTTCTCAACGGGTCTCACCCCCGGTGAGACCCTTTGTCATCGTAGCTCCGTTTTGCGAAAACACAGCATTGCTGGATTTGTCATGCAAAGTTACACATGTCTATGGATGGATTTGATTTTTCATGAAGTTTTGGGCCTCCAAAAGGTCAAATTACAGCCAAATTTTGACTTTCTGCCCCTTTTTTGAGCTGCAGAAGTAGTCTTGGGAGAATTGACTTTTGACTAGGCAAATGACCTCCAAATTCAAAAATTTGGGTTGGAAAGTAGACTCCACGACCTTTCCAACGAGCTATCCTGCACCTAATTCTGACACCAGGAAGGCCTCCAAATAGAGCTCCAAAGTGCGCTACCCGTTGAGGAAATGTGCGCGACCCGTTGAGGAAACTTTGCCAGATTTGACCAGTTCAGCCCAGAAAACGCAGTTTGGCTCCAGTTTGACTTTTTGAGGTGGATGGTGGTCCTCTTGGATGTAATTGTGACATTTTTTGGATACTTTTACTCTTGTTTAACTCTTCTAGAAGTTTCTTTCATGTAAAGGGTAAATATTTAATGAATGGATTGGTTTCCTAGCTTATAGAGGCAAGTTGTTTTGATTGCCTAGATTTTAGTGCTTAGTTTAGAATTAGTTGAAAAAGCTCCTAGAAGGATGAGCTCGACCCCTAGAGGCAAGGGAAGAGGTTGGCTTGCCTATATTATGTATTTTCTTAATCATTTTCAAGGGTTGGAAGGTTGGACTCTTGAGGGAGAAGCTATCATTGTATTATCACTTGTATCTCTGCAATTTTTGGCTAAGGAAGACCAGGGTTTTGCAGTCATCTTTGGGATTCTTGTGGACTCATTGTGTTGATGGTGTGTCTCTTCATGTTATTGTAAGCTTTGTTATGTGATTCATTTCCTTTCTATACTGCTGCATATTAAACAAATGAAGTGTTAAAGTAAGAATTCATGCTTGCCATGCTCTGCTTTTAAATTTGTTTAATTTCGATGTTTTCTACTATCTAAAGGGAATTCAAAGTCATTTTTTGCTCTCTTTAGCTCCTCATCTTTCATTCCTGATCATCCATCTCAAGTTAAGGCATCAACACTGTCTCCTACCTCGCCCCAAGGAACCCCCTGCAGAAACTGTGTCCAATCCCCGCACCCAAAATTGCAATTCCTCAATTTGCCACCAAAAACCCAAAAAACCCCAAATCAACCTTTTCTTTTAATCAGTTTACTAGCCTAATATCAGTGTTACCTTGTTGGTCATCTCATCCCATTGAAGATCTGCCGAGATTGACCGGAGAGAGCCTTCTCCTGCCCTGTAGGGCTAGCTACGAGGCTAAATGGTTTGATGTAGCCTTGAGGTTTACCTTTCTCAGCCTGAGGTGAAAGTTCAAGCGCTAACATGTTGGATAACAAAGGTGTCATAGGATTTCAAATCCTCATAAATCCATGTGAACACATCTTGGAACTCTTTAAAGAGGTCAATGTATTTAGGCTTCTGGTCAGGAGGTAAAGATGCAGATAATTTTATGATTTTGGGTTTTTCAGGAGTCCCAATGTTGCATTTTTCAATGGTAGCATTGAGGGGCTGCATTTTCGGTTTTCTAGGGACATCGTTTGAATCAAAAATGTCCTCCAATCGAGTTAGGCCTATTGGCAGAAAGTTATCCTTTAGTTCTATGATTTCAGCCTCTGTACCAGCTATTTCTTCCAAATGCAGTTGTTCAAGTTCTTGTATTTTTTGCTTGTCAAAGCTTGTTGAACAAAGCATTTGACTTGCTGTTTTGGGTGATATAGCTATTTGGTCCTGTTCACTCAATGGTTGCATGTCTTTCACAGAATCCACATCAATGTGCAAACCTGAAAATTTGTGCTGCAAGGTTAAGAAATTATTTATCTGTGTGTCATCCTCAAATACTTGCCAGTCTTTAACATTGTTTGGAACAGAGGGTCTGTGTTTTATCTCAGCTGTAAAACAATGGTTAGGTTCAAAAGGCAATTTGCACGTACTAGCAAATGTGGCTAGACTATGTGCATGAAGATTGTGGGCTCTAGCTATCTTGGTTATCTGAAATTCAGTGAAATTTTTAAGCATTTCAATAGCAGCAGACCTATATGACCTTAGTCTTTTGTCATTGGTGACAAAATTGCCTTTCACTTGTTGGATAATAAGGTCTGAATCTCCCATGATTGAAATTTTTGTGGCCTCTAATGATTTTACCAGTTTGAGGCCTAGCAAAAGAGCCTCATATTCTGCCATATTGTTGGTACATCTAAAATTAAGCCTATAGGCCCGACCTTGTGCATGATTGCTTTGTTTGTTATGAATCCACACTCCAGCTCCTGCCCCTAATTTGTTGGCTGATCCATCAAACTCAAGGAACCATAAGATCTCCTGTTTTAAGGGATTTTCAACAATTTTTCTATAATTTGGGATTATAAGTTGGAGTTCTTGTTTTTCATCTGGTTTATCTTTTAGGAGTGACTCATCAATTGGTTTCTCAATTTTGATCTCTTGGGGACTTGGTTGCTCACTCTCATGCATATTTTGTTCAAGTGTGACCGATTTATTATCACTCCCGGGGCTCGTATCATCATTGAACAGAATAAAGGAATCCATATCTGAATGGACTGCATAAATGGGGAAATTTTGAGGCTTTTCTTCACTGCTCACCATGTATTTCATAAGTGACTCTCTATATAGCCTCTTGGGTTGACCAAAGACTGAGATGGTGGCATATGACATGTCTAATTGCAGGGAACCTTGGAGTTTAGCCCCCCATGATCTTGATAACAGCATTCCATATTTGGGTGGGATATCAGCAACTACAACATCCATTAAGATTGTTTTGTTTGGATACTGGACAAGGGATACACATAGATCTTTTATCAAACCTAAACACTTAACTTGGTTGGATTCAAATGAAAATAGGTCCTTATAAGGTCTTGTAATGTCTAGGTTAAGTCTCTCCATCACTGATTTAGGCATAAGGTTATGAGAGGAACCTGAATCAAACATTGCATTGTGTAATATTTTATCATGAACATGCAAGCTGACATAAAAAGGTGAGATCCCTGTAACTGCTGTCTTTCCATCAACCTCTGGACCGAAAAGTAGTTCTGGGGTATCATCCAACAAATTGACATCATCTTTATTATGGGGAAGTTGGAGGGAATTTTTGATTTGTTGTTTGTAAATGTCATGCTTGGCTAGCTCTGAAAGGGGAATGGCTATCTTCAATTTGGCAATTTCGGCTTCTAAGTCAAAGGGTTTTTCAGATTAGACCTTGGTATTGTGGTTGACAACCCTTTCTTTGTTGTTCAAATTTTCATGTTGGTTTTGACTCTGATCTTGAGGCTTGTCCTTTTTACTCACCTTTTGGGAAGTAATGCTTGGATTAGGCTGCAGGGGTGATGTAGCCATTGATTGTTGATTTTGGGAAGATGCTTCAGTTATTTCTTCAATTGTTACTTCACTAGTAATTGAATCAGGTTTGTCAATTGGCCCTGTGACAATGGTTTTCTTAGGCAGTGGGGTGTCCTTTGTTTTCTCAGGCTGTGTCACATTTATAGTTCTGCTCCTTAGCTTGTATTGTTTATGAACTTCATAAACAACTGTGTCATAGCCTTGTTTAAAGTCGAATGACTCACCTGACTTGGTTTGAAACTGTTTAATATCATCATCCTTATGATCCTCTTGACTCAGGAAAACTTGTTGATCATCATTCAGGCCCATTAGGTTAATGTGGGTGTCATCTATTTGTTGATTAGAAGTGGGTGCTTCTGTATAATTTTCTTGGAACGAAGGTCTAATCTCTGGTTCAGAATTTGCTTTACCTACATTAGGATTTTGGTTTCTTCTGAAATTGGGATTCCTGATAGGATTATTCTGTGGTGGTTCCCATGATGACTTCCTCTCAACTGATTCTACTATGTCACCTAATCTTTGCATACCAGTGATTATTGCATCCAATTTTTGATCCCAGCCTG
This sequence comes from Pinus tabuliformis, assembly GCA_031772625.1. NCBI lineage: Eukaryota > Viridiplantae > Streptophyta > Pinopsida > Pinales > Pinaceae > Pinus > Pinus tabuliformis. The sequence goes on from CM062816.1 coordinate 437,492,540, forward strand.
AAGGCTCTTCTTTAAAGGTAGTCTTTCTCTCAGTTCTTGTCCTATTTCTCTTAGCTATGAGGTTAGCTTCTACACTTACTGCTATATCTTGCATTTCAGCTAAAGTTTTGGGATCCCTTTCCCTTAATTGATATGCCATATCTGAATCAAACCCATCAGGAAAGGTATATAAGGCTAGATCCGGTGGGGGTCTAAGATTTTGGGGAATAGCATTGTAGACATTGTTAAACCGAGCACAGTAGTCCAGGACAGTTTCTTGTGGACCTCTTTTGATAGTATTGTATTCAGATAATATATGAAGTGGGTCCTTTTTCTTCTCCCATCTGTTGATAAATGTTTGATAGAGGGCTTCAGGGTCAGCTATTGAGTTTGGTGTAAGTGACCTAAACCATGTTCTTACATCCCCCGTTAAGCTTTGCACAAAAATTTTCATCCTAACCCCATCATCATCTATTTCGTAGTTTTCAAAGTAGTCCTGCATTTTCTTAGTATGTTGAAGGGCTGGATAAGAGCCAGTACCATCAAAGTATGAGATCTTGCTTTGGTACTCTTGAGGCATAGGATCTGGATTGGCCGGTAACTGCAGTGGGGCATATCTATTAGCCATGTTTGGTGGGACAACAGGGATAACAGGGATGAAAGGGACAAGTGGAGGAAATGGGATGAAAGGGGTGTGTGTAGTTGATGGAGTGGTTGAAAGGACACCTTGTGAAGTGGATGAAGAACTAGGAGATTGTGGGCCAGTTGTATGATGATGTAGAGAAGCCTTAGCAGGGGTTGGAATGTCAGTTTGGAGACCTGCTTCCGAACTTGAATCTGATAAAGTGCCTTCTGATTTGTGTCTCTTGAGGATTCTTGCAATCAAGTTTGGATTTTGAATCTCAGGTGCTGGATCAGGATCTGGGTTTGATCTTGTGTAACGAGTTTTCTTCTTAGGAGCCAGCTTCTATGACTTTCTTTGTGAGAATTTCTAAGGAGGTAGTGATCTTTTGACAAGGACTGGTCAATTATAGCACAACTATATGAAACCTAATACTGAATAAAGATTGACTGAGGCAGCTTTTATATACTCCTGCAAATGCAAAGCAGAGGCAGTTTCTAAGGCTATCTGGCTGTCACTCAGGCTTTATCTACAGCATTAAGAATCAGATAGGAGGTTGCAAAGTTCATCCAGCTCCCTAGTGGAGTCGCCATTTATGTTAACACCCAGGTTGTTCCCTTTGACTCCTGAGGGAATACGGCCGGGGTAACCACTAACCAAGCTTTGGATCACAGGTTCTAGCCAACCTGTAATCAGAGAGGGCTCTCTCTTTGACTGTTTAACTTTGTTCTTAAGAATCCTATGCTAGATATGAGGTGAGGGTTTGGTTTGTAATTTTGGTTGAATGATGTCTCTCAGTACTTAAGGTGATATCTTCAGACAGTTTTAGACCATTGGGCAATGGAGTTTGTGGTTACAGGTTGTTTGAAATGTTGAGTGGGATTGTTGAAACAACAGGGCCATTTAAATATTTCATGAAACAGACTTGAAATTGTAATGATGAAGTGGTTTAACCAGTGGAAGGCATTTAAGAAATTTCCACTAAGCTGGTGATGTGAGAAAGAGATGTATTGACCAGGAGCAGGTTTGAATTCCTGAACAATAATCACTGTGAAAGGTATAGTTTAGAAGTGCAGCAATTAAGAATTACACTCTTATAACTATAACTGAGGAAAACATACATAATAGCTTAGATTGAGTTCAGGGTATTCTTTGAAATAATTCCTGAAACTATTCATTTTCTTTGCCATTAAACTGTGAAACAGAACATGAATGGATTATGAAGAAAATAACAAACATAACGAATAGGTCAAAGAAACTTATTGTTCCATGAAATACGTAGGAATCTTGTTGTTTCAACAATCCCACTCAACATTTCAAACAACCTATAACCACAGACTCCATTGCCCAATGGTCTAAAACTGTCTAAAGATATCACCTTAAGTCCTGAGAGACATCAATCAACCAAAATTACAAACCAAACCCTCACCTCATATCTAGCCTAAGATTCTTAAGAACAAAGTTAAACAGTCAAAGAGAGAGCCCTCTCTGATTACAGGTTGGCTAGAACCTGTGATCCAAAGCTTGGTTAGTGGTTACCCCGGCCGTATTCCCTCAGGAGTCAAAGGGAACAACCTGGGTGTTAACAGGAGGAATAACATGAGGAGGAGAAAAGTAGCCCACATGTTCATGCATATGAAAATAAATATGCTTCAACCTCGCTTCCACATTGTGGAGGTGGTCATTGGTGCATCGATGATGGCGTTGAAGAGTGTCGAGTTGTTCGAGAATTTCAATATGACTATACTCGATGCCATTGATGTAGGCTACAATCTCGTTACTATCCTCATATCTATGCTCCCTCAAAATTTCCATGTTCACGTGGACGTTACATATCTCACAAGAATGGACTCGAGGGTGGGTCAAGCAATCACATGGCCTCAAGTTTGGGCTAGAGAGATAGAAACTTCCTCCCCCATTTCCCAGATCTCGCATGTGTCCATGTGTGATTGATTACATGGGTTTGACCACTCATCACAATGGTGGTTTCCCACCCCCTGGAGAGGGTGTCCCCTTTACCTCAACATGATGTCAATCTGAGGCTACCAAAGGAAGAGAGAGGCTTGAAAACAAGAACCACAAAAACCGTGTATGACCAAATAATCAAACGTGTATAAAAACCACCATCGATATATATAACACAATGCAATACAACCAAACACAAGAATCCTAGTGGACGACAAGAGATTGTAGTTCGAGGATGCACCTAAGCTTGGATATTTCCTATACACCCAAAACGGGTCGATAAAAACACCCCTACTGTTGGAAATAATTAATCCCCATCATCGATCTCAGACCATCCTCTTAAGCTCACCTTCATGATTGCAGAAGTGTGCAGTGTGAATATGGACCTTCCCTTCTCTTTGAGTGTCACAAGGAGTAGCACCCTAACAAGCCCGTAACCCGAGATGAGCGCAATTGCATAGATGGTAACTCCAACAATTGAAATGCAAATTGTAGTGGGTAAAAACTAGCTTACCTCGAGGACTAAGTGCCTCCTCTATCACTGTAACTAACTCTTCTTCCCTCAAGAAAAGGTTCCATGCACGAAGACAAAGAGACTCAAAATTATCACTCATATCAGGATCCCATGGAAAATCTATTGCCTCAATGCTTAGCCACCTTGGGCTATCCAATACAGCTCTCGCTCTGCCTGCCCACTTCCTTGACCTTGAGAGGGCATTCAAACACTCAGTACCACTACCCTTTGCGTCTCTCAATTCATCTCCTGAAACATACATTTGGATAATTTCCCTCTGTTACCTTGGTCCTTATCAACAACACGTGTGAGCAGGGTATCCGCCTATGGGAAATTAGAGGAGGCATGACCCTTTATAGAAGATTAATAGAGTGTGTGGAGTTCGAAAAATCTCTATACTCGGCCCACTTTCCAAGTGGTGATGTCGATTTCCACCCCCATCATGGACCTACAATTTATAATATTAATCTTTGATGTTTATATTATTAATCCCTTGGGTTTATTAATCCTTTGAGTAAATATGATATTTTTACTCCCTTGGGTTTATATACCAATAATTTGTTGATCTTATTAATTCCTTCGATTTACACTATTAATTCTTAACATGTATAATAATATATTACAATTTATAATATTAATTTGTTGTAGCAGCTATAACCACCTTCCCAAATTTTTCCATCACTTCGTTTTGGAGCCTCCCTCCTCAAAATCAATGTACCTATCCTGCACTCATCAGGTACATGTGTTTATTTGATTTCATTTGTCATTTAATAGCTTGTGTTCACTCACATGTCATGTTGGTCAACCACAAGCACATCCATCATATGGTTCAAATCTAGCCAATCTATTGTCGCAAAAAACTACGTAATCCTCAAGGAAGTTTGTCTTCCCTTCATAGATTGCAATATAGTAGCCCAGCAACTTCCCTGCACTCAAAAATTGTGCAAATCAAATCAACTCACCTTAATGTGGAAATTTCACAGAGCAGTCGAGTTGCAGTATTCTAAAAAAATGCGCGGTTCCATCCAGGGTGCACTTCTCTCTAGAAATGCATAGAGGAGTCGAGGCTAGCTACGCTGCTCTCCAAAAATGAATAGAACTTGCCATCTATACCGCTCTCCAGAAATGTGCACAGTAGCCCAACATCACCTCTCTAGAAAATTACGCAGAAATGGCCAATCAACCAAGGCCACTCATCCCAAAAATGCACAAAATTTTTCCCTTAGTGGTTGTTCTTCCCATGTGCCACTAGGTTTTCTGGTTCCCTCCAAAACTCTACAATCCTCACTTTCATGCCCAACATCTTTTCCCCAAAAAACAAAAAGAAAAAAAAAACATCCCTAGATTTTAGGATCTATTTTTAGCAATAGGAGTTACAAGCAAAGTCATTTTTAGAAACTCCACGGCAAGTGTATCTTTTTCCTAGATTTGTGGCATGTGCATCATAAATCCTAATTTCACCAAATATATTTAAACGAATCAAAGGTCATTCTTCACATTCGATCTTGGAGCTTTGGAATTCCCAGGGCATCTAGGAAACTTCGACATAGTCGGCACAACTTTTTCAGGTAAGTTTTGCTTTTCACGCCTTTTGTCGCTTTTTCTGTCGCTTTTTAGTTTTCAGCTTGTATGATTGTTTTTTTCTTGGTTTTATTGAATGACTACTCACATTTCAATGTATTTTAGCTTGTAGAAGTATTGTTTCAATTTTTCCATTGCCTTTACTTAGTGTGGCATGCATGACACTATTTCTGCACTAACGATCATTGTTGCAGCGACTATCTTCATGAGCTTCTTGGTTTTGTCATTTGGCTCATTTCTACACCTGTCTGAATTGCATGCATGTCTATTCACTCATATCTGAACCAACATTACACACATATTCATTCCTTCACAGGGAAGATCCGGGTTATCTTGGCCCCGATATTGTTTCCTCAAGCATGCTCTATAGATTCCTAGAAATCAAGGCTCTCCCTTGCCTTCGAGAATTGCGTAGAGGCTACCCACACTGGCTCCTAGATGTTCTTTGTGCAATTGTGGGAGGCAGTACTAAGTCCTGCCCACTGGAACTATGTAATGTGCAGTTCTAGATAGCAACCCACCTTCATTGCTCTCCACATTGTAGAGTTTCAGTTAGCAGTCAATGTCACTCGAATGTGCATTGCGCAGTACTAGTAAGAAATGAGCCTCACTAACAACTCATACTATGAAATGTGAAGTTTTATTTGACATACTCCAAGTCTCCCAAAGTCAATGCTACGCAATCTCACGGAGTAGTCACAATTCTATTTCCCAATCAACTCTCGAGTTACTTGATGTGTTTTAGCTGACATTGTCTCATCGTGAGCGTCTTCTCTGTCTCCAAGTATCACAGGTTTTTGAGAAACTTCTCTATGGTACATGTATCATGGCCTCCAAGAGGGTTGGATCAAAATATAGCTTAAAGAAGTACTAGGGATGTGCTTTAGCATGGGTCTATGAGCTCACCCCTATACCGAGACACATACATGTTCATCAACAAATACATCAAGATCACATGGCAAGGCATTAACACTATATTTGCAGGAAGTTTTGAGGAGAATCTAGAGGACCGATAGGTCTCTGTCAGTATGCATAAGTCAAGATTGTATAAGGTTGCATGGAGGTTTCCAGTGTTCCCATGCATAGATTTGATCCACTCAATTGTCTCACACACTCATCCTGAGACGATGATACAGAGTAGTGCGAGTGGAGCAAAACTTGCTTCCTTCAGGATGAAACATTATCATCAAATATATCATTTACCACTACCGGTGAGCAGGATGGATGTATCGTTCTACACTCCCAACAACACCATGAATACGAGAGACACCTTGAAGCATTGGGTAAAGGAGCTGTTATCACCTAGAACTGCAGTCACATGTACATAAATTTTGTCCAAAAAAATTTCATTGTCAAAAATGGGTGTCAAATGGTTGTTGTCCTATGTTTACTACTTAGGGGTCATGTTTCTAAAGGATATTGATGTGAATCATTTTCAAATACCGTTAGTCATCCTCCATCATGATTGTATAAGACATGTCTTATCTTGTATACGTCATTGGTCCTTTCCGTATTTTCGCAGCGCAGTTTTATTGGTTGATTTTGCAGCACAATGATGTTTTAACCTTTTCGCAGCGCGTCAGTATCCAGCCATTTCGTAGCGCATTTTGCTAATTTATAAAAATCTGTGCTACGAAATCGCGGATTCGAGGATTTTGCAGCGCAGATTTTTAAAGTGTCATGTCTGGGGATGAGTCATTGTGTCCGTCCGGTTATTGTCAGTTGGCATTCTTTCCGAGCAATTATGAGCCATCACTCCACCAATAGGTTCTTAGCCACGCACATAAAAATCATTCAAACGGTTTTGTCATGCATGGTTGTGTTATGATGTTTGTTAATGATGCATAAACTGACCCGCTTGGATGATAAGACAATTGAGTTGCAAATGAGCCCGAGTTTCTTATTCAAGAGAGCCTGTTGCAAGCAAGTCTGCGTTCTAAAATTTGAATTTTCCATTTGAGTTGAGGCTGGTGGTGTTTCTCTGTGCGAAAGATTTCAAAAGCGGAATGGAGAAGAAGGAGCATCGGTCTGGAAGATGTCAGAGGGCAGAGCCTGAAGGATTGGACCTTGCACTGAGAGATGAAGGTGTAAGAAAGGCTTTCAAAGATGCTGGTTGCTGGAGTTTCTGTGAAAAACTGAAGGGTGGCCACACTCAGGTAACAAAAGAGTTTGCCTTGAACTTTACAGGTTTAAGTTCTAAAGTGTCTATGTTAGAATTCCAAGTATCTCCAGAGGCTATTGCTAATGTAACTGAGATTCCGAGAGGAGGGCAGGAGTGGTTTAAAAACTTCAAATTTGATATGAACCCCTGCAAGGAATTCTTGAAAGAAGCCTATGTGAATGAAGATCTAACCAAGGCTGTGCCTAGAAGTTATGTTAAGGAGCACTATGCCATGCTTCTTAACTGTATTCAAAAGTATTTAACCTGTGAGGGCAGATATAATAAGGTTTATTCCTATCATTTTAAGTTGTTGCTGCATTTTACGGGTAAGGCATCTATAGATATCCCATTTTACTTGTTTCGTAGCCTCAGCAAGATGTGTGACAAAGTCCAATTGAGGAAGGATGATTGTGAGACATCATTATTTCACCATGGTCTAGTCAAACTGTTAGTGCTGGATGGTCTTCAGAAAATTGGTAGGGATTGGAATTCTTTCATCTATTTGGCTGGTTTTAAGAGTAAGACAGGCCTCACCCCACAGCCGGTTAAAGAAAGAGAAGAATCAGTGGAGGAACCTACAATAGCTGAGCTTAGAAAGGAGGCTAAGGATAAAAAGAAAACCAAGTCTCAGTTGAAAAAACCAGTAAAGCCCTTGGTTATTAAAGAGACATCTCAGCCATCATTAAAAGAAAGGGTTAAGCACAAGAAAGATGCACATGGATCAAGTGGGTCTGAAAAGGTATCAAGAGTAAAGACCAGGAGTCAATTAAGCAAAGAGAAGGGTAAATTAGTAGCTGTTGAGGAAAGTCCAATATCAAAGGCCAGCTTAAGTGATTTGCTTGAGGCCATTGAGTTTGAGCAGGTAGAACCGGTGCATATTGAACCTATGCATATTGATCTGACTCAATCATCACCTGAGAGCACTAAGAAATCAAAAGCTTCGAAGAGACTAAGGTTTGATGAACCTAGTGAGGAGTTTATGTTCAAACCACGAAGGCCAGTTACAAGGAAACAAGTTAGAGAAGATGAGAAAGTGCATAAAGGAGAGATAGCTGTAAAGAGGTCTGGAACAGAGGTAATTGAAGTATTAACCAAAACAGTGGAGGCAATCAAGCATAAAGACAAGAACAGAAAGGTTATTATTACCCAAGGAGGAAATGTTATAGCCATAAAGAACCAAGCGGGAGCAGCAAAAGATGAAGTTGTCCAGGTGAAGAATGTTACTAAGGAGCTTGCAGTTAGATATGCCAACTACCGAAGAGCTGTGTTAAAAGGTAGCAAAAACCTAGTGGGTCAGGTAGATTCAGTGGCTGATGTGTATACATGGACGGTTCCAGCCCTTAAGCAAGCTAACCTCATCAGAAAAATGAACATGAGCCTGAGAGCTGAAAATAAAGCCTTAAAGAAGGAGGTTGCAAATTTGAAGATACAGCTAGGTCAACTAGCTCACTGATTTGAAGAAAAAGGTGCCATTCTTAGTTTTGGTCAATTTTGTTTAAGCTCCATTATTTTGAAGTCAGTTAAGTCTCTGACACCTGTAGAAGAAGTCTAAAGTGTCATAAGTTCAAGCAAAAGACGCCTTAATATAAATATACTCTGTTTTAGCAAAAACAGCAGTTTCGTAGCGCGCTACGAAACTGCTGTAGGTGTTGTTTTATGATGAAAACAAACAGTTTAATGATGAGATCAGCAAATTTTTGAAGGAAATGCCTAAGGAACATAAGGGAGACCACTTGAGGCTATCCTAGCTATTCAGAGAATGACAAGTGTGCCCTGTTGAAAAGGTGAAATATTTTGTCTTTAGTGAAAGCTTTGATAAAGGTACTTTATTACCGGTTGTTAGGGTTCTGATAGGAAATGCATACGAAGATTTTGGTTTATACACCTGTTCAATCAACAAGGCTTCCAGCACATTGGGGAATATGGTGATGCTCGTAGTTTTTGAGGAATTTAAGGGCTGGGAACATGTTACTTAATTTGTGAAGAATAATGGGAGACAAGGACCGGGAAAACAGGGGACTTATCTTGATGATTAATGAACCATCAACGCATCCAGTATCCAAAGCCAGCTTGTTCATTGCATTCTCCTCTAAGCTATCTCGGCCAAAACAGAAGGAAGATAGGTGTCAAGAATCAAGAAGGAATCATGCTACGAGGAGGACAGATTTTGAGTTTTGATTAAATTAGGACTCTTTGTAATTACAGATCAGCACTTTATGTATTTAATGAATTAGTTAAACAGTATATAGGAGTAGTTAATAGCAGTCTTCGAGCTCCCCTCATGCTGGAGGAGGAATCTCAAGGTGGTTAAGAATGTATCCCTATATATAGATCAAACTTGTATGTAATGGGGGTTGGATGTTTTTGGAAAAGACTGTTTTGGTTTATGTATAGCAGATTTCAGTAATGCAAATGACTGTTGTTTCTTCTCAGGATTCACAATAGATCTTATTGTTCAAATGTATGATGGTTTATTCTCTTTAATGTTCTTTTACAGTTTGGTTTATGCATAATCACTCAGAACTCATGAATCATGCTCTGACTTCCTGTATGCCTAGGCAAACTGTGTTTCATGTAAGTTATGTTTGAACATTAGATGTAAAGTGCCCTGATTTCTATGAAAGGATTGTGTTATTGTTTACTGAGATAATAGTGACTCCATAAGCCCAATGGGAAGCAATTCTGTCCAGCCAGTAAATTTTTCATGTGTCTTGTAAGAGTTAGCCATCTTGTTCAATATCAATAACCTATGAGAGAGCCCTCTCAGACTAAGGAGGCTAAGCCTTAGTTAAAAGCTTGGTTTGAAACAGTTACACAGAGTCTTGCTGATTGGCAGCCTTCAGTACCTGATTTTGTGATAACATTTTGGTGCGTCTGCCGGGAGCCTGAAGATTACTCATTCCCGTAGTTATAAGATTGAATTTCTGAAGGTAGCAGGAGTTCAAAAAAGGTTTTCGAGGCTGCATTCTACCTTGGTGACTCCATGAATTTTAAAGTTTGAAAGGTGGCTTCGAGGGGAAGATATACAAGGAGTAATCCTGATCCAAACCCACCTAGTCCTGTGGAGAATCCTAATATCATTTCAAGGAGTAAACAAAGATTTTCTGATATACCAGGTACTTCAAATATTTCAAGGTCTTTGTTTCCTGAGTTTGCTAGAAGTCCTGAGGATAAAATTGTTGATGATAAAGTTCAAGAAGTGTTGTTGAGGTCTAAAAATGAAGAAGAACTTATTGGTATCATATTAGATTTACAAAAGAAAGGCATTGATACTTCATCTTTAGTGTCACAAAAAGATAAAGAAGAGTTTTGGGAAATTGTTACTTCTGAATTGTTATTAGAGGAAGAGGATTTGAAACAGCTCAAGGAGCTTGACCCTTTTGAAGTTTTGCTTAAATCAAAAACTGGTTTACCTCTCCCAAATTGGAGTTCTTTTGTCAGTGGCTTACAAAGTCCCAATAGCCCTTTCCGTACTCATACTTTATCTTCTGCCTCTGCTAGTCCAAATACTCCTCAGTCAACATCTCATACTAGTTCTGGTCCTCCTAGTCACACAGTACCTGTTATCCCTGCTCCTCCTTTCATTATGGCTGTACCTGCTAGGTATGCTCCCCTAGCTCTCCCTGCTGTTTTGCATGATCTCCCTAGTAAATATGCTGCTAGGATTCCAACATGGGGAGGAGATGAAGACATTACAGCTGAGGAACATGTGGATAGATTCAATGACTTTGTTGATAGGGAAGAAGTGGATGATGAAGATGTAAAGTTAAGACTGTTTGCTCAAACCTTTATTGGGGAAGTCCGGAAATGGTTTAAAGCCCTTGGAGCTGGTAGCATTCATAGTTGGCTTGAGTTTGAAGATCTTTTTCTGAGGAAATGGGGGAATAGGACCAATCCTGTTCAAGCCCTCACTGAATATAACAGTTTAAGAAGAGCTCCAGATGAAACTGTCCAAAATTTTAAGAGGTTTAATAAAGTATATAACTCCATTCCTGCACATTTAAAGCCTCCTGGAGCTTTGGCACAGTTAAGGTATGCTGAGTCATTTGATTCATATTTCTCTCTTTTACTCAGAGAAAGAGAGTCTGCTACTCTTGCTGATATGCAGAATGATGCAGTTAAGGTTGAGGTAAATATGCTAGCTGCTAAGAAGTCAAAGATGGCAAAGGCTAAGATAAAGGAAGAGGAGAAACCTTCTACCTCTGCTCAAGAAGAAAAGTTTGAAACCATGATGAAAACCATGGAGAAATTGATGGATCAGTTAGCACTTGGGAATACTGCCGCTCCCCAAGCACAACAAGAGCTTAGGTTTAGGAATCCTCAATTTAGAAGGCCTCAAAATCAGCAAAGACCAAGGGACAATAGAAATCAGCAAGCAGATCCTCCAGTGAGACCTCCTTTCCAGCAAAACATGGTGGATGAAGAAGAAGAACCTGAGGTACCTGAGGAGTCTATTCATTGCTTGGGTGAAGAAGACTCAGAAATTTTCTTAACTAAGGAAGAGCATGATGAGTCTAGTTTGGTAAAGGCAGAAGAGGAGCCTTCAGATTTCTTGAAGGGTTATCAGCATGCCATATTTGAAATTCAAAAACAGTACAACCTCAGAAACCGAGATTTCCCTATTACAGCAAATAAAGCACAGCCCAAGAAGAATGTTTCAAAGGCAGTTGAAGATAAGAAGGAAAAGACAAAGCAGACTGATGGTAAAGGTGATTCCTCTGATGAGAGAAAGGATATTCAAAGCCCTACACTCCCTAAAGAGCTTGAAAAGTCTACTTCTGTTTTTAACATAGAAAATGAGATTGCCAAGATTAAAATATCAGTCCCATTTAATGAGATTCTGAAAGTAGACAAATATAGAAGCAAGATTGTGGAAATGCTTAATTCTCCACCAGGAGGGGCTGATATTCTAAGTGTGCAAGAGGATAATCCTATTATCTGTTTAGGACCAAGACTTGAAGATGAACAAAGTGATGAGTTTCCTCCTTTTTATATAAGCATCAATATCCATGATATGACTCTACATAATGCTATGCTGGATTCAGGGGCGTCACATAATCTCATGCCTAAGGTAATTATGGAAAGAATGGGATTAGAAGTAACTAGACCATACAAAGACTTATTTTCTTTTGATTCAAAGAGAGTTCATTGCATTGGGTTGATAAAAGACGTTGTTGTGGCTCTAACACAAATCCCAGCAAAAACAACTGTCATGGACATTGTTGTTGCATACATTCCACCTAAGTTTGGGATGCTTCTTTCAAGGTCGTGGGCTGCAAAGATCAAGGGTACCATGCAAATGGATCTGACATATGCTACTATCCCAGTGTTTGGCGAACAAAGGAGGTTTTATCGTGAAACAAGGATGGCATACATGGTAAGTAGCAAGGACAAGCCTCAAAATTTTCCTATTTACTCATGTGATACAGGTCTGGGGTCAGCTATCTTGTTTCATGAATCAGTTGGTAAAGAATCACAAGATGAGCATGCAGAAAATCAGTGTCAGGAGGAACAACAAAGAAATGATAGAGATACCAATGGTTGTTGGTCCTTATACTTTGATGGAGCAGCAGGAAAAGATGGCGCAGGAGCTGGAATTTAGATTACTAGTCCAACAGAAGAAAGTAAGTTTCTATCATACAAACTTAACTTTGATTGTACCAATAACATGGCTGAGTACGAGTCTCTGGTGTTAGGCTTAGAAGCCTTGATAGAGTTGAAGGCAAAGAACATTGTTGTTTGTGGAGATTCTGAATTAATTATTAAGCAAGTACAGGGTACATATCAAACAAAGGATGTCAGGATGAGAGCCTACAGAAACTTAGTGTTGGAGCTGTTGGAAAAGTTTCAATCCTATTCTTTCAGCATTAAAAATAGAGATCAAAATTCTATTGCAGATTCTCTTGCTGTAGCAGCCAGTCTTTTTGTTATTCCCAAACATTCTTCTGATAGCTATGAAGTGAAAGTTCGCCATAGACCAGTCATCCCAGATAATATCATAAATTGGCAAGTATTTGAAGATGATCAGCAGGTAAGAAATTTTCTTGAGTTGAAAGAGGAGTTTGAAAATAATCAAATAGATCAGCAGAATATGTTAGCTGAGACAAAGGAAAAGTCTGAAGTGTTGCAGTTGCAAAATAACTTAATCCCTAAAGGCCTCATTCCTCTTGAAAAGTTATTTGATCAGAATGATGTGTTTAAAGCACCAAGGTTGCAAGCTAATGAAGAGGAAATAGAAAGTTGTAATTTAGGTGACTCAGTTGTGCCTAAATTAGTCAAGATTTCAAAGTTCTTATCAGCTGATATGAAGGTCAAATATGTTGAAATGATGAAGAAGTTTATTGATGTTTTTGCATGGAGCTATGCTGATTTGAAGCAGTATGATTCTTCAATCATACAACACACCATCCCAATTAAGCCAAATGAGAAGCCTTTTAAGCAGAAATTAAGGAGAATTAATCCCCTTCTGATGCCACTGATTGAAAAGGAGGTGAAAAAGCTTTTTGATGCAAAGATTATTGTTCCAATCAGATTCTCAAATTGGCTTGCTAACTTGGTACCTGTCAGGAAAAAGAATGGGGAGATTAGAATTTGCATAGATTTCAGGAACTTAAACAAGGCTTCACTGAAAGATAATTACCCTCTTCCTAAAATGGATCTTATTTTGCAAAATATTGTTGGTTCCCAAAGAATGTCTATGCTGGATGGTTTCTCAGGGTATAATCAGATCCTTGTTCATCCAGAGGATCAGGAGAAGACAGCTTTCACTACACCATGGGGCACATTTATGTATGCAAAGATGTCCTTTGGTCTCATGAATGCAGGGGCGACCTTCCAGAGGGCTATGGACATTGCTTTTGCTGAAGAAAAGGATAAATCAGTGGTGGTATATCTTGATGATATCACAGTATTTTCAAAGAGGGAAGAAGACCACTTAAAGCACCTAGAAAGGATCTTGTTAAAGTGTAGGAGGTTTGGTATTTCCTTAAACCCAACCAAAAGTATCTTTGCTTTAACCTCTGGTAAGTTACTTGGGCATATTATTTCTGAAGAGGGTATTAAGATTGATTCTAATAGAGTCAGTGCTATTCAAAGGCTGGATTTGCCAAGAAGCAAGAAAGAAGTTCAATCTTTTCTTGGAAGGGTTAATTTTGTTAGAAGATTCATTCCTAACTTTGCTGAAGTGGTCAAACATATAACCAAGATGTTAAGGAAAGGAACAGATTTCAAGTGGACAGCTGAAGCAAAGAAATCATTTGAAGAAATTAAAAAGGCCCTCACTCAAGCGCCAGTCCTCATCAGCCCAGATTTTACCAAGGAGTTCCTGATATTCACATTTGCTTCTGAAGATACAATTGCTGGAGTTTTGCTGCAGAAAGGAAGTCAAGGTACTGAACAACCCATTTCTTTCTTTAGTAAGACATTGGCTAATGCTGAGTTGAAATATAACATTTTAGAAAAGCAAGCATATGCATTGGTGAAGGCAATTAAGGATTTCAGAATTTATGTGTTGCACTCTCATATTGTTGCATACGTGCCAAGTGCTGTTATAAAAGATATTCTTACACAAGCAGACCCGGATGGAAAAAGAGGAAAGTGGATAGCCAAGCTGTTAGAATATGACATTGAGATCAGGCCCACCAAGTTGGTGAAAGGTCAAGGCTTGGCAAAGTTGCTAACTCAGTCAAATCTGGACTGCATTGGTATCAATTTTAGCACAGAAATATCAGAAATTTCTGAGGATGAGGAAGAGTTGGTCCAAATCAATGAAAAGTTTTTGACATCAGAATGGTATAGGGATGTGGCATTTGTATTGCAGCACAATAGAGCCCCTTAAATCTCTTAGATATTTTGTATATGAGCAGCATTTATTTTGGAAGGATGCAGGAGGGATTTTATTAAATTGTCTCATTGAAGAATAGGCTGATAAGGTAATTGATGAATTTCACAAGGGAGATTGTGGAGGCCATCACTATTGGAAAGCCACTGCAAATAAAGTTTTGAGGGCTGGATATTTTTGGCCGACTATGTTCAGAGACATTTATAAAAAGATAGCAGCATGCCATGAATGTCAAGTATTTGAAGGAAGGAGAAAACTCATGCCTTTGCCATTGGTTCCTATTTATGTTGAAGCGCCCTTCCAGCAGTGGGGATTAGATTTTATAGGGGAAATCCATCCTCCTTCATCAGGACAGCATCGCTGGATCCTCACAGCCACTGATTATTTTACAAAGTGGATAGAGGCGATACCTACCAGGCAGGCCAATGACTTAGTGATAATATCCTTTCTGGAAAATAATATTTTATCAAGGTTTGGTTGTCCAATCAAGATTATCACAGACAATGCCCAGGCTTTTAAGTCTAAAAGAATGATAAATTTTTGTCATCAATACCACATTTCCCTGGGTCATTCCACTGCTTATTATCCACAGGGGAATGGCTTGGCTGAAAGTTCAAACAAGAGTCTTGTGAGGATTATTAAGAAGCTGCTGCAGGATAATAAAAAGGCTTGGCATTTGAAACTGAAGTATGCCTTGTGGGCTGACCGAATTTGCACGAAGAGGTCCATTGGAACATCTCCTTATGAACTTGTGTATGGAGCACAGGCAATTTTCCCAACATCTCTTGGGGTACCAGTTATGAAGCTAATTCAGGGATTAGAAGAGGAACCAAATGCCATACAGCGAAGAATTAATCAGTTGATAGCTTTGCAGGAGAAAAGGAATGAGGTGTTTGAAGATCATCAACAAAACCAGAATAGAGTCAAGAGAGCATTTGACAAGAAGATCAAAGAGGTCACATTTCAAATTAATGATAAAGTCCTAAAATGGGAAGCCAGAATTGAAGAGAAAGGTAAACATGGCAAATTTGAAAATTTGTGGAAAGGGCCATATCAGATTTCTGCTTTCCATGGAAACAACACTTACATTCTGCAGGAAGTTGATGGAACACCATATGCTGGAGGACCTGTAAATGGCAGGTTCTTAAAGCATTACAATCAGTAAAAGTCTGCTAAGAATCTCATGAGCATTGTACATAACCGTTTTTTAATGTTTCTGGTTGACAATAAATGACAAGCTGAACAGAAAAGCTTTAGCCCGAGGAGAAGGCCCACAAAGCTCGAAAGGAATGCTTGTCAGTTGTGTGTATGTTTTTTTTTTTTTAAATGGACAAGGCACTGGTTCTACGAGTTCTTAGTGTACTACAGGAGCACACTATCCCAAGTGGAGCCACTGTTATCACCTAGAACTGCAGTCACATGTACATAAATTTTGTCCAAAAAAATTTCATTGTCAAAAATGGGTGTCAAATGGTTGTTGTCCTATGTTTACTACTTAGGGGTCATGTTTCTAAAGGATATTGATGTGAATCATTTTCAAATACCGTTAGTCATCCTCCATCATGATTGTATAAGACATGTCTTATCTTGTATACGTCATTGGTCCTTTCCGTATTTTCGCAGCGCAGTTTTATTGGTTGATTTTGCAGCGCAATGATGTTTTAACCTTTTCGCAGCGCGTCAGTATCCAGCCATTTCGCAGCGCATTTTGCTAATTTATAAAAATCTGCGCTACGAAATCGCGGATTCGGGGATTTTGCAGCGCAGATTTTTAAAGTGTCATGTCTGGGGATGAGTCATTGTGTCCGTCCGGTTATTGTCAGTTGGCGTTCTTTCCAAGCAATTATGAGCCATCACTCCACCAATAGGTTCTTAGCCACGCACATAAAAATCATTCAAACGGTTTTGTCATGCATGGTTGTGTTATGATGTTTGTTAATGATGCATAAACTGACCCGCTTGGATGATAAGACAATTGAGTTGCAAATGAGCCCGAGTTTCTTCTTCAAGAGAGCCTGTTGCAAGCGAGCCTGCGTTCTAAAATTTGAATTTGCCATTTGGGTTGAGGCTGGTGGTGTTTCTCTATGCGAAAGATTTCAAAAGCGGAATGGAGAAGAAGGAGCATCGGTCTGGAAGATGTCAGAGGGCAGAGCCTGAAGGATTGGACCTTGCACTGAGAGATGAAGGTGTAAGAAAGGCTTTCAAAGATGCTGGTTGCTGGAGTTTCTGTGAAAAACTGAAGGGTGGCCACACTCAGGTAACAAAAGAGTTTGCCTTGAACTTTACAGGTTTAAGTTCTAAAGTGTCTATGTTAGAATTCCAAGTATCTCCAGAGGCTATTGCTAATGTAACTGAGATTCCGAGAGGAGGGCAGGAGTGGTTTAAAAACTTCAAATTTGATATGAACCCCTGCAAGGAATTCTTGAAAGAAGCCTATGTGAATGAAGATCTAACCAAGGATGTGCCTAGAAGTTATGTTAAGGAGCACTATGCCATGCTTCTTAACTGTATTCAAAAGTATTTAACCTGTGAGGGCAGATATAATAAGGTTTATTCCTATCATTTTAAGTTGTTGCTGCATTTTACGGGTAAGGCATCTATAGATATCCCATTTTACTTGTTTCGTAGCCTCAGCAAGATGTGTGACAAAGTCCAATTGAGGAAGGATGATTGTGAGACATCATTATTTCACCATGGTCTAGTCAAACTGTTAGTGCTGGATGGTCTTCAGAAAATTGGTAGGGATTGGAATTCTTTCATCTATATGGCTGGTTTTCAGAGTAAGACAGGCCTCACCCCACAGCTGGTTAAAGAAAGAGAATAATCAGTGGAGGAACCTACAATAGCTGAGCTTAGAAAGGAGGCTAAGGATAAAAAGAAAACCAGGTCTCAGTTGAAAAAACCAGTAAAGCCCTTGGTTATTAAAGAGACATCTCAGCCATCATTAAAAGAAAGGGTTAAGCACAAGAAAGATGCACCTGGATCAAGTGGGTCTGAAAAGGTATCAAGAGTAAAGACCAGGAGTCAATTAAGCAAAGAGAAGGGAAAATCAGTAGCTGTTGAGGAAAGTCCAATATCAAAGGCCAGCTTAAGTGATTTGCTTGAGGCCATTGAGTTTGAGCAGGTAGAACCGGTGCATATTGAACCTATGCATATTGATCTGACTCAATCATCACCTGAGAGCACTAAGAAATCAAAAGCTTCGAAGAGACTAAGGTTTGATGAACCTAGTGAGGAGTTTATGTTCAAACCACGAAGGCCAGTTACAAGGAAACAAGTTAGAGAAGCTGAGAAAGTGCATAAAGGAGAGATAGCTGTAAAGAGGCCCGGAACAGAGGTAATTGAAGTATTGACCAAAACAGTGGAGGCAGTCAAGCATAAAGACAAGAACAGAAAGGTTATTATTACCCAAGGAGGAAATGTTATAGCCATAAAGAACCAAGCGGGAGCAGCAAAAGATGAAGTTGTCCAGGTGAAGAATGTTACTAAGGAGCTTGCAGTTATATATGCCAACTACCGAAGAGCTGTGTTAAAAGGTAGCAAAAACCTAGTGGGTCAGGTAGATTCAGTGGCTGATGTGTATACATGGACGGTTCCAGCCCTTAAGCAAGCTAAACTCATCAGAAAAATGAACATGAGCCTGAGAGCTGAAAATAAAGCCTTAAAGAAGGAGGTTGCAAATTTGAAGATACAGCTAGGTCAACTAGCTCACTGATTTGAAGAAAAAGGTGCCATTCTTAGTTTTGGTCAATTTTGTTTAAGCTCCATTATTTTGAAGTCATTTAAGTCTCTGACACCTGTAGAAGAAGTCTAAAGTGTCATAAGTTCAAGCAAAAGACGCCTTAATATAAATATACTCTGTTTTAGCAAAAACAACAGTTTCGTAGCGCGCTACGAAACTGCTGTAGGTGCTGTTTTATGATGAAAACAAACAGTTTAATGATGAGATCATCAAATTTTTGAAGGAAATGCCTAAGGAACATAAGGGAGACCACTTGAGGCTATCCTAGCTATTCAGAGAATGACAAGTGTGCCCTGTTGAAAAGGTGAAATATTTTGTCTTTAGTGAAAGCTTTGATAAAGGTACTTTATTACCGGTTGTTAGGGTTCTGATAGGAAATGCATACGGAGATTTTGGTTTATACACTTTTTCAATCAACAACGCTTCCAGCACATTGGGGAATATGGTGATGCTCGTATTTTTTGAGGAATTTAAGGGCTGGGAACATGTTACTTAATTTGTGAAGAATAATGGGAGACAAGGACCGGGAAAACAGGGGACTTATCTTGATGATTAATGAACCATCAACGCATCCAGTATCCAAAGCCAGCTTGTTCATTGCATTCTCCTCTAAGCTATCTCGGCCAAAACAGAAGGAAGATAGGTGTCAAGAATCAAGAAGGAATCATGCTACGAGGAGGACAGATTTTGAGTTTTGATTAAATTAGGACTCTTTGTAATTACAGATCAGCACTTTATGTATTTAATGAATTAGTTAAACAGTAGATAGGAGTAGTTAATAGCAGTCTTCGAGCTCCCTTCATGCTAGAGGAGGAAGCTCAAGGTGGTTAAGAATGTATCCCTATATATAGATCAGACTTGTATGTAATGGGGGTTGGATGTTTTTGGAAAAGACTTTTTTGGTTTATGTATAGCAGATTTCAGTAATGCAAATGACTGTTGTTTCTTCTCAGGATTCACAATAGATCTTATTGTTCAAATGTATGATGGTTTATTCTCTTTAATGTTCTTTTACAGTTTGGTTTATGCATAATCACTCAGAACTCATGAATCATGCTCTGACTTCCTGTATGCCTAGGCAAACTGTGTTTCATGTAAGTTATGTTTGAACATTAGATGTAAAGTGCCCTGATTTCTATGAAAGGATTGTGTTATTGTTTACTGAGATAATAGTGACTCCATAAGCCCAATGGGAAGCAATTCTGTCCAGCCAGTAAATTTTTCATGTGTCTTGTAAGAGTTAGCCATCTTATTCAATATCAATAACCTATGAGAGAGCCCTCTCAGACTAAGGAGGCTAAGCCTTAGTTAAAAGCTTGGTTTGAAACAGTTACACAGAGTCTTGCTGATTGGCAGCCTTCAGTACCTGATTTTGTGATAACAGGAGCCACGAAATTTCAGGATGACACCCAATTAGATATATAGGACAAAGACACTTAAGCAGGCTTACCAATTCTTAGTCATCTTGGCATGTTTCTTGTATGGCCAATGGAGTATGGAGACCTTCCCACAAAGTTGGGTTTCTATGTTGGAACAACTGGTAATTGAAGGCAAACATTTCAACTGGTTTGACATGTTGGCTCTCCAGTTAAAAGTGCATGTTTCCAATTCCTAGAGTCTACCCAAGGATTAGCAAGCAATATTCTTCATGTCTACCTACCTTCTCGATGAAATATGTACCCACCAATAGTTTCCTAACATGGGTTGGGCTTGTACACCTTCACAGAGTGTTGTGATTGTATATTACAAGTTTCTCTCGAACTATAGCTACCAAGGAGTCATGGCTAGAATATCTAACCATTTCATCACCCCTCTGTACACGATGATATTTGAACAAGATCAACCTTGCATGTCCCACGCAAAATAGGGGCATTGTTGAACATTGTAGATTGGTGCACCTCACTCGATGGCACCTTCATGAGGATGTACAACGTGGAGAAAGCTTTTTATGTGTTTCTGAAGTTTTCCACATACAATATGGTCATGCAGGCGGTTGCATACCACATCTTGACAGGGTTATCAACTAGATTTCATAAGAAGAATAAGGCACCATGGCCTACACTTCCTTTGTGAATTGGGTTGTATGCGATCAAGAGTTTGAAAGAGGGAGATGCCGAGGTCGAAGACTTCAAGAAGTTTAAGTTCGGCACCAAGAGTTTCAATAGTACGATCTACACGGTTTATGTAGGGAACACTGTGAGAGAGTGTCTTATTCTTGGATCCATGGGGTGTGTCATTGGCTGGAGGAAAACCCATGGATATATTGTTATAACTCTTCTAGGCTCAATGAACTGGTCAACATGGTAGTAGAGCGAATCGCAGCACTGAAGACAACACCACCATAAGGAGCTGCAACAACATCAGCACCAATATAGAAACCTATGTAAGACAAAGGCAAGAGGAAGAATGCCAAAAGTATAGAGACAGAGAAAAGCTACAAATTTAAGGAAGACCCACTTGTGGAGAAGGTAGATTTGGAGATATATGCAAAGAGGCGACAATGAAAAAGGAGGATAGCACAAAGCAAGAGGGAGAAGAAAATATTGGAAGAAGGAGAGAGGAAGTTGTAGGAAGTACAATAGAAGATCAAAGAAGAACAAGAGATACACAGAAGAGAAAAGGGAGAGTAGCATGAATATGAATAGGAACATGAACACGAATAGGAGGAAGTGCAAGGCACACAGACAACACAAGCTCCACCCATACAAGTTGAATACATTGAACCATAAGTAGAGGAGGAACAGGGTGAGAAACTGCAAGAATAGGAACCTTCTCCACATGATGAACCGATAATAGAACATATGGACATAGAGATAGAGCAACCAAAACAAGAGCAGAACATCTACCTCATGCCAAAAGAAACCGAGGTCACTCCACGGGCTTCACTAGCTCAAACAACAGAGCATGTCCAAAATGAACAAGTGGATACCATTTTCCTTGAGGATAATCTAAGAATAGATGTGTACAACATAGCCTTTGATGAGTCATGAAACAGAGGTGTAGAAGCATGTAGATTGCACACCCGAGATGAGAATACATAACCTGTACACTTTGAAGAATAGGTGATTGTGCGAGATGTATGAAGATGTCCAGTTACCTTGGCCAATGCTACAAATTCTTAGGCCAAAGCAATAATCTCTAGTGTTAAATTATTAATCTCATAAAACAAGCTCATGGTTAAGGAGTTGTAAGGAGCAAGGCACAAAGAGGAATAATCAAAAGGATCCGCAAGAACAAATATGAAGAATTGGATACTCGCTGAAGTATCGGCTCGTGAGATAGTCACGCAAAGACTATATGATAGGTTTGTTACTGTACGCAAGGTAGTTGTCCATATCCATTATCGTGAGTAGCGCTAGACGAAGATGGTGTGAACATTCACTCATACACATGCTGCAGATGATCATGTACACATATGGACAGTGAGGTACAAGGGATCCTCACTTCATATGCACAAGATGATGAAGCCGCAGGTATATTTGGACAAAACACGCATCCAAATTCTGATCGAGAACTATGAGGAACTCTCGCCGCTCATCACCAGTGTTGAGGCTTCATATGAACAGTTTTACAAGAGTTTCAATGTCAAGGTGAGAAAGTATGGAACCCCGTCAATTCGTATGCTCATCAAGACAAAATAGAAGAAACAAGTGAGACTCGAGCATGATGCGTACTTTGATGAGTTGATGTTCATTACCACGAGCACAGATTTGCAAGTCAACATAGATAGCATGCATATGTACATCGTTGACCAAGACTTTCTCACAACTAAGTTGCACATGTTATAGGATGAGTTAGGCCGAGGTTCCAAATCAGTATACTCAAAAGTAATGGAGGCAAGATTTTGTTTCTAAAAATATATCATCAAAGAGTATGTGGACACCATTGTACATTAAAAGGCATGGCATTAGTTTGTCACCAAGGATCACACAGAGGAGGTTGATGATCTAGTCTTTTCATAGTCATACGAATCTTGGTGCTGTCTTGTCTCACTCACTCAAGCCATTTTTATCCCACATGGGTATATGTGGAAAATCTATCATTTTTGTAAACATGATGTAAAGTAAAATTCCATGTGTCATTAGTGGAATGAAAACCATCATATGTAATGTATAGAGTTATGTAATGAAGTTGAAGAGTCATGAGGGTAGTCCAAGAGTCACAAAGGGGAATGTCAAGGGTCACCCTACCCTTTGTTATAAATGGAACATCATAACCCATAGAATAGGCTTTTGGGAGCCAAGCTTTTACTAGGAATTGCCTAGAGAGGGCTTGGAGAGTATTGTGATGAGCCTTGGCTTCTCCACAGTGTAGAGCAAGTACGTCTCTTTGGAAGAGCACGTAGTGTTGACTATAATGTTCTATTATTGGAGATAATGGTCATCATGGTTTTATGTATGGATGGAACATTCACTTTATATAATATAAAAGAGCCAACACATTTCATGCATATGTTGTTATTGTAGTTCAACTATTCTCATTACTTTAGCAATGTATGTAGTTTTAACTTACACATTGATGTATGGAATATTCCGCATGTGATTGTATGAATCTTACTTAATTGTTGGTTTAACTCATCACTTTGGATCATCGACTATTCTGTTTTCCAATTCGTGATGTATTTAAGCTCATGTGTTCCTTTTAGGCTACATACTATTACATGCTTCTAAGTGACACACTTCTTTCCCCCTCCGTGTGTTAGAACTCCCCATACATC
This sequence comes from Pinus tabuliformis, assembly GCA_031772625.1. Lineage (NCBI taxonomy): Eukaryota > Viridiplantae > Streptophyta > Pinopsida > Pinales > Pinaceae > Pinus > Pinus tabuliformis. The sequence continues at coordinate 437,515,661 of CM062816.1, forward strand.
TCTCTTGACTTGCTGCAAGGTCACACACGTTCTTCCGACAAGGATATATTTCTTACTTCTGCGTGCTATCGTAGTGAAGGCATAACTTTACTACCCATCGCTTGGACTCCTACTCTAAATGGTCTAAGGTCTAGTTGGAACTTTTTACTAGGTAGATCCCCTCACATGTTGGCGGGTCCAACAGTGTCAACATAATCTTAGCTATGGTAAATAAATCATAGGGTTTATAATATGAATCTTAGTGTTTAATTATTATACCCCCTTATGTGTAGGACAAGGGACCCACCTCTGCGCAACTATTTGACTACTAACTCTAGGAAGGCATGCATACGCTACGCCCCTCTTGTTGTGACCTATTAAGAGGAAATGCATGCTCTTAACCATTAGGCCCACTCAAGGTGTATCCTTAGGTTTTTATCAATATTAATTATTTAATTTTATAATCTCTTAGGTTTATTAATTCGTTGATTTTATAATTTTAATGTTTTGGGTTTATAATATTAATACTATTGTTTTTTTTTTCTCGTTAAAACTATACTATTCTATTATATACATGAACAGGAAAAACATTTACAGTCATTGAGTCATACTGCCAAAGGCCACGGATGGCACTTTGGACTGAAAGTTATCAGAAAGAGCAGCCCACTCAGGGGCACCGCAACTGAGACAAACCGCCCGCGCAGGGGCTTTAAACCACAGAGGTGCTACCAGAGCAAAAATTAACAACCCGCGCAGGGGCTCAAAAAAAACCTTCATCAGGATCCCACGCAGGGGCATCAAAAAGCCTTCAACAAGATTTCTTTCGAACCAAACATACACAGCAAAAACATACAGTAGGCCAATATAACAAACATAGAGAATCATGGGTGGACCTGAGCAGCGCCTGAGCGAGTGTTGCTGAGCGAAAGGACGGCTAATCGTCCGGCTTCTCCTCGATGATCCTGCACCAGCCGTATCCTTCAGGGAGAGGATCCGATTCTTTCTTGTCCCCCGTGGGAGAAAGCGCTGCCTGAGTCTGAGGTGGGTTGACGGCATGCTCTGGGGCAGCCTCTGGCGATCCCTCGACGTCCTTTGAGCTCCCTGCCTGGTGCATCTTCTTGCTGGGGTGTTCCTCGCCCTCATCCTGAGGTTCTTCAAGGAAAAGGACCGAGACGTGGGCGTTGATGCGGGATTTTTCCTGGGAGCTGCTGAAGGAGAAGATGGCAGTGCCAAAAGCAGGTAGAGGTGCCGAGTCCGAATCTGGGCTTCTAGAGTCCATGAATTGGCTTGATTGGATGGGATTGGCTTCTGCAACTCGATGGCAAAGGCATCGACAGCAGCGGGATTGGGGATTTGCATCTGAGGGACGAGAAGACCCACCTCGGCTAGAGCCTCGACGGCTGAGCAGGCGCTGTCGAGGCCTGACCATTTTTGCAGAAGTAACAGGGGGAAAGAACAGAGCAGAATAGGAGGAATTGGAGGAATTGAAGCGCCCTCCACCCAGCCTTTCAAACTTGATACAGCATTCAGTTGACAGAGGAGTGGCGTGAGCGGTTGCTCCGTGAACCATAGACCAAGCAGATGCACACTCCGTAAACCATAGACCAAACTCCAGATTCTGAGCGCGAACCAACACATTGCAATCCACCCCCTCACCTTTCTTAAGCTCTTCATCTCTTCCTCGAACTCTGCATGCCATAACTGCACGCTGTGATCGCACCTGAACCCCGGACAGTGCATTGAATTGTCGTCCATGAGAACCCACGCTTATATTCCTTGGCGGCGTTTCGCATTGAATGCCTGTCTTAGGCTTGAGGCAGCACATGGCTTCCATGTGGCTCCTCGCCTTTATCCGTAGTGTCACCCGCATCCGGGGAATATTAATACTATTGTTATGTTATATGTTAATTATATTATAATTTGAAATATAACTTTAATATATTAGAATAATATTATATAAAAGTATAGATTATATTAATATATAATATAATATCACTGTATTAACCATAAATAAATATACAACAATGTCATTTTTATTATTTATATGGCCATTAATAAATGAAAATAGTTAGTCTTTAACAAAATACACCTAATAATATATTGGGTTTAGTAATATCTTAGATTTATAATTGATCCAAAATGGATATATTTTTTCCTCCAGATCAAAGTATTCAAAGGTAGTTGAAAGTGGGATCAAGTGAAAGTCCTCATTGATGTGGTTCCAACAGTGTGAGCGGTGCATAAATCTGAGTCTCGATGAAGAAGTTAAAGCGAGTCAAAGTTTATGGAAAATTAGGGCAAAAAGTCAAAAAAGTCAAAGGTCAACCAAGTCAACGGTCAACGGTCAACGGTCAATGCCTACATCAGCAGAGATACGTTTTAACCCGAGAATGAGCCACGAATCTTGGATGATGTCAGCAGAGGAGGTGATGTGGCTGATCGTGATTGCTTCATACATGCCAATCCGACACTCACATGTGGAAGCCCAGATTTTGTGCAATTTGACCTTATTTCCAAAATATTGTGGATTAGGGAGGATCAAACCCCTAAGCTCCCAAAGTGGAAACGTTTTCCCCAGAACCATCTCACCGGATGAGCTATCACAGGCCTTGGTAATGGAAATGATTAGTTTGTATTTAGTTTTATTGAGGTTTCCACTGAAAAAGGCCAAACAATCAGGGTCAACCCCACGACCACAGGACCTTTGAATTATCATTATCATATAGTCCAAATCACATTGCAATATCCCACATTTATCACAAGACCAAGCCACATATGGTATATTAATACCAGATAATTTAATGTTAAACACACGGACAACACATATCATATCACATATCCAACGTATAATGTAACCAATGGCAAAATGGTTGGGTGGGGGTTTCAAACCCTCGACCCACCAAAACACTATATATGCAACACTTTAACATGCCTCAACTAACCAACATGTCAACAGTTCAAGCTTGAAACAAAATCGAACCAATTTTTTAATAAATGTCGCAGGTGCTGAACTCGCCATACCACCAGTGCACCGACCGAGGTGGTTTTATGCAGGTTGAGTCGGTTTTTTCCAAACAAAGAGTGGTTTTGTAGGGACAAAGGCAGTTTTTTCCAGGGGGTATGGAGGTCACAATGGCCAGATATGGTCAAGTTTATACACGTTTGACTCGAAATTTCGAGCCAAATGTGGTGGTGAGGTCCATTTTATTATTTGAGACTCTATTTTTGAGCTCATACCTATAACAACAATTTGAAGACAAAATAAAGAGGTCAGCATTGGAAGCGAAAGGATGAGGAGACATAGCCAGGAAGTCTGGCGAACTCCTTTATTAAATTTTGTTGTGTTGATGTGTTTGAATGTGCTTTCAACATGTTTATGTGTTTATGGCATTTTCAATCTTTTCGATCCATTGCACTACGTAACATAAGAGAATTCACATAAAGTCTGTAATACCTTTTTCATTAACAAATCAAGTGGTATGAGAGCTCAAGGTTTTTAAGGTTTGACAAGTTTGTGTGAATATTTGAATGCTTACTAGGTTGAGGCTCACACGAGGTGAAGGTGAATTTGTTGAGGAGAATCCAGAGATTGGAAGGGTATTTTCACAAAGAAGGATGGCAAATGAAACTCCACTTAGGTCAGAATCTCAATTCTTGGATAGTTTCATGACGATACGTGCAATGGTGGAAGATATGTATCACGAGTTTAAGAAGAACAAAGATGAAGGCACTTCATCACCTAAAGATCAAGAAGATAAGGGAAAGGGAGGAATGATTCCTCCACCATCTCCTCCATCATCACCATCATCGTCATCATCACCCTCTTCTTCTCATAAATCTAGTCCTTCTAAGAAGAAAAAGAAGAAATCCTCTTTGATCAAATTAGATGTAAAATTTGATTTACCAATTTATGATGGAGAACTTAACAATAAAAAGCTTAATAATTGGATAAGACAAATTGAAATATATTGCAGGGTGCAGAAAGCTATTTCAGAAAGGAAGAAGATCCATCTTGATAGCCTTTGACTTGGAAGAACTACACTTGTATGGTGGGAAGGCAACACACAAGCAGATCTCCAAAAGCATGGTAAAATCATTTCAACTTGGAATGAATTTTTTTCTGCCATTAAAAAGAAATTTTATCCTTTGGCTTATATTTAATAAGAAATGATGAGTTGGAAAACACTACATCAATTAAAAGGTCAAATTGTTCAAAGTTATACTCAAGAATTTTGACAGAGAGCTTTAACATTAGGAATATCATTAGACTCACCAGAGACATTGTTGAAATACATAGCTTGTCTTCATATTTATTTGAGGCATACCATACTTATGTTTAATCCAAATAGCTTAGATGATGTATCGGTTCAAGAAACTCACTAGAAGCTAGAGGAAAAAATGTAACCCAAGATGTTGGGAAATCATCCAAAACTATTAAAAGAAAGAATAAAGGCAATAAGAAACTTAAATGGAAGGAGAAGAAAACAAACATTGTGAAGTAAGATAAACCTTCATGTGCTCATTGTAAGAAGGAAGAACAAGATGAGGCACACTGTTGGTCATTGCATCCGGAATTGAAACCTAAGAAGTTTAGGAGTAAAGAGCAGAAGAATGTTACTGCTATTTAAAAAGACTTGGGATCAAATTTAGGTGACGAGACAACGGTTACAGTTATAGGTATAAAAGGTAATGATTCTAAAGCATATACAAGTACCTCTTCGCATTTTGTTGATAATGATAATGATGAGAGGAAAAGAAATGAGCTATTTTACATTAGAGTCATTTCCAAGCATACTTAAATTGATACTTTATTTGATAGTGGGTCACAAGTTAATTTGATTTCTGAAGCAATTGTAAAGAAGTTGGGTCTAGAAACAAAACCTCATAAAAATCCATATCCATTAGGTTGGGTGAGTGATAAAACTAAGCTACAAGTTATGAAACAATGTAAACTTCGTTTTGCTATTAGGTCAAATTTTGTAGATGAGGTTGAGTTAGATATATTCCCATTGGACATATATGGAATTGTATTAGGAAGTCCATACTTGTATGCTAGAAATGCTATCTGAATCTATCGAACTAAAAATAACTATCAACTAACTAAGGATGGAATTGAATATGTTGTAAGGGCTCATAAACTCTAAGATAATTTTTATCTCATAAGTTCAGGACAGATGAAAAAAATTGTAAATTCAAGTAAAAAAAATTAATTATGATTGTAAAAGCAATGGATATTGATAAATCTGATGCTTTCCAAGGCTATAATTCTAAACGAAAAGTAGATCTAGTTAAATTTGTTTTCGATTATGATATTCTATTTCAAGGGCCTAAAGGGCTTCCACCCAAGCGAGAGATAGAACATGAGATTTATTTGCAACAAGATGCTCCACTACCTAACATTGGAATGTATAGGTTATCAGCTCTAGAGAATGCAAAGATAAATAAGAAGGTATAGAAGTTGGTCGATCAAGGGTTTATTCGACCAAGCATGTAACCATGCATATCACATATTATGTTAGTGCGAAATAAAGGCGGTCCATGGAGAATGTGCATTGATTTTAGAGCATTGAATAAAATCACAATAAAGAATAGTTATCCTCTTCCTTGTATTGATGATTTATTAGATGAGTTAAAAAATGCAGTTTAATTCTCTAAATTGGACTTTTGAAGTGGCTACCATCAGATCAGAGTTGCAGAACAAGATGTATGGAAGACTACTTCCAAAACAAAGCAAGGACTCTATGAATGGATGGTTATGAATTTTGGCTTAACTAACGCTCCAACTACATTCATGTGAGTCATGAATGATGTATTTAGGCCATTCATTTATGATTTTGTAATAGTCTATGTAGATGATATTCTTGTTTTCAGTAGAACATGGGATGAACATGTAAAGCATGTAAAGTAGATTTTAGATGTTTTGAAAAGAGAAAATGTCTATGTAAAAGTGTCAAAATGTAAATTTGGTGAAACATCTTTGAATTATTTGGGTTATATTGTAGCGGGTGGTGATTGAAGATAGATCCCTCTAAGGTTGAAGTCATTGTAAACTAGCCTAAGCCCAATACTGCTACAAAAGTTAGAAGTTTCTTAGGGGCAGCACAATATTGGAGACATTTTATTGCTACCTTTTCTTTGATTGCAACTTCTTTACATGCTTTGACAAGTGTGAAACAGGTGTTTCAATGGGGAGGAAAATAATAGAAAGCCTTCGACACATTGAAAGAAAGGATGAGTACAGTGCCAGTACTAGCACTACCAGATCTTGAGCATCCATTTGAGATCGAGGTAGATGCAAGTGAATAAGCCATGGGGGAAGTGTTGATGCAACACAGAAAGCCTATATGCTTTCATTCTGAGACATTCACATTAGCGGTATTTAATTATCCTACATATGATAGAGGATTGTATGCATTAGTTTAGAGTGTTAAAAAGTGGAACATTACATAATGGGTAAAGAAACAATCATACATACAGATCATCAACCACGTCAATATTTACACTCACAAAGTAAATTGCAACAATCAAGACACTACCAGTGGATGGGTTTCCTACAACAATTTCATCTTGTTATCATGTATAAGAAGGGCATACATAATAATGTTGCAGACATGTTATCAATACCAATTATAAATTCATCCACAATACTTAAGCATAATTCGGTAATTCATGAAAGTTACAGTCAACAATATCCTAAAGAAATAGGTTTTTAGGATGTATATGAAACTTTAAGTTACAACAAGCAGGTAGAAGAATTGGATTATTTCATAAAGGACAAACTCTTATACCATTTGGGAAAATTATGCATTCCACAAACTTAAAGAGTTAATATAATTCGAGAAGCACATACTTCTCTTATATCAAGTCATTTTGGTGTAAGTAAAACAGTTGCACAATTAGAAATATTCTACTATTGGTCACAAATGAATTAGACAATTTCTAGATATATTAAAGGATGTACTATGTGTGCTACAAGCAAGCTAAGTAATAGAAAATTAGGCTTGTATACTCCATCCAATTCCTTCTCATCCTTGGGAAAGTGTATCCATGGATTTTGTTGGGGGATTGCCAAAGTCTAGAAAGAGTCATGATTATTTGTATGTAGTTGTGGATAGGCTTAATAAGATGTGTATTTTGACACCATGTAATAAACACATCACAGCTGAACAAACTGCAAAATTATTCTTTCAAAATTTATGGGTTCATTTTTGGTTACCTACTTCTATTATATCCGATCGAGATTCTCGATTTGTAGGAAAATTTTGGTAAATTCTATGGGAGTTAATGGACACAAAGTTAAAGAAGAGCACGATATTTCATCCGCAAACAGATGGTCAGATAGAAGTGGTCAACAAGACAATGATACCGTTGCTTCGAGGATATTGCAGCAAGCATCCCAGACTTTGGCATGAGCATTTGTGTTATGTGCAACATGCTTATAACCATACAAAACATTTCTCTACTCGGATATCTCCTTCTGAGACTTGTTTTAGTTTTATGCCAAAGTCTCCCTTGGATTTTTTCTTTGGTAAAGACATAGCAGTTGATGGACACAGTGATGTGGACAAAGCAACCAAGTTCATTGAACAAGTCGAGGAAATTGATGAGACAATACAAGAACAGTTAGAAAAAAGCCAAGCAAAGTGTAAGGCGCGACATGACAAGCATCGAGTTGAGCATAGTTTTCAAGTTGGTGATCAAGTCTAGTTGTACATCAACAAAGAAAGACTACAAGGGGAAGGTAAAAAGTTGAAACCAATTAGATATGGTCCTTTCAAAATACTGTACAAAATTAGTGAAAATGCTTTCTGCCTAGATCTACGAGCTTATATGAAAATCTATTCCATCATAAATGTTGAAAACTTGCAATTGTATGAGCCTTCATTGATTTAAGATCCCAAAGAGTAGAGTGAGCTACCTCACATTGAAGATCATTTTCCTGAGTATCTCAATGAGCTACATGAGGGCATAGTTCTTGACACGAGGATAAGGACTTCGCAATGGGAAATATTGAGTATCTTCGAGTTGGAAGCAAAGGTACAAATGCAAGTAAATCACGATGGATAGAGATGAGAAAAGTGAAGGAAATTTATCCTCACTCACTCGATAGCTAAAACCAACTTTTGGTGGTCCAAAAGCTTCGAGTGGGGATGAGTGATTCAAAATGGATCTAGTTTTGCCTCGATATCAATGTCTTCAAATGCATATGAAAATGGGATCAAGTCAAAGTGCCCGTCGATACGATTCCAATGGTGTGAACAGTGCATAAATCCAAGTACGAATGAAGAAGTTAAAGCGAGTCAAAGTTTATGGAAAATTAGGGCAAAAAGTAAAAAAATTCAAAGGTCAACCACGTCAACAATCAACGGTCAATGCCTACGTCAATAGGGACATGTTTCAACCTAGGAATGAGCCACGAGTCCTATATGATGTCACCAGAGGAGGTGACATGGCAAATCATGATTGGTTCATACAAGCCAATACGGTGTTTACATGTGGGAGTGTGGATTTTGCCCAATTGGGCCTTATTTCCAAAGTTTTGGGGATGAGGGAGGATTGAATCGCTCACCTCCCAGAGTGGCAATGTTTCGCTAGAACTAGCTCATCGAATGAGCTATCGTAGGCCTTGGTAATGGAAATGATCAGTTTATATTTATGTTCTATTGAGGTTTCCACTGGAAAAAGGTTGTACGGTAAGGGGTGAACCCCAGGACCTCTAAACCTTTGAATTATCATTATCATATAGTCTGAATCACATTGCAATATCCCACACTCATCGCAAGACCACGCCACATATGGTATATTAATACCATATAATTTAATGTTAAACCAATAGAAAACACATATCATATTGCATATCCAATGTATAATGTAACCAATGGCGGAATGGTCGGCGGGGTTTTCGAACCCTCGACCCACCAAAACACTATATATGCAATGCTTTAACATGCCTCCACTCACCAATATGTCAATAGTTCGGGGTTGAAACAAAACCGAACCAATTTTTTAATAAACATTGCACGTGTTGAACCCACCATACCACGAGCCCGCCGACCGAGGTGGTTTTATGCAAGGAAAGGTGGTTTTTTTCCAAATAGAGAGTGGTTTTGTAGGGACATAGGCGGTTTTGGACCATTCTAGGGGGTCTTTAGGTCACAATGGCCAAATATGATAAATTTTATATTTGTTTGACTCGAAATTTTGAGCTTAATGGAGTGGTGAGGTCCATTTTCTTATTTGAGACTCTATTTTTGAGCTCATACGTGTAACAACAATTTGAAGACAAAATAAAGAGGCGAGCACCCGAAGCTAACGAACCTTGAGATTTAGGGAGGAATTCTGGTGAACTCCTTTATTAAATTTTGTTATGTTGATGTGTTTGAATGTGTTTTCAACTTGTTGATGTATTTATGTTATTTTCAATTTTTTCGATGAGTTGCACTAAGTAACATAAGCTAATTCACATAATGTGTGTAATACCCTTTTCATTAACGGATCAATAATTTTAATTTGTTGGGTTTATCATTTTAATACCTTTAATTTATTAATTATAATATTAATAAGGTGTATTCATAATAACCATAAGATTAATTTATTGTAATGATATGGAGATTATATATATATATATATATATATATATCACCATAACATAATGGTGAGAGATGAATAAGTAATATTATTTTAATTATATTATAATTTGAAATATTAAAATATAATGTAATATAATATTAATATAATTAGCATAAATATATAAATATACAATAATATGGTTGTTATTATTTATAGAGTTATTAATAATTGAAAATATATAGTTTTTAACAAGATAGGTATAAGTTTATTTTAGTATATCAACTACATTTACTAAAGTGGTTGTGCTAGTTTAGTATTATTTTGAAGGTGATTTAGTCATCACATTCTCAAACATACTTTGACTTTGTACCATGCTTATTTGAATAAGCAATCTAATATTATTTTAGAGGCGGTTTTTTTCTAAAGACGAGTAGCCTTTTACACTTGGAATTAGTGCCCCCATTTTGGAAAGCACTCTATGTCATTGACTAGGAAATGTTCTATTATTTTATTGAGATGCCTATTGTAGGGAGAGTACCTTGTACCTCTGGGAGACAAGTGGCTTTATGCATGCACCTTCCATGAGGCAAAGAGCTGAAAAAACTAAGTGGGAATACACTCATCTAGAACATTGTACCCAAGTATTTTAGAACTCGCATTCCAATGAATTTTCCTATATATTCCTAGTGTTGTTTCCTTAAAATTGATTACTCTAGGGCCTTCATGTTTATGGGAACCCATGGTTTTGGACCATGCTATTGATATAGTAACCCATGGTTTTGGCTCATGGTATTAATTTGTGATGTAGCCTATTTAAAGGTGGATCAAGCTTGCTTTAAATAGTCTTACTAGCTAGTGGCATATACTAAAAATGTCATTAGACAGCAATGCTTTTTTGGATTCTTTGATGGTGCAAAATAGATATAAGTTATAAAAAAAATGTATGGTTACCTCATTTATTCTCCCAATAGTCATATGCTTGTCTCAATGATTAAGCCATGCATGTCTAAATTTGAACTAATTAGCAGATGACTCATTAAATGAGTTATAGTTTTTTTTAATGGAAAATAAGTTGTTTATTTCCTCCCATAATAAAAGTTATTTGGAGATTTTCTTATAATTACAAGCAGGGTTGATTAATTACTTCCAATCATTAAATATAGTATGGTTTTACTATCTATTTATTTGCAATAATACTTTTTTAAAATTGAAAAGGAATATTGGTAAAGAAGAAGAATAGATGTTTTTTTTTTTAATTACTAATCTTGATTATTATATTATAAATTTAAAGAGATTATATTATTATAGATTTAAAGACCTTATTATTTTTAGTAAATATATAAAAAAATCATTTATCAAATATAATAATACATAGAAGCCCAAGAAAAATATTATTTTCTTTTGAGCCAAATTTGGGTTAAAACTATTTAACTATATTTTCCCAATTTAAAATTGAAAGTTTGATTCATAGAAAAAACTCGTAAGTACTAGTTTAAAGAACTAGCCTGCTGCCTTTTAAAGCAAAAACATAATACATAAGACATATATATAGTTTGCATAAATTTAAATTATTAAAAACAAGCTTATAGCACTAAAAATACTCTGTTTTAACAGTTTTTAAAACATAATACATAAGACATATATATAGTTTGCATAAATTTAAATTATTAAAAACAAGCTTATAGCACTAAAAATACTCTGTTTTAACAGTTAGCTCTAGATTGATTATGACCGGAATACTTGCAATTAGTAAATAAAGGCTCACATGATTTACACCAAAAATTATTCTCTTTTAGCGGTCAACACTACATTAGTTAATTAAATCCCGAAAGGATGGTTGAATCCTGAAAATTATACTGGAGATGTGTATAGGGAAATTAGCTGTTGTGATCGGTTGAATGGCCAACAGGCCACAACTGCCACAACCAAAAGGTAGCAGGCAGCAGGTCACAACAGGCCATTTATCCTAATTCCGCTTTCCTTTTCACAGATACAAACTTCAGTGACGAGTATCTCAGTCCATACACTTCTCTGTCCCCAGTAATGATCATTTTGCAGGAATCCAATTCAGTGCAACATGCAATTGGGGCAAACACACTCCATATCATCCACAGCAAACTGTCATATAACCAAATTCAATTCAAACTTTCAGTCATGGAGACCTGAGACATGTGAAGGAATGGCAGCACATGATGGATTGGTAGTGGAAATGGGTAGCTCACAGAATAGTCTCGCAGAATAGTCACTTGACATATATATATGACCATCTATACGCAGGAAGTAGTACTGCTATGGTCGCCGAGAACTCGTTGGTGTGGCGGAGAACTTGTAACCCCGTAACACTAGTTTCATATCCATACTTTAGTCACTTCTCATACTTTTTAGTTGTTTTTATTTGTGAAATATTACCGACAGGAAAGCCTTTTTTTTAGAAGAAAAAAACCAGGATAGATTTATATTAAGAAAATATAAAAAGTTTTTTTTGTACATGAACCAGATGAAAGAGCTATGAAAAAACCTCCACAAAATGCTGAGTATTAATAGATAGATAGTTCACAAACACCTGTGACTGAGAACATAGAAAAACATAGGACTGATGAAAGAGCTTTATGAAATAGCCTCCCACTATTGCTTGTTAACAAAAGACAGATAGATCTATCGACCAGTGACAAAGCCATGAAGCACAACTATACAGCCAGCTTGTCCAAAATTGGTACAAATAACAAAACTGGAAGAACTGAATCATGGAAAGAAACCATGAACCACATCTTTTTAGCCAGCTTGTCCAATGATGCCACAGGTAACAAAACTGGAAAGAGACAGCCCTCGGCAGAACCATCGATGTCCGAAGAAATGCAACCACAGAGTCAAGGAGCATGAATATTTTGGGAGAGGACGGATTGGTGAGATGATTCATGGAAAGCCAAAATCTTCTGAAGAACAACATGTAGAGGATCCTTTGAATCTTGGAAAATATATGCATTTGGCCAGATACACAAAAACCAACAGGTTATAATAAACAGCGACCTCAAGGATGGAGACTGCCTGCTCCACCATAAAAAAGCAACCTGAACAGAAGAAAAAATCATGTAAGGAAACCCTAACAGTAATGACAAATTGTACCAGATTTTAAGAGTCCAGGCGCATTTGAAGAACATATGCAGGTTTGATTCCACATCATTGTGGCACATGGGACACCTGCTAGGCCCCTGCCAATTCTTTCTCTGATGGACTTCCCAAGAAAGATTTTTGAGAGGACAAGAAGCCTTCCAGAAGCGGGAAGGGAACAGCTGAAAAGAACCCCCACCCGTGACAGAGATCAGATCGACATATATGAGCTTAAAGCTTGCAGGCTGATTGGATCTACTAATACACCAAACGAGAATGTCTTTTGTGCCCGATCGCTTGATACCAAGATTGCTGAGACTAGCTTTAGCCGAATTCCATAGAGGGACCATCGGAGGAGGCAAAAGCAATTCTTCCCCTTCTTTCCACACCGGAAAAGATCCCATGTAAAATATCCCTTTCTTTCCACTCCTTTATCAGCCTATCCCATGTAAAATATCCCATCCTGTGAAAATAGAGGACCAGCTGCAGAGGAAAAGAGAAGTTCTGAGCACATGAACAAGAATCATAACCAATGAACATACAAGAGCTTGTGAAGAGATTCCAGCTTAAATATTTCATAAATAAATACCGAACCTTCCTGAGGCTCTACCAAATCGAGGATCCACTTCTTATACCAATTCGATGCCCCTTCCTCTTAGATATTTACCTTTTATGATTCTGCTCCAGGGCCCATCACGGAACAAGCCATGATGGAGAGACTTACATAGGAGAGCATTACCAAAGATGAGCAGGTTGAGAAGACCCCATGGAAAAGTTATTAGATTATATTGGACCAGGGATTATGATTGCCATAGCCTTTCTTGATTCTGGATGAGATAAGCAATTTTCATAACCTTGTGAGCCGTAAGCTAAAAGGGGACTTATAGGTTAGTTACTGCTGGAATCTACTAAGTTGATTATTGTTTAATTGCCTTGTGTTTCAGTGGAGTCCAATTTGTAAGTGGGGGATCTCACCACAAGATATATACAATGCATGTTTTTAAGATGAATAATGAAATCCAATTGAAAAGTGATGAAATCCCATTGTTGTGAGTTATAGTTTGCAATTACTTAACATTCTTTTTTGTTCCCTCCCTCAAAAGACATGACATTTTATTTTTATCTGACTGGGAAGAATCATTCATTTTAAGCACCCACCATAGGGATGGCTGTGAAGAATATTCATTCATTCATTTTAAGCACCCAAGGTAGGGATACCTAGATCTCTTTTCACCCTTTCTCATTGTTTGTTGAAGAATCCGCACTACCCTATTCGCCAACGCTATCTTGTGTTATCAAAATAGTGTTTCTTGCAATGTTCAGTCAACCGTGGACTTACTTGGAGATGTTAGTTAGATAAAACACTCCACAAGATCATCACATGCATAAACATGGAAAACAGTCATGATCACAAGAAATGGATAACTTCCCTTAAACAGTGATTGATCACATGCATTGGATGGATAATTTTATAATGCATTATAACAAAAATTAAACTCTTTGCATAAGCACAGAGTGAATTGAAAATATGTAGTTAAATTACGGGTATTATTTAGTAGGCCACAAAAATATACAATATTTCATAAGTTTATTGAGTGAATCTCTTGTGAGAGAGAATGTGGTGTGCCACATCAGTGGAGACAAAAGCAATATTCTGATGTGCCTAGGGATAGTGAATAATTTATACAATTTCTGATTGTTGTTACTATTCATCATAGGGAGTATTAGATGGGAAAGTTTCTCATCCTAACCTGATGTTTCTTATCCCACTGCAATGGTTTCCATTGCATTTGAGCATCCTCCCTTCTGAAGATTAATATTTTCAAGATAAATAAACAAGCTAACCTAATTTCTTCAATCACAGAAAGATATGTTTGATGTATAACAAGTTTCTCTCTCAAACTAAGTGCTTGAAGTTTTCTTTTGTGGTCAAAAATGGTACTTTTTCTTTATTATCATTGTATCCTCTCTAATGAAATGAACCATTACCATGGTTTCATTGGATCTGAGATACAATGATAATAAAGAAAAACTTACATTACTTCATGAATTACTTTGGACAAAAGAAAACTTCAAGTACTTACTATTACCAGTGGAAGAGAGCAATTTGTCATACATCAAAGATATCCTTGTGTGATTGAAAAAACTAGGTTATCTTGTATGTTTATCTTCACCATTTTAATATTCAAAAAGGGATGTTCAAATCCAATAAAAGTGGTGCAATAATTTCCACTTCAGCAGGACAAGAAACATCTTCCTGAGGAGGAGGCAGCGTCAAATGTATGAAATTTAGCCAGAGCATCTAATATCCCAATAGGAATGGCAACAACAATCACGAGTTGCAGAATGTAAATTATTCACTATCCCCGGGAAAACCCTAGTATTTATTTTGTCTGTACTTATGTGATTCGACACATTCTCTTTCCCACATTCTGTCCACTTATTTGCCTATATCGACCTACTACCAACGTGCAACAGACGGGCGTGAACGTCAGTGGAGACAGCAAGGGGGTCAGCCTATGAAGAAGACCTAGAATATGACTGGATATGGCCCCGTATACAATTTTGACAATACTCCGGCTATCACGAATGGCAATTCTAAATTAGAGGGAATCAATGACTTCATGCTTGGTAGATAATAAGAGGTCTTTAACCGTTCACTTTTTTGGTTTTTGGTTGATGGATAATAGAAATGGTTGTCATGGAAATTTGAGGAGTAACATCCGCAAAGGTGTGAGAGAAGCTAATGATTTCATTACATTGTGAATCATATATGTTATTCATTTTAAGTTATTTAGGCTTGTAATTAATATTTTTTTATCACATGAGCTAGTTTTTGTTTTTCCTTTTAGTACTTTAGAATCATATAAGATATTTCTTAAGCTTAAGCTTAAACCACTAAGGAAAGCGGTCTTATTTTTTGTAGCATTATCATAATTATCAAAGATGTCTTCTTTGGTATTTGAAATCACATGTAGTGGAAAACTTCTAATTGTTCCAACCACTAGGTAGCACCATTAGGAGACCTGAGCTTATAGGCTAGTTGTAGGCACTAGTAGCACAATTGCTACTAGAACATGTTACCCTCCTATTGTATGAGAGTGGTTGACTTTAGTCTTTTAAATTTTAGAATATTAATGGAGTTTGCTTAGTTAGTGTATTAACCAACATCATCCTCATTACCTTGAGACAAGATGGCCACTTTAACTTTGCTTGCTTGGTTATATAAAGAGTGACATTTAATATGGTTATGTACTTATATAGAATCTTATTTGATATCCCAGGCCAATATGTATAATTTCAAATGGATATTAGGTTTCTTGTAAACATATTATCACTTTTTCCAAAGTGAGATTCCCTTAGCCCATACATTTACATCACCCTTCATCCTATTGAGTGGGTATATTTTATATCACATAACATTATCACCAAACACTTTTACACTTACATTGCCCTTAAATCCACTAGCACATGTTAAGTTTTTGCATGATTGCCCTAGTTTGTTATTATGTTAACTCCTCAATTCTCAACTCCTTAACCTTTTTTACTCTTAACATATGGAACTAATTTAGGGTTTGTTAATTGAATCCTAAAACTTAAGTTGAATTCTAAATTATTGGGTCTAGAGGCTCATTCTATAGGGTGAGTATGATATGTAACCTTCTCTTCCATAGCTAAATTTGAAATTTTGCTCAATTAGCCCAAATAAAACAAAATTCAGATTTTGCTCATATCCACCAAAATAAAAATTTAAAAAAAAAAACTAAAACTAAAAATAATTAATTTAAATGTTTTATATAGTTATTCAAATTCAACCTATAATTTACCACATTAAAATTTCAAACTACATAAAATTTTAAACATCTTTACTCTTTACTAAAGTCAACAACATTTAGTAAAATAAAGTATAAAGGTTATTTCAACCCAAAGAATAAAAAAATGTAGCTCCAAAATATTTTAATATTTCTTTTCATTAAATATCTTTAAAACTAATCAAGGAGAACTATATCCTATGGTTATATTAAAATCTCTAAACACATAAATATTTGGAGGTCAAAGTTATAATATTTGGAAAATTTGTTATCATGCTATGTAAAAAATATCATTAAATCTAATATTAATATTATAAATTTAATAACATAGGATTAATACAATATTAAATTTAATATAATATTAAGTTTATTATATTATAATATATATTAATATATCATGATATATATTAGCTCTAGATATATATGTGAGCGAAGAACAAATACAAAGTGATAGAGGTGGAGAGATACATAGAGTGAGAGGATGGGAGAGAAAGGGATAGAGAAGAAGGATGAGAGGGGACTTGAGAGAGGAGAAGAGAGGGAGGGATAGAAAAATGGAGTTGGAAGGAAAGAGAGGGAGGGAAGAAAAATCACAGAGAGAGAAAAGTGGAGAGAGGGAGTGACAACATAGAGATAGAGCGTGAGCGTATAGGTTTTGTGATGAGATAGAGAGATAAAGGAGGAGAAATAGAGAGAAGAGGGGAGAGAGAAGGAGAGATGCAGAGAGAGTGAATATGTTTTGTGGTGAGATAAACACATAAAGGAAGATAAATAGAGAGAAGAGGGGGAGATAAGGAGAGATAGTGACAAAGTTGGAGGGTGGAAAGAGAGAGAGAAAGACAAAGAGATAAAGGCGAGAGAGAGAGAGGGAGGAAATAAAGTAAGGGAGAGAGAGCAATAAAGAGAGCATGGATGTGAGATAGAGAAGGAGAAAAGAAAGGAGAGAAAGAGGGAGGTAAGAAGAAAAACACAGAGAGAGAAAGGTGGAGAAAGAGAGATGGATTGATAAGGGAGATGGAGAGAGAACAAGAGAGGATAGCAAGAGGGAAGAGATATAGAAGGGGGAGAGAGGGAGAGAAGGGGCAGAAAGAGAGAGAGGGAGAGGAAGAGGAAGAGGAAGAGGGGAGAATATATAGATAAAAATGGAGAAAGAGTGTGCATTTGTTTAGGGAAATATAGAGAGACATAGAGAGATACATATATAGATGGAATGGGAAGAGAGGGAAGAAGAGAGAGATAGAGAGAGGGAGAAATATATAGATATGGAGGGAGAAAACATGTGTTTTTATTGGGGGGAGGAGGGGTGAGTGAGAGAGAAAAAGAAGGAGAGATGGAGGGGGATATTGCTATATATGGAGGGAGGATAGAGGGAAGAAGAATTATTGCTCTAGATGCATTGAATTCACTGTATATATGGTGATTTTTAATCCTATTTGATTTCTTACATTGAAGGAGATAAATTTAAGGACATTGGAAAGGAGGAATAAGAGAGAGAGAAGGAGAGGAGTGAGAGAGGGAGAGAAGGGTAAGAGAGAGAGAGAGAGGGATACACGAAGATGGAGCAAGGAGATAGGGGAAGAAAGAGAAGGAGAGAGGGAGGGAGATAATGACATGGTTGGAGGTAAAAGAGAGAAAGAAGAGAGAGGGGGGGGAGATGGGAGAGAAAGGGAGAGATACTACTTGAGAGGGAGAAGGAGGGAGGGAGGGAGGATGATAGAGGGTGGACAAAGAGATGGATTTGGAAGGGGAGAGAGGGAGGGAAGAAAAAATGCATACCGAGTGAAAAGTGGAGGGAGAGAGGAGGGAGTGAAATGGAGGATATGGAGAGAGAGTGTATATGTTTGGGGGTTAGATACAGAGACAAAGAAAGAGAGATGGAGGGAGATATAGATAAATATGGAGGGGGAAAAGAGGGAAGAAAATTTATTGCACTAAATGAATTGAATTCATGCGAGATTATGATTTCTAATCCTATTTCATTTCTTGCACTCGATGCATTAATTTCAATGTCGAGTTTCATTTCTAATGATATTTGATTTCTTGCACTCGATGCATTAATTTCAATGTAGAGTTTCATTTCTAATGATATTTGATTTCTTGCATTAGATACATTGATTTGAGTGTAGATGTTTATTTATAATCCTATTTTATTTCTTGCACTACATGCATTGATTTAAGTGTACATGTTTTATATTTCTATTTGATTGCTTGTATTAAATACATTGATTTGAGTGTAGATGTTGATTTCTAATTCTATTTGATTTCTTGCACTATTTGCATTGATTTCGGTGTATATGGTAATTTCTAATTCTATTTGATTGCTTACACTAGATGCATTGATTTTAGTGTAGATTGTGATTTCTAATCCTATTTGATTTCTTGCACTAGATGGATTGATTTCAATGTAGATGATGATTTCTAATCCTATTTGACTCCTTGCAATAGATGCATTGATTTTAGTGTAGATGTTGATTTCTAAGTGTATTTGGTTGTTTGCGCGAGAGGCATTGATTTCAATGTAGATGCTAATTTCTAATCTTATTTTATTTCTTGCACTAGATGCATTAATTTTAGTGTAGATTTTTTTTTTTTTTTTTTTCACTTCTGGTTCACAAATATCCATTGTCAGTGGGTCCGCTACGTCCAGGATCTGTCAATGCTAGGGTGGACCCCACCCGAAGGGGGTCACACCCCTCGGCCTATTTACTGACCTGACCCCAAGAGCTTTCGGGTTTCGACCCTGTGACCTCCCATTGGCGAGGCCCCGGCTTGACCGATTGAGCTAACCCTTGGGGCTTTTTTAGTGTAGATGTTGATTTCTAATCTTATTTTATTTTTTTCATTAGATTCATTGATTTTAATGTAGATGTTTTCTCATATTATTTGATTGTGTGCATTAGATGTATTAATTTCACTATAGATGATGATTTCTAATTTGATGTAACTCAATGTATGATGGTACATTACCTTAAAATGATTGTATTAAAAATGTGCATTGATTTTAGTGTAAACAGAAAAAAATGATTGACAATATGTATTGATTTTTGTGTTATAGTAATTCAACCTATTAATATTGGAGAGAAAGAGAGACAAGGTATGTTGTTTAGTACAATACTTTGAGTTAAATAATTCAATGGTTTAAAATGTACACTATCCTTTTCATATAATAGATATGAAAAGATGGGAAAACTAACAAATAATTTAAAGCTTTTGTAAATCTAACCAATCATTAAAAAAATTCAAAATTACATTATTTCTTGAATTTTCCAAACAAACTATAGATAAAAGAAAATCATCAAGATATTTTGAAGAAAATAAATTATTTCAAACATTAGTAATGAAAAAAAGGATTTGAGGAGTAATATTGATCAAGTAAATTATTAAAACTACTCTTCAAAATATATTTAGTAATACCTGGAGGGACACTATTAAGAATTATTAATTGTCAAAAGTTCGATACCTAAAATTATTAATATTCATGCAAACTAACAACAAGATTATCTCCCTTCTCCATCACCAACTAATTACTAACAGAAAATTACATACACATATAGAAATATAACACAACAAATGTTACATTCACAAACATTACAATCCAAATCCAAGCACATAAACACAAAAACCACTCAAAGCATCCAAGCGGAGACGTACAAACCATTCAAGGAAATCAAGAAAAACAAAATTAAAGAGGAGAATGATATAGTCATGTCAAACAAAGAAAAAATAATGTAAATTTAAAATTATGAAGTTTATCTCAAATATATACATAACAATGATAATCTAAAATGTGTCATTATTTCCCTCAACTTAAACCAACCTAGATCCATCTAACTGCATATATGTCATGCGCAGAGAGCGATTAAATCTCTAGATGTGCAAACCTTATTTTTGGAGTGTAGAATTTGAGGAAAGGTATGGACCTAAGGGGATTTGATCCCTCTTGACACATGATAGAACCATATTTAGATGGATCTAGGCTAGTTAAAGGAGTATGCATATTTCTCACTTAGATTTCCGATCTAAATCTACTAGGGTTTCTGCCACCTCTATCACATCTGTGATGGCACCCCGAGGGGGTTGGAGGAGGCCCGTTATTCAACTCTATCGTAGCAAGATGATCATCTAAAACATCTCCATGAATCAATGTGTAAAAACATCTCACACATTAGTTTCGCTCCTCCACATGGGCACGCGCAATTCAATGATAAGGGAATGACTCTACCGAGGAGAAAGTTGTCATGTATCAATCAAACATTTTACCATGTCATCCTTAGGCCCAAGATACACTGCTTCTATATATTCCAATGGTGATATAGGGAGAAACCATTGAACTGATGAAGGAGCAAGGATTAATTTGTAAATTCATTAGCCCTGGCCCTTTGAAAATATTTTTCTCAACTAGCTTAGAAAGAACTAGACCATCAAAGGTGAAGCCAAACACAAATTGGGTGCACAATTATTCTTCACAATGATATCCAATAACAATGAAGATAAGGAAAATATTTTGCAAGGAGGTCCTTACTTTATGAACTTTTCTTCCCTTTTCCTGAAACCACAAGTTCTTCACTTTGACCCTCATAAAGACAATTTATCCTATCTTCCGATGTGGATTAGAGTGTGCTCTCTATAACATGACTACTGGGACCCAAATATATTAACTCACAGTGATGAAAATATTTGAAAATTTGTGATATTTGCATATATCTTACCCTATGCCAGGTTGTGCCTTTACATTAATTTGACTAAACCACTCCTAATGCATATTCATCTAAGTTGTGAGGATGTAATCTCGAACTCAGAAATAGACTATGAGAAAAATCAATTCATATGTCGTCACTACCAGAAATACGACCACCTATTCAAGGATTATCCCAAGAAATTGACTATAGTGGAAGAAAAATGCACCAATGTAGCCACACAAATTGGACAACATGGGTTTACGATGGTCTCAAATTGCATCAATTACATGTCCATTCTAGCATCAATTACAGGAACTGTCATGCATCGCTTTGAGGAGAGGTTAAAATTTGTCAAACAAAAAATCAAATATTTGAATAAGCAAGATTTTAAAAACATCTTTCAGGACAAGCTCATATTGGAAACCAAAATTAACTGGGTCCAACAAATAATTATATTAGTAGAAAGCACCCCCAACTTAACAAAAAATGAGAGTACTCTTAGGCATCTAATTCAAGAGACATTAGATCAAGAAGAGACTCTCTACAAAGAGAAATAAAAAATTAAATGTATAAAATATGGGGAGAGAAGCAATAATTATGTTCATAGATCAATGACCAATTGGAGGCATAAAAAAATCCATTATTTTTGTTTTCTCAACAATCAATGGGTGAAAAATCGTATCTAGATGTGCACTCTCTGATCCAAACACTTTAGTGGACTCCTATTATCTCCCATTCTTAACCAAATGCCCCCATTAGAAAAATCACACAAAATATTCCTAAGCTCATCTTGGGGAAGCATAACACAACACTTTTATAGCCCATTTCCCTCTAATATGTAGAATAAATTGTCATAAATTTTCCACAGAATAATGCTCGAGACCGAGACAGATTAACAAAAAAATTCTACAAATCTTGTTTGTCCATCCTTGGCCATGATGTGTGGCACGTTTTTGAAGACTCAAGAAGTTTTGCCTCTCTTCTCTCACCTTTTGATTCCACATTCAATGTGGGTATTCCCATGTATATAAAAGACTTTGTGCCCCCTAAACTTATACCACTGCATTACGCAATGTGATCTATAAAACAGTCTCCAAAACTATAGCCAATCACCTCAAATATCTCCATCATGGAATAATTTCTCCTAGGAAAACGTTTTATGTTGAAGCAAGTAAAATTTTAGACAATATCATTGTCATTCAAGAGAAACTACACTCTATTTGTTCCTCCAAGAAGCAAGGTATGATTCTTAAACTTGACATGTCAAAGGATTTTGATAAAGTAAGTTGGAATTATATCTACCATCTTCTTGAATCTTATGGATTTCATGAAATGCACATAGCATGGGTGATGACACTTATTTCAAAGCCCTTCTTCTCTATTCTTGTCAATGGGTCACTCTCCCCTAGATTTTCTTTGTTACGAGGCATTGGGCAAGGGGTCCTCTATCTCCGTATATTTTTCTCCTTAAAGTAGAAGGCCTTAGTCATGCCATTAAGCACACCCTATATTTCCATCGAATGAAAGGCCTCCCCTAGGCTCTCTCGATCAAATAAAAACCCATAAAAAAATTGTTGATGATACACTATCAATGGGAACCGCTTGTTGTCACCTACTCCAATCTATGTTTTGAGTTGTCAAAAGAGTGAAAAAGAGAAGAAAAGTTTGTAGTCATCTTCAACTCCACACAAGGACACAAAGCCAAATTCATACCATATCCATTAAAAACTTCTCTTAGAAAGCTTTCCAATGATATGTGGAACTCCAAAAGTGGACTCCTAGACCAAAATTTATGGTCTTATGAAGTTCAAATATTGAAGCCTTGTGAATACATATCAAACTATTGAAGATTGCAATATTAGAGGTGAGGAGATATCGGTAATCGCATATGAGAGGTCACATACATCGTAGTGAGGCTTATCAGCAAGCTCATATTAGTAGTCACAATATCAGAGGTCTCGATGACAAGGGTCAAGTAGATTGATGATTCCATATCAACGATCGCACATGAAAGTAGCATGCCATATCGACGTATCACATATCAGAGGTCTGATATGTCATAAGTCCAATTGTATTAGAGATAAACGATGACCCACTAGAGCATCCATCATGTCAGCGATCACATGTTAGTAATCACACATTGTATATCGAAGCTTAGAGGAGATCAATGTGTTAAAATATCACAACATCGACAATCACATATGAGAACCTCTGAAAGTGAAACGTTTAAGAGGTTGCAATATAGGTGAAGTGCCGATAGTGTTAAAAACTGTTGGGAATTCCAATAAATAATTAACAAAGTATTTCTTCAAGAAACTAAAGATGGGGGATTCCTTTTCTCTCTCCTCTAAGATGACACTGGCAACATATAATTGGTTTTGATGAAGCTACAGTAGCATGTGACACAATAGTAAGGAAAGACACGTGGCACACAGTTTTCGCATTTTGAGGGGGCCTATGGGAGAAATATTTGGGTGTCATGTGTGACCACTTAGGAAGTGGCATGTGGAGCGATGACGCCATAATCAGAGGTTGCAAAACAATGTTGAGGATTTTCATCACTTTGTAACACTTGGCACTTGAAAAAGTGTCGATAATGGGGTTCTGATATTCGGTTGGCACCATGGTCACAAGGAATCAAAGAACCAAGGTGTGAAGTTGAGGTTGAGAACTGATGCAGGAGCATTCAACCCAAGGAAAATCATTATAAATAGTAGACATATGGGATCATGTAGTTTAGGAAAAAGTTTTTCTAAGTATCAAGTTAATGCAATGTTTAGGCCTTTAAGTGTGATTTGATTAGATAATGGAGAAAGTTGTAAAAGCTATCAAATAAATTAGGACTCTTTAAACATTCCATGATTCGAGGGACAACAGAGAGAGACTTGAGCAATTAAATGGAGAATAGACGTGGACCATTGAGCTTATAAGGGGACCTTTTTGTTTTAAAACAGAGAAAAAGATGGAATGAATAAAGTCTCGAGGAGACTTATTTATATGCCACATACGTATGCATGTAGTGATCTTTACGGCTTTTGTTAGATGATTGATCAGATCCGTCAGTGATATAATCCAATGTATTCTTATAAGTAGTGAACATGCGCAGTCAATAGGGAAGAGGCCACTAATGTTGAGAATCAGGCTTGTGTGAGACAGAAGAGTCTCGAATGTGATATTTGTTTTTAAATTAATATATATTCAGAGTTTATCCCTAATTGTATCAAAGAATTGAATGAATGTTTTAAGTCTTGATTTGTATGTGAACTTGTAGGCTCTGCGATAGGGATTTATAGGCAGAGTTCTGCAAAACACGCGGAGGGGGGAAATGATACACAGGATCACGATGGATCAATGAATCCACCAAAGCTCTGTGAAAAGAATAGAGATAAAAGGAGAGTATAGAGTTAAGCTCATATTAGAGTGGCACAGCAAAAGCAATGAAGGATCACAGCCTTCAGAAGAACCAAATCACCGAATAATTGAAGAAAACACAGAAAATTTATTAGTAAAAGGATTGAATAGATGAGTGAAGATCGATGCTCAAGAAATGTTATATCTAGGAAGATCAATGGCTAAGATCGAATCGGCCTCAAAATATCGCATCACATCAGTTCAAGTGGAAGAAGAACCAGCCTATGGAACTGCAAAAATTTGATAGGGAAATATAACTAGACTTGAACTTCCATAACAACGGATTTACACCCTATCAAGTCTGAAGATATGATAAAATTTGAGTGAAGAGGAGTGCGAACACTGATAGCAGAGTCAGAGGTGTCAGTAGTTAGAAGTAAAAAGGTATCGACAATCGAAGAAGGCGGAGGTCGAAGTGATAGTGCAGAAAGCAGTGGTGAACTGACCCAAAGATATTTATAGTCGCAGTTGTAAAAGATTTAAGTTCCGTTGTATATGGTCGAGAGCAGATTTCCTTTCTATTTCTGTATTTATGTATGGTCGTGGTTTTAGTGTAAAAGAGTCAATAGATGCATTCTAATAGTGGAATATCCGAGTTCGAGGGGTGATGAACCACATATGTGGTAAGGTCAAGGAAGATAGCTTATAGCAATTGCGATGAGGTTTTAACCTCAGGTTTTATGCAGAACCCGTATAAAGGAGGAAATGGCATATTGTGTGAAAATCCTTTGTGTAAGGATTACGCAAGGAATTAAAAGCATTGATAAAGGTTGTGAAGGATTTAAAATCTTGATAGGAAGAAATGAGAAGGAGACTTCGTTAAAATTCTTATTTGAAAGTGTAAAGGGGTGATTCAAGTCCCGATAGGAAGGTTTAGGTGGGGTGATTGAGTTTCTATGCACAGGAACTGATAAATGGGCCTTAACCATTTAAGGTCTGAATATTTTACTCCATTGTAGAGTCAAATACGTGGGGTAGTTGTGGATTTATTGTTAAATGCATACTGTGGGTATATGTTGGGTAACCCTGGCATCATTGAGCTAAGTATGGTTATATGTTGGAGACATGTGCATCAAGAACCAAGGCTTATTAGCGATCAGGAAATCTAAATATCGCAACTCCAAAGTTATTTCCCCGATTGGAAACTTTCGATGAGAGGGGCTCTAATATTAGGACTTGCAAACGATGATAAGGACTTAAAGAACCAAGGGCATAAAGGCACGGGTTGATCACCAAGATTTATCAAGATATCAGAATATTGCAACTCTAGAGTTAATTCCATGACTCAAAACTTCCGACGAAGAGGGGCTATGATATTAGACTAAGCACAAGGTCACATCACACAGTCTTATGTTGAGAAATGCAGGAAATTCTAAGGAGAAGGTGCTTGTCATATCGGAGGTTGGAAATTGGCATATTCTAATACTACACCACCATGAAGTCTATAACATGGAGTTTCTCTGATAAGCACAGTACATGGAGTTAAAGGTGTATGGGTTGGAGTCAAAGGCATATGGGTCGACTCTGAAATATGAAACAAAGGACAATTGTAGCAGCATAAATGAATTCGACTCCTTCGTGTGGATGTCTTCAGTGAAGTAAATGGAGGTATGTCACTCAAGGAGCATTAATTCCTCAGCATAGAGGTCCAAGTAGTTCGACAATGAAAATATACCAAGTTGATATATGTTTCTACACTATGGCAAGGAACTGATAGTTGAGCACTTTGAGTTCGAGGGAGTGGGAAATTCAACCAATTAAGGAGAAAGAGACATTGAGCTGACCAAGTTACTGAAGAGGAACATTATGGCAGAGATGTTGCCTGATAAGAGGCTATAAGATGAATGGCGTGGAGTTATTTTTCTCAAATAATCATTCGATTTTTCTTTTTCTTTTATTTTCTCATTTTAAAGAACGAAATGAAATCCAATTTAATTTATTTGGATAGCAGACCTTCGTATGTCAAGAAAGCTAGTTGACCAGATAGGTGGAGCTCATCTCAGATATTTTGTATTATATTTCAAGCTCTCTTTCATCTTATAAATAGAGGGAAGAAACACTTAAGACAGGTTCCCGAATTCTGCACCCAAGATGCCTAAATTCTATGGTTCCTCTTTGGTTTAAGCTGTGTGTTCATGGGGGCATTTAGTTATACAATTGCTAAATTTAATGGACAAGTGATTTGGACTACATCTTGCATGTTAATGAAACTGTTTTGTTGATTCCTATAAGAGAAATGTGCAGTATGTTTTCCCCCTTTATTTATCACTTCATGTATGTTTTTCTTCTTCTCAAATAGTGTAATGAAGCTGTGAGTTTCACTCTGATACATGGGCAAAGTAGTAATGGTACGTGTGTTAAATACAGAGTTACTCATGTACATGTAATGTGCACAAATTTTCTTAATTTTTTTGGTGAAAAATGTATTCATGGTGCATAGAGCTTGGAACCTTAATGTTGGGTTGTGTTATATTATTTCCACTTAGTTAACAGGGGGTTTGAATGACTCCCATAACACCACTTTATGGGGTCTGGGGTAGCACCTTGGAAAATTTTGGTTTTGGACCCTATGTTAGGTTAGGCAGACCCACCTATGGTTTTGTGCATGATTTTCGCACATGTTTTTTGGACACAATGGTTTTTGGTCCATGGTATTGGACATGATGGTTTTCAGTCCATGGTATTGGATGCTTTGGCATGTATAAATATGTATTGTGACATTCAAAGGAACATAATGAAAAGTCAAGTTGGTAGTCTCGGTTTTGGGATCCAGGGGAAAATATTCCTGTATATTTGTTTTATGTGTTATGATATCGCATTGTTTATTTTCCATGTTTTAGAATTCATATGCAGGTAATTTTTGTACGGGGTTAAAACCTACACTTGGTATCAAAGCAGTTTTGGCTTCAAGGGGACGCCTTTGTTGTTGAGGGGTTTCACTCGGGCCTGTGGTAGACCCTATTCAGTGGGAGATCTGTGAGATCGATTCTAGTGGTGAAAGAAGATGGCGAGCAGTGGAAAGATAGAGATCGAGAAATTTAATGGTCAGAGTTTTGAGTTGTGGAAACTCAAGATGGAGGATCTATTGGTGGATAAAGACCAATGGATCGCGATAGATCCAGGTACTAAACCAACGGGAGTGT
Organism: Pinus tabuliformis; assembly: GCA_031772625.1. NCBI lineage: Eukaryota > Viridiplantae > Streptophyta > Pinopsida > Pinales > Pinaceae > Pinus > Pinus tabuliformis. The sequence goes on from CM062816.1 coordinate 437,543,363, forward strand.
CCGATGAATAATGGAAGAAGCTGGATTGGAAGGCAAAGAGCACAATACGATTGTGTGTCTTAGATTCAGTATTGTTGAATGTATCAGGGGAAGCTACGACGAAGGCTTTGTGGGAAAAGTTAGGGACTTTGTACCAATATAAGTCTCTAGTGAATAAACTGTTCCTGTGGAAAAATCTATACAACCTAAGGATCAAAGATGGAGACTCGATGACAGAGCATCTGAATGCATTTTATACTGTGCTAAGTTAGTTAGCATCTGTTGATATTAAAATTTCAAATGAAGATAAGTGCATCAGTTTGTTGTGTTCTCTACCAAATTCATGGGATAGTCTAGTTATTGCAATAGGTAGCAATGCAACTGCCTTGCATTTTGATGAAATAGTCTCATCCTTGCTGACGGAGGAGATGAGATGGAAAAATACGAAGAGCCAAAATGGTGATGCCTTGTCTGTATGAGGGCAGACCCAGAACAGAAACAGAAATAAGTCATCGAGTGGGAGATCTAAATCTAAAGGGAGATCTAAATCTCCAGGAAAACCTATAAAGGTGGTGTGCTGGAAATTTAGAAAGGAAGGGCACTACAAAAGGGACTGTAAATCTAAATCCCCTGACAAAGGAAAGGGATCTGATGAGGCTCCTTCTGCAGAGGCGAAAACCACCTCAGATGAAGGTGGGGATGTGTACTTGGCTTCTTCAAGTACACATGTAGATCATGAGGCATGGTTGATTGACTCAGGTGCATCCTTTCTCTTCACTCCCCATAGTGAGTGGTTCTGCAAATATGAGAAGTATGATGGTGGTGATGTCTTCTTGGGGGATAACAGGAAGGCTAGAATCATTGGTTGCAGAAAAACAAAGTTGAAGTTGCAAGGTGGAAGGGTTAGAACGCTTCCAGGTGTTCTACATATTACTGCATTAGCCAAAAATCTAATTTATGTTAGCAAGTTGGATGATGCAGGTGTAAAAGTAGTGTTCGAGAAGGATATCTGCAAGATGGTTCGGGGAGCACTGGTATTGATGCGGGGAGTTTGAATTGGAACTTTGTACAAGCTGCAAGGTAGCATTGTTATTGATGGGTACAATAGTTTTGTGGTTCCTGAAATTGAAGCAGAAAATCTAGTGGTCTTTGGAGAGAAGACCATGTTGTGGCATCAAAGGCTTCGACATATTGGAGAAAAGGGCTTTTGGATACTTCATGGTAAAGCTATGGTAGAAGGTATGAGTAATAGCTCTCTGGATTTTTATTTCTATGAAAATTGTGTATATGTGAAGCAGAATCAGGTGAGCTTCCCCTCTGGTAGTAAGAGGGTGAAACAAATATTATAACTTGTGCATAGTGATGTGTTTGGACCTGTGAAGGTTCCATCACTAGGTAAGTTTGTGTACTATGTATCATTTATAGATGACTTCTCAAGGAATACATGGATATATTTCCTTAAGAAGAATCTGAAGTCTTTGACAGGTTTAAATAATTTAAGGCTCTGGTGGAAAACCAGACAGAGAAGAAGATAAAGGTGTTGAGGACAGATAATGGTGGAGAGTTTTGTAGTAAGGAATTTGAAGAATTCTATAAGAAGTGCAGTATAGCACGGCATAATACTACTCCATATACATCTCAGCAAAATGGAGTTGTAGAAAGAATGAATAAGACATTGATGGAAAGGGAAAGAAGCATGCTCATTGGTGTTGGGTTAGGACAGGAATTCTGGGCAGATGCGGTGGATACTGCATGTTACCTAGTCAATAGGTCACCTTCATCAGTGTTGGAGGATAAGACTCCACAAGAGGTATGGATTGACAAGAAACCCTCTCTTTCACATCTGAGGGTATTTGGATGTGATGCAAATGTACATGTTCCAAAGGAGAAACGAACCAAGTTGGATAGTAAATCTGAAAAGTGCGTCTTTATTGGGTATAAGGATGGTTTAAAGGGTTATAAGCTTTGGAACCCAGTCACACGGAAGGTTGTGTACATCCGAGATGTGGTGTTCAAAGAGGTGAAATATGTTATTAAACATGAAGTCTAGTGAAAGGAACTTGAGAAGATAGAGTTTGAGCTAAAGGAGGAAGAATCAGACTCTACAGCAGAGGAGGAATTAGAAGATGAAGAGCCACAAACTCTGGCTATGAGAAGATCAGTTCGAGAAAGAAGGCAACCTAAAAGGTATAGTTCATCTACTTTCTGTTCAAATTTTTCTTTATCTATTACTGACGATGATCCCAGAACTGTGAAGGAAGTAGTAGATTCAGAGGATGGAAAACTCTGGAAAGAGGCCATGGTTGATGAAATGGCATCTTTGCACAAAAATGAGGCTTGGGATCTGGTGGAGTTGCCGGCTGGAAGGAAACCCATTGTTAGCAAATGGGTGTTCAAAAAGAAGACAAATGCAAAAGGAAAAGTGGAGAAATACAAAGCTCGGTTGGTAGCAAAAGGTTTCCCAGGTGCCGGGAATTGATTTTGGTGATATTTTTTCTCCTGTTGCCAAGGTAACTTCTATTAGATTACTTTTATCTGTTGCTACTGATTTTGATATTGAGGTAGAATAGATGGATGTGAAGACAACATTTCTTCACGGGGGTCTAGAAGAGGAAATCTACATGAAGCAACGTGAAGGCTTTGCAACGAAGGGTAAGCAAGAACTGGTATGCAAGTTAAAGAAGTCTCTTTATGGGTTAAAACAGTCACCAAGGATGTGGTATTAGAAATTTGATACATTTATACGGGTACTTGGCTTCACTAGAAGCAAAGCAGATCACTGTGTGAATTTTAAATTAATTGGTGACCGTGTTATTTATCTGGTCTTATATGTGGATGATATGTTGCTGGTTGTAAATGACAAAGAAATTATCCAAGATTTGAAGACCCAATTGTCTGCCAAATTCGACATGAAAGATCTTGGTGCTGCAAACTATATTTTTGGCATGGAAATTAAAAGAGATTGGCAAAAGAGGAAGCTTTGGTTAAACCAGAGGAAGCATGTCAAGACAATACTGCAGAGGTTTAATATGCAGGATAGTAAACCGGTGAAGGTTCATATTCCTATAGGTATGAGGTTATCTGTTGAACAATGTCCCAAGACACAAGAAGAGGAAGAGGACATGTCCCGTGTTCCATATGCAAGTGCAATCAGTAGCTTGATGTATGCAATGGTCTGTACTAGACCAGACACTGTACATGCAGTGGGAGTATTGAGCATGTTTATGTCAAAACCAAGAAAGGAGCATTGGACAACAATGAAGCGGGTTTTTAGGTATTTGCATGGCACTAGTGATTATGGTTTGTGCTACCAAGGAAGACCAAGATTGGACAGAGTGTTAGATATTTGTGGCTTTGTTGATATAGTCTGGGCTAGAGATTTGGATCAGAGAAGATCTACAAGTGAGTATGTATTTAACCTATTTGGAGGTGCAGTCAGTTGGATGAGTAAGAAACAATATATAGTGGCACTATCAACTATAGAGGAAGAATACATGGCAACCACTCATGCAAGCAAGGAAGTAGTTTGGTTGCAGAGATTGTGTTCAAGTATTGGATTAGTACAGGAAGCTATAAGGATAGATTGTGACAGCCAAAGTGCAGTTTTCTTGGCAAAGAACCCTGCATATCATTCAAAGACAAAGCACATCAATGTTTAGTATCAATTTGTGAGGGATATGATAGAAGAAAAAAAGGTGTTGCTGGTAAAGGTGGACACTTTGAAGAATACTACAGATGCATTGACAAAATCTGTGAGCTCTGAGAAGTTCTCTTGGTGTAGAGAGACAATGGGCATTTCAGAGCTGGGAAAATTACTAAGCTCTCTTGCGGCCCCCTGTGGAAAGAAAACAACAAATGGGAGAATGTTGGGTTGTGTTATATTCTTTCCATGTAGTTAATAGGGGTTTTGAAGGGCACCCATAACCCCACTTTATGGGGTCCAAGGCAGCGCCCCAGAAAATTTTGGTTTTGGACCCTATGTTAGGTTGGGCAGACTCACCCATGGTTTTGTGCATGATTTTCGTACATGTTTTTTGGACGTGATGGTTTTCGGTCCATGGTATTGGATGCTTTGGCATGTATAAATATGTATTGTAACATTGAAAGGAACGTAATGAAAAATCAAACTGGTAGTCCCGGATTTGGGATCCAGGGGAAAATCTCTGTGTATATGTGTTTTATGTGTTATGATCTCGCATTGTTTATTTTCTTTGTTTTAGAATTCGTATGCAGGTAATTTTTGTATGGGGTTAAAACCTACACTTAATTAGTGCTCGAATATTTATTCATTTTCATCTACTCATGCTTCCATATCTCTGTTGGATATTGTTTCCTAGGATTTTTTGCTATGTCCAACCATCTACATCGATTTCCTTCATTTCCTTCCTCATATTCACCTATACTACAACAACAATTTTAAGCTTCCTATTGTTGTGTGTCGGCCATGAGAACCAAGACATTCTTCTTTGAGATTAGCCATATTTACCCCATGAGTGTTTATATCTATGTATTTTCTTAAGTTAACCTTGATGACGGACTATTTTTTCCCCGAAGGAAAAATTGTAATTTCCATCAAAATGTTGAAAATTACATATTGTAGATGCTTAAAGAAGCATATGTTGTATGTTGTGGTAATCTCGCTTGAGATGATCTTCTACAAAAAACCCCATAGGGTGTTCTAGTGATAATTACATAATTACAAGTAAAAAATAGATATATACATAAAAACTATAATTGATGCAAAAGTGTGTCTGTGGCTAAAAAATAACCCATGAAATGAGGACCTATTGCCCCCTTGTATCCTCAGATCAATGAATGGGTGATGGTAGTTTTTATCTCAAAATCAGACCCTGGAAGGTTGCAGACCAGGAAGACTTCAAGTAACTATTTCAAACCTACTTTAGGCTGAGGCTTAGCCTCCCCAACCAGAGAGGGCTCTCTCAAAGGATAATTTATCTTTGATTATGATAAAGATGGCTAACTCTTGTGAAACAAAGGTAAAAATATGAGTGGTGGAAACACAACTATAAGGTATCCATTGGGCTTATGGAGTCAAATCAGTTTCAGAATAACAATGACATCAACCTTACATAAAAGTCAGGGCATTTGGAATTCAACTATTCAGAACATACCAAAACATATAGGACAACACAGTCTATAAATATGTGAAGGAAATTAGAACACTGTCAGTGATTTCTAAGTAATCACAAATCTATACCACTGCAAACACTGAGTAGAGGATAATACACAACATTCTGAACAGTAAAATCTTTCTGATTCCTGAGAAGTAAGATCAAGCCTTGTATTACTAAAACAGAGTCATATACATAGCACAATAGCAGAGCTTTTTTCAATAAATTTCCAACCCCTGTTACATTTCCTTTTCTTCTATATATAATCTCTATTCTACCTAACTGAGATTCCTCCTTAAACATTAGGGGAACTCGAGAACTACTTCTAATGACACCTGTTTAACTTTTAATTGCTTATTCAATGTAACAAACTTTAACTAGACCTTCTAGATATCTAAATCAAGTAGGACTCTAATTCCATAACAGCTTTGGTCTATGATCATCCTCGTTCTTTGACACCTGGTTCCCTTCTAGTTTGGTTGTGATGGATCTTTAAGGCTCCATGCTGGTCTTCGTTGTCACTTCTTTTCCATCTCCCTGATATATAGGAAACTATCCCTGTTTATCGGCCTTTGATTTGCCATAAGATGTTCGGATCCAACAAATTTTATCCTTTATCTTGTAGTCATCCAAAATTTGAGGAGACTGCCACGTACTGGATGTGTTGTCCCTTGTTTTCATGCGTGAAAGCCAAAATTCTTGCAAATTGTTTACATACCCTGCAGTGTGGTAAATATGCTCACTTTATGGAAAAAATCTAAAGTTGGTTTCGAATATATATTATCTCCACCTGTCTTTCCCTAGTTGAACCTTAAGTTGCTTTAGCTAATGCCTTTCATACCTTGTAATCATTCCCCTTTCAAAATTCCCGCTCATATTTCAAAACTGGTTAATTTGCAATAAACTGCTGAGCTTTAGTCATTACCTTCAGCAGTTTCGTAGCGCGCTACGAAACTGCTGAAGGTAATGACTAAAGCTCAACAGGTAGCGTGCTACAAAAGCGCTATGAAACTGATGTGTTGTTTAAAAACCACACTTTCAACCCAAAACTTTATTAGTTGAGCAATTTTGTTGTTATAACATGCTTCCAACTGTTTCAAAACTTTCCAAAACTGAATGGGATGTTTTATTTTCAAGAAGGATTATACGAAAGAAAAATCATCAAAACTTTGAGAGGTAGCCTTACTTGTAGTGAGATTTCTTCATAAATATTCTTTTTGATGGCTAAACTGCATCCTTAAATCTTCTATTTGTTTCTTCATGATTCTGATTCTAGACCTGAGGTTTTTATTTACCTTTCTGATAAATTGAGCCTCCTTTATAGCAGGAACTGTCCAGGTAAGGAATTGAACATTACAATCAACCACCTCGGGAATTTTAAATGTTTGGTCTTCCCACCGAGCTTACATTTGGTTGAAATAAGCTTCCTTAACTGCAAATTTTCTAGCGGCTTTCTTCAATCTAGCAATTTCAAGGTTTGCCAATCCCAATTTCTTCTTTAACTCTTCCACATTATCTTCTTCCTGAGTGGCAACTGCTTTGCCTTTATCCCTTTTTCATTAGGCCGTGTCTCCTCCCCTGTTTCATCTACCCTTGGCGATACTTGCTGTACTTGTTTGAATTTCCTCGTTATGGGTCTCCTGGGTTTGAAAACAAATTGTTCAACTTGCTCATCAAATTTTAGTTTCTTCGATGCTCCAACTTTCTTAGCTGTCTCTTTATCTGACTCGATCAACTCAGCTTGAACTAAAGGGGACTCTTCAATGTCAATGGCTTGCAATAAGTCATTTAAATCTCCCTTTGACACAGGATTTTCTTCAATAGCCATTGACTTACCCTTTTCTTTTGCCACCTGACTTCTAGTCCTTCTTCTTTGAACTCCTTCTCTGGTGCTTGATTCATGTACAGTTTCTTTAATTGACTGCTGGGGTGTATCCTGAATAGTTAGTGGCTTGGTAGACTCTCCAATTTGTTTCCTTGCCTTTAACTTTGAAACCCTCTTGGCTTTTGCTTCTGCTTGAGGACTGGTTGCTGTTGAAGGTTCTTTGGCCGCTAGAGGGCTGAGACCGGTCTTGCTCTGGAAACCAGACATGAATATGAATGTGTCCCAATCTCTGCCTATCTTCTGAAGTTCATGCAGAACCATTAACTTAACCAAACCATGGTGGAATAGTGAAGTCTCACAGGCTTCCTTTCTCAGTTGTACCTTATCACACATTTTACTTAAGCTGCGGAACAAGTAAAAAGGTAGATCAATAGAAGTTTTCCGTGTAAAATGCAACAACAGTTTAAAGTGGTATGAATACACTTTTTTATATCTCCCTTCACAGGTCAGATACTTATGTATACAAGTGAGCAACTGAGCATATGATTCTTTAACAGAACTTCTAGGAATAGACTTTCTCAAATCTAAGTTAATGAACTGTTGTTTTAGAAATTCTTTGCAGGGGTTCAAGTCAAATTTGAAATTCTTGAACCAATTCTCTTGTCCTTTTGGTATTTTTGTAACTGTAGCTATCATGTCTGGCGATACCGCCAATTCCAACATGCCAACCTTCGAGTTTAGCCCTGTGAAATTTAGCGCAAATTCCTTAGTCACTTGTGCATGTCCTCCCTGGAGCTTCTTGCAAAAATTCCAACATCCAGCTTGTTTAAATGCCTATTCTATCTCTTTGTTCTTCAAGGTTATGTCCAAACCCTCAAGCTCGTTCCTCAGACATTTTCCTGATCTATGATCTTTCCTTTCTGTCGATCCTTCCATGAAGATTCAGTGACCTGTAGGCTAGAAATGTTGGTGACGCTCAAACTCCAAACTCTACCTCTATGAATGGCTGCCTCGCTTGATAACTGCCTCGCTTGAATGATGATGTTTACAATGACAAATATAGTAAATTTGTCTCTCATGTAAGGCCTATAATCATCATTAAAACCGAGCATACTTGGCCATTTTTGGGAACTTGTGTTTCGTGTGTACCAATGTACCTGGTGATTGCAATGATGAAGGTAAACAGTTGGAGATGATGTATGGAGTGCCTAACTGACAATGAATGACCTGTTGGCATAAGTTAATTTGATAGATTTGACATTTGGGAAAGATTCGTTGCGGAATGCACGAATCCCCGATTTCGCAGCGCTGTCAGTGTAATATTTGAATAATGCGCTGCGAAATTACCTAAAACCTATCGCGCTGTGAAAACACCTAAAGGACTTTTGCGCTGCGTAATCAACTAATGGACCGTTTGCGTTGCATAATCACCTAATGGACCTTTACACTACGAAACTGGTAAAAGATTAATGCACTGCGAAAATACCTTAGAATGATTACATGCTTTACACGATCACCCAAAAAGGTTGTATGGTACATAAATGAAACTGACACATGGCTATGGGATCAGTGATGCATGATGGTGACCAAAAATAGATGGGAATGAGTGCTTGATTTAAGACCTAAGACCTCCTAAGACTCAAACTCTAAGAAAAATGAAAACAAGACTAACACTGACCTTTATCATCAAGCTAGCATGGGAAATTTTGTTATTAGGATTCTTAAGTGATAACAGTGGCTCCACTTGGGATAGTGTGCTCCTGTAGTACACTAAGAACTCGTAGGTCCAGTGCTTTGTCCATCTTATTAAAAAACATAGATCTACTTGACAAGCATTCCTCTCCAGCTCCTTGGGCCTTCACCTTGGGCTTGAGCTTTCGGTTCAGCTTGTCATTATTTGCAACAACAGAAAAACTGATAAAACAGGTTATACAATGTTGTTATAAACTAACATAATTTTGATCAATAATAATGCTTTAGGAACCTGCCATTGATAGGTCCTCCAACATATGGTTTTCCATCCATCTCTTGCAAAATGTAAGTTTTATTTCCATGAAAAGCAAAAATTTGATATGGCCCTTTCCACAAATTTTCAAATTTACCATGTTTGCCTTTTTCTTCAATTCTAGCTTCTCATTTCAACACTTTATCATGGATTTGAAAGGTAACTTCTTTGATCTTTTTATCAAATGTTCTTTTGATTCTATTCTGATTTTGTTGATGAGTGTCAAATACTTCATTTCTTTTCTCTTGCAAGGCTATCAGTTGATTGATTCTTCTTTGTATAGCATTTGGTTCTCCTTTTAATCCTTGAATCAGCTTCATTACAGGCACTCCAAGCGATGTTGGAAATATGGCTTCAGCACCATATACCAACTCATATGGAGATTTTCCAATGGATATCTTTGTACAAATCCGGTCAGCCCACAAAGCATACTTTAATTTCAAATGCCAATATTTCTTATTTTCCTGCAGCAGCTTCTTGATGATTCTTACGAGGCTCTTGTTTGATGATTCAGCAAGGCCATTTCCTTGTGGATAATAAGCAGTGGAATGCCCAAGAGAAATTTGATACTGATGGCAAAAATTAATCATCTTCTTAGACTTAAAAGCTTGAGAATTTTCAGTTATAATTTTCATTGGACAACCAAATCTTGATAATATATTGTTTTCCAAGAAAGAGATAATCACTGAATCATTTGCTTGCCTTGTTGGTACCGCTTCTATCCATTTTGTAAAGTAGTCAGTGGCTGTAAGAATCCAGCGATGCTGACCTGATGAAGGAGGATGAATTTCCCCTATAAAATCTAATCCCCATTGTTGGAAAGGTGCTTCAACATATATGGGAACCAAAGGCAGTGGCATAAGCTTCCTTTTTCCTTCAAACAGTTGACATTCATGACATGTAGTGATCTTGTATAGATATCTCTGAACATAGTTGGCCAAAAATAGCCAGCCCTCAATATCTTGTTTGCAGTAGCTTTCCAATAATGATGTCCTCCACAATCTCCCTTATGAAATTCATCAATTACTTTATCGGATTCTTCTTCAATGAGGCAGTTTAACAATATCCCTCCTGCATCCTTCCAAAACAGGTTTTGGTGATACATAAAATATCTAAGAGATTTCAGTTTGACAAAGCGGGTTTTGGATTTTGAAAGATTAGCAGGGGCTCTATTATGCTGCAAAACAAATGATATATCCTTGTACCATTCTGACAGCAAGAATTTTTCATTTATTTGGACCAATTCCTCCTCATTTTCAAAAATCTCTAAGATCTTTGTATTCAAGTTGATATCAAGACAGTCTAAATTTGATTGTGTTAATAGCTTTGCTAAGCCTTGACCTTTTACCAACTTTGTGGGTTTAATCTTGATGTCAAACTCTAATAAGTTTTCTATCCACTTACCCCTTTTTCCATCTGGATCAGCCTGTGTAAGAATATCCTTTATGATAGCATTTGGAACGTAGGCAACAATGTGAGAATGCAAATTCTGAAATCCTTTATTGCTTTCACCAAGGCATAGGCTTGCTTCTCGAGGATGTTATATTTCAATTCAGAATTTTCTAATGTCTTGCTAAAGAAAGAAATAGGATGTTCAGTACCTTGACTTCCCTTTTGCAGCAAAACTCCAGCAATTGTGTCCTCAGAAGCAAATGTAAAAATAAGGAATTCCTTGGCAAAATCTGGGCTGATAAGTACTGGAGCTTGTGTGAGTGCCTTCTTGATCTCTTCAAATGAATTCTTTGCTTCAGTTGTCCATTTGAAATCCACACCCTTTTTTAACATCTTTGTTATATTCTTGACGACTTCAGCAAATTTAGGAATGAATCTTCTAACAAACTTAACTTTTCCAAGGAAAGATTGAATCTCTTTCCTACTCCTTGGCAAATCTAACTTTTGAATTGCAGTAACTCTACTAGGATCAATCCTAATTCCTCCCTTAGAAATAATATGACCAAGAAGTTTACCAGAGGTTAGAGCAAAAATACTTTTGGTTGGATTAAGAGAAATACCAAACTTTCTACACTCCAGCAAAACTCTTTCAAGGTGTTTCAAATGATCTTCCTCTTTCTTTGAAAAAATTGTGTTGTCATCAAGATAAACCACCACTGATTTGTCCTTTTCTTCAGCAAAAGCAATATCCATTGCTCTCTGGAAGGTAGCTCCTGCATTCATGAGACCAAAAGGCATCTTGGCATACATGAATGTTCCCCAAGGCGTTGTTAAGGCTGTTTTCTCCTGATAATCTGGATGAACAAGGATCTGATTGTACCCTGAGAAACCATCAAGCATAGACATCCTTTGTGAACCAACAATGTTCTGCAAAATTAAATCCATCTTTGGAAGAGGATAATTATCTTTCAATGAAGCTTTATTCAAATTTTTGAAGTCTATACAAATCCTGATCTCTCCATTCTTTTTTCTAACTGGGACCAAATTAGCAAGCCAATTTGAAAATCTGATTGGAACAATAATCTTAGCATCAAAGAGTTTTTTCACTTCCTTTTCAATCAATGGCATAAGAAGAGGATTAATTCTTCTTAACTTTTGCTTGAAAGGCTTTTCATTCTCCTTAATAGGAATGGTATGATGTATAATTGAGGAATCATATTGTTTCAAGTCAGCATAGCTCCATGCAAAGACATCAATGAACCTTTTCATCATTTCAACATATTTAGTCTTCATATCAGCTGAAAGAAATTTTGAAATCTTGACCATCTTAGGCACAAGTGAGTCTCCTAAATTGCAGCTTTCCACTTCTTCTTCGTCAGCTTGTAATTTTGGTGCTTTGAATACATCATTTTGATCAAACAATTTCTCAAGGGGAATGAGACCTTTTGGAATCAGGTTGTTTTTTAATTGTAATACTTCAGACTTTTCCTTTGATTCCTCAAACATATTTTGGTGATCCATTTGAGTGCTTTGAAATTCTTCCTTTAATTCAATGAAATTCCTCACTTGCTGATCATCCTCAAAGACCTACCAATTAATGATGTTATCTGGTATGGCTGGTCTATGACGGAATTCCACCTCATATTTTTCAGAAGAATGTGTAGGAATAATAAAAAGGTTGGCTGAGACAGCAAGAGAGTCTGCAATAGAGTTTTGATCTCTGGTTTAGATACTAGAAGTATGAGCTTGAAACTTTTCCAACATGTCCAACACTAAGTTTCTGTATGCCCTCATCTTTACATCCTTTGTTTGGTAAGCACCTTCCACTTGTTTTATTATCAATTCCGAATCTCCACAAACAGCAATATTTCTAGCTTTTGATTTTAGCAAAGCCTCTAATCCCAATATCAGAGATTCATACTCGGCCATATTGTTAGTGCAGTCAAAATTCAACTTGTAGGAGAGAAACTTACTTTCTTTATCCAGACTTGTGATCCAAATTCCAGCTCCTGCCCCCTCTCTTCCTGTTGATCCATCAAAATATACTGACCACCAACCTGCTGCCTCATTTTCATCTTTTTGTTGATCTCCTTGGCACTGATTTTTTGAAAGTTTATTCTCTGATTCTTCTTCAGCTGATTCATTGAAAAGAATGGTTGATCCAAGACCAGTGTCACATGAGTAAATAGGAAATTTTTGAGGTTTATCCTTACTGCTTACCATATAAGCCATTCTGGTCTCTCAATACAGTCTTCTTTGCTCACCAAACAGAGGGATAGTAGAATAGGTAAGGTCCATCTGCATTGTGCCTTTGATCTTTGCTGCCCATGATCTTGAAAGAAGCATCCCAAACTTGGGTGGAATGTCAGCCACAACAATGTCCATGACAATTGTTTTTGCTGGAATTTGTGTGAGACCCACAACGACATCTTTAATCAGACCAATGCATTGAACTCTTTTTGAATCAAAGGAAAATAAATCCTTATATGGTCTAGTTACCTCTAACCCCAGTCTTTCCATGATTACCTTAGGCATAAGATTATGAGATGCCCCTGAATCTAACATAGCATTATGTAAAGTCATATCATGGATGCTAATGCTTATGTGGAAAGGAGGAAACTCTTCATTTTTTTCATCTTCAAGTCTTGGACCCAAGAAAATAATAGGATTGTCTTCTTGTATGTTTAGGATATCAGCTACTCCAGGTTGTGAATTGAGCATTTCGACAATTTTACTTCTGTATTTGTCTACCTTAAGAATTTCATTAAAGGGGACTGATATCTTGATTTTTGCAATCTCATTCTCAATGTTAAAACTAGAAATAGTCTTCTCAATTTCTTTAGTGGGTGATGGAGCTTGAATAACCATTTTGTCAGTTGGAGAATCATTCTTACCTTCTACAACCTTTGAACTGTCTTTCTTATCTTCAACTGCCTTTGAAGCATCCTTCTTGGGTTGTGCTTTGCTTAATGTAATGGGAACGTTTCTATTCCTGAGATTGTACTGCTTTTGCATCTCAAAAATAGCATGTTGATAGCCCTTTAAATAGTCTGAAAGCTCTTCTCCAGGTTTAGTTATACTGGACTCATCATGTTCTTCCTTAGTCAAGAAAATCCCTGACACTCCTTCATCAAAACAATGGATGGACTCCTCAGGAATTTCAAGTTCATTTTCTTCATCTACCAAATTTATTGGAAAGGAGGTCTTACTGGAGGATCCGGCTGTTGATTTCTGTTCTCTCTTGTCCTTTGTTGATTTTGCAGTCTTCTGAACTGAGGATTCATAAATTGAGGTTCTGTTGAGGGCCCGGAAATCGGGTCGACAACAAGGGGGATACCCACCCGGTCCGGAACTTGGTTGGCAGCTCCTTGTCCGTTGGTATAGCGGGTCCGACTGGGGATAATGGGACCAGTTTCCCAATCTAAGGGGCGTGTGTGTGTGTGTAGAGTTTGATGATGTTGATCTAGAAGTATTTTCAAGCTAATTTAATTCTAACTTCTAAACTGATTCTATGCTATTGTAATCTAATGAAAACAACACATCTAATCTACGCTAACCCGGGGCATATTTATTCTATTATGCGATCTAAAGAGATTTCAAACAATAACTGGTAATAAAGATCATTCAGCTATCATAAGAATATAAATCAGTTAAGATAAACCATTCTGCATAAGAAGTTAGGCAAAACAGTTGTGAACAACATATCGCATAATAAGTTATTCATATGTCAAACACAAATATAATGACTCCACCGTACAGAAGTGCCAAATGGTAACCCACACATTCATATATTAACATATAAACAACTAAAACTGCATATCACTCTAAGAATATAAGCAGAAATTGGTCAAGAGATAAAGGTACCATTTATGACTGACTTCAAACACAAACTTCGAGCAATAACGATTTATCTCTACTTTTTCTAATATCTACCAAGAGTACAGAAGTGCAACATCAGTAGCAGACATTAAAATGCAAACATAAATAAACCTCGATCCATCCATTTATCAAAACTTCCTCTGAGGGTGCAAAAGTGCATGTTCCGAGGACAAGTTCTTGACAAATTTCTGGACCCCTCTCTAAATGCATGAGAGGGGTTAAAATACTACTTCCTAATTCTTAATAATAGTATTATTACAAAATTTAGGATTCGGTTTTCAAACGACCGTCCTTTTTCTAATCTAGTTGAAGGAAAAAAAACAACATTCTAAATGAGGTTACTCATGAACTTGGTCCTTAAAGTTGCAAGTATTCAACATAGGCTTGAGAAGAGTCGGCTGACTGATTTCCGCGCTGAGCTGGGCTGCGAAAACGACATCTACGAGAGCTAGCGCTACCTTTTCGGCTACGTTTGTAATGCATTTCACAGTCATCCACTGGCTGTGCGGTTTAACCAAGTACGTCCAGTAACATTCCCAATTCAACCTGGACAATGCCTGGATTGCTTTCCCTTTTGCTTGCACTTTCTGCCTCCATTCTGTTTCCAGCTGCGACTTGCTTGGTAGGTACCCCGGGGTGGTCTCTACAATTAAATTGGCCCTGTGTAAATTCTCATTTACATAGTCGATAAGAATACTCGCCTGAGTTGCCGCTGTCTCTGCTGCTTGCTTCGCCTGCATGATTTGATCATCCCATTTATTAAAGAGAAACTCCTTATGATTTTCATTTATCCTGGGTGCACCTGCCCTTTTGCCTTCATCATCATCCTGCCATGTCAAATATTCGGTCACCCTCTTGTCATTTTGATCATAGTCGCTCCGCAAGTCCACCATTTGACTGGTGATTTTGTCTCTTAGCTCACAATAGTGCCTCCACTGTGATATTTTAAGTCCCAACTCTTCCTGTTGCTGCAGTAGTTGCTCGTTCAAGCCAATAGATTCAGAAATGAATTCTGCCAGCTTGGGCTCATCTTTATGTATTTTTTGTAAAGTCTGCAATTGTTTTTCTTTCTCTTCAAGACTCCTTTGATAGCCTATTTGCATTTGTTGAAAGTCTTCCTGCAGTTTCTCGAGCTGTCTGGAAGCTTCAGTGTTAGCGTTGGCTTGTTGCAACTGTTGTTGTAGTAGTTGTATATGATTTTCTTATTCCTTCAATAGTTGCTGAACTTCCGAGGCTTTGTCAATAGTTGCAGAAGCATATGCTCCTGCAATCTGAGACAGCTTTGTGAGATTTTCGGTCGGATTATTATTGGGGTCTTTCCATAAGACGTCCAAATGTTCAGCATCTTGAGACAGTGTGTTCTCCAGTTTTCTTTTCTTTCTCTGTCTCCTTACAACTGCTTTGTGTTGGGGACTATAAAATACATCCAGTGGGGGAATTTCTTCTACGTTAAGTAGAAGCTCTGAAGGTGGAGCGATAGGAAGGTGTTCTGCTTCTGCGGCACTACTGACTACGGTCGAAACCACTTCTTGCACCACCTGTGTATTATTCACAGGTGTCTTCGGGGCTTGTCCTTCAAGATTGATCAATTCATTGAAGTTTTCCCACTCTTTATCTAGCTCTGTTGTGACAAGTGGTGCTTCGATGATAGAAGGGGGAAGATTCCTTGGTGGGGAGGTGATAACTTGTTGTTGAGACATTGCACTTGACTGAGCTGTATCTTTGTTTTTTTCTTTGTTTTTTTCTTGGTCGTGAACAGACTCTTCAGGATGTTCAGATACTTCTTGCACGGTGTTGGACTTAGATCTGGAAGTGCTAGAGTTTTCACTGAGGCGGATGCTTGGAGTTGGCTCTCTAGCAGGCAGTCGCAGCTTCTCTAGTGGAATACTGGCAAGCCTTCTTTCTCTGTACAATGTGAATATTTGGAGGTCATCTGGAGACAACCTCGACTGAGCTTCCCGCAAGATTTCTTGGAGCGAACTCTTATTCTAAAACAGATCATCAAATAAATCTTTCTTTCCAGAGAACACTCTTATCTTGACATTCGTTGTGAATTATTGGGCCACATCATTTGGGTCGAATGGCCTCACTGGGAATTTAAATAATTGAAGACACGTCACATTCTCCACTTCGCCAAAAGCGTGTCCTACATCGAACAAAGAGAAGGCCCCACAAGTTACGGGAAATTGAGGTTATATGGCCTTCTTCTTGTCCTTTAGTTCTTTGGTTAGGCTGCCTTCGGAACAGGTTTGATAAGCGATTTCCCGAGCCAAAAGCTTATCAGGGACATATAGGGGTAGGACATGTGGAGGTACAGTGCTTCCAAAAACTCTAATGTAAGTAAACCATTCTTCCCCGAAACATCTTGCGACGGGGATGATGTCAATTTGGGCCTCAGGAGAGCACCTTGGGGGGTCTTTATCATATATCATTCTATATAGGGGAAAAGTAAGCCCATGGCAAATCTGGTAAAAGTGAGGGGCAAACTGGGAGTCCCATAATACCTTATGATAAACATGGATGGGCAATGGGTCTTGGGTAGTCCATTTCCAACCCATAATAGGGAATTCAGATCCAAGACAAACAGAATCCATAATATAGGCAGACAGATAAAAAGGAGGATAGACCCTTTGAGACAAGGACCTCTTAGACCGGTAATGGAGAACAGCCATGTATAGAGTATCAGAAAGGATTTTGGCCCAATCTAGGATGTCGGCGTTAGTGGCAACATCAATTAATGGTAGCCATTCAGATGAAAACTTATTGATATCCGGCATCCCAAATAACCTACAGAGCATGGCCGCAGCAAAACAATATGGAGAGGTGAGAGAACCAGTGTTGTACATACCGCTTTTATCCTTTTTTAGCGGCTCGTCTCTTCTAGACCATTCTTTAGTAGTGTCTGATAGATCTGGATTCTCCGTCGTGAACTTCCTAACAAATTGCGCGTTATAGGTCGCTTGGGGTTCTGGAAGATGATACATAAGCTTCAAATCTTGTGCAGCAAACGATCCGACGAGCCTATGTCCATGAACTTTGAATTGTCTGTTGTTCAAGTCTGCATCATCCAGTATCCATTTGATCATGTCTGTATATGGTAGAATCTTGGGACTTGCCGCTATTCTGTGAAGGAATGAACATGCTAGGTCCTCTAAGGACGCCTCAGAAGAGCGCGGTGCACCTGCGACAACAGCAACCTTCATTATTCTAGGTTTTTCCTCTTCTAGCAGCCTGTACATGCCTTCCCATGTTGATATCCCTACATCTCTATTACAGGCTGTGTCTGTGTACAGGGGCGCCATCTCCTTAGTCTTCTCCCTTGCTTCGGAGCCTTGAGCTTTATTTTTATTTCCCATTTCTCTTTACGTTTCTGTCTGAGTCGCCTTAGCTCTTTGTTCCTGCAGATTACGAGTGAAATGGAAAGGACTGATCCAAAAGGTGATGGGAGAGTTTTAAATGCAACAGATCAATCAAACATGCCACCTTACGTGAAGTAAATCTCTAACAAGGCACGCGTCTTTAACCCATTTAATAACTGACAACTAATTCATTTACTATCATTAAAAGCGCATAATTTTGGGTCAGATTATGGTAAGTGGCTTTTCTTTGAATGGCATGCCTGAAGGATTCGTACTAGAGTGATTTATGATTTGCTGACGCAACCTCGCACGTCGCGCGATCACTAATCGCATCATCGCAAATCGCAAGGATGCAGCATCGCAAATCGCAGAATTTTGATGTTTGTCAAATCTGTTGCTCACTTCTGCGATATGCGATCTAGCGATCGGCGTTATCGCAGATCGGTGAGTCTTTAAGCTTTTCATTATGGGCGCTACTTTGTTGCGATGCGATTTTGAAGATTCTCTTCTCATCATAAACTTAGGCTTAAAATATCAAGAGGCTTTTCATAAGCATATGATTATAATATTAAGAAGGAGTTCTTGCTTTTCCTAAAAATTAACTAAGGGTCCCCATTCATTCAAGTATCTTGATTGGCACTTAAATGAACTAGGGGGGGTGTTGCTGGCCACAACAATTGGCGATTCACTTGGGAGAACCAGTTATCTCTGATTTTCTATTGAAGCTTTCAAACTCCAAAAACAAAATTTTTTTTTTTTTTAGAAAACTTGAATTCTATTATAAAAAGATAAAGCAAATGGCACTTCAAACTATCAATGACGTTTTGTTTCAACCCCTTTCTATTTCAACTACTTGCATCCTTAGTTTGTCCTTGCATTTAAGTCAGTCATTACTTGGTCTTGTAAAACATAAAATAAAGTCTTCCCTATGTAACAACCTCTTTTCAATATGCTCCTTTGTCACAGGTAGAGCCTCTGCTGCCAGCAGGCGTCCATAGCCTCGACAGGGTTACCTTTTTATCTAGCAATGATCCTTTTTCTTGCTTGAGGTTATTTACAACATTTCGGAGAAAAATCCTTTTTGACACTTTTTCGTTTTTTATTCTCTAAACAACAATGTCTTGGTTTGGTCGCCAAATTATGACACAGTCATTCACCTGACTTACACTTTTGCTGAACAAGTTGGCTCGTGATGAGACCCCTTGTCTTTTGATTGCAACAATCTTGAGTCATTGCCCTGTTTTGATAGACATTTTTGACAAAGTCAACAAGTTATAATATCTGTGATCATGATAAGCCGGCTCGTGATGAGACCTCTTATTCTTTGAGATATAGTGTCTTTTTGGATTGTTCCTCTGAATGTTACGATTTCCTTTAGCAGGGAGGAAGTCATTGTTTTTCCTTAAGAAAGATCTGGACAACAATGGTAGAGTTGTTTGGTTATGGCCGTTTCTACAGATAACCTTTATTTTATTATTGATACCTTTCATTGTACTGACAAAAAAAAACAATTTCTTTACCAAGGTAGCTTTCTTCAGCTTTCTTGGAGTTGAAACTAGCATCATATCCGGGTTAAAGTTCTAATGATAATACAGATCAAGTTTCTTAAAAGATTTGTTGTTCATAGAAGTAGAAGTTCAAAATCTTTGACAGAAAAAGGTGTCTTTAGTAAATGCCAAATTCCGTTAACCAAAGCAAGTGTTATTGTGGAGAAAGATATTTATCGCAATGAGAGGTAGATATTTCCTAGGGCTATATACAGAATAGGTCTAATTTTTTCTATCAATTATCAAAAGCAAACCTAATAACTTAGCTACATTACTCCTACTCCTATTCTAGCTATATATAGAAAATGGACTATGTGAAATGATATTTCCAATGGAACCATCTATTCATTTTTATTCCTAGCCTTATGAAGTTTCCAAACATCAGCGAAAAGAACCAACTTTTCCTTGGATCTTAAATGTTGGTTGTGGAATAAGAATATATAATCTCAGCTGGAATTATGTCTTATTTTCCTTTCTCATGAGAACTCCTTTCCAATTAGATACCTATTGGATCATAAAAATTAGGATGAATTTCTGTTATGGATTGATGATCTCGTAATAGAAAGGATAACAAGTCAGGTTGTGAAGATGATTCTTGAGTTTCAATGACTCGTAACATATTGTTTGCTAACGCTGAGTTTTTAGCGATTTTGTTCGAAACAAAAGTTGCCATATATAAATCGCTGAAACACAGGCTATCAAAAGTTCGAAAATTTAAAACGAAATCGGATTTTGTACAAAATGAGTGCGAGTGAGAAAGAAAGGAATGACTATTTGTACAGATAGTGTTACCTTGCTCCTCACAAGAACTGTCCGGGCCTTGTAAATCAGGAGATGAGCTATGAGTGCGAAGAGGTATGGAGCTTTCCTCATGATATGAATCATAGATCGGGGTATTGCCTTGGATGGTAAAATCATGCAAATGATGTTTTACTTTGAAATGAGGGTCGACTGATATGATTTCTAATTTAGGATGTTTCTCATTATCTGGACCTAGTTGAGTTACTTGGGATATCTCAACGAGATCATCGTTGTCAAAGTAATTATCACAAATGATTTTACAGATTTCCCTAGGCTTCTCCTTTTCGTTATATATTTTTAGACAAGGGAGGTCAAGTGGCTCTTGTCCGACATTGGTCAAAGGATGTACTAAAGCTGTCTCTTTATCTTGAAAACCTAATGATGAGTCATTTGAATAACCCTCTGTGTTTTTTGAGATATCTTTAATATTGAGAGGGGAGAAATTATCATCGCTGAAAACATTGGGATAAAGAGAAAAATGTGAATCTGGAACAATGCATTTGAAAACATCATAAAAAAAACTTTGTTGATCAGATTCATCATAAACATCAAGCTTTAGATCATACCTTTGTGTGCTGACACTTTTTGAAAGAGAAACAGTTTGTTGTTCTAACCTTGGCATCTGCATCCCATGATTTGTAACGATATTGTCTGACTTTGTATCCGAGTTATCTCCTGGTTCCAAGGTAGTTTTTCTTTCAGCATTCTCATTTTTGTCTTCTGGCACTAGAGCATGCATGACTCCCAGGCTTTGCAGATTTTCTTCATTATAGATGATTTGTGTATTTAACTTGGAATCCTCATTCATATTAAAAGAAAATGAAACAAAGGTTGAACTAATTTCTGCTTGATCAGACATAGGAGGTAGGGAATACTCATCATAATCTGAAGATTCTTCATCCGTGAGTTCACCCTCAAGATCATACTTTAGACATTTGAGATGAAATCGCATATTAAAATCCCTCACGGATTCGCCTTGCGTTCGTAGATAATCAATTTCATCATATACCTGGTCGTAGTCATAACAATCAAATTCCAAAATGAAATTTTTGACGAATTGGTCCCAGCTGTAAATTGATGCAACTGGGAGGGTTCTACACCATTTTCTAGCTTCCGATGTGAATGTAAGAGTAAAAATCCTGCACAAAACGCCTTCATCAATTCTCTGGATATCAGAACCTGAAACCTTTTGAATAAACTGAAGGGCGTGATTAAAGGCAGAAGAATTATTCTTACCGTTGAATTTTACCTGAGACAAGAGTCTTACCACATCTGGTGGAGTGTTGGAAGAGGTAGGAACATGGATGCAACTCCAAATGGGAATTTTATGAGCAGCCATCCTGATTCAAATTTTACAATTTGGAAGTCATTCCAACAGACACTATGTTCAGGCCCTCCTTCTAGCGCCAAATATGTTGAGGGCCCAGAAATCGGGTCGACAACAAGGGGGATACCCACCCGGTCCGGAACTTGGTTGGCAGCTCCTTGTCCGTTTGGTATAGTGGGTCCGACTGGGGATAATGGGACCAATTTCCCAATCTAAGGGGTGTGTGTGTGTGTGTGTAGAGTTTGATGATGTTGATCTGGAAGTATTTTCAAGCTAATTTAATTCTAACTTCTAAACTGATTCTATGCTATTGTAATCTAATGAAAACAACACATCTAATCTACACTAACCCGGGCATATTTCTTCTATTATGCGATCTAAAGAGATTTCAAACAATAACTGGTAATAAATATCATTCAGCTATCATAAGAATATAAATCAGTTAAGATAAACCATTCTGCATAAGAAGTTAGGCAAAACAGTTGTGAACAACATATCGCATAATAAGTTATTCATATGTCAAACACAAATATAATGACTCCACCGTACAGAAGTGCCAAATGGTAGCCCACACATTCATATATTAACATATAAACAACTAAAACTGCATATCACTCTAAGAATATAAGCAGAAATTGGTCAAGAGATAAAAGTACCATTTATGACTGACTTCACTCACAAACTTCGAGCAATAACGATTTATCTCTACTTGTTCTAATATCTACCAAGAGTACAGAAGTGCAACATCAGTAGCAGACATTAAAATGCAAACATAAATAAACCTCGATCCATCCATTTATCAAAACCTCCTCTGAGGGTGCAGAAGTGCATGTTCCGAGGACAAGTTCTTGACAAATTTCTGGACCCCTCTCTAAATGCATGAGAGGGGTTAAAATACTACTTCCTAATTCTTAATAATAGTATTATTACAAAATTTAGGATGCGGTTTTCAAACAACCGTCCTTTTTATAATCTAGTTGAAGGAAAAAAAACAACATTCTAAATGAGGTTACTCATGAACTTGGTCCTTAAAGTTGCAAGTATTCAGCATAGGCTTGAGAAGAGTCGGCTGACTGATTTCCGCGCTGAGCTGGGCTGCGAAAACGGCATCTACGAGAGCTGGCGCTACCTTTTCGGCTACGTTTGTAATGCATTTCACCGCCATCCACTGGCTGTGCGGTTTAACCAAGTACGTCCAGTAACATTCCCAATTCAACCTGGACAATGCCTGGATTGCTTTCCCTTTTGCTTGCGCTTTCTGCCTCCATTCTGTTTCCAGCTGCGACTTGCTTGGTAGGTACCCCGGGGTGGCCTCTCCAATTAAATTGGCCCTGTGTAAATTCTCATTTACACAGTCGATAAGAATACTCGCCTGAGTTGCCGCTGTCTCTGCTGCTTGCTCCGCCTGCCTGATTTGATCATCCCATTTATTAAAGAGAAACTCCTTATGATTTTCATTTATCCTGGGTGAACCTGCCCTTTTGCCTTCATCATCATCCTGCCATGTCAAATATTCGGTCACCCTCTTTTCATTCTGATCATAGTCGCTCCGCAAGTCCACCATTTGACTGGTGATTTTGTCGCTTAGCTCACAATAGTGCCTCCACTGTGATATTTTAAGTCCCAACTCTTCCTGTTGCTGCAGTAGTTGCTCGTTCAAGCCAATAGATTCAGAAATGAATTCTGTCATCTTGGGCTCATCTTTATGTATTTCTTGTAAAGTCTGCAATTGTTTTTTTTTCTCTTCAAGACTCCTTTGATCGCCTATTTGCATTTGTTAAAAGTCTTCCTGCAGTTTCTCGAGCTGTCTGGAAGCTTCAGTGTTAGCGTTGGCTTGTTGCAACTGTTGTTGTAGTAGCTGTATATGATTTTCTTGTTCCTTCAATAGTTGTTGAACTTCCGAGGCTTTGTCAATAGTTGCAGAAGCATATGCTCCTGCAATCTGAGACAACTTTGTGAGATTTTCAGTCGAATTATTATTGGGGTCTTTCCATAAGACGTCCAAATGTTCAGCATCTTGAGACAGTGTGTTCTCCAGTTTTCTTTTCTTTCTCTGTCTCCTTACAACTACTTTGTGTTGGGGACTATAAAATACATCCAGTGGGGGAATTTCTTCTACGTTAAGTAGAAGCTCTGAAGGTGGAGCGATAGGAAGGTGTTCTGCTTCTGCGGCACTACTGACTACGGTCAAAACCACTTCTTGCACCACCTGTGTATTATTCACAGGTGTCTTCGGGGCTTGTCCTTCAATATTGATCAATTCATTGAAGTTTTCCCACTCTTTATCTAGCTCTGTTGTGACAAGTGGTGCTTCGATGATAGAAGGGGGAAGATTCCTTGGTGGGGAGGCGATAACTTGCTGTTGAGACATTGCACTTGACTGAGCTGTATATTTGGTTTTTTCTTCGTTTTTTTCTTGGTTGTGAACAGACTCTTCAGGATGTTCAGATACTTCTTGCACAGTGTTGGACTTAGATCTGGAAGTGATAGAGTTTTCACTAAGGCTGATGCTTGGAGTTGGCTCTCTAGCAGGCAGTCGCAGCTTCTCTAGCGGAATACTGGCAAGCCTTCTTTCTCTGCACAACGTGAATTTTTGGAGGTCACCTGGAGACAACCTCAACTGAGCTTCCCGCAAGATTTCTTGGAGCGAACTCTTATTCTAAAACAGATCATCAAATAAATCTTTCTTTCCAGAGAACACTCTTATCTTGACCTTCGTTGTGAATTCTTGGGCCACATCATTTGGGTCGAATGGCCTCGCTGGGAATTTAAATAATTGAAGACACGTCACATTCTCCACTTCGCCAAAAGCGTGTCCTACATCGAACAAAGAGAAGGCCCCACAAGTTACGGGAAATTGAGGCCATATGGCCTTATTCTTGTCCTTTAGTTCTTTGGTTAGGCCGCCTTCGGAACAGGTTTGATAAGTGATTTCCCGAGCCAAAAGCTTATCAAGGACATATAGGGGTAGGACATGTGGAGGTACAGTGCTTCCAAAAACGCTAATGTAAGTAAACCATTCTTCCCCGAACCATCTTGCGACGGGGATGATGTCAATTTGGGCCTCGGGAGAGCACCTTGGGGGTCTTTATCATATATCATTCTATATAGGGGAAAAATAAGCCCATGGCAAATCTGGTAAAAGTGAGGGGCAAACTGGGAATCCCATAATACCTTATGATAAAAATGGATGGGCAATGGGTCTTGGGTAGTCCATTTCCAACCCATAATAGGGAATTCAGATACAAGAAAAACAGAATCCATAATATAGGCAGACAGATGAAAAGGAGGATAGACCCTTTGAGATAAGGATCTCTTAGACCGGTAATGGAGAACAGCCATGTATAGAGTATCAGAAAGGATTTTGGCCCAATCTAGGATGTCGGCATTAGTGGCAGCATCAATTAATGGTAGCCATTCAGATGAAAACTTATTGATATCCGGCATCCCAAATAACCTACAGAGCATGGCCGCAGCAAAACAATATGGAGAGGTGAGAGAACCAGTGTTGTACATACCATTTTTATCCTTTTTTAGTGGCTCGTCTCTTCTAGACCATTCTTTAGTAGTGTCTGATAGATTTGGATTCTCCGCCTCGAACTTCCTAACAAATTGTACGTTATAGGTCGCTTGGGGTTCTGGAAGATGATACATAAGCTTCAAATCTTGCGTAGCAAACGATCCGACGAGCCTATGTCCATGAACTTTGAATTGTCTGTTGTTCAAGTCTGCATCATCCAGTATCCATTTGATCATGTCTATATATGGTAGAATCTTGGGTCTTGCCGCTATTCTGTGAAGGAATGAACATGCTAGGTCCTCTAAGGATGCCTCAGAAGAGCGTGGTGCACCTGCGACAGCAACAACCTTCATTATTTTAGGTTTTTCCTCTTCTAGCAGCCTGTACATGCCTTCCCATGTTGATATCCGTGCGTCTCTATTACAGGCTGTGTCTGTGTACAGGGGCGCCATATCCTTAGTCTTCTCCCTTGCTTCGGAGCCTTGAGCTTTATTTTTCTTTCCCATTTCTCTTTACGTTTCTGTCTGAGTCGCCTTAGCTCTTTGTTCTTGCAGATTACGAGTGAAATGGAAATGACTGATCAAAAGGTGATGGGAGAGTTTTAAATGCAACAGATCAATCAAACATGCCACCTTACGTGAAGTAAATCTCTAACAAGGCACGCGTCTTTAACCCATTTAATAACTGACAACTAATTCATTTACTATCATTAAAAGCGCATAATTTTGGGTCAGATTATGGTAAGTGACTTTTCTTTGAATGGCGTGCCCGAAGTATTCGTACTAGAGTGATTTATGATTTGCTGACGCAACCTCGCACGTCGTGCAATCACCAATCGCATCATCACAAATCGCAAGGATGCAGCATCGCAAATCGCAGAATTTTGATGTTTGTCAAATCTGTTGCTCACTTCTGCGATATGCGATCTAGCGATCGGCGTTATCGTAGATCGGTGAGTCTTTAAGCTTTTCATTATGGGCACTACTTTGCTGCGATGCGATTTTGAAGATTCTCTTCTCATCATAAACTTAGTATTAAAATATCAAGAGGCTTTTCATAAGCATATGATTATAACCTTAAGAAGGAGTTCTTGCTTTTCCTAAAAATTAACTAAGGGTCCCCATTCATTCAAGTATCTTGATTGGCACTTAAATGAACTAGGGGGGGTGTTGTTGGCCACAACAGGTTCCTGCTGTGCTGGGGGAGCAGGGGTATTCCCAAGAGCCAACCAATCCATCAGCTTTTCCATGGTCTTCATCATCGTTTCAAACTTATCTTCTAGAGCTGATGTAGAAGGTTTTTCTTCTTCCTTTAGTTTGGTTTTTGCCATTTTTTATTTCTTAGTAGCAATCATGTTTACCTCCACTTTAATTGCATCATTTTTCATATCAGCAAGAGTGACAGAATCCCTTTCTCTGAGTAATAAGGAGAAATCAGAAACAAATGCTTTAGCATATCTTAGTTGTGCCAAGGCCTCAAGAGGTTTCAAATGAGCTGGAATGGAATTGTATATCTTATTAAACCTCTTGGAGAAGTTTTGAACATTTTCATCAGGAGCTCTTCTAATATTGTTGTATTCAGTAAGAGCTTGAACAGGGTTGGTTCTGTTTCCCCATTTCCTTAGAAAATTATCTTCGAATTCTGCCCAACTATGAATGCTTCCAGTTGTAAGAGCCTTAAACCATTTTCTAACCTCTCCTATGAAAGTTTGAGCAAACAATCTTAGCTTTACATCTTCATCGTCAACCTCTTCTCTGTCAATGAAATCATTGAACCTGTCTACATGTTCTTCTGTTGTAATGTCTTCATCTCCACCCCATGTTGGAATTCTAACAGCATATTTGTTGGGGAGGTCATGTAAAACAGCAGGGAGGGCTAGTGGAGCATACCTAGCAGGAATGGCCATAATGAATGGAGGGGCAGTGATGATAGGTGTTGTATGAACGGTGGAACCAAAACTGATATGAGGTGGATTTCCTAGTGTCTCTGAACTACTAGGGCTTGTTGAGGCAGAGGATAAGGTGCTAGTATGAAAAGGACTATTTGGACTTTGTAAGCCAGTGACAAAGGTACTCCACTTTGGAAGGGGTAGACCAGTTTTAGACTTGAGCAAGACTTCAAAAGGATCAAGCTCTTTGAGTTTGTTCAAATCTTCCTCTTCTAACAGCAATTCTGAAGTAAAAACCTCCCAAAATTCCTCCTTATCTTTTTGTGACACTAAGGATGAAGTATCAATACCTCTTTTTTGTAAATCTAGAATAATTCCAATAAGTTCTTCTTCGTTCTCAGACCTCAACAACACCTCATGAATTTCATCATCAACAATTTTATCTTCAGGACTTCTAGAAAATTCAGGGAACAAAGATTTTGAAAAAGATGGAGCACCTAGTGTTTCAAAAAATCTTTGTCTTCTTCTTGAAATGGTATTTGGATTGTCCACAGGAGTGGGTGGATCTGGCTTGGGATTTCTCCTTGTATATCTCCCTCTCAAAGCCACCTTTAAACTTTGAAATTATATGGAGTCACCAAGGTAGAGTGCAGCCTCGAAAAATCTTCTGAGCTCCTGCTACCTTCAGAAGTTCAGTCTCTTGTTTTCGGGAATAAATAGTCTTCAGGTTCCCGGCAGATGCACCAAAATGTTATCTCAAAATCAAACCCTGGAAGGCTGCAGACCAGGAAGACTTCAAGTAACTATTTCAAACCTGCTTTAGGCTGAGGTTTAGCCTCCCCAACCAGAGAGGTCTCTCTCAAAGGATAATTTATCTTTGATTATGATAAATATGGCTAACTCTTGTGAAAAAAGGTAAAAATATGAGTGGTGGAAACACAACTAGAAGGTATCCATTGGGCTTATGGAGTCAAATTCGTTTCAGAATAACAACAACATCAACCTTACATAAAAGTCAGGGCATTTGGAATTCAACCATTCAAAACATACCAAAACATATAGGACAACACAATCTATAAATATGTGAAGGAAATTAGAACATTGTCAGTGATTTCTAAGTATTCACAAATCTATACCACTGCAAACAAGGAGTAGAGGATAATACACAACATTCTGAATAGTAAAATCTCTCTGATTCCTGAGAAGTAAGATCAAGCCTTGTATTACTAAAACAGAGTCATATACATAGCACAATAGCAGAGGCTTTTTTTTTTCAATAAATTTCCAACCCCTGTTACATTTCTTCTCTTCTATATATAATCTCTATTCTACCTAACTGAGATTCCTCCTTAAACATTAAGGGAACTCGAGAACTACTTCTAATGACACCTGTTTAACTTGTAACTGCTTATTCAATGTAACAAACTTTAACTAGACCTTCTAGATATCTAAACCAAGTAGGACTCTAATTCCATAATAGCTTTGGTCTATGATCATCCTCGTTCTTTGACACCTGGTTCCCCTCTAGTTTGGTTGTGATGGATCTTTAAGGCTCCTTGCTGGTCTTCGTTGTCACTTCTTCTCCATCTCCCTGATATATAGGAAACTATCCCTGTTTATCGACCTTTGATTTGCCATAAGATGTTCGGATCCAACAAATTATATCCTTTATCTTGTAGTCATCCAAAAATGGAGCAGACTGCCACGTGCTAGATGTGCTATCCCTTGTTTTCATGCGTGAAAGCCAAAATTCTTGCAAATTGTTTCACATACCCTGCAGTGTGGTAAATATGCTCACTTTATGGCAAAAATCTAAAGTTGGTTTCGAATATATATTATCTCCACCTGTCTTGCCCTCGTTGAACCTTAAACAGCTTTAGCTGATGCCTTTCATACCTTGTAAACATTCCCCTTTCAAAATTCCCACTCATATTCCAAAACCGGTTAATTTGCAATAAACTGTTTAGCTTCAGTAGTTTCGTAGCATGCTACGAAAATGTTGAGCTTTAGTCATTACCTTCAGCAGTTTCATAGCGCGCTACGAAACTGCTGAAGGTATTGACTAAAGCTCAGCAATTTCGTAGCCCGCTATGAAAGTGCTACAAAACTGCTGAGTTGTTTAAAAACCACAGTTTCAACCCAAAACTTTATTAGTTGAGCACTTTTGCTGTTATAACATGCTTCCAACTGTTTCAAAACTTTCCAAAACTGAATGGGATGTTTTATTTTCAAGAAGGATTATACGAAAGCAAAATCATCAAAACTTTGAGAGGTAGCCTTACTTGTAGTGAGATTTCTTCATGAAGATTCTTTTTGCTGGCTCAACTGCATCCTTAAATCTTCTATTTGTTTCTTCATGACTCTGATTCCAGACCTGAGGTTTTTATTGACCTTTCTGATAAATTGAGCCTCCTTTATAGCAGGAACTGTCCAGGTAAGGAATTGAACATTACAATCAACCACCTCAGGAATTTTAAATGTTTGGTCTTCCCACCGGGCTTGCATTTGGTTGAAATAAGCTTCCTTAACTGCAAATTTTCTAGCGGATTTCTTCAATCTAGCAATTTCAAGGTTTGTTAATACCAATTTGTTCTTTAACTCTTCCACATTATCTTCTTCCTGAGTGGAAACTGCTTTGCCTTTATCCCTTTTTTCATTAGGTCGTGTCTGCTCCCCTGTTTCATCTACCCTTGGCGGTACTTGCTGTACTTGTTTGAATTTCCTAGTTATGGGTCTCCTGGGTTTGAAAACAAATTGTTCAACTTGCTCATCAAATTTTAGTTTCTTCGATGCTCCAACTTTCTTAGTTGTCTCTTTATCTAACTCGATCAACTCAGCTTGAACTAAAGGGGACTCTTCAATGTCAATGGCTTGCAATAAGTCATTTAAATCTCCCTCGGACACAGGATTTTGTTCAATAGCCATTGACTTACCCTTTTCTTTTGCCACTTGACTTCTAGTTCTTCTTCTTTGAACTCCTTCTCTGGCACTTGATTCATGTACAGTTTCTTTAATTGACTGCTCGGGTGTATCCTAAATAGTTAGTGGTTTGGTAGACTCTCCAATTTGTTTCCTTGCCTTTAACTTTGAAATCCTCTTGGCTTTTGCTTTTGCTTGAGGACTTGTTGTTGTTGAAGGTTCTTTGGCCGCTAGAGGGCTGAGACCGGTCTTGCTCTGGAAACCTGACATAAATATGAATGTGTCCCAATATCTACCTATCTTCTAAAGTTCATGCAGAACCACTGACTTAACCAAACCATGGTGGAATAGTGAAGTCTCACAGGCTTCCTTTCTCAGTTGTACCTTATCACACATTTTACTTAAGTTGCGGAACAAGTAAAAAGGTAGATCAATAGAAGTTTTCCCTGTAAAATGCAACAACAGTTTAAAGTGGTATGAATACACTTTGTTATATCTCCCTTCACAGGTCAGATACTTCTGTATACAAGTAAGCAACTGAGCATATGATTCTTTAACACAACTTCTAGGAATAGACTTGCTCAAATCTGAGTTAATGAACTGCTGTTTTAGAAATTCTTTGCAGGGGTTCATGTCAAATTTGAAATTCTTGAACCAATTTTCTTGTCCTCTTGGTATTTCTGTAACTATAGCTATCATGTCTGGTGATACCAGCAATTCCAACATGCCAACCTTCGAGTTTAGCCCTGTGAAATTTAGCGCAAATTCCTTAGTCACTTGTGCATGTCCTCCCTGGAGCTTCTTGCAAAAATTCCAACATCCAGCTTGTTTAAATGCTTGTTCTATCTCTTTGTTCTTCAAGGTTATGTCCAAACCCTCAGGCTCGTTCCTCAGACATTTGCCTGATCTATGATCTTTCCTTTCTGCCGATCCTTCCATGAAGATTCAGTGACCTGTAGGCTGGAAATGCTGGTGACGCTCAAACTCCAAACTCTACCTCTATGAATGGCTGCCTCGCTTGATAACTGCCTCGCTTGAATGACGATGTTTACAATGACAAATCTAGTAGATTTGTCTCTCATGCAAGGCCTATAATCATCATTAAAACCGAGCATACTTGGCCATTTTTGGGAACTTGTGTTTCGTGTGTACCAATGTACCTGGTGATTGCAATGATGAAGGTAAACGGTTGGAGATGATGTATGGAGTGCCTAACTGAAAATGAATGACCTGTTGGCATAAGTTAATTTGATAGATTTGACATTTGGGAAAGATTCGTTGTGGAATGCACGAATCCCCGATTTCGCAGCGCTGTCAGTGTAATATTTGAATAATGCGTTGCGAAATTACCTAAAACCTATCGCACTATGAAAACACCTAAAGGACTTTCGCGCTGCGTAATCACCTAATGGACCATTTGCGCTGCGTAATCACCTAATGGACCTTTGCGCTCCAAAACTGCTAAAAGATTAATGCGCTGCGAAAATACCTTAGAATGATTACATGCTTTACACGATCACCCAAAAAGGCTGTATGGTACACAAATGAAACTAACACATGGCTATGGGATCAATGATGCGTGATGGTGACCTAAATAGATGGGAATGAGTGCTTGGTTTAAGACCTAAGACCTCCTAAGACTCAGACTCTAAGAAAAATGAAAACAAGACTAACACTGACCTTTATCATCAAGCTAGCATGGGAAATTTCGGTATTAGGATTCTTAAGTGATAACAATAGTAATGATAGTATTCCGATCCCCTGTGGTCCTGAATCAACCATAGGCCTCTAGGGTGGATCGCAGCCTCACTGGGTAACTAGTCAGAAATATGATTGTGCTCCATGTAGATGTGATGAAAATAGATCGATTCAAAGTATGACTTCAAAATAAGTGCATCATCTAGTATATTCTTGAGTGTGCACAAGCCATATAGATGTGTTGTTAAACCAATTTATAATGATCTTAGATTCACCAAATATTTTTATATGCCTACACTCTTCTCTAATGAAAAATACAAAATATGTCTCAGAGTGATGAGTTTTGCAAAATTGTTAGTTCCAATGCCCAATCCCATCTGAATTTTGAAATAATGATTATGAGATAGATGTAAGAGGGCACATCCCCCATGTCCATTCTCCTATGTTGATCCATCAAAATAGGCCCAAGATAGGCTCCTGTCAATGCCTTTATGACTAATGGTTCGTTAAGGTGCAGGTTGATCATCACCAGTCATGCTGGAGTATAGGGATATAACATGAGCAGAACCCTCAGTCGAGAGTGGTTCAATACCTTTGAATATGGATTTTTTTCTATGTAGTCAAATAGACCACCAAACTAAAAGGGGAAGGTTCCTAACTTTAGGAGGATAGGCGTTGGGTCCACGATGATTGCGACGCCTCAAGAATGGAGCCCCCTCCCAATGACAGGTTATAGAGAGAGAGAGAGAGAGAGAGAGAGAGAGAGAGATTTTTTTCTATGTAGTCAAATAGACCACCAAACTAAAAGGGGAAGGTTCCTAACTTTAGGAGGATAGACGTTGGGTCCATGATGATTGCGACGCCTCAAGGATGGAGCCCCCTCCCAACGACGGGTTATAGAGAGAGAGAGAGAGAGAGAGAGAGAGAGAGAGAGAGAGAGAGAGAGAGAGAGAGTTGATAATATGTGACCAAAAAGGTAAATTAGAGGGGAAGTGAAGGAATGCTTGGTCAATTGTCTTGAAATCATGTCGACAAAGAATGCACAAGGTAGGGCGATTGAGTGAGTGTTCCTTTAAGTTTTCTCCCATAGGTGCTTTATATTGGAGAATAGTCCACATGAGTAGTCTAGATTGTGGCAATGCCTTCACCTTTCACAACACACTCCACCATAAGTCCATTATCAGGGGCTTGTGTGCAACATATGTAATACTATAGCCATGATTAGGTGCATAGTTTCCATGCTTTGCATGAACCCAAATGAGTTGGTTGTCCCCATCAATTATCCAAACATGTGATTGAGCAAGAGCATTAATGTAGTTGTACCCATTTAAATGCCAGATATCAAGGATGCCGAAATGTGAGGGAAATTTCCATGTCTGTGAAAACATGTTAGATTTTTATGGATTTACTATTTCATGAAGGTATGATCTATCATCATTAGATAAGAAATGTATGAGATTGGGAGGAAACCTATAAGCATTACCACATCTGGACCATGGCTCATTACCAACATGAACTCAAGAGCCAAACTTATTCTCTAATTGAGTCCATCACGAATGTAGGATATGGAATTTAAGATAGTACACAAGATGGATGAGATGATCAAGCGGTTCCAAGTGAGAAGTATCACCCAATCAAGGATGCGGGGGACCACCTCAGTCCATAAACTTTTAACAGTGAGGATTTTCTAGTCCATCTTGGCGGCTAGCACTTTAGACAAGGAGTCAAGGTTCTTCAATCCCCAACCTTCCCATTTCTTTGGAAGTGCAATCAAGTCCCATTGAGCCCATGCATATATGTGGCCATCATGTTTCCCTTTCCATAGAAATCTACAACATGATTGTTGAATTATTGACAAGATTACCTTAGGAATCGAGGCCATGTACATCCAATACACTAAAGTGGCTTCCAAAAGTGATTTGATTTGTACTAGTTGCCCTACCAGAGATATCTATGATACCAAATGTTCAATCTCCTTTAAATATTGGCAACAAGTCAATTCCAATCAACAATATTGTAGTGTTGAGGTTTGTATCATAACCCAACATACTTATTTCCATCATCAAAAGGTGGAAGTGTAAAGGGTAATCTCTCATGTGTGTAACAAATCCCATGAGGCGAGCATCGAGCATATGCAATAGTTGATTTGTGACAATTACACTCCATATCCCTATACTCCATATGAAGGGCGATTGAACCAAGCCACCTCAATTATTTATTTTTCAAACTATGTGACATACGGAGTGTAGGAGAAATCACTAAGATAATCTTCGAAAACACTCCTCTCTTTAAGATGCTCTAGGCACTCATCTCCAATCAACCCAAAGGCTCTCTCTAGGAGGCTTATATATTTATTGAAGCACTTGTGCAAGAGATGATACAAAAAGATACAACAGCTTTAATGAAGAAAGAGAATTCAAGGGGATCCTTGATACCTTTATTGCTACATCTGGCACCAAAATTAACACTCGTAAATCCCAATATGTTTTCTTTAACACCTCCTCTATTGTGCAAATTTATATCTCTTATTTCTTAGGTTTCCATAAGAGCTCCCTTCTGACCAAATATCATGGTTATCCCATCACTCTCAACCCTCTAAGATGTTTGATCTCTTAAGGTCTCCTCCTAAAGTTGGAAGCCAAGCTCTCCTATTGGACTTTTCAATCTCTTAACATTTCAAGTTGCTTTACCTTCCTAAGGGGAGTCCTCCAATCCATTCATTCCTATTTAATATTTTCCCTTACTACTCTCTAAGTGATTCTTAGCAAAATATGAAGTATCCAATGCTCATTTTTATGGTGAGTAACCATACTCCACAAAATGTGGGCCCTTGTCCCTTGGGGAAAACTTTGTCTACCCAAATCAAAGGGTGGTCTTGGGCTAAGGGACCCTTCTCAATGAGGCCATGAGTGCAAATTTATTGTGGAAATGACTTAAACAACCTACAACTATATGGGAAAAATTTTGGATGAATAAATACTCTCATGGAATTTGAGCCTTGCAGCAGGTCAAAATTTCCACTTTTCATCCCGGTTCCCATATTTGGGAAGAAGATAGTAAAAATAAATGTTTAATTTAAGACCACTATTTTTGGGATGTGAAGGTTGGGAGGGAAACACTATTTTGGGAGGATTCATGGAATTAGTGGTTGTGTCTCTCATCACTTCCCTCTTTCCTACACATCAGAAAGTGCTACTACTCTGAAGGTCTCTCTCTAGCTTCTCAATTCTCAGAGGACCAATACTCTTAAAATGTGTAGCAGAGATCTTGCAATATTCTCTTTCAAATACATCAGCAAGCTCAGGATGATGAAAGGAAACTTCTGAAGAAAATTTTGGCTGCTCAAAATATTGTTATTCAATTTGGCCCTGATATTTTGAGATGGGGTTATGACACCTCTCTAAACTTCAATTTAAAAGAATAATATAAGCTCCTTACATATAATCACCATGATGATGTTGATCTTGCTTGGAAACACCTATCGAAGTTGAAGCATTGGCCAAAAGTGACACTCTTTCTTTGGCTATTGATGAGAAAGAAAACACTCACATGAGACAATCTACAAAAGAAACTCTTCATAAGTCCTCCAGCATGCCCGCTATGATTCAACCAAATGGAGACCCTTAAGAATCTATTTTTGTAATGTATATTTACCATGACTATATGGGGAGTGTCAATACGGCCTTTTAGGGTGCCAAGTAATTCTTATAAAAATGGAAAATTAGAATGCAAATCCTTACAACAGTCCCATCCTCAACAAAGTATGGCATCTTGATCCATGATTTATTTTAAGGAAGAAGTAAGTTAATGCTTAATTCTCTAAAAATCAAGTACAATCAGTAGACAAAAGCCTTCAATCAAATCATTTAAAAGCTAGGAGAAACTATCTCATCAATTCAATGGAACTCTTAGGACTAGGATTGCCCCTAAGAGAAAAAAAATTTCTTCAATCTCTTACAATTTATTAGGAGCCTCGCATCCCCTCAAGTAGCATCCCACATCCTTCACCATGATTCCTTCACCTTGGTCTCCAACTCCCCCTTTCGAGGGCTTTGTAAAACTTAACCTTGATGGAGCTTCAAGAGACAACCTTATCCATGCAAGCTATCAGGGAGATATTCGTAATAGTGAAGGTTGATTATCCTTATCTATGTAGGGTCTCTCAAGACTCTCACAAATAACGAAGAAAAAATTTGGTCATTAGAGTGTGATCTTATAGTTTCTCTCAAACTTAATTATCAACAACTTATAATTAAGGAGAGTCTCTAATAATTATCTCAATTCTAAAAAAGGTGAAAAATGGAACTTCATTATTTAAGGCCTATTCAAGTTGGATGTTGGGGTCCCATCTCTAGAGGGTAGTAAGATTCACTCTTAGGATAAAAACACTCTTCTTTTGTCTTGTTTACCACACATGTACTAAAATTGTAGATCACCTAGAAAACCATGCTCTTGATTCACAATGTGTGACTTTGGAATTTAAATCGTCTAAGTCAATTCCTTAACAACTGACAGTTGAATGCAAGAATGTTTCCAATTAGGATTTCACCACCACCATGGGTGTCAATGTTGTGTTATCAAACTCAGACGACTTCCTGAGGTAACAATTCTCAACACCTTGGGGGGAATACTTGAAATATGGCTCAATTATACTCTCGCTTAAATTCCATATTTTCTTGAGCCCACTGTAGAGGTGAGACAATACTTTCGAGTCTTGTTCATAATGTAATATCATAATTATAAGGACATTTGATATGAAGGAAAATTGTGTGGTTTTAATGCTCTAGCATGTAAGGAAATTATACTTTCATCTCATTTTGTGGAGAATCACATTGTGTCTCTAGTTTGACATCAAGCTATGATATATCAATTTATGTTGCAATTTTCATGGAGTTTGGGTCTTATAGTCCACTTGAAATGAGGTAATTCAAGAACGAACAAATTTTTTTGGATGCTCAGGGGATCCAATTCGGAAGTAAGGCTTGACTTTCACACCTGGTGCATATTGCCACTGAATGGAGTAATTACATTTGGGGGCATTCATGGCCTTTTATTATCATCATTGTGCTAAGTCATAGAGGGGCTTTGTTCATAGTTTCTCCTTTAGGTGAGTCTCTTTGTCAAGGCTTATTTTCACGCATGGCTCATAGTCTTAGAGAGCTAGAACGTTGATTGGTTATCATTGCATGTTGGCTTGTCGTCCAAGAGTGCTACTAAAGGAGAGAAAATCTTTGTTGCTTGGAGATCGATCAAGGCTTGGTATAACTCAATAGTTGGGGATGGCTAGTCATCTAATTCCTAATGCAACATTTCATTAACACCATGTAGATGTGTCTATACTTATTATCATTAGTAGTTAAATTTTTAGCTTTACACAAAAAAAAAAAAAAATCTAAATTATTAGCTTATCAAGAATTTAATGTTCAAATTATTCGTTAAGGCTAATTGGGTAAGTTTCATTTGATACTTAATCTTGTTTTTATTTTTATTTTTTCAAATCCTTTTTAGATATGGTGAATTGGCAGCTCATTGGACTAATCTAATTGAGGCCTAAGATCAAATTTAGTTGTTTCCACTATAACACCAAGTATATATCCAATAGTCCCCAAGCCATATATACCATAAACATATGAATTATCAAGAGTTCAAACTCCATGTGTAAGGTGAATCCTACTCCTTAACCACTATCATAATTGACCCAAGGTATTCCCTCTTGGCAAGTGAAACCAAGTGGAGGGGATAACATCCCAATGAACCAACCACCTTACCTTCACACAAGGAGACCTTCATTTTCTACTAGGTCACTAAGGAGCAAAGAATATATACATAGGGCACACAGCTTATGTTATCCCTTTCCCTTTGGCACACATGTTAAAGCTACAAATAGATACACCAACTATTCCTACTATAAATTTATCTTTCTTCTTAAAGTTATCCTTTTGCACTAGATTTGAAGAGGTTATTAAGCATTATATTAACTAGGGATGTGCCATAGGGTTTCCACCATTCCCCTAATCCACCTTTTCTAATCATGCACACAACCCTAGGTGGTTCCTTACATTATGAGAACATACTAGCGTAACCTTGTTCACTCATAGCTAATAGTACAAGTGATTTAAGTTGGTTTGTCTTCATCAAAACACTTCCACTTTACAATTTCTTGGCATGACAGCACGGTTTTTATATGGTCTCATTTGCATAATTTCATAATGCTCATGATATATGGTTGCATTTTCATGGTTGACTTAGTCAAGGCTAGTTAATATCCCATAATTAAGACATTTATACTTGTTCTCTTTCTTCAAAATCACATGATGGAATAAATATTTTAGTGAAATGGTGTTTGTTATGTTGACATACTAAACTTGCTCCTAATGCCCACAATGTTTTTGGATTGCATGTTCACAATGATTGCGATCTTCACAGGATCCACCTGCGAACCCTGTTTACACACAATATGCCCTAATAGTGTGCCACAAGGAACACAAAATATTCACTTCTTCAAATTCAATGAAATCTGATGATGTCATCATGTATCCCACATAAGCCTTATGCTTGCAATATGCTTCTTCAATAGCCCAAAGACTGTCCAATCATTGAAGTAAAATTCCAAGAATTTTCGTATAAACTCCTTAAATGCTGCAACTGCAACTCTAGAGAATATGGCAGCTATATTATTTAGGTGAAAAGGCATCACCATGTACTTAAATGAACCCCATTTTGTTGCAAAAGTTGTTTCATTTTGATCTTTTGGTGCAATTCTGATTTGACCGTAACCTGAAATGACATCTGTGGAAGAATAGACATTGTGCCCTCCTAAATTATTTAGTAATTCCTTTGTAAATGGTGTAGGGAATGGGTCATGAACACATGCATCATTCAGTTTCCTCGAGTCAACAAATTCCCATTTCTCCCTTAGTCTTCTTTTCTTGAACTATCATGGGACCTACCCATTCAGACTCTTCGACAAGCTCAACGATCTCATTTATGAGCATCTAATATAATTCTTCCTTCAACTTTTCCATGTATTTTAGGTTCAACCGATAGGGTCTTTGCCTCACAGGATTCGCATCAGGTTTTACGGGGATCCTCATAATTCTTAGGTCCCCTAATATGCCCCTCATTTCAGAAAGCTTTGTAGGAAATAGCTCTTGGTATTCATGTAGTAGCCCCATGATCTTGGTAACTGTATATGCATCGCAATAGTCTCCAATCGTCACAAACTTTGGTTCTTCCTCTATTACAATATTCACCTTTTGTGTCTCAACTCACTTAGTTAGATCAAGTATTTCAGGTTCTAGTCCAGCAATTTTGCGATGTCTTTTTGACATTTTATAATAATATTTTTCGGATCTTTATATTCTTAACCAATTATATTATAACATTCCAATGTGTTTTGCAACTGTGTTTCCCAATCATGCTACCAAGTGAATGGAATTTTATTCTCAAAGATCTTTCCTCGGATTACCTGAAGGTAAAAATCTATGCATGGATAGTCATCTTCAAAACTTAATGTTAGTATGAACATGTCAACCAACTTTGTCTAGGTTGCAGTTCCATGTTGCAGTTCTATTTCAATATACCAATTCAGAGGAATCATTTCTATATTGTGGGTAAATGCATGTACCCATTCCTATATCCAAATTTCTGTCCAAAACTAAAGTGCACTGATAAATATGTTCATGGTGATAAACCTTACCATCATGCTTTACTTTCATTCAAGTGTCCATTGAGCCAAACCTGATCCACATTATTTCCAATCTACTATATTTCTTTTATGCGTACCCCACCACCTAGCATGTGCAGATGTCAGGGCTACATCCAAAGCTTGAAACATATGTTCATATGGTATTTTTACTTCATATTCATCAAGGAAAAGGATAATATATCCTACTCCATCGTAATAAGGTAGATCACATACCTCTGAAGTTATGTAGTGAAGTGATTTTATTGTAGAAACTTCATATAACTTGTTCTTCCAATTCTCTAATTCTTCTTCAAAATATGAAGTGCAAGAGTTATCCCGCTTCCAACCCAAATTACCATCTGTAGTATGATTATCCAATCATCTTCCTTCGTTGTTACCTGATAAATATTATCAACCTCTTTGTATTAGTACTCATCCCAGATAGGCTTTTTATAGTGC
The DNA here is from genome assembly GCA_031772625.1 of Pinus tabuliformis. Lineage (NCBI taxonomy): Eukaryota > Viridiplantae > Streptophyta > Pinopsida > Pinales > Pinaceae > Pinus > Pinus tabuliformis. Next base: position 437,582,780 of record CM062816.1, read on the forward strand.
ACTCTTTCTGAGGTGTCGAGAGGGAAAATGACTCGCATGTCATCCTTTTCCAACACCATTTTCCTCTTATTCGAATTGATTAATGCCACGTTATCAAAAGACTAATCCAATCCAAGTAGTGCCGAATATGGGTTGCTATAATCTACAATTTAAATTACTTCAAAGTCTGCAATGCTCTGAACTCCTTAAATATCTACTATGATGCCTCATAATCATCCTATAGGGATGATCTTCTGTTGGTTGGCCATTCTCAATTGGATTTACAACAATTGTAACTTTGGTTTTCCCATCAACTCCCAATTTTGTTTAGGTAATACATCGGCATAAGATCCTAAATTTTATATTACCTTATCCATATCATATGCTCCAATCTGCACAGATAATCTCATTTCCTTCCATGTTCTCTTCTTATGTCAATGTTTGTTATTTACTGTGCACAGATCACTTCGTGATACTTCTTTTTCAGCGCAAGATTCTATCAACTCCTAGAATCCTTTGATAGCATGTTGATTCCTTAACAAATTCATGGAATTTTGTAAGAATAACTTAAAAATACCTAGGTCTAATTCTTGCGTCGTGAAAGACACTTTGTCATTGTTCTTCATTGGCATTAATTTTGGAACTAGCTTCGGCTGCGCACTAGATGTTGAAGCCCTAACATCCATGAAGCTTCAGTTTTCCCCCATGAACTTTTAATATCCTTCTAAATACTGAATCTAGGGGTTTTTTCTGTGATCGTTCTTAACAATGTCTCTTCTACTTTTTATTTACCTTTATTGTCTCTCATCACAACTCTACTTTGAGTCATGATATTGATGCAAGATTCATCCTCCCTTGGTTCAATAGTCATCACTTGAATATTCATTGTGGGATTCACATTCCTTTTCTCCTGCATCTTCGTGATAAGGATGGGACATTCTTCTATAACATGATCAAAATATTTGCAATAGCTACAGGATGTAGTAGGGTTCTAACAGTCTCTTACAAAGTGTCCTGAGTGTCCACACTTATAACGGATACTCTAGATGCCTCCTCAACTAACCCCTTCTCTACGTCCTCATCCTCATCTTTAGAAACCTCCTCATCCAACATTCTATCCTTGATCTTCTGGTGCATGTCCTTCAGGTTCCAATCTATAAGCATCAACATCACTTTCCAACATCAAATGATAACTTCACGAGTTTTTTCATCATGATCTAGTAATTTACAAAAGTTGAAAAATAGTTACTTTGGGATCTACATGCACTTCTATACTAAATAAAAATCCTCAAATAAATTTTGGCCTCTCATTCTACAAATTTCAAATTGCATACGTGATCCTGCATTTAATGGATTAGGTGCTCCACTTGCCAAATAATCTTTCAATACATGGCATTGATCCTTATAGTTGCCCTCTGCCTTTAATTTTGTACACCATACTACTGATCTTGTATCTTTTCCCTTTTTTAGATCCTGCAACTCCAAGGACAAATTCACTAGCTCACTCTGAATATTTTTTCACTCCTTCATGAGTATCTCCGATCCGCGAGGCCTCTAGATTCATTGAAATCTCCAATGCTTCATCTTGAGTTTCTATCTTATGTTGCGTCAAAGGTAACTACTAACTTGATGCATGGTAGCAACACTACTATAAACCATTCCTTATCATTCTCTAGGGGTATGTTAGAGCTTACTTTCCCCATTAGTACCTTGAATCACTGATCTAATTGCCATAGAATATCAGTAGTTATTTGTTTCATTTCCTTGAGCTCTGTAGTACACCGTGATTCTGATTTTGGTTTCGTGAATTCTGATATCAACACTTTATTAATACCCTCCAACTTCGCAGCCAGATTAATCGAAAAATACTTCAGGTACCAAGTTAGCACTCTTCCTCACAGTGACGAGAAGAGCTTCACCTTATTTACATCATCATCATTAATTTGTCTTCTTTTCAATATTGCATCAGCTACAAACCAGAATTGGTTGCGATCTTCTCATCTTAGTACTCTAAAAATAAGAAACTTAATGTCATCACCCATTTTTCTTCTTGGGTTGTTAGGGGGAGGGGGTTGATTAGCGGGAGGTGGAGGGGGTGTAGGGTAATTATGAGGAGGGGGATGGGGCGTAAGATGGGTAGATGGGTGGGGAGTCCCAAACATTCTCTGGTCCTTCTCAACTCCTAACTTCGACACACCTTTAGGATGGGAGGGGGAATAGCATGGGGTTTCGAGGTTAATTCATTCATCCTCACTCTCAGATCCACCTAAAAATGAGGCTATAGTTAGTCTCAATAAAATTATTTGGCTCGCACTATACTTTATATATCTTCACACATCACGTAGATCCTAGCCCTAGTTCAAACTTATTCCCTCTTTGTCCAAACATCAATCTCACCGCATTTATATTACCCTCTTTTTAGAAAAAAGTATTTTAATCCATAGCTTCAAATAATTTAGGTAATTAACTCACTAACCCTTGAATAATATTCACTCAACTTCATTGTAGGATATAGTTTCATCTATTGCAAATTCAGTAATAAATCCTCCAAGAATACTATCAATCCAAAAGTTGACCACTATTGAGATACTCTCGTTAGTATTCCTTAGTCGATGTATAAATTTAAAGCTGCACGCAGTAGGCTTGTTGCTCTTGAAATAAGTCTTATTCTCGGTCAATTTCGATAACCACTCATATAATTCAATAGCAAACTTCGTGAAGAAAAATTCATGCTATTACGTAAAAGGATACTTCTGCAACTAACCTTTAGTTGACAACCAGATATTTTTGTTCTACTCAACTATGAATTCTCATTCCTTCTAATCTACCCAATATTTTATTTCATTTTTCAATGGATTCCACATCCACATCCCTCATAGAGATGCTAGTCTGGACAGTGGAACCATTTGTTGGTTTGGTTGGGCTTTCACCAAGGTTCATCTTGTACTTCACACCAACAAAGCCCTTAGACACCGTCCCTTTTGGCAATGACCTGCAAACAGGTCGAAGTCTCACCCGAGGTGGCTATTGGTGATTGCAGAACTAGGTTTTTGCAACCTTGAGGGACTATGCAATGTTGTTTTTACTTCTTTTTTTCACACTTTATTCAATCTTGTAATATTTCTAATATAGATGAGCAGTGTGTTCTACTTACAAACTTCTTCACATTTAGTTTGATATAAACATATTGTAGGTTAATAACAGTGCGCTAATATAGAAATTATTCATAATCATAACTTCCCATAAACAAATAAAACACATAAAACATAGTAACAAATACAAATACACAAGTCTTCACCAAAACTGCTTTTTCTTTATTAAGATGGTTCTTTTCAGTACATACAATCTTCCTAACTTGTACAACAGCAAGTGGTCTACCCAGTTAGCTACAAACTCTTCTAGGCTTCTACAAACTCAACTGTGGAGCCTTTTCTAAGACCCAAAACAAAACAAAAGACCTGATCACTTCTATCTATTACTTGATATCTAATTATAATTCTTCAAATAAGAATTATGTATCTTTATATAGCTATAGATATTTACAAAACCATCATACACATACCATGGGTGTGACAAAAAATGAACTAAACCCCATACCTATTAAAAATTAAGGGGCTTCGACCGATGCCAAAGCTCCTAGACAACGTGTAGTAAAATAGAATTCTGCTAACTCTGCATGCTCTACTCCTTGAACTGTAGATTCTTAGACCAAAACTTGGACCAAGTTGGTCTATGCCCAACAATCTTTGGCACGACGAGGCAAAGAATCCACATTTTTTGGAGTGGAGTCCGAAGTAAAAGATGTATCAGAGCACGAAGTGCAATGTGCAGTCTAGCTCCAAAGTGGACCATGAAGTAGATATACTATGTGGTATATGGGCTTAGTGACTGACCAAATCCCCTCCTTTCTTGTCAAAGAAATTTAATGCTATAAACAATTAATGGTTTTCTGACCATAGTATCTTGTATTAGGGGAGTCCATAATATATGGACCATGGTATTGTGATGTAATATCCCTCGATGTAATAGTATATATAGGGATTAATAATAACTAAGATAATCATCATAGAGTTATATTTATGATCCATATCAATTTTTATGGGCATATTATTGTGATATGTACTTTGGAGGAAGGTGAGGCTCGATAGCTGAGTGTGCGAAGGCCTCAATCTACAACTTACTACGTAGACAATCTGGTGCTTAGTGTGCAGAAAACCTACACCTTAGTGCATTGGTTAAGAATAGGTTTTCGTACCAGAATTCTTATTATAAGCAATAGTTCTTGTGGACGTAGTGCCACATTGTAATAAACCAAGGTAAAATATGTGTGTTAATGTGTTTATTTTCTTAAGTATCTGTCTTTTACAGTTGCACTTTATTTCAGTACAGTGAATTTTATGGATTTATGTGATATGTTTTAAGTAATGAATGTAATGTGGTGAAGTAATATATGAATGTTAAGTAAAGAGAACATAAATATACCACATTTCATCATCCCTCAAGGCTGTAAAATCCTGGTTTAGCATCCTCCCATAGTCACTTTGAGTGAGACTGTGACCTTCGTGCAGGTTGTTGTCGAAATGGCTAGTGATTAAGGGTTTTATTGGTGCACAATAAAGGATCAAACTTGAGTCACCCCAAAAAAACCAACAAGGGGGCAATATCTATGTATTTGTTGCACATTATCGCCATTGTATAGTTTATGTTTTAAGAATTTGTTTGTAGGTAATTGTTGTGTCTTAGGTTAAGGCCTACAGGTTGAATTCTAAATTATTAAAGGACTATGAAGCTTTCTCACTTAGATTTCTATTCTAAATCTGATAGAGTTTCTACAACTTACGTCATGTCCTTAATGGCCCCCATGGCAGAGCTATAGGAGGCCCCTTATTCAATTTTTTTGCAATAGGATGATCATCACTGCCATCTCCACGAATAAATGTTCAGTAACATCCCACACAGCTATATGGCCCCTCTACACAAATAGGCTCAATCCAATCATAAGGGAACAAATCTTCTCACGAGAATGTTCCAACTCTTAACCAAACAATGTACCATGCCATCCTTAAGCCAAAGATACCTGAATTCTAGATATTCTAGTAGTGATTCTTGGAGCAACCATTGAACAGATGAAGGAACATGCATTAATTTATAAATTCACTGGCCCTTAGCCCTATGAAAAAACTTTGTTCAATTGGCTTCAAAAGAACTGGACCATCAAAGGTGAAGCCAAACTCAAGGTGGGTGCACAAGACTTCTTCACAGTGATATTAATTAATATTGACAACTAAGGAAACATTTTTCAAGGAGGGTGTTACTATGTGAACTCTTCTAACCTTTGTTTCAAACAATGTTTTTCTTTATTCAACCTTGAGAAAGAGGATTTCTCCAATATTCTTGTGTGGATTAGATTTTACTATCTACCACATGAGTAGTAGGACCCAAATATCCTAGCTCACATTGATGAGCAACATGCAAAAATTTGTGATGCTTTTAGATATCACAAGAACTGGGCACTACACACCCTACACTAGGTTGTTTATTTACATGGATCTCACTGAACCATTCCTATACCACATTAATCTCAGTTGTCAGGATGTAATTTTGGAGTAAGCTATAGACTATGTGAAAATTTCACTAATATTTCATCACTTCCATGCATATGACCACCTATTCAAGGATTATCCCAAGAAACCCACATCAACGAAAGAAGAATGCACCAATGCAGCCACACAACCTAGAGAATATGGCTTCAAGATAGTCCCAAGTCACAAACATTCTTCTAAAGGAAAAAAAGGAGAATCCTCAAACCCCTCCAACACTCAAGGTGGAAATAAATCATCCCTTCTTCAAATGGATCCAAAACAGGAACCATCCATAGGCCAAACCCTCGGAGATACAGTATATATTGCATCACAGTTGATAGAAGAAGCATTAGTTTCATCAAATCCTCCTCGAGGTATTAATGAACACTCTGAAGGAATTCCTTCCCCCATGGAAGAAAAATATATACAATATCCAAAGTTGAAAGAGGTGGATATTCAATGAATTCCATAATTTTCGAAACACAAATATCTTGCATCATTTCCAGAGGACCAAATCCAACTAGTGGCCAAATCTTACATACAACATCAAGATGTGTTTCCCCAAAAAGCCAACACTTTAGGTTCAATTCCTTTACCTCTTCCTCTTTATCCATGCAAGGAATGAAAAGTAAATCCACTAAAGAATTATCTTAGCCCCTAAAGGATCCAAACAAAAAGGGTACAAAAACCAATAGTTAACTCTTGCAAGACCTAGGTGAATTCATATTTAGTTCGAGAAGAGTTTCCCCAATGATAATCCTCTTCCCTCCCTTATCTTTGTCTCGATGATCAAGGTCATTTCCTGGAATGTGAGAGGATTAAACAAAAAAACCAAATGCGAAATCCTTGAAAATAAAACCACCATGCATCAACCCAACATACTTCTCTTGGAAGAAACCAAGTGCTCTCACCAAACCCTCACTCAAATAATCCCTTCCATTTGGAAAATTTGTGATTTCCTTTCTCAATGTGCCTCCAACATCTCTTGAGGATTGGCTATTGTTTGGAATATAGCTTCAACTCAAATCATTGATTATTTCTCCCTAACAAGAATCCTCTCTTTAGTTTTTCAACCTATAGTTTCTTCTCAATATAGCTTCCTCTCTAATGTTTATGGCCTATTCTTCCTAAAGACAAAATATATTTGATTCGCAATATTGTTGTTTTTCATCGCATGGTATATCTGGAACCATGGATTATAGAAAGGTATTTCAATCTAATCTATTTTATTTAGGATAATAAGGGGGCATCTAAAAGTTGGAAGAAGAATTACAATCCTTCAACTCCTTCATCGCTAATGTCAAACTGGTAGATGTCAAAACAACAAATGGAACCTATACCTAGAATAATCGAAGAGAGGGAACACATTAAGTTGGTTCAAGGCTTGATCGTTTCTTAAAATCTAAATATGTCTGGAAACCAAAATGAAAGTGGTCCAATAAAGTATTATATCAGTAGGAAGCAATCCCCGCTTAACAAAAACTAAGAATACTCTTAGGCATGAACTCATGAGATATTGGCTCAAGAAGGGACTCTCTACAAGGGGGAATTAAGAATTGAATGGCTCAAAAATGGAGAGAGAAACACCAAGTTTTTTCATAGATGAATAATCAATTATAGGCATAAAGAAAATTCCATCTGCTACATGCTCCCAAAAAGCAATGGTGGAAATATCATAATAACATGTCCACTCTCTTATCCGAAGACATCAGTGAACTCCTATTCAATCCCATTCGTAATAAAATGCATGTCATTAGAAAAATCACACAAAATATTCCTAAGATCATCTTGAATGACCAAAACACAACTCTTTTATAGCCTATCTCCCTGCAATAAGTAGAGGAAATTGACATGATTTTTCCATGGAATAAAACTCCATGCCAAGATGGATTGACAACAAAACTATATCAAGGTTGTTGTTCCATCCTTGACCATTATGTGTTGCAATTTGTTAAAGAATCTAGAACTTCAACCTCTCTTCTCCAAGCTTTTGATTTCACTTTCAATGTTCTTTTTCCCAATTCTAGAAAATCCTTCGACCCCTTTCACTTTAGACCCATTTAATTATGAAATGTGATATATAAAATAATCTCTAAAATGGTATCCAATCACCTCTGACCTCTCCTACCTCGAATAATTTCTCTTGAGTGAATGAGTAATGTTGAAGGAGGGCAAATTTTGGACAACATCACTTTCATTCAAGAGCAATTTCACTCTCATATTTCCTCCAAGAATCAAGGTATAATTCTTAAACTTGACATGTCAAAGGCTTTTGATAAAATAAGTTGGCATTATATCTACTATGTTATTGCATCTTATGGATTTCATGAAATGTGGATAGCATGGATGATGGCACTTATTTCAAAATCCATCTTCTCTATTCTTGTTAATGGGTCACCTTCCCATACCTTTTCTTCCTAACGATTAGGAAAGCGAATCCTCTATCTCATTATATTTTTCACCTTTAAGTAAAAGGCCTTAGTCATGCCATTAAGCATGCCCTATCCTACCATTGAATCAAAGTCCTCCCCTTAGGCTATTCCGATCAAAGCACAAACCATCAACAATTTGTTGATGATAAAATATTAATGGGTACCCCACCATTAACCAAGCCAAATAATTCAATGGGATCCTCCATACCTTTGCAGGTGCACCTAACACTCAAATGAACACTAGTAAATCCCAATATGTTTTATTTAACACCTCCCCTATTGTGCAAATGTATATATCTCATTTCTTGGGTTTCCATAAGATCTTCATTTTTACCAAAAACATTGGTTCTCCCCTAACTCTCAACTCCATGAGATATTTGATCTGGGAAGGACTCCTCCTGAAGTTTGAAGCCAATCCTTCCTCTTAGACTTTTTAATCTCTTAACATTGCAAGCCAGTTTACCCTCCTAAAGTCAGTCCTCTATTCCATACCTTCTTATTTACTATCTACCCTTACTGCTCCCAAATACATTCCTAGCAAAATAAAATCTATCAAAACCTCATTTATATGAGGAGGAGCCATAGTATAGAAAACATGGGCCCTTGTAGCTTGGCAAATGTAGGGTTTAACCCTGTATAGAAATTACCTGCATACGAATTCTTAAACAAAGAAAATAAACAATGCGAGAGCATAACACATAAAACACATATGCACAGAGATTTTCCCCTGGATCCCAAAACCGGGACTACCAGCTTGATTTTTCATTATGTTCCTTTCAATGTTACAATACATATTTATACATGCCGAAGCATCCAATACCATGGACTTAAATCCATCGTGTCCAATACCATGGACCGAAAACCATCGCGTCCAATAATCATGTGCACAGAACCATAGGTGGGTCTGCCCAACCTAACATAGGGTCCAAAACAAAAATTTTCCGAGGCGCTGCCCCGGACCCCATAAAGTGGGGTTACGTGTGCCCTTCAAACCCCCTATTAACTATGTGGAAAGAATATAACGCAACCCAACAATCTCCCACTTGTTTTCTTTCCACAGGGGGCCACACGAGAGCTTAGTCATTTTTCCAACCCTAAGATGCCCATTGCTTCTCTACACCAAGAGAACTTCTCAGAGCTCACAGATTTTGTCAATGCATCTGCAGTATTCTTCAAAGTGTCCACCTTTACCAGCAACACCTTTCTGTCTTCTATCATATCCCTCACAAAGTGATACTGAACATCAATGTGCTTTGTCTTTGAATGATAAGCAGGGTTATTTGCCAAGAAAATTGCACTATGGCTATCACAGTCTATTCTTATAGCTCCCTGTACTAACCCCATACTTGAACACAATCTCTGCAACCAAACTGCCTCCTTGCTTGCATGAGTGGCTGCCACGTATTCTGCCGCGTAGTTGATAGTGCCACCACAGATTGTTTCTTACTCATCCAACTGATTGCACCTCCAAATAGGTTAAACACATACCCACTTGTAGATTTTCTCTGATCCAGATCACTAGCCCAGTCTGCATCAACAAAGCCATGGATATCCAACACTCTATCCAATCCTGGTCTTCCTTGGGAGCACAAACCATAATCACTAGTGCCACGCAAATACCTGAGAATCCGCTTCACTGCTGTCCAGTGCTCCTTCCCAGGTTTTGACATAAACCTGCTGAATACTCCCACTGCATGTGCAATGTCTGGTCTAGTACAGACCATTGCATACATCAGGCTACTCACTGCACTTGCATATGGAACACGGGACATGTCCTCTTCCTCTTCTTGTGTCTTGGGACACTGTTCAGCAGATAACCTCACACCTATAGGAATAGGAACCTTCACTGGTTTACTATCCTGCATATTAAACCTCTATAGTATTGTCTCGACATACTTCCTCTGGTTTAACCAGAGCTTCCTCTTTTCCCGATATCTTTTAATTTCCATGCCCAAAATATAGTTTGCAGCACCAAGATCTTTCAGGCCGAATTTGGAGGACAACTGGGTATTCAAATCATGGATAATTTCTTTGTCATTTCCAACCAGCAACATATCATCCACATGCAAGACCAGATAAATAACAAGGTCACCAATTAATTCAAAATACACACAATGATCTGCTTTGCTTCTGGTGAAGCCAAGTCCCCATATAAATGTATCAAATTTCTGATACCACATCCTTGGTGACTGTTTTAACCCATACAAAGACTTCTTTAACTTTCATACCAGTTCTTTCTTACCCTTCACCACAAAGCCTTCAGGTTGCTTCATGTAGATTTCCTCTTCCAAATCCCCGTGAAGAAATGTTGTCTTCACATCCATCTATTCTACCTCAAAATCAAAAGCAGCAACAACAGATAAAAGTAATCTAATAGAAGTTACCTTGGCAACAGGAGAAAAAATATCACCAAAATCAATTCCTGGCACGTGGGAATAACCTTTTGCTACCAACCAAGCTTTGTATTTCTCCACCTTTCCTTCTGCATTTGTCTTCTTCTTGAACACCCATTTGCTGCCAATGGGTTTCCTTCTAGCGGGCAACTCCACCAGATCCCAAGCTTCATTTTTGTGCAAAGATGCCATTTCATCAACCATGGCCTCTTTCCAGAGTTTTCCATCCTCTGAATCCACTGCTTCCTTCACAGTTCTGGGATCATCATCAGTAACAGACAAAGAAAAATTTGAACAGAAAGTAGATGGACTATACCTTTCTGGCTACCTTCTTTCTCGAACTGATCTTCTCACGGCCGGAGTTTGTGACTCTTCATCTTTTGATTCCTCCTCTGCTACAGAGTCTGATTCTTCCTCCTTTAGTTCAAACTCTATCTTCACAGGTTCCTTTGCTTGGACTTCATGTTTAATAACATCTTTCACCTCTCTGAACACCACATCTCGACTGTACACAACCTTCTGTGTCACTGGGTTCCAAAGCTTATAACCCTTTAAACCATCTTTATACCCAATAAAGATGCACTTTTCAGATTTAATATCCAAATTGGTTCATTTCTCCTTTAGAACATGTACATATGCATCACATCCAAAGACCCTCAGATGTGAAAGAGAGGGTTTCTTACCAGTCCATACTTCTTGTGGAGTCTTATCCTCCAACGCCGATGAAGGTGACTTGTTGACCAGGTAACATGCAGTATCCACCGCCTCTGCCCAGAATTCCTGTCCTAACTCGGCACCACTGAGCATGCTTCTTGCCCTTTCCATCAACGTCTTGTTCATTCTTTCTGCGACTCCATTTTGCTGAGGTGTATATGGAGTAGTCTTCTGTCGTGCTATACCAAACTTCTTATAGAATTCTTCAAATTCCTTGCTACAAAACTCTCCACCATTATCTATCCTCAACACCTTTATCTTCTTCTCTGTCTGATTTTCCACCAAAGCCTTAAATTCTTTAAACCTGTCAAAGACTTCAGATTTATTCTTAAGGAAATATATCCATGTATTCCTTGAGAAGTCATCTATAAATGATACATAGTACACATACTTACCCAGTGATGGAACCTTCACAGGTCCAAACACATCACTGTGCACAAGCTCTAATATTTGTTTCGTCCTCTTACCACCAGAGGGGAAACTCACCCAATTCTGCTTCCCATATACACAATTTTCACAAAAATCAAAATCCAAAGAGCTATTATTCATACCTTCTACCATACCTTTACCATGAAGTATTCAAAGGCCCTTCTCTCTAATATGTATAAGCCTTTGATGCCACAACATGGTCTTCTCTCCAGAGACCACTAGATTTTCTACTTCATTTTCAGGAACCATAGAACTATTGCACCCATCAACAACAGTGCTACCTTGCAGCTTGTACAGAGTTCCAATCTGAACTCCCCGCATCAATGTCAGTGCTCCTCGAACCATCTTGCAGGTATCTTTCTCGAACACTATCTTTACACCTGCATCATCCAACTTGCTTACAGAAATCAGATTTCTGGCCAATGCAGGAATATGCAGAACACCCGGAAGTGTTCTAACCCTTCCACCTTACAACTTCAACTTTACTTTTCCGCGACCAATGATTCTAGCCTTCCTATCATCTCCTAAGAAGACATCACCACCATCGTATTTCTCATACTCGCAGAACCACTCTCTATGGGGAGTGAAGTGAAAGGATGCACCTGAGTCAATCAACCATGCCTCATGATCTAGATGTGTACTTGAAGAAGCCAAGTACACATCCCCACCTTCATCTGAGGTGGTTTTCGCCTCTGCAGAAGGAGCATCATTAGATCCCTTTCCTTTATCAGGAGCTTTAGATTTACAATCCCTTCTGAAGTGCCCTTCCTTTCCGCATTTCTAGCACACCACCTTTGTAGGTTTTCCTGGAGATTTAGATCTCCTTCTAGATTTAGATCTCCCACTCGATGACTTATTTTTGTTTCTGTTCAGGGACCGTCCTCGTACAGACAAGCCATCACCATTCTGGCTCTCCATATTTTTTCGTCTCATCTCCTCTGTCAGCAAGGCTGAGACTATTTCATCAAACTGCAAAGCAATTGCATTGCTACCTATTGCAATAACAAACTATCCCACAAATCTCGTAGAGAACACAACAAACTGATGCACTTATCTTCATCTGAAATTTTAATCTCAACAGATGATAACTGACTTACCACAGTATTAAACGCATTCAGATGCTCTGTCACCGAGTCTCCATATTTCATCCTCAGGTTATACAGCTTTTTCCGCAGGAACAGTTTATTCACCAGAGACTTAGATTGGTACAAAGTCCCTAATTTGTTCCACAAAGCCTTCGCCGTAGCCTCCCCTGATACATTCAGCAATACTCAATCTGAGACACACAATCGTATTGTGCTCTTTGCCTTTCGATCCAACTTCTTCCATTCTTCATCGGTCACTCCCGTTGGTTTAGTACTCAGATCTACCGCGATCCACTGATCTTTATCCACCAACAGATCCTCCATCTTGAGTTTCCACAACTCAAAACTCTGACCATTGAACTTCTCAATCTCTATCTTTCCACTGCTCGCCATCTTCTTTCACCACCAGAATCGATCTCGCAGATCTCCCACTGAACAGGGTCTACCACAGGCCCGAGAAAAAAACCCCTCAACAACAAAGGCATCCCCTTGAAGCCAAAACAGCTCTGATACCAAATGTAGGTTTTAACCCTGTACAGAAATTACCTGCATACGAATTCTTAAACAAAGAAAATAAACAATGCGAGAGCATAACACATAAAACACATATGCACAGAGATTTTCCCCTGGATCCCAAAACTGGGACTACCAGCTTGATTTTTCATTATGTTCCTTTCAATATTACAATACATATTTATACATGCCGAAGCATCCAATACCATGGACCGAAATCCATCACATCCAATACCATGGACTGAAAACCATCGCGTCCAAAAATCATGTGCGAAAATCATGCACAGAACCATCGGTGGGTCCGCCAAACCTAACATAGGGTCCAAAACCAAAATTTTCCGGGGTGCTGCCTCGGACCCCATAAAGTGGTGTTACGGGTGCCCTTCAAACCCTCTATTAACTATGTGGAAAGAATATAACACAACCCAACAAATTCTCTGACCGAAACCAAATGGTGTCCAAGGGACCCTGAAATTATCAGTAAGGCCATGAATGCAAAGATATGGTGGTGATGGATGAAATAACCTACAACTCTCTAGGAAAAAATGTGGATTAATAAATACTCTCATGAAATCTGAGACTTCCAGCAGGGCATAATTGCCACTTGTCCTCAAGGTTCCCATATTTGGAGGGAATCTAGTAACAACAAACCTTTAATTCAAGACCATTATTTTTGGGAAGTCAAGAATGGAAGGGCAACACTTTGCTCGAAAGATTCATGGAACTAATTTTGGCTACTTAGAATATTGTTTTTCAGTTTGGCCTTGATATTTTTATATGGAGCTATGGAACCTCTTGGAACTTAAATTTAAAATAAGCATATAACATCCTGACCTATAGTGACTAGGGTGATGTCAACCTTACCTGGAAACACTTATGGAAGTTGAAGCATTGGCCAAAAGTGAACATTTTCTTTGGCTACTAATAAAAAAGAAAACACTCACATGGGAAAATCTACAAAAGAAAGGCTTCTTAGGTCCTTCAATATGCTCACTATGTTTAAACCAAATGGAGAACCTTAAGAATTTATTTTTGTAATGTATCTTGCCACTACTAGATGAGAGAGGCTAAATATGGATTTTCTTGATGAAAATGCTATGCCACAGGTAATTTCTATAAAACTATAAAAATGAAATGGAAAACCTTACAACACTCCTATCCTCAACAAATTATGGAATAATACGCTCAGATTTACTTTATGAAATATATGGAAGGACCATAATGCTCAGATCTTTAAAAATCAAGCATTTTCAGTATAAAAATCGATGGTCCAAATGATTTCCCAACTAGGAGAAACTTTCTCATGAATTAATGGAACCCTTGAGACTCGGATTTCCCTCTAAGAGAAAAATTCATTCTTCAATCTCTCAACATTCATCAACAACCTCCCATCCCCACAAGTAGCATCCTTCATCCTTCAACATCGAGTCCTTCATGCTAGTCTCACCCTTGAGAAGGCTTTGTGAAGCTTAACTTTGATTAAACTTCAAGATGAAACCCTAGCCCTGCAAGGTATCAGGGAGTTATTCATAGTAGTGAAGGTTTTATTATAATTATGTATGTACACTATCTAGACACTCTCATAAGTAACGAAGCAGAACTTTAGGCTTTGAGCATGGTCTTCTAACTTCTCTCAAACTTAATTATCAACAACTTCTAATTGAAGGAGACTTTCTAATAATTATATCCATTCTAAAAAAGGTGTATAAGGGAACTCCATTATCTATGTCCTCTTCAAGTTGGCTGCTGGAGTCTCATATCCGAAGGGTAGTAAGATTCATTCATAGGATAAAAGAACCTATATTTTCTCATGTTCGCCACATAGGTACTAAAATTACAGATCACCTCGTGGTAACCTCAAGACTATAAACTGGTGGTTTTGGGCTTATTTCCCTGTTGGGAAACTCTTAACACAAAGTAGATCTTGTTATACTTATTGTCATTAGTAATTAAATTTTGAATCTTACACAAAAAGAGAATTCTAAGTTATTATCTTATTAAGACTTTAATGTTCAAATTATTCATGAAGGCTAATTGGGTAAGTTTCATATGATACTTTTTTTTCTCTTTTTTTCTTTCGAATCCTTTTTAGCCATGGTGAATTGGTAAATCATTAGACTAACTTAGGCCATGCCTAGGGCACCTAGTAGTTGTCACTATAACACCAAGTGTATATCCAATATTCCCAAAGCCATAGTTATTGTAAACTTATGATTTAGCAAGAGCTAAGACTCCATGTGTAAGGAGAAGCATACTCCTTTACCATTATCATAATTGACCCAAGGTGTCCCACTTGGGATTTGAAACCAAGTGGAGGAGATACCATCCCAATGAACCAATCACCTTGCCTTCGCACAAGGGGACCTTCATTTACTACCAGTTCACTAAGGAGAACAAAATATGTACATAGGGTACACAACATATATTTTCCCTTTCCCTTTGACGCACATTTTTAAGGCTACAAACAAATAGACCAATTATTCCTGCCCCAATTTAGATTTGTTCTTAACCTTATCCTTATGCGCTAAATTTGGAGAGGTTGTTAAGCATTATATTAAATAGGGATGTCCCATAGGGTTTTTACCCTTCACCTCATCCATCTTATCCACTCATGCTCATAATGCTAGGTGGTTCCTTACATTATGACAACATACTAGCCTAACCCTGTTCACTTCTAGCTTCTATTAGAAGTGATTTAAGATGGTTTGACTTCGTCAAAAATATTCCACTTGAATATGTTTTGGCATGAAACCACAATTTTTATATGGTCTCATTTGCAAAAATTTCTTACTAATCATGATCTATGGTTTCATTTTCATGGTTTACTTAGTCAAAGATACTTAATATGGCATAATTAAGATGGGGATATTCTTTATCTTTCTTCAAAAGCATGTGCTCGGATGAATATTTTAGTCAAGTAGGGATTGTTATGTGGACATAAAACATTTCCTCCTATTGCCACTTGAGGAAGGGATATTTTATGTCTTGAACCAAATGCATGCACAACTTGCTTATACTATTATTTTCTTATTATTACGAGACAATTGATCATGAAAGCTCAAATACCAAGAGCACAACCTATTTCATGGAAATATTTTATATTGTTCTTGTTTTCAAATGAATTGTGGAATAAGAATGCAACGATTAGTGATGACATTCTCAAACCTATTTTGAATTTGTTCCCTACTTCTTTAACTAAGTAATTTTTACACTAATAGGCTACTTTAATTATTTTCTTAATTAATTATTTTGATTGGATGTTGTAAATTTAAAGGTGCCAGTATATTCTCATCATAGCCACTATATCAATAGATCAAATCCACACTAGTAACTTCCTTTCATATCCAAATCGTATGATTAAACCATACTTAAATTAAAAATTTACAAAGCTTGATTAAAAAATTATGATACCATTTGTAAATTGGCAACTATCAATATTAACAAGAACTAAAAATACACATGCTTGAATAATTCTAATAGTCGAAAGATAAATGAAATGATTTTGTTCTTGTTCTTAACTGAAAGCTTAATATTTTTCTCTATTATGTAAAGTACGACTTACAACTTACATTATATTAAAAAAAAATGAAATGTGGCTTCCTATGTGTTATATTATGAAACATATACTATATTAAATTAAAAATGAAAGTTCATTGAAACATGGGTGAGCTACATTTCAAATTATGGGATATAATGAAATTCTTTGTTTACAAGTACCTTGATTAAGAATTAATTAAAAATATAAGAGTTTGGTTGTTGTGGTTATTAATGTGGTGACTAGAATATGAAACACTCTTGGTATAAAATAATCCAAATAATATTATATCTCACTCTTCCCTCTTCATCTAAGTACTAAATTCCTCTTCTCCACATCAATATGGTTCAATTCCTCTGGGTTCAACTCTATTTTCCTCCTCTCCACTTAATCTCATGAATTATTTGTTTAGACAATGATGATTATTAATGTGGTGACTAGAATATGAAACGCATTTGGTTACTCATTCTCCACTCTTGGTATAAAATAATCCAAATAATAGTATATCCCACACTTCCCTCTTCATTTAAGTACTGAATTTGTCTTCTGCACATCAATATGGTTCAATTCCTTTGGGTTCAACTCTATTTTCCTCCTCTCCACTTAATCTCATGAATTATTTGTTTGGACAATGATGAATTTTTTTTTTTTTACATGATGATTTTAATGTTGTTAGGAGGTTTGTCAAAAATCATAGAGAAGATAGAAATGATTCATTGAACAATGGTGTGAATTTGTGATCCAAATTGATGATTTCCAACGATTTGAAAGTAGTTGGAGGGGCTTGTCAATTATTTTAGTTGTACTCGAACTTAAATCTCGCATAACACTAATTATGTAGTGCAAATCTATGAAACATAGAACCTTCAATTTGGTAGTGGACCAGATAACATGTGCATGGAATCATAGAAGTCTACAATAATGGCTATTGACTACAATTCCCTTTTCCATTAATGGATATTTGTTGTTTCTTGAAAGTCCATTTTCATCTAAACACATGAGACATTAATGGTTTCAGACATGAAATAAATTGTCCATTATAGCTCAATGTTGATCATGGGTTTCTTAGTCGTTACACTAATGGATTTTTCATGGAAAAAATGGTGAAAAGGTGTTCTTAATTATTCTTATTAGTAAACCTTTAACCCATATATCACATCAGGATTTTAATTTAGGATCTTTCCAAAATTTGGTGAAAAAGTGTGTTTCATTATTTTTATGGGTAAAACTTTAACTATAGCATGACATTACGGTTTTAATAGAGTTCAGTGGAATGATGTGCTTGATTATTTTTAATAGTAAGCTTTAAGCATTGTATTGAAATAATAAATAAGATATGATGAACATTTTAAGGGATCCAGTTGTAATGTTACATAAATTACTTAAAGTTGAAATAAATAGCACCCTTATACACAATTTAATATTTAGTCATTCTATACACAAAAATAGGAAACTACTCCTTAAAAGTCCATTGAGGATACAAGATTACCATTAACCAACATATTATATTTTATATTATTTTACTCTTTCAATTTCAATAACAATAATATTTTTCTTTTAAAACTAGTATTAATATAATATTAATGTTGTTATATAGGATTATAAATATAATACCTTAAAATTAATATTAATATTGTTATATAGGATTATAAGTTTAATGCCTTAACTATCTTAAGGACAAAATTTTTTGTTTCATTATAACATGCAACAAAATAACATTGTATTTTAATAAAAAAAAATAATCATAAAAACCTTCACTTAATAAAACTAACATCTCAAGCAACAAAAATAAGTATTATATTTTGATGAAAAAAACCACACTCAAAATCCTACTTCACAAATCTAACACCTCATTATGGTTATGTGAAAAAATGGATATCAAAATACTATAGAAGATATGCGAGGCAATGTGATGAAAAAGACCAACATAATATGGTTAAAAAAACATCATGATTATCACGAAAAATATTTATTTCTTTTTCGATAAACATTACACATCATGACAATATCACTCAACTATGTTCGACTATGCTTAGCTGCATTTGAGAGTCAACATTCTTTAACTTGGGTCAAACATGATTGTATTTTAATTTTATTAAGTAATATTACTAACCAAATGTATTCAACCACATTAATGAAACATAGACATATTCAAACCAAGTCAACCAATAGAAAAAAATAATCATCAATAATGGTCAATCAAGGTCTATATGGTCAACCACAATTAACCATTC
The DNA here is from genome assembly GCA_031772625.1 of Pinus tabuliformis. NCBI lineage: Eukaryota > Viridiplantae > Streptophyta > Pinopsida > Pinales > Pinaceae > Pinus > Pinus tabuliformis. Next base: position 437,601,676 of record CM062816.1, read on the forward strand.
TCAAACATGGCCAACCATGGTCAACCAGAATCAACCATGGTTAACTATGGTAAATAGTTAGCAACCATAGTCAACCATGGCCAATAATAATCAATGATGTTCAACGAAGGTCAACCATGGTCAACCAACGTCATCCAATACCAACATGGTTAGAATGGTTAACCAAGTTCAACTATGGTAATTGCTACCAATTATGATTAGCCATTGTGCACCATGGCCAACCAAGATCAACATGGTTAGAATGGTCAAACATGGTTAACCATGGACGACCTTTCTCAACCAGAGTCAACCATGGTCAACACTGGCCAACCATGATCAACAATCATTAAGTAAAGTCAACCATGGTCAACCAAGGTCATCCAATATCAAAATGGTTAATGGCCAAACAAGGTCAACCAAGGTAGAGCATGGTCAACTATGATAACATGGTCAACTAAGGTCAACAAAGATAAAGCTTGGTAAACCATGCTCAATCTTGCAGCGGGACAAATATTATAACAATGTGACATTGCAAAACTAACAATGTGATGTGTTTGACTAATGTCGAAGCCTATCCAACATTGTAGTGTGAAAAACATTGTCGCAATGTGGAAAACATTGTTACACTATGACAAACATTGTCACAATGTTAAAATATATCGGAATTTATTAATATTAATTTAAAGATTAATATTTGTCACAATGTGATATAACAAAACTAACAATGTTGCGTCATAGTATATCCAACATCGTATTGTGGCAAACTTTGTTGCAACATGGAAAACATTGCCGCACTGTGACAAACATTGTCAGAATGTTACATTACATTGCAATTTATTCAATGTCGCAGTGTGACATTACAAAATTTTGGTTTAGTATTCGTTTTTCTAATATTGTTTTTTCCAATATTGGGTTTCTAGTATTGGTTTTTATAATATTATGTTTAATAACGGATTTATAATATTAGGGTTTAATATTGGGTTTATAACATTAGATTTTTTAATATTGGGTCTACAGTATTTCGTTTATAATATTAATGCAAACGGTTATAATATTAATCTTATAGCTTATAACGTTATCCTAAGGTTTAGGATTAATATGAAGGTTTATAATGTTGGGTTTTATAATTTTAGGGATTATAATAATTGGCTTAATGCTAGGGTGTAATATTGTGAAATTGGAATAGTACAAAAATCTATGCAATGTCATAGTGTGACAAGCATCTTCACAATGTGTAAAGGAGTGTGGAAATCATTGTCACCATGATACATTACATTTTAATTTATTCAGTTAGTCATAGGGTTTATAATCAATTAGGCTTATACTATTCATCATGTAATTTAATATTAATCCCTTACGTTTTTAATGTCTTGGATTTAAATATTGATCATAGGATTTATACTCATAGGGTTTCATATTAATCCTAGGGTTTATAATATTAATAATAGTGTTTAATATCAATCCCTTGGGTTTATAATAGTAATAAACACTTGGGTTGAATAATTCCTTGGGTCTATAATATTAATCCTAGGATTTAATATTAATCCCACTAATTGAAATGTCTTGGGCTTATAATACTAATGTTATAGTTTAATATTAATATAATTAATTGTTTGTGTTTATAATATAAATAATTTGTAGGTTTTATTAATCCCTTGGATTTATTGATGTTGTGTATTTGTAATATTGATAATCCCTTTTATTTATTATGTGTGTTTATAATATAAATCCCACGGTTTAATATTATTTTGTTTCATTTATAATATCAATAAATACTTATCTTTATTAATCACTTGGCTTTAAGATATTAATTATCTTAGATTGGATATAATAATCTTAGGGTTTATATTATTAATCGTAGGGTTTATAATACCTTGGACTTATGATTACTCCCTTTCGTTTATAATATTAATCCCTAATATATATAATAATATATTAGGGTTTATAATATTAATTGTTGGAAATAATACTGAGAGGGGGGGTGAATCAATGTTATCAGATCAATAATTTAATTTTCAAAAATTATTTGTATACACTACTTTAGCTTAATGAACTAGCGTGTATACGCAACTATACTTAAAGTAACGAGCGTATATGCAGAGATCTTTTGATCTACCCACATTATCATATATTGAACTTTAACCAGTGTATCAGGAATTCATTAGATAGTGTAGTAAAAGCAAAATAAAGCATCACACACAAGCACCACACATGAACACCAAGATATAAGGTGGAAACCCAATGTGGGTGAAAACCACCTGTTGTTGTCATCTCTGTCTTCTTTTAATAATAAGAAAATTATGTTTACAATTTTTTTACTGGTGCAGTCTTATACCAGTACGCAGACTTCTACCTGCAGAAGGCTACAACCTTCTCTCGTTCTCTAGCTTCTACTGGAAGGGATCTACAACACCCTAGCTCTTGTACTAGCTTATATGTTTACTAGTACATAGGTGCTAGCCTACAGAAGGCTACAACCTTCTCTTTTCTTCGAGGGACCACATTTCATAAATTTTCAGACTAGATCCATCAACAACATGGTTCAATCATCAAATATATCTGCATCAACCAATATCCTTTTGAACCAACAACAATTGAATCAATCAATCACTTTGACAACCCATCAATATTATCTTTTAGAAAGCTATCACCAGAATACAGTAACCAAAACCCAAGCCAAAACTCAAAACACTGCAATAGCAAATAGAAGCAACTAGAACATATTTTATAAGGTATACACTACTTCAATGTGTCGAACCTGCGTGTTCACACGCTTTACTCAAAGCCAACCAGCGTATACATCTGCAAATATAAATTCAGATTTTTGTAGCTATTCCAAACTTTAGTTATACCCAGATCATATCATTTACAAAATAATATATGTGTAAGTGTTCAAATCTAGAATATACATGAGCATCAACACAAAATATAGTACATTTTACACCTTAAGGTCCCGATTCATCATTAGATCTGATTCCTCATCATTAGCTAAGGTTCATCCTTGGTTCAGATCCAGCTATGCACCATAACCCAATAACCTGCATACTATATGTCACACTTCATCAGATATTCAATACTTGCACACATGGCCTAATGATCTTCTCCTCCTTCTATGGTTTGTAGGCCTTTCTCAATACCATGGACCAAAACCACAAAGGACCAATACCTTGGACCAAATACCTAGGGTTAATACCTCGAACCCGATACCTTGGACCAATACCATGGATCAAAATACCATGAAGCAAATACTTTGGACCAAAAACTCAGTTTTCCAAGATATATGTGCTTTTCAGTTTGTGAAATTGCGTGTGTACATATACGCGACTTATATACAGTGAACCCGTGTCTATACACGGCTTGGCCAATGGTGAACTTGCGTATACCTCTATTTCTTCATTCTGTGAAGTCTGATTTGTAACTTTGTGGTGTTAACCTATTGTACTGTGTTCTATCATATGATTGAATTGCCATCAAGGACAACATATGTGTCATAATGCCAACAACCTCCCCCTTTGGACTTGATGGCAACACCAAGTCACTCTCCCCCTTTGTCATCAAGGGCAAAGGGCCATGCTCCCCCTGAGCACAAGCAATCTGCAAAAATACAACATGACTCTATACATACATCATCAATGACCTTCCTATCACCAAAGACTCATACATACATCCATCAACCAATCAAATGGGGATATACCAAATTTGACTCATCCACCCAACCAAGTGGGAATATACTAATTGTTTATACAAGAAACATTACATCATCCATCCCATGCATAGTGGGGTTACAAATTAGGTCTTTTCATGACCTTTAAATTAAATGATACACATGACATATATAATACAGACCAAATATCTTAAACAAGACCATGATAGTCATCAGCAGCATCTATCAATCAGCATCCAGACCAGCAATCATGTTCTCCCCTTGAACCTGTTCCACCTTAATCAAAAACCAACTATGTGAATCTGTACCAGGATATTCTAAGATAATGCCAACAATGCATTATTATAAGCATATGCTCCCCCTGAACCTGTGCCAGATGTTCACTTTCAGATCTAATCATTTCATGTAATAGAAGAGTTATCAAGGCATCATAATCAATCAGATATACATCAACTTATCAACAACTTATGAGAGCCAACATATTTCCACATGTCATCAAGAGATTGTAACCATCATCAAGCAAAGCAGATAATTCACTAAACCATATCAAACCCCTTTCTCCTAAGTCTGGCCCACTGCTTTTCCTCAAACCAACATATACGCGATTGTACCCACATAAACTAGCGTATGTACGTGATTACACTTCATGAAACTCACGTATAACCACCTTTCTCTGAAGAAGATATGATTTAATAGCAATATGATGCAGCAACTACTCCCAACTTCTATCTGAGATATTCAAATGTCTAGGCAGTGGTTTAGTGAATATATCAACAACCTGTTCTTTGGAGGGAACATACTCCAATTTGACCCTTTGTTCAAGAACTTGTTCACGTAGAAAATGATATCTGACAGGTATGTTCATGGTATTAGAGTGCATGACTGGATTCTTTGAAATACTAATGAAACTTGTATTATCATATATAATGGAGATAAGTGGAGTACATGTGATCTAAATGTCTTGCAAGGTTTGCATCATCCAAATTAGTTGTGTGTAGCAAGATGCAGCAGCCACATATTCTGCTTCAGTTGTAGGTAATGCAATTGAACTATGTTTCTTGTTGAACCAAGACACTAACCTGGAACCCATATAGAATGCACCACCACTAGTGCTTTTTTTGACATCATCGCTTCCTGCCCAATATGAATTTGTATATGGATGAAGTGTAAGATCTGTATCTCTAGGATACCATAAACAAAAGTTATGTGTTCCTTGAAGATATTTGAAAATTCTTTTGACTACTTGAAGGTGTGATTCCTTTGGATTTGCTTGGAATCTTCCAACTATTCCTACTGCATGCATGATGTCCATTCGGGTACCTATTAGATAAAGGAGACTACCAATCATGGATCTGTAAGTTGGTTGATGTATTGCTGTTGATTCATCATTTGAGCTGAGACTACATCATGTTACCATTGGGGTACATACTGGTTTAGAATCTTCCATGCTGTATTTTTTCAAGATCTGTTTGAGATATTTGGTTTGTGACAGAAAAATACCATCTTTATTTTGTTAAATTTGCAAACAAAGAAAATATGTAAAATCACCATCTTTACTTCGGCAAGAGTATCCAAGAAGAATACCTTCATCTTCTCTAGGTTCAAACTTACCAATTTTTTCATCAGTCCTTTTGATGTAACATTTGTTTCCAAAAAAATTGAAGTATTTTACAATAGGAGTCTTACCATACCACATTTCATGTGGAGTTTGAGTGTTGTTTACCTAAACATTTGCTTCGTTGAGAATAGTGACAGCGGCAAATGCAGCTTCACCCCGAAGGTTGCAGGAGTTCCAGATTCATCTAGCATAGCTCGAGCCATTTGTTGAATAGTTCTATTCATTCTTTCTACCACTCCATTTTGTTGAGGAGTCCTTGTAGTGGAGAACTACCTTTTTATTCCATGTTGTTCACAAAAGTAAAACAACTCATCCGAGGTAAATTCCCCTCCTCGATCAGATCCGAGGCATTTGATTTTGCGATCTGATTCATTTTCAACCAAAACTTTGAAGGCTTTGAATTTTTCAAATGCTTCATCTTTATGCTTTAGAAGACCTATCCAACACATTCTCGAATAATCATCAATGAATAATATAAAGTATTCTTCTCCACGGGATGACTTTTTCTTGATGGTCCACATAAATCAGTATGAACAAGTTCAAGAGGCTTACGAGCTAATCCTTCCTTTTCAGGGAAGTGCGATCTAGTTTGCTTACTGAATTGACATGATTTCCATATGGTATTTTCAGGAATTCCGATATCAGGAAGATCACGAACAGCCTGGAATCTACATGCTTTTCTTATTTGAGAAAAGCTTAGATGCCCCAATCTTCTGTGCCATAGCCAGTGTTGATCATTTTTTCTTAGATAGCATTGTTGTTGTCCTCCCTTGAGTATGTATAAGTTGTTTGGAGTTCTTGTACCTTTGATCATGGTTTCTCCTGTATCAATCTCACGAACAACATATCTGTTTGATCGAAATACTACTTCATTTCCTTGATCACACATTAGACTGACACTCAACAGGTTATGCTTCAGACCATAAAAATACATAACATTCCCAACTTTAACCTTTTCTTTTAAGAAAACAGAGCCTTTACCTTTTATGACAGCAGGAGTGTCCTTTCAAAATGAGACATTCTTTTCCTTTTCTAAGGCAGTATATGGGTGAAGTTTTTCTTTGCCACTTGTCATGTGTTTTGAGCATCCACTGTTGATGTACGATTGATTTTTCTGTCCTTCTGCATAGAAGGCTATGCGACATATTTTTGTTTGTTGTTCTTTCTTTCTCCATATTTTGTGTATTAATGAAGTTTGCTCTTTTTGAGATATTTTCTGAATTTTACTCCTGCATTCAAATTCTTCATGACTGAAGTTGTTGCACATAGAGCATTCTATTTCATTTTCAAGAAGATAAAAGTTATTGTAGGACCTTTTCATGATCCCTATCACATTCCTCTGATTTCATGCTTCTCTAGTCATGATGGTTTTGTAAGCAACACATTGATTAGCTTTGTGTCCAAAGTTATGACATGAAAATCATTGGCCATTAAAGAAGTTCCTGCAATTATCGAATCTACTGACCTAGTGATTGTAGTTTCTATTTATATTCATCCTTGAAGCAAATTGAGTCTGATTTACCTGAGGTTGGTTGTGGCTTCTATTCATCCTTGAAGTAAATTGAGCTTGATTTACCTGGTGATCTGCTTTATTCCTTTGCTGACGATTGTCAAACTATTCAATGCTCTTCGCTACATCAAGAAAGCTTTTAGTGGAAGTTGACGGTTTCTGTGCCTGAGATGCTTCTTCATTATATCCAAGACCTGTCTTTATCGGAGGATAATGTTTCACTTTGATAATTTCATTTAAGGTTTTCGATCCTTTAGCAAATCTAAGATTGAGAACTTTTTTTTTCTGAAGATCCTTTCTTAGACCCACAATTTCACATTCTAGTTTTTCATTGTGTTTTTCTCTTTCAGCAAATTGGAATGTCAAGGTATCTATAATCATATTCTTTCCTTCTAAACAGATTTTGAGTTTATAGTTTTCTTCATAAAGGTCACCTTCATCTAAAGTATCTAAAAAATCAACGCCTTCATAAGCCATCAAAAATCTATAGTCATTACTATTTTCATCTTCATCACTAATTGATAAACCATCGTTATCTTCATGAGTATAGTAGCTCTTCTTACTTACACTTTGTTTTCTATTCCATTTTGTAGGTTCCTTCTCTTTATCATATTCATCTTTATGAGGACATTTGGCAGCATGATGACCAACTCTACCACAAACAAAACATTTGAAAGGTAGTTTACCTCTGAATCTTCCGTAACCCCGTTGAAGCTTCTTGACAATGTTTACTTCCTCTTCTTCTTCTGAAAGAGGTCCTGATTCATTGAGTTCTTATTTTCCTTTTACTGAAGCTTGAAATGTAGCTTCTCTCATATCTCAGGGACCTCCTTTTCTCATCTCAAAATCAGTTAAGATTTCGTGCAGCTACGTCATAGTAATAGTCTGTAGATCCTGCTTTTCTTCTATGGCAGATACTTTTGATTGAAACTTAGCAGAAAAGGACCTTAAAACTTTTTCAACTAAGGTAAATTCCTTTATCTCTTCACCTAGATTCTTGATGCAATTAACAATCTCATCTATACGTAAGAACTAACTAGCTATACTTTCATCATTGTGCATCTTGAGAGTTTGCAGTTTAGTTCGTTTTAGCTGAGAGTCTCCTTCTTAGCTTAGAACGATTTTGTCCCATATTTCTTTGGCAGATTTGAGTTGCATAACTTTGACAAACTCTAATTGTGATAGAATTCCCAATAATGTAATGACAACCTTGGCATTGGTTTCATATTGCTTTATACCTGCCCTATTTGTAGGAATTGTTGATGGAAATGTATATCCTCCTTCTACGATTTCCCAGACATCTATTCCAAGTGATTGACGATAGGTTGTGGTTATTACCTTCCAATAAACAAAGTTTCTCCCATCAAATATTGGTGGTCTGATGGATCCCCCACTTTCTTGATTACTCATGATGATGGATCTTCCTTCAAGCGATTAAGCTTCTTCTGAAGGACTTGCTCTGATACCAATTGTTAGAAATAATACTGAGAGGGGGGAGGTGAATCAGGATTATGATATCAATAATTTAATTTTTAAAACTGATTTGTATACACTACTTCAGCTTAATGAACTAGCATGTATACGCAATTGTACTTAATGCAACCAACATATATGCAGAGATCTTTTGATTTACCCAAATTATCATATATTGAACTTTAACCAGTGTATCAAGAATTCATTAGATAGTGTAGTAAAAGCATAATAGAGCATCACACACAAGAAACACACTTGAACACCAAGATATAAGGTGGAAACCTAATGTGGGTGAAAACCACCTGTTGTTGTCGTCTCTGTCTTCTTTTAATAATAAGAAATTTTTGTTTACAATTTTTGTACTGGTACAGTCTTATAATAGTACGTAGGCATCTACATGCAGAAGGCTACAACCTTCTCTCATTCTCCAGCTTCTACTGGAAGGGAGCTCCAATCCCCTAGCTCTTGTACTAGCTGATATGTTTACTAGTACGTAGGTGTCGGCCTACAGAAGGCTACAACCTTCTCTTTTCTTCCAGGGACCACGTTTCATAAATTTTCAGACTGGATCCATCAACAACATCATTCAATCATCAAATATATTTACATCAACCAAGCTCCTTTTGAACCAACCATAACTGAATCGATCAATTACTTTGAGAGCCCATCAATATGACCTTTCATAATGTTGTGACCAGAATAGAGTAGCCAGAACTCAGAACACAACAACAACAAACAGTTATAAGGTATACGCTACTTCTATGTGTCGAACCTGCATGTACATGCGCTTTACTCAAATCCAACCAGCGTATACATCTGCAAATATAAATTCAGAGCTCTGTAGCTATTCTAGACTTTAGTTATACCCAAATCATATCATTTACAGGATAATATATGCGTCAGTGTTCAGATCTAGAATATACTTGAGAATCAACACAAAAGATAGTAAATTTTACACCTTAAGATCCTGATTCATCATTAGATCTGATTCCTCATGATTAGCTAAGGTTCATCCTTGGTTCAGATCCAGCTATGCACTATAACCCAATAACCTGCATAATAGATCTCACACTTCATTAGATATTTGATACTTGCAAACATGGCCTAATGATCTTCTCCTACTTTTATAGTTTTTAGGACTTTCTCAATAACATGGACCAAAACCACTTAGGACCAATACCTTGGACCAAATACCTAGGGTCAATACCTCGGACCCGATACCTTGGACCAATACCATGGATCAAAATACCATGGACCAAATACCTCAGACCAAAAACTTAGTTTTCCAAGTTATATGTGCTTTTCCTTTTGTGAAAGTGTGTGTGTATGTATACACGACTGGTATACAGTGAACCCGCATGTATACGCGGCTTGGCCAATGGTGAACTTGTGTATACCTCTCTTTCTTCATTCTGTGAAGTCTAATCTGTAACTCTGTGCTGTTAACCTGTTGTACTAAGTTCTGTCATCTGAGTGAATTTCCATTAAGGACAACATATGTGCCATAATGCCAACATTAATCTTAGGGTTTAATATTAATCTGAGAGTTTATAATCCATTGGGATTATAATATTAATTCTAGGGATTGATATTAATCTCTTACGTTTATAATATTAATATTAGGGTTTATATTCCTAGGTTTTATACATTAATTTTATTGATGATGATGATGATGATGATGATGGTTAATATCCACTGAAACCAAAGTTTGGTCTATCGGACCTAAAGAAATGAATTATCTAGTTTGATTTAAAATTTTATTCCTATGCTCAAAAGCTTGGAGAGAAGCCTCCCAAGATCACTGTAATTTTGAAAACGTAAAAGGCTAGGAAGGTTAGTATTGCAACAAAGATTTTGAAACTGAGATCTAATGTTGTTGTATGCAAGGCACTCTAAGAGGAATTTATTTTCATCCTCGATGTTCATATTCTCACAAAGATGGCAGAACCTTTCCATCCATGGTGTTTTAGGAACTGCCCAACGACCTGTTTCACTATGGAGCTCATGAGAGTTCGTTCTAATCTTGGCTATATTAATTTGCTTCTTTGAGATATTTAAAACAAATAGATAGCTTTGATCTTCTAGGGTGGGGTTGATGACCTCCTTATAATATCTTAATTTTCTTTTAGCTGCTAAATCTTTCTTACACCACATTTTTTATTTAAACTTAGAAGTAACAATGTTTTTAATGTTATTAATGTTTTTCAATGCAACATTATCATCGATCTCCCAATGGTTTAACCAGGCCCTGGTGTCTTTATACCAACCTCGTTTGAGCCTTAGGTGGTTTTGGCTGGAATTTAAAGATATCTTAGGAAGTCTATGGTCTCCTATGTTATTGAGTTTGCGCTTGTACAATAGAATCCTAGTCATAGCTAGGCTCTCGATAGGGAAAAGACCCACTTCTATAAGGAGAATAGGATAGGGTGTGTTGCTTCTAATTTTGAGGTTATATGTTATAAAATGCTTCTGGCTTTGCTCAATCTTTCTCCAGGATTATCTAGAGATTCTACAACTGCAAACCCCACATCCATATAAGATAAATGGAGTGACTAAAGTTTCAAAGAGGAACTTCTTTCTATTCCACATTACGAGGTTTTCAGTTTACAATTATTTTCAAGACCAAAATAAGCTTTTCATCCCCCATTAATCCTTTTCTCAATGCTATAGTTCCATTTGAGCTTGTGATGAATATCAATTCGTAGGTACTTGTAGGAAGACACTTCCTCCAAGTTACTCTTGTCATACATAAAATTACCGTAAGTGTTCTTCTTGGATTTGATAATCATAACTTTTATTTTGTGAGTGTTAACAATCATACCCATGATATGGGCACCTTGCGAGAAGAATAATATCATCAGCGTTGTGAGGAAGGATGATGACTATCCCAGCTAAGATCGTGCCAGCACATCCTGCTTCGTCTAAACAACCTTATAGCTTGTCGATGTCAATGCCAAATAGGGTAGGGAGAGGGGGAAACCTTGTTTAACTCTTATATTACATTGAATATCTTTCGAGAAGTATAAGTTGCTTATCAAGATGATATGGGCACCTTGCGAGAAGAATAATATCATCAGCGTTGTGAGGAAGGATGATGACTATCCCAGCTAAGATCGTGCCAGCACATCCTGCTTCATCTAAACAACCTTATAGCTTGTCGATGTCAATGCCAAATAGGGTAGGGAGAGGGGGCAACCTTGTTTAACTCTTATATTACATTGAATATCTTTCGACCACCCCTCATTGCTCTTAAACTTGGAAATTACATTCTCATATAACCTTATAGCGATAGCTTTCAACTCAAAAGGAACCTGTAGCTCTTCTAATCTGTTTTAAAGTTTGTTTCTAGGAAATGTATCATACACCTTTCTAAAGTCCACAAAGCAACAAAAGAGATTGGATTTATCATTGCAACATTCCTCCATAATGATCCTAAGCGTAACGAGGTGGTGTGTTGTTGAGTGCTGCTTTCTAAAACCTGCTTGGCCTTTAGCCCGCTTACCTTCACTTTCAAGCCATATGCTCAACTCCCTTTCCAAAATAATACCATATAACTTGGCTAAGAGAGGGTTAATCATAATTGTCCGATAATTAGAAGGGTTATTTGTATCCCCACTCTTAAAAATAGGGATAATGAGGCTTTGAGTCCATGGTTTAGGGAACCCTTGCTTGACCACTTGATTGAAAATCTTGTGAATGTGGGGGATGAGGACATGAACTCCAATTTTTAAGATTTTCACCTTGTAACCTTCAATATCCTTAAATTTCCCAGTATCCAAGCGATTAACCCCAAAATCAATGTCTTCTAATGAGAAAACTTCATTCGTTGTGAGGAGGGTTTCAAATTTATCCATGACATTCGAAAATTCATAAAGCCTTTTAAGATAGGAATTTGAGTCGTGTAAAGAAATTTTATTATTATCTTTAGTTTTCCTAGTTAGAATCTGCCTCCAGAATTTCTTAGGAGCTACCTTAGAGAGGTGTAAGAGATTCTCTTGTCTTTTACGAATATACTGCCTTTTTTTTCTTTTAGTTAGGGATTTGTATATTTTTATCTTGCCAATTTTAAGAGATTCATCAACAACTTCCTTAATAGCTCTCGTCGCACTTTTACAATCTTTGTCTTACCATGGGTTGGTTTTTCTATTTCTTTTATTACCTGAAACTTCAATTGAGAACTTGTTAATAGAATATGAAAGGGTTATAGTAAAATTATGATAGAGATATTCTATGTTGTCTATACTAAGTAAAGGAAGCAAATTAGTTTTTAATTCATTTAGAAAGATATCTTTTTTATTTCTATCAATGATTAACTTCTTTTGGCTATAAGGCTTATCTTCTATGGGATCTCTATGCATGACAAAATTGAGAGTTATAAGTAAATGCCTATGATCAAAGTGAGGCTCGTGGTCGTTTAAGATGTCAAAATTTGTTATTTCGTTGTATAGAGGGAGATCGGAGATAACATAGTCTACCACGTTGATACCAAGCTCATGGATGCAAGTCATATGGATAGAAATGGGCCACTTCTTTAGTCCGTTGCAAATTATGAGATCATGAGCATTACATAGCTTGACTAGCTCTGACCCAAACAAATTCTCCCCGAAGTCTTCATAGCTCCTTTTGTATCGGCTGGAAAGAGGAAGGTCTTCATCTAACCAAAGAGGATTAGGGTTGGAATGGAATAGCTTGGTTGCTTGAAGTCTGAGCATTAAATTCACCCATTAAAAGGATATTGCCTTAATTCCTTAGGCTAGAAATATCATTCTCTAAACCATTGTAAGGACTATTTTTATCTAGATTCTTTTTCTTATAGAAGTTAGAATTGATGGGGGGGAATAACAGATTGCTTTGTAGGTATTTTTATCATAAATGTCAGTAACTTCTATCCAACTATATTGGTTGTAAGGGTCATTTTTATAAATCCTAGCCTGGGGAGAGATGTTCTTCTTAATGTAACAAGCTATACCCCCAATGCCTCTACGGGAGGGTCGCTTATTCTAGGTAGACCATAATGTAAAGCCATCTATGTTAGGTACCTTAGATTCTTCGTGCTCCCATGTTTCAGCAAGCAAAATAATATCAACATCATTTAAGATCCAACTTAGTTTGGGGCCTTTGTTCCATGGAAAGCCCCGACAGTTCCCAAGAAAGAATCTCAAGCATGTTGATGTTAATCTTAGGGTTTATATTCCTCACGTTTGATATTAATATTAGGGTTTATAATACTAATCCTAATGTTTAATATTCATCCCTTTGGTTTATAAAAGGAGAAAATATTTGGGTTTATTAATTTCTTATGCTTATAATATTAATTGTGTGGGTTTATAATATTAGTAATCCTTAGGGCTTATTAACCCCTTGGTTTTATAATATTAAATTCTTGGGTTTAGAATAATAATACCTCTCATTTATTAATCCCTTGGGTTTACAATATTAATACCTTGGGTTTAAAAATTTCTTCCATTTAGAATATAAATAATCCCTTCAATTTATAATATCAATAGTTTGAGTTTATAATATTGATAATACCTTAGGTTTATAATATTAATAATTCCTTCGGTTTATTAATCCAATGGTACAAGAATCTATCCAACGTCACAATGTGACAACCACCATGAGAGTCTCACAAAGAGTTTGATTGTAATCATTGTCATAATGATATATTACATTGGAATTTATTTGATATCGCATTGCAACATTGAATAAATTAGGGTTTAATATTCTCATTTATAATATTGGATTTAGTTTTTATAATCTTAATGTTTATAACTTTAAGGTTTATAATATTAATCCTAGTGTTTATAATCCCTTAAGTTTATAATATAAATCCTAGTGTTTAATATTATTCCAATGGGTTTATTATTCCTTCTGTTTATTAATCCCTTTAGTTTATCATTTTTTTAGCCCCTTGGGTTTATTATATTAATCCATAATATCTATAATAATATATTACGGTTTTTAATATTAATTTTAGGATTTATATATCAATATTAAGGTTTGTAATATTAGTCCTAAGGTTTATAATCCCATCACTTCATAATATTAATCCTTTAAATTTATAATCCCTCTCATTTATAATATTTATCATCCCTTGCGTTTATTAATCACTTAGGTTTATAATATTTATCTCTTTCGACCACAGACCTTTTGTGGATCCCAGAGACAATGGGCTATAAGCCCTATATCTATTCTTATTATCTTGTATATAACATGTACATATTTACTTTCTCGGTACACAAATAGGACTTTGGTCACTATCTAGATTTTGATACTTAGTTTCTCTCTCTGTGAAGAGACAGATATAATTTTTATCTTGCTCACTCTATGTTAGCAAGCAGGCATAGACACAGTACAGTAGATAGCAGACTCCCTGCGTGGAGACACAACAACTTCTTTTCTCTTTTTGGTCAAAAGTTTCATGAAACTTGACAAGCAACTCTGCCTCCATATGCATATGCGGTAGCATCTACAAAATATAATTTCTTATATATCAATAGAAATTATGACTTTTCTCCATGGGAAAAAATATTTATCTCTTTCGGTTTAACATTAGATTTTATAACCTTGGAGTTTATGATATTAATGGGAGAGTTTATAATATTAAACTTAGCGTTTATAATATTAATTGTGTGATAATAATATTATTAATATAATATTTGTTTAATATAATAGTTGATAATAAATTTTATTTTATTTTCAAATGTGGTTCACAATCATTGAGTGGTTACTACATCCACAGGTAATAATCTGAGCAGATCCACTTGAAACGATCTATCTATCATCTTATCTCGTCGTGCCTAACGCGAAGGGCATAGAGGATATTTGATCCTATTACCTCCGAGTTAGAAATATACTTAGCAACGAGAACTCGACCAATTAAGATATCCCTTGGGGCCATAACAATATTATTTATAATATTCATTTAATAAGGATTTAATAATATAATATTATGTATAATAATATATAATATTATAAGGGTTTAATAATATTTATAATATTGTCCATGGGGTCTTGGATAGATGGTGGTTGGGTACTTTGTTAAGGCACTAATTTATGAGAAATCATAGGTTGAATTGTCCAACCTCATGAGGGTGATATATTGGAAATTATGAAGATGTAGTCATGTCGAGCTTACAAAATAAATAAATTATAATATTTATAATATTTATTTATAAGAATATTTATTTCTAATATTTACAATAATATTATTAATATAATATTAATCTTAGGTTTGATATATAAATTTTAGGTTTTATAATATTAAACTCTATAATATTATATATCTATAATAATACACTCGAGTTTCTAATCTTATGGTTTCTAAGATTTTTTTTTGGTTTGATGTAGTAATATTACAACTTCTAATATTAATTCAAGGGTTTAATATTAATCCCACAGATTTATAATTTCTTTGGCTTATAATATTAATCTTAGGGTTTAATATTCATCTCTTAGGTTTATAATCTATTGGGTTTATAATATTAATTGCTTTGAGTTTAGAATATAATACACATTTATTAATCCCTTGGGTTTAGGGTTTATCATCTTAATCATAGAGTTTATAATATATATATATATATATATATATATATATATATATATATATATATATATATATATAGAGTCAAGATCCTTTAATTAGATTATCAAAAACATGTTGAGTGCAAAATTCTTCTCAAGAGGCCCCTTTCCCTCATTCCAACCACACTTTTTGAGATTGGGACATGGAGGAAAACATAGACAAATGATGATATTTTTTATTTCCCATAGGCCTATTGACCTTGGCATACATAGTCAAAACATAAGCGAGCCCAAAATAAGAGGCATAATATTAAGGACGTGAGTTGGAAGGAATAACATGAGGAGGAGCAAACTAGCCCATGTGTTCATGCATATGAAAATCAATATGCTCCAACCTCGCTTCTAGGCTGTGGAGGTGGTCATTGGGGTGTCAATGCTAGCATCGAAGAGTGTCAAGTTGTTATACAATTTCAATATGACTATACTCAATGTCGTGATGTATGCTACAATCTCGTTACTATCCTCATATCTATGATCCCTCAAAATTTCCATGTTCAGGTGGATGTTATGTAGCTCACAACAATGGACTCGAGGGTGGCGGGAGCAATTACATGGCCTCAAGAATGGGTTGGAGAAATAGAAATTTCCTCCCCCATTTCCTGGTTGTCACATGTGTCCATGGGCGATTGATAAGACAGGTTCTACCATTCATCACGGTGGTGATTTCCTCCCACAGAGAGAGTGTCCCATTTACCATGACATGATGCCAAGCTCAGCCTACCAAAGGAAATGAGAGGCTCGAAAATAGGTACCACAAAATCCGTGTATGACCGAATAATCTAACCTGTAGAAAAACCTTCGTCGATATATATAACACAATGCAATACAATGAAATGCAATAATCCTAGTGGATGATAGTGCACCTAAGCTTGGATCTTTCCTATACACCCAAAACGAGCCGATAAAAACACCCCTACTACTCGAAACAATTAATTCCCATCACTGGTCTCAAACCATCCTCTTAGACTCACCTTCATGATTGTAGAAGGGTGCAGTGTGAATATGGAACTCCCCTTATCTTTTGAGTGTTGAAAGGAATAGCACCCTAATAAACTCGCAGCCCAAGATGAGCCCAATTGCATAGGTGGGCACTCCAACACTTGAAATGAAAATTGCAGTGGGTAAACACTAGCATACCTCAAGGAATAGGTGCCTCCTATATCACCTGAACTTACTCTTCATCCCTCGAGCAAAGGTTCCACGCACGAAGACAAAGAGACTCAAAATTATCACTTGTATCATGATCCCATGGAAAATCCATTGCCTCAGTGCTTAGCCACCCTCGGCTATCCAATACACCTCTCGCTCTGCCCGCCCACTTCCTTGACCTTGAGAGGGCTTTCAAACACTCAATACCACTACCCTTTTCACCCTCCCAATTCATCGCCTTAAACATGCATTAGGATAATTTCCCTATGTTCCCTCAGTATTTATAAACAACGTGTGCAAGCAAGGTATCCTCTTGTGAGAAATTAGAGGAGGCTTGACTCTTCATAGATGATTAATAGAGTGCATGGAGGTCGGAAAAGATCCATAGTTGGCCCACTTCCCAAGTGGTGATCTCGGTGTCTACCCCCATAATGGACCTAGGATTTATAATATTAATATCAGTGGTTTATATTATTAATCCCTTGGGTTTATTAATCCTTTGGGTAAATATAATATTTTTATTCCCAGGGGTTTATATAGAAATAATATGTTGGGTTTATTAACCAATTTGGTTTAGGCTATTAATTCCTAATATGTATAATAATATATTACAATTTATAATATTAATGTGTTGTAGCAGCTATAACCACCCTCCAAAAAGTTTGCTTCACTTCGTTTTGGAGCCTCCCTCCTCGAAATCAGGGTAGCTATCCTGCACTGATCAAGTACTTGTGTTTATTTTATTTCATTTGTCATTTATAAACTTGCATTCACTCCCTTATCCTCTAATTCAACCACAAACACATCCATCACTTCATTCAAATCGAGTCAATCAGCTGTCGCGTAAAATTGCGTCATCCTAAGGGTAGTCTATCTTTCCCTCATAAATTATGTAGAGTATCCTAGCAAGTGTCGTGCACTTAGAAGTTTCACAAAGCAGGTCAAGTGCCATTCCTCTGGAAATTGCACAGAGGATGCAAACTGCATTGTTCTTGAGAAATGTGCAACTCCAACCAGCTTGCACTAGTGTCTAGAAATGCACAAAGCACCCTAGGCCAGCTACACTACTCTCAAGAAATGTGCAAAACTTGCGAGCTTCACTACTCTCTAGAAATGTTCTCATTAGCCCAGCATCACTGCTTTGGAAAATTGCATAGAGATGGTGATCCAACCAAGGCCACTCATCCCGAAAACGACGCAGAAGTTTTCCCTCAATGGTTGTCTATCGCATGTGTCCGTAGGTTGTCTAGTTCCCTCTAGAACTCTGTAATCCTGACTTGGTAACGGTGAAGTTCGTTAGAAAGGCGGGCTCCGTAATGGAGGTCATGAGTTTAAATCGCCGGACTTACAGTGGAGCTGTATAGAGGGGCAGGCGCAACTCCTAGTGGTTATAGAGGTACCCTGTGTAAAGTGAGTCGCCAGACTGCTGGTGTTGTTGATTCCAATGTAATAAAAGAAAAGAAGAAAATACTTAGTCTTTAACAAAATACACCTAATAATCTATTGGGTTTAGTAATCTCTCGGATTTATAATTTTAATGTGGTGGGTTTATCATTTTAATACCTTTAATTTATTGATCATAATATTGGGATATATATATATATATATATATATTTTCACCATAGCATAATGGTGAGACATAAATAACTAATATTATTTTAATTATATTATAATTTGAAATATTAATATATAATGTAATATAATATTAATATAATTAGCATAAATATATAAATATACAATAATATGGTTGTTATTATTTATATAGTTATTAATACTTGAAAATATATAGTTTTTAACAAGATACACCAAATAATTATTAATATTGTTTCTATAAGCTTATTTTAGTATATCAACCACATTTACTAAAGTGATTGTGAAGTTTAGTATTATTTTGGAGGTGATTTAGTCATCACATTCTCAAACTTAATTTGACTTTGTACCATGCTTATTTGAATAAGTAATCTAATATTATTTCAGAGGTAGTTGTTTCTAAAGGCGAGTCACCTTTGTACACTTGGAACTAGTGAAGCCATTTTGGAAAGCATAGTATGTCATTGACTAGTAAATTTTCTATTATTTTATTGAAGTGGCTATTTTAGGGAGATGCAGTCTAAAGTTTATGCTTTTTTGCACTGAAAGTTATGGAAACTCTTTGACCATATTTTGAAAAAATCCAACATGGGTTTGTGTGAATCCAAGTAAAAATTGTAAAACTTCATAATTTTAGATGCCCTAGAGGTTTTTGATGGTGTTGAATCCATTTCCACCATCAAAAACATCCTCTATAATATTTTTTGAAATTTTTTACCATGATTCCGGCCACTTTTGAGGGTGTGGAAATGGAAATTCCTTAGTAGACTACTCTTTTTAGGGAGACTACCTTGTATCTCTAGGAGACAAGTGGCTTTATGCATGCACCTTCCATGAGGCAAAGAGCTAACAAACATCACATGTGGGAATACACTCATAACATTGTACCCAAGTATTTTAGAACTCTCATTCCAATGATTTTTCCTATATAATCCTAGTGTGGTTTCAATAAAATTGAATAATCTAGGGCATCTAGGTTTATGGGAACCCATGGTTTTGAAACATGGTATTGATATAGGAGCCCATGGTTTTGGCCCATGGTATGGATATGTGATGTAACCTATTTAAAGGTGGAACAAACTTGTGTTAAATAGTCTTACTAGCTAGTGACATATACTAAAAATGTCATTAGACAACAAAGCTTCTTTGGATTCTCTGTGATCCTAAAGTAGCCCTAATGTTAAATTGTCTTACTAGCTAGGGGCATATACTAAAGATGTCATTAGACAACAACACTTCTTTGGATTCTATGTGATCCTAAAGTAGGCTAAGAGAAGTTGTGGTTGTTTGTTTCCACTACCATAACAATAATCACTTAGTAGAATAGAAATAAGTTATAGTTTTTTTTATGGTTCCGTGCTTGATCCTCCCTGTAGTCATATGCTCATCTCAATGATTAAGCCATGCATGTCTAAGTATGAACTAATTGAGGCACATGACTCATTAAATGAGTTATAGTTTTTTTTTATGGAAAAAAAGTTGTTTATTTCCTCCCATAATAAAAGTTATTTGGATATTTTCTTATAATTACAAGCATGATTGATTGTTTGAATCACAAGAATTAAATTACTTCCAATCATTAAATATTGTATGATTTTACTATCTATTTATTTGCAATAATAATTTTTTAAAATTGAAATTGAATATTTGTAAGAAAAAATAATAGATGTTTATTTTATTTTTCTATTAAAATTACTAATCTTTATTATTATATTATGAATTTAAAGATATTATATTATTATAGATTTAAAGACATTATCTTATCTTTTTAGTCTCTTTTATATGAACATATTTAAAAAAAATTACATTTATCACATATAATAATACACAGAAACCCAATTTATTAATTTATTATTTTGTAAGAGAAAAATATTATTTTCTTCTCAAATTTGGGCTAAAACTATTTAACTATATTTTCTCCCATTTATAATTTAGAGTTTGATTATAACAAAAACTTGTAAATACTCGTTTAAAGAATTAACATACTAACTTTTAAAGAAAAGCATAATACATAAGAAATATATAGTTACATAAATTAAAATTATTAAATACAAGCTTATAGCACTAAAAATACTCTCTTTTAACAATTCGGTCCAGATTAATTAAGACCTCAATACTTGCAATTAGTAAATACAGGCTCACATGATTTACACCAAAAAGTATTCTCTTTTAGCAGTAAACACTCCGTTAGTTAATTAAATCTCGAAAGGAAGGTTGAATCCTGCAAAATTATACTAATGATCATCACTAGTGGTGTGGAAATGTGTATAGGGAAATTAAGCTGATTGTCTCGAATGACATACTCGTATTAGTGAAAAGGAAAGTGGAATTATCTGCTGTGATCGGTTGAATGGCCAGCAGGCCACAACTGCCACAACCAAAAGGTAGCAGGCCATTCAGCCTAGCCCAATTCCGCTTTCCCTTTCACAGATACTAGCTTCAATGATGAGTATCTCAGTCCAGATAATAAGCGCTCCATTTCCCCCATACACTTGTCTATCCCCAGTAATGATCATTTTGCAGGACTTTAAGCACATGACAATTTTATGGAATCTATTTCGAATGCAAACCCAACTTCAGTGCAACATGGGATTGTGGCAACCCATATGACCTCTATATTCCAGTTCCAACACACTCCATATCGTCCACAGCAAACTGTCATACAACCAAATTCCATTCAAACTTTCAGTCAACCAAATTCCATTCAAACTTTCAGTCATGGAGCCCTGAGACAGGTGAAAGAATGGCAGCAAATGATGGATTGGTTATGGAAATGGGTAGTGTTGAATCACAGATTGTCACCACAACTCTCAGACTAGGGGCTGTCACCTTGATTTCCAATCTCTCTGTTTAACCAGTCTCTCTAGGCTAACTTGGTAGACCCTTCCTTTGTGGTAGACCCTTCCTTTGTCCCATATGGTCTACCCCCTCAGCCTCCAGAGACATCTTAAACTGAGAAATAGGGAATCAGGGTGACAGCCCCAAGTCTGAGCTAGTGACATCTGTGCAACAATAGGTAGCTCCCAGAATAGTCACTTGACACTTATATACAACCATATATAAGCAGGAAGTAGTACTGCTATAGCCTCTAAGAACTAGGTGTGACCTAGAACTTGTAAACCCATAACACTATTTCATATCCATACTTTAGTCACTTCTCATACTTTTTAATTGTTTTTATTTATGAAATATTACAGAAAGGAAAGCCTACCAGGAAAAAGTTATTAGAGTATATTAGACCAGGGATTATGATCACCATAGCCTTCTTTTTATTCTGGATGCCATAAGCAATTTTCATAACCTTGGGAGCAGTAAGAGAAAAGGGGGCCTTATAGGTTAGTTATTAGTTGTTTCATTGGAATCTATTAAGTTGATTATTGTTCATTTGCCTTGTGTTTCAGTGGAGTCCCATTTGTGAGGGGCAGTGTAATTATGAAGTAAATCCTAACACAAGATATATATGTAATGCCTCTTCTTAAGATGAGTAATGACATCCAATTGTTCTGGGTTATCTTTTGCAATTACTTAACATTCCATTTTGTTCCCTCCATCAGAAGACATGACATTTCATTTTTGTCTGAGTCATTCATTTTAAGCACTAGGATCTGGGTACCTAACACATATCTTGTTACTCTTTCACATTGTTTGTTGAAGAATCGGCACTGCCCTATTCACCAAAACTATCTTGTGTTACTAAAATAGTGTCTCTTTCAATGTTTCCTCAAGGATGGACTTTCCTCAAGATGTTACTTAATTTAAAGCACTCCATAAGATCATCACATGGATAAACATGGAAAAAGGTCATGATCACAAGCAATAGATAATCTCCTTGAAACACTGATTGATCACATGCAATGATAATTTTTTAGCATAAATTAAATTAAGAAAATAAAATATTTTTTTAAGCACAAAATGAATTGGAAATATGTAGTTAAATTAAGAATATTGTTTAGTATGCCACAAAAATATATGATATTTCATAGTTTTATTGAGTGAATCCCCTATGGGAGAGAATGTGTTGTGCCATATCAATAGAGACACAATCAATATTTTGATGTGCCTATAGATAGTGAATAAGTTACCTTATACAATTTGTGATTGTTGTGACCATTCCTGGGTATTAGATGAGCAAGTTTCTCATCCTCACCAAATTTCACAGTTTGAACTTGATGTTTCTTGTCCTGCTGCAATGGAAACTGCACCACCTTTACTGGATTTGAGCATCCTCTCTTCTGAAGATTAATATGGTCAAGATAAACAAACAAGGTAACCTAATTCTTTCAAACACAAAAAGATATCTTTGATGTATAACAAGTTTCTCTTTCAAACTAAGTCATCCTAAGTGCTTGAAGTTTTCTTTTGTGGAAAGGAATGATACTTTTTCTTTACTATTATTGTATCATCTCTAATGCAATCATCTCTAATGCAATGAACCATTACCATGGTTTCATTGGATGTGAGAGGATACCATGATAATAAAGAAAATGTATCATTCCTCCTGACCAAAGAAAACTTAGGCTTAGGAGGACTGGTCTAAGAGAGAAACTTGTTATACATCAAAGATATCCTTGTGTGATTGAAAGAACTAGGTTACCATGTATATTTATCTTCACCATCTTAATCTTCAGAAGAGGATGTTCAAATCCGGTAAAAGTGGTGCAGTAGTTTCCATTGTAGCAGGATAAGAAACATCTTCCTTCGGAAGAGGCAGGTTCAAATGTATGAAATTTAGGAAGGATGAAAAAATGGAGCATCTAATACCCCAAAGGAGGAATGGTAACAACAATTACAAGTTGCAGAAGTTTAATTATTCACTATCCTCGGGCACACATAATATTTCTTGTTTCTGTACTTATCTGTGACAACACATTCTCTTTCCCACATTCTCTCCCAACTGCCGCATCTCCATTGGCAGCTTCTGCACAGTAGTAGCACAATCCCCCACATTCTTTCCCAGCAACGGCATCTCCATTAGCTGTTGCTGCATTCCCACTCCAACATTTCCCACACCATCATTCATGTAAGCATGCGTCCAGGGCAACACTGGTTTGCCCATATCGACCTTCACTTTATCTCCATAAGCGGACCTATTACCAACGTGCAACGGACGGGCGTGAACGTCAGTGGAGACGGCAAGGGGAGTCAGCCTATGAAGAAGAGGTGGAATATGAATGGATATGGCCCCATGCAATTTTGACAATGCATCGGCTATCACGAATGCAAGCTGGAGTCCGAATTGTAAATAAGAGGGAATCCATGTGTTTTATCTTTGGTACTTTTGTGTTTTTTGGTTGATGGAGAATAGAAATGGTTGTCATGGAGATTTTGGGAGTAACATCCTAAAAGGTGTGAGAGACGCCAATGGTTTCATTACTTTGTGAATCATATATGTTATTTATTTTAAGTTATTTAAGTATGTAATTAACATTTTTCATCATATGAGTTTGTTTTTTTTGCTTTTAGTATTTTAGAGAATCATATAATATATTTTTTAAGCATAATTTTTATCACTATGAAAGGTGATTTTACTCTGTTCTCATTATCACAACCACCAAAGATGTCCCCATTGGGATTTGAAATCACATGCAAGGAAAATTTCTAGTTGTTCTCACCACTAGGTAGCCCCAATAGGATACCATATCCTATAGGCTAGTTGTGGGCACTAGAAGCACAATTGTGACTAGAACATGTTACCCTCCTATTATATGAAAGTGATTATTGGTGTGTTCACTTTAACCTTCTAAATTTTAGAATATGAATGGAGTTTGCTTAATTGGTGTATTATGTTATTTATGAACCAACATCATCCTCATTACCTTGACACAATATGGCCACTTTAACTTTTCTTGCATAGTTATATAATGAGTGAAATTTAATATGGTTATGTACTTGCATAGAATTTTGTTTGATGTCCCATGCCAATATCCATAATTTCAAATGGATACTTTGTTTATTGCAAACATATTATCACTTTTTCCAAAGTGAAATTTCTATTGCACATGCATTTACATCACCCTTGATCCCATTCAGGGGGTATATTTTATATCAAATAACATTCTCACCAATCACTTCTACACTTACATTGCACTTCAATCCATGGGCACATGTTATGTTTTTCTATGATTCCCCTAGCTTGTTACTATACTAACTCCTCAATTCTCAACCTTTTTTACTCTTAACATATGGAACTAATTTAGGGTTTGTTAATTGAATCCTAAAACTTAGGTTGAATTCTAAATTATTGGGCCGAGAGGCTCATGTTATAGCCATAGTATGATGTGTAATCCTCTCCTCCATAGTCAATTTTGAAAAGTTTCTCATGTAGGCACAAATAAAAACAAAATTGAAATTTTTCTCATATGCACCAAAATAAATTAAAGTAAAACTAAAACTAAAAAATAATTAATTTAAATCATTTGTATAGTTATTCAAATTCAATCTATAATTTAAGACATTAAAATTTCAAACCACATAAAATTTTAAACATCTTTACTCTTTACTAAAGTTAATAGCAATTAGTAAAATAAATTAAAAATGTTATTTCAACACAAAGAATAAAAAAATATTGCTCCAAAATATTTTAATATTTATTTTCATTAAATATTTGTAAAATGAATCAAAGAAAACTATATCCTATGGATATATTAAGATCTCTAAAGACATAATATTTGAAAATTTTGTTATCTTGCTATGTAAAAAAATATCATTAAATCTAATACTAATATTAATATTATAAATTTAATAACTTAGGATTAATACAATATTAAATTTAATATAAGATTAAATTTGTTATATTATAATAATATTAATATATATTGATATATATTAACTCTAAATATATATGGGAGGTAAGACCAAAGACAAAGTGATCAAGGTGGAGAGATAGAGGGAGAGAAAGGAAGGGAGAGAAACATAGAGAGAGAGGAAGGATAAGAGGGAACCTAAAGAGGAGGAGAGAGGGAGGGATAGAGAAATGGAGTTGGAAGGAAAGAGAGGGAGGGAAGAAGAATCACATAGAGAGAGAAAAGTGGAGAGAGGAAGTGGCAACAAAGAGATGGAGAGAGAGAGTGTGTATGTGTTTTTGGGTGAGATAGAGAGATAAAGGAGGAGAAATAGAGAGAAGAGGTGGAGAGAAGGAGAGATGGAGAGAGTGTGTATATGTTTTTGGTTAGATAGACACATCAAGGAGGAGAAATAACGAGAAGAGGGGCAAAGAAGGAGAGATAATGAAAAAGTTAGAGGGTGGAGAGAGAGAGAGAGAGAGAGAGAGAGCGAGAGAAAGACAAAGAGATAAAGGTGAGAGAGAGAGGGAGGCAACACAGTAAGGGAGAGAAAGCAACGAAGAGAGTGTGGATGTGAGCGAGAGGAGAGGGGAAGGGAGAGAAAGAGGGAGGTAAGAAGAAATACACAGAGAGAAATGTGGAGAAAGAAAGATGGATTTATAAGGGAGAAGGAGAGAGAGAGAGAAAGAGAGGAGAGCAAGAGGGAAGAGACATAGAAGGGGGGAGATAGGGAGAGAAGGGGAAGAAAGAGAGAGAGGGAGATGAAGAGGGAGGGAGAGGAAGAGGGAAGAAGAGATAGATAAAAATGGAGAAAGAGTGTGCATTTTTTTGGGCAATATAGACAGACAAAAGATAGATAGAGAGAGATACATATAAAGATGGAAGGGGAAGAGAGGAAAGAAGAGAGAGATAGAGAGAGGAAGATGTAGATAGATATTGAGGGAGAAAACATGTTTGTTTAGTGGGGGGAGGAGGGGTGAGCTAGAGATATAAACAAGGAGAGATCGAGGGGGATATCGATATAGCTAGAGGGGGGAGAGAGTGAAGAAGATTTCTTGCACTATATGCATTGATTTCAGTGTAGATGGTGATTTCTAATCCTATTTGATTGTTTTCATTGAAGGAGATAAACTAAAGGACATGTGTGAGGAGGAATGAAGAGAGAGAGAGATAAGGAGAGAAGTGAGAGAGGGAGAGAAGGGTAAGAGAGAGAGAGGGTTACACAAAGATGGGGTGGGAGATAGGGGAAAAGAGAGAGAGAGAGAGAGAGAGAGAGAGAGAGAGAGATGGGGGAAGAGAGAGGGATATTGGAGAGAAAGGGAGAGATACGACTTGAGAGAGAGGAGGAGAGATGGATGGATAGATAGGAGGAGAGAGGAATGGAGAGAGAGGAGGATAGTGGGAGGACAAGGAGATGGATTTGGAAGGGGAGAGAGGGAAGGAAGAAAAAATGCACACCGAGAGAAAAGTGGAGGGAGAGAGAGAGGGGGGAGTAAAATGGAAGATATGGAGAGAGAGTGTGTATGTTTGGGTGTGAGATAGTGAGACAAATAATTATATATGGAGGGAGATATAGTTTTGTATTGAGGGTGGAGAGAGGGAAGAAGATTTATTGCACTAAATGCATTAAATTCATGCTAGATGTTGATTTCTAATCCTATTTGATTGCTTGCAATAGATGCATTAATTTCAGTCTAGATTTTGATTTCTAACGATATTTGATTGCTTGCATTAGATGCATTGATTTTAGTGTAGATGTTTATTTATAATCCTATTTGATTGCTTGCAATAGATGCATTGATTTAAGTGTACATGTTTTCTAATTCTATTTGATTTCTTATAGTAAATACATTGAATTGAGTGTAGATGTTGATTTCTAATTCTATTTGATTTCTTGCACTATATGCATTGATTTTAGTGTATATGGTGATTTCTAATTAGATTTGATTTCTTACATTAGATGCATTGATTTCAGTGTAGATTGTGACTTTTAATCCTAGTTGATTTCTTACACTAGATGCATTGATTTCATTGTAGATGGTGATTTCTAATCCTATTTTACTCCTTGCACTAGACGCATTGATTATACTGTAGATGTTAATTTCTAAGCGTATTTGATTGCTTGCATTAGATGCATTGATTTTAGTGTAGATGCTAATTTCTAATTTCATTTGATTTCTTGTACTATATGCATTGATTTGAGTGTAGATGTTGATTTCTAATCTTACGTGATTTCATGCATTAGATTCATTGATTTTAATGTAGATGCTTTATGATATTATTTGATTGTTTGCATTAGATGCATATATTTCAACGTAGATGATGATTTCTGATCTGATGTAACTCAATGTATGATGGTACATTAACTTAAAGTGATCGTATTAACAATGTGCATTGATTTTAGTATAAGTAGACAAAAATGATTGACAATTTGTATTGATTTTTGTGTTATAGTAATTCCACCTATTAATATTGAAGAGAAAGAGAGACAAGGTATGTTGTTTAGTACAATAGTTCGAGTTGAAGAATTCAATGGTATAAAATATCCACTATACTTTTCATATAATAGATATGAAAATATGAGAAAACTAAAAAATAATTTAAAGATTTTGTAAATCTAACCACTCATTAAAAAAATTCAAAATTACATTATTTTTTGAATTTTGCAAACAAAATATACATTAAAGGAAATCATCAAGATATTTTGAAGGAATAAATTATTTCAAACATTAGAATGAAACAAATGATTTCAAGAGTAATATTGATGGCGTAAATTATTAAAACTACTCTTCAAAATATATTTAGTAATACCTCAAGGGACACTATTAAGAATTATTAATTTTCAAATGTTTGATACCTAAAATTATTAATCCTCATGCAAATTATTGACAAGATTGTCTCCCTTCTCCATCACCAACTAATTACTAAAAGACAATTACATACACATATAGAAATATAACACAATAAATGTAACATTCACAAACATTACCACCCAAATCCAAACACATAAACACAAAAACCATTCAAAGCATCCAAGCACAGATGTACAAACCATTCAAGGCAATCAACAAAAATAAAATTAAAGAGAATAATGATATAGCCATTTCAAACAAAGAAAACATAATGTAAATTTCAAAGTATGAAGTTTACCTCAAACATATACATAATAATGATAATCTAAAAATGTGTCATTGTCGCCCTCAACTAGAACCAACCTAGATCGATATAACTTGAGATCTATCATGCACGGAGAGCGATCAAATCCCTCGAGGTGAAAACATTATTTTTAGAGTGTAGAATTTAATGAAAGGTTTGGACCTAAAGTTATTTGATCCCTCTCATCATGTGATAGATCGAGAGTTAGATGGATCTAGGCTCGTTAAATGAGTACAAAGATTTCTCACTTATATTTCCTATCTAAATCTCCCAGGGTTTCTGCGACCTCTATCACATATGTGATGGCACCTCGAGGGAATTAGAGGAGGCTTGTTATTCAAGTCTATCGTAGCACGATGATCATCCCAACCATCTCCATGAATCAATGTGCAACAACATCTCATGTATTAATGTCACTCCTCTACATGGTCACACTCAAGTCAATGATAAGGGAACGACTCTTCTTAGGAGAAAGTTGTCATGTCTCAATCAAACACTTTACCATGCCATCCTTAGGCCAAGATACCCTGCTTCTATATATTTCAGCGGCGATATGGGGAGAAATCATTGAAACGATGAAGGAGCATGAATTAATTTGTAAATTCATTAGCCCTTGGCCCTCTGAAAATATTTTTCTCAACTGGCTTAGAAAGAACTAGAGACAATCAAAGGTGAAGCCAAACTCAAGTTGGGTGCACAATTCTTATTCACATTGATATCCAATAACATTGAAGATAAGAAAAACATTTTGCAAGGACGGCCTTACTTTATGAACTTTGCTTCTCTTTTATGAAACCATGGTTTCCTCACTTTGACCATGATAAAGACTATTTATCCTAGCTTCAACTGTGGATCAGATTATATTATTTGCAACATGAGTACTCGGAACCAAATATCTTAGCTCACATTGATGAAAAGATTGGAAAATATGTGATATTTCCATATTTCTTACACTACGCGAGGTTGTGCCTTTACATGGATTTGACTAAACCACTCCCAACACACATTCATCTGAGTTGTGAGGATGTAATTTGGGAGTAAGAAATAGACTATGAGAAAATTCCATTCATATGTCGTCACTACCATAGATACGACCACCTATTCAAGGATTATCCCAAGAAATCCACTCTAGTGGAAGAAAAATGCACCAATGCAGCCACACAACTTGGAGAACAAGGGTTGACGATGGTCTCAAATTGCATCAATTGGTGTCTTGATTTAGCATCAATTATAGGAAGTGCCATGCATCACTTTGAGGAGAAGTTAAAATCTATCAAACAAAAAATCAAATATTCGAATAAGCGAGACTTTGGCAACATCTTCCACGACAAGCTCATATTCAAAACCGAAATTAAAGAGGTCCAAAAAATTATTATATTAGTAGGAAGCACTCCCCACATAAAAAAATTGAGAGTACTCCTAGGCATTGACTTCAAGAGACATTATATCAAGAAGAAACGCTCTACAAGGGGAAATAAAAAATTAAATGGCTAAAAGATGGGGAGAGAAACAACAAGTTTTTTCATAGATCAATGATCAATTGGAGGCATAAAAAAAATCCATGAGTTGTGTGCTCTCAACAATCAATGGGTGCAAGATCATATCTAGATGTCCACTCTCTTATCCAAACACTTCTATGAACTCCTATTAGATTCCATTCTTAACCAAATTCCCGCAATCATAAAAATCACACAACATATTCCTAAGCTCATCTTGGGTAAGCATAACACAAGAATGTTATAGCCCGTCTCCCTGTAATATGTAGAAAAAATTGTCATGAGTTTGCCAAAGAATAAAGCTCTAGACCGAAACGGATTGACAAGAAAATTCTACCAAGCTTGTTGGTCCATCCTTGACCATGATGTGTGGCAAGGTTTTGAAGACTCGAGAAATTTGGCCTCTCTTCTGTGAGTTTTTGTTTCCACATTCAATGTGTGTATTCCCATTTATATAAATTCCTTCATCCCCTCTAAATTTAGACCATTGAATTATGCAATGTGATCTATAAAATAATTTCCAAAACTATAGCCAATCACCTAAAGCTCTCCTCCATGGAATAATTTCTCCTCATTGTTATCTCTTAGGTTGTTCCTTGCCTCCTGTAGGGAATACGGCCGAGGTAACCACTAACCAATGTTTTAGCTGTAGGTCCTAGCCTACCTGCAACCAGAGAGGGCTCTCTCTTTATATTTTAGCTTTGTTTTGGAGTAATTTTAGGCTAGTTATGATGTACAGGGTTTTGTTTCAAATTTGGTTGGATGATGATTTCAGGCAGAACTGGGATGCAGTCTCAGAACAGTCTAGACTATTGGGCAATGGAGTCAATGGTGGTGTACTGCTGGAAATGTTTTTGGGCATATGGTAATGCTACAGAGCCAGGCAGGCATTTATGGAACAATTCTTCAAATCTGGGAATCAATGGCATGGAATCAGGGAATGAAAGGCAGTCAAGGATCTTTCACTATGCTGATAGAGGGAAAGTGTGAGAATATTATCTAGGAGCAATTAAGAATTCCTAAACAGCATTCATAATGAGGGAATTAGTGCAAACATGAGCAATTAAGAATTCATATTTATGACCAATTCTGAAGAAAACATAGTTAGAAACAGAGATTGAGCACAGGGTGTATTCAAACAAGTCCTGAGCTATTCTTCTTCTCTATTTCTAAGATCATGAAACATATATGAAACTTGTAAACACAAAAAAGACAAAACACGGTTTAGGAAAACTTATTGTTCCATTAAACGACACAGGAATTTTGTAGCAGAACGCAGTTCATTACTTTCACATCCAGACAGTGCATGACCATGAACTTCACCAGCCATTTGTATTAGAAAGTCTGAAAATTTATAGCACAGTGTCTTAGAGAGAAAATCACCAACCCCAAATACGTTCTGTGGGGAGGTATATATACAAAAAAGAGATACAAAATATCTAGTTGATGAGTTAATAACTCATAACTTATTTTACCAACTCTTAAGGAATAGTAGATGAAAGAGTAAATGTTGCAGTAAATACGAATGTGATAGATGTCCACTTTGTCAGAAAATTTTGACTTTTGGGACCAACTGAGTCGGCTGAGGCTGCGCTTTTAAATTTGCGTTTTTGGGCTTGCTGTCCCAATGCTTTGCTGAGTCACTGCTTTGACCTGTTCTGCCTGTTGTCTGCGTACTTAATTTTGCTGAACTATAGCTGACCAAAATTTTAAGCTGAAAGAAGAGGAAAAAAGACCGAAATTACCTGCGCAAAATTTCCAGCATTACCTGCCACCAATCCTCAGGAGGTAGCTGATGTCTTTGTATTTTTATGAGTGTCTCATCAGCTTCTTTGTATTTATAATTGGGTGGGACCTCAAACAGATGATTGATTTCATGCTCAATGTAAAATAAGTTCTCTAATTTGTCATAGAGAGTCTGTCCAGAGGGAGGCCCTGTTTCTGCTGGGGAACTTGTGGATGCTGTAATCTGATTTGAAATATAATTATTCATCCTGGTAGCATATTGTTCACGGGTCAGCAGTCTTCCAGCGCTGGTCAATAGGCTGGGCAATCCTCTGCTCTGCAATGCTGCAAGCTTTAGCTTGAAATCATCTACTTCTGCCTGCATTTCCTGACACTTTCTTTCTAGACTTTGGACAAAATTTCTTAGGGTCAGCACCTTTTTTGCTGTCAGAACAATATATGTCCTATTACTGATGTCTAATGCTGCCAACTCTTCTTTGGTATGAGTGTTCAAGAAATGAATCATTTTACTAGCCTGCTCAGGCATATTTCCCAATGCTGCCCTAGCCCTTTGATTCTCAAATTGAGCTAGGCCTATGAATTCTATCTGTTCATACATGGTTTGGATCGATTTCCATTGGTGAGTGATTGATTGGCCAATTTTAGCCCATAAAATCTTCTTTATTTCAGCTAGAGTCTTGTCCAAAGTCAGCTCCTTCTCCAAGGCTTTTATTTTGTCATTCAAGGCCTTAATTTCCCTCGTTTTTTCAGCTACTGTCATCTTGGACTTATCGTAGCTTACTTCCAGTTTGGCCAACTTTTCCTTGGCCTCTTTCACCTCTGACACCTGACCTTCTAGCTCTTTGACAACTTTCATCATTTCTTCCATGCTCATGCTAGATTTAGGTGCTGTTGTTGTTGCTGCTGTAGCATCTGTAGTTGTTGTAGTTGTTGGGATAATAGGAGGGGTCACCGTTGCTTATGTAGGAGGAATAGTAGCAACAGTTGGAGTTGTTTGAGGTGGCTGGGAGGTCGACTCTCCCTGCTTGCCTTGAAGTGCTCTCTCCAACTCTCCCTCCATCTGAATTATTCTCTGGTTCATTTGCATCAGCAGATCCATTGTATCCTCAGCATCTTTTTCTTGTACCAGCTCTGCAGTTTGAGGGTGCATAGTAGGAGGCAACCTCAATTGTTTTCTGAGGGCAACAATATCATCTTCCTTTTTCTTCATAAGGGCCTTGACACCCTTAGGATCCTTAGGATCATGTCCTAGGTCCATAATAATCTCCTCCAATGTTTTTATTCTGTTGTCTTTGGCTGAGGAGGACATTCTTTCCAAATCTAGTTGAGTATTTGTATTCTTCAAAGATTCCTTCAATTCATGGGCCAGCATGGCCTTATCTACTAGAGTGGCATAGACCATCTCACCTATTTTCTTGTGCAATTCTAGTTGGTCCATGGGGTGAATGTCCTTGGCAAGGACCTCTAAATTTGTCTTCATATAATCTGCAGCTGACTGTGGCTGCTGTATCTTCGGCTTGAAATGGCTAAGAATCATTTTTTCTTCTTTGAAGTCATAAGCTTCCATCAATCTTTGTTGTTTGGCAGTTCTTACCTTGAGGAACTGATCATATAACTGTACTCTTAACAGTTCATTTTGAGCCTTGATTTCCATGAAAGCAGTTTTGATACCAGGTGGCCGCTTTCTTTGTTGTGTTGAGGAGGACACCTCCATGCCATGCTGCCTCTCTTGCTCTTGCTGGAATGAGCTAGTAGGTGTCTGCTGGCTTGTTTCCCTGTCTCTCCTTAGACTTTCAAGGATTTCTTCACTAATTTCCTCCTCAACTGGAGGATCAACTCTTTGCCTCTTGGCTTCAGGTTGTTGTGTAGACCCACTAGCAGGTGTGGAGTCTTCTCGGTCTCGCTTCTTACCTCTTTCCTCATTAGCAGGAGTTTGTAAAGCTGGCACTTGCAGTGCCTCTATTTGTTGTGGAGGGGCCTACCCTTGAGTTTGCTTCATTGAGGTGGCAGGTTGTTCTGTAACCATTTCTTGCTCTGCATGCATCACTTCTTTTCCTTTTGTTGTACCTGTTGCTGATGCAGATGGATCTTGGGCAGCTTGTGAAGCTGCAACAGTGGATGAGCCCTCTCCAACTTGGTGTGGCAATTTGAATGTTACCTGCTGAAAAGAATCCAAGTCAAGAGTTTTTTTCTAAATCTTTGACATTTTGCTCCATTATTTCTTCTTGAGTGAGTTCTTCAACTAATGTGCCTTGCACCCACTCATCTTAATTAGTAAATTGTTCAATGTGTGGAATTTTTCAATGTTCATATGCTGTCAGCCTATATTTAACTCTTCTGGCACTGATAAAGCCATCTGGGTCATAAGGGACCCACCAGAAACTTCTTTTTAACTTGAGTTTCTCCTTCAATATTTGGTCAGCATCCTGCCAACCTTCTTTCTTGTTCATAATAAAGGGGCCTAGATGGTCTTTAAATTTCAGGCGAGCTTTCTTCTTGGCACTATGAAAATGAGTGAGATAAAAATTGATGAGTTACTTGTAATATTCTAGGGCAAACAGTCTCATTGGTACATATCTTGGGAGCCTATAAGGATAGAGCTCACAGCCATAGATTCTAATGACAGTGTGATTTTGGTAGAGATACCAATCACCTATTTTGTAATTTTTGGACAGCTGCAATATCTTCTGCATGTCATATGATAATCTAGGAGGAGGATTTCTTTTCAAGAGACAGGAGACTGGGTAAACAAATTGGTCAATGAACTCACAGTAAGAGTAGGGAGAGTCTTGGACTGGATGGAAGATTGATGACCAAAAAATAGCAGACCTTCTTTCACCCTTTGAATCCAACTTCTTGATGGGACATTGGAAACATTCAGACTGGTAATACATGAACAAATGATAGATATATGATGAATATTTGAAGATTCCCTCCCTATCCAGCTTCACTAGTTGGTCATGCATTTTATTAGCAATGAACTTGGCATAGTTGTATTTGACAGCAGGGGGTTGTCCTGGGCTGTATGCAGACAATAAGACCAGCACTGTTTCATCAATGTGCTCACTTGATTTAAAACCAAGCACAGAGGAAATCATATCTACAAGCAGTTTTCCCACCTCATTGAAGTTGACATATAGGAATGGAGGTGTTTCTGTAGGCTGGCGGTCTGCCCTCATGAATGTCTTGGCAATTATTGCAATCTCAGAGCTGGAGAGCTTGGAGCCTTCATCCAAAAGGTATTTCATAGAAAAAGGGACTAGAAGCTGAGTCTGCTTGAAATTTAGCATTTAGTTGGTAGAATCAGGAGTGATATGGAAGAGTATGCTCCCAGATGGAGACTTGATAGCTCTTTGGGTTGGATCATAGTTTTCAGCACATAGATGGATAATCTCAGGAAAAATATTAACAGAAGGAAGGAAGTAAAAAGGCAAATTAGACTCCCATATGCCATACATGTCACAGTTGTTTAAATAACTATTTCTCAACTGGAAGAAGGTCTGCAAGTGATTCCTATCCCCAACCAAATCCTGAATGAGGTAATCCTTATCAGCTAGAGGCATTGCTTCAAGCTCTTTGTTGGGTGGATTGATAGGAGTAATGTTTAAAGCTGCTGGAGTGGCCATCTTGAAGTCTTTCTGTGCTTGTATTTGGAATGAAGATTAGGGCAACAATAGACTGATAAAGCTTGCTTGTGAGGATTTACAAAGGAGCTGGAAAATGAGTTAAAATGAGGCAGTAGTCTTCACTGTCTGTAGCTTATGACAAAAGATGCAAATTTACCGGGTTCAAACAGGCTTTTCTTCTCTTTGATGAATTCACTAGGTTGATAAGCTTGCGAGGGAAAATACAAAGGGAATGGGGATCATTTTAGCCCAATGGCTAAAGTTTTTGCAGAGGATTTTGGTGAAAGGAGACAATGCACAGTCGATATGGAGTTTTGCTGGGAACAGGAACTTGAAAATGATTTTTCAACGGTGAATTTGCAAATGGGCGCAATTTCGCAGGGTTTTCTTCGAACAGGGGGTTAATCAGTGAATTTTAGGTAGCATTAAGGTGTATGAGTGCCTTTAGCTTGGGAATTTTCATAGTTTTAAGCGAGTGAAATGGAGAAAACGGCGAAAACAGGGGTTAACAGGTGAAATTTGGCAAATACCTGGATTTATGTCGCCGAGGGTGGTTGAGCTGGTACAATGATGAACAATGGAGTTGAAATTGCAGGCGGCAGTGGCGTGGATGATTTAATTCGAACTTGGGTGGTAAAATGATGTAAAACAGAAAACACGGAGCTCCCAAGTTGACCAATGATAATGAAAGAAAATGGTCATTTCACGTGTTTTTATGAAATTTGGGACTTTTTGGCGCTTTTGGTGCTTTTTTGGGATGATGTCAGTATGATGTCATCTGGCGGGTAACGGATGTGGCTGCTGACTCAGGCAATGTCGTGGCGAAGGACACGCTGGGGGGGTGATGACGCAAGCAGGTGAGGTGGCAAAGGGACAGGGTAGCGGCGGGTCGACGCGGAGGTGACGTCAGTGGCGACGTGGTGCTGACGTCAGGGGCGGAGAGTGGTTTGTGGTATTCTCCCGCACCACCTTTGGGCCTGAGCGGTATCGGGGAGGGGGCCTCCGAACACGCCGGGAGGATGACGCGTGGCGGGGGTACGGCAGCGAAACCGCCAATCCCCCGGACGCTAACCTCCGGCGGATCGGGATTTGAAATCGACCGCCCACCGTTAGATCTGCGGCATGGAACATCGGACGGTGGACGGGGCAAGCGGAGCAACGTGCAAGTTTGGAGCGGGACCCGCTTAATATTCAATGTGTAATGTATGCGCTAAGGTTAGACTTTGGGTAAGGGGGTTTAGGGTTGTGCGCGGGGGTATATAGTTTAATGTCTATTTAAAACATTTAAACACCAAACTTTAATAATGAGCGCGGAGAACAGAAGGGTAAGGTTTATGAGCGAGGGGGGGGAACAATGGTTGTTAACTTAACCAAAGGTTGAATTAACTCCAGGTTAGGACGCGGAAGGGTTCATATTAGTCCCAAATGGACTAATATTTCCCAGAACTGTGTTACATAGCTATAGTGCTATAGGGTAGGAATATTTTAATATTTTTTGGGGTTTTTACATAGTTTTTGTAGAAATAGGGATGGGAAAGTAGTTTAGGGGGCTATACAATAAAATTAGAAGTTAATATGATTTTGTGGAGTGAAAGTGTAGGGGCATGATGCTAAGTTTATAGAATGAAATTTAGACATAGGAAGTGGAATGGAGTGTGGAGAGAAGGTTTTTACACAAGAAATGTGGCTTCTTTTCCTTGAGAAAAGCTTAAAACTTGACTTAGTATTTTACAAAGATGCAGTGAAAGCAGGACTTGTTGGGCGGATCCCAAGGTCCTTTAGGGGGATTTTAGTAAGAGACTTTTTAGGGGGAGTGAAGGGGAATTAGACATGCTTCCATTGTTATGCAACCAAACAACTGGCATGGTACTAATGTCATTGATGAGATGAATCTTCCTTGACAAGACAAAAATGAGCACCCACTTGCTTCTGCAACCTCAAACTACCTACCCAGCCTAATACACCTAGCATTTTTTCTTCGTTTGATTGGGTGCACTTGAACTGGCAAACCCTGATTGTCCTCTTTTCTTTTGACTGCCCTCCTATCTAAATTTACCCTTATCTCTTCCAAGGGCCCAGATTAAGCAGTTGGGCTCCTTAATTTCTCTACCTAGCTACTCATCTGCCAAGCTTAAGCTGTTTGGACAGACATTCTTTCTCTATTCTACAACAGCAATTTAAACATGGCATGGTCCAGATTGAACTGTTAGGCCACCCATCAAGTGATAAACAAGAATACTTACACATCTATCTGTATACCAAATATGGAACCTTTGCAGCATCAAAGATGAACATATTTAGCACTTCCACTGTCAATCATGAAAAGTGAAACCTATTGGTATAGGAACCTAACACTCATAAAATGGTTTCTGTTGAAGGAAGGAAAATTTTAGACAACATCATTGTAATTCAAGATCAACTACACTCTATTTGTTCCTCCAAGAAGCAAGGTATGATTCTTAAACTTGACATGTCAAAGGGTTTTAATAAAGTAATTTGGAATTATATCTACCATGTTGTTGCATGTTATGGAATTCATGAAATGTGGATAGCATGGGTGATGACACTTACTTCAAAGGCCTTCTTCTCTATTCTTGTCAATGGGTCACTTTCCCCTAGATTTGCTTCCTCACGAGGCATTGGGCAAGGGGACCCTCTATCTCCTTATAATTTTCTCCTTAAAGTAGAAGGCCTTAGTCATGCCATTAAGCATTCTCTATATTTCCATCGAATGAAAGGCCTCCCCTAGGCTCTCTTGATCAAATAACAACGGATGACAACTTTGTTGACGATACACTATCAATGGGAACTGCTTGTTGTCACCTATTGCAAAATGTGTTTTGAGTTGTCAAAAGGGTACAAAAGAGAAGAAAAGTTCGCAGTCATCTTCGATGCCATAGAAGCACACAAAGCCCAACTCAGGACATCTCCATTGGAAACTCCTCTTAGAAAGCTTTTGAACGATATGTGGAAGCCCAAAAATGGACTCCTAAATCAAAAGTCTTTGTGTTCTCAAGTTTCAAAGATTGAAGTCTTGTGAAGAAATATCAAAATATCTGAGATCGCAATATCAAAGGTGAGGAGATATCAGTAATCACATATGAGAGGTCAGATACATTGCAGTGAGGCCTATAAGCAACCTCATATCGGTAGTCACAACATTAGAGGTCTCAATGATACAGGTCAATTAGATTGACGATCGCATATCAACAATCGCACATGAGAGAAGCATGGCATATTGACGCATCACATATCAGAGGTCCAATATGTCAAAGTTCTAGCTATATCAGAGATCAACAATCACCCACCATGGCATCCATCATATCAATGACCACATGTTAGCAATGGCACATCGTATTTCGAAGCTCAAAGGAGATCAACGTGTTAAAAAATCACAACATCAACAAAAGCATATCGGAACTTCTAAAAGTGCAACCTTTAAGAGGTTGTGTTATAGGTTAAGCATCGATAGTGTTAAAAACAATTGGGAATGCCAATAAATAATTAACAAAGGATTTTTTCACAAAACAAAATATGGGTGAGTATTTTTCTCTCTCCTCTAACGAGACACATGAAAACATTTAATTGGTTTAGATAAAGCTACAATGGTATGTTACATGGTAGTATAGAAAGACATGTGGGAGGAAGTTTTGGTGTTTTTAAGGGGCCTATGGGTGAAATATTTGGGTGACACGTGTGACCACTTAGGAAGTGCCACATGGAGTGATGACGTCAAAAATTGGAGGCCGCAAAACATAGGTTAAGGATTTTCGGCACTTTGTAACACTTAACACTTGAAAAAGTGCCGATAACGAGGCTCCAATATTAGGCTCGCACCATGGTCTTGAGGACTCAAAGAACTAAAGGTGTGAATTTGGGGTCAAGAAGCAAGTGTTATCGGTGATCAGGAAATCTAAATATCGCAGCTCCAAAGTTATTTACCCGATTGGAAACCTTCGATGAGAGGGGCTCCGATATTAAGTCTAGCGCATTGTCACAAGGACTTAAGGAACCAAAGGCATAAATGTAGCACCAAGAGTTATCGGCATATCAAAATATTGCAACTCTAGAGTTAATTCCTTGACTCAAAAGTTCTAATTAAGAAGGGCTATGATATTATGCTAACCACTAGGTTGCACAGACTCCTAAGTCTAAGTGTTCCTCACAGAGGAAAATGAAAGTTCAAGGAAGTTCCTAGACATAGCCCCATTGCAGATATCTTTTCATTTTGAATCTACTACAAATTGAATGGGAAAAAATGGAAATAGGATGCAAAAGTTATCGCTCAAAGAAGATGCCCTTTGTTCCTTAGAAAAAGAGGCAAAATCCCCTAGAAATGGAAAAAAACCCTTATAAAGGGAAATCGCATCAGACCAGGGTGAAAGAGCAGACTTATGTGGAAAGGGGAGAACCCTCTGATCTGCCGACTTGATGTATCAGGTCGGAGGCAGACACATATGCGATATCGGGACCCTGGATCTTGCGATTGCGATCATGTGATATGCCGATCGCCGATGATCGGATTGGCGAATTGGCATTGGCGATGCACAGAATCTTGGGTTGAGCGACATTGCGAACGACGATCAAAAACCCCCGATGCTGATAAAAAGGCTCGACACGATAAGT
Source organism: Pinus tabuliformis (assembly GCA_031772625.1). NCBI lineage: Eukaryota > Viridiplantae > Streptophyta > Pinopsida > Pinales > Pinaceae > Pinus > Pinus tabuliformis. The sequence continues at coordinate 437,641,675 of CM062816.1, forward strand.
TTTGAAAGCTCGATTGTATAAAATTTCAGATCCAGGAATTCAGATTTTCACGTATTTCTCGTGTATTTGGGATTTTACCCAAAACACATATGCGATGCAGTAAGTGATGAATCCGGACCTAAAAGGGTTTATAGATGCAAATGCATAACATTTCAAGTCCGCCATAAAGCCATTTTGCGATGTTTTCAGTGTTTCAATGTATCTTTCAAACACAAAGGGAAACCACGAAATGAGCGGCATTTCGGGAGGGCCGTAGGCGATAAGTGGTTTTGGTAGGGCTCCGCCCGATCCCATACACTCGCTACCACGTGGCTAGGCGCCAGAGAGAGAAAAACACCCCTTTCAGGCGGGTAATCTTCGTGCGCATTAGCCACCCGAAACCAACAATAACCGTGGATCAACAATCACTTGCGATCACACCCAAAGACGGATCCAAAGGGAATATAGGGCGGAATTCATAATATTTGAAGTCTGATAAAAAATGATTTGGCAGATTTTTCTCGTGTTTTACAATGTTTCTCGATGTAAACACAGAATGCTATTTTTGGGGATTTCAAAGGCTCCATGGTCCCTTCTGTTGCAGAATAGGTGGCCACCATCCCTGAAGGCATTTAGCAATGATTTCTAATGCTAAGAGGGGGATTCAAGTGGACAAAGGCCGGGATCCAGAGAGCTCGAGAAGAGGAAACGAATGGTTAGCGTCGATTGGCTTAAAAGCCACAGAAAGACAGAGACGGAGGGAAAGCTGAAGGCAGTGCTTAGATAGGAGCGCAGAAAGTTAAGCCACAGTAAGAAGCAGAGGCAAAGAGAGCCAAGAGCTAGAGCCGAGAACCAGAGCTAGAGCCGAGAGCCAAAACTCTGAGAGCTTGAAGAGCCAGGGATAAAATGGTATCTAAACCCATTGTTTCTGTGTAAAACAATGGAGTTGAGCCAAGAGGTTGTAAAAAGGACTTTGCCATAATCCTAAAGAGCCTAGTTGAGTTGACTAGAGCTCAAGGAGACGTAGCCCAAGAGTTTTGGGTGAACTCCTAATTAAATTGTTGTCGTATGTGTTGTTCTGTTCTTGCATTGTTTACTATTAAATATATATATATATATATATATATATATATATATATATATATATATATATATATATATATATATGTTGTTTCAACATAAATAACATAACTTTAAATCATATAAACAGTTAAAATAACCATAAGCATACACCTTGTTTTCAAGCACATATTTAATTCCACATTGGTTAATCAAAAGGACTTGGGAATAAATAAGCTTTGGAAGTGGGAGAGGCTCTTGTAAATTAGACAAGAAGCCTAAGTGCCCCATTTTCAAATCAGGTGGTATCAGAGCTTGAGATTGATTAACCACACCTTCAAAGGAGGTTATATTAGAATGCTTGATTGAAAAAGCAAAGATTTCTTGTCTGAAAGGTGTTTAAACAGTCAGAGGTTGATTGTATGTTTTTTTTGTAGACTGACTATTGTTTAAGTTTGCAGAGGTGAAGGGAAAGCTATTGATAGCTTATTCCATGAAGCAGAAGAAGGAAGAAGGGTTGAAGGCATTCTTCTATCCCAAAGGACCTCAAAGCAATCCTTGGAGCCCAAGATGTTTGTTGCAAAAGGTTGTTGGATAAGCTCTTTATTAATCTTGTTTGAATTTCTTTTGTTCGTTGGCATAATGACAACTTCTACAAGTGAGTCCTCGAATTCTTCTTTCTTCATCACAAGACTCTTTGATGAAGACATGAAGCAAGACTTGTCCACCATGATGGATATGGTGAGAGACATGTATAAGGATGGAAGAAAGAGAAGCATACTTAGACAGCAGCTGAATTCCATGAATGAAGAGAAGCAATTGCTTACTGACAAATTGCAGGAAATGGAGAGGCAACTTCATATTGCAAATATGAACCTGAGAAGGATGCATGAGTTGGAGACACAGATCTTTGTTGCCCAAGAAGCCTTAGTCAAGTATCAGCTTGAAGAAGAGGTAAACCATTCCATTTTGTCTTCAAATTCCTCTAAGAATGCTCATATTAGTTCTTTTGAAAAACATACCAAAGGCATAGTTTCCAAGCTAATGTCCAAGATGGGCTATGAAGGAAAAGGCTTGGGTAGACATGCACAAGGTATTATTGAGCCAATAATTTTTGGGGAAAGGCCTAAGTATTTGGGTCTTGGCTATGGACAAGCTTATGGAGAAAGTTCCAAAGCTACCATGAAGGCCATTAAAACAGCTCCAAGAAGGGGTTGCATTGCAGAGTGTGAAGATTGTATTCAGGAGGAATGCAATGGCTTGAAACATCATTTGTAGGATGTAGGTGTTCAGAAGCACATACTTGAACCATAGAGTTATGGAAACTCTGACAACCTTGAAGAGAGTGATGATGTTCCAAAGGGAGCCACTTCTTCATTTGCTTCACCTCCTCATGAAGGCAATAAAGGTGAAAGAGGCAAGTATAAATCTAGTTCTAAGGATTTTCCTTTTGATTGTCCAAACCATGATAAATTTCCACATATGTATGGGAAAAGAATTGCATGTTCCTTTTGTGGCTTGGATAACCATAATGTTTCTAGATGTTGGAAGAGAATGGCCACATACAAGAAAATTTTGAAGGAAAAGAAGAAAGAAGCCAAAGGTCCATTGGACAAGGAAAATCATGTTGTGAAGAGGATGCATGTGTTGCACTTACTACCATAAGCAAGGGCATCTTGCTGAAAGATGTTGGACTCTGAATCCAATCATGCTTCCATCAAAATTGAAGAAAGTGGAAAGAGAAGATGGCAGAAATGGAAAGGAAGATTCCATGACTGATGTGTCTCAGGATGATTCACATGATGATGCTGATGTGCAGACAAAGGTAGTACCTTTGAAAGGGATTGGTGAGAAATGACTAGAGTTCTTATCCAATTAAGGTTGCATGTCTATTGATGCATCTATTTGCATTTCTTTATTAATGAGATGCAAGTTATAGGTTCTTACCAAGAAGGTGAATGGAAAAAAGGTTGGGTAGGAGACTCACTTTGTGCTGCAACATTATATTTCATTTCATCTTCGAAAGTACAGTGTTCTTAAGTGAAAGTTGAAGGATGAAATGCATGCATGAGCATGAGATGCATGAACACAAGAATGTTGATGTTTTCCTTGTTTTTGAGCATGTATGTGTGATTAACTTGCAGGGTTGATTTCTCTGACATGCTTGTGATTCCATGTTGACTTGGGAGAAGTTAACTTGGTCTCCAAATGGATATAATGATGAAGTGTTTCATCTTTTGAAAAAGAGTCCTAATGGTCTTTTTCTACATGCTTAACTTGAAGGGTCATTTCCTTAAAGGCATGTTTTGTGGGCTTGTTATCTAGTCCATCATTTGTATGCAGATGTAAGACATGGAGGTGTTCACTGGAGGTGAAATCTATTTCTTTTGTTGAAGCAGGAGTTTAGGCCATCCAGTTGTTGTCTGTATTTTTGTTGTTGTTCATAGTTGTTGTTGACAACATTTCAAATAGGTACAAATGAAATTTTTGTGGAGTAGATGAACTTCACACTTTTTTGAGCCGCCTTAGATCAATGATCAAGAAAAAGAAGTTCAAACCACCTTCTATGACCATTTCAGCAGAAGTTCTGTAGGAAGGCAATGAGGAAGATAGTTCTTCCCAGGAAGACCAGCCCATCCAAGGAGGGAAGTGGTCAGAGACTTTGGTTCAGGGGCACTATGCAAGGCAAGTGTGTGGAGGCTAAAATAAGAGGGTGTTGTTACTCTCACATAATGTTCAGATCAGTATATCAGTCTTTTGGAAACCAAAAGTTCTTTTAGGGGAAGGCGTGATCCAAAATGGATTTTGCATAGACTCCTCAGTCTAAGTGCTCCTCACAGAGGAAAATGAAAATCCAAGGAAGTTCCTAGACATAGCCACATTGCAGAGATCTTTTCATTCTAAATCTACTACAACTTGAATGGGAAAAAATAGACTTAGGATGCATAAGTTATCACTCAAAGAAGATGCCCTTTGTTCCTTAGAAAAAGAGCAAAAATCCCCTAAAAATGGCAAAAAAACCCTTATAAAGGGAAATCGCATTGGACCAAGGAAAAAGAGCAGACTTAAGAGGAAAGGGGAGAAACCTCCGATCCACCAACATGATGTATCGGATCGGAGGCAGACAGACATGCGATACCAAGACCCTGGATCTCGCGATTGTGATCATGCAATAAGCCGATTGTCGATGATCGGATCGGTGATGCATAGACTCCCTGGCCGAGCGACATTGCGATTGGTGATATCAGTGATAGGCGATCAACAACCCCCGATGCCGATAAAAATGCCAGACTTGATAAGTTTTCAAAGCCCGATTGTATAAAATTTTAGATCTGAGAATTCAGATTTTCACGTATTTCCCGTGTATTTGGGATTTTACCCAAAACACATATGCGATGCGATAAGCGATGAATCCGGACCTAAAATGGTTTATAGATGCAAATGCATAACATTTCAAGTCTGCCATAAAGTCATTTGGCGATGCTTTTAGTGTTTTAATGTATTTTTCAAATACAAAGGGAAACCAGAAAACGAGCAGGATTTCAGGCAAGCCCTAGGTAGTAAGTGGTTTTGGTCGGGCTCTGCCCGAGCCCATACACTGGCTACCACATGGCTAGGTGCGAGAGAGATAAAACCACCCTTTTCGGGTGGGCAATCTCCATGTGCATTAGCCACCAAAAACCAATAATAACCGTGGATCAACAATCACTTGCGATCACGCCCAAATACGGATCCGAAGGGAATATAGGGTGGAATTCATAATATTTGAAGTCCGATAAACAATGATTTGGTGGATTTTTCCTGTGTTTTACAGTGTTTCTCTGTGTAAATAGAGAACATTATTTTTGGGCATTTCAAAGGCCCGATGGTCCCTTCCATTGCAGAACAGGTGGCCACCATCCCTAAAGGCGTTTAGCAATGATTTCTAACACTCAGAGGGGGATTCGAGCAGACATAGTGTTAGGTCCCTATAATACTAGTGATTCCCCCATTACTATTGTCATTGTATCCCTTATTATTATTGTTGTGCCCCTATTGTCCCCCTATTGTTATTATTGTGCCCCATAGAACACCACTATTGTTATTTTTGTGCCTTTATATTATTATTGTTAGCTCGGCTTGGTTATATTATGACCCCTTTGACTCCTATACATAGAAAGGAGGTTTTGGCATTTGTATCATCCAAGAATTGTTCATTTGTTTAATTTAAAGGAGGTTGTCCCCTCGAAGAGGCTGAATTCTAAGGCATTGATCTATCTTTTTATATTTTTGTGAGTTGGTTTCCTAACATTTGGTATCAGAGCTTTGGATTCTAGGGTTTCGCTGCTCCAAATAGGTCATCATGGGATTTTTGCTATAACGTTTATTTTTGTGACATTTCAAAAGCAAAAAAAAAAACCCATTTGAGACGAAATCATTCTAAACCTTGGGTCCAAATTTCAGAGCTTGTCTCACTATATTTTTGGAGATATGATCTGAGGAAGTTATGGTATTTGCAAGCTCTAGAATTTAAGCTAAAACAAGTCATCATGGGATTTTCGCTATAGCTATTTTACTACAAAGTTTCAGAAGCTAAAGCAAAAACCCATTTGAGAAGAAATCGTTCTGAAACTCGGTTCCAAATTTCAGATCCTGTACCATTATATTGTCGGAGATATAGTCTGAGGAAGTTAGCGTTTTGTCAGACCCCTGAATTACATTCCAAACAGGTCACCGTGGGAAAATCGTCATAACTGTCTCTCTGAGTATCAGATTGAAATTTCGTAAGAAGTGAGACAAATTGGAAGGACTGTGTTTTCTTATATATATTTTTCAAATCCAAAGGTTGAAACAGTGACACATGGCACATCGTACAAGTTCGCACTACTCAACTAGTCTATAATCAGGTCACCATGGGAGATTTGGCATAACTCTTCCTTGGAGAACCCAATTTGGATCAGACTAGTGGCATTGGAAAGAGGATGGGATACTGCAGGTCACAATTTCAGAACTAGTATATTTAAAATTATAGAGGTACATCAGATTCAATATTAAGCTCCTACAAGTGAAAAAAGGTGTGCATTTTTTAAATTTTTGCATAAGCTTGGTTTGAAAAATTAGTTTGAAGGAATTCAAAGGGAATAGTGAAGCACTATTATCGATAATTGATGCCTCGAAGAAAGAAAATGGAAACACCTAGTAAGCAACTTGAAAGCTCTATCATGAATCATGAAGAAGAGGAAGAAATGCAACATGATATATCAATATTATGAAACCAAATGCAAGAGATTTGACTCGCACAAAAGGTAACATAAAATAAGATGGATGGTTTAAAGAAAGGCATGGAGGCTAAGATGAATTGCGTGGAATCTAAGATGGATGGCATGGAAGCTAAGATGGATGGCATGGAAACTAAGATGGACGATTTGAAGACAAACATGGAAGATTTGAAGAAAGATTTGACAAAGTTTCTACAAGAAATGCTTACTAATGGCGAAAGGGTAGTAAAGGAAACTCATGATGAAAACAAAATAAATTTTAATCATGATTTCATAGACTCTAACGTTAGATTGAAGAACCACCATGTTCCAAAGATCGATATGAGGAAGTTTGATGGCAAGGATCCCAGAACATGGATACTACAGATGGAGCAATTTTTCTATCTCCATAATGTGAAAAAAACACAAAAGGTACGCATCGCAACCTTATATTTGGAACTAAATTAGTTTGTATGATATCGATGGCTTTTCTCTCATAAACAAATTGTCACTTCGGCTATTTTTATGGATGAAATGATTGCACATTATGAGGATACAAAAAGCAACACTTTTTTTAGCCAATTGATGAATCTCAAAAAAAAGGGTTCAATGATGGAGCACATTGAGGACTTCCAAAAGTTGAATATAAGGGTAAAAGATATTCTGGAGGAGCATAGGATTGATATGTTCATAGGGACTTTAAATGATACCATCCAACATGAGGTTCACATTTCGGAACTAGATTCATTGGAGAAGGCATTCAGGTTGAAAAGAAAAATGGAAAGCAAAATTATGGCAACAAGGAAGCCTACACTCACAATTATAAAGATGGAAGTGTTGCTAACCCTAGCGATCCACAACCTATAAGTTTGACACCACAACAATTGAAAGAAGAAAGAGAAAAAGGGCTTTGTTATAGTTGTGATAGCAAATACACTAAAGGTCATAAGTGTGCTGAGAAGAAATTATTTCACATAGATTGTGAAGAGGAGGAAGAAAAGGAACAAGAAATGTCAAAAGAAGAGGATATACACTAGGAAAAAACCTTAGAAAAAGAATAAATGAATCCGACCATATCTTGTAATGCATTGGCTAGAATTACCACTCCTCAAGCTATCAAGATAGAAGGGCATATCAAGAAGAAAAAGGTAATAGTGTTGATTGATTGTAGATGTACCCATAATTTTATTCATTATAAGATAGCCAAAGAATTGAATTGCTTCCTATATCCAGCACCAAAGTGTCAAGTGATGGTTGCAAGTGGAAGAACCATAAATTGCTCAGGAAAGTGCCATAATATCAAGCTATCCATGGGAGAATATGTATTGAATAGCCCAATGCTTTCCATTCCAATGGGTGGTGCTGATATTGTACTAGGAGTCCAATGGCTACAATCCTTGGGTACAATAGCTTTTAATTTTCAAGAACTTTTCATGAAATTGTCTTCAGAAGGAAAGGAAATTGAATTAAGGGGTATCACAGGGAAACTAGGAAAGATAATCAGCTCTAATGGAATGACAAAGCTTCTAAAGAAATAATAACGACGCATAATTGCACAACTATGTTCACTAGAGGTTCCCACATCGAAATCATCCATTTCTCCAGATCTCCAAAAAGTCTTGGATATCTCCAAGACTTTTGAGACTCCCAAAGGCCTCCCACCTATTCATGATCATGATCATGCTATCAATTTGATTCCAGGAAGTGTTCCTCCAAACATTAGGCCTTATAGATATCGCTATGTCCAAAAGAGTGAAATTGAATGTATGGTTGAAGAAATGCTAGAGGCTGGTATAATTCAACCTAGTCAAAGTTCTTTCTCTACTCTAGTAGTATTGGTTCACAAGAAGGATTGTTATTGGGAATAGTGTCTATGCATAGCTGCTAATCCCACTAAGGCTGGTAGCTACCTTAGAAACAAACACACTAAAAACTACTTTCGTTTTCCTTTATGAAAAATAGATAAGAGAAGAATAAGGAGACCAACCTCTGTCTTGCGCTTGGTTCCTTGCTCGATTCCTCTCTCTTCTGGTAGGTATTTTCCACTCGCTTCCTTGTCTACCCAACTTCAAAGAGTACCTGTAGAATCAAAGTAGCATAACACTATCCAAGAACATAGATCTATTATCATAAACAATACAGGATCATATGTACATTAACCATACAAATGCATAAATAATCAATCATACAAGAATATGGAGGAAAACTTGAATAGATTTATTGATAATCAAGAAAGAGCAAAGAGAATTACAACTGATTGTTCTGACCCAACATCATCCTCTCAGCAAGTAAGCCCTTCTTCACCTCATGAAAAGCTTAGATCACCCAACACTATGATATTGCACCAAGAAACCAACAGCACTTCCTTACAAGATAGAAAATTCCAGCCTCTGGATCTCTGGGATGAGGGATCCATATATAGATGTCTACAAGGGAGGTGAGTCAGCTTGAGATTTGATTAGTTTCTTCCCTCTGATAGTTCTTGATTCCACTTGGAGATCGATGATCTCTTACTCATCCCTGGTCGAATTCAGAGAGGCAAGTGTCACAGGAGAAGTTTTTGGAAGATTCCATGCTTCTCCACCTTGCGGATTGACCCTGCCATTTGTCCCTTCTCGCCCATTGCACCCCATAGAAGGGCTTTTTGACATGCAACACACCTACTGTGTGTATTTAGGTGGGATGCAACGCACTTTGCCTATGGAGCAGGTGAAATGGTCCAGTTTTGACCAGTTCTAAGTAGTTTTTCATGGAGAACTTCTGGGAGATGCTGTAATTAGTTGACCTTGTTCTTCTAGGGGTTGGAACAACACCTTTAGGGACTTAGGAGCCCTTGGTTTATGGAAATTTATGCTTGGGGTTGCAGTGCCCAAAAATGTCTATGACAAGGATGGATCATGGTGCATGTGTCCAGATTATAAGGAGCTCAACAAGCTCACTATCAAAGATAAATTTCCCATTCCTATCATTGATGAATTATTGGATGAATTGCATGGATCAATTTACTTCACCAAGTTGGATCTTAGTTCAAGATATCATCAAATCAAAATGAAGACTAGAGACATTCCAAAAAAAGCATTTAGAACTCATGAGGGTCATTATGAATTTTTGGTCATGCCTTTTGGCCTTACTAATGCACCTTCTACATTTCAAGGTTTGATGAATTCCATTTTCAAACCCTTCCTTAGAAAATTTGTGTTAGTATTTTTTGATGATATACTAAACTACAACAAGTCTTGGAAGGATCATGTCCAACCTGTTGACATGGTGCTCAAACTATTGGATGAGAAACAATTATATGCAAAAATGTCCAAATATTTCTTTGGAGTACAAGAGGTGGAATATATGGGTCATATTGTATCTCATGAAGGTATTAAGGTAGATCCTAGCAAAATTAAAACCATTAAGGAATGGAAAATCCCCACATCCATAAATCATCTATGAGGACTTCTCGGGTTGACAGGCTATTATATCAAGTTTGTTAAGAATTATGGGAGAATAGCAGCACCTCTAACAACATTATTGAAGAAAGATGCATTCTCATGGACTCCAGAAGCAAATAAGGCCATTAAAAGAGGCAATGTGCCAAGCACCAGTCTTAGCTACACCGGACTTCACAAAAACCTTTATTGTGGAATGTGATGCCTCAGGAAATGGAATTGATGTTATTTTAATGAAAGAACAAAGACCCATTGCTTTCGAAAGTTGTCCAATCAAAGGAAAGTATTTACACAACACTATTTATGAGAAGGAAATGCTCGCAATACTACATGTACTTAAGAAATGGCGACCCTACCTAATGGGAAGACACTTCAAGGTAAAAACAGATCATGATAGTCTTAAATACTTTTTTGAACAAAGATTATCTTCAGAAGAGTAGCAAAAATGGGTCACAAAGATGTTTGGCTATGACTTTGAAATCATCTACAAAAAAGGGAAGCCAAATGTTGTGGCAGATGCACTCTCAAGAAAAGATGAGGATGTGGAAGCATTTCTTTGCGCCATTTCTATTATCCAACCAGATTGGATAAACGAAGCAAGGGATGAATGGAAGAATGACGAGGAAGTGTGGGCACTCATTCAAAAGATACAACAAGATCCCAGTACATCTGATAAATTTAGCTGGAAAAATGATTTGTTATGGTACAGGGATCGGTTATACGTATGTAAGAATTCCCAACTAAAACAAAAGATTCTTAGCGAATTGCACACCTCTCCCTTAGGAGGGCACTTGGGATTTCTAAAAACCTACCACACGATTAAGAAGGAATTTTTTTTGGGATGGCCTTAAATCGGATATTCAAAAATTTGTGGCAGAATGTTTGGTTTTCCAACAAAATAAAGTTGAAACAATTAAGACCAAAGGACTATTACAACCCTTATCCATTCCAAGCCAACGTTGGGAGGAGGTTTCAATGGATTTTATCACAGGTTTACCCAAGTCCGAAGGAAAAAGTGTTATCATGGTGTTAGTTGACAGACTTACCAAGTATGCACACTTTTGTGCATTATCTCATCCATTTAAAGCGAGTATAGTTTCTACTGCATTTATGGAAACAATTCAAAAGCTACATGGAAACCCAAAGATTATTGTAAGCGACAGAAAACCCATTGTCACTGGAAATTTTTGGACAGAATTATTTTCTTGTCTTGGGACTCAGTTAGCTCATAGCTCATCCTATCATCCTCAATCTGATGGGAAAACTAAGATAGTAAACAAATGTTTGGAAGGATATCTTCGTTGCTTTGTATTTGATAAACAGACACAATGGGTCAAATGGTTGCCTCTGGCTGAATGCTGGTATAACACTTCCTTCCATGCTGCAACAAAAATGACCCCATTTATGGGACTTTATGGATATCATCCACCATCCATCACATCATATTTAAGATAAAATTCTAAGGTTCAAGAAGTGGAAGATCACATCGAGCATCAACAATAAGTTCTCCAACTCTTAAAGGATAACCTTACCTTGGCGCAAAATAGAATGAAACAGCAGGCAGATCATCATCGTAGCGAAAGAAGTTTTGATGTAGGTGATTAGGTATTCCTATGGCTACAAACATATAAACAAATGTCCCTCAAGCAAGCTAATAAGGATAATAAATTATCACCAAAGTATTATGGTTCATACAAGGTGTTGCAAAATATAGGTACTATGGTATACAAATTGGAACTTCCTGAAGCTTCACGAGTGCACCCAGTTTTCCATGTTTCATGCTTAAAGAAGGTTATAGATGAAAAGATTCCAGTTCAAACAATATTGCCAGAACTTGACGAGGAAGGAAAAATCATATTGGAACTTGAAGCAGTCAAAGAAACAAGAACTCAATAGCTACGAAATTGATCAATTTCAGAGTATCTCATCAAGTGGAAGAACTTACCCATTGAAGATTCCACATGGGAGGATGAGAATTTTATATAGAAGCACTTAGAACTACTCAAGTGTTGAGGACAACACTATTTTTGAAGGAGATGGGCATGTTAGGTCCCTATAATACTAGTCATTCCCCCATTAATATTGTCATTATATCCCTTATTGTTATTGTTGTGCCCCTATCGTCCCCATATTGTTATTATAGTGCCCCATAGAACCCCACTATTGTTATTTTTGTGCATTTATATTATTATTGTTAGGTCGGATTGGTTATATTGTGACCCCTTAGACTCCTATATATAGAAAGGAGGTTTTGTCATTTGTATCATCCAAGAAATGTTCATTTGTGTAATGTAAAGGAGGTTGCCCCCTCGAAGAGGCTGAATTCTAAAGCATTGATCTATCTTTTTATCTTTTTGTGAGCTAGTTTCCTAACACAAAGGCCGGGAGCCAGAGAACCTGAGAAGAGGAAACAAATGGACAATGTTGATTGGCTTAAAAGCCACAAAATGGCAGAGACAGAGGGAAAGCTGAAGGCAGTTTTGTGATAGGAGCGCATAAAGCTAAGCCAAAGCAGGAAGTAGAGGCAAAGAGAGCCAAGAGCTAGAGCCAGAGCCAAGAGCCAGAGCCAAGAGCTAGAGCCGAGAGCCAGAAAGCCAAGAGCTTCAAGAGCCAGGGCTAAAATGGTATCTAAACCCATTATTTCTGTGTAAAACAATGGAGTTGAACCAAGAGCTTGTAAAAAGGACTTTGCCATAATCCGAGAGAGCCTAGTTGAGTTGACTAGAGCTCAAGGAGACGTAGCCCAAGAGTTTTGGGTGAACTCCTAATTAAATTGATGTCTTATGTGTTGATCCATTGGTGCATTGTTTACTGTTACATATATATATATATATATATATATCTGTTGTATCAACATAAATAACATAATTTTAAAGCACATAAATAGTTAAAATAACCATAAGCATGCACCTTGTTTTCAAGCACATATTTAATTCCACATTGGTTAATCAAAAGAACTTGGGAATAAATAAGCTTTGGAAGTGGGAGAGGTTCTTGTAAATTAGACAAGAAGCCTAAGTGCCCCATTTTCAGATCACTTGACCCTTGAAGAAGTGTCGATAATGGGGCTCCAATATTAGGCTCGCACCATGGTCTCGAGGACTCAAAGAACCGAAGGCGGGAAGTTGGGGTCAAGAAGCAAGTGTTATCGGCGATCAGGAAATCTAAATAACACAGCTCCAAAGTTATTTCCCCAATTAGAAACCTTCGATGAGAGGGGCTCTGATATTAGGGCTAGCACATGGTCATAAGGACTTAAAGAACCAAAGGCATAAATGTAGCACCAAGAGTTATCAGCATATCAAAATATTGAAACTCTAGAGTTAATTCCTTGACTCAAAAGTTCTGATTAAGAGGGGATATGATATTATGCTAAGCACCAGGTCACACTCCAAGGTCCTATGGTGAGAAATGGGGCAAGGGCTAAGGAGAAGCTGCTTGTCATCTCGGAGGTTGACAATTGGCATATTATAATACTGCACCACCGTGAAGTGTGCGATATGGAGTTGCTCCAATAAGCACGGTACATGGAGTTAAAGGCGTATGGGTTGATAGCTGCAACATTGAATGTGGGATCAACGGAGTTGGTAATCAAAAAGGGAAAATCTTGTGGAAGACTCTGAAATAAGAAACTAAGGACAATTGTGGCAACATAAATGAATTTGACTGCTTCGTCTGCACGTCTTCAGTAAGGTAAATGGAGGTATGGGACTCAATGAGCAGTAATTCCTCCACATAGAGCTCCACGCAGTCCGACAACGAAATATTGCCAAGTTGATATATGTTTCTACACTATGGCAAGTGTTGGGCACGAGATCCCCCAAGCGAATTTTTGGGGCTTAGAGCCCATATTTTGGTCATAAATTGTATCTTTGATGTAAATACTCTAGATTTTGTGGGCGGAGAGCACATAGCTTGTAAATGAGTCATAGGGTTGTACGCCCTTAATTTTGTAATGTAATATCGGTTATAGAGATCTACGCATGGTCCACAGACCATGGGATTGTATAAATAGAGTGAGGCTCTAAGTTGTAAATCAATCAATTAATGATCATGGGATATAAGCATAGTGGAGTATCTAAAGTGTAAGGTCTAGTTTTGGGTCGTAGAGTAGGAGAAAGCTCTGCAGTTGAGTGCGCAGAGACCTAGTAGTCCGTAGCTGAGTGCGGGGACACCTGCAGTTGAGTGCACATGGCGAGTCGAGTCGGTAACAGTTGGAAGAATTAATAAAGAGAAGTTTTATATCATTCCTATGTATATATTTCCTCTTTCCTGCATTAAATGTATTGGGTATGAATTACATTTCTAATGTTTACGTGGTGCGCGAACATGTATGGATATGTTGAATAAGTGAATGCAAGATCGAATATCTGCTTATGCGAAGTTAACTAACCTTTGTAAGAAGATAAGTAAGATCTGTGGTATAATTTAGGGAAATAACGCAGATCACTGCCATAACAGCACGAAATCACCTCAACCCCTCATTAAGGTTGCATGAGGGCAATTATAACAGATTGCAGAGGTCTCGCAGGTTAGCACAGTGCGCGAAGGTAGGCACAATTGTACTAAATCGACACCTTAGACATCCAAGGGTGCCAAAACTTGGTTCCAACATCCCCCCATACTGCTTCGGGTGAGACTTCAGTCCGTGCTCCGTGGGTTGATGCTGAAAGGGCCGTAGTGTAGGTATTTGTTTGGCTAATTAACCCTGAAACTAGGTTAGGCCCCATCAAGCCAACAAATGGTTCCATTGCAGGGAAGGGAATCTGCATATAGATGTCTGACGTTGTATCATTTGAATCCAACTAAGAAGGAAATTGAAAGTTGGTTGGACAGAGGAATTCACGAGTTCACGATGCAGGATAATAGGAACCGATGATTGACAAAAGAAGAGTGGTTAGACTGCTACATGTACACAGAGATCCACGAAATCTTCTTCGCGTATTTCCCTACTGAGCTATATGAGTGGATCGCAAAGCTAGCAGATAGCCAACAAAGGTGGAAGCTAGATGGTCCTATTGTGTGGACCCCAGAGTTAATGTGAATATTGGAAGCATCAGAGGATAAGATCGTGTGCATCGTTGATTATTGTCTCGATTAGATTATAGGAGGATTCATTACTGAGTTTGCAGTAGACACCTCAGTTAGGTGACGCTTTCTCAAAGGATAGCGAGGTAACTATGAAAAGTATCTGAATACTTGGATTAAAATGTTATTGTGTGAAAAGAGGGTTATGAAATTACCTTGATGTTTGGAGCTACGCGAAGTGGAAAAGGTTACAGGAACGAAGGAAGTAAGGGACCAGAAAATAGCCCCTTGATTTCACCTCCATGAGGGGATGAGGAAGATCTCGTGAAGGTCTCGCCGTGAAGTGCGATCAATTTGTGAAGGAAAATAATTCTGCGAATACCACCCCCACCCACACCACCATCAGCTTCACCATCATCACCTCCATCTTCACCCGTACCACCTCCACCACCACCACAATTCAATATGGCAAGCACAATAAAGTTGTCTGTATTCAAGGGATTGGGAAATGAGGATCCAGACCAATTTTGGTTCGCTGTAAGAGCCGTATGGGAAGCACAAGGAGTTACCGATGACAATATAAATAAAGTGACACTCGTTAGCACCTTGTAGCACCGCGCGCTGACCTAGTATATTAAGCACTCCAATGATAATCCAAATGTGGGAATCACAGATATTCAAGCAGCGCTAAACAGAGAATTTAGCAGGCTGAACCCTGAAGCACAGTCAATCATTAGATTCAAATAGATCACGATGCTACCAGGCAAGACTCCTTGGGAGCTGGATCGGAGACTAAAGTGCACGATTTGCGAAGCTAATATGAATCTAACAAATGGGAAACATCGCGAATGGTTTGTAGCGTCACTAATGCCACATTTAAGGAGCACGCTATCACAATAGAAGTTAACGAATCAAGCAGAGGCATTAGAGATCACGATGAGGATGCATGAGACCCCAATGCAGGATCCTAAGTTGGGAGTTCAGTAGATCCATGCACTACTGAAGAATTTATGTCTTGAGATGCAGAGTCTAAAACACGACAGGACAACCCGACCAGAAGTGCACGAAGAGGTGTGGTGCGTAAAATGCAAAGGCCAAGGTCATGACAAGGACCACTACCTAGTTTTCGCAAATTAACTTACAGGAGGAGGACCAATGCCGTTAAGGCCGGAAGCACAAGCAGGACCTAGCGCGATGCCTGCTTTGTGGAGCGTGATTTGTCAAATAGGTGTAAAACATGCTACAGACAACTGCCATTTGTTACAGAAGTATAAATAAAATTCACATCAATTGTTCTGTAACTTTTGTAGGTTGGTAGGAAACGATGAGTGCACTTGTAGAATCTATGAACTGATGGTGGATAGAACTCCCACCTACAGAGTTCAGGCCGAAACATACCCCCTAGACCAGAATGCAGGATTGGTGCGAACATGATTTTAGGGGTGTGGATGAGGCCAAGGTGGAGGAGGACCTGGAAGAGGTTGCGGTCAGTTGATATGCTATGATTGCAGAGGGCCAGGACAATATGCCCGCGATTGTACAAACCAAACATGTCCAACGTCTTTATATTGTAACTTGTTTGATCATGAGACAGAAGATTGTCCTACACTGATAGCTAAGATACGCGACAAAGGAGAGCTACTACCTCCCCCGACTCAGAACCTGTAAATGATGAGGTCTGCGCAGTGCGAGGAAGATCTGAATGTAAATATTGTGCTCTGAAGTGGAATCATAATGAGAGATGACAAAGGGAAACATCTAGAAGATAGTACTTGGGTTTGTAAAGCTCTGGTGAAATCAGCGGAGTTTGATTTCGATCGTGCTCGAGAGACCTTCATGGAAGCTAAGAAGAGCTTCGAGGAGGCCTCCACTTCAGGAAGCAAAGATAGACCAGATCCATAGATGGACCCATCTATGCTCACAATGTTCCTGGAAACATGTATGAAGTTACTGCATGACAATAAGGTTGTAAAAGGATTACAGGAACTCATTAACAGATGTGCTCATACCATGCCAGGAGAACTATGCGTTGTCTGGAAGATTGGAAAGCATAAGACGAGGATGGGAAGAGAACTGAGGTTAACCATGAAAATTGGAGAATATGAAATGGACCAAGTAATTCTAGATTTAGGATTGGATGCGAATGTTCTGCCGAAGCAGGAATGGGAGCAAATGGGGAGACCTATGCTACAATGGTCTCTTATTCAGCTGCGAATGGTGAACCAAAAGAAGATAATACCCATGGGGAAATTACAGGGAATCGCTGTGGATATTGAGGGAGTGAGCGTGCTAGCAGGCTTTGAAGTGATAGAGCTTGTTGATGACAACAATCCCTACCCTGCTCTCTTAGGAATTGATTGGGCCACTGACATGAACGGGGTGATTAATCTAAAGAAGCACAAGATGATTTTTTAGAAGAAGTCACTATGCATAGTTATACCCGTGGACCCCGCTAAAGAATCGCGCTATACAAAGCCGGTGGGTGACTATGAAAGTGATGATGATTTACACTGCATCTACAAGATAACCGCGTGAGAGGAAGATTGGGTAAATCCCACCGTGGATGGGTGAATTTCATGGGAGCGTGAGAGCTCATGTACTTCAGATTCTGATGAGGAGATAGAGTGATGCCAGAATCAGTTACACGAAGTAACCACACTTAATTGTAATATGATGACAAGTTCACTCCATTGCGTATCGATAGAAGTAAGAGACCTACCTACTTATGATGGTTTTAGTGAGGTAGATACCTTCTTGCATAAATTTGAAAGGGAGGTGCTGAAAAAGAAACATTTCGAGGCCTTGGATTGGGCATTGCATGCTATGCCTACGAGGTGGTGGGGTACGCACAAAAGGAGCTTTGGCGACTGGCGCGAAAGTAGAAGAATGATGTGCACACGATTTGGGAAGCCGAACGTGCACTTGATAGAAAAATATGATGGGAAGGATGATCCAT
Organism: Pinus tabuliformis; assembly: GCA_031772625.1. NCBI lineage: Eukaryota > Viridiplantae > Streptophyta > Pinopsida > Pinales > Pinaceae > Pinus > Pinus tabuliformis. The sequence continues at coordinate 437,659,374 of CM062816.1, forward strand.
GCACACATCTTTCCAAATGGATGCATGCCTATGTGGAAAAGCCACAACGTAAGTGGGTGCACCTGTTCTGTCATACCCTGGATGTTATACCAATGAACTGGTATATAGAAACAAAGCTTTGTCACAGGACCGGAAAATGGTATGTTCTGCATGAATTGTTGGTGATGACCTTTAGCTTTGAGGATGGGTGGGAGAACATTGATGAAGCACTACAAGAGGTAAAAGCAGCCATCTTTAGGATGCCATAGGAGACAGTAGAGACAATTCAGCCTGAATGGGTGTCTAGTCAATTTAATGTCTTAAATTGCTCTACATAAATTATCAATCCGGGTATCGTAAACTGATGAAGTGTGGTGCACCATATGTGCTTAGTTAACCTTTCTCTTACTTCGTTGTTTTATAGTTTATGTTGTTTTTGGGGTTTTGTTCTTGTTGGTTTTCTAAAGTGTTTAATGCAAATGGAAATCCTATTCTAAGGTCTTAAGAGTACTTTTAAAGGACAAGTATGGATAAAGATTTCAAGACAAGGACTATGTCCCTAATAGTAATTTCCAAAACTTAGCACTTCAAAAGAACTTAAAACATGTTATTGATGGAGTTAGTATTTAAACAAAAGTGTAAATATACAACTAGTTCAATCAAAATAAAATGCAATAACCAAATAATGAGAGAATGACTATGAGACCCAGTATCCTTGCTGCTTTAGCAAAAGGACAAGATGATTCTATCACGTCATTAGTTCATTAAAAGGCTATGTAAATCACTAATCTACAATCAACTTGAAAGCAATTTATGTACAGCTAATATACATGAGAAAAATTAAATGCAAAATTAAATGACAACTATACAAGGCAGGGGCCCCCTACTACCTATGAAATCAAATGCTTAAAGGAAAATAAAGACATCAAATAAAGGACTAATGACATCGGCCCAATATCTCTGCTGCTGATTAAAATGAAAATGAAAACTTAATCTAAGCAATATGAAATCTAAGTGACACTACATAAAGGAGACAAATCACACTACTTTAACCTTTTCTTAACCTTTTTGCCTTTCAGCTAGATTTATCATGTGAGAACAGTTATGAACAAGTCAGCAATGTGAGTCTTAAAGCAAACTAAACCAAGCTGTATTAAGTGATATTTTGGCTCCAATAAAGTTATTTGATTATGGAAAAAGAACCATCAATAGATGAACAACTTGATATCTAAGAGCAGAAAGTAAAGTGCAAGTTAAAGAAATGATACTAATGAAAATCAAACTACAGAAAAATAAAGGTCAGCAACATAGACAAGATGATCACACACGCCACTAGTCATGAAATCAAAGCAGAATTGAACACACTTGCATGAATTAAAATTGCATGAATGAAAAATCTAATCTACCTTACATTCTACAAAGAAATATTTACAAAATGAAATCTACTCTACCTTACATCCTAATATGCTCCATGACATCTACTTCACATCTCCTTCCATGTTGAGAACATCAAAGCTTTATTCAATTTCTTCAAAAGTGCAAAGCACAACAAAGTTCTCCAAAGCTTCCAAAAGCCATCAAGGAAGAACTACAAACTTAAGAACTAGGGACTAATAAAGACTAAAAAAGGACTAACAAATGAAGGAGAGAGATCTCCTATTTATACAAAAAGATGAGAGCCATCTCATTAATGATAGTCCATGAATCTCTCCCTCTACCTCTAGAGTCCTAATCAAAATAGAAACTGATAAGACACATGTCTTCTTAGAGTTACAATACAATTAGGAGATGTGACACATATCCTCATGATCCCATGATTCTTTCCAACCAAATTCGAATTTGGCCTTAGAGTGCCACATAAGGGTCTTCTAGAAGCCTCCTTTCAACCTACACACGTCAACAATCTCAACCCATTTGTTAGGTATAAGCATATGCACATTATTTTCTAATGTTTAACCACAAATTCACTTAAAAGGCTTAGAAATAATAAAGATTGGAAAAACATAAAGGTGGCCCAATGATAATGAAAGTGGGATGAATGTGGTGACATAGTAGTGAAATGGAGGTGAAATGGAGGTGATATAATGGACATAATAGTGAAAGTGTAATGGAAATGAATGACATTTTCAAGACTCAACAATGGGCTGCTCAGTTAAGTTACGTGTTGAAGTGTTATAATGTAACTGATGAGGAAGAGGATGAAGATCCACGGAAAATTAATATTCCAGAGACAAAAGGCCAGCGCGAGGTTCAAGGACCACAAATCGAGAACCCTGACATAACCACGCGAGTAAACACCAAGTAGGTGAATATTGGTAAAGAGGCGAAACCTAAATTCGTGAAGATTGGGGACTACTGGGACGACGCGGTGGTCGATAAGATCGCTGAACTACTCCGCGAATATCATGACTTATTCCCAACCAAGTTTACAGATTTAAAGGGAATAATCAAAGATTTAGGGGTAATGAATATCACATTAAAACCCGACGTGAAGCCAGTTAAGCAGAGACCGTATCTCTTAAATCCAAAATACAAGGAAAAGGTCCGTGTAGAATTAGACAAGATGATCGTGGTAGGCATCATTGAGCCTGTGGAGGAATCCAATTGGGTAAGTCCGATGGTGGTAAAAGAGAAGAAGCAAAGGACGAAATAAGAATATGCGTGGATCTTAGAAAGTTGAACGACACTTGTGTACATGATCCATTCCCAACTCTACTCACAGATGAGGTGTTGGACAATGTACGCGGTCAGGAATTATATTCTTTCACTGATGGGTTCTCCGGGTACGACCAAATCAGAATCGTGTTGGAGGATAGGAGTAAGATAACCTTCGCAACTGAGTCGGGTTGCTTTCAATATATTTTCATGCCATTTGGACTGAAGAATGCCCCTGCCATCTTTTCGCGTGTGGTTTTTGCGGCATCCAGGGAATATATCCATGAGTTCTTACAAGTTTATTTTGATGATTAGATTGTATTTGGGTTGGTTAGGTGCCATGTAGTGAACCTACACTTGATGCTAGATACATGTCGAATATTATGACTTATTCCCGACAAAGTTTACGAATTTAAAGGGAATAATCAGCGATTTAGGGGTAATGAAGATCACGTTAAAACCCGACGTGAAGCCAGTTAAGCAGAGACGGTATCGCTTAAATCCAAAATACAAGGAAAAGGTCCACGTAGAATTATACAAGATGATCGCGGCAGGCATCATTGAGCCTGTGGAGGAATCCGATTGGGTAAGTCTGATGGCGGTACAAGAGAAGAAGCAGAAGGATGAAATAATAATAAGCGTGGATCTCATAAAGTTGAACGACGTGTGTGTACATGATCCATTCCCAACTCCGTTCACAGATGAGGTGTTGGACAATGTAGGCAGTTAGGAAGCATATTATTTCACTGATGGGTTCTCAGGGTACCACCAGATCAGAATCGCACTAGAGGATAAGAGAAAGACAACCTTCGCGACTGAGTGAGGTTGCTTTCAATATATTGTCATGCCATTTGGACTGAAGAATGCCCCTACCATATTTTCACGCGTGGTTTTTGAGGCATTCAAGGAATATATCCATAAGTTCTTTGAGGTCTATTTTGATGACTGGATGTATTTGGGCTGGTTAGATGCCATGTAACGAACCTGTGCTTGATGTTGGATACATGCCAAAGATACCAAATCACGCCCAACCTCAAGAAGCATATGTTTCTCGTTCCTTTTGGGAACTTTTTGGCGCATGTGGTTTATAAACAAGGTCGGATGGTAGACCCTGTGAAAATCACAGTGATTATGAATTTGGAAGCACTGCGCAGTGTGAAACAGCTGCCTACTACCTTGGTACATATGGGGTACTACAAAAATTTTATCAAAAGTTATGCCCAGATCACCGCGCCAATGGAAAAACTGTTGAAGTAGGATGTCACGTTCTGCTAGGACGATGACTGTAAGAAAAGCCTCGATATATTGAAGGAGAAGATGGCTGCTACACCGATTCTTATCTTCCCGAACTGGAAGAAAGAATTTCTTGTTCATGTTGATGCGTCATGCATAGCACTAGGGGTAGTACTCACACGAGATGGCGGAGAAGGCTTGGATCACCCTATCACGTTCACGACTCATAGAGTATCTAAAGCATAAAAGAACTATTCCACCACTGAATGCGAGGGACTGGATATGGCGTATGCTGTCTAGAAATATTGGCACTACTTTCTAGGGGGACACTTCAAGATGCATACAGATCATTCTGCGCTGAAATACTTGGTGATTAAGCCTATGTTGGGGGGCACATATGCAGGTGGCTTTTATTGTTACAAGAATATGATTTTGAAGTTACTGTGAAGCCTAGATGACAAACAGAGGGACCTAATGACCTGTTGTGTATTGAGACAGGGGAGGAACCTACTAGTTTGGAGGAAGGAATACCAGACGTGCAGATTTTTGTTGTGTGCAAAGGGAATGGGAATTTTGAAGATATAATTCACTTTCTAACAAATGGAACTGTGCCGGAAGGTTACTCAGTCTAGCAGAAGAAGGAACTAGTGGTGTGCACGACAGATTTCAATGTTATTGCAGGGCATCTATATAAGATGGGGAATGATGAGATACTGTGAAGGTATGTACCCAAGTTTGAACGAAGAAGCATCCTCGCGGACGCTCATGGGGGTGTTATTGGAGGACATTATGTAGGGAGAGAAACCACGCAGAAGATTCTCCATGCAGGGTTGTGGTGGTTGATCCTTCATGAGGATTCAAAAGCACATTGCAAAGCCAGTGATGTATGTCAAAGAATGGGTAAGCCATCGCGAAGGGACGAGATGCCTTTGAATCCGCAAATGGCATTGCAACCCTTGGAAATGTGGGCGATTGACTTTGTAGGACATATCAAACCTCAAGGATAGACACGTGCAAGATATATTATCACTGTGACAAAGTACTTGACTTGTTGGGTAGAAGAACAGCTAGTAAAGGATTGCATGGCCACGATGGCCGTGAAGTTTCTATTTGAACACATACTCACTTGATTTGGATGTTCGAAGATCTTTATGAGAGCTCACAGTACACATTTCCTGAACGAGACAATGAGCGCGCTGATGGAATAGTTTCAGGTGTATCATCAGAAAAGCACACCGTATCACCCACAGGCTAACAATACCGTAGAAGTGTTTAACAAAGCACTGGAGAACACTCTGACCAAGGTATGCAATGCGCAACAATGTGGTTGGGACCTGTGCATACCCACAGTATTATGGGATTATAAGATGACATGCAAGAAACTGACAAGACATACACCTTTTAGGCTTGCTTATGGAGTAGAAGTCGTAATGCGATGGAGTATATCGTGCCTAGTCTGTGCATAGTTGCGTGCACAGGCATGAAGGACTACGGAGCCCTAGAGGAGAGGCTCAGGCAGTTGGAAGAGATTGAAGAAGAACGATTTTTGGTTGGATTTCGTAAGTAAGTACAAAAGCAGCGTTAAAATTCCTGGCACGATCAACATTTTAAGTTGCGCACCTTCAAGGCGAATGATTTGGTGTTGTCGTATGACAGTAAGTTCGATAAATTCCTAGGGAAGCTAAAAATGCATTGGATGGGACTGTATGTTCTTAAGGAAATCACAGACGGTGGTGTGGTGCAGTTGGTGAAATTAAATGGAGAACTCTTCCCAGGAAAATTCAATGGCAGTCGTTTAAAGCCGTACACAGGTGGTCTGACCATCTAACTAGCCACACAAAGCACAGTCTTAACACTCCATGAAGCTAAAAAGAGTTGCAGGACTATAAACTACTCTACCCAGGATTTGCATGATGTTAGGACTACGCATAGTAGCGAAGTGTCACAAGGTCTGTGACAGCGTGAGGGTTGTTGCGCTGCCACGCGGGTTGGATGGAAAGTGACTGTTACAGTCACTATTCACAATGTGATACTTGGTTTGAGACCAAATGGAGCAGGCGGCTTGCATTTAAGGTGAACTTTATGGACCAGATTCTTGAAAATTTGCCGCCAAGTGAGCATTAATGGACCGAATGTAGGGGGAACAATCAAATTCAAATTCAAAATGCGCTATAAATTGCAAAGGGATGCCCATCAAACAACACTTGGCCATTTCAGAATTGAGTTATTGCATGCCCAGAGATTCATGAACCCAGATTTGTTTGATCTTTTGAAGTGGAAGGCATTGTTTGAGCACTTACCTGAGCCGTTGAGAGAATTGTGGAATAGCAGTATGGAAGTGCCTGAGGAAGCCATGGATATCGGAGCAATGACTGTTGAGGAGGCCGTGCAGGCTATGATGGTAGGCGAAGCCCTAGAAAGTGTCAGGTGAGTTGCAGAAATCCCTAAATTTCCATGCATGCCGAGTCCCAGTAAAGACAAGCAATCTATGGTCCCGGCACACATGTCCCCTAGGAATCTGTTAAGGATGAGGCTCACCATTGAAGAAATCCTAGTAGAAGAGGAGGAAGACGTAGAGTTGGAGGTGGAAACCCAAGGTGCAGACCCTCTGAACAGGTTGCCCACATATGTTCCTCTGCAGAAGGGGAAAGAAGGGGTTCCCAAGGACCTAGATAAGAGCAAGAGCCCTCTGTGGACCCCGCTGCTCCTCGACGACATCATTTTTTACATAGCGCACTTGGGGCGAGTGCCGGTATTAAAATTTGAAGACTGGGATCTTGTGGACCACGAGAAATTCCCACATTTGGCAACCGTGCAACTCATGCACCAGAAGAAAAACACACCACTAGGAGTTATAGAGTTGGAGCCGCACCAATGGTTGCGAGTTGTGGAGAAGGAAGGACTGTTAAACCTACTCTGGATGTCGCATTACAATCGCACCCCAGTGACTATTTTTGTCATCATGCAGCTGCTCTACCTCGTGCATGATGGGTGCTTATGGCTGGAGGAGCCCATCCCCATTGCAGACCACTTAATCCATAGAATTACCCATCTCCCTTGCAAAGGGGAGGATCAAGTGAATATCTCTGAGGGTAAAAGTGACGATTTGGCCATCGCAGAGGCCATGAAGAAAAAGTTCAAGATGGAGAAGGAGAAGAGAGGGTACGCAATTTCCAGCATCAACAACACTGCGGTCAAAGTCACAATGCAAATATTGGCTGGGAAGGTTATGAGGAAGTGTCGCGCAGATGAGGTACCCACACTGGTGGTTGCACTTGCCACACAATGTGCAGAAAGGGTCGAGTTTAACTAGGTAGATTACTTGTGCAGGGAGTTCCTTGAGAACTACTACAAGACACAGGAGCAGGTGAAGACTTTCCACTATGCATGGCTTCTTCTATCCATAGTGCTGGTGGCTTGGGAATTTCCCAAGGATAACCAGTTCCCAATGATTGCATAGGATATTCTGGAGGCAGTGAAGTATGCTTCATTTTGGGAAACTAAAGATGCATAGAGAATAAGGGACAGTAAGATATTCTGTGTTCATGGAGATGAACATTAGAATGGGGATTAACTGCAAGCCGCGATTATCACCCACTATCTACAATAATTTGCAAAGCTTCGCGGAGTTCAAGACGAACTTCCACCATGTTTATATTAGGGCATGGAAGGACCCCGCGAAGACGTGGCACGAGCTACCTTACCTAGCGACGGACGACGTTATATTCATCGTGCTTGAGTCATGGCCGCCGGAGTGGCGTGCTCCAACCAGCTCCACTGTGGATGCAGAGAAGTCCACCGCACAGAAGAAAAAGGATGAGGCAAAACTACAAATGGTGCAGTTGGAAAAAAGAGAAGGAATGAAGTAGCACTAGCTAAGGCGCAGGAGGTGCGCGACACTGCGAAGGTGGAAGAAAAGCAGCATAAGGTAGCAGAGAAGGAGCGCGAAGGCCAAATATTTCCTTCGCCCGAACAGGAAATAGATCCAGAGGAAGGTGGCACGGACCCGCAGACGGCGTCCACACAACTAAAACGCCAGTGCCCAAGAGAATAGGTAGGGTCATGGAAGAAGTCAAATGCTTCAAATATTTCTTTCAACTCGATCACCCTCACCAAGGGGGATCTTCATGACATTGGGGAGACGGTGAGGGACGTCACCATGGAGGCCCTACAACAATTTTCGAAGGAACACGAGACATTTTTGGGGGCCCTCCAAGCGTAGATAGAGGAGTTGTAGGTGCACACTCCACTAACTGGTACTGTGTCAACCAACCTTGCGCTACGCATGGCCAGGACCTAGGAAATGCTACACGCTCGAATGACCAACACTATAGTGCTTCCAGAGGGAGAATTAGCTATAGAAAATGAGGCCGACAGGCCTATGGTCAGTGCACTGAAGGGAGTTGGGATAAATATGGTTGTGCTCACTCAGGAGACACTCTATGTTTTGCAAGACAGATTTACTATAGAACTGCAAGCTAGGGAGGGTCACGTGCTCCAGGTCATGACTGAGCAACGCATCAACGACTAATAATTGAACCTCTAGCGCGATGAAGTAGTGGCGCAGAACTGACAGATTGTGGAGGTTGTTGACGAAGCTTTCCAGATGGTCCTGAAGCTGGGCATCCAAGCAGAGGAACCAGCGGAGGTACGAATCTAGAAACTAGCAGCAGGGTGCGTGAGGCGAAGGGAGAGACGGCCAAGGTTCAGCTGGAGCTGAACCTTTAGATAGCCGAGCTACAGTTAAAGGCACATCCTTTAATGCCACTGGAGGTTAAGGAATAGCATGTCAGCACGATTACATAGGCCATAGCAGAGGTCAACAAAGCAGTGAAAGAGTGCACCAAGCTATTTGAAGAGTCGTTCGAGGTTCTTACCACTGAACAAGAGGACCCAAACATATAATGCTTAGAAATAGAGGTTCACAAGCTACAACAAAAATATGATGAGATAAAAGGGACAGTGCAGAAGGTTTCCCTTCCATAGAGGCTTGCACGGATGGAGCAAGGCAAAGCGCTTAAGGAGCAGGTGGATGCTACTCGACACAAGGAAGTCGTTTTGAAGGCACGTGTGCAACCATGGATCGATGAGGCGTTCATCATCACAACCTCTATTGAAGCAAAGCTCGTGCAGATGCAGGGAACACAGGAACAGGTTTAGGAAATCAGTTCAGCCATAGCGGTCTCTGAACAACGTGTTCAGGAGGTACAGAAGACAGCTCCTCAGTGCGATGTCGATCTTGCAGCAATCAAGACAGAGTTGGGAGGTATTCGTGATGAGCCCCAGAAATGGGTAATTATATGGGCTCATTTTGCCTCTTATTTCGACTTAATCCACCATTCTCATTAGTTTATTGCATGTTTTTGTATATATTTATGCTAATAGAGTGAATTGGATTAGTCATTTTGCCATGTAGTCTAATGTGTGCATTATGTAGATTTTTTGGTCAATTTTGGATAAAATCAAGAGGTTTAATGAGCATTTGGTAGCAAAATTCGAGGAAGAACAAGGGATAGGATTTGTAGGAGGGTGTCCCCTTCATTTATGAGTCCTTACGTCGAATTCTCCATCAGAAACTCGGAGCGCAAAGGTTCATTTTCCAAGGGGCAGCCGAGCAAGTAAAGAAGGATTGTTGTTTATCTCTAGTTCTGGGAAGCCGAGCTCCTTGATTTTAGGAGGGCTATTGGGGGAATCCATTTGTATAAATAGGGGGGCTTATGGACTCAGTTTTTCTAGTTGGATGTTAGCCAGTTCTTAGTATATTTTCGTACTTTTGTGCAGCATTATACTCAGCTCATTTTCGAGCTCTTTTCAAGACAATTTTTATGTGATGTAACTGTTATTTTTTATAATGAAGATGAATGAAGTTTTGAGATAGCACTGATTTTTTTTCTAGAGGGCTGAAGCTCTTGGGTTGTGGCCCAACCCAAGTTTCCCAGCACCTCCTTTGTGTACTTATATGTTTTTGTTTCCATTCATGAGTTAATTTCTGTTGTATATACTCATTTTACTTCATTAGATTAGGTTGAGTTTGATGGTTAGAATAGTTGTTTTTGCTTCAAGTTACTTAAGTAAGTTGTTGCAGTGATAGAAAAAGATCCAAAAAGGCTAATAGCAGGTCTTGATCTCCTTTCTCCCTCCTTGGGACTATGATCTAAGGTCAAGGCACTACTGCTGCCAAAAAAAACACAGATTTTTCTCTTCCATGCAACTGCTAGTGCGATACTTTGATTTGGAAAAGTTAAGATTGGTTCAGATTTAATTGTTAGATCATTTTATGCCCTTTTACCATAGTTATCTTGCATGCTTTTCTATTCATAAGGTACTTTTCGACACTTTTCTTGTTTTAGGTCAGAATTTAGGTTAAGATAGACAAAACTATGTTTTTGGTTCCTGCTTTGGTCAGTTTTGAGAAGTAAGTGTGCAAATCTCTTGTAGAACATTCCAGCTCATCATTCCTCCATAAAAGAGCCAGCACCATCTCACCTCTCATAGATCCCCCAGCTCATTCACCACATTTCGCCAATTTTCCCTAATTTCTGCGTTTTTTTTTCCATAAAGTTGGTTTCTTGCCATTTGAACAAATCCAACCATCTCCTTCGTCCCTGATCTTCCTTGACAAGTTATAGACCCCTCAACACCTTCATCCAGCCTTCATTTTCCCTTTCCCATCATTTCTCCACCTTCAAACCTCCAAAAACCACTTTAGGCCTCCTCTTGTACAACCTCCTATAGATCCCCTGCAGCCTCCTCTAGAACATCCTGTGAGTGATTTTTCGAAGTTTGATCGCAATGGAAGTCTTCAGAAGGGTACTAGAGGCTTCTTAGGACCTCTCCACATCTTCCTCACCATCTTCAAAATCCAACTCCATCTTCTTTTGCCACCAAACCTCTGCACAGTCAAAACCAGTCAAATCATAAGCATAATAATTCCACATAAAATACTCAAAAGTACAAAAAGATGATTTCTTCTCATTTCTCTTCAGAAGTAGCTTGAATAAATGCAATTTACCTTTTCAGTAGTCAATGGCACCCATTTCAGTAGTTTCCATCTCTTTTCTTGCACAAGTAGGGTTAGTGGGTAAACTAGGGTTTGCGTTTCAATTGAGTTTTTCTTCTCTTTTTGCAAGTAGAATAGCCCCTATAGAGGTAGCTTCCTTTCATCACAGTTAAGTCTTCTTCTGAGAACTCATAGAAGTTGGCTTAAGCTCCTAACGAACTTGTGCCAGCTGATCAAGTGACAGCCTGTAGTAAGAGCTAGTACTTGTGCATACAGCACTGTCACTTCCAAGTTTGTTACGAACTACCGGGTTGATAAAAGTAAAGAAGGAAGCCCCAAGAGTTGCAGCATTATTGCTGCAATACTGGAGCTCAACACTCTTTTTGGCACCGTTGCTGGGGAAGCGTCATAGTATTTTGTGATCACTGCTTTTCTTCTATTTTCTACTGTAACATTTTGTTAAGTAGTTTATTTCAGCAAAAGTAGAGTAGTTGTTTAATCTCAATTTTGCAATTTCCATGTCAGCAAAGTAGCTTAGGCATTTCTTGCTTTCATTTCAATTCTGCAATTTCCATTTCAGCAAACATAGATTAGTCATTTCTTGCTTTCATTTCAATTCTGCAATTTCCATTTCAGCAAAAGTAGATTAGTCATTTCCTGCTTTCATTTCAATTCTACAATTTCCATTTCAGCAAAGTAGATTAGTCATTTCCTTGCTTTCATTTCAATTCTGCAATTTCATTTCAGCAAATTCATTTTAGTTAGTTGCAATTTGTTGTTCAATCCATTTCAATTTTGCAGGTACAAGAAAAAACAAAAAAAACAAAAATCACCCAAAAAGAGATTTCCTTTCATGCCTCGTAGGAGTAGAGATAATTCAAAAAAATGTTTGCCCAACACCCCCACTGCTTCACACAGCCAACCTTCTCTCTTCTTCGGTGGCTGCAATCAAGAAACACCCTTAGGTAATAGCCAGACATATTTGAAGAACCTATAGGGGAAGAAGAAGAAGAAACCCATTCCTCTAGAGCCAATGGCTGAAAACAGAAATGTTGGGAGCAGTACCTTGTCTTCCAACTCATCTCTTAGAAGTGAATTTGAGAATCGGCTGGAAGATTTCAAGAGCGAGATGAGGCAGATTCTTGCCATGCATATCAAAAGAAAACAAGAGGAAGCAGAGAGGGCTTTGGCCATTTTTTTCCCTAGATGCACCAGGAGGCATCCTAGGAATGAATGCCCATTGAAATCTATAGAGGTTTGTTCAATCTGTGAAGAAAATCATTCCACAGACAAGTGCCCATCCTTGCCCAGACTTAAAGCTATGTACCAAGGGGTTGAAGTATTCACTAAATAGACCTATTACAGAGACCAAAGGAGGCCGCATGGACCTATACCATATCAACAGGGGATGCAAGGGACATCTCAGGCATACTACAATGCCAACCAAGTCACTTCTATACCTTCTTGGGGCCCCTTGCTCATCCTTCCTAGTCCACGCCTCCTCCTTGGTCCTTCACATCTCCATATTATGCCCAACCAACTACTCATCCATTTCACCCCAATTCTCAGCCACAGCCTCAGTGGAATGCACCTCATTAGAGATGGAGGCTCCAGTACAACTCTCCTCCCGCTCTTTTGCCTCCACCACCTACTCAACTACAACCATTGCCACCTGCTCCACCAAGGCAACCCCAAATGCCTGCTCAATCGAACCTGAACCCAAATAACAGACATGCCTAGCAAGTATATAGTGGGGAACCACCATTTCCAAACCCATACATTGGAGTAGCTTAACCCAATTACAAAGCTGAGGTATAACACTTCCAAACAACTCCTCTTGAGCTCAATGATATTCACCATAGCTCAGGAAGAGTATTGCAAAAAAACGGATTATATTGATATCATTAAAGGACCACATCCAGCAGAAGAAGATGCAAAAGAGAAGATCAAAGAACCATGGACTGCACTTGATGAAGAGAAGACATCAGAATCAGAAATCAAGAGAGCTTCCTCATGGTTACCATCAAATCCTCCATGTATTCAAGAGAAAAATCAGCAAAAAGAGGAAGGTGTGAAGGTCATGATAGAAGAAGACATGAAGAATGATCCATATCAGCAAAAGGACTAAGAACATCACAACTATCTTCAAATATGGTTCCAGACAGTCACTAAGTTGCAGCATCACTCTCTTCCTCAACTATGCTTGATCCCATCAAAGTCAAATCATTTGGTCTCTGAAATTCAGATACCTGTCAAAGCATGCATTTCAAGCCTCCACATCATTTTTTCTATCATCTCGATGTGCACATGGCTCCATTGGAAGTATTCTTATACTTGAAAATGATTTTTTTTTCAAGTAGGGTAGAGTAGAGAAAAAAAAGGAAAAAAAAATGAAAAATAAGAGAAAAATAAAAATCTAAGGTGAAAACCTCCTCAGAGGCACCTCAGATTGGCTCATTGATTGAAAACCTCCATGAGGCAGTAAATGGGATGGAAAGAAGAGAAAAGAAAAATAGAATAAGATCCCTAGGTGAAAACCTCCCTTGGAGAGACCTAGGGCAGGCAATTAGGGTGAAAACCTCCTTGAGGCGCCCTAGTTGTTTTCAAAAAAAGGGGGGAGAAAAAGAAAAAGAAAAATGAATTTCCAGTTGTATTGCAGGTCTGCAGGAGAACTTCAAGAAGTAGCAGTAGGTGTCGAAAAAGCTCTGAAACCAATAACAACACCTATACTATCTTCCCTCACCCTTCTCCATCATTCTTGACATTCTTTCCACCTCACCGTGCTTCTTTTCTGAAAACAGTGTTTTCTACAGGAGGCACCTATTGAAATTACAAAGAGCTAGAAATGGATCTTAAAAGCAGATTGGGGAATAGGGAAGCTTCATAAAGGGTTTATAAATCCTCCTGCAGTCTTCAAACCTCTCTTCCATCATTTCCAAGCTTGCATCACACACCAAGCTCATTTTTCTTACTATCCAAAAAACTGCAGAATGCTCTGATACAAAAAATACATAGAGAAGAAATTTGTTTTTCCCTAACTTGAAAACCATGCATCCATTTAAAAAAAAGTTTCATGGGGAGTTGTATAGGGATGATGGCAACATGCCCAAGCACTTTCAGCGAATTCCAGTGCACGGTTTCCAAGAAATCAACCTCCATCACCTTCAGCCATTTTTGCATTTTCTCCATATCCGTGCATCCATTTAAAAACCTGTTTCACGGGGAGATGCATATGGGTGATAGTAACGTGCCCAAGCAATTTTAGCCAATTCCAGTGCACAGTTTCCAAGAAATTGACCTCAATCACCTTTAGCCATTTTCAATTTTTCTCGAAATCCGTGCATCCATTGACCAAAATTTTTCTATGGGAGGTGCATAATGATGATTAAAACATGCTCAAAAAATTTCAGGTCAATCCAGTCTAAAACAAGTCACTGTCCCATTGAAATCTAGCATCAGCAGCATGAGCATGCAAATCTGAAGGTTGAAGCAAACTCCTACAGCTTAGATCCAACCAGAGGATTCCTGCACAAGAAAAACAATCACACATCAGACAACAACAAATTATAACAGCTGATACCCTTAAAAATCAAGCTCCAGAAGCAGAATCAGTGCAGCCACAGATGTGTAGAATGCGCAAGGAGCAGGATCCTGATTGAAGATCACCTGTACAAGGAAGCTGAGCAACCAATCCAAAAGCCACGGATGCCAACAGCAGAAATCCATGAACAGAACACCAAAGTCTGAGCATGCAACAGCATGGTAGCGACTAACAGGTAAGTGACGAAACCCTTTCCTCTGTTGCATGAGCATAATTTAGAAATTTCATGGACAAGTGAGATGGTTGTGATTAAACGAGATTGGTGGCCAGCTAACTGGCCACCCTCATCTAGTTCAGACAGCGCATCGTCGAGTTCAAACAACGCTCAGTGGGTGCAATGGACACATGTGTTCAGCCAACTCGGAAGAAAAACTCAGAACCGGTAGTGGTGGAAGCATATAACGGTAATAATGGAAGTGATGGCGAGCAAGCGACATGAAATAACATAATGGCACTGGAGTAGGACCAACAGTCTAGATGGGGATAATGTACCCATCCTGCCACCTCACCTCGTCACCGCAGATCACACCATTAGCTTAAGTACACTGCAGTCGAAGCCTCCACCACCTTTTTTTTTCATTTGCATCGACGAGTTCTCAACTGCAGCAACTCACCTACCACCTTCAGAACATCGAACTAGTCGTTCTCTGTCAGTTTTCAAAACCCTCCCACTTATCGGGCTCTACAGGAGCATTATCACACTCTACAGGAGCAGGAACACCATCTACAGGAGCCTTTCTACAGGAAGGCCATAGAGCAGCTCTGAAGAGGAAAAATTCAAAAATTTTTCCAAATTCGAGCTCGAAAAGAGGTAGGCTCAGAAACCAACTATGCATGTGATATATCTACACAAGGTGGTGGAATTTGAAGCAAAGTACTGGGTTGAAAAAGGAAGGGAAAGTGAACACAAAAGTCTGCTTGTGTTTTTCTTAAATACATACAGTCTCTCCATTTTACTCTCTTCACTTAAAGTCTGCCTTTTTCTTCTGTGGTATTCTCCTATGTAAAGAAATGATGCAACCCTGGAAAATTAAGCCTGTAAAAAAGTGAATTTGCATTGGGTAGTCTGCTTATTTTGTGAAGGTAAAAAACACTATTCTGTATACTCTCTATTTTTAAGATATTGTTTCCCTCAAACAGACTAAGAAGTAAATTAAGTTTAAGAACAGAGTTTGAAGGGAAGGAAAGTTGCAATTTGTTAAAAAGGAAGAACACAAAAAATAAATAAATAAAATCTCTCTCTGGTTCCAGAAAGAAAACCATGGTTGTTCCTCTGTTTCTAGGTTTGAAATTTGTTGCCTTCCTCCTCACTTGATATATTCCAGCAGTCTCTGAACATCATCACTTACACAATCCCCATAGCCTGGGAGATTTTCAGGAACATGACTAAAGAGGATGATATAAAAACTCTCACTGATGACCTTAGTCCATCTAGAAGTGAAGAGGAGGAACAAAAAGGGGAAGCTGAGAAGGAAATCCATGAAGAAGAACAAAACATTCAATTGGAAGAAGAGGAACCCCACACAGAAAAAGAAGAAAAACAAAGAGGAGAAGAGAAACATGACACCACCAAAGATGAGCCTAAAGCAGAGAAGAAGACAGAGTCAAAAGTAGAAAAAGGGAGAACCACAGCAGAGAAAAAGAAGAGGACAAGAACTAAAAAGAAGAAGCCTAAGACAGTTCAGAAAAAGGCTGCCACAGGAAAGGCAGAAACTAAACAAGCAGAGGAGAAAACAAAATCAGAGACAGCAGACACAAAACCAATGGAAACAGGAAAAGCAACAAATGAAGAAGAAGAAAAATAGCAGTGGGAAAAGTTGGATGCAAAAGCTGGATTCCATTATAGGGAAGAGGATCTCATATCTAAGCCATGGCATGTCAGGGAATCTATCAGAGCCATCAAGGATGAAGAGTTAGACTAGTTGCTCAGAGGATGAGCAACCCATTCAGTAGGGGGGTGATGATGAGCCCCAGAAATGGGTAATTATATGGGCTCATTTTGCCTCTTATTTCGACTTAATCCAAAATTATCATTAGTTTATTGCATGTTTTTTAATATATTTATGCTAATAGAGTGAATTGGGTTAGTCATTTTGCCATGTAGTCTAATGTGTGCATTATGTAGATTCTTTGGTCAATTTTGGACAAAGTCAAGAGGTTTAATGAGAATTTGGTAGCCAAATTCGAGGAAGAACAAGGGAGAGGATTTGTAGGAGGGTGTCCCCTTCATTTACAAACCCTTACCTTGAATTCTCCATCAAAAACTCGAAGCACAAAGGTCCACTTTCCAAGGGGCAGCCGAGCAAGTAATGAAGGACTGTTGTTTATCTCTAGTTCTGGGAAGCCGAGCTCCTTGATTTTAGGAGGGCTATTGGGGGACTCCATTTGTATAAATGGGGGGCTTAGGGATTCATTTTTTTTAGTTGGATGTTAGCCAGTTCTTAGTATATTTTTGCACTTTTGTGCAGCATTGTACTCAGCTCATTTTCGAGCTCTTTTCGAGATAGTTTTTATGTGATGTAACTGCTATTTTTGATAATGAAGATGAATGAAGTTTTGAGCCAGCACTAATTTTTTTCCAAAGGGTTGAAGCTCTTGGGTTAGTGCCCAACCCAAGTTGCCCAGCACCTCCTTTGTATACTTATATGTTTTTGTTTCCATTCATGAGTTAATTTTTGTTGCATATACTCATTTTACTTCATTAGATTAGGTTGCTTTTCATGGTTAGAATAGTTGTTTTTGCTTCAAATTGCTTAAGTAAGTTGCTGCAATGACAGAAAAAGATCCAAAAAGGCTAACAGTAGGTCTTGATCTCCTTTCCCCCTCCTTGGGACTATGATCTAAGGTCAAGGCACTATTGCTGCCACCAAAAACACAGTTTTTGCTCTTCCATGCAACTGCTAATGTGATACTTTGATTTGGAAAAGTTGAGATTGGTTCAAATTTAATTGTTAGATCATTTTATGCCCTTTTACCATAGTTATCTCACATGCTTTTCTGTTCATAAGGTATTGTTTGACACTTTTTTGGTTTTAGGTCAGAATTTAGGTTAAGATAGACAAAACTCTATTTTTGGTTCCTGCTTTGGTCAGTTTTGAGAAGTGTGCAGATCTCTTGTAGACCATTCCAACTCATCATTCCTCCATAAAATAGCCAGCACTAGCTCAAATTTCATAGATCCCCCAGCTCATTCACCACATTTCACCAATCTGCCCTAATTTCTGCGTTTTTTCCATAAAGTTGTTTTCTTGCCATTTGAACAAATCCAACCATCTCCTTCGTCCCTGATCTTCCTTGACAAGTTATAGACCCCTCAACACCTTCATCCAACCTTCATTTCCCCTTTCCCATCATTTCTCCACCTTCAAACCTCCAAAAACCACTTTCGGCCTCCTCTTGTAGATCCTTTTGTAGATCCCAACCTCCTGTAGAACTTCCTGTGAGTGATTTTTCGAAGTTTGATCACAATGGAAGTCTTCAGAAGGGTACTAGGGCTTCTTAGGACCTCTCCACACCTTCCTCACCATCTACAAAAGCCAACTCCATCTTCTTTTTCCACCAAACCTCTACACAGTCACAACTAGTCAAATCATAAGCATAATAATTCCACATAAAATACTCAAAAGTACAAAGAGATGATTTCTTCTCATTTCTCTTTAGAAGTAGCTTGAATAAATGCAATTTACCTTTTGAGTAGTCAATGGCACCCATTTCAGTAGTTTCCATCTCTTTGCTTGCACAAGTAGGGTTAGTGTGTAAACTAGGGTTTGCTAGGGTTTGTGTTTCATTCCAGTTTTCCTTCTCTTTCTACAAGTAGAATAGCCCCTGTAGAGGTAGCTTCCTTTCATCACAGTTAAAGCTTCTTTTGAGAACTCATAGAAGTTGGCTTAAGCTCCTAGAAACTTGCGTCAGCTAATCACGTGACAACTTGCAGTAAGAGCTAGTACTTTTGCATATAGCATCGTTGCTTCCAAGTTTGTTACAAACTATCGGGTTGATAAAAGTAAAGAAGGAAGCCCCAGGAGTTGCAGCATTATTGCTGCAATACTAGAGCGCACCACTTCGCGCAAAGATCTCCACACTGACAGAGTGACTCGAGGGCGAGTCACGATGTTTGTGTTGGGGTCCTGTTGGATGCAGGATCTCCCAAGGGAAGTTTTGGGGCTTAGAGCCCAGATTTTGGTCATAAATTGTATCTTTGATGTAAATACTCTACATTTTGTGGGTGCGAAGCGCGTATCTTGTGAATGAGTCATAGGGTTGTTTTCCCTTAATTTTGTAATGTAATGTCAGCTATTGAGATCTACCCATGGTCCGCGGACCATGGGATTCTATAAATAGAGCGAGGCTCTAAGTTGTAAATCAATCAATTAATGATCATGGGATAGAGGCATAGCAGAGTATATGAAGTGTAAGGTCTAGTTTTGGGTCGTAGAGTAGGAGAAGGCTCTGCAGCTAAGTGTGCAGAGACCTAGTAGTCCACAGCTGAGTGCGCGAACCCTTTCAGTTGAGTGTGCAGGGTGAGTCGAGTCTGTAACAGTTGGAAGCATTAATAAAGAGAAGTTTTATATCATTCCTATGTATTTATTTCCTGTTTCCTGTATTAAATGTATTGGATATGAATTACATTTCTACTGTTTATATGGTGCGCGAACATGTATGAATATGTTGAATAAGTGAATGCAAGATCGAATATCTATTTATGTGAAGTTAACTAACCTTTGTAAGAAGATAAGTAAGATCAACAGTATAATTTAGGGAAATAGCGCATATCAGTGCCATAGCAAAGCGAAATCACCTCAGCCCCTAGTTAGGGTTGCGTGAAGGAATTATAATAGATCGCAGAGGTCTCGTAGGTCAACACAGTGTGTGAAGTGACCTGTGCGAAGGTAGGCACAGTTGGACTAAATTGACACCTTAGACATCTCAAGGGTGTAGAAACTTGGTTCTAGCATCCCCCCATACTGCTTCAGTTAAGACTTCAGTTCGGGCTCCGTGAGGTGATGTTGAAAGGGCCAGTAGTGCAGGGATTTGTTTGGCTAATTAACTCCAAACCTCGGTCAGGCCCCATCAAGCCAACAATAAGAAACCTATAGTTGAGCACTTTGAGCTCCATGGAGTGGGAAATTGTTAATAAGGAGAAAGCGACTGTGAACTGATCAAGTTACTGAAGAGGAACATTGTGGTAGATATGTGGTGTGACGAAAGGCCATAACTGGACTGGCATGGAGTTATTTTTCTCAAATCATCATTCGGTTTTTATTTTTCTTTTTTTTATGGATTTTAATGAACAGAATCAAATCTAATTAAACTGATTTGGATAGGAGACCTTCGCACGCGGAGACAACTAGTTGACCAGATAGCTGGAGCTCATCTCAGATATTTTTTAATTGTTTTTCAAGCTCTCTCCCATATTATAAATAGAGGGAAGAAACACATGAGATAGGTTCCCAAATTCTGCACGAATTATGTGGTTCCTGTTTGGTTTAATTTCCCTTTTCATGAGGGGATTGAGCTATACAATTTCTAAATGTAATGGACAGGTGATTTGGACTGCATCTTGCAGGTTAATGAAATTGTTTTGTTGATTCCTATGAGAGAAATGTGCAGTATGTTTCCTCCTTTGTTTTATCACTCCATGTACGTTTTTCTTCTTCTCAAATAGTGTAATGAATCTATGAGTTTCACTCTCATTAATGGTTGTATATTTCTTGCTAAGTAGTAACGGTATATGTGTTAACTATAGATTTATGGATGTACATGTAATGTGCATAGATTTACTTAATGTTATTAGGTTAGAAATGTATTCATGATCCATAGAGCTTGGGACCTTAATTAGTGCTAAACTCTTTACTCATTTTCATCTACTCACCCTTCCATCTCTCTACTGGATAATTTTTCCTAGGATTCTTTGCTATGTCCAACCCTCTCCATCGATTTCCCTCCTTTCCTTCGTCCTATTCACATATACTACAACAATAATTTTAAGCTTGTTATTGTTGTGTGGCGGCCATGAGAACCAAGACATTCCTCTTCAAGATTATCCATATTTACCGTGTGAATATTTAGATCTAGGTATTTTATTGAGTTTACCTTGATTAAGAAGCATTTCCTCTCTCTCGCGCGCCCCCCCCCCCCCCCCCCCCCCCCCCCCCCCCCACTCCTCCACCCACCTCCCTAAAGAAAAAATCATAATTTCCATTAAAATGTTGAAAATTATATATTGTAGATGCTTAAAGAAGCATATGTTGTATGTTGTGCTAATCCACCTTGAGATGTTCTTGTACAAAAAACCCCATAGGGTGTTCTAGTGATAATTACATAATTACAAGTCAAAAATAGATATATACATAGAAATTGTACTCAATGCAAAAGTGTGTGTGTAGCTCAAAATAACCCATGAAATCAGGGCCCGTCGAGTCCGTGTATATTCTGATCAATGTATGGGTGGTGGTAGTACTGATATTATTTCAGTCCCCTCTTCTCCTGAATCAACCATAGGCCCTTAGGCTGGATCACGGCCTTGTTGGATAACTCATCAGAAATTTGATTGCGCTCCGTGTAGATGTGATGACAACAAATGGAGTGAAAGTGTGATTTCAAAAGCAATGCAACATCCAGTATATTCATGAGTGTGTGCACAAGACCTATATATGTGTTGTTGAACGATTTTATAATGATATTAGAGTCGCCAAATATTTGTATATGCCTAGACTCCTTCTCTAATGCCCAATCCCATCTGAATTTTGAAATAATGATTATGAGATAGATGTAAGAGGGCACCTCCCCCACATCCATTCTTGTGGGATGATCCATAAAAATAGGCCCAAGGTAAGCTCATGTCAATGACTTCAGGAAGGATGGTTCTTTGAGGTGCAGGTCAGTCATCATCGGGGATGTTGGAGTATAGGGATATGACATGAGAGGAAGAGTGAGTCGAAAGAGGTTCAATGCCTTTGAATATGGATTTGTTTCTAAGCAGCCAAATAGACCACCAAACAAGAAGGTGTTATCACTCAGGTTGTTCCCTGCCTCCTAAAGGGAATACGACCGAGGTAACCACTAACCAATCTTTTAGCTGTAGGTCCTAGCCTACCTGCAACCAGAGAGGGCTCTCTCTTTGTAATTTAGCTTTGTTTTGAAATATTTTAGGCTAGTTATGGTGCACAGGGTTTTGTTTTAAGTTTGTTGGATGGTGATTTGAGGCAGAGTTGGGATGCAAGTTCGAAACAGTCTATACTATTGGGAAATGGAGTCAATGATGGTGTACTGCTGAAAGTGTTTCTTGGGTAAATGGTAATGCTACAGAGCAAGATAGGCAGTTTAGGAACAATTTTCAAATCTGGAAATTGATGGAATGAAGTCAGGGAATGAAAGGCAATCAAGAATCTTCCATTATGCTGGCAGAGGGAAAGTGCATGAATATTATTCAGGAGCAATTAAGAATTCCTAAATAGTATTCAAAATGAAGGAATTAGTGCAAACATGAGCAGTTAAGAATTCATATTTATGACTAATCCTGAAGAAAACACAATTAATAGCAGAGATTGAACACAGGGTGCATTTAAACAAATCCTGGGCTATTCTTTCTTCTCTGTTACCAAGATTATGGAACATATATGAAATTTGCAAACACAGAAAACATAAAACACAGTTTAGAATAACTTATTGTTCCATAGAATGACACAGGAATTCTGTAGCAGGTCCCAGAACATCAAATCCACATCCAGACGGTCATCATCAGTGAACTTCAACAGCTTTTGTATTAAAACAGTCTGAGAATTTACAGCGTAGTTCAGAGAGAAAATCACCAACCCCAAATACATATTATGGGGAGGTATTTATACAAAAAGGGAGATACAAAATATCATGAAGATAAGTCTTGAACTCATAACTTCCTTTACCAACTCTTAAGAAGCAGTAAATGAGGGAATAAATGCTGCAGTAAATATGAATGTGCTAGCTGTCCAATTTGTCAGAGGTATTTTGACTTTCTGGGCTGAGTGAGTCGGCTGGTTGCTGCACATTCATTCTGCATTTGCTGCCTTGATGTCACTATGTTGCTTGTCGTTGTCTTGGCCTTGTCATCAGTGTTTAGTTTTTACTAACGAGCTGTAGCCACCATTTAATTTCTACTTTTTTGTTGTTCTCTTCCCTTTGACAGGTGGACCGTGCCTCTATATTAGCTGATCAAAAGAAAAATTAAACAAAATTATCTGAGCAATGTCTCCAGCATTCCTTTCCACCAATCCTCTATGGGCAACTGATGTCTTTGTATCTTTATCAGTGTTTCATCGGCTTCAGTGTATTTATAAAAATTGGGCTGGACTTCAAAAAGATGGTTTATCTCATGTTTAATGTAGAACATATTTTTTAGTTTGTCATAGAGACTTTGTCCAGAGGGAGGCCCTGTTTCTTCTGAGGTGCTTGAAGATGCAGTAATTTGATTGGAGGCATAGTTGTTTACCCTGTTGGCATATTGCTCATGTGATAGCAGTCTTCCAGCGCTGGTTAATAAACTGGGTAGCCCTCTGCTCTGTAATGCTGCAAACTTTATTCTGAACTCATTTACCTCTGCTTGCATTTCTTGGCATTTTCTTTCCAGAGTTTGCACAAAATTCCTTAGGGTCAACACCCTTTTCACTAGTAAGATGGTATATGTCCTGTTCCTGATACCTATTGCTGCCAACTGCTCTTTGGTATGAGTGTTGAGAAATTGGATCATTCTATTGGCTTGCTCAGGCATATTTCCTAAAGATGCTCTAGCCTTTTGATTTTCAAATTGAGCTAAGCCTATCAATTCCATTTGCTCATGTATAGTTTCAATTGATTGCCATTGGTCTGTAATGGATTGGCCAATTTTGGCCCACAAAGTTTTCTTGACTTCAGCTAGAGTCTTATCAAGAGTAAGCTCCTTTTCCAGCTCCTTTATCCTTTTCTCTAGGGTCTTTACCTCCCTTGTCTTCTCAGCTACATCCATATTTGATTTTTCATATCTTACCTCAATTTTGGCCAGATTTTCTTTGGCCTCTTTCAATCCTGCCATCTGTACTTCCAGAGCCTTTATTTCTTTCATCATTTTGTCCATACTCAGACTGGCCTCTTGCTCTGCTGCTGCTGTAGTTGTTGCTGAAATTGTTGCTGAAGTTGAGGTACCTGCTATTGATGTTGGATCAGAAGGAGGGGCTGTTGTGGTGACTGTAGGAGGTGCAGTCTCAATATTTATAGTTGTTTGTGCTGGCTGAGAGGCCAACTCTCCCTGTATTCCTTGTAGTGATGCCTCCAAAGCACCCTCTGTTTCTATCAGTATTTTATGCATCCTCATGAGCAAAGTAACCACATCCTCCTCTTCTTTTGGTTGTTCCACCTCTGTAGTTTGAGGATGTATTGTAGCTGGCAGCCTGAGTTGTCTTTTGAGGGCTGCTACGTCTTCCTCTTTCTATTTGATAAAGGCTTGAATGCCCTTAGGATCCTTGGGATCATGTCCCAATTCTATAATAATCTCCTCCAAGGATTTGATTCTATTATCCTTAGCCATTGAGGAGGCCTTCTCTAATTCTAGTTGGGCAGAAGTATTGTGCAATGAGTTTTGCAATCTATGAGCCAATAATGTTTTGTCTGCCAAGGTAGAATATACCATTTCACCGGTTTGTTTGTGCAATTCAATCTGGTCCATTGGATGGATATCCTTGGAGAGAACTTCCAGATTGGTTCTAATATAGTCAGTAGCTAATTGTGGTTGTTGAGTTGTAGGTCTGAAATGACGGAGGGTCATTTTCCCTTCCTGGATATCATAGGCTGCCATTAGCCTTTGTTGATTAGTGGGAGCCATTCTCAGCAACTGGTTGTAGAGCTGGAACCTGACTGGCTCATTTCTAGCCTTGATATCAGTGAATGCCTTCTTGATGTCAGAACCCTGTCTACTCTGTTGCCTGATGGATGTAACCTCCACACCTTGTTGCCTTTCTTGCTCTGGCTGAAAGGAGCTAGTTGATGTCTCCGTACTTGGGGGAACTTGCTATTCAGTTGGCCCCTCTGGCAATTCTTCTTCTGAATAAGGATTTAATCTTTGTCTTTTTTCTCCTTGTTGATCTGTAGATGCCCCTGTGGGTGTCTCTTCCTGTCTATCCCTTTTCTTGGCCCTTTCCCCATAAAGAGGAGTCTGCAACACAGGTATTTTAGTCACCTTTTCTTGTGCTGAAGGGTCTTGTCCTTGACTTTGTTCACCTGTTGAAACTGGTCGGTCTGCCATTGTCTCTTGCTGCTCAGAATGGTGCACCTGCTGCTCTGAATGCTGCACCTCTTTTCCTTTAGATGTGTCTGCTAGTGGAGCACTTACTTGGGCAGGTTGTTGGGAAACCGTGGCAGATGAGGTGCCTTCTCCAAGGTGCCGAGGACCTGTGAAAAACACCTGTCCAAAAGATTCCAAGTCAACTGATTTTTCAAGGTTTTTGATTGATTTTTCTGTTATCTCTTCTTCAATAAGCTCTTCCACTAATGTGCCCTCTACCCATTCTTGTTGATTGGCATATTGTTCAATTTCAAGGATTCTGTGGTGCACATACCCTGTGAGCTTGTTTTTAACTCTTCTAAAGCTTATGAAATGTTCAGGGTCATATGGTGCCCAATGGAAACTTAATTTGAGCTTAAGTTTCTCTCTCAAAATACTATCAGCATCCTTCCATGCTTCTTCCCTTTTTTTAAAGATAAAAGGGCCCAGTTAGTGTCTTATCTTGAGCTGTGCTTTTTTCCTAACACCATAGAAGTGAGTTAAATCTACACTGTTGAACTGTCGATAGTACTCCAAGGCAAAGAATCTCATGGGGACATATTTTGGCAGTCTGTAGGGGGCTAATTCACAGCCATAAATCATGATTACAGTGTGGTTTTGGTAGAAGTACCAGTCACCAATGCTGTATCCTTTTGAGAGATGTAGGATTATCTGTATTTTAGCAGTGAGCCTGGGAGGAGTATCTGTTGACAATAAGCAAGTGGTTGGATAGATAAAGAGGTCAATGAATTCACAGTATGTGTATGGGGAGTAATTAACATGATGGAATACTGATGACCAAAATATCACAGACCTTTGCTCCCCCCTAGCATCCAATTTCTTAAGGAAGACCGGGAAACTATCAGACTGATAGTATAGCAGCAAATGATATATATATGAAGTGTACTTGAATACCCTTTCCCTCTCTAAGTTCATGAACTGCTCATGAATCTTGTTGGCTATGAAGGTGGCATAGTCGTACTTGACAGCAGGGGGTTGTCTTGGAGTAAACATGGACATCAAAGCAAAGACAGTCTCATCCACAATTTCACTTGTTCTGAATCCCAAGATGTAGGAAATCATGTCTATGAGCGTTTTTCCATCCTCAGTAAACCAAGCATGGTGATAGGGGATTGTGAATCTGGAGTAACACTCTGGTGGCATGAACATCTTGGCAATTCGGTCAACTTCTGCAGAGGGCAACTTTGAGGCTTGATCCAGCAATTGTTTCATGGAAAGGGGGAACAGAAGCTGAGTTGGATTAAATTGCAGCATCTCATTTATGGACTGAGGGGTAATGTAAAAGAGGACATTTCCAGCAGGGTCCATCACTACCCTTTGAGAAGGCTCATAATTAGCACAACACTGATGGATGAGGTCAGGGAAGACATTCACTGAGGGCAGGTAATATATGGGCATGTTAGATTCCCATATTCCTAATAGGTCAGCTTTGTTTCTGAAGTTATTCCTTAGTTCACAGAAAACCTGAAGGTGAGGCTTGATTCCCTCCATATCATCAATTTGATAGTATCTGTCAGCAAGAGGTATCCACTCTAACTCTTTATGAGGTGAATTTAGTGGTGCAATATTTAGGGCTACTGGGGCCTCCATGATTGACTATGATTATAGTTGGATTTCGTCTATATTTCAACAGGAAACAGAGTCCTGACAATGGATTTTTTGACAGGGAATTTGTTATAGACATTTTTGTGCCTTACAGCATGAAGCACGAAATGTCGATAATCTAAGGGATCCAAAGTCCCTAAACATGTTGTTCCTACCCCTAGAGGAACAAGGTCAGCAAACCACAGCACTGAAAATCAGTTCTCCACCTGAAAACACTCAAAAACAAGCTAATTCTGGATCATGTCAGCTGCTCCACTGAGCATCTGCGCTGAATGTCAACTGCTCCACTCTGTACCTGCGCTAAATGTCAAATCTAATGAAGGCTACCTGCGCTGGGCGAGATTGGCCAAGTGGCACAGTCATTCTGCAAGGTGTCAAATGCCCAAGAAGCTTCCAAAATGACACTTGGATCAAGGAATTCGCCTTGTGATGAGTAAGAGGATCTAGATCTCCAAGTGGAAGCAAGAAACTCCAAGTGGACTCAAGAACTGAAGTATAACTGAAGTGGGAGAGGACACTAGTCAGCTTCATGCCAAGCTCAAGCTGACTCATCCTTTCTCCAAAACTCCTATATATAGAGCTCTCTCATGAGGTCTAAGGAGGCTGGAATCTTGTGAATGTAAGGAAGTGCTGTTGGTTTGTGCATAGAAATATTGGGTGATTACTTTGAAGGAGGTGAAGAGGAGATTTCTTTCTATTGGGAGGTGTTGCTGGATTGGGCCTCTTATGGTTGTAACACTCTCAGAACTTTACTTCTTCCATTAATAAAGCATTTGAGGTTCTTCTATATGCATGTGTCTCGGTGGCGTATTGATTCTTGTATATTTGATTTATTCTAATCCTTGAATCGATTATGGATGTATGCTTCTTGTAGTTTCCCTTTCTTGTGCTTTTGCAGGATCTTTGTGTAGCTGGGCCGGTGAAAGAGCAAGGAGCTGGGAGCAAGCAGCAAAGAGAGAAGATTGGATCAAATATTAGCGGAAGACAACGGCTAGTGGATCTCTTTCTCCCCTCTCTTACATCTCATAAAGAAGTAATCTTGAATAGCTTTGCATTCGGTTGTTGCTGAGGTACTATCACCCTTAGAGTGGGATAGGGTCATTCCGTATTGGATACTTTTCCCAACAACAAATTGGCGACTCCGCTGGGGATCGTATCTTGTTGGTTGTTTGTGTTTTTGCTATTCATTTCATAAACAAAGGGAGTACCGAATCGAACTATATTTGAATCTTTCAAATGCAAAGTAGAGGGCAGCTACTCTAGCTCAGTTTCTGGGCAAGTTTATGATTTGAAGAGCTGATCCACAAGGACTGTAATAAGCTCTTAGTGATAGCTTTTCATCCTCCTTGTCATCCCTTAGTGTGTCCTTGACTCATAGCTTCTGATTTGAGAAAAAACTGTGAATTTTTTAGCAATCTGTGACCCGGAAACCAAGAGAAACGAAAGTTTCGTTCTTCAGTGCAGGCTGTACAAAGGCTGTCTACATTTCAGCGCAGTTCCCGAAGGGGCTACCTGCGCTGAAGGTCAAACAGACAGTGTCCCACCTGCGCTGGACCAGTCTTGCCTTGTGCTACTAGGGTTTCCTGCTGTTTCTTGCCCTGTTTTCACTCTTGTTTTGCTGCCTGTTACTAGTCAATGTGCCTATCTGAAACCAACTTTCCTTGCCACTATTCCGCCTCGGTTGTATAAAGAAACTGTGTTTGTTCTTTGTGTATTTCTTGTATCATTTATAGTTTCCCATAACGAAAGTGAACTAGTCTTGCTGTGGCCTCTTAGATCTAGACCGGTGATAAAGTGTCGTTTTCATCTTAAGAGTTAGTTTGTTTGTTGTTCATAGCTGATTGAGCTTTTGCTTTCGTCATATGGTTTGAATTTATATATTTCTAGTGTCGAAACAAGTAAATCTTAAGGTGTCTTTTGATTTTGGACAAGCTTGTTTGCTTTCACTTAAAATTGAATTCAAAATTATATGACAGCTTTCTTTTTGCATTGCGCCAACATTAAGAAAGAGAAAAGAAATACTTGCATTGTGCATGTGCATTATGACAGCTTGCATGTTGATTTAGGAAAAATTGCATTAGTGTGTGCTCTATGATCTGTGTGAGAAGATGTTATCTTTCTTTTCCCTCAGTAGTTAAGATTTTCAAAGTTGAAAGATTGAAAATCTTGCTTATCATCTTAGACTGCATTTAGGAGTGTTATCAATACATCTCGTGGTGAACCTTGAAAGGCGAACTTTAAAAAGATCAACTTAAAATATATTGAATGAACCTAACAACGCTTTGAAACATAACGCAAACATCTAGAGGTCTAAGCTAGAGACGTGTTCCGGCGTCGTTAAACGTAGTGACTGTCGATCTCGACGAAGGTGGGTGATTCCTCCTGAGAGTCGGTGGCACTAATACGGACTTGTGCTCCCACGTACCATCGCGTATATATTGGGAGACCCCTATAGGAACAAAGCCTTTATCCAATAGGAAACCGTGTCAGCCGCCCTACTGATCGCAATGCAGTGAACACAGCATTCACGAAGATCGACCACTCGTACCGTAAAACGTATTCTGTGGTTTTGCGAAAAGTTTGGCACACCCTTTGCCTAGAACTCCAGAGCAGTTTCTTTTGGCCTTTTTCAAACTCTATAACTGAAAAAGTCCATCCGATCATTTGTCACTTCAGGCTCGTTAATACATCGAAGGAGACTAGAGTCATCTTTAGCTTTTTCTCGACTCTTAAAAAGTGAAAAAGCAAGTTGTGTCTAAAAGCGTCTAATAAAATTCATTCAATTTGGAAACACAAATTTCCCCTTTTAATATTTTAGTTGATCGAGTAATCCGCAATCGTGGAAGAAAGTCAATTGAAACCCCGTTGTTCACGGAGGCTTACGAGTCAACCGTCTTTGTCCCCGGAATCGAGAACAGTACGGGCAAAGCGAACTCGTTTAACCGGTTCGAAATCTCCTTTGAAAGTTAGAACAAGTGTTCCAACTGCATCCGAGGTTTTGGTTACTCCTAACATTTCTGGAAACCCTGCCTCTATAGAAGAAGTTCAACAGCCACAGAAGGACAGTAATACTGATCCTAGTCTGGGGGCAAATACTTGTGTAACTGAACCAGTTCCATTTGTAACCGGTCTAGAAAGTTTTGTTCCTCAAACAACTGTCGCTGTCGAAGCAACCACTTCTTCGGCACCAGAAATATTTTACGGACCTGACGGTCTTCCTCTTCCACCGGGTTTGATTGCGATAGAGGAAATTGCAGAGGATCCGCAAGCAAGTACTCCAACTCATTTTGGAGTCGGGGTCACTCTATTTCCTTCATCAGAAGTTAATCCACCACAAGTGGAAGTTCCTGTAGAATCGCTAGGCAATCTATTGGATAGACTTAAAATGTCTGAACAACCGTCATCGTCTAGGACTGTGTCAAATGACACAGCGACAGCAGAAGCCCCTGCCGTCACCCCAACGATGTTTGTCGGCATACCAGCTGTCCCAACTAGCTCTCAACAGCTAGAAGGAGTCCACCAAGGGACTATTTCGACAGTATGGTCTGTTCCAGTTTGTTCATCCGGAGTAATACCCGGTAATTCTTATGTTGAAACTCGACAGATTGATCCTCATGGAGGTCAATTTGGGCCATCTAGTCCTCAAGGACTGACAATCCCTCTGAGTTCCGGATTGCTACCATATGGGGGGCAGTATGCCCTTTCATTACCTCCTTCAGGAGGATATCCATATGGCAGTTCTCAACAGTATTCAGGTTATACTGGAATTGCATCAAGTAGTTGGGTACCTATGCTACCTCAACAACCAAGGATTTTATATTCTATGCAACAGTGTGTACCTGTGACGAACATCCCAACCACACCGGCTATTGTAACCGTGTCGCAAGTTCAAGCGATACCTGTTACATGTCAACCTCAGATTTCTCAGGTTGTAATGCAACAGTCGCTTGATCATGGGTCACAACCACAATCGCCAACTGGTGGGACGACACAAGTACAAACGGGTACAATTACCCCACACCTTGGTCCAATGGTTAGCATGGTGCAACAGAACATGGTGTCACAACCATGGCTTGTACAATACCAACAACCACAATTCCAGCAAGTGTACCAAGGTTCTGAGCAGCAGATCTTCGCGAATAGTGGACAACCGTATATCCAAAACGGTCAAAACCAACCACTTTACAGTGGTCAAGTCCACCAACCGTATCAGTCATACCAACATCAATTACATTATGCTGGTATGCAAAGACCCACTGCTCAAGCGATTCCATCGTACCCTGGCTACGCTTCGCCTAACCTGAATCAACAGTTACCATTCGTGGCAACTTTAGAGTTACCCGATTTACACCGGTTAACGAACGATCCGATTGCTTATGCCCCTTGGTGGCCAGCGATTCCTCATAAACTTCCATATGACATTCCTAAATTCAATGGAAATCCAGGTGAAGACCCGTCGAATCACGTGATGACTTTTCATCTGTGGTGTTCGTCGAACACCCTTAACGACGATTCGATAAGGCTTCGCCTTTTTCAGAGGACATTGACAGGTCCAGCGGCTAAATGGTATATTGAATTGCCAAGAGCCTCTTTCGATAATTTTAGTTCCCTAGCCACGACTCTCTTAACCCATTTTCAATTACCGATAAGGTATGAAACGGGAACAGAAATATTAACCAACTTCAAACAGACGACTGCTACCCATATATCTGATCATATACATGAGTGGCGTCGTCGTCGTAGGATGGTGAAAACATATGTTCCCAATCAGCTATTAGCTGAATGGTTTATAAAGTCATTACTTCCGGCTATTACGGAAGATGTGGCAAAGGGAGGAGTCGTAACAGAGGAGCAAGTCATTGCTCGTGCGCAATATTTGGACTTAGTTTATACTCAGTCCGGCACGCTCTATGACAAAATACCTGATGCCCCTAGACCGGAATTTTCAATTCCTCCCCCTCCTAAATCAAATAGTGACTCTCATGCCGGTGATGGCGTGATTGGCACAGCAAACACGAAATCGATAAAGGCTTCGTCAAAGAAAGCCCGTAAGAATTCAAATCAAAATGCAAAAGAAGAAATTCTTGCTTCGGAAGTAAATGCCGTATCCGAAGATAAAGGCAAAGAAACCAATCAACCAGGAAGCAAGAAAAAGCAAAACAAAGGGAAGAAGAAGAAACAGGGTGAGTCATCCCCTGGAAAAATTTCTTCAAACCCTCCTGGAAAAGGGAAACCAAACAGTCCATGTATGATATGTGACGAAGATCACTGGACAAGGGATTGTCCTTACAAAGCTGAGCTTAAAAGGTTCTTTAAAAGTTCCCAAACCTCAGTTGTGTTGACCGATCCGTTTCCCAACCCAGGTCAAAATCTGGTTGATAGTGGAAATGCTTCCCCGTTGCAAGTACTTATGTTGTCGGTTTCGAAACAGCAGAATGATGCTTTGATTTCGACAAGGAACAAAGATTACGGGAATCCTCAGCTGTCGAACGAAAAAGGTAAAGATCAACCAAGTAGTTCGACCACAACTTCGACAGAAGTTGTGATGCCCACCATCCCTGAATTAACAATAAAACCGCCAAAGGGTGTGGTACACAAGTCGACATTTAATCCTCGTGCCAGAGCGGCGCAGCATTATAACATACTGGAAGATTTGGCCCAATCGTCGTCCGCTATGTCGACTCTTGAAGTGCTACAAAATTGTCCGACCCAAAGGCAGGCGTTGTTATCGGCAATTGGTGGGGTTGATCCCAAGGATTCCAATCTTGTATCCTTTGATCACAAGGGATATGATCCTCAGTTACCAGCTCAGCTAGCTTTCCTTATTCAAGTGAAAGCACTCAACAAAACTGTTCACAGAACAATAATTGATGAGGGAGCCTCGACATGTATTATGTCAATGAGTTGCTGGAAAACTTTAGGATCTCCAACCTTGTCGCGATCTTCGACGACATTAAAAGCTTTCGACGGAAGGACTTATACCCCTTACGGTATCCTTAATAACTTGAAAGTTGAACTAGGAGGAAAGACAGTAGAAATTGATGTAGAAGTCATTGATGGAAATCTTGACTATAACATCCTACTGGGTAGACCATGGATTTATGCCATGGCAGCTGTCGTGTCGACTTACTTTAGGAAGATCGCATTCCCGTTTGAAGGAGGGATTACGATCGTCGACCAACAGAATTTCCTCCCTAATGGTTCGCAAGTTACAGGAAGCATTCCCATGATCCATGAGAGCAACCATTCAATTCAAGATATCCGAGTAGGATTATTGAAAGACCCCACATTGATGGGAACTTTCGCGCTACCGCCTCCTATTTATACAGGAAATGTACCGTTTGTAGCAACCTGCAACATGATATCTTCCACGAAGGTCAACATGGATCATTCAACGGTTTTGCCCCCAAGCCCTTTAGAAATATTGTAGCAATCAATGTTTCAAGCATGGGAGGTGAGCCCAAATCAACGCTCGTCAAGCGTTTGGGTAGATAGGTCTAGAGAATACGGAACCCCATTAGATCCTTGGTCGAAAATACATGGGACAGACGAAGGAATCTTACAATCAATGATGATTGAGGGGGCACCATGGAATGATCACCACCATCGTTCCCTTCTTCCGGAATATGAAGAAGATACTCAAAGTGACCTTTATCACCCTTCAGTATTTGAATTCCTAACAAATACTGTAAATACAGTGGATTCCGAGCGAAAACTATCCAATATTGAAGAGACTATAGCCATAAATATCTCGACTAAAACAGATGTTGTAGAGAATATTTATGTCGGCAAAGGTTGTTCCCCTTCAGAACTGGAAATATATAACGCTCTTTTTCGCGAATTTAGAGATGTCTTTGCTTGGTCATATGATGAAATGCCAGGCATTGACTCGAGTATCGTTGAACATGAAATTAAAATGTATCCTGATGTCAAACCAGTAAGACAACGGCTTCGGAAAGTGCACCCGAAGAAAGCCGCTGCCATTAAGGCAGAAGTTGAAAAACTTCTCCATGCTGGATTCATCTACCCGGTTCCTCTAACCGATTGGGTATCGAATATTGTCCCTGTTATGAAGAAACAAGGGACGATTAGAGTGTGTGTTGATTATAGGGATGTAAACCAAGCTTGTCCGAAGGACAACTACCCTACACCCTTCATCGACCAGATAATTGATGAATGCACCGGATGTGAAATCTTTTCATTTATGGATGGATTTTCCGAGTATAATCAAATAAATATCCGCCCATAGGACCTGTCAAAGACTGCATTTATTTGTCCGTGGGGCACATTCGCTTATCGAAAATTACCCTTTGGTTTAAAGAACGCAGGGGTGAAATTTCAGAGGGCGATGAATTATGCCTTCCATGACATCAAGAAC
Source organism: Pinus tabuliformis (assembly GCA_031772625.1). Taxonomy (NCBI): domain Eukaryota; kingdom Viridiplantae; phylum Streptophyta; class Pinopsida; order Pinales; family Pinaceae; genus Pinus; species Pinus tabuliformis. The sequence goes on from CM062816.1 coordinate 437,693,116, forward strand.
ATTGTTCAGCCTTATCTCGACGATCTTCCGGCTCATTCACGAAAGCGGACTGATCATCCGCAGCATTTAAGAGCGATATTTCTACGTTGCCGACACTACAAGATAAGACTCAATCCGCACAAATGTGTATTTTGCGTCGGTTCTGGTCGTTTACTTGGCTTTGTAGTCTCTAAAGATGGGATTCGTCTCGACCCCTGTAAGGTTCAGGCAATCATTAATTTGCCTCCACCTTCAAATTTGCTTCAGATCCAGAAACTCCAAGGGAAAGCAAACTTTCTGAGGAGGTTCATTCCAAATTACGCAGAACTTGCTAAGGGTTATACTAGTCTTTTGAAAAAGGATGTACCTTTTGTCTGGGACCAGGTGGCACAAGCTTCCTTTGATGCTCTGAAAGATTGTCTAGTAAAAGCATCATTAATGTACGCCCGAGACTATCAAAGAGATTTTAACCTGTATCTGGCTGCAACGGATACGACCATTGCGATGGTTTTAGTTCAAGAAGTCGATGGAATAGAACATCCTATCTATTATTTAAGTAAAAACTTAAACGATATAGAAAGTAAATATTCTTATGTTGAAAAACTAGCGCTTGCAGCTGTTCAAGCGATTCAAAGGTTTCGACATTATGTCCTCTTTCGGAAAACTACCATCCTGTCAGATTGCAACCCCATGACTTATATACTGTCGCGACAGTTGCTGGGGGGCAAATATTCAAAATGGATAGCGATCCTTCAAGAGTTTGATCTGGAATTTGTGAAATCCAAATCAAAGAAAGCTCTAGTTTTCGCAGAATTATTGTGCGATCTCCCGTCATCGTCCAACGACGAAACATCGGAAGAGTCAATCGTGGACGAAAGTTTGTTTCTGATATCTGTAAGCAATGAGTGGTATGGAGACATCGTAGTTTATCTCCAAACCCAAAAATTCAGGCCTAACACCTCTCGCTCCGAACAAAAACGTATACGATACCAAGCAAACGACTACATGATCGTCGGTGATACACTTTACCGTCGTGGTGTCGATACAGTTCTGAGGAGGTGCCTTACCCATGAGGAGGCCGAAAAAGCCCTGAATGATTGTCATTCAGGCGGGTGTGGGGGGCATCAGTCTGGATATGCACCAGCACAAAGAATCTTACGAGCAGGATACTTCTGGCCAACCATGTTCAAAGATTGCATAACCGCAGTCAGAAGTTGCCATGCTTGTCAAATCTTTGATAGCAAAACCAGACGACCACCCGCACCTTTACAGCCGATAGTTGCTGTTGGGCCCTGTTATCACTTAGAACTATAAACATATGTATATAATCCTTTGTCCAAGTTAAATGTTAAAAAGTTGATGTCAAATGGTTTTTGTCCTATGTTTCTTACTTAGGGTTGAAGTTTTAAAGGTGTTTGATGTAAATCGTTCTCTAATCCTATTGGTCATCCTCCATCATGATTGTTAAAGCCATGTCTTGTCTTATCCATGTCACCGATCCTTTCCGTAATTCCGCAGCGCAGTCTCATTGGTCAGTTTTGCAGCGTAATCATTGTTTAGCCATTTCGTAGCGCGTCAGCATCAAGCCGTTTCGCAGCGCATTATGCCAATTCATAACTAACTGCGCTACGAAATCGCAGATTCGTGCGTTTGCAGCGTATATTCCTCAAAGGGTCAAGTCTGTTGATGAGTCACCATTTCCGTCCGTTCATGTCAGTGGGCGTACCTCCCAAACACTCATTAACCATCACTCCACCAATATATTTGTAGGCATGCACATAAATATTATTCAAATGGTTTTTACCGTGCAAGGATTTTTATGATGATCGTAGATGATGCATAAATGACCAACCTGTGTGATGAGATATTTGAGTTTGCAAGCAAGCCCGAGTTTTTCAAGTGAGCCTGATTACAAGCGAGCCCGCGTTAAAAGGAATTGAATTACCATTTGAGTTGAAGCTGTTGGCCATTCTTTATGTGAAAATTTCAAGAGCGAAATGGAGAGGAAAGAGCATAGGTCTGGAAAATGTCAGAGAACAGAGCCTGAAGGTTTGGACCTTGCATTAAGAGATGAAGGCGTGAAGAAAGCCTTCAAGGATGCTGGCTGTTGGAATTTCTGTGAGAAGCTGCAGGGTGGCCATGCTTAGGTAACAAAGGATTTTGCTTTAAACTTCACGGGTTTGAATTCTAAAATAGCTATGTTAGAAGTTCAAGTGTCTCCGGAGTCAATTGCTGCTGTAACTCAGATTCCAAGAGGGGGGCAAGAATGGTTTAAGAACTTTAAATTTGATATGAACCCCTGCAAAGAGTTCTTAAAAGAGGCATATGTGAATGAAGACCTAACAAAAGCAGTGCCTAGAAACTATGTTAAGGAGCACTATGCCCTTCTTCTCACCTGTATTCAGAAGTACTTAACCTGTGAGGGAAGATACAACAAGGTCTATTCCTATCACTTCAAGTTGCTGTTACATTTTACTGGTAAAGCATCCATAGATATTCCCTTTTACTTGTTTCGCAGTCTAAGCAAAATGTGTGACAAAGTGCAATTAAGGAAGGATGACTGTGAAACATCGTTATTTCACCATGGTTTGGTTAAGTTGTTGGTTTTGGATGGTCTTCAGAAAATAGGTAAGGATTGGAACTCTTTCATCTTCATGGCTGGTTTCCAGAGTAAAACAGGTCTTACTCCACAGCCGGTTAGAGAAAAAGAAAAATCAGTTGAAGAACCTATTAGCGCTTGAGATTTCACCTCAGGCTGAAAAGGTAAATCATCAAGGCTACATCAAACCATTTCACCTCGTAGCTAGCCCTACGAGGTATGAGAAGGCTCTCTCGGGTCAGATTTGATAGATCTTTCAATATGATTAGGCTGACCAATTAAGAATAAAGATTTTAGGCTAGTAAATTGATAAGGGGTTTGATTTGATGATTTGTGGGGGTTTTGGTGGCAATTGGTGGAAGTGCAATTCAAAGTGCGGGGATTGAGCACAGTTTTCACAGGGGGATCTAAGGGGCAAGGTAGGAATGAGTGCTGATGTCTTAATCTGAGATGGATGATCAGAGATGATAGAGGAGAAGCTAAAGAGGGCAAACACACAATTCGAATCCTCTCTAGACAGTAGAAAACATTAAAATTGAACAAACTAAAAAGCTGAGCATGTCAAAACATGAGTTCAAACTTTACCACTTCATCTGTCCAATTTAGAAGCATAAGAGAGATGTGAAACACATAAACAAACTTACAAGAACATGTAGAGAACACACCATCAACAATCAGATCCACAAGAATCCTCAAAGATGTCTGTAAAACCCTGGCTTTCCTTGCCTTCAATTGCAGAAATAGATGCACAATATACAATAAAGCTTCCTTACACAAGAGTCCAACCATCAAAATGAGAAGGAGAGAGCATAATATAGACCATCTAGACCATCTAACTCCTTTCCCCACCTCTAGGGGTCGAGCTCAGCTTTCTAGGAGCAGTTTGAACAAATTCTAAACTAAGAACTAGAAAATAGGCAGCCAAACAACTTGCCTCTATTACTTAGCTAACTCATCCATGCATTAATTTTTCACTTTTTACATCATGGAAGCTTCTAGAAGAGTAAAGAAAGATAAAATCTACCAAAGTGCCATGAACATATTACATTTATCCATCATCTACAAGTAAAAATAGTCAACCATAGTCAAAACAGTGTTTTTTGACCAAAAATGTGAATTCTGGCAAATCTGGAAGTTCTGGTCGCGCCCCTGGAAGTTCTGGTCGCGCACCTTCACAGCTGTTTTTGAGTGGGTTCCACTGGTCCAAATCAGGTGCAAGATGGCTCATTGGAAAGCTTGATCTGTCTACTTTCCATCCCAAGTGGAATTTATGGATTTGGAGTTGATTTGACCCCTCAAAAATCAATTCTCCCAAGGTCACTTTCTGCAACTCAAAAAGTGGGCAGAAAGTCATTTTTTTGATGTATTTTGAGCTTTTGGAGGCTCAAAACTCAAAACCAGGCTTCTCCCAAGCATTAGTAATTTTTCTTTTTGCATGCCCTTTCCAAAAATGCCAAGTTTTCAAAATTCCGAGCAGTCCTCCAAAATGGTCTCACCCGGGGTGAGACCATTCCAATGGCCAAAACCTGTAAATTGCACAAAAAATTCACAAATGACAAAATTTTCTCCAAATTTCTTGAAATTTGGGCTGGGAGTCCCCAATAAAGTACCATGCTCAGTCAAAGAGGCTTTGACCAAAATTTGGAGTGGATCGGGCGTTTTCCTTCGTTTTTGTGCTTTGGCCAACCGTCCTTGGAGCACCTTCGTTCTCGCCGGTATTTTTGACATTTCTCTCAAACCATGACACCTGTGTAAAAAGTGAAGGAGGTTTTTCTTCTTTGGCATGTTATGGACAAAAACCTCTCTCAGTTTTCCAAAATTCATCTTTGATTGCTCTGGAACATCATTTGAGTGCGACTTGTCCCGATGTGTGAAACAAGGGATTTTGTCGAAATGGAGCGAAATGAAGGGGATAGGGGGCTTCTAAATTCTTGGGGAAATTTTTGGGAGTAGGGAGGGATGTTAGGAAGCAGGGGAAAGTGGAATCTCAGAGATTGAGTGAGGGGAAGGGGTCGAAAAGGACAAAACACAGGCCAAACCTAGAAAATTGCCATGTTGTAGCTAGAAACTAGGGTTTGTACAAAAATGAGGAATTTGGGGGATCTGAGTGATGAGAAGCATTTGATAAGGTACTTTAAGGATAGGGAAAGGTGTATGAACATCAGGAAACAAGTTTTGCCGGTGATTTGACCATCCAAGTGAAATTGCCTTCAAAACCCTAGGAGAGGGAAATGACCTTGCCTAGGTGCAACTGAAGCATGAAAAAGGTGTGAAATGACTCATTAGACACTGACATGATAATGACAACCCTCTGAATGATGATAGGCTCAGCTGAATGATGACATAGGCTGACATTTGGGCAAACTTTGAAAAGAGTGAAAGCAAACCCTAGACCTAATACCTAGTGACCAAATTTTGCTTGAAAACTCTTTGAAATGACAAAATTTGACCTTGACACTTTAAAATCACTTTGAAAGAGCATATTTGATCACTGGAGGAAGGCTGGAAATACTGACACTAACAGAACCCACAATAGTTGAGCTTCGAAAGGAGGAAAAAGATAAAAAGAAGGCCAAGTCACAGTTGAAAAAATCAGTGAAGCCACTGATCATTAAAGAGCAACCTCAGCCATCATCAAAATAAGAAGCTAAGCACAAGAAAGTTGTACCTGGACCAAGTGGATCTGAAACAGTGTCAAGAGTTAGGACAAGGAGTCAAATAATCAAAGAAAAAGGCAAAGCATTGGCTGTTGAGGAAAGCCCGATATCTAAGGCCAGCTTGAGTGATTTGCTTGAGGCCATTGAGTTTGAGCAGGTCAGTGCATATTGAACCAATGCACATTGATTTGACTCACTCATCACCAGAAAGCACTAAGAAAACTAAAGCTTCAAAAAGACTGAGGTTTGATGAATCCGGTGATGAATTTATCTTCAAACCAAGAAGACCTGTTACAAGAAAACAAGTAAGGGAAGCTGAGAAACTGCCTAGAGCAGAGGAAGTTGAAAAATTGCCCAGAACAGAGGTAGCAGAGGAATTGTCCAGAACAGAAGAGGCAGAGAAAATTAAGCAAAAAGACAAGAATAGAACAGTCATTATTTCCCAAGGAGGCAACATTATAGCTATAAAGAACCAGTTGGAGGCAGCAAAAAATGAAATTGCCAAGGTGGGGAGTGCCATTAGGGAGTCTGCAGTCAGGTATGCAAATTATCGAAAAGCTGTTTTGAGAGGAAGTAAAAACCTAGTAAGCCAGGTGGATTCAGTAGCTGATGTTTACACATGGACTGTTCCAGCTCTCAAACAGGCCAAATCCATTAGAAAAATAAACATGCATTTAAGAGCTGAAAACAAAGCTTTAAGGAAAGAGGTTGCAGACTTAAAGGCACAGCTAGGTCAAATAGCTGCTAACTGATGTTGAGAAAGGTGTTGTTCTAAGTTTTGTAAAATTTTGCTTAGTTTCATTATTTTGAGGACATATAGATCTCTGCCACATGTAAAGGAGGTTTAAAAAATAAAGGTCCAGCAGTGAAAATCTCAAGGAAAAGATAAACTGTCTAAACAGTTTCGCAGTTTCGTAGCGCGCTACGAAACTGCGAAACTACTGTAGGTGTTGTTTTTAATACAGGCAAACAGTTCGATGGGATAATCAGAAATTTTCAAAGGGAACACCTAAGTGACATGTAAGAGATTAAAGGAAGCTACCAGGCCATTCAAATTATGACAGGTGTACCTTTAACAAAGGTGAAATGTTTTGACCTAAGTTTAAAGTGTTTGATTATAAAGTCACTTTATTATCGGTCATTAGGGTTTGGAAGGAGCTGCATACGAGGAGACTTGGCTGGCACACCTGTCCATCAACGAAGCCTCCAACACATTTGGAAACATGGTGGTCCTCTACATTTTTGGGATATTAAAGAGCTGGAGACATGCTGCTGCATTTTCGAATAAGTGGTGGAAGACTGGAACCGGAAAAACAGGGGTTTTCTCCTAACATTACTGAACCATCAAAGCATTCAGCATCCAAAGCTAGTATGGGACATTGAATCCTTTCCTCAGCCATCTCGGCCAAACTAAAAGGAGACAGGTGTCAGAGAACAAGAAAGAATCATTCTACGAGGAGGATAGAATTAGAGTTATAGATAAATTAGGATTCTTTAAACTCTAGTTTAGCACTTATTGTATTTAATGAGTTAGTTCAATAGTGGATAGGGGTAATTAGTGGCAGTCATCGAGCTCCCCTCATGCTGGAGGAGGAAGCTCAAAGTAGTTAAAGTTATGTTTCTATATATAGTTGAAACTTTATGTAATGAGGGTTGGATATTTTGGAAAAACAGAGTGTTATTTTGGCTTGTGTACAAACTCATTTCAGTAATACAAGTGACTGCTTTTCTTCTCAGGATTCATACAGTGTTTCAAATGCTCAAGATATGTGGTTTTGTTTTATCCTTTATGTTTTTACAGTTGTATAGATACACAATCACTCAGAATTCACTTTGCTGCTCTGATTTCCTGTGTGTATTTGTAAGCTGAGGTTTCTATGAGATGTGTTTTGAGTATTTAAACATTACATGCCCTGACTTCTATGAATGAGTAGTGTTATAGTTTACTGAAGGATGATTAACTCCATAAGCCCAATGGAAGTCTTTGTAATGTATGTCCAGCCAGCATGTTTGTTAAATTCACCTTACAAGAGTTAGCCATCTTATCAATATTCAAAATCAATAACCTTTTGAGAGAGCCCTCTCAGGCTAGGGAGGCTAATCCTTAGTCAAAATATTGGTCTGAAACAGTTACACAGAGTCTACCTGATCAGCAGCCCTTCAGTGCTTGATTTTGTGATAACAAGCCCTTCGCCTAGTGGGGCATCGATTTCATGCAATGTAACCCCACCTCGACCGGGGGGCATGGGTATATTATAGTCACTGTTGACTATTTTACCAAATGGGCCGAGGCGATGCCTACATTGGATAACACTGGTGAAACAGCTGCCCTTTTCTTTTTCAATCATGTAGTCACCAGGTTCGGCATACCACAGGCTATAGTTACAGATCATGGATCGCATTTTCGCAATCACATGATGGTCGAATTAGCTGCCAAGCTAGGGCTATCTCACGACAGCTCTACCCCGTATTATCCGCAAGCCAACGGACAAGTTGAGGCAATCAACAAAGTCCTGAAGCGTATGTTGCAAAGGATGATCGGGGTTCATAAAAGAAGATGGCACCTAATCCTGTACTCAGCATTGTGGGCTTACCAGACCTCGGTAAAGAACGCAACCGGGTTCACACCTTTTCGACTGGTGTATGGCCTGGAAGCAGTCTTACCAATCCATTGCGAAACTTCATCGCTTAAACTCGCAATCGATATTCTCCCCGGAACTTCAGAAGAAGAGGCTCGTATTAATCCAGTTGGATGAAACCCGTCGTGATGCCGCTTTGGCTAACGAGGCCCATAAGAAACGAGTCAAGGCTCAGTTCGACAAAAATGTCAAACCCCGTGTCTTCTCAGAAGGTGATTTAGTCTTGCTTTATGACCAAGAATCCGATAAATTGGGAGCAGGTAAATTCAAGTCCTTATGGATGGGCCCCTATATTGTTAAAAGGGTGTTAGCAAAAGGAGCCTACGAGTTAATGGATTACGATGGAATTCCACTGGCGCAGCCCCGCAACGGGTTGTACCTCAAGCGTTACTATGCTTAATAGTAACCTGCATGCTTTTGTTGTATTTTGTTTTCGCTAAAGTGTTTGTTCTGGTCGAGTGATCCACCTTTTTCCGTTGCAGATGTCGAACCTTTTGGAGACATGTGTTGGATACACCGACGGAGCGAGTCGTAGTTCGCGGAACCTGTCCTCCGCAGCCTGGGCCATTTTTGATCCAAGCGGCGAGTTATTAAGTTTCAGAGGTGTATGTATTGGGCAATCAACGAATAACATCGCTGAGTATAGCGCGTTGATAGAACTACTCTCTGATGCCATCACACGTGGCATACGCCGACTAATTGTCAGGCTAGACTCACAGCTCGTAATACTGCAACTCAATGGTATATATTATGTTCGCAATCCAGCTATTTATCACATGTTCCTAAGGGTTAAGATCTTGGAAAGACGATTTGATTCAATTCAATATCAACATATTTCAAGAAACTTAAACACATTAACTGACTCATTAGCAAACTATGTGTTAGATAGACATTTGCAAAATTTATAAAAAGGACACATCATTAATGATTGTACATATGGATCATATAATTCAAACAGAATAAAACTCGAAAATCGAAATATATAAGCTGTTTATATAAGTTCATACATAATGTTCTGTAACCAAGACAAAATCGATCATATGACCTAAAAACTCAAAAAGATGCTAGGGGGCACCCTAGCCTAGTGGTGCTCATGATAGTACGTCACGGCCTGTGCAATCATGCGCAAGAGACGAGTCCATCGTCTAGGCACACCGATAGTATGCCGCTGCAGCTGTAAAGGTAACTCGTCAATCTGTACATCCGGAAGACCACGAGTAAGGCTCTCGACCTGCTCCTGCACAGCTATAAGGGTCTCAGTATCGTCAAGGTCGCGAATAACAACTCTCCTAGCAGGCTCCGCTGCCGGGGCAGCGACTGGCGATCTCGGACGAACAGGACCAATATTTGTATGCACCCAAGAGTACAATTAAAAGTCTTGATAGAATAAAGCACAGCAACATTATGAATAAGAACAGTAAACAGTAATATGGTCAAGGAGTTTACCAATGGCGCCCCACTGCTCGCCATCTGGTAGCACCAAATCTGGATCACCTCGGAAATCCATACCCACATATGGATACTCAGAAAACGCCATCTCCTGACGCTCGAACCACCTAAAGAAGGCCTCAATAAAAGTAATCTGAGGTTGACCAGCATGCCTAGACATGTGGTCGACCCACCTCTGCATGCATGGCTCGGTCGGGGAAGGCAAGTCAAGTATGATGTACTGAGGCTGCATCAGTGGGATTTTCTCCAAGGCAAAGGCAGTCAAAATAGAACCAAATCCAAAGTTCTTCAGCTTCCCGTCCCTTACCTTGGTCAATTGACTTTTCATCTGAACAAGTACTGCATCACACCAGTTGAATACTTTCGGTTGGAGACACTCCAAAGCGTGCTGCATATAAGACCTATTGGCAACATGTAAAGCTGCACTACCAGCCATCCTACCAATAGTGAACAAAATGGACCTGAGAGCCCGATCAGTAATCTCACGGATAACAATCTTGCCGTCTCTGCTCGGCTGAGAACCTTCCCTGCAATACTGGCGGACATAATCTCTGGTGGAATCAGTCCCCCGGGCCGTACCTGACAAGGAAATGGGGGCACCTCGTCTTGACAGTCCAGTCAAGAAGTACATGTCCTCTATGGTCAAGGGGATAACCTTTCCCCTAATCTGGAACACTTGGTTAACAGGATCCCAAGCATCAAGCATGTACTGCAGTAAAGTAATCTGTGCTCTCATGCTAGAGATACGGAAGAACTTCAGCAGGCCACAGTTCCGCAACGCGTTCACCGTGACAGGGTCATGGAGGGCAATCATGTCCTCCTCTTCATGTTCTCGTTCTCGCCATGTAAGAGACATTTTGTTCAAAGTTCCCTGCAAGGCTAACAAGAGAAGGAGTAAGTTCCTGATTTTGATGAGAAACTGGCGAAAAAATCATCAAAAAATGACCTAAAAAACTCAGTTTTTGAGCCCAGCGCAGGCAGGAAGCCTCCCACTTGTGCTGAGGGTCAGGCTGCCTTAAGACAGCTTGACCTTCAGTGCAGGTTTCGAAAGAGGAACCTGCGCTGGAACTAGGGCGATTTTGTAAAACCCCTGGGGCTCAGAAATGCTGGAAAACAGGCATAAAACAGGAAAAAGAAACCATGAAAAGAAAGATCTAGGGTTTAGCTCCTACCTGGTCCAGACGGCGCCGAAAATCATCCGCAGAATCTCCCGGAATCAGCTGGTGAAAATCAAAGGGGAAGAGGCACCTCCAGAGCTCCAACAAACCAAATGCAAATGAAATGGTAAATGAGAGGTAAAAACACCTTTTAATGGCTTTTTACACAGTTTAAAGTAAAATATTAGGGTTATAATCTCATTTTCATGCAAATATTATTCATTTCTAACAAAGTTTGTTGCAGCAATTGAAAAAGCAGTACTATATTTGAAAAGAGAAAAGCTAATAATGGTAAAAAATCAAAATTTGACCATATAATCGAGCAGTTTTACCGTGGAATTTATGCTCGTTAAAAAATAGAAAAGCGAGATCCGAGCAGTTTTAGCGCATAGTTCATGCTCGTTAAAAAATAAACATAAGATTGAGCAGTGTTTTGGCGCATTCAAGCTCTTTAAAAAATGAACCCAGTGCTGGTAAATAACCATTGTGATCGTAAATTTATTAGCCATAAAAGCCTTGGTCGTGTTCGCACCCGCCAACTCCATTCCATTTGGCCAATCGTTCACCTCCATATGATTGTTTACCTATTTTGAGGAACAGCTGTGAAGAATGATTTCACCTAGCCATCCCTGTGACACTGTCGTGATTGGAAAATTCCAACCTGTACCTGGAATCTGCTGCTATCCCTGTTTATCACTCGTTCCTCAAAAGACGAGTCTTCTTTGAGCTCTTTTCATCTGACTCGTAAAATATGAAAAGTTTGCCGAGTTTTGGCCTTCCAGCTCGTTAAAATGACCGGAAGAGCTATCCCTCCACTAGATTTTAATCTTTTTTGGACCTGAGGGATTATTGCACAAAAAGGTCGAGCGCTTGTTTTATTCGGCTCGTTAAAGTTATCGAAAACTCATCCCTTCTGTATTGTTTTATACCTTTTCGGACTTAAGGGATTAGATGACGAAAAAGGAATTTTGGAGTTAACTTTCTGTACCTTTTCAGACTCTCTAAAAATGAAAAGGACTGAGTTTTCCTTGTCGTTAGACTCGTTAAAATGATTAAATAGCGACAAACTTGTCTTTATACGAGAACGAGTTTCCCTATCGCTAAGCTCGTTAAAACATAGAGATGGGCTTGCCCGAAGGGCAGGTTATAGAACAAGCATATGTTATCCTCCTCAAGCTTGACAAAAATAAAGAGGTACTGGTCAGAAATGACTGGGGAAAAATTGGGAGAACCTCAAAGCTTTAACGGTAGCAAGTCGCTCTTGAACATGACACTTTGTCCTCCGTATCACATCGGGTTGGGTTGTTTCATTCACCGGTCTCATCACCATGGTCCTCGCCAAACCATCCACATTTGGGGTAATGCTACCAATCCATCACATCAGTGTCGTTATATGTTCAAGAGATGTTGTTCAGAAAGAGTCAACTGTGTCCCATCCACTGCCATACATTATCCTTCATCCACGATCGCCACCCTGAATCATATTTCACAGATTGTTTTCACCTCCACTAAAATCATTAGCTCCGTTCCGTGTCATTGATGTGGGATTCATTAAGGCCCTCCTTTGACGGATCACTTCTTGTCGACTTCAGCTCATTATCCAGGAAGTTGATCTAGGAACAACCCCCCCAGTACTTTGAAGCTTGCATGCCTCAATGGCAAGTTTCTCACTTCCGGCGACAGGTATACATCAAGGACCTTCGACCAGAAGATTTTGTGTGGTGTTCGACGCCAAGTCCCTTATTCACACCACGTGAATTGTACTGCAGTACCTTGAGGGTCATTGTCATTATTGGTGATTCCTCTCGCGCTTGTTAACGGTTTACATTATTGACCGGTAATCAAGCGAGGTCTTTCCATGTTCGACTTCAACGCAATTCTCACATGGATCGACTTGTACTTAGAGTGAATATCGAACGAGTTTGAAGACCCCGGATCTAGTTTCATCCATCTGGGCTGCGATATATATTCAGGATATAAAGACATTTGATACATACATCATTGCAGCAGATGATCATCCTACTCAAAGGATGATAATTTCAGCAGAGAATTATCAGTCTACCATCAGACGATCGTCTGTTCTATGTAACAAAATGAATTTATAAAGTTGAGCATGGGAATGCCCGCCTTAGCTAGATCATGAAAGCAGAATGAAAAATAATGTATTGTATTGTATTTTATTACAGGGCACCTCTCAGCGATTGAATGAACTTCAGATCCTCCTGATAAAGCATTTCACCCGATAAACGACCTCATACTTTAGGGGGCAACTGTTATAGACATTTTTGTGCCTTACAGCATGAAGCACGAAATGTCGATAATCTAAGGGATCCAAAGTCCCTAAACATGTTGTTCCTACCCCTAGAGGAACAAGGTCAGCAAACCACAGCACTGAAAATCAGTTCTCCACCTGAAAACACTCAAAAACAAGCTAATTCTGGATCATGTCAGCTGCTCCACTGAGCATCTGCGCTGAATGTCAACTGCTCCACTCTGTACCTGCGCTAAATGTCAAATCTAATGAAGGCTACCTGCGCTGGGCGAGATTGGCCAAGTGGCACAGTCATTCTGCAAGGTGTCAAATGCCCAAGAAGCTTCCAAAATGACACTTGGATCAAGGAATTCGCCTTGTGATGAGTAAGAGGATCTAGATCTCCAAGTGGAATCAAGAAACTCCAAGTGGACTCAAGAACTGAAGTATAACTGAAGTGGGAGAGGACACTAGTCAGCTTCATGCCAAGCTCAAGCTGACTCATCCTTTCTCCAAAACTCCTATATATAGAGCTCTCTCATGAGGTCTAAGGAGGCTGGAATCTTGTGAATGTAAGGAAGTGCTGTTGGTTTGTGCATAGAACTATTGGGTGATTGCTTTGAATGAGGTGAAGAGGAGATTTCTTTCTATTGGGAGGTGTTGCTGGATTGGGCCTCTTATGGTTGTAACACTCTCAGAACTTTACTTCTTCCATTAATAAAGCATTTGAGGTTCTTCTATATGCATGTGTCTCTGTGGCGTATTGATGCTTGTATATTTGATTTATTCTAATCCTTGAATCGATTATGGATGTATGCTTCTTGTAGTTTCCCTTTCTTGTGCTTTTGCAGGATCTTTGTGTAGCTGGGCCGGTGAAAGAGCAAGGAGCTGGGAGCAAGCATCAAAGAGAGAAGATTGGATCAAATATTAGCGGAAGACAACGGTTAGTGGATCTCTTTCTCCCCTCTCTTACATCTCATAAAGAAGTAATCTTGAATAGCTTTACATTCGGTTGTTGCTGAGGTACTATCACCCTTAGAGTGGGATAGGGTCATTCCGTATTGGATACTTTTCCCAACAACAGAATTTGCAGTTTGAGTTCTGTGCAAAGGTGGCCTTGCTGAGTGGGACTCACCGGGAGTACAGAGTCTGCAGGATTCTTCAATGAGGAAGCTTTAAAATCGTGGAGAGAGCAGGGATTTCACAGGTTTTTTGGTGGTTTTGCAGGCGAACGGGAGCTGGATTTCGAGCTTTAATGGGCAATTTGCAGAGGGTCATAGAATTGGCAGGTTTTGCTCGTCAATATGGTTACACAGTGAAGCAGAGTGGAGGAGCTTGCGTGTGATAATGCTTTTGAGTTGAATTTAGCTGTATTGGTGATCTTTTGCAGAGAAATTATGAAAAGACAGGGTTTATGGGTGTTCTCGGGTAAATACCTATTTGTTCGAGTCTTTGCTATGGAATGCAGTTGCAGGTAGCACCGAGGAGGTCGGGTTGCAGGTTGAATATGCCCGGGTGGAATACTGGGACGTCAATGGTGGATTGGATGTATTTTTCATGCAGAGATTTTTACTAGTGGTCACATAAAAATAAACAAAAACATCACTTTCGTGAGTTTTTAACAAAAATTTGTGGTTTTTCAGACTTTTTGGCGCTTTTTGTGCGACATCGGCATGACGTCACCTAGTCCTGTAGCAAGGTACAGCGGATAACATGGCGGCTGACGTATATGGGTGACGGGGCAGCCAAGGTGGATTGTACAGTAGAGAAGGTGCTGACGCAAAAGCCGACGTGGGAGTGACGTGCGTGACGGGGAGGATAAGCGGTAAGTGGTTTGCATCGGACCACATTTGGTATGGGGATAGTTTCTGTCAGAGTGGGCTCGATGCAATCGAAACGGGCCACGTGTCCCTGCGTATGGCAGCAAAACTGCTTTCTATCGGGACCTAACCCTCGTACAGCGGGGTTGCTCCGATATCAGCATGAGCCGACGGATCTGCAAGGCGGGATCGGAGGGTTGACGGGATGCATAGGTGCTGGTACGATACGGCGCGGGGACCCGCCCGTATATTTAATATTATAAAATGCTGCGGGGGTAAAAACTTTGGGTTAATGGGTTTTGTGGTTACACGGGTAGGCATGGTTATTAATTCAACCAAAGGTTAAATTAATCCCGAGTAAAGGTATATGCGCGGGGTTCTTATGTATGGTTTATGTGTGGGGGGTGAACTGTGGTTATTTATTTAACGGGAGGTTAAATAAACCCGACGGTTTACACGCAGAAGGGTTATTATTAAAGTCCCAAGTGGACTTAATAATCCCCAAACTTTGTATTATATGGCTATAATTGCCAATGGAAAAGGATATTTATATTTTTTGGGGCTTTTATATAGTTTTTTGTAGAATAGGGGTGGGAAAATGATTGAGGGAGCTAGATAATAGAATTAAATGTTAATATGACTTTATGGAATGGAACTGTATGAACAAATGCTAAGTTTATAAAGTGAAAACTTAGACATAAGAAAATGTAATGAGTATGGAATGATGATTTTTACACAAGAAATGTGGCTTCTTTTCACTAAGTAAACTCAGAGTTCGACTTAGCATTTCTCATAGAAAGAAGTGAAACAAGACTATTGGGCAGATCCCAAGGTCCTTGAGGGGATGTTAGTAAAATATTTCTGGGGGAATGATGGGGGAATTAGTCATGCTTCCATTGCTATGCAACCAAACAACTGCCATGGTCCTTGTATCATTGATGAGATGAGTCCTTTCTTGATAAGGCAAAAGATCACAACCTTGTTTCTGCAACCTCAAACTACCTACCCAGCCTAATGCACCTAGCATTTTTTCTTCCTTTTGATTGGGTGCATTTGAACTAGAAAACCCTGATTTTCCTCTTTTCTTTTGACTGCCCTCCTATCTAAATCTACCCTTATCTCTTCCAAGGGCCCAGATTAAGTAGTTGGGCTCCTTATTTTCTCTATCTGTGTACTTATCTGCCAAGCTTGAACTGTTTGGACAGATATTCTTTTTCTATTCTACAATAGCAAATTTAAATATGGAATGGTCCAGATTGAACTGTTGGTCCATCTAGCAACTGTGATAAGCAACAGTATTTTCACATTGTGAACTTGCAGATAAGATAGCAGTGGCATTTTGACTGGCCACTTTCCTGGTCATTTGGTTTGGGGTTCATTTCTATTATTCTTTCTGAACAATTTACTCTTTTTCCCTTTGATTTTTCTTTTAGGGCATACCCTCTTTTCATTTATTAATTTTCTTCATTTGTTTACAAAATATGGAACCTTTACAGCATGAAAGATGAACATATTTGGCACTTCCATAGTTAATCATGAAAAATGAAACCTATTGGTAGAGGAACCTAACAGAAGGGAAAGGTTCCTAATTTTAGGAGGATGGGGATAGGTCCACCATGATTTCCTGGCCTCAAGGATGGAGCCCCTATGCCATCTAGAGGTGATATAGAGAGAGTTGAGAATATTTGACCAAAAAGGTAAAATGGAGGGTTAGTGAAGGATGAGGTGGTCAATTTTCTCGGAATCCTCTCGGAAAATAACACACGAGGTAAGGTCATTGAATGAGTGTTTATTTCAATTTTCTCCCATATGTGCTTTATCTCAGAGAACAATCCACATGAATAGTCTAGATAGCAGAGATGACTTCATGTTCGACAATACACTCCACCACTATTCCATAATTGGGGGCTTGTGTGCAACATATATAATAGTATAGCCATCCTTAGGTGCATAGTTTCCATGCTTGGCATGAACCCAAATGATTTCGTTGTCCCCATAAATTATACAAACATGTGATTGAGCAAGATCATTAATGTATTTGTGCCCATTTAAATGCAAGATATCATAGATGCCTAAATGTAAGGCAAATTTCCATGCTTGTGAAAAAATGTTGAGTTTTATGGATCTATTATTTGATCAAGATATGATATACCAGCAGTAGATAAGAAATGTATGAGATGAGGAGGAAGCCTATATGCATTACCACAACTGGACCATGGATCCATATCAACACGAACTAAAGAGTGATACCTTATTCTCCAAGTGAGTCGATCACAAATGTAGGATATGGAATTTAAGACAGCATGCTAGATGGATGAGATGCTTGAGTGATTACAAGTGGGAAGGTTCCAAGTGGGAAGTGTGACCCAATCAAGGATGTGAAGGGGCTAGATATATTTCTCATAAACCACCTAAGTCCATAATCTTTTAGAAGTGAGGATTTGTGAGTCCATCTTGGGAGCTATCACTTTAGAGAAGGAGTGGAGGTTTTTCAATCCCAAGCCTCCCCATTTCTTGGAAGTGCAGTCCAAAAGTGATTTGATTAGTACTAATGGATGTGCCCTCCAAATTTATCTATGATGTGAAATGTTCAATCTCCTTAGAACCTTGGCAACAAGCTAGGTCCAATCAACCATCATGTAGTGCAAAGGTTTGTGTTTGTGTGAGAACCCAAGATACTTAAGTTCATCACCAAAAGGTGGAAGTGTAAAGGGGAACCTCTTGTGTGCTTAATGGATCCCATGAGGTGAGCATCGATTGGATGAAATAGTGGATTTCTAGGAATTACACTCCATGTCCCTATACTCCATATGAAGGACTATTGAACCAAGCCCCCTAAATTATTTCTTTTCAAACTATGTGACATATGGAGTGCACAGAAATCCCCAAGATAATCTTCAAAAAAGCTCCTCTCTTTAAGATACCCTAGGCACTATTCTCCAGTCAACCCAAAGGCTCTCTCTAGGAGGCTTCTATATTTCTTGAAGATTAATGAAGATAGAGAATTCAAGGGGATCCTTGATACCTTTGCAACTTCATGTGGCACCTAAATTAACACTTGTAAATCCCAATATGTTTTGTTTAACACCTCCTCTCTTGTGCAAATTTATATCTCTTATTTCTTAAGTTTCCATAAGAGCTCCCTTTCAACAAAATACCTTGGTTCTCCCATCACTCTCAACCCTAGGACGTTTGATCTCCAAAGGTTTCCTCGTGAGGTTGGAAGCCAAGATTTCCTATTCGACTTTCATCTCCGAACATTTTAGGATGATTTACCTTCCTAAAGGGAGTCCTTGAGTCCATGCCTTCCTATTTAATATTTTCCCTTACTACTCGGCTATTCTTAGCAAAATATGAAGTATCCCATGCTCATTTTTATGGTGAGAAGCCATACTCAACAAAATGTGGGACGTTTTGGATTGGGAACAACTATGTCTACCCAAATAAAAGGGTGGACTTGTGCTAAGGGACCCTTCTCAACTAGGCCATGAATGCAAATTTATCATGGTAATGACTTAAACAACCTACAACTGTATGGGGACAATTTTGGATGAAAAAATAATCTCATGGAATCCGAGACTTGCAGCGAGTCAAAATTTCCACTTTTCATCATGGTTCCCATATTTGGCACAAAGATGTTTAATTAAAGACCACTATTTTTGGGAAGTTAAGGATGGGAGGAAACACTATTTTGGGAAGATTCATGGAATCAGTGGTCGTGTCTCTCATCACTTCCCTCTTCCCTACACATCAGAAAGTGCTACTCCTGTCAAGGTCTCTCTCTAGTTGCTCAATTCTAGGAGGACCAATCGTCTTCGAATGTGTAGTGAAGGTCTTGGAATATTCTCTCTCGAATACATCACGAAGCTCATGACTCAAAATATTGTTCTTCAATTTGGCCCTTATATTTTGAGATGGGGGTATGGCACCTCTCTGAACTTCAATTTAAAAGAATAATATAAGATCCTTACGTATACTCACCGTGATGATGCCGATCTTGCTCGGAAACACCTATCGAAGTTGAAGCATTTTCCCATAGTGACACTCTCTCTTTGGCCATTGCTGAGAAAGAACAACACTTAGATAGGACAATCTACAAAAGAAAGGCTTCATAAGTCATCTAGAATGCCCGCTATGTTTCAACAAGATGAAGGCCCTTAAGCATCTATTTTTCTAATGTATCTTTGCCATGACTATATGGGGGAGGCTCAATAAGGCCTTTTAGGTTAGCAGGTAATTCCTAACAAAATGGAAAATTGGAATGCAAAGCCTAACAATAGTATTATCATCAACAAAGTATGGCATCTTGCTCCATGATATATTTGAAGGAATAAGTAATTTAATGCTCAGGTCTTTAAAAATCAAGCAACATCAGTAGACAGGAGCCTCTGCACAAATCATTTCCTATCTAGGAGAAACTATCTCATCAATTCGGTGGAACTCTTAGGACTCAGATTGTCCCCCAAGAGAAAAATCCATTCTTCAATCTGTTAAAATTTATTTAGGATCCTCCCATTCCCTCATGTAGCATCCCACATCCTTCGACATCGATTCCTTCAACCTGGTCTCCCCCTTTCGAGGGCTTTGTAAAACTTAACTTTGATGGAGTTTCAAGAGACAAACTTATCCATGCAAGCTATTAGGGAGCTATTTGTAATATTGAAGGTTGTATTATCCTTATTTATGGAGGCTCTCTAAACACTCTCACAAATAACGAAGCAAAAATTTGGGCATTGGAGCATGATCTTATAGCTGCTCTCAAACTTAATTATCAATGACTTATAATTGAAGGAGACTCTCTAATAATTATCTCAGATCTAAAAAAGTACAAAATGGAACTCAATTATTTAAGGCCTATTCAATTTGAATGTTGGAATCCCATCTCGAGAGGGTAGTAAGATTCATTCATAGGATAAAATCACTTGTCTTTTCTCATGTTCACCACACATGTACCGAACTTTTATATCACCTAGCAAGGAATGCTCTCAATTTACAATGTGTGATTTTGGAATTCAATTCATCCTAGTCAGTTCCTCAACCACTGAGAGTTGAATATGAGAACATTTCCAATTAAGATTTCACTCCCACCGTGGGTGTGAATGTTGTGTTATCGAACTGAGAAGACTCCCCCATGTTATAGACATATTTGGGCATTTCAACCCCAATCACATATGTCCATAAACCAAGGGCTTCTAAGTCCCTAAAAGTGTTTTTTCATACACTAAAGGAGCAAGGTCAGCTGATTACATGATCTCCCAGAAGTTCTCCCTGACAAACTATTCAGAACTGTCAAAACTGGACCATACAGACTACTCAGTGCTACGGGTGCGATGCATCTCACCTGCCACATGCAAAAAGTGTGATGCATACTAAAAATCCCTTCTGTGGGGTGCGATGAGTGAGAGCAGACAAATGGCAGAGGCAGTTGACTAGGTGGAAACCCATAGAATCTTCTAGAAACTGCCCATTTGACACGTGCCTCTCTAAATTCGCCCAGGGATGAGTAAGAGATCATGAATCTCCAAGTGGAACCAAGAAATATCAGAGAGAAGACACTAATCAAAATCCCAGAAGCTGACTCACCCACCTGCAAACATCCATATATGGATCACTCATCCTAGAGATCCAAGGGGATGGAATTTTGTATTTTGTAAGGAAGTGTTGTTGGTTTCTCTGTGCAACATTGTTCGGTGATCTAAGCTTTTCATGAGGTGAAGAGGGATTTCATGCTGGGAGGATGGCACTGGGTCAGACCAGTGGGTTGTAATCCTCTCTTCTATTATTTCTATCAATAAAGTTGTTTGAGTTTTCCTCCATATTTTTGTGTATCTCTGAATCTTGTCTTGATATATGCATTTGTATGGTTAATATATATCTGATCCTATATTGTTTATGGTTATACATCTCTATGATTTGATGGTATCATTCTGCTTTAATCTCATAGGTGTTATTTGAAGCGGGACAAGTGAGGAAAGAGTGGTGAATTTCTATCAAAGGGGAAAGGAAACAACCAAGGAGCCAAGCGAAAGACTGAGGTTGGTACTCTCTGCTTCTTTCTCATCTATCTCTCATAAAGGAAAACACAATTTACTTTAGTTTGTTTGTTTCTAAGATAGCTACCCGTCTTAGTGGGACTAGCAGCTCTAAATGGACACTAGTTTTCCCAATAACAAAATGGCGACTCCACTAGGGATCGAATAGCTTGTTTACTTGTTCCTATTTTGTTTACTTTATAAACTACAGATGGAGCCTGAAGTAATGCCAGCTAGCCTTCGAACTACTTTTGCTATGCAACAGCAAAGTAGATAAACATTCCTTCAGTCAATCTCCGGGTTAGTTTATGAATTAAACATCTGACTTGCAAACATCCTAAGTGCCCTGGTGGTGGCTCAAGTAACCTCATTAGATCAGCCCCTATGCTTTGTATTTACTGACTATCATTAGCTCAGCCTAAATCACTGAACTAAGCTGCAAACTGTGACCAAAAACCAAGTTAAATTCTCATCCCTAGACCATCGCATTGTCTCCTTTTGATAGTCTGGATGCATCACACCTCACGTGTGCAGTAGGTGAGATGCATCCCTATTTCCCTGTGTTACATGTGCGATGATCAGAAAAGACTGTTTCTGCCTCCAGATTTTGGTTTTTTATTCATTGTCTTTAGCTTTATTCAGGAGTTTTACTATCTATGATCAGTATACCACTGTTGAAACTCCCTTCCTTTGCATTATTCAGCCTCCATTGTACAAAGAATTGTGAATGTTTTTATGTATTTTTCGCCATTTACAGTTCTCCTTTACAAAAAGTAGCTTAATCGAACTATCGTATTTTGATTTGGAAGTGTCGCAAGTGTCATTTTCAGTCAAAGAAAAGAATCCTACTCTTTTTTATAGTCGATTACACTGTTACTCTTGTATTTGATTTGAATTAATAGTATTTCAAGTGTCGAAATCATTTTTCAAATTAAAGTTGAAAGTGACGCTCTTAGCCTTCCTTTCGTTTTTTTTAAATTCTAAATCACAAAGTGTCATCTTAGCCTTCCTTTCGTTTTTTTAATTCGAAATCGCAAAGTAGTCTTTCTTTCGTTTTTTGAATTTGAAATCGCAAAGTATCGTCCTAGTCTTCCTTTCGTTTTTTGAATTTGAAATCACAAAGTGTCATCTTCGTCTTCCTTTCGTCTTTTGAAGAGAAAATTGTTAGTACTTTCGCTTTGAGAGAAAAGATAGTTCAGATTTGTACTTAACATTCTTTTTGTCATTCACACATTAAGAAAGCGAAAACAAATACATGCATGTGCATTTGCATTTAGACTGCTTGTTGATTTTGATTTAGGACAGTGCATCTAGTGTGTGCTCTCTGCTCTATGTTGAAAGAATTTCGCTTCTCTTTCCTTAGTAGCTAGGATTTTCATTGCAAAAAGAAGAGTAAACGACTGTTTATCATCTTAGATTGCATATTTAGGAATTGTATATCTACATCACACGGTGAACCTTAAAGGCAAACTTCTTAAGAAAGATCAACTATAAAATAAATTCAATGAACATAAAAACGCTTTGGAACCTAACGCACAACATTTAGAAGTCTAGGCTAGAGACGTATTCCGGCGTCGTAAAGCCTGGTAACTATCGCTTTCATCGTAGGTTGGGTGATTCCTCCTCTTTGAGACGACAAGTGCCAGTACGGACTTGTGCTCCCACGTAACATCAAGTATATATTGGGAGACCACAATAGGCTATATCCTTTATCCTTAGGAAGCTGTGTCTGCCACCCTATCGATCACAATGCATTGAACACAGCATTCGAGAAGATTGACTGCTATACCGTAAAAAGTATTCTACAGTTTTGCAATTGGTTTGGTAATCCCTCTGTCTAGATTTCCAGAGTAGTCTCTTTCATTCCTTTTCAAACTCCTTAAAAGAAAAGGTCCATCTGAGCACTTGTCACTTCAGGCTCATTAAAAATCGAAGGCGACTAGAGTCATCTTTAGCATTTTCTCGACTCTTAAAAATTGAAAAAGCAAGTTGTGTCAAAGCATCATAAAATTTATTTTAATTGGAATAACATCATTGCTCCTCATTGGTCTTAGGTTGAGAAAATGGAGTCCACCAATCAAGGATTTCCCCTTGGAGGGAATCCTAGCCCTTTCTCCTCTTGGGGAGATGTTAGTGCACCTCATATGGCCACATTGTCCTTTCTAGGACTGACAATCAGCCTGCCAGTATGGTTCTTCTCGACCTCTGTCATTCAAAACACGTGATTCCTGAGCAATCAAATCAACAACCAGATGGTACTGAAGTTACCCCCCAACCTTCTACTTCATTTATTTCTCCCTCTCCTTCTTCCTCTTCGCTTGGTAAAGCTAGTAAAACTAAAAACCTCTCTCTACATGAGAAGAAGAAGAAGAAGAAGCCGACAGTGAAAGGGGGAAACCATGCATCATCTGGTGAAAATCCACACACTGCACCGTCCAAACCTAAATATCCATGTTTCATTTGCAAAGGGGACCACTATCATCGAGATTTTCCTTGCATCCCACGGATCTTAAGGGACTAGTCTCCCGCTTGCACAATCAAGTGTCCTCAACCTTTCACGATCATGTTGAGAGTACGCCATCAACTAGTGAAAATGAAGTCAATGGACAGAAAGGAAGATCTAAATTTCCTTGTAGACTATGTGAAGGTGATCATGCCCTCCACCGTTGTCCCTTCCAGGACAAAGCTAAAAGAGTCTTGGATAACCATCCTGCGTCACCGCAGCGACTTCCTCCTGGATATAAGAAACTCTTGCCGATTCCATCACTAGTTGAAAATCCGGCGAACACACCTTTGTTGTCAGTCGAAGCACCTACCATTGAAGATAAACCCTCTGAGTCCACCCTGGACCAAAGTCAACAGGTCGAGACAGTAGTCGACCCAATCTCTTCAGAGGATCCACCTTCAGATGATACAGTCACCAAAGAGAATGAGAACGACACCGTTCAAATTCTTTTCGTAAACACAAACTCCGATGAACATGGGGGCAATCTACCCGTTCCTTTACCGCAGGAAGGAAGTTCATCGGAGATGTATCCGGCCGTTTATTCGGTCCCACCTCCAAGCAACCTAGTTGTTTCCTTCGACTGGAATCTACTAGGCAGACCCCGTCTACCGTCTAATGTACCATTCCAAATCATAGTACAAGCTTACAGAATGGTCATGGTCGGTACTATCATAGATGAAGGGGATTCTGTGAGTATCCTTTCCTCAATTTCTTGGAAAGTGCTTGGTTCGCCATCACTTCTGCCTGAGATGCGAAATCTGACAGGCTTCAACAAAGGAACCAGTCGACCGTTAGGGATCCTTCCAAATTTGCCTGTAACTTTGAGAAGGAAAACCATTTATCTGAACGTGATGGTAGTCCAAGGGCCAATAGATTACAATCTACTCCTTGGGCACGACTACATTTATAGCATGGGAGCTATTGTTTCCTCACTCTTTTGAGTGATGTGTTTTCCGCATGAAGGCAAAGTGGTCTAGCTCGTAGACCAGCTTTCATTCCCTGGTTCACACATAGCTAATAGTCAAGTGCCACCCCTAACTGGTATTTTTACGCAAGGAATGTCTCATCAATCTCCAGTCGTCCACCTGATGAGCACGAGTGATTCAGTGATTTTGACTGAAACCCAGGGGGCTGGTCTGCTTCGGCAGGAAAACTTTAGGTATAGGGTAGGTTTCTGCGGAGGATATATGACTAGTCTGACACACCCATCCATTTAGGAAAATGGGATTAGACTAGAATAATATTCCCTCATCAAGGTTAGGTGATTGGAGCTAGAATCACCTTCATCCATTTCGATGGACTAATGTGAGGAAGTGTTTCTGTCTGCTGCACGGGTGGAACCATCTTGTGGATGCAAGAACTTCTATATGGTAGCCTGGAAACTCTACTTCGCTATACCTAGGGGCATGCAAGTGAAAAGCGACCATTTATTTTCTTATTTTGTAGGTTCCTAACCCTTTAAACTCGTAGGTTTGGTCGTTCCTAGCCTGCATAATGAAAGGATCCGGAGCAAAGTTTTGAATGGGGCAAGCTCCCTAAAAAATGAAACTATCAATGAGACACCCTTGTTATACGACTGGCACGAGCAATTTTACGCGAAGTTCAAGCTCATTAAAAAATAAACCTAGCAATGAGCATATGTTCCACCAGAGTTTAAGCTCATTAAAGAATGAACCCACCTTTGTTAAATAACCATTGCGATCACATTATCATCAACTTTTGAGCCTTGGTTGTGTTCTTACCATCACCTCCACTCCTTTTTAGCCGATCATACACCTCCATTTGATTGTTTACCCCTTTTGAGGAATAGCTACGATGAGTGATTCTGTTAGCCATCTTATTTACACTACCATGGCTAAAAAGTTCCAAACCTCACCTGGAACCAACTGCTACCCGAGAATATCACTCGTTCCTCAAAAAACAAATCTCCTTTAAGCTCTTTTCATCTGACTCGTAAAATATGAAAAGATTTCCGAGAAATTGGCCTCTCCAGCTCGTTAAAGCAATCGGAAGTGCTATCCCTCCTCTAGATTTTAATCTTTTTGGACCTGAGGTATCATTACACAAAAAGATCGAGCACTTGTCTTGTTCAGGTCGTTAAAACTATCAAAAATTCATCCCTTTCGTATTATTTTATACTTTTTCGAACTTATGGGATTATATTACGAAAAAGGAATATTGGAGTTTCCTTTCCATCCCTTTTTAGACTCTCTAAAATTGAAAAGGATCCAGTTATCTTTGTCATTAAACTCGTTAAAACAATAGCGACAAACTTGTCCATGCATGCAAGAGCGAGTTTCACTGTCGCTAGGCTCGTTAAAACATAGCGACGGGTTTGCCCGAAGGGAAAATTATAGAACAAGCATATGTTATCCTCCTCAAGCTTGACAAAACTAAAGAGGTACTGGTTAGAAATGTCTGGGGAAAAATTGGAAGAAAACTTGAAGAAACTTTATTGGTAGCAAGTCGCTCTTGAACATGACACTTTCACTCCATCACCATGATTGAGTCAGGTTGGGTTATTCTGTTCACCGGTCATATCACCATTGGTCCACCATACCATCCATTTTTGGGGTTAATGCTACCAATCCATTTCAGTGTCGCCGATATGTTCAAGAGAAGTCGCTCAGAGAATTCACCAACCAAGCTTGTGTCTCATCCGCTGCAATACCTTCACCCTTCATTCTTTCATGACCGCCACCCTGAACCTTGTATCATCATATCGTTTTCACCTCCTTTTATTGGGAAATCTAGTGTCCACTCAGAGCTGCTAGTCCCACTAAGACAGGTAGCTATTTTAGAAACAAACAAACTAAAGTTACTTTCGTTTTCCTTTATGAGAAGTAGATGAGAGGGAAGCAAAGAGGACCAACCTCAGTCTTTCACTTGGTTCCTTGCTTGTTTCCTCTCCCCTCTGACAGATCTTTGTCACTCCTTCCTTGCTTACCCCACTTCAAAGAGAACCTGTAAAGTCAAAGCAGCATAATACTATCGAAGTACAGAGATCTACAATCATAAACAATATAGGACTAGATCTATATTGACCACACAAATGCATATATCATCAAACATACAAGAATGTGGAGGAAAACTTGAATATATTTATTAATAGAAAGAGTAGAAGAGAGGATTACAACCCATTGATCTGACCCAGCGTCATCCTCCTAGCATGAAAGCCCTTCTTCACCTCATGAAAAATCTTAGATCACCCAACACTATGATATTCCACCAAGAAACCAACAACACTTCCTTACAAAATACAAGATTCTAGCCTCTAGATCTCTCGGATGAGGGATACATATATAGATGTTTGTAGGGGGGTGAGTCGACTTCTGGGATTTTGATTAGTGTCCTCTCTCTGATAGTTCTTGGTTCCACTTGGATATTCATGACCTCTTACTCATCCCTGGTGAATTCAGAGAGGAAAGTGTCACAGGAGAAGTTTCTGGAAGATTCCATGATCATCCACCTTGCAAATTGTCTCTGCCATTTGTCTACTCTCGCCCATCGCACCCTACAGAAGGGATTTTCAGTATGCATCACACTTTTTTCATGTGGCAGGTGAGATGCATCGCACCCTTAGCACTGAGCAGTCTGTATGGTCCAGTTTTGACCAGTTTTGAGTAGTTTTCCATGGAGAACTTCTGGGAGATGATGTAATCAGCTGACCTTGTTCCTTTAGGGTATGAAAAAACACTTTTAGGGACTCAGAAGCCCTTGGTTTATGGACATATATGATTGGGGTTGCAGTGCCCAAATATGTCTATAACAGTTTCCCCCTAAAGCATGAGGTCGAAAATCTTTTGATGTCGGGTGAAATGCTTTATCATGAGGATCCAAGGTTTTTCAAACTGGAAGGCGACCTGTAATAAGATACAATACAATACATTATCTTCATAATATTTTCATGATCTAGCTAAGGCGGGCATTCCCATGCTCAGCTTTATAAATTCATTTTCATGTACATAGGACAAACAACCATCTATGTGTCAGACTAATGATTCTGATAGAGCCATCATCCTTTGATTCGGACGATCATCTGTGCAGCAATGTTGTACATTTGATGTCTTTATTTTCCTGAATATATTGCAGCCCGGATGGATGAAACTAGATCCGAGGTCTTCAAACTCGTCAATCTTCGCCCGAAGTACAAGTCAATCCATGTGAAAAGATGTTCTGGAGTCGAACATGGAAAGACATCACCTGATTACCAGCCAATGATGTAAGTTGTTAACAGGTGCGAGAGGAATCACCGATAATGATGATGACCCTCAAGGTACGACAGTACAATTCACGTGGTGTGAAAAAGGGACTTGGCGTCGAACACCACGCAAAATATTTCGGTCGAAGTCCACTGATGTAAACCTGTCGCCGAAGTGAGAAACTTGCCATTGAGGCATGCAAGCTTCAAAGTACTGAAAGGGTTGTTCCTAGATCAACTTCTTGGATAATGAGCTGACGTCGACAAGAAGTGACGCGTCGTAGGAGGGCCTTAATGAATCCCACATCTACGACACAGAACGAAGCAAATGATTTGTGGAGGTGAAAACGATCTAATGATACAAGGTTCAGGGTGGCAGTCATGAAAGAATGAAGCATGAAGGTATTGTAGCGGATGAGACACAAGCTGGGTTGGTGAATTCTCTTAGCGACTTCTCTTGAACATATCGGCGACACTAAAGTGGATTGGTAGCGTTAACCCCAAGAATGGATCGTATATGGACCAATGGTAATATGACCGGCGAACGGAATAACCCAACCCGATTCAATCATGGTGAGGGAGTGAAAGTGTCATGTTCAAGAGCGACTTGCTACCAATAAAGTTTCTTCAAGTTTTCTTCCCAATTTTCCCCAATCATTGCTGACCAGTACCTCTTTATTTTTATCAAGATTGAGGAGGATAACATACACTTGTTCTATAATTTTCCCTTCGGGCAAACTCGTCGCTATGTTTTAATGAGCCTAGCGATAGTGAAACTCGTTCTTCTCTGTATGGACAAGTTTGTCGCTATTGATTTTAACGAGTTTAATGACAAAGATAACTCAGTCCTTTTTCAATTTTAGAGAGTCTGAAAAGGGATGGAAAGGAAACTCCAATAATCCTTTTTTGTCATATAATCCCTTAAGTCTAAAAAAGTATAAAATAATACAAAAGGGATGAATTTTCGATAGTTTTAACGAGCCGAACAAGACAAGCACTCAATCTTTTTGTGTAATTATCCCTCAGGTCCAAAAAGATTAAAATCTAGAGGAGGGATAGCACTTCCGATAGTTTTAACGAGCTGGAGAGGGATTGCTCGGCAATCTTTTCATATTTTACGAGTCAGACGAAAAGAGCTTAAAGGAGACTCGTTTTTTGAGGAACGAGTGATATTCTCGGGTAGTAGTTGGTTCCAAGTGAGGTTTGGAACTTTCCAACCATGGTAGTGTAAAGAAGATGGCTAACATAATCACTTGTCGTAGTTGTTCTTCAAAAGGGGTAAACAATCAAATGGAGGCGTATCATTGGCTTAAAAGGAGTGGAGGTGATGGTAAGAACATGAACAAGGCTCAAAAGCTGATGATAATGTGATCGCAGTGGTTATTTACCGAAGGTGGGTTCATTTTTAATGATCTTAAACTCTGGTGGAACATATGCTCATTTCTTAGGTTTAATTTTTTAACGAGCTTGAACTTTGCGTAAAACTGCTCGTGCCAGTCGTATAATAAGGATGTCTCATCGATAGGTTCAATTTTTAGGGAGCTTGCACCATTCGAAACTTTGCTCCGCTGCCTCTCGCATGCAAGCTAGGAACGACCAACTACTGTCCTAGGGGTTAGTTAACTACTAAGGTCAGGTAGGAAAATTTTTCCTTTACTTTGCCAGCGCCATTGGGCCCCTGCAAAGGTGAGTGATCGATCTGACCAATCACCTAACTTAAGTAGTTGAAGTCAGCAAAACTATGGAGTTAGCGTTACGTTGGTCACTTTTCACTTGCGTACAAAAGGTTTGCATGCCCCCAGGTATAGCGAAGTAGAGTTTCCAGGTTACCATATGAAAGTTCTCGCATTTTCAAGATTGCTCCATCCACATCGCAGAAAAAACACTTCCTTGGCGATGTCTACCGAAATAGACAAAGGTGAATGGCGCAGTCGCCTCCACTCACATAACTTTAACGAGGGAATCTTATTCCGGTCTAATCCCATTTTCCTAAATGGACGGGTGTGTCAGACTAGTCATATATCCTTCGCGGAAACCTACCCTATACCCAAGGTTTTCCTGCCGAAGCAGACCAAGGTGCATGACCCCTGGGTTTCGGTCATGCCCACTGAATTACTCCCACTCATCAGGTGGACGGACTAGAGATTGATGAGACATTCCTTGTGTGAAAGGACCAGTTAGGGATGGAATT
Source organism: Pinus tabuliformis (assembly GCA_031772625.1). Taxonomy (NCBI): domain Eukaryota; kingdom Viridiplantae; phylum Streptophyta; class Pinopsida; order Pinales; family Pinaceae; genus Pinus; species Pinus tabuliformis. The sequence continues at coordinate 437,722,597 of CM062816.1, forward strand.
TGACTATTAGCTATGTGTGAGCTGGGGAATGAAAGCTGGTCTATGAGTTGGACCACTCTGCCTTCATGCGGAAAACACATTACTCAAAAGAGTGAGGAGACAATGGCTCCCATGCTATAAATGTAGTCACGCCCAAGGAGTAGATTATAATCTAAAGGTCCTTGGACTACCATTACATTCAGATAAACGGTTTTCCTTCTCAAAGTTATAGGCAAATTCGGAAGGATCCCTAATGGTCGACTGGTTCCTTTGTCGAAGCCTGTCAAATTTCGCATCTCAGGCATAAGCGATGGTGAACCAAGCGCTTTCCAAGCCATGAGGAAAGGATACTAATAGAAGCCCCTTCATCTATGATGGTACCGACCATGACCATTCTGTAAGCTTGTACAATGATTCGGAATGGTACATTAGATTGTATACGGGGTCTGCCTAGTAGATTCGAATCGAAGGAAACGACTAGGTTGCTCGGAGGTGGGACCGAATAAACAACCGAATACGACTCTGACGAACTTCCTTCCTGCGGTAAAGGAATGGGTAGATTTCCCCCATGTTCATCGGAGTCTGTGTTTACAAAAAGAAAATTGAACGGTGTCATTCTCATTCCCTTTGGTGACTGTATCATCTGAAGGTAGACCTTTCGAAGACAAGACTGGGTCGATTGTCGTCTCAACCTATTGACTTTGGTCCGATGTGGACTCAGAGGGTTTATCTTCAATGATAGATGCTTCAACCAACCACCACAGGTGTGTCAGTCGGATTTTCAACTAGCGATGGGCTCAGTAAGAGTTTCTTGTATCCAGGAGGAAGCCATAGTGTGAAGCAGGATGGTTATCCAAGACTCTTTTAGCTTCGTCCAGGAAGGGACAACAGTGGATGGCATGATCGCCTTCACATAGTTTACAAGGAAATTTATATTTTCCTTTCTGTCTAGAGACTTCGCTTTCACTAGTTGACGGTGTACTTTCAACATGATCGTCAGAGATTGATGACACGAGATTGTGCAAACGAGGAGACCAGTCCCTTAAGATCCGAGGGATGTAAGGACAATCTCGATGATAGTTGTCTCCTTTGCAAATGACACATGGAGATTTAGGCTTAGACGGTGCAGTGTGTGGATTTTTGCTAGATGACGTATGGTTGCCCCTTTTTGCCTTTGGCTCCTTCTTCTTTTTCTCTTTCTCCTTCCCTTTCTTCTTCTTCTCAATTACTTGGTTTTTAGCTTTACCAACTTTACCAAGCGAAGAGGAAGGAGGGGGGGCAGAAACAAGCGAAGCAGAAGGTTGCAGGGTAACTCTAGTATCATCTAGTTGCTGACTTGATTGTATAGGAATCGCAATGGTTTGAACGACAGAGGTCGAGAAGAGCCATATTGGCAAGCCGATTCTCAGTCCTGGAAGGGACAATGTAGCCATATGAGGTGCACCAACATCTCCCCAAGAGGAGAAAGGACTAGGATTTCCCCCAAGGGGAAATCCTTGGTTGGTGGACTCCATTTTCTCAACCTAAGACCAACGAGGGAACAGTGATGTTATTCCGATTAAAATAAATTTTATGACGCTTTGACACAACTTGCTTTTTCAATTTTTAAGAGTCGAGAAAAAGCTAAAGATGACTCTAGTTTCCTTCGATTTTTAATGCCTGAAGTGACAAGTGCTCAGATGGACCTTTTCCTTTAAGGAGTCTAAAAAGGAAAGAAAGAGACTACTCTAGAAATCTAGACAGAGGGATTACCAAACCAATCACAAAACTGCAGAATACTTTTTACGGTACGGCAGTCAATCTTCTCGAATGTTGTGTTCAGTGCATTGCGATCGATAGGGTGGCAGACACGGCTTCCTAAGGATAAAGGATATAGCCTATTGTGGTCTCCCAATATATACTCGATGGTACGTGGGAGCACAAGTCCGTACTGGAAATTATCTCACAAAGAGGAGGAATCACCCAACCTACGATGAAAGCGATAGTTACCAGGCTTTACGACGCTGGAATATGTCTCTAACCCAGACTTTTAAATGTTGTGCGTTAGGTTCCAAAGCGTTTTTATGTTCATTGAATTTATTTTACAGTTGATCTTTCTTAAGAAGTTTTCCTTTAAGGTTCACCGCGTGATGTAGATATACAATTCCTAAAATGCAATCTAAGATGATAAATAGTCATTTAATCTTCTTTTTGCAATGAAAATCCTAGCTACTAAGGAAAGAGAAATGAGATTCTTTCAACATAGAGCAGAGAGCACACACTAGATGCACTGTCCTAAATCAAAATCAACAAGCAGTCTAAATGCAAATGCACATGCATGTATTTGTTTTCTGCTTTCTTAATGTGTGAATGACAAAAAGAATGCTAAGTACAAATTTGAATTATCTTTTCAAAGCGACAGTACTAACAATTTTCTCTTCAAAAGACGAAAGGAAGACAATGACGACACTTTGCGATTTTGAATTGAAAACTGCTTTCGACACTTGAAAAACTATTAATTCAAATCAAATACAAGAGTAACAGTGTAATCGACGATATTTGATGCATTAACTAGGATTAAATTGGATGGTGGCTTCTCAGTTTTTGGAGATTTAGGTTGGACGCTCTGCAACTGCTCTGAGCTTGCGGCGGCGGTCTCGGCCCTCTGGGCGCCTCGGAGGGCTCTGTTGCCCTCATTCTGCTGACAGGCTTTCTTTTGTTCCGTGTTGAGCTGCACGGCGCTTCGTTTGGATCTTGCGTCGATTTGGGGCAGCGCGACGCGTAGAGTCGGCCCCCTCTCTTGGCTGAGCGCGATGCTCTGAACCTTCGCGGAGCCCTGGTCTTCAGCGCAGCGTTTCGACCCTCTAATTTTTGGATTTGCAGGGGTGCTATCTTGTGGGGTATGGGTTGAGTTCTGCTGCGACTCAACTGCCGCCATGGGTGATCCCAGGGGTGAGGAGCCCTCTCCCACTCCTCTGCTCTCGTCTGAAGAAGCTTTCCGCCACCTGTTATCACAGAAAGGGAAGAAGCGACCGACCCCTGAGGTCCCAAAGTTCATTAAAAAACTTGAGGAAATCCCTGAGATTGCTTTGCAAGAAGAACAACCGATTAAATATCCCTTGCCCTTGCTGACAGAGGTTGGTTGGGCAATTTATGGGTCGATGGCCTTCTACCAAAACCACTGATGATTGGATTCAATGCAACTGGAGACCACAATTGAAAGATAATGCGATCTGTTATGTGGTTGGAAGAGGCTTTTTCATTTTCGAATTCACCTCCAAAGAAGACCGAGATCTGGTATTCATAAATGGTCCGTATTTCATGGTAAATTAGGGTCTGTATCTCAATAAGTGGACCCCTGACTTCGATCCTTCAGTTGATGTCCCGAAGGAGGTCCCAATCTGCATTTATCTCTTGTTGGAGAGGTAAATCCCCTCTGCGGATAGAGGCGATCCCACTAGCCCGAAATGGGTCTAGCAACAATCAAACAATACTATCATGCAGGTTCCTAATTTCAAATTAAAGGTGGATTACGAGAACCTACTTGGATTCCAACGCTAGTGGTGTAGGAGAGTTGATGCTCCCGTTCCTTTGCTCCGGTCGGTCACGATCCTCACGATCTCCGTGAATGGACACCTGCACATGCAAATAAGGATATGAATACAAGCATAAAATCCAATAGATGCAATTATATATCGGTGAGAAAATATATAATTCAATCATCATTATAATGAACAGCAAGAATGGAACCATAATGATAGTCATCTATTATTGATAATCAACAAAGGAGTATACAACCGAAGTTCTGACGTCAAATCCTCCTTTGGCTGGGTGATCAGCTACACATGTCTTGCAAAGCTTGTCGGGATCAGGAACAAGCCTCTCTCTCTCTCTTTGACTATGAATGTAAAGAAGACTCAACAACACTCTCTCAGACTTCTGACAGTATCATTCTCCCTATACTCAAAACTAGCTTGTCAAATGCACCAGAACAAGCTTTTATAGATGGAGGAGGAGGAAGAGATACAATGAATCCAGACATTCATGGGATAAGCATTATCCTCAAAAAGCTATTGTGGATAGAGATGCGATGAATCTCGACATCCATGAGATTGTCATTATCCCTGAAAAGCCACATGAGTCGAAAGGAAAAAACTCTCGGGCGTGCGTTTGTCAACAAACTTTTCCAAACTTGGTTGGCGTGGGTAAGACTCTGAGACAGAGCGCTAATGAGCGCACCCTCTTTGGAGAATTTCCTTCATTGGCGCGGGTGATACACTGTGGATCCGTGCTAATGGAAAAAGGGACTTTTCAAGGATATTTTGCAGGAGATGTCTTCAAGACATATGAAATCCATACTTACGGGAACATAATGCAAGTGTTTTCAAGTTATGTCACTGTTCACAGGTCCCGGAATGAGTCCTCCAAAGTGCGGGAAAGGGGTAACAGGGCCGGTGACCAATGGTGACAAATTACTGTGTAACAGATGCCCCCTAAAGCATGAGGCTCGTCGAGAGAGAGAGAGGGGTGAAATGCTTTACAAGAACACATGCAGCTGCCGCCGGAGAATCTGCATAGAGAGATACAACTGATAGCTCAAGTACATGATATATGTGGTATGGTCGTAGCCATCCATAACAGAGTACATAATAATCTAGATCCATGGTATGGGCGCAGCCATCCGGTTAGGATCGATGAATAGACTCAAGTATGGTCGCAGCCATCCAGTGAATGAGTCATGTAACAAGAATCCACAAAATCACAGCCTGGATTCCAACAGACAAAATCCAGGGTCTTGCGCTCCATCTCGACCCGAACAAAAGTACAAGTTCAAGCATGCGAATACATGAGCTAAAGTCGAACATGCATGAACATCGTCTGATTACCAGTCAATAATGAAAACTGTTAACAGACGCGAGAGGTACCACCAATAATGACAATGGCCCTCAAGGTACTATAGGTACAATCTACAGCGTGTGAATCAGTGAGCTGGCATCGAACACCCGTAGAATCATTTGATCAGAGGCCAATGATGAAAACCTCACGTCGAACACAAAGAACCCGCCATTGAGACATGCAGGCTCCAAGGCACCGGAAGGGAGTCTCTAGATCAACTTCCTGGATAATGAGCTGAAGTCGACAGGAAGTGACCTTGATCGAAGGTGAGCCATAGTGTTTTCCCACATCATCGACAAGAGACAGAGAAAGAATGTTGTGGTGGATCAAAATTATGTGAGCTATCAGAAGGAGGTTGTTATTCTACAGAGGTCAACTTCTCTTGAACATATCGGCGACAAGACAGTGGAATTGGCAGTATTTGACATCAATGGATCAGAGGTCATGGTGATGAGGCAATGAGCAGATGAGAGGTCAAACAGGATTACCCAAATCCATGGAGGCAAGTGAAAAATGAGATGAGATGTCCCCACCCGGACACGAAAGCAGACAAGCGCCATGTTCAAGAGCGACATACTGCCGACACGACAATAATTATGGTTCCATTTTCCCCCACCATTTCTGGTGAGTACCCCAGTTATTTTTTATTAACAAGCTTGAGGGGATAGCATATTCTTGCAACGTCATCTCGACAGACTCCAATGTCATCAAGTTTTAACGAGTCTGACAAAGGAAGAACTCGGCGTCTTTTCATGTTTAGAGAGTTTGAAAAGACTGCGGAAAAGAAAACTCCAAGGGCGTCCCTTTTTCGTAAAGTGTGTCTCTCGAGCCTGAAAAAGTATAAAACATGCTCAAAAGAACCGCCCGACCCATTACGATCGAGGAGTACTTTTCATAAGTAGTGATTTCGACCTGAAAAAGTAAAAAAGCGATCGAAACCACGTTGTTTCGAAACCGTTAGCGAACCTGAAACGACAAAGGTCCGACGATCTTTTCGTTTTTACACACTCGGAAAAGAGTTTAAAAGACGACTGCCTCTTATTTACGTTTAACAGGTCAAGAGGGATAACTCGGCGATCTTTTCATGTTTAGCGAGTCAGAAAAGAGCTGAAGATGACTCCACTGTGACTTTTTCGTGTATTTACCGAGTCCGAAAAAGTAAATAAATACAACTCGTTTTCACCATCGAAGTTGCGTAAAAGACCTATCACTGCACAAGAAGAAATCGTAAAATCCATTTTTCGACCACAAATATATTAAAATATTGAAAAATAACTTTTTAAACCTAAAAATAAGTCAAAAAGTCTATAAATATGGTGAAAACGTAAAAAATAGAATTACTTTTTACTTTTTACCTCTTGAATAGTAATAGTGGTCTGTTTGGGGAGCAAACTTCAGGCGGTGATTACAGCCAATCCGTGCAACCATTCGAGATTTCGTCGGTTCCAGGTAAGGCGCTTCCCTAGCTTCATTTTCATACCCTTTTTACGCGTTTTGTTCTCTGATTGAGCCTCTGCAAGGAGGAATTTAAAATTTAGGGCCGCACCCCATTGGCGCGGGTATCCGCACAGACCCGTGCTAATGGGGTGATTTATTCCTAAAGGGGACGTGCCAACCGCGCGACCTAATTTTACATGGAATTTCCCATTGCATTTGAAATTTGTTCGGTTTGTAAGCTTACCAGTGTTTTAATAATGATTTATTCATCCTTGTGGGTGCAGGAAACAACCAAAAATGGTGGTAGAATGGAAGAATGGAAACATGATGCCGTGGACGCCCTGGCCATCGAGGATGAGGGATGTATGAACACTTTGAGGGACTATGGTCTCAAGAAGTTCTTCCTCAAATCTTATCTGCGAGCTTAGCCTGAGTTATTGTAGTTCATAGTGGATGCTTGGGATGCTGATGACCAAGTATTTCGCTTACGGGACCAAACCTTAGAGCTGGACGTGTCTAATGTGTATTTCATTACTGGGCTGTCACAGAGAGGGCGAGCCCTATTTTGACAGGAAGCAGACCTTCCGGAGAAAGATAGGTGAAGTGAAGGCCCGAGTGTGTCCAGAGGCACAATTTGGGAGAAACAGTGCCAAGGTGGATATCGCCACCATCCAGGACTTGGTTCTTAAGGTGATATTGTTCACCATCACGCGTGCAGCTGGGGTACAGTGCCCCATGAGGCGAGCAAGAATCATTTGTTGCTAGCGACAGAATACCTCAGCCCCACCATGTTTGACTGGGCTACAACGGTGACTACCAACATCAAAAGGCAGCTTACAAAGTGTAAGCGCGGAGGAGTGAACAGTTCGAGTATGGCTCAATTGTGGTGTCATTCTTCTTGGAACGATTACCCCTCTTTCAGATTCAGGGAGCTGTAGTGGCTGATCCATTGCCACGAGAGCCTAGGATGACTCGCTGGGCAGCATTGATGCCCAGAGGAGGAGGGGGGCCAGCAGATGTCTTGGCGGCCCGAGTTCTTTATATGGCTCCGTCGTCAGCTGATCGTAGTGGAGGATTGGCCATACGCGGGACTAATTTCATGGGAGATCCAGACCTCCCACTGCCAGAGGGAGAGGAATGGGATGAGGAGTTGGGTATGATTTCTTCATTTTTTGATGTTTTATGTATTTTCATTTTTTTGTTAATACATGCACGTTCTGATAACAGTCGTACGTATATGCAGATGTAGGCCCAGAGTGACCAACCGGCTTATCTCCTATAGCGCGGAGGGGCCAACCGCAGCTGACCCTCAGGCAAGGGGTGCCGTGGGGGAAGAGCTGGTGTAGAATCTCGAGGGACCACCCAAGGGATTCCGGGTTACGCTAGACTGGCGGACATGCCCTTTGCATACCAGAGGCATATAGTGGGGGTGCCGACTCACATTCATCGTTTGTTGAGACGATTGGTGCGCGCGGTGACGTGCTATCATGAGCACCACCGCGACTAGACCTCTAGGCTTCTTTTATGCATATTTTTTGAGGGACATGTCATCCCAGGATGAATCAGGATGAAAATGTATTATTTTTTGGACTATGTAACACACACGGTGCAAACATTATGACACACACACATATATATATATACATATGCCTATGGTTTATTATTGTGCTTTTATGTGCTTGCTTGTATAATGTTTTGATTATAAATTACGCAAATGTATATCAAATACATGATTAGCCAATGCATCAGATAATGTGTTTAATAGTCGTGGAATATGCTGATATGTGATAAAATCAAAGTTCCTTTCTAACAATCTCACACGTAAATACAACCTTAGAATGCGATGGTCTCTGACGGAATATAGCCCTTTGAGCTGGTGGACGACAAGTTGAGATCTAGGTTCACTACCAATGCACGAATGTCGAGATTAATTGCTTCAGCAAGTAGCTCAATTACAGCACAATATTTGGCGACATTGTTAGTGGTACGACCCAAACACACACCTTGAAAATCTATCAACTCGCCATGAGGATCATAGATCACCCACGCCACAGAGGACAATTGCGAGTACTGCGGAAGGCACCATCAGCGAAACCAACATAAGGTGCATCAGACATCTGCAAAAGAAGCGAAAGACACAATAAGTAGCAGTCACGCCTTTAAAACTAACACACACACACACAACACACCTGCTAAAGTACATGTATGTACAAAAATAAAGTGTACAAGCATCATGCATAGTACGTTTTTCAAGTACAGCCCATTTCGGGGCTTCCCAAGAGGGTTCCCTTCATAATCAATTGGCTCGTAGGCCCCTTTTGCAAAACTTTCTTGACAATGTAAGGGCCTAGCCACATAGGCTCGAGTTTTCCTACTCCCAGCTTATCGTTTGCCTGATCGTATAGCAGGACTAAATCTCCCTCAACAAAAGAACATGGATGGAAATTCTGATCGAAGTGAGTCTTGACTCGCTTCATTTGTGTTTCGATGCCAAAGAGGTTAGGCGACGGGTCTCATCTAGCCGTTCCAGGTAAAGAAAGCGTTCTTCTAATGGAGTAGTGTTGGGAAGTAGCTCGACAGCCAATTTTAATGAAGGGAATTCGCACTCGATTGGAAGGGTAGCCTCTAGTCCATAAACTAGTTGAAATGGAGTGAAACCGGTGGCATCCTTCACAGAGGTTCGGTAGGCCCACAAGGCAGGGAACAACATCAAATGCCAGTTAGACTTATGCATGCCAACGGTACACTGAAGCATTGTAACCAAACTCTTGTTGATAGCTTCAACTTGGCCATTGGACTGAGGGTTGTATGGAGTCGAACTATCGTGCTGTAAGCCCAGCTCAGTTGTTAGTTTCGTCATCATATGATTACGGAAATGCTTTCCGTGATCAGTGACGATGGCTTGAGGGACGCCGAATCGCGAGATAACGTGGTTGAACAAGAATTGCGCCGCTGTGTGACCGTCTTCAGTTAATGTAGGCATCGCCTCGGCCCATTTAGTGAAGTAGTTGACGACAACGATAATAACCCATGCCCCCCGGCCGAGCGAGCGTTACAGGTCGTATAATCAATGCCCCATTTTGCAAAAGGGTCGACGGTGATAACAGGGTGCAATGGAGCGGGAGGCGCTCGCATCTTCCGCTGGTAATCTGGCACTCATGACAAGAGAGTGGACAGCAAGAATGCAATCCTTAAAGATAGAGGGCCAAAAGTAGCCAGCACGAAGGATTTTTTGGGCAGTAGCATATCCGGACATGTGACCACCACAGGCGCCAGAGTGGCAGTCATTCAAGACACGCTCAGCTTCCTCGAGAGTTAGACATCGGCAGAGAACAGAGTCGGCGCCGAGGCGATATAGTGTGTCCCCAATGATACGGTATGGTTGAGACTGATGACGAATCCTTCACTGAGTGTCTTTGGACACCCCGGGGCGAAAGGAGGACGTTTGCAGTATATATAATGAAATCTGTTGAGCCTCAACTTTGCACTCATTTACCTGTCCTCCCAACAGCTTTTCCCTATTCACTTCTCTCTTCTGACATCATTTCCTCCATCAACTTGTTCAATTCATTGCATTATATGTCTTTTTAACATGATTTGTTGACTGTGATAATGATTGACTGTTTGTTTAGAATTTTGGTACATGTTCAGCAATTCCGAAGCTGTTCTGCAATTCCGCAGCTACTCAGCAATTCCGCAGCTGTTCAGAGATTTCGCAGCCTTTTTGTTGTTTGCTATACTCCACGTGTCTTCTCCAGGAACATGCCACATGGGCACGTTGGTATGGATGTATACATGGTTCGTATGCTATTGGTTGGGCCAAATCAGTCACGTATGCCCCCGGTCAACGCAGGAGTACCCACGGTCAAACAGTTAAGTTCCAGACGGTGGCACGGCTCTGCGTGAGCAACTGAGACACGGAACCACATCTGGCACTTCCTCCACGCCATGAAGACAGCAAGGGACAGGATCTAACCATAGATTGACTCCCCATGATGACCGTTTCCTCCAAACGTGCACGGAGTTGCCTGCGTGTTGCTGCGTAGTTAATTAGTTAAAGACTGTAGTTGCTTAGTTTACGCAGAGGACAGTTTTCCCCCTATAAATAAAGCGTTTGCCAACGCTTAGAAGATTAGCTTTTTGATATTGTAATTGCTGTAATTGTTTTGGTTATCAAACTCTGTTTTAAAGACTGTTTCTACAGCACTTTTTGACTGTATTTTGACATGCTGATTTAATATAAGAAGACTGTTTCTGCTCATCTCTGCTGCTGATCTTTAGCTGGTTGAGTGAATGGAGGGCCCCCATCTACCACAACCTATGTACAGTAGCATTTAACTTTATTTTCCTGCCTTTCTTTGTTTTCATTTTCACATGTACAATAATGTATAGTTTGATTTCTGCAGTTTTTCATTTCTTTGAACATGTATAATAATGTACAGTTTGATTTCATGCCTTTACATTTCCACACTTTTCAGAACTGATCAGTTTGTTTATGCAGGTGTGTTAGGAGCCCGGATAGTGTGTTTTTTATTTCTTTTTATCACTGATGGTATTTGAAGTTGTCTTGTCTTAGCTGCTGATTTTTACCTTACTTACTTAGTTTCATTGCTAGTTTACTTTATCAAGTTTTTGACAAGTTGCTTACTAACCTTTTGATGGTCTTCTCATCATAATTGACTAACCTTTATTGGACCAAAATATCATTGAGTGCAGCTTGGTTTGATTAGCTTTTGGACTCATATTACTGATTCCTTCTTAACTGTTTTTCACATGAACAATTGCAGCTAGAGGCAGAGTGTTAAGAAAGAATGAAGTGTTATGATTTGTCATTTAAGTTTTGCAGTAAAGTAGTGTTTTTCACTTTCCATTGAGTTAACATAGATGCTATTTTTTGTTATCAGCAGCATAGATAGTGGACTAGTGTCATTAGTCACTTTGTTTAATGCTTTGCTTTCATTTGAAGTTTCAATTCCATTGCAAGTCACTTTTCAAGCTTTCTCTTTAAAAAGTTCTAGAAGCATTTAGAAACCACCATATGCACACACACACACTCATTTGTTTATAAATCCATCACTCCATCTTAAGAAGTTAAATCAACCACAAACATCATCCAAAAACGACAAAAAGAACTAGGAAAGGTTACTTAAGTACATACTGTACATCTCACTTCATCAGCTTACGAGCCCCGGGTTGACAATTAATGATAGCAATTTAGAAAACACTAAATTGACCAAACATTTTGGCGTCGTTGCCGGGGAAGTGAAATTAGGTAGCCAATTCTAAAAAAAAATTAAGAAAATTTCAAGAAAGGGGAATTGATAACTTCTCAAAGTATGCTCTCCTCTTGCACTAAAGTGATCTGGAGGATCAGAAAAGAGAAAGTTATTGGTTTAATAGTTTCTTAAGTATGCTCTCTTCTTGCACCTAGAGTGACCAGGAAGACCAGAAAAAGAATTATTAGCCTGACTTGAAGAAAAAATAAAAAATGACATGCATAGAGCTAGAGATTTCTAGGGGAGGTTTTAGCTAGAGCCAAGAGTTCGATTTTACAAGTCCATCTACTTCAAGGGATAGACAAGAGACACCTCCCTTATCTCCAACTGACACTCCTAGCCCTAGGGTTCCCGGAATTCAAGAAGCAGGAGTCGACTCTCCCATACCTTCCATCGAGTCTAAAAGAGATCCTTTCCTTCTTTCTCCAGAGAGGCAAATTATAATTGAAGAAATAGAAACACCTGAAGAAGAAGGAGGGAATCCTTCTCATATACCCTTAGTAGAAGAACCAGAAGACTCTGAAGTCTCTGGGGAAACTACCATGGCAGAGGAAGACGCACCTGATTTGGTAGAGGTAGAGGTAGAGGAGGAGGAGGAAACAATGGAGGAGTAGAGGTAATATTGGAGGAAATAGGGATGGGGAAAACTCATTCGGGTTCACTATAGTCGATGAGGATTCTCGAGCCACCATGAAGAACATCTCACCATCTGTCCTCCCGAACTTTCAATGGATCAAGGAATGAGGCCCTGAAACAATTTTACTTGAGTTTGACAGTCGTATGTAGAACTTATGACTATTTGGATGACACTCAAAAACA